>CM066317.1:63810877-65098315 GCA_033807775.1 Saussurea involucrata
GTGCGGACCAAAGGGTAGTCGGGTTCCGGTGTGCGGACCGATGAGTAGCCGGGTTCCGGTGTGCGGACTGGTATTGTTTATTTATTAGTTGGCTTGCTACCAATTAATACGGCCAGATGTGGAGGAATAAGGTGGAATGAGATGCACGAGTTTTGTATGGTATTCATATACGTGTATTATATGAATATATATGAAAAGCTTTATATAAATGACTTCGAAATAAAGGTTTATTAAACTGACAGAGATTTCCTCACTAGACCGTTAGGTCTAACCCTCATTTTCTGTTTTAAAATTTGGTATTCCAGGTGATGGATCGGAAAAGAGAAATAAATAGAACTCTTGATGAATAGCTTTTATGGAGATATCGGTTATGAAGTTTTGGGTGTATTTTGATCTTAAGACTTTGTGATTAGTTAGCATGTAACTTGAAATGAAAAAGTTTGTACCTATTTACTTATTATGTTTTTAGTAAGATTATGGGACCTATTATGACATACGATGTATTTTGTTGATATTATGTTATGAAATATATGTTATTTGGATATTTGAAGAATTGGGTCGTTACATTGATAGGTGGGTTTACACCCCTCTAAATCTAACCGCAAGTGTACGGGTCGAAGTCAAGTAATAGTACCGAAAGTACGAGTATCGAACACAAGGAACTAGACTAAGTATCACAATCACTATAAAATCTATTAACTGAACGGTCGCAATTTTCAGTTGTGAGTTATAACTTGGTTAAGAACTAAATACGAACGACAATCGATTAACGGAAGGTTTTGAAAGACTTTTGATAAAGAAAAGGTTGAGGGTTGGATTTCCTATGGAATTACTACTGACGAACGAATACCCGAACAATAATTATTACCGATTATTTCTATGAACCCTAGTTTGTAAAAGTCACTGTTATTCTTTCGCAAGCAATAACAGGTTTTATTTCAAGACTCATAGGTTTTATCTCTCGATATACACCTTGGGGTTCAAAATACATTAGGTTAAACTTATCCGGGCAGAAAGTGATTCGGTTATCTCTACCCGAATCTCCTTTCCGGCATTAGATTACTTGATCTAGCTTTTAATCAAGTTTCTGAAACTTAATCAAAAGCCATGCAAGTCAATTGAAGATGATCAAGCTACAATTGAGAATAAAAACTGAATTCAAATGCTTTCCTAGATCAAATCAGGTAAAAAAAAGAATCCTTCGGTTACACGTCATCCATCATAAAATCCATAGTTGTTCCAACCCCCAACATCTAAAGATTAGTTCATGTTGGGGTGGATAAAAACACTAGAAAAAAGGTAAAAAGTGGTGTGTGAAATCATAGTGAACGTAAATGTGAAGAATGTACGATGAATCCCTTCTCTCTCGGCTCTGATCCACTTCGCGTGGTGAACTGTCTTCAATCAATCCTCTATCGTGGTTCCAAAGTACGTGAAAATACTCTGAAAATCGCCCCTCCTCCGCCTACCGTCGCACGTGTCGAGATAATGACCTAAATCCGGAAAACATCAAGGTATAGGACGAAACAGGGACTTTCGCGGTTTTGGTTGCGGTTTGTAAACCACGCGGTTTCTGATTTGTTTTCGGGTCAGGTTCTAGTTCAGGTTAGGGCACGGGTCTTGGGCTCTCGTTGGGCTTCGATATGGACTCTCTTTTGGCTCTTTTTTTCTTTTTTTCTCGATGACTGACTTCTTTAGGATAACATGCACAATTCACTCGATAAACCATAAAATCCCACGTTTTTGCTCTAACACAAGCCAATCTCATTGGTTTGTGGACTGAAAATAACACCAAAAAGTGGCATTATCAAGAACCTATCATTACAGAGGAAGACTCCGATACTGACATCGAGATGGGTGCAGAAGAAGAAAAACAAGACCCTAGATGGGCAAAAGAAGAAGTTTCCCTAGTAAAACAAGCGGAGGAGGAGAGTTTGTTTACAAAAGATGCCTCTGGCACATACCCCAAACCCCCTCCCCCCCTGTGCTATCTACCCATATGTCCTAGGTGGTCTAGCAGCAACAGAGGACATTGAAAAAGAGGAGCACATCTCGATCCAAACCCAAATAGATCGGACAGAGGAACCTTTTTCATCCTCTGCTCCAATCATAAGTCGGGTATCCTCACCTCTTGTCGCACCCTCCCAACAAGGTGCAATCATTGAAAATATAAGTGTTCAATTGCCCATGAACACGACACTCTCTTGCACAAAGGCATTCGTTGCTTCTTCACAACACGACTTAGCATCCATAAATCCTTCAGGGGGATTTAGAGAGCACATAGACGAAGAGGTTCTAAATAAATGTTTAAGTCAACTCGCCTTCTGGTACGTGCGAAATATGTGATTTAATCGCAGTGGGATGCAAACTATCCACAGTGGGAAGCACAAGTATACACTGGCCACTATGATCGTCCTAGCAAGTAATAGTTGGTAAAATACCAGAATCGTATCCACATGAACTAGACAATCAACACAATATGGTTCGTATGAGCTTCCTTTTACAAGTTTCGGATACAGAAGAAGCAATAAGTTGGTTTGTTTGGTGAAATGCTATTTTAACGAATTACTTTAGATTTAAAAGAAGGCATGTAGGTTAGACTTTCCCTATATTTTATATTAAATACTTGATCCCAAAGAGTGATCACTGCACTTGTGCAGAGTGGGCACTCCCGTTAGAGAAGCCCGGTTACACAAATACTCAGACCTTCGAGTAAAAATCCCATACTCTTATTATTTACTGTTTTGTCAATGGTAATCTCAAAATGGACCTTTTTAGGCCTCGATGGAATGTGTAGAGACAAATACTCTACGTGTTTTTAAGTACACAAACTAGCTTGCCTACTACTCTAGTGGATTGAGATTAGCTCACTGTGCAGACCTCACTTTCGCAAGTGTCATAAGAATTCTTTCGAATTCCCAAGCATCATACAAGCTCGTATCACTGCGTTCTACTCATTTATGAGTTGAGAACTAGACTTTAGATCCTCACAAGTGATTGGATTATTCGCATCATTGGGCAATAATAGAGAGTGAATGACCAAAACAATAAATATTCCAAGTATGAAGATTACTCAAGCATTTTTCATAAAATCCAGGTACTTTTCTTTCCTACATCCCAAAGGATGTTTTGCTCATATTCAAAGAAGTAAAGAGAATAAAATATGAAAAGATGCATGTAACATACTAAAAGTAACTTCGATTAAAATCCGCAGTGGGCACTGTGAGTACAGTACTGCTACAAATTACTTCAAAACTAACGATTACACTAGGAATTGAAGTGTAGAAAATTAAAGACTATTGCAGTAAATTCTAGAGCTACAATTAACACTAACTTAAACTAATTATGTGGTAGATGGAATGAATAGTAAATGAAACCCAACACCTCTTTATATACTTAGAGGAAAAGTTGGACCAAACAAAAATGAGGAATTGTCTAGAGGCTAAAAGAACAAGGAGAGAGACATAAAATCCATTTCCTTTGAGCAAGGCTTCTCTCCACAGGTTTGTTAGACAATTACCCCAACGGTACTTCACCTTTTCCAAAAAGTCAACTTTAAGTACCATAGGTTTCAATAAACTATTCAAAATGCCATCTTTAAGGGGACATGCTTGTAGCTTTTCTTTCCATGCTTCTGCCATAGACTCTTCTATTCTCTAGGACTGAGTTCCAAACTAAGATTTGAATTTCATTTGTCATCTTCTTGGCACGCCAGTGGGATCCGGAGTGGACACTCTGCAAATCACTACAGAATTTTCGTGAAAGTGCAGCAAAATTCTACCAAATGGTTTATAAAAATTGTGGTTCACTCTTTTTGCTCATTTTTAGGAATATTACCAAGAATGGGTGATTTGAGAAGCAAAAATGACTAAAATTTGACAAAAGCAAATAAAAATAAAATGAAATAATAACTCTAAAAATAGAGTTATCACACCTCAAACTTAAACCATTACTTGTCCCCAAGTAATAAAACGAAAAAAAGAAAAAAAATATGCACTTTAAGCTATCAGGGACTTACCAGATTTCTCACTTTGAATGAATGTTGATCTCCCTCCATGGATGCTTCTTTCAGTCCCAAAACTAAAATTTCACTTTTGCGCATTCGACAACATCTTTCCCTTGTTCACATTTGATCAATAGGACTTGATTGGGTTTGAAGGATTTGTGGCTTTATATGTGTTTCCCAATGGCTTTGTAGCAAACATTTCCAAACATGAACCGAAAATCCCACTTTGGGATTTTTATTTTAAGGAGTAAACATTTTTGGGTTTTGCAAGGGTGAGCAAGTACACTTCAGGCTTTATTTGGATAAGGGTATTTTTTTGTGAGAGTGGGTATTCTGATGGTCCAGAATAAGCACACCATCTTTTTCTGGGAGTGAACACTCTGATGGTCCAGAAAAGGCACACCATCATTTTCTTGGAGTGGCACTCTGATTTCCCTTTGTTTTTGTTTTTTTAGTGGGGTACTGTCTACCCACCTCAAACTTAATACTTCACATTGTCCTCAACGTGGATAAAGACTGGAAGTCACACTGGAAGTCCCCATCTCAAACTTAAAATCTCATAGTGTCCTCATTGTGACTTGGAAAGTGGGTTCAAAGAGGCATTTGGGGTATAAAAAGGTCGAGTATGGGCAAGTGTATGCGAACGAAGGCCTAAGTCGTTTCAATGTGACAAGTTGAGGATCGTGAACTTACAAAAGTGAATGTTATAGGTCGGAGTCTGAAAGTTGGCACCTTGAAATGGAAAATGATCAAAAGCATTCAAACCATAAATTTGTTAGTACCCAAAAGCACCTACTTAATAGTAGGAGTTCATGCATCATTAACCAAAAGTAAAAAATAGCAAATTGTCACAGGCAGCCATGGGAAAATACCAAATAAACAAAAAATTAAAATTGTTTTTGGAGCATCAAGAGGGGGAACCAAAGTTCCAACAAACCATTCAAGGGGTAGGAGTTGCGTTTGGTGAGCTTTCTGCAGATTGGCCACTGGAATCATCATTACTGTCGTTTGTTGGACAAATACCTTCTAGAAAATCAGGGAGTTGCGCAACAAGCTCCGGGTCAGCACCCACCAACATTTTCTTCATGATTATGTCCCTTTATTGAGTGTACATCCAAAAGGACTATGTGGCCTTGTCCATGTGCTTTCGTTATTCTTCCATATGGTGATTCAATCAGTGAGGGCTTTCAGTGCATCCAGAATGGAAGCCATAGGGTTTGAGCTTTGACCTGGAGTGGGAGTTGAGAGTGGGTTGATGGTAGATGTCACTGGTACTTCATCAGTAGTGGGATCATCGGTGGGAGTGGTGATCGCTTTCCCCATCTTCTTAATGGTCACCAAGCTGATGTCGTTGGCAGAAATGACCCAAACATTTCCTGGAGCAGAAGGCACTCCAGCATCGATTAGCAAGGAAGTAATAAGCCATGGGAGTGGGAGGATTACCTTCTTACGAGTCCGGGCCTGATAAATTGCCGATTACATCAGAATTCCAAGATTGATTGTTTTGCCAGCGAGGATGCAGTAGAGAAGGCCGCATTTGTGCATGGAGAGTTGTATCATGCGTAGTGGGTGACAGGGAGTGACGTAGGAATTGAATCCAAACAGCACGCTCCGTAGTGAGGGAGCTGGCCTGTAGGCACTTCCTACCGCCATCCATGGCCCAAGTTTTACCTTCTACTACTAGAGTTTTAAAATAGCGTCCTCATCAGCCGGGGTCATTTTATGTAGAAACCTAGCAAAAGTGCACGAAAGTGGGGTCCTTATACCAAGGACCCGATTGATTGTGGATGCCCTATAATGCACCTTACGGCTCCGGACTGTGACGCATGTGGTCTTTGTTTGAGATGCCTCTGCATAAAATTCTTTGACCAAAGAAGCGTTGGCCCTTCTATTGGCAGTGGCCAACGTTGCCCAATCTTGTTGAATAACCCTCTCCTTGATAAAAGGGTTCTTTTCCACAAATTCGGGGTCAAACCCCCTCTCCATGTTCAACTTTTGCTTAAAAATACAGTCATAGTGGGCAGCCACCGCAAGGGTTGTGAACTACCTTGGATTGCCACTGTGAGGATGCTCAGTGCCCACTGTGACTTCATGAGGGTTCTTAGTTGAAATTTGTTCATTATCAGCGTCAGATTCTCCTGATAATGAACTTGAAGAGGGAATAAGACCCTTACCTTTTCTAGATGTGGCTATCTTGGTCCTCACTGCCGTGGATTTTGCCGGTGTTATCGCCGCAGATAGGGTGTGCATTCCCCTCTTCCTTGAAGCCTTCTTAATAGGGTTTTCGTCACTATGACTTGCCTTTTTTAGAGCCTCCAAGTTGATGGTGTTTCCGATTTGCAGGTATTGGGTGACATAATCCTCTTCTTCTTTCCTTCTGCATTCCTCCTCTTCTCGGAATAATGCAGCCTCTGCCTCTTTCTGGCGTCTCTCTTCCTCCTCTCTTCACAATCCTTCTTTCTTCTTCCTCCCTTCGTAATAGTTCTTCCTCCTCTCGTTTCAATTTCTCCTCTTCTTCTCTCTGTAACCTTTCTTCTTCCTCTTTTCTTCTTTTCTCGACCTCTTCCTTTTTCTTCTGAAGTGCAAGAAGTTTTTGGTTGAACTCCTCTTGTAACTGGAGCATTTCTTCTTCGGCCTTCTGATCCTCGATATCGAACTCGCTAAGACTTGTGTCTGAGGCCTTTGATGATGCGGCGTTCGATTCATCTTGCTTAGAAGATTCGACGTCGGGCACAACAACCACCACCGTGTTTTCGTCGGAAAAAGGAAGTGGTTGGTTCAGGTCGTCGGTGACGTTCTCTAGCGGGTTATCAGCGGTGATCATACGGCGAGGAGTGGTGCGACTGGGTTCGTTCAGTTTGGGCACCGGTCGTTTGCTCCTTGCCATGGTGAGGGTTTTCTTTTCTTTTTCGTGAGAGAGAATATCAGAAGAAAGAAAGTGTATTTGAAATTTTGAAAGCAAAAAGGTAGGTTTTAGATATTTAGTATGGAGAAGGATTAGTTATTGGGTAAAAGATTTGGGAGGGAACGGTTATTTAGGGTGTGATGAGTATTTTTTCTTGAAACTTGAAAGAGTAGTGTGAGGTGGCACATAAAGGTAATGGGTTGTAAGGAAACGTTAACAGTTTTTCTGCACCTTGGGCCACCCAATCGTCAAATCCATGTGTCAGACACGCAGTAGGATGCCCACGGATGTGGCCGAAGTCACTGCGAAGCATTTGTTGACTTTTTCTTCAAAAATTGGCAATTCATCCTACACACAATCAAAATAAACTACAACAAGGGATTAAAAATACTAAAAATAATAAAAAGACAACAAATAATTGAAATAAAATATTTACACATGGTTTGGAATTTTCTCAACCAGAGTGAGATGGAGAGTGAGGTGGAGAATGAGATGGAGAGTGAGATGGAGATGGAGAGTGGGCACTATCACTCAGAAAGTGCTTCACTCTTTGCCCATTGACTTTAAAAGTCTGACCAGACTGTGGGCACATTAATTCAATGGTTCCAACGGGACTTACCGTGACCATTGTGTATGGTCCCGTCCATAGAGATTTAAGCTTACCAGGAAATAATTTGAGACGTGAATTGAACAATAGTACTTGTTGGCCTTCGATGAACTCCCTATGGTTGATTCTTCGGTCATGCCACATTTTGGTCTTTTATTTGTACAACTTTGCATTTTTATAGGAGTGATAACGCAATTCTTCCAACTCATGCAATTGTAAAAATCTTTTGGTCCCCGCTGCATCCTCACTCATGTTAATCTCTTTAAGGGCCCAAAATGCCTTGTGTTCCAATTCAATTGGTAAATGGAAAGCTTTGCCAAAAACCAATTTAAATGGAGACATTCCTAAAAGAGCTTTATAGGCCGTACGATAGGCCCAAAGAGCATCATCGAATTTGGTTGACCAATCTTTTCGGTGTGGTTTAACGAACTTTTTTAAAATGCCTTTGATTTCTCGATTTGAAAGTGTTAGAGGATTATTGTATTCAAGATTTATTGTAAAGTCTTGTAATGGTCAAACATTGTAAAGTCAAAGTCATGTAAAGTCAGACTAGCTTTAGTTTAATGTGTTGTAATTCATAGGTATAAATAGAATTAATTAGCTTAGTTGTTAAAAAAAGTTATTAGTGAATGATCATAATTGTAATATCTAGAGAGAGATTCTAGAGAGAGAATCTAGAGAGAGAATCTAGAGAGAGAAAAGCTTGAATTCTTATGTAAAACTCTAGATTCTTGAAGATCAATGGATGATTACTTGTTTACCTAATAGATCTGGTGTTATCAGAAAGTTCGGCCAAACCGTTGGTTTACGGGTGATATGCGGTGGCCACTCTATGATGTATATCATACTTAGCAAGGACCGAGCTAATGACTTTGTTTACAAAGTGGGTGCCTTCGTCATTAATTAACGCCTGTGGTGTTCCAAATCGAGTGAAAATGTTTTTATGCAAAAATTTCACCACGGTGTTTGCATCATTGGAGTGACATGCAACTGCCTCCACCCATTTTGAAACATAGTCCACCGCAACCAAGATATAAAAATTATTGTTTGACTTTGGAAAAGGATCCATGAAATCGATCCCCCAAACATCAAAAAGCTCTACCTCTAGAATGTTATTGAGAGGCATTTCGTTCTTTTGTGATATATTCCCGGTTCGTTGGAATTGCTCACAATTTTTCACAAAGTCATAAGAGTCTTTGAACACAGTAGGCCAAAAGAACCAACTCTGCAATATTTTTGCAGCAGTGCGGTTTCCACCAAAGTGGCCACCATAGTGGCATGTGTGATAACCTTGGAGTATTTGATGTTGATCACTCCCGTGGACACGCCGCCTCAATATTTGGTATGTCCCTATCTTATATAAGAAAGGATCGTCCCAAACATATTGACGAGTATTTGTAAAAACAATTAAATGGTTGTCCATTCATCCCATGGGGCTTTAGTCCACATGCCAAAAAGTTTGCAATATCGGCGTACCAAGAAATATCATTGTTGTGATGTTGAGTTGCTAACAACTGTTTATCGGGAAAACTTTCCTGGACCGGAGTGGGTTCCACAGTGGTCACTACCTTCTCGAGCCTGGACAGATGGTCAGCTACTTGGTTGCTTATTCCTTTTATATCAACGATCTCAAGGTCGAATTCTTGCAGCAATAATACCAAACGAATCAAACGTGGCTTGGAATCAGCTTTGTTGATCAAGTATTTTATTGCTGCATGATCAGTGTGCACTATTACCTCCGTCCCTACCAAGTAAGACCTGAAACGATCAAAAGCAAACACCACTGCAAGTAATTCTTTTTCAGTGACCGTGTAATTGATCTGAGCTTCGGTTAGTGTTTTACTTGCATAATAAATGGGGTGAAAGATTTTGTTTTTCCGTTGTCCTAAAACCGCCCCTACAGCCTACTCGCTAACGTCACACATAACTTCGAATGGGAGTGACCATCAGGAGTGGTCACTATGGGTGCAGTAACTAAGGCTTTTTTGATTGTTTCAAAAGCATTTCGACTTTCTTGGGTGAATTTAAATTCTTTTTCATGTTGCAAAAGGTTACATAGGGGTTTAGTTATTTTGGAAAAATCTTTAATGAACCTCCTATAGAAACCGGCATGACCCAAGAAACTTCGAATTCCTTTCACGGTTGTGGGTTCGGGAAGTTGTGCCACTACGCTTTGTCAACCTCCAACCCTCTCTTTGAGACAAGATGACCTAGGACAATACCCTCTTCGACCATAAAATGACATTTTTCCCAATTTAAAATAAGATCGTGTGTCTCACATCTCACTAGGCTTTTCTCCAAATTTCCCAGGGAGTTGTCAAATGATGTCCCTATCAAAGAAAAGTCATCCATAAATACATCTATGATGTCCTCAATCATTTCGGTGAAAATGGCCATCATACAACGTTGGAAAGTGGCTGGGGCATTACACAATCCAAATGGCATCATCTGGAATGCAAAGGTACCATAGGGACAAGTAAAGGTGGTCTTTTCTTGGTCCTCGGGGGCGATATAAATTTTGTTGTATCTGGAGTATCCATCTAGAAAACAATAGAATTCATTTCCCGCTAACCTATCGAGCATTTGGTCTATGAATGGTAAGGGAAAATGGTCTTTCTTGGTGGCTACGTTGAGTTATCTATAGTCCATGCAGATTCTCCACCTAGTAACAGTCCTGGTGGGAATGAGCTCGTTCTTTTCGTTTTCCACTACGGTTGTTCCTCCCTTTTTAGGGACACATTGAATGGGGCTCACCCAACTACTACTAGCTATTGGGTAGATAATACCGGCGTTTAACCATTTCAAAACTTCTTTCTTGACCACCTCTTTCATTATGGGGTTCAATCGTCTTTGGGGTTGGACCTTTCCAGGGTGGTCACTCTCCAAGATAATCTTATGTTGACAAAGGGAGGGGCTAATACCTCTAATGCCTGCTATGGTTTAACCAATTTCCTTCTTATGCTTCATTAACAAATCAATCAGAAGTTGTTCTTGTTTCTCACTAAGTTAGGAAGAGATAATAACAGAAAGTTTATTATCCATAGCGAGATAAGCATATTTCAAGTGAGATGGCAATGGTGTTAGCTCTAACTCGAGAGGTTGTTCTATTGAAGGGGTTGAACATTTATGTCCTTAAAGTCCAGAGGTTCAAAGGCTGCTACAATTTCGTTACACTCATCCTCAAAAACGTCATCACTTTTAGAGTCAGAGTGCTCACTCTCAATGCCCACTAAGCTCATTGTGTCAAAACTTGGGGTACCACTAATCGAACTCAAAGCAAAACAGTCTTCGGTCTCTATGAACTTAAGGGACTTGAAGACATTAAATGTTACCTCTTCGTCATGGACTATCATAGTGAGTTCCCCTTTGTGCACATCAATCAAAGTACGTATGGTTGCAAGAAACGGACACCCTAAGATGATTGGGATATCTTATCGGCCTCATAATCTAGAATTAGAAAATCGGCAGGAAAAATAAATTTATCCACTTGGACCAAAACGTCTTCTATTTTTTCCTTAGGATAGGCTATGGACCGTTCGGCTAGTTGTAATGTCACGGTTGTGGGTCTAGCCTCTCCAATACCTAACTTGTTAAATATGGAAAACGACATCAAGTTTATACTAGCTCCCAAATCACAAAGTGCTTGACCTACTTTTTGTCCTCCTATTGTGAATGGAATGGTGAAACTACCCGGGTCTTTCAACTTAGGTGGAATCTTACTAGTAAGGAGGGCACTACATTCCTTAGTTAATTCCACAGTCTCAAACTCACCCAACTTCCTCTTTTTGTTTACAATATCTTTCAAAAATTTAACATAGCTTGGCATTTGCTTGAGAGCCTCTACCAAGGGTATGTTAATGTGAAGTTGTTTAAAAATGTCTAAGAAATTTTTGAATTAAACATCGACATTTTTACTCTTCATTCTTTCGGGAAATGGAACATTTCGTGGGTCAATTTGAGTTTGTTGTGGTACTTGCTTTAGAATAGTGGGTTTCTGTGTGGTCTCGAGAGTGGGAAGCTCAGGGAAATCGGTGCTCACTGTGGGTTTGTCACTGACTTTAGTAGTGGCCACTGCGGTTTTAGGGGCAGCGGGTATTTGAGGCGGGTCTTCAGAGTCAAGAATGACATCATTCAAACCCTTTCCACTCCTAAGCGTTATGGACTTGACTTGTTCTTTTCCTATCACCCTAGCGTGTTCGGTATCACTAGGTAATGTCCCTGGCGGTCTATTCTTAACTTCGACGACTAGTTGTCCTACTTTGGTCTCTATGTTCCTTATGGATGCTTGAGTTTGATTCATGAAACCTTTTAGGATTGAATCGAGTGATGGTTGAGTCTCAGTGGGGTGATTTGGTCGTGGTTGGAACTGTTGTGACGATTGCCCTTGGTAAAAGTTCTGTGGGGGTGCCCACTATGATGTTGGTGAAATCCAGGGGGTTTGGTGGTCTTTGTTGGTCATGACTCGCCCCGTGGGGTTGAAGTCCTGGATTACCGACCCAAGAGAAATTCGGGTGATTTCTCCAACCTAGATTATAGGTATGTGAAAACGGGTTGTTCCTCGGGTTGGTTCCTATAACATTAACGGCCTCAGGATTTGCAGGACAATAGTCAAAAACATATTCCTCTCCACAGAGGGAACAGTTCTCAGTGAGATGTGAAGTGGCCACTATGGAATTGACTTGTCCTCTATTTTGATTCAAAACTAGTTTAGTTAAGGCCACCAGTTGTGCGTTCATGGTTTTGAGTGCTTCTGAGTCAATGGTATTGATCTTTGGTATGGGCGTTCTAGGATTTGACCATTCGGTGTTGTTGTTGGACACTTTTTCTAAGATTTGATACCCTTCATTGTAAGTTTTACTTGTGAAAGTTCCACCTGTTGTTGCATCTAAGATGATTTTGGCTGCATTGGAAAGACCATTGTAAAAGGTCTCCAATTGGATGTTATATGGGATGCAATGATGTGGGCACTTTCGAAGTAATTCTTTAAAACGTTCTCATGCATCCGAAACCACCTCATCTTCACCTTGCTTAAACAAAATAATATCATTTCGAAACATACATTCCTTGTAGGAGGAAAATATTTTTGTAAGAATTTGTCAGCAAGTTCTTGCCAAGTGGTTATCGAATTAGGTTCAAGTGAATTCAGCCAAGCTTTCCCTTTATCCCTTAATGTCAAATTGAAACGTTTCAGCCTTAAGGCTTCATAAGTCACACCTTGCAATTGAAAGGAATTAGTCATTTCTAAAAAATATTTTAAGTGCGAGTGTGGATCCCCAGATTGTAACTGTAGATCCCAGATTGACAGGTAACAATTGAATCAATAAACGATAACAAGAACAATTGTTGATTTCCACTTGTCATCCATCTCGTATTCATTCAAAGTATCTTCGTTTAGAAACTTTGAAATGCAATGATGTTTCTTGTCTTCGTGTCTTTTCAGCGCTCTCCCTTGAATAAATCTCTTGGTCATCAAAGAATCAGTCTTTTAACTACGAGTTGAATTGGCCGTGAGTTGAATTGCCTTTCCACTTTAAGAACTTGTAGAACCAGTATTGGAAATATTGACTTGTAGCGAACACCACTTGATAAGGAATGAGAATAATTTATCAAATATAAGCACTTTGATCACTTGTATGCACTTTGAACTCGTTTCGGATTTTGGAACTTGACCAAATAACGGAACTGATCAATCAACAGTTACTCCCCCTCGGCTTTTGCTAATTCCTCCAAAAGTTGATATCCAGGGTCTTTGAATTTGTATCATTTCTCCCCCTCATGATGAGTAGGAGCATCCGGAGCATCATGTATGTTCAAAAACAATAGTGACGAGTAGCAAAAATTCCAGATCAAAACATTAAGTAACCAGAATAGGGTAAATATATAACACAGAAACACATTAGTAACTGTTGTCACAACAATTAAAATAATTGTTTGGCCTATGTTCAGATTTGGCAGTGGGGTATCTCTGATAGGACTTCCAGTTATCACTGAAGTAAAATTTTAAAAAATTACTTCTCAAACTGTTTCGGCAATATCACAAAGATATGCAAATGGAATCACAAAAACTCGTGCAAGTGTGAAAGAAAATAAATTCTCTCTGTTTGGCTCAAAATATTGATTTAACTTGGGACGCAAGTTAAAATCAATTGACACAGTGAAGAGAATATGAAGTTCGGAAACCGGAGCTGATGTCTTCCTTTTTCAATATCTAAGACCTCCGAGTGAGGAATAGATAGATTATGTGTTAGACCTCCGTGAATATATGAAACAAGCAGTTGTTGTGAGATACTTGAGTGGCTGGTTGGGGTGACACGAGTTATCGACACCGTGTCCATGTCTGTTTCAATATTCATCTCTAAAGAACGAGAATGAATAGATTATGTGGTTACCCGGATAACTGACTCGGTTTGGTAAGGACCAATAATTATTTTATATCCTGTCACATCCTCACCATATTCTTTTCACTCCGAACTCATCTATCAATCTAGACCCCTCACTGATGTCTATAAGTGGATGTGTTTCTTGGGTAGGTACTTCCGGTTCTGGATAGACCATAGAAACAATATAAACCCTATCACTTATTGTATGCATCTAGTAGAACAATTTAGTAAACAGTGAAGTACGAGTTCTAAACTGAAATGTTTAGAAGTCAAACTTTTAAGAACGAGTCCTGGTCTGAGATGATCAGAAGTCATAGATGAAATACCAGAATTTCAAGAAACAAAATCAAGCGCTAAACAGATTGACTCAGTAAGAACAGTATTTGCAATAATGAGACAATGATCAGAAAGTTTAATTGTGAAGAACAAGTCCCAATTATTATATCAGATAAGAATGGAATCATTTGCCAGAAATAACGAACTTGGAAAACAACTACGTATTCAAACGAGTGTATTTCCATCGAAAAATAAACGAATATGTGAGACATGGAAATAACTAAGTCAATGAAACATAACACGTGGCAATCATGGAATTAAAAATTGGAGAATAACAAACACAAGTTAGTTATTCAGAATGAATTACCACGGTTTTTGAATTCAGTTAAAGTTCACTTACCTTTGATAGTATAGTACTCCCCCTCAAAATTGGCATAACCTTTGAGTGTTCGTCATGTGATGTGAATAATAGGAATTAAAACCGCACATTACATTCCTGCAAAATAGGTTAGAAGGATTTTGGTATCCATCCTTTGATGGATCCTTGTTGGTTAGATGCCCTATGATGACCAGGGATACTATAAGTACCGTACCAATGAGATGAATATTTACGGTTAGATGCCCTATTAGACCTTTTCACCACCCAAACTTGTTTGAACCCTTTTCTTCGGCATTATTATCTGAATTACAATTAAATGTATGACCAGTAGAGTTTGAGTAGGCAGGACGTTTATCAGTCGATCGACCGATCTTTTGTCGGGGTTGTGATTGTTTTTAGAACAAGAATCAGTTTTAGAAACCTTATTCACAGCCGGGGTCTTCGGTTTTGTAGAACATTTGCCTTTTGGAAAATTGATCGAGCGATTTATCGCTTTTGAAAGAAAGTCGGTGTGACTCGGAAGAGGTTTGTCAAAAGAAAACGATTCAAACTCTTCATCTGAACTACCCTCAGAATTCATGAATTTTGAAAAATCAACATCGAGAATTGATGGACTAGGATTGGTCGAGAGAGGTGAGTAACACTCTGTGTCGGTGTGTTTAGGTGAATCTGGTGCGAAAGCTAAGAAAAAGTCAGAGTTTAGATTCTTTAAAACACACTCATCTTGAGACCCTTTACCGATTAGTGAAGATGTTTTGCCAATGAAAGCTTTGCACGAGGATGTGTCAGACGAGTCCGAGGATGCTTCAGGTGAAATCGCCTTTTCTTCTTGAAGTAGGTCAAGCTTCTCTTGAAGTTGACCATTTCTCACATGCTCCATCATCACTTCTGTCGCCAAGGCAGACCTTTTTAATGTGAGGCGATCGATTTCGTTCAGAAGGATTTCCTGTCCTTCATCCGACACAGAATCGGGTTTAACGGATTTAAGTGCCTCAAGTTCGGTTATAAGCGCTTGCTTTTCCTTTTGAAAAACATGATATTTCCTTCTCGAGTGACTCCTCTAATTCGACTATTTTTTCTTCCAAAATGAGAGGCGTGACATAGAGTTTAAACTCGTCTGTCTCAGTTTTGGGTTCAGGTGCTTGGGCCTAATCCTTTTTGGCGGAATCATTCGGCGTCGCAACCTTATAGATATCAAAGTAGTCATTCGAGAGGTATTTCTTTGGATTTTTCTTATACATGTAGTTCATAGGCTCGTAGAAAAAAGAAAGTTGCATCTTGGTGGTATGTTTGCGCTTGTATTCCTCAGCTTCCTCTTCTTTCTCTGCTTCAAGAGGACCGGTCCATTTGATTTGGTATCCAGGATACTTCTTATACAGACCGAAACAATCAAAGTGATAAAGTGTCGGTCTTTTGAATATACCCTTTTTCAAGTACTGAGGGTTGTCGTATCCGATTCCTCATTCCTTGTTGAAGTATGTGAATTCCTTGGGTTTATTAATGTGAATAGTCTGGCCTGTTTGACCTCTTTTGTGGAGTTTGGTTTCAAGATCAGTTATTTTGGAAACCATTTCCTTATGCTGAATTTGAAGAGAAGAGCATTGATAAACAATCTGTGCCTTCTCACTCTCACATTGATCAAGCTTTAAAGTCAGTTCAGATATCATGGCTCTTAAGTCCTTTGGTGCTAATGAAAGATTTGAGCATTTTTCTTTTAGGTAGGTGTTGTCAGACTTAAGCTTTTCTGTGATCTTCGTTTGAACATCTAACTTTTCTTTAAGTGAATTAATTTCATGTAGTTGTTCATTCGAGGAAAACATATAGGACTCTACCTTTTGACCAAGCAGTTGAATGTGATCGATTAAAGCACTATGAGTTGGTAGACATACATGACAAGCTGCTACAGATTGAGATGAGCAAGACATTGTTACCTGAAAAATATGATCGTTAATCGGTGTTGCTTTGAGAAAACAAAGAATTCGGGAGAAAATCAAAAATTAAATCAGAAAAACAATTCTATAAAATAATTTTTTTTTTCACAATTTAAAAACTGATTAGTTGACCAGAACGAACAAAATTAAACTTCGAGAATAAAGCCTACAAGATAAACTAACCAAGTTAGATCAAGACGTAAACCAAAATCACATGAAATGATAAGCGTCGCGAGTAAGATCAAAGATGTCGCAAATAGTCTCAAACCGTCACAAAAACTCAAAAACCATAAACCATGCAAACTCATGCAAATCGTCGCTAAAACCTCACAACTTACCGATAACACTCTCACAAACATCTCGTTTGAACGTCGCAACTATCGTTTAAACTTCTCACACCGTACGTTAAACCTCGTAAACATCGGATAATACGTATGCACGATAACCAAACTACCGGTTACGAAAAGTGCGGTAACTCTTATGTGCGTTAAGTCCGTTTACCGATCAAAAGATATGTGGTATAGCCGAAAGATCGTGTGATATAAAAAACCAAAAGATCGTGTTTATCGGAATCATGCCAAGTATCACAAACAGGAATATAACCTACTACATGTATGTATGGATGAAGATGTGAAGCAAATCAGAGAAGCATGTGGTAGTTTGGAGATGAAATTCAGTCAAACATGGAACAAAATACGGTCAAAGATGTAAGGATATGGTGTTCTTGCATGGAGGATGAGAATCATGCAGTGATATTTTGTTGAGGCAACGAAAAGTGAACATACAAACTATTTGAAATCCAAAGACCATGCACCAATATTATAGTAATATGTATGTATTCTATGTATGATCGATGCACAATGGTCAAGGAAGAAACCCATATAGTCAACAATAGTAGGCTAAGGGATGTTGTCCGGGAGATGCAAGTACCGAGAAAAGGATATCCGGAAAGAATTTATCCGGAAAAGGAGTGGTGTTCGGATAATGTTTCACCCGGAAAGTTTGAGAGTCGTTTTCATCCGGAAAGTTTGTGAGTGGTTTTCATCCGGAAAAAAATTGTCCGACAAAAAAAACTTTTATCCGGGAACCAGAAACAATCTGGATGCATTTGTCCGGATAGTGGGGAGAAATTAGGAACTTACCCGGAAACAATAAGGAACTTTCGGACACTGCGGCTGGTCGAGAAATTCGGATCAGGGTTCGATAGGGTTGCTTGATTTCACTCATGTAGGGTTAGATTTTGACCAAAAACACAAAAACAAACATACCCAAATCGATTTCTAAGCAAAGTATATCCTATTTTTCAATAATCACCACAAAAAATTTAAGAACATCACCAAAACTCAAGAACTGGTTTTTAAATTGAAAAATTGATTCCTTTGAGAATTGATATAGATGCGGATAAACAGCAGATTGAAAACGATTAAACAATCGAGAATTAACAGAAGAATTATTAAAGCGACGAAAAACTTTGCAAACCCGATTGATGACCGATTCACCAAACAATTACTGCACTAATACGAACAGCAAACGAGTGTCTTCTGGACCTCAAACGATTAATCCCACCGTTCAAAATGTAGAACGGACTGTCATGAACCTACTGTCCAAAAATCGTGACGATCCGACATTTTAAGCTTCGGTAATAGGCAAAACGGCTCGGCTGCGTTTTCCAAAAAATTCAATACGAATTTTATTGCTTTCTCACTTTCGATTGGCTTTTTCAGTTTCTTCAAATCACCGATTCGACTCTGATACCACGTGTAGATCCCAGATTGACATGTAACAATAGAATCAATAAACAATAACCAGACAAATTGTTGATTTCAACTTGTCATCAATCTCGTATTCATTCAAAATATCGTTCAGAGAATATTATAATTCAAAGTAGGGAACGATTACTAAACAATAAGCTCGCTAATGAATTGCTAACCTAAAACTAAAGGTTAACTAAACCTTATATACTAAGGCTTTAGACAAACAAGGCCTAAGTCCATTAGGCTAAACTAAGCCCAATTAACACAATTAAGGCTTTTACAAATAATAATTTAAACTAATTAAAGTCTATATAATTCTTTATATATATTTCTAATATGTAGGACATTTATGGTTCTAACAGTAACTCTCCAAATTGACCCATGGCTTGGATCATTTGAAACATTACTGGTTTGAGTTCAAATTGTTGTGGAATCATGTTGGGCCTTAGAATCCCGGAGCTTAAATAAGTAACTCCGAAAGTAGCATCGTCCCGTATTTTTCGATGTTTGCTATCGGCAATCGTCACTGTGTTCTCCACTAATGGTGGGATAATGGGTCTTTCTGCTCCTGCCATATTTACAGTGGGGTTCACAGTGGGTTGTCGATTTGTGTTTTTGTTTTTATGTCTTCTTCGAAAGGTTTTTTCTATTTCAAGATCAATTGGTACCAAAGGCCCATGTTGTTGCCTTGGCATGCAACACGAACAACTTAGAAAAACGAGTTACTCGGGCTCGAACAAAAACTAATGTCTTGAGATTTAAAATCATGCCAGTCCCGACAACGGCGCCAAAAAATTGGTACGTGCGAAATATGTAATTTAATCGCAGTGGGATGCAAAATATCCATAGTGGGAAGCGCAAGTGTACACTGGCCACTATGATCGTCACAACAAGTAATAGTTGGTAAAATACCAGAATCGTATCCACAGGGACTGCACAATCAAGACAACATGGTTCTCATGAGCTTCCTTTTACAAGTTTCAGTTACAGAAGAAGCAATAAGTTGGTTTGTTTGGTGAAATGCTATTTTAACGAATTACTTTACATTTAAAAGAAGACATGTAGGTTTTGTCAATGGTAATCTCAAAATGGACTTTTTCAGGCCTAGATGGAATGTGTAGAAACAAATACTCTACGTGTTTTTAAGTACACAAACTAGCTTGCCTACTTCTCCAGTGGGTTGAGATTAGCTCACTGTGCAGACCTCACTTTCGCAAGTGTCATAAGAATTCTTTCGAATTCCCTAGCATCGTCCAAGCTCGTTTCACTGCGTTCTACTCATTTCTGAGTTGAGAACTAGACTTTAGATCCTCACAAGTGATCGGCTTGTTCGCATCATTGGGCAATTATCGAGAGTTAATGACCAAAACAATAAATATTCAAAGTATGAAGATTACTCAAGCATTTTTCATAAAATCCAGGAACTTTTCTTTCCTACATCCCAAAGGATGTTTAGATCTTATTCAAAGAAGTAAAGAGAATAAAATATGAAAAGATGCAAGTAAATACTAAAAGTGACTTCGATTAAAATCCGCAGTGGGCATTGTGAGTACAACTCTGCTATAAATTACTTCAAACTAACGATCACACTAGGAATTGAAGTGCAGAAAATTAAAGACTACTATAGTAATTTCTAGAGCTACAACTAACACTAACATGTACTAATTATGTGGTAGATGGAATGAATAGTAAATGAAACCCAACACCTTTTTATATACTTAGAGGAAAAGTTGGACCAAACAAAAATGGGGAATTGTCTAGAGGCCAAAAGAACAAGGAGAGAGACATAAAATCCATTTCCTTTGAGCAAGGCTTCTCTCCACAGGTTTGTTAGACAATTACCCCAACGATACTTCACCTTTTCCAAAAAGTCAACTTTAAGTACCATTGGTTTCAATAAACTATTCAAAACGTCATCTTTAAGGGGACATGCTTATAGCTTTTCTTTCCATGCTTCTGCCATAGACTCTTCTATTCTCCAGGACTGAGTTCCAAGCTAAGATTTGAATTTCATTTGTCTTCTTCTTGGCACGCCAGTGGGATCCGGAGTGGGCACTTCGCAAGTCACTGCAGAATTTTCGTGAAAGTGCAGCAAAATTCTACCAAATGGTTTATAAAAACTGTGGTTCACTCTTTTTGCTAATTTTTTGGGATGTTACCATGAATGAGTGATTTGAGAAGCAAAAATGGCTAAAATTTGACAAAAGAAAATAAAAATAAGAGGAAATAATAACTCAAAAAATAGAGTTATCACCTCCCCTACGTGTCCAACTCTGAATTGGCATAGAAGAAGGGAGATGACAGAACTCCCGTATAGGATGAGCCATCTAAGGACGCCTCACCTCGGGAATCAAGAGGAAGTCCCAATGATCTCAACATACAAGCAGGGTCAATGTTGGGCGCCTAAGGAACAGAGGCAAACTCTAGTGATGGACGTGTTCACCCGGAGGTCACCTCTGGTCCATATGTGACGAAAGATGAGTTCCAAACTTTTGTCACCTCTATGGCCAAATATTTCACTGAGTTGCAAAGCTCAGTGAAATCTTGTGCAGATTCAACGAACAATGCTCTATCCTCCATGAACTCCAAAGTTTATACCTTATCTACAGAGATTAAACTACCACCGCCAAGCTCACTGAATTCCTAGTCAAAATTCCACATAGCTCATCTGCCACTTTGCCAACTGAAGTTCAAACTACGATCAACTCCCTGACCACGGAGCATCAAGCAGCCAAATTCTTCATCGAGGTGCTCACCAAAAAGCAAAATGATCAACCATATACCTCGATCACCGCAGAAGATCTGAAGCGGACCATCGAACAATTACAACAGTCAACCACAACATAATTCTTGCCTCTGAAGCCTACCGACTACATATCTCATGATCAAATAATTGATATTGGACAGAAGGTCATCCATGAGATATGTGGATTTGTTAAGGCATTCACCACTGCAAATGCTACATATGTAAAAGAATTCAAAACCAGTGTGGGTATGCTAAGTTTCAAGTCAGAAGCAGAAGTCGCACATATTCTAGCAATATGTGATGATGTGTGCAATAAGTTAGAGGCAGCTGCGATGAATCTACCTAAGAAGAAGAAAGATCGTACAACTTGTCAGGAAAAGGCATCCGCAGAGAAGAAGCATGATGACCCCTCCAATTATGGAGATGGACCATCGGGTCATCATGAGGGGGAGAAGACGACACAGACCAATTCAGTAGAACCCTTAACCAACCCTCAACCTTAACTATTGTCCCATCCAACCCAAGCATTCAATAGAAGACCACAGAGGCAACACCCACCTCTATGGAAACAAATATTCAGGAAGAAGACCTACCCTCTCCCACACCCAACAATGAAGAACAACTCTCCACCTCACCCAAAACCATTCCAAAAACCCCAAGAGTCAAAATTTTGTCTTTAAAAACCTCCGAAAGCCAAGAAAGACCTGAATACCCAAGAAAAATCAGTGGAAAAAGAAGCCACAGAACAACCTTAACAACCAACTCAACCAGCACAGAGCCTGAAGCCTAACGAAAAACCTAAGGATAAACCAACCGCGGAAGAAAAAGGGAAAGGACCCATGTAACCAACCTCTAAGCCTCATGTTAGTGTTCAATTTATGTTTTATTCAAGTTGAGGTACTAATTGTGTAACATTTAGGTCAAAGTATAAATAGCTTAGATCTCCTTACTTTTAAAGTAGATTTTCACTTTACACATATCATTTCAATATCACTCTCTGTGAGTTTCTCTCTACATTGTAATTCAATCTTTTGAAGATTAATGTGAGATGAATGGATTGATTCTGTTAGCTCCAATATTTATAATATTAGAAGTATTGAAATATAGGCTAAGTATGAAAGACTTCCACAGAAGCTCTGCGGACTGCGACAGAAGCTCTGCCGAAATAAACAAAAATCGTTCAAGACAAGACAACTACAGAAGACTGCTAAACAGAAGGACCAAACCGCAGAACCTCTGTCACCCTTGACAGAGCCTCTACGGTACATACTGAAGACTTGGAAGATATTTATAATATCTTACTGTTCCAAGATCCGTTCATCCACTTGTTTCTAGGCCTGTCCTGACATCAACTACACGTGTCAAACTCTGATAGGGCTCTGTCAAAATGGGAACGTGCACATTAAATGAACATCGTACCTGGCTACTGTTCATAAGATCCTGTCAACTATAGATCATTCCTTATTTTCTAAAGCATGTCTCCTTTTGTAGTATAAATAGAAGACTCATGTTGAGTTCTTCTATTAAGAAATTAAGATGCAAGCTATTAAGCAATCAAGCATTTTGCATTAAGCAATATCTTTTACACAAAACACTAGCAAACAATTAATGTCAAATTTGTTCTTAGTGTTCTTAATCTATATCAAATTCAGTCTTCTTTGAGATATTCATTTGTTCTTCATATACTGTTTATTTGATATATTGTGTTGTTTCTATATAAACATATCTGTTAGTTCATCAAATACGTTTCCGCAACACATCTTATTTGAACTAATAGGTTAGATAATCTTTGTCAATCAAATACGGGAACCACCAATTGGTATCAAAGCAAAGCTTGATTTTCAATATCAAGTGATCCTCGTTTGACAAGATTATTGGTAGAAACGTGGTATGTTTTTAACCTGTTATACATTCCTTCAAACAGATTCTGCTTTTCAGCCATTTTCGATTTATTCGATATTTGGTAAATCTTTAGAAACTGTTTATTAAGTTAAAACACCATAAAAGTGCAGTTAAAAGCTTCCAAACCCAGAAAATCTTTCCAGATTATTCTATCGTACTTTTTTCTTGTCATATCTCTATTCTGAAACTTTATACTCTTGAAATGACAAACGCACAAAATTTCTTCACAGCTGGTTCATTAACCAAACCACCAACTCTTCTACGAGATGAGTATCCTCAGTGGAAAATCAGAATGATCCATTTTTTTAGGGTACTGACAAAGAGCTCGTACAGTACCTTTATAGCCCTCCTCATGTCCCTATGTTAACGGTACCTCGTGTACCAGCTACAACTGACACTCCTGAAATCCCTGAGCATCAAAAACATAAAACCTGGGATGGTTGGTCAGATTCAGATAGGGAAAAAGATGAACTCGCGCAGAAAACTAAGAGACTTCTGATCATGGTGATCCCCAACGACCTCTTCCAGTCCTTAGATGCATGCGAATCTGCGTATGATCTTTGGAAAGAACTGGAGAAACAACTTGAAGGGGGAGCTAAAACTCAGAAGAACCGAAGGGCTCAATACATAAACGAATATTACGCCCTTAAAGCCCTGACAACTGAATCTCTGCAGACAACGTACGATAGGTTCAACTCTCTGATTAATAAGTGCAAGAAGTTTGGCAGAATAATGTCATGTTTCTCAAAATCTGAACGAAGAATGGCTCCAGTTATCTATGTCTTTACAAACCAATCAAGATTTAGATTCATGGACTCTTTCAGAACTCTACGGAACATTAGCTGGACAAGAGCCTCAAGTAGCACAAGCAAATACACTAACCATTGCACCTCTTGCTTTGGTTGGCAAAGCTACAGAAGCAACAGAGAAGCCGAGGAAAGAAAGAGCGACAGAGGAAATGAAGAAGGAGAAAAAGAAAAAGATGGTGGTAGTTGATAGAAAAGACGAAGAAATGGAAGAGGAAGAGATCACTCTGGCATCAATAGCAAAATCCTTAGCACTATTGACAAGATAATTCAGAGGAAACCAAAAGAGATCTGGTAGTGAAAGATATGTGTTAGATCTGAAGTTTTGTCAATAAACCAAGTGTTGAAGATCTGATAAGAAGGTTCAGAAGTTCTGAGAAGAAGAGTCAGAGATCTGAGAAAGAGAAGTCAGAAGTTCTGAGAAGCGTGATCAGAAGAATGTTCAGAAGTTCTGAACTACCTGTTCAGAACTTATGACGAGTTTCGTTACTTAGTAATGTGTAAACTAATTAGGACACGTGTTTTGTTCTTATTAGTCTTTCTTATTTGTACTGTAGCTTTAATATATCCGTTACAGTATAAATAGAGTGGTTAGCACTACGTTGCTAACTGATTGATTTTCCCATATTACTTGTATTCATTCCTTGTAATCTTTGAGGTTATCTCTCTCTTAGATCTGTAATTCTGTGCATCATTGAATACAATTGGGCTTGATCATACAATTTCTCAATTACTTCTTTCTATATTGATTGTAAGAATAGATCCTGCACTTTCAATTGGTATCAGAGCCAATCAACAAACAAATTCGTTCAAGATTGTGATTGCGAAGATCGATTGATCAATTTCTTGAAGATTTCTTGATTCATTCAAAATTCAATTCCGCTGCTAGAGCTAGTTCTTGAATTCTTAGCAATTCTTGAATTACCTGCTACTTTTCGATCAAGAAAATCGAATTTGTCTTTCTGTTGAATTTTCTTACAATCATGTCTTCTAAAGAATATCTAGCCATGGGATCCGAAACCAAACCGCCTGTTCTTATACCAGAAGAGTATCAGCAATGGAAAACTCGTATGATCCAATTCCTTGACAACATCGATGAAAATCTTATGATTTCTATTCGAGAAGGTCCAATCGAAGTATATATCGATGTCGCCGCAACCCCTGCTACAGAGACAACTCCAGAAATTCCAGCGACCAGAGTAAAGAAGAATTATTCCCAATACACTGCTGAACAGAAAAATAGGCATGCTATTGACAAAAGAGCAATTACTTTGATGACTTTGGCTGTCCCGAATGAGGTTCTTAACAGGATTGACAGTGGATCATCAGCTAAAGAAATGTGGGACGAATTGGAAAGGCAAATGTTAGGAACTGTGAGATCTATTCAGGCAAAGTTAAATCAAAGCATAAATGCTTATGAAAGGTTCAAAGCAAAAGAGTCAGAAAGTTTGACACAGACATACAGTAAATTTTGCACTATTCTAAATGACTTGAGAAGAAATGGACTGAAGAAAACAAAATCAGAAATAAATTACAAATTTCTGAACAGTCTAAATTCAGAATGGTCATCATTTGCCATAAGTCTGCAAATGAACAAGGATATGTGTGAAGAAGACTTAAATGATTTGTTCTGTGTTCTTAATCAACATGAAGACTCTGTCAAGTTAGTTGTGGAAGAAAAGAAAAATGTTGCTGATCAGTTAGCGTTCTTATCAAAGTCCAAAGCAATCAAAGCACCCAAAAAGACTGCATATCTATCAGAAATACCGAGTCTGGAGGAATCTGACAAAGAAGAAGGATCAGAAGATGATGAAGATATCAAGATAATGGCTGAAAAGCTAGCTTTGCTGACAAATACTTTCAACAAAAGGTATGGGAAGGGCAGATTTCAAGGAAATTATAAGAGAGCTGGAAGTTCAGATTATAAGAAGAAAGATGACAGAGAAGAAAATAAGATTGAAAAGAGAATAGAGAGAAGTGAAGAAAACAAGGAAGAGAAGGAAGAGAGAAAAGAAAAGAATCTGTGTTTCAAGTGTGGAAAATCTGGCCATTATGCCAAGGATTGCAGAGTTAAAGTTGTGAAAGATTATGAATACTACACGAAGAAGGCTCAGCTTGCAAAGAAGAGAGATGACGAGAGTGCGCTATTGGCTGAACAGGAGAATTGGCTGTACTACACTTCTGATGAAGATGATCATATCAACTTTCCACAGATGCGAAGCTATATGGCAAAAATGAGGAATGAGGATGATTCTGATTTTGAAGATGCTGATTCTGAGTCATCTGCTGAGGTACATTCTTCACTTGAATTAGAGTTAATGACACAGATTGGTGAAATGAAAACTGAATTTGCTAATCTAAGAAAACAGATAAAAGGAGAAAGAACTTTGGTTAACAAATTCAGAATTGAAAAAGAAGTAATAAACGAACAATATGAAGAATCTGAGGCTGAGAAACAGAAAGTTAAAGATGAAAATTCTGAATTGATGAAAAGGCTTTCTGAACTAAAAGTTGAGTTTTCAAAAATAAAGGATGAAAAAGGTGATTTACAAATAAAATTTGATATGTTATTTGAAGAAAGAAAGAATTTATACACCAAAATCAAAGAATTGGAAGATTTGAATTTGAAAAGAGGTCAGACTCAGCAAACATTAAATCTTTTATTAAGCAATGTTAAAGATACAAGATTTTACAATCCAAAGAAGGGATTGGGATTGGAAGAAAATGTCATTTTAAAAAGAGCTCCAATACTTCAAGTTTCTAAGCCAAAAATCCCAGAAATTGTTGAAGTTTTCATAAGACCTGCTAGTTCTATAACAAGTTCTGACAATTTGCAAAGACCAAACTCTAAAAAGTCAGATGAGACAATTTCTGAGTCTAAAACAGAAAAGTCAGTTGGTTCAGAAGAAAAGGTTAAGAAAGAAGTTTCTAAACCAACAGATGAAAAGCCAAGATACAATGATACTAAATTCAAGTATGATTCCTTAAATGTCAGCTACAAAAATAAACAACCAAGTTTTTCATATCATGACATTGAGAGCATATTTGATACAAGTAAAAATTCTGAAACAGTCAATCAGAAGTCTGAAACTTCTAGTCAGGATTCTGAACTTTGTAGTCAGAATTCTGAGTCTAAAGATCAGACATCTGAGTCTGTAAATCAGAACTCTGACTCAGGTAGTCAGAAGTCTGATTCAACTGGATTTTCTGAAACAAAATCAGATGAATTTTTGCAACTTGAAAAGAGATTTAATCTTGTGAGTCAAGAACTTGAGGATTTAAGGAAAGCTTATGATGAACTTGAAAATGATTTTTGTGAGATGGATATTAAACTTGAAGAAGCTTTGAAAGAAAAGAATATTTTTATTCAGAAAATAACAGAGCTTGAAAAACTGAAGACTGAGTATGATCTTTTTAAAATTAATGCTTCAAGAGAAAATGATAAATTCTTTAATGAATCAAGTACATATGAAAAAGGTGAATCATCTAATTCTTCTAACAAAAAGAACTTGAATTTTTCAGAAAAAGAAGAAAGCAAAAGGAAAGATGATCTTGCAAAGTTGAATGATCTGAAAAGGGAACTTGAGAAACTTAGAATGAAATCTACTTCTGAACTAAACGCTAGAAATTCTTGTAATAAGGGCAATTGTACTCTGAACAGTATAAATAAAAATGAAATGATCTATGTTTCAGATTTATTGTCACTTGCAAAGAAAAATCTTGTTTGTGTTAGATGTAAAAATGATTCATTCCAATATTCTCACAAATGTCAAGTCAAAATAACTTCTGTTTCATACATAAGAAAAGATATTCAGAAAGTTTCTGTTTCTCAAAATACAGAAAAGAAGAAAATTTCTGTTCCTCAGACTCAGAAGAAAGAAAAGATAAAAGAAAAGAAAGTTGAAAACATAGCAAAACCAAAAGTTACAACTTTCAAAAAGAATTTGAACAAACTTGTAAGCAGAAAATGTTCTGACTTCATAAAAGTTCAAGGAAAGTGGTGTTTGAAGAAAGATTTTGAGTGGAGAGTAAAAGGTACTAATGTTAAATCCAATGACAAAGCTAACAAAGATGGACCCATTCCAAAATGGGTACCTAAACCTAACTGATCCTTTTGCAGGGCTGTCATGTGTGGTTTTTAGATTCAGGAGCTTCAAGACACATGACAGGTCAGAAGTCTTTTCTATCAAACTTCACAGAAAAGGCTGGAGGAGCAGTAAACTTTGGAAACAATAGCAAAGGTCAAGTCAAAGGTTATGGGGATTTAACTAAAGGGGATCTAACTATCCAAAAGGTTTTCTATGTTGAAGGATTACAACACAATCTTTTCAGCATAAGTCAGTTTTTAGACAGTCTTTGTCAAATTAAGTTTCAAATAACAGGTTGCATGATTCTAACTGAAAATGATGTCAAAGTCTTCTGGGCCAAAAGACATATGGACTTATTTGTAGTTAATTTTTCAAAATTGAAAACATTAAATACAGTTTGTCTTTTATCAAAATCAACTGCAAATGAATGCTGGCTTTGGCACAGAAGATGTTCTCATCTGAATTTCAAAGATCTTAATAATCTTGTTGCAAAACATTTGGTTAAAGGCTTACCAAAGCTTAAATTTGAAAAAGAATCATTATGCTCAGCTTGTGAAATGGGCAAGATGAAAAAGAGTTCTCACAAATTAAAAATGGACTCATCTTGCAAAGCACCATTAGAAATGATTCATACTGATCTTTGTGGTCCAATTTCAGTTCAATCGATGGGAGGAAAGAAATATATGCTTGTGATTGTTGATGAATTATCCAGATACACGTGGGTTGAGTTCCTAAGAGCTAAGTCAGAAGCTGCTACTACATTGATAAATTTTATCAAAAGGATTCAAGTTCTCTTACAACTTCAAGTTCAGAAAATCAGAAGTGATAATGGAACGGAGTTCAGAAATGAGACTCTTCAGAATTTTTTAGAAAGTTCTGGGATTTCTCACAATTTTTCTGCTGTCAGAACTCCTCAACAAAATGGTGTTGTTGAAAGGAAGAATAGAACTCTAGTTGAGGCTGCGAGAACAATGCTGGCTTATGCAAATCTTCCTACTTTCCTATGGGCTGAAGCAATTGCAACTGCTTGTTTTACACAAAATAGAACTTTAATCAATAAGAGATTAAATAAGACTGCTTATGAACTGATAAATAAAAGAAAACCATTAATCAAATTCTTTCATATTTTTGGTTGCAGATGCTATGTTCTCAGAGACAGAGAAAATCTTGCCAAATTCGATAAAAAGGCAGATGAAGGATACTTTGTGGGTTATTCTTTAACTTCCAAAGCATTCAGAATCTACAATAGAAGAACCAAGAGGATGATGGAGAGCATAAATGTAACTTTTGATGAAGCCAGAATGCGGACTTCTGAACAAGACAGTTCAGAACTCATGCTGAACAAGACAAAAATGACTTCTGATACAAATTCTAATCCTATTTGTTCAGAACTCAATTTACTGTTTAAGGATGCTTTTAGTGAACTAATTTCTGATTCTTATGCAGAATATGAAAACCCAAAGATGGTCAAAGAGATGAAAAATAAGACTCCAGAAATAGTTCAATCAACTGTAATTTCTGACAAAGGTCCATCAGAGGAGTGCCCAAATCTAATAAATACAAGTGGTGAAAACTCTGAACCTTGTAATCAGAATTCTGATTCTTGTACTCAGAACTCTGAACAAGTCAATCAGAACTCTGACTTCATTAATCAGAACTCAAACTTGGATGCAACTCCTACTCATACGTCAGAACAAGGTGACAGTTCAGAATTACGAGCAATCATTGATGAGAATGATGCAAACAACAATTATTCAGAGATTGATGTACTCCCTAGTGCTAATAAATGGACTAAAAATCACCCTATTCATCAAGTAATAGGTGATCCATCAGCAGGAGTAAAGACAAGATCAGCTACAGCAAATGAAGCAATGTTTGCTGGTTTCTTAAGTGTAATTGAACCATAGAAAGCTAATGAAGCCCTAGAGGATCCAGACTGGATTTCAGCAATGCAAGAGGAATTGCTTCAATTTGAAAGAAATAAAGTTTGGAGACTCATTCCAAAGCCTGAAGGTAAATCTATAATTGGAACTAAATGGGTGTTCAGAAACAAAAAGGATGAATCAGGTGTTGTCATCAGAAACAAGGCAAGATTGGTTGCTAAGGGATACTGTCAACAAGAGGGAATTGATTATGATGAGACATTTGCACCAGTGGCAAGAATAGAGGCAATCAGAATATTTTTAGCCTATGCTGCACATAAAAACTTCAAGGTGTATCAAATGGATGTCAAATCAGCCTTTCTAAATGGCAAACTTAATGAAGAGGTGTATGTCCATCAACCTGAAGGTTTTGTTGATCCAGAATTCCCTGATCATGTTTATATTTTAGACAAAGCTTTATATGGTCTAAAACAAGCACCACGAGCCTGGTATGACACTCTTACTAAACACCTGTTAGGTTCAGGATTCAAGAAAGGTAAGATTGACACAACTTTGTTTTTAAAGAAACAGGGTAATGATTTGATTCTGATTCAGATTTATGTTGATGACATAATATTTGGTTCTACCAGTCCAGAATTATGTGATAATTTTTCAAAAATCATGTCATCTGAATTTGAAATGAGCATGATGGGTGAACTGAATTTTTTCCTTGGTCTTCAAGTCAAACAACTACCAAAAGGTATTTTTATAAATCAAGGAAAATATGTCAGAGATATTCTGAAAAAGTTCAAAATGTCTGATTGTGCTTCTATGAGAACACCTATGGCAACTAACATAAAGTTAGATGCTGATCTCAAAGGTGTTTCAGCAGATATCAAACTTTATAGAGGCATGATTGGATCATTACTTTATTTGACTGCAAGTAGACCAGATATCATGTTTTCTACCTGTTTCTGTGCTAGATTTCAATCTAACCCGAAAGAATCACATATGTTGGCTGTCAAAAGGATTTTAAGATATCTCAAAGGAACACCTGATCTAGGTTTATGGTATCCAAAAGAAACTGACTTCAAATTGACTGCTTTCACTGATGCTGATCATGCAGGAAGTAGGTTGGACAGAAAGAGTACATCTGGTGCTTGTCACTTTTTGGGAGATAAAATAGTGAGTTGGGCATCAAAGAAACAGAACTGTGTATCCACTTCAACTGTTGAAGCAGAGTATGTTGCTGTTGCTGCTTCATGCTCTCAAACATTGTGGATGAGAACACAACTCATGGACTATGGATATCAGCTTAATAAGATTCCCATCTATTGTGACTCAGAAAGTGCAATTGCTATTACTCAGAACCCTGTTCAACATTCGAAGACTAAGCATATAGATGTGAGGTATCATTTTATAAAGGACTATGTGGAAAAAGGAACTATAGAGATGCACTTTGTGCATACAAAGTATCAATTGGCTGACTTGTTCACAAAGCCTCTTGATCACAAAAGGTTTTCTTTTCTCATATGTAAAATAGGAATGCTTAATCTGCCTAGTTGAAAATATTTATTTTTGAGAAATACAAATAACTTCAACTATATGGATTATGCTTCTTTGATTATCTTTTAATCTCATCTTTATGTATTATTAATACTCAAATGCATGCTCAAGTCAAGGGGGAGCATCAAAATTCTTTTGGAAATCATTTTGTGATGCTTAAAAGATTTGTTTTCATTTCTTATCTGTTCAAACCTCTTCTGAATAATCAAAATGTTTTATATTGGTCAGAAGTTGATTTTAAAAGACATTTTGGTTACAAGGCAAAATTCTTCTAAGTCATGGAATCAGAACATCTGTGCGTGTTATTCAGATTTTTGACTTGAGTCAAAATTCTATCCACTAACACGTGTCAGCTTCATATTTGTTTGACAATGCCACGTATTTCATTTAAATCCTTTGTGGTATTTCACATGTGTTGACTCCGTTATAACATTGATTTCGCTTTTCCGTTAAACCTTTCAACTTCGCGGATTTTAAATAGGTCTTAAAATCCCTATTTCAAATTTCTTTCAAATTCCAGAGCGAAACGTGAGATACGAATCAAATCCAGAGTTCTTTGAATCTGTTTTCTTCTTAAATCATGTCTGAAATACGAAGAAGTGGTCCAATTTCTCTACATTCTACAAAATCGATAATGGATTCATCCGATTCGGAAAATGATGAAGTACAAAATAGAGTTGCAGAGGAAGGGGCAATAAGAAATGATGAAGAAGATGAACAAATGGATGAATCTGAAGGAAATGCGGATGAGGTAAACGTTAATATTGAACATGATCAGAGTGCTGCAGGTTCTATTATGTCAGATAGATCTATTCTAGTGGAAAGAGTTGTTCCTGAGAGTGAATGGTTGAAATTATCTGAAAATAACTGTATTATATTGTTTGAGGAAAGTCGTTTTAAGCCTGAACACAGAATTATCATGGAGTTATTCAAACATCATCCGTACAGAAAATGGTTTACAAGAAGTAAAAATGTGCCTGTTCAGTACATACAACAATGGTGGAAATATCTTAGGTTAGAAGATAATAAGTTTGTGTCTGAAATTGGAGGAGTGACATTTGTCTTATCTATCTCTGCACTAAGAGAAATGCTGAATCTACCAGAGAAAGATGATGTACAAAGAAGAACAGATTTTGAGGATTTACCCCTAACAGAGGAATTAATAGCAGAGTTCATGAAGTTGGGATACAATGAAGGATTGAGGACTCTCAGTTTGTTCAGAAGAAACAAATTACCACCTATTTGGGCTTGCTTCTTTCATGTGGTAAATAAATGTTTGTCAGGGAAAAATAGTTCTGCTGATCAAGGTTCTAAACAAATTCTTCAGATATTTCAAGGTTTAGTGAAGAATAGGCATTATGACTATACTTTAATACTTTGGGAAGATATGAAGAATACATTTGAGAAGAATCAGAAAGCAATTCAGAAGAAGACAAAGGATGCTCCACTGACATACATTCCCTACATAAGGTACTGGCAAATTGTTATTTGGTATGCCATGCAGGAAAACAGAACAATCTCAAGAAGAACAAATGAAGAGCATGGTCCTACATTTTATTTGAGTAAGATGACCTCAGTAACAAGACTTGAAAATTATCCCAATCATAAACTGTTGCCAAAATCACTTAGGAATTATATTCCAAGGGAGAGTGAGATTTTAAAAGCTTATTGCACCTCTATGGGAATTGAATTACCTCAAATCCCTGCCCAAGAGGACCAACCTGAGAAGAGAGGTGAGGGGTCTAGTCGAATTAGAGAGGGTGAGGATGTTCAGATGGGTGAACATTCTGAGAGACTTGAGGGGGAAAATTCTGAGAGCTTGGTTAGACTCAGTGAGGAAAAACAGAATGAGAGTGGTGAGGATGAGAGATTGTTAACAGAGGTTCAAACAGAAAGAGATGCCTCTGAACCAGCTAATCTTGACCAGGTAACCACACATGCTATTGGTTCACATCTCTTGGTGTCCAATATTGAAACAAACACCATGGACCTAGTGGTGGATCTTGAACAACCCATCCATACCCACTCAGAAGCATTTCAACATGCTACTGTTTCACACAAATCCGGGGAACCATCCCAAACTCATTTGGAGGGAGGTGATAAATCCCAACTTATTTTTCAACACATTGAGTCTGAATATCACAGTCCTATTCATATTGAGCCTGAAATTCCTTTTGACACTTGCACAGATCAGGAATTTCGTACTCCTGAAACAACATTCATAGACATGCCTAATGTTGGGTGTCGAGGATTGGATGGAAGTCCTGGTGAGGTGAACATTACAAAAGCCTCATTCAAACGTGCATCTGTTGTACAAGATGACTGTGTGTTATCTACAGGCCATGAGCTCTCTGGGCACATGAAAACTGGACCATCTGTTGGTTCAGGTTCACTGTTAGAAACTTCTGAATTTGAAAAGATTCAGAGACAAAACAAGGAGATGGGGGAAAAAGTAGAAAATTTGGAGAAAAGGATGGAGGATTTGAATGATGAAGTATCAGATTTGAAAGTTGTGTTGGAGAAAAAGTTGATTTCTGTTGAAACCAAGGTAGATGATGTAAAGAAATCCTTGGATTCTCACAAAAAGGAGATCGTGGATATAATGTCTGGTTTTCAAAAAGATATGTTAAAACAGATGCAAGGTATGCAGGAATCTATATTGAAAGCACTGAGTGTATCTTTGGCTTCTACTTCAAAGCCTCTTGATCCTGTTCCTATTGCAGAAGCTGAACCTGAAGTTGCTTTTAATCAGAACTTGAAAAGGAAGTTTGATGATAATGATCCTCATGATCATCAAAAGGGGGAGAAAAGACAAAGGTTAAGTTCTGATGATGATATTGGCATAGAAGATTTTGAGATAGCAGACATGCACTTAGCCAATACAAAAAGTTCAGAAGATCAGACACAAGAAAATTTAAAGGAGATGATTCAGATAGTACATCTTGACAGTTCAGATACAGAAGAAATGGAGTTGGGAAGTATTGATAGTAATGAATCAGATAAAACAGAGGAATTGAACTTGGATACTGAGATGGAAGGAAACTCAGATGAAACTGTAGCTATTGAGGAATCTGATTTGAGAATAGAAGAAATAGTGGAAAGTACAGTGGTAAACAGGTGTACAGATATTGTGGTTTATAACAGTGAAAGGGCAATGGAGTCTGAATCAGAAGAAAGGAGGTTGAATGAAGAATTGATCAGAAGAATGCATAATGAAGTAGTCAGAGCTTTGAGTGTTCAGAAAATTCATAAAGGAATAAAAGTGATAAGACCCGTTGATCTAATGGGAGAAGAAGACAGAACTGTGGATTACACTCAGGATTTTAAAGATGATTTTAGGTTTAACTTTTGTGATGAGTTAAATACAGAAGAAGAGTATGTGAAAGTGAAAGACTTCTTTATGCCTTCTGAATATGTATTCAGAAAACCAATTGAGATTCCAAAGATTAAATTGCAAAGACTAGAAGAACCTGTGTGTGACTTCATTCTAGAGTTAAGTGATGTGCCATTAGCCAGACAATTTCATGATGATATTTTTCCTGAGGAAATATATGATAATCTCTACTACACAGAAGGAGAGTATGAGCTTTTGGAAAGTAACATTGATGGTTTTATGGATGACAGAGCTCAGATGGTCTACTCAGAAGCTTCTAACATGTTCAGAGTTCCTGACTCAAAACTGCATATTCAGAAAAGAATCGAGAAAGTTCTGATGTTTCAACAAGATGAATTCAATGGTTTAATGTTCGTTAGAATGGAAATACTGAAAGAAAGAAATACAAAGGTTTCCATGTCTACATTTGATTTTCACAGATTGACTCTTGATGATCAGATCTTTCTAGTCAAGTTCTTTGCTAGCACTGAAGAAGCCTTGATAGAAATTGAATGCAGAAGACTTCTGGATATTTATGTCAGAAATATATACTTGTATGACTTTCAGTTGGCTATCGAAGAAAGAAAAGAAAAGTGCAATCTGAGTTCTCCCACAAAGAAAACAGAAGTTGATCTGCATGTGAAGGGTTTTGTGAATGAAGGAATGGAGACAGAAGGGTTCACATATATGGTTCACGAAAGACTTGAATTGTTCAGATTAAAAGAGTTGGTGAAGTACAGTGATGCAACTCTGAATTGGTTGTTGATTAGAATGGAAGTAAGTATGGATGCTGAAAAAGAGAGTTTAAAGAAGAGATGCATAAACTGTGTGAAGAGGAGGTTGGATTTTAGAAGAAAAATCAGAAACAGTAGTGAATGGTTGCTATCTGAGGTGAATCCCAAAAAGATTCTACATAATGATTTTGTGTTCCCAGCTGAGTATGAAGTGAATGGAATTTTGTCAGATGAAGCTGAAGAAATGCAAAACACAATATCTCAGAATGTGCAGATAACTAGTTTTGATCAAACTGAACAGTCTGAACCAAAAGAAGATGAAATATCCATTGATCTAAATGGATACTTTCTTGAATTTGATTTACCTGAGTTCTTCAAACCAAAAGAGGTACAATTCTTGGATGTGTATTATGATAGACCTAAGGAGACTCAGATCTGGTTGGCTGAAAAATTAAGATGTCTTGGCAAGACAAAGCAAGCTGTTTACTCAGATTTTTTAATCACTGGAATCAGAGAGTTGAAAGTTAAGAAATTCAGAAAGATGGAGTACTTATCTTTTGAAGTTCTGAGAGAAGATGGCAAGGTTTATTACTTTACTGATGCAGATTTTGAGAAACTATCAGTAGTTGACTTCTACAGATTACACAGTTTTCTATGCTTCAAAGAGTCGAGCAAAGACAGAAATGAAAGAAAGGCCAGAAGTGTGGTAATTGAGGCCATGTTCTACATCTTGAGGTGGCACTGCTATACAGATTTTCAAATAGCTTTGTACCTACAAAAGTCATGTGTTTATCTGGCAAATCCCAACACAGATCATGAACAGAAAAAGAATTTAAAGACTGGAAGTGTTCACAGATATCCAGAGTTGGGAGTATTTTTGAAAAACAAAAGTGGAAAGATCTTCTTCAGAGCAAAGGAAACCGCAAAATACTGTTCTGGAACTTTAAGAATCATAAAGCACAATTTGGAGAAAAAGATGCTGAAAGTGAAGGAAGCAAACATGATTCAAGAAGTAATTAATCAGCAAGTTGAGATTATTCAAGAAATCATTGACAAAATTGATAAAAGGCTTAATCTGAGAAATGTGCTACTTCAGAAGATTGTTCCTGCTCTGAAAGAATTAGATGATGCAAAGTTTAAGTTTATTTGACAAAAAGGGGGAGATTGTTAGATCTGAAGTTTTGTCAATAAACCAAGTGTTGAAGATCTGATAAGAAGGTTCAGAAGTTCTGAGAAGAAGAGTCAGAGATCTGAGAAAGAGAAGTCAGAAGTTCTGAGAAGCGTGATCAGAAGAATGTTCAGAAGTTCTGAACTACCTGTTCAGAACTTATGACGAGTTTCGTTACTTAGTAATGTGTAAACTAATTAGGACACGTGTTTTGTTCTTATTAGTCTTTCTTATTTGTACTGTAGCTTTAATATATCCGTTACAATATAAATAGAGTGGTTAGCACTACGTTGCTAACTGTTTGATTTTCCCATATTACTTGTATTCATTCCTTGTAATCTTTGAGGTTATCTCTCTCTTAGATCTGTAATTCTGTGCATCATTGAATACAATTGGGCTTGATCATACAATTTCTCAATTACTTCTTTCTATATTGATTGTAAGAATAGATCCTGCACTTTCAATATGGCAGAGAAAGAAGAGAAGAATCAGCTGACCGACAGAGGTCAGACGACAGAAGTAATGACCCACAAAGGTCGAGTGAAAGGTATAACAGAGGAAATGATCGACAGAGGTCAGACGACAAGGCAAGCTACAAACCACAAGAATGCTACAAGTGTGGTAAGTCTGGTCATTATGCTAATGAATGCATACCGGAAAAAGGTGGTGACCGACCGAGGTCCGACGATCGTGCTGGTAATACTTCCCAGACCCAAGGTTGGTACGACTGTGGGAAGCCAGGCCACTTTGCAAATGAATGCCGAAGCAGACCAAATCGCCCACAGAATGACTCAGCTTTTTACAAAAAGAAAGCTGAGTACTATGCTCAAAAGTCACTCATGGCGAACAAAGTGGTGAACAAGGAAGATTGGGAGTCAGATACAACCTCTGATGAAGAATACACCAACAATGCCTTGTTCTATGGCATGGCAGAAATCAACTCCGACTCTGACACTGAGGTATCCACTTCAAACTCCACCTCTAGTGCTACAGAAGTTGATTTACTTTTAATTAAAGCTGAAAATATTGAACTGAAAAAGACTTGTGATGATATTCAGAAAAAGCTCACTTTTTATGAAAGAGAAGCTAGACTTCTCACGGAAGAAAAAGAAAAAAAATTCAAACAAAAGGAAGAATTAGAAGCAAACTGGAACAATAATCTTTTTCCTTTAAAAGAGAAATTTTTTGAATTAAATACATCTTTAAAATCCAAAACAAAAGAACTTTCAGATTCTGAGGGCGATAGACTAAATATTTTAGCTCTAAAAGAATATTTTCAAAAGGAAAGAGAAGTCCTTTGGCAAGATCTACTTAGAAGAGATATTTTAATCAAAAATTATCATGATGCCCAGAAGGTGTATGAGAAAATAAATACTCAAATAGGAAGCCGAGATATTGGGTACAGTGATATTAATCAAGGTACAGAAAACAAAAAGAAAAAACCTTTGTCATCTCTATTTGTTTTAGGAAAAATCAACAAACCTAATTTTTCAAACTTACTCTGTGTAAGTAAAAGAGTAAAAGTCTACGGGGAACCTCACTTAAGGAAACCCATGAAGATGATAAATGTGTGGTTTGAAAACAGAGATTTATCATCTTCAACCTCTGTCAAAAGAGGATCCAAACCAAAGAGATATCTGAAAACTCAAGATCAGATAGGAATCTTCAAGTTTGGTAAACCAGAGACTCAAACTCAAGTTGCCTTTGTCTGCATAATAGATTCTGAAAAGAAATTATCTGCAGAAGCACTTGAGTTCAAACCAGCATTTTCAGAAGAAAAACTAAGAAATATAATTGAAAAGGAAATAATGGAAATCGGGAAAATAGATGTTTTGAAAAATCTATGTACACCTTCTGTAGATCAAAAACTCTCTAAAGAGATCTTATCAAATACCTCTGTTGACTTAGAAAATAACTTTTCAGATGAAGAAAGCAAGTATGACACATGCTTGGAAAGTCCAGCCTCTGTCGAAAGAAATAATGGTGACTCCACCTCTGTATATGAGGATGATTCATCATCTGACAGATTAGAGACTGACAAAACAGAAAAGGTTCCTTGTGACTCAGAGGATGTTATACTACCCTCTGAAGTTCTTAACAGAACTATTCCTTCCAAGGAGAAAATCACAAGGAGTCCTATATGTCCAGACTTTAAGGACATGAGTAAACAAGCCCAATTCTCTCCAGAGCTAAAAAAATTTAATTTGTCCTCTCAAAATCCAAAAGATTCAAAGTTTTTAAAACCCTTAAAACCAACTAAAGAGAAACCAACATGGCAACAAAAGGGTAAATGGCCAACAACTAACAAATCTTTTTCTTCTGTGGCAGTGAAATCAACAGAAGTTCACTACAGAAGGGACTCACAGAAGGCTGCTCCAAACAAAGATTTTTTCCAACAATCTAATCTACATAAATCTTCTTGTAATAGGAAGCCATATGCTAGAATAGAATGTAATGCCTCTGTGGCCCAGTTTAAAGCTTTCAATGAAAATTTCAAGCAAATCACTTTTGATGTTCAATACTGTCATTGCTTTGATCTTATGTTCAAATTGAATAATCATTTATGTAGTTCAAAATGTTTTCTCTCTACACCTAAATCAAATATTAAAGAGAAACAAACTGATTCTTCGAGAAAAGATACAATGTATTTCAAGAACTCTAAGGCAAACTTGAAAATTTCCAACGAAACTGGACCCATGTGGATATGGGTACCTAAAACTCTGTGATTGTCTTGCAGAAGCTGTATGTGACAATATGGTATCTAGACTTCGAATGCTCAAGGCACATGACTGGCAACGGAGGTCTTCTATCCACGTTCCAAGAAAAACAAGATGGTGGATCAGTGACCTTTGGAGACAACAACAAGGGGCATATTAAAGGCTATGGAGTAATAAAGAAAGAAAACATCACCGTATACAAAGTTGCATATGTGGATGGCCTTAAACACAACCTACTCAGTGTCAGCCAACTTTGTGATACGGGATTCGATGTACTGTTCAAAAGAACATTCTGCTCTCTACAAAGTGAAGACACCGGAATAGAACTTCTGCGAGCCGAAAGAAAAGGTGATATGTATCTAATGAACTTCAATGCCAAGAACAAGGACAACATTTGCCTTGTTGCAAGCAAGAGTGAAGAAGCCTGACTATGGCACAACAGATTCTGTCATCTAAACTTTCATACTCTAGATAAACTGGTAAAACTTGATCTGGTTAAAGGTTTGCCTAATGTTAAATATAATAAGGATCATTTATGCTCTGCCTGTGAGATGGGAAAACTCAAACAAGCTTCCCACAGAGGAAAAACTGATGTGTCTTGTCCTAGGTCTCTGTACATGCTTCACGTTGACCTTTGCAGTCCAATCGCTATATAGAGCCTAGGTGGCAAGAAATATATATTTATCTTAATTGATGAATATTCACGATTTACATGGGTTGAATTTGTCAGAAAAAAATCAGATGTTCCATGCATCCTGATTAATCTAATGAAAAGAATCCAATTTCTGTATGAGTGCAGAATTCTGAAGTTACGAAGTGACAATGGCACAGAATTCAAAAACTCTGTCATTGAAGCCTATCTTATAGAAGAAGGAATATCACATAACTTCTCTGCCGCACGCACCCCACAACAGAATGGCGTGGTCGAACGAAAGAACCGCACGCTCGTGGAGGCTGCAAGAACCATGTTATCTGCATGCGGATTACCAATGACCTTTTGGGCAGAAGCAATTTCAACTGCTTGCTATACCCAAAATCGTTCAACAATCGTGAAAAGACACATCAAAACTCCTTAAGAATTGATCAACAAATGGCGACAAAACATCAAGTTTCTCCATGTATTTGGATGCAAATGCTTTGTCTTAAACGACAGAGAATCAAGAGGATAGTTTGAAGTAAAAGCTGACCAAGGCAAGTTCATCGGGTACTCTGCCGCTTCCAAAGCCTACAGAGTTTACCTTCTGAAGTCGCGCACGATTGTAGAAAGCATCAATGTGTCTTTTGATGACTCATTCCAAAAGACTTCTGAACAACTCAGTTCAGAACTCGGGCAAAACAAGGAATCCTCTAGCATCTCAAAAACAAAAGAAGATTTAGGTCTTCTATTTCAAGAAATGTTCAACGACAATGTTGATCCCTCTGCTGGAACCAACAGAACCTCTGCAGAATCACCTTCTGTAAGTATCTCTCTATCTGATCCTTTTAATACCTCATCTACTTTTGTAACTACAGGTACTGAAAATCGAACAGAAGATACGATAACAAAATATTCCACAGAGGTAATCCAAATACTAAATCCAACAGAGGAAGCAACACCTGAAGAAACACCAGAGGAAAGTCAAGATGAAACCACAATGGCTACAGAGGAGGAAATTCCAACTCTAATACCCATTCCTACAGAAGCTAAACTAAGCACAAGGGAAGAACCATCAACCACTTCAACCACAGAAGTCCAACATGATGACTCAAATGATCATCTTCCACGAACAACTCAATGGACAAAATGCCATCCTCCAAGCCAAATCATCGGTAATCCTACTGATAAGGTAAAAACAAGATCAACTTCTGAAAATTTTTGTTTCTTTACCAACTTTATTAGTGTGATCGAACCGAAAAAGATCTCTGAGGCCCTGGAAGATCCAAACTGGATGCAAGAAGTGCTTCTACAGTTTGAGCGAAACAAGGTCTGGACGTTACTACCTCTGCCACGAGGGAAACAGGCCATAAGGACTAAGTGGGTCTTCAGAAACAAAAAGGATGAGGATGGAGTGGTCATTCGAAACAAAGCAAGACTGGTGGCCAAGGGATATCGCCAAGAAGAGGGCATAGATTACGAAGAAACTTTTGCCCCTGTTGCACGGCTCAAAGCAATAAGAATTTTCTTAGCCTTCGCAGCCCACAGAGGTTTTAAAGTATATCAAATGGATGTAAAATCTGCCTTTCTCAATGGTGAAATTCAAGAAGAAGTATACGTCCAACAACCACCAGGGTTCGAAAGCTCAAAGTACCCAAGGTATGTCTATTACATCAACAAAGCTCTATATGGACTGAAACAGGCTCCAAGAGCATGGTACGAAAGACTTTCTACCTTTCTTCTCCATAACGACTGCAAAAGAGGTACCACTGATACAACTGTAAGTTCAGGATTCAATCTCACAATCAATATATCAATGAATAGAATAGTAATTGAGAAGTAATTTGATCAACAACTCTTGTATTCAACGAAGAATAGATTTACAGATCTTAGAGAGAGAGAATCTCAAAGATTACAAAATATGAATACAAGAATATGCGGGAAAAGTCAGTTAGCAAACAGTGCTGACAACTATATATAATATAACAGAAATATTAAAGCTACAGTACATACAAGAATGACTAATAGGAACAAAACACGTGTCCTAGTTAGTTAACTAAACACTAAGGAAAGTATCTAGTTATAAGTTCTGGACAGGTTGTTTAGAACTTCTGAACGTTCTTCTGATTAGGCATATCAGAACTTCTGTCTTTCTTCTTCAGAGTTAACACTTGGAAACTTTCACGTGTAAATCATCTGAGTCTTCTTCTTCAGAACTCTGACCCTTCCTATCAGAATATCTGGACCTTCTTATCAGATCTTTAGCACTTGGTTTATTGACAAAACTCAGATCTAACAATCTCCCCCTTTTTGTCAAATAAACTTATATTTTGCATCATCAAGTTCTTTTAATGCAGGAACAATCTTCTGTAGCAAAACATTTCTCTGATTAAGCCTTTTGTCAATTCTATCAATAATCTCTTGAATAGTTTCAACCTGTTGGGTCATCAGTTCCTGAATTATGTTGGACTGTTTTGTTTTCAACATCTTTTTCTCTAAAGTATGCTTGATGATTCTCAAAGTTCCAGAACAGTATTTAGCAGTCTATTTTGCTCTGAAGAAGATCTTTTCACTTTTATTTTTCAAGAACACTCCCAGTTCTGGATATCTTGACACACTTCCAGTTCTTAAAACTTGCTTTTGCTCATGATCTATGTTGGGTCTTGAAAGATAGACACATGGTCTTTGTAAGTACAGAGCAATTTCGAAGTCTGTATAACAATGCCATCTCAGAATATAAAACATGGCTTCAATCACAACACTTCTTGCTTTTCTTTCATTCACATTTTTACTTGACTCTTTGAAGCACAACATGCAGTGAAGTCTGTAGAAATCCACTACTGAGAGTTTGTCAAAATCAGCATCAGTGAAATAATAAACCTTTCCATCTTCTCTCAATACTTCAAAAGACAAGTATTCTTGTTTTCTGAACTGCTTGACTTTTATTTCTCTGGTCCCAGTAATGAGAAAGTCTGAATACACTGCTTCTTTTGATTTTCCATGACTTCTTAATTTATCTGCCAACCAGGTCTGTGTCTCTTTTGGTTTGTCATGGAACACACACAGAAAATTAAATTCATTAGGATTAAAGAAATTTGGCAGATCAAACTCCAAAAAGTATCCATTCACATCTATAGACCTCTCATCCTCTTGAGGTTCTGACTGTTCAGGTTGATCAAGACTTGTCATTTGTACATCACGCGAAGTTGTTTCCTTAATTTCTTCTGCAGTTTCTTCTGAAAAGACCTCATTTACTTCGTATTCTGCTGGAAATACATAGTCACTGTGTAGCATCTTTTTCGGATTTTCTTCTGATAGAAGCCATTCACCACATCCTCTGACCTTACTTCTAAGATCTATCCTTCTTTTCACAGCTTTCATACACCTTTCTTTTAAGCTTTTTCTTTCAGAATCAGAGCACACTTCCATTTCAACTAGTAACCAACTCAAAGTTGCATTACTGTATTTCACCAGATCTTTCAATTTAAAGAATTCAAGCCTTTCAGGAACTCTGTATGCAAACCCTTCTGATTCCATTCCTTCATTCACAAACCCTTTGTTATTTATACCAGATCCTGGAATCATCACAGGACAACTTAGATTGCACTTTTCTTTTCTTCCTTCAATTGCCAACTGGAAGTCATACATGTACATGTTTCTGACATATATACCCAGAAGTCTTCTACATTCGATTTCCATCCAAGCTTCTTCAGTACTTGCAAAGAATTTGACAAGAAATATCTGATCTTCAAGAGTTAGTCTGTGAAAGTCAAAGCTTGACAAGGTAACTTTTACTTCCTTTTCTTTCAACACTTCCAATCTCACATATTTCAGACCCTCAAAATCTTCTGTCTGAAACATTAAAACTTTCTTAATCTTTTTCTGAATTTCCAGCCTTGAATCAAGAATTCTGAATCTATTGGAGGCTTCTGCGTATACCATCTGAGATCTTCCATCCATGAATCCATCAATGCTATTTTCCAGAACTTCATACTCCCCTTCTTTGTGATAAAGATTTTCACATGACTCTTCTGGAAAGATGTCATCATGAAAATGTTTGGCTAGTGGTACATCACTTAACTCCAGAACAAAGTCACACATAGGTTCTTCCAACACTTTCAGATCAAACTTAGGAATATCAATAGGTTTTCTGAACACATATTCTGAAGGCATGAAGTATTCTCTAAGTCTTATGTATTCTGAATAGTCAGCAATATCATCCACATAATTGAAATGAAACTTATCTTCAAACTTCTCAGAATAACCAACTGAGCTATCTTCTTCACCCATTAAATCTATAGGTCTTACCACCTTTATTTCCCTTTGAATGTTCTGACCATTAAGAGCTCTGACTGTCTCACTGTGCATCCTTCTGATCAAGATCTCATTTAGTCTCCTTTCTTCCAGTTCTAAATTCAACAAGTTAACTCTTACATATGGAACAATGTCTGTACAATCATTCACACCCATTACATTTTCATCTATTTCTTCTGATCCCAAAACAAATTCCTTATCCAAGTTTAATTCATCTGTTTTATCTGAGTCATTACCATCAATGCATTCCATCTCCAATGCCTCTGTGTCTGAGCTTAAATTCTGAACAATCTGAGTATCCTTTTTCTGAATATTTTCCTCTGTCTGTACTAATGCCATATCTGCCATTTCAAACTCTTCTACACAGATATCATCCTCAGAACTTATCCTTTGTCTTTTCTCCCCCTTTTGATGATCATGAGGATCATTATCATCAAACTTTCTTTTTTAAGTTCTGAGTCTCACTAACCTCTGGTTCAACCTCTGCAAGTGGAGTGATTTCCAGTGGTTTTGAAGTTGTAGCAAGAGAAGTACTCAATGCTTTAACAAAGGAATCTTGCATATTTTTCATTTGTTTCATCAGATCTTTTTGAAATTCAGAAATAATATCCTTGATCTCCTTTTTATGAGATTCCAAGGATATTTCCATACTATCCACGTTAGTCTCAACAGACTTCATTTTTTCTTTAGATATTGTTTTCAACCCTTTTATCTCATCATTCAAATCATCCACCTTATCCTCCAATTTCTCTACTTTGACCTCCAACACCTTGTTTTGTTTCTGAATCTTTTCAAATTCAGAGGATTCTAACTGTGAACCTGAACCAACAAATGGTCCAGTTTTCATGTGTCCTGAGGACTCATGGCCTGTAGATAACACAAAGTCATCTTGTGCAATAGATTCACATTTGAATGAGGTTTTTGAGATGTTCGCCTCACCAGGACTTCCATCCAATCCTTGACATCCAACATCTGGATTGTCTATGAATGTTTGGTCAGGAATACAAAATTCCTGATTTGTGTCAGTGTTTGAAGGAATTTCAGGCTCAACATGGATCGGACTGTGTGATCCAGACTCAATGTGTTCAATGAAAGGTTGGGATTTACCACTTCCCTCCAAATGAGTTTGGGATGGTTCCCCTGAGATTTGTGAAACAGTAGCAGATTGAACTGCTTCTGAGTGGGTACGGATTCTTTGTTCACGATCCACCACTAGGTCCATGGTGATTGTTTCAATATTGGACACCAAGAGTTGTGTCTCAATAGCAGATGTGGCTACCTGGTTAACATTGGCTGGTTCAGAGGTATCTCTTTCTGTTTGAACCTCTGTTGACATTCTCTCATCCTCACCACTCTCATTCTGTTTTTCCTCAACAATTCTAACCGGGCTCTCAGAATTTTCCCTCTCATTTCTCTCTGAATGTTCACCCATTTGAACATCCTCCCCCTCTCTAATTCGACTAGACCCCTCACCTCTCCTCTCAGGTTGGTCCTCTTGGGAAGGAATTTGAGGTTCTTCAAATCCCACTGAGGTGCAATATGCTTTTAAAATCTCACTCTCCCTTGGAATATAATTCCTAAGTGATCTTGGTAAGAGTTTATGATTGGGATAATTTTGAATATTTGGGACAGAAGACATCTTACTCAGATAAAAGATGGGACCATGCTCCTCGTTTGATCTTCTTGGAATTGTTCTGTTCTCTTGCATAGCATACCAGATCACAATTTTCCAATACCTTATATAAGGTATGTAAGACAGGGGTGTCTCCTTTGTTCTTCTTTGAATGGCCTTCTGATTTTTTTCAAATGTGTTCTTCATATCTTCCCAAAGTATAGTAGTATAGTCGTAATGCCTATTCTTCACTAATCCCTGAAAAATTTGAAGTATTTGCTTTGATCCCTGATCCACAGAACTGTTCTTCCCTGACAAACATTTATTTACCACATGAAAGAAGCACGCCCGTATTGGTGGCAATTTGTTTATTCTAAAACTACTCAGATTCCTCAACCCTTCATTATATCCTAACCTCATAATTTCTGCAATTACTTCTGCTTTTAAAGGAGAGTCTTCAAAATCTGTTCTGTGTTGTACATCATCCTTTTCTAGCAAGTTCAGCATTTCCCTCAGTATAGGAATTGTTAGAGTAAGTGTTACACCTCCAATCTCATATATAAATTTATTCCCTTCTAACCTAAGATGTTTCCACCACTATTGAATATATTGAATAGGGACATATTTGCTTCTTGTAAACCATTTCTTGTAGGGATGATACTTGAATAACTCCATAATGATCTTATGTTCAGGCTTAAACCTACTTTCCTCAAACAATGTTTTCAGATAGATTCAACCACTCACCTTCAGGAACCACTCTTTCTACCAAATGTGGTCTTCTTGACATCATTGACCCTATAGCACTCTGTTCATGTTCCACATTGACATTCCCCCCATCTGTGTTCCCCTCAGATTCAGCCATTTCATCATTTTCTGCATTAATTTCTTCGATTTCTACTGCTTCTTCTGCAATAGGTCTATTTTGAATCTCAGTATCATCTGAATCAGATTCCTCCATCAAAGATTTAGAACTATGTAGTGATATATGACTACTTCTTCGAGCACCAAACATGATTTAAGAAGAAAACAAGAACAAAGAACTCTGGATTGATTCGTATCTCACTTTTCGCACTGAAATTTGAAAGGATTTGAAAGAGGGATTTTAAGACCTATTTAAATGAATAATTAGACGGAAAAGCGATGTAAAGTTATAACGGAGTCAAAACATTTGAAATGCCACGAAGGATTTAAATGAAACGCGTGGCATCATCAATCAAATATGAGGCTGACACGTGTTATTGGATAGAAAAATTAACACAAGTTATAATTCTGAATAACACGCTCAGAAGTTTGACTGTTCTTACTCAGAGTTCTGAATCCATGAATCAGAAGAATTTTGCCTTGTAACCAAAATTCATTTAAAAATAACTTCTGATTTATTTAATCTTTTAATCAGTCAGAAGAAGTTTGAACAGATAGGAAAACATTTTATCATCAAATATTTTGTCCTAATAATGATGATTTGAGATAAAATCATTTAAAATCTTATATCTGAATATGAACATTTTGAAATTCAGACATAGTTTGAACAAGTAGCCAAAAATTTTGTCATTAAAAGCTTGTTCGACTTAGAATGATCAGAGATAAGAGATGAAAACAAACCTTTAAGCATCATTTGATGATTTCCAAAAGATATTAATGTTCCCCTTGACCTTAGCATGCACTTAATAAAGATGAGATGAGATATATTGAATAATAGAAAGAAAATAATCCACAAAAATTGAAGTACTTGTATTTTTCAGAAATGAAATCTCTAAAGTTGGATTTCTGAAGTATTGACTCAGAGGATCTGAAACCAAGACTCAGAAGATCTGAATATAGGATTCAGAGTTCTGAGTACACTACTCAGAAAAATTTACTTAGCAGGATTTAACATTTTTGAAAATCAAATAACAAGTAAGATCAATTAGTCAGATTAAGCATTCCTATTTTACATATGAGAAAGGAGAACCTTTTGTGATCAAGAGGCTTTGTGAATAAGTCAGCCAATTGATACTTTGTATGCACAAAGTGCATTTCAATTGTTCCCTTTTCCACATAGTCTTTTATAAAATAATACCTCACATCTATGTGTTTAGTCTTTAAATGGTGAACAGGGTTCTGAGTAATGGCAATTGCACTTTCTGAATCACAATAGATAGGAATTTTGTTGAGCTGATATCCATAATCCATGAGTTGTGTTCTCATCCACAAAGTTTGAGAACATGAAGCCGCAGCAGCAACATATTCTGCCTCAACAGTTGATGTAGACACACAATTCTGTTTCTTTGATGCCCAAGTCACTATTTTATCTCCTAGAAAGTGACAAGCACCAGATGTACTCTTTCTGTCCATTCTACTTCCTGCATGATCAGCATCAGTGAAGGCAGTTAGTTTAAAATCTGTTTCTTTTGGATACTATAGACCAAGATCAGGTGTTCCTTTGAGATATCTGAGTATTCTTTTGACAGCTAACATATGTGATTCTTTGGGATTGGATTGAAATCTAGCACAAAAACAGGTAGAAAACATAATGCCTGGCCTGCTTGCAGTCAAATATAATAATGATCCAATCATGCCTCTATAAAGTTTGTTATCTACAGAAACTCCTTTGAGATCAGCATCTAACTTTAGGTTTGTTGCCATAGGAGTTCTCATAGAAGCACAGTCAGACATTTTGAACTTTTTCAGGATGTCCCTTACATATTTTCCTTGATTTATAAAAATACCATTTGGTAATTGTTTTACTTGAAGTCCAAGGAAAACGTTTAGTTCACCCATCATGCTCATTTCAAATTCAGATTTCACGATTTTAGAAAAATCATCACACATTTTTGCATTGGTAGAGCCAAAACTTATGTCATCAACATAAATTTGAACTAGAATCAAATCTTCACCCTGTTTCTTTAAAAACAAAGTTGTGTCAATCTTACCTTTCTTGTAACCTGAACCTAATAAGTGTTGAGTAAGAGTATCATACCAGGCTCTTGGTGCTTGTTTTAGACCATATAAGGCTTTATCTAAAATATAAACATGGTCAGGAAATTCTGAATCAACAAAGCCTTCAGGTTGATGTACATACACCTCTTCATTAAGTATACCATTCAGAAATGCCGAATTGACATCCATCTGATATACTTTGAAATTCTTGTGTGCAACATAGGCTAAGAATATTCTGATGGACTCTATTCTTGCTACTGGTGCAAACGTCTCATCATAATCAATTCCTTCCTGTTGACATTATCCCTTAGCAACCAATCTTGCCTTGTTTCGGATTACAACACCTGACTCGTCCTTTTTATTTCTGATTACCCATTTAGTTCCAATGATAGATTTTCCTTCAGGCCTTGGAATGAGTCTCCAGACTTTGTTCCTTTCAAATTGAAGTAATTCTTCTTGCATTGCTGAAATCCAATCTGGATCCTCTAGGGCTTCATTTGCTTTCTTAGGTTCAATTACACTCAAGAAACCTGCAAACATTGCTTCATTTGCAGTTGCTGATCTGGTTTTTACTCCAGCTGATATATCACCAAGTACTTGATGAATTGGATGACTCTTAGTCCATTTGTGTGTACTGGGAAGCACATCAATCTCTGAATAATTGTTGTTTGTATCATTCTCATCAATGATGTCGTGTAATTCTGAACTATCCCCTTGTTCTGATAAATTTGAATTCAAATTCTGATCAATAAAGTCAGAGTTCTGAGTAACTTGTACAGTGTTCTGAATACGAGGTTCAAAAGTCTGAATACAAGGTTCAGAATTCTGAGTATCAGGGTCAGAATTTTCATCACTTGTGTTTATCAGTGTTGGACATTCCTCAGATGGTCCTTTATCTGAAATTATAGTTGTTTGAACTACTTCTGAAGAACATCTTTTCATTTCATGGATCATCTTTGGATTTTCAAATTCTGCATATGAATCAGAAGTCAGTTCAAGAAAAACATCCTTGAACAGTGAATTGAGTTCTGAACAAATAGAATTAGAATTTGTATCATAAGTCATTTTTGTCTTGTTCTGCATGAGTTCTGAACTGTCTTGTTCAGAAGTCTTTTCTTTAGCTTCATCAAATGTTACATTTATGCTCTCCATCATTCTCTTGGTTCTTCGATTGTAGATTCTGAATGCTTTGGAGGTTAATGAATAGCCAACAAAGTATCCTTCATCTGCCCTTTTATCAAACTTACCAAGATTTTCTCTGTCTTTAAGAATATAGCATCTGCAACCAAAAACATGAAAGAATTTGATTAATGGTTTTCTTTTATTTATCAGTTCATAAGCAGTCTTATTTAATCTTTTATTTATTAAAGTTCTGTTCTGTGTAAAACAAGCAGTTGCAATGGCTTCAGCCCATAGAAAAGTCGGTAGATTTGAATATGCCAGCATAGTTCTTGCTGCTTCAACTAGAGTTATGTTTTTCCTTTCAACAACTCCATTCCGTTGAGGAGTTTTGACAACTGAGAACTTGTGAGAAATCCCAGAACTTTCTAAAAAACTCTGAAGAGTCTCATTTCTGAACTCTGTTCCATTATCACTTCGGATTTTCTGAACTTGAAGTTGTAAGAACACTTGAATTCTTTTGATAAAATTTATCAAGATAGTAGCAGCCTATGATTTAGCTCTTAAGAATTCCACCAAAGTGTATCTGGAATATTCATCAACAATTACAAGCATATACTTCTGTCCTCCCATAGACTGAACTGAAATAGGACCACAAAGATCAGTATGAATCATTTCCAATTGTGCTTTGCAAGATGAATACATTTTTAGTTTGTGAGAACTCTTTTTCATCTGGCCCATTTCACAAGATGAACATAATGATTCTTTTTCAAATTTAATCTTTGGTAAGCCTTTAACCAGATGTTTTGCAACAAGATTATTCAGATCTTTGAAATTTAAATGAGAACATCTTTTGTGCCACAGCCAACATTCATTTGCAGTTAATTTTGATAAAAGACAAACAGGATTTGTTGTTTGTAATTTTGAAAAGTTAGCCACAAATAAATCCATATGTCTTTTGGCCCAGAAGACTTTAATGTCATTTTCAGTTAAAATCATGCAACCTGTTATTTTGAACTTGATTTGACAAAGACTGTCTAAAAACTGACTTATGCTGAAAAGATTATGTTGTAATCCTTCAACATAGAAAACTTTTTGAATTATCAGATCTCCTTTTGTTAAATCCCCATAACCTTTAATTTGACATTTGCTGTTGTTCCCAAAGTTTACTGCTCCTCCAGCCTTTTCTGTGAATTTTGATAGAAAAGACTTTTGACCTGTCATGTGTTTTGAAGCTCCTGAATCTAAAAACCACACATGACAGCCCTGCAAAAACAATCAGTTAGTTTTAGGTACCCATTTTGGAATGGGTCGTTCTTTGTTAGCCTTGTTATCTGATTTAACAAAAGTGCCTTTTATTTTCCATTCAAAATCTTTCTTCAGACACCACTTTCCTTGAACTTTGATGAAGTCAGAACATTTTTTGTTAACAAAATTATTCAATTTCTTCTTGAAAGTTCTAAATTTGGATGTTGAAGAGGTTTCAACTTTGTTTTCTTTCTCATTAAATCTTTTTTCATTCTTCCCTGAGATTTTGATTTGAGGTTTTACTTCTTTTATTTTCTCTTTTCTTTGAGCTTGAGGAACAGAAACATTTTTCTTTTCTGAATTCTGAATGTCTTTTCTTATGTATGAAACATAAGTTATTTTGATTGGACACTTCTGAGAATATTGGAATGAATCACTTTCACATTGAACACAAACAAGATTTTTCTTTGCAAGTAACAATAAATCTGAAACATATGCCGTTTCATTTTTATTTATACTATTCAGAGTACATTTGCACTTATTACAAGAATTTCTAGATTTGAGTTCAGAAATGGATTCCATTCTAAGCTTCTCAAGGTTCCTTTTCAGATCATTCAACTTTGTAAGATCATCTTTCCTTTTGCTTTCTTCTTTTTCTGAAAAATTCAACCCTTTTTTGTTAGAAGAAGAAGTAGATGATTCACCTTTTTCATATGTACTTGATTCATTAAAGAATTATATCATTTTCTTTTAAAGCATTAATTTTAAAAAGATCATACTCAGTCTTCTGTTTTTCAAGCTCTGTTATTTTCTGAATAAAAGTGTTCTTTTCTTTCAAAGCTTCTTCAAGTCTAATATCCACATCACAGTAATCATTTTCAAGTTCATCATAAGCTTTCCTTAAGTCCTCAAGTTCTTGACTTACAAGATTATACCTCTTTTCAAGTTCTGAAGATTCATCTGACTTTGTTTCAGAAAATCCAGTTGACTCAGACTTCTGACTACCTGAATCAGAATTTTGATTAACAGACTCAGATGTCTGACCTTCAGACTCAGAGTTCTGACTCCAAAATTCAGAATTCTGACCAGAACCTTCAGACTTCTGATTGACTATTTCAGAATCTTTACTTGTATCAAATATGTTTTCAATGTCATGATGTGAAAAACTTGGTTGTTTATTCTTGTAGCTGACATTTAAAGAATCATACTTGAATTTAATGTCATTGTATTTTGGTTTTTCATCTGTTGGTTTAGAAATTTATTTCTTAACCTTATCTTCTGAAACACCTGACTTTTCTATTTTTGACTCAGAAATTATCTCATTTGACCTTTTTGAGTTTGGTTTTTGCAAATTGTCAGAACTTGTTATAGAACTTGCAGGTCTTATGAAAACTTCAACAATTTCTGGGATTTTTGGCTTGGGAACTTGAAGTTTTTCAAAATCATACAAGTTGATTGGAGCTCTTTTTAAAACAACATTTTCTTCCAATCCCAATCCCTTCTTTGGATTGTAAAATCTTGTATCTTTAACATTGCTTGTAAAAGATTTAATGTTTGCTGAGTCTGACCTCTTTTCAAATTCAGATCTTCCAATTCTTTGATTTTAGTGTATAAATTCTTTCTTTCCTCAAATAACATATCAAATTTTATTTGTAAATCACCCTTTTCATCCTTAATTTTTTAAAATTCAACTTTAAGTTCAGAAAGTTTTTTCAACAATTCAGAATTTTCATCTTTAACTTTCTGTTTCTCAGCCTCAGATTTTTCATATTGTTCTCTTATTACTTCTTTTTCAATTCTGAACTTGTTAACCAAACTTCTTTCTCCTTTTATCTGTTTTCTAAGATTAATAAATTCAGTTTTCATGTCACCAATCTGTGTCATTAAATCTATTTCAAGTGCAGAATGTACCTCAGTTGATGACTCAGAATCAGCATCTTCATAATCAGAATCATCCTTATTCTTCATTTTTGCCATATAGCTTTGCATCTGTGAAAAATTGATATGATCGTCTTCATCTGAAGTGTAGTACAGCCAATTTTCCTGTTCAGCTAACAAAGCAATTTCATCATCTCTCTTCTTTGCAAGCTGAGCCTTCTTTGTATAGTACTCATAATCTTTCACAATCTTAACTCTGCAGCCCTTAGCAAAGTGGCCAGATTTTCCACCCTTGAAACACAGATTCTTTTCTTTTCTCTCTTCCTTCTCTTCTTTGTTTTCTTCACTTCTCTCTACTCTCTTTTCAAACTTATTTTCTTCTCTGTCTTCTCTCTTCTTATGATCTGAACTCCCAACTTTCTTGTAATTTCCCTGAAATCTTCCCTTCCCATATCTCTTGTTGAAAGTATTTGTCAACAAGGCTAGTTTCTCAGCCATTATCTTGATATCTTCATCATCCTCTGATCCTTCTTCATTGTCAGATTCCTCCAGATTTGGTAATTCTGATAGGTATGCAGTCTTTTTGGGTGCTTTGATGGCTTTGGACTTTGATAAAAATGCTAACTGATCAGCAACATTTTTTTTCTCTTCCACAACTAACTTGACAGAGTCTTCATGTTGATTAAGAACACAAAACAGATCATTTAGGTCTTCTTCACACATATCCTTGTTCATTTGCAGACTTATAGCAAATGATGACCATTCTGAGTTTAGACTGTTCAGAATTTTGTAATTTATTTTTGACTTCGTTTTCTTCAGTCCATTTCTTCTCAAATCATTTAGAATAGTACAAAATTTACTATACGTCCGTGACAAGCTTTCTGACTCTTTAGCCTTGAACCTTTCATAAGCATTTATACTTTGATTTAACTTTGCTTGTATGGACCTTGCAGTTCCTAACATCTGTCTTTCCAGTTCATCCCACATTTCTTTAGCAGATGATCCACTATCTATCCTGTTAAGAACTTCGTTTGGGACAGCTAAAGTCATCAAAGTAATTGATCTTTTGTCTATAGCATGTCTGTTTTTCTGTTCAGCTGTATATTGAGAAAAACTCTTCTTCACTCTTGTAGATGGAAATTCTGGAGTTGTCTCTGTTCCAGGAGTTGCAGCAACATCCACATACACTTCGATTGGACCTTCTCGGATAGAAACCATAAGATTTTCATCTATGTTGTCTAGGAATTGGATCATTCGGATTTTCCATTGCTGATACTCTTCAGGTATAAGAACAAGCGGTTTGGTTTCAGATCCCATAGCTAGATACTCTTTAGAAGACATGATTGTAAGAAAAACTTCAACAGAGAGACAAATTCAACTTCCTTGATCGAAAAACAACAATTAATTCAAGAATTGCTAAGAATTCAAGAATTAGTACGGCAACGGAATTAATTTTCGAATTTGATCAGGAAATCTTCAAGAACACGAACAGGAAACCTTCAAAATCGTGATCTCGATCGAATTTGTTTGTTGATTGGCTCTGATACCAATTGTAAGTTCAGGATTCAATCTCACAATCAATATATCAATGAATAGAATAGTAATTGAGAAGTAATTTGATCAACAACTCTTGTATTCAACGAAGAATAGATTTACAGATCTTAGAGAGAGAGAATCTCAAAGATTACAAAATATGAATACAAGAATATGTGGGAAAAGTCAGTTAGCAAACAGTGCTAACAACTATATATACTATAACAGAAATATTAAAGCTACAGTACATACAAGAATGACTAATAGGAACAAAACACGTGTCCTAGTTAGTTAACTAAACACTAAGGAAAGTATCTAGTTATAAGTTCTGAAAAGGTTGTTCAGAACTTCTGAACGTTCTTCTGATTAGGCATATCAGAACTTCTGTCTTTCTTCTTCAGAGTTAACACTTGGAAACTTTCACGTGTAAATCTTCTGAGTCTTCTTCTTCAGAACTCTGACCCTTCCTATCAGAATATCTGGACCTTCTTATCGGATCTTTAACACTTGGTTTATTGACAAAACTCAGATCCAACAACAACTCTGTTTTATAAAGAAGAAGGTCTTGAGATTATTCTTGTACAAATATATGTAGATGACATTATTTTTTGGTCTACAAATGCACAAAAATGTAGAGATTTTGAAAAGCTCATGCAGAGTGAATTTGAAATGAGTATGATGGGAGAATTAACCTTTTTCCTTGGACTTCAAGTCAAACAATCATCAGAAGGAATTTTCATAAACCAATCAAAATATGTCTCTGACATACTTGAAAAATATAGCCTCTCTGATGCCTCTGTCATGAAAACCCCAATGGCCACTGGAAATAAACCATTTTCAGATCCAAATGGCATCTCTGTCGAGTGCACGCTTTACAGAGGAATGATTGGGTCTTTATTATACTTAACAGCAAGTAGACCTAACATAATGCATGCCACATGTCTCTGTGCACGATATCAAGCTAATCCTAAGAAGTCTCACTATATTGCTGTAAATAGAATCTTTAGATACCTCAGAGGGACCAAAAATCTTGGTTTTGGACTAAAGGCATACACAGAGTCAGATTACGGAGGATGTAAACTCGACAGAAAGAGTACCACTGGGAGTTGTCAATTGTTAGGTGGGAAATTAGTAAGCTGGACTTCAAAGAAACAGAATTGTGTCTCAACATCTAATGCAGAAGCTGAATATGTTGCTGCTGCTAGCTGTTGCTCTCAGGTTCTGTGGATGAAAACTCAGCTGAAAGACTATGGTCACATCCTCTGCAAAATACCCGTCTTCTATGATTCCAAAAGTGCAATTGCCATCTCTGCAAATCCAGTACAACATTCAAAGACAAAGCACATTGATATCAGGTATCACTTTCTGGAGCATCATGTTTTAAAACAAACCATCGAGATGCAATTTGTTCCCACAGAAATTCAGCTTGCTGATTTATTCACTAAGGCACTTGATGAGAAAATATTTCTTTACTTGGTGGGTAAATTAGGAATGATAAATATGAGTTAACTTCAGTAAGTATCTATCTTATCTTCATTTTAAAATATACATTTTTTTCTCTTTGTAAATTATTAAATATTAAGTTTTCCTATTTATTTCTCTTAGTAAATAATTTACTTTTGTATGTAAATTCTAAAATCTTAAACTCTGAAGACAACAGAGCTTCTGTAGGACTCCTCAGAACCTCTGACGATCCTTACAGAACCTCTGAAGCACTTGACCTATGTTATATACATTACTTCTGATTATTGAACCAAGCATAGGTCAAGGGGGAGCAAAAGGAGAACATACTTGGTCTACAGAAGTTGATTAGATCAAGGGGGAGCAGAAGGAGACATTGCTTAATCTACAGAGATTTATAAGTCAAGGGGGAGCAAAGAAAGAACTTTGCCGAATAAAGAAGAACACAGGTTGGTATCTCGTACAAATTCTTTTTGAAAATAATTTTCTAGGACACAAATTTCTAAATATGTTCTAGAAACTTTATTAAAAATATTCCAAATAAAATTTGATCAAAAATAATATTGAGCTTTCCATTATTAGAAATTTAAGGTCATAGAGCCTCTGCTGAGACCAACAGAGGTTCTGCAGGCAAAAGCTCTATGATGATAAATCAAAATCTTGGAAACTCTATCGATCACCTTGGGTGTCAATTTTCAAAAAGAATCATCGCGTACATATATTCTTCTCAAAAATAATTTTCTAGGACACCAGATTTCAAATAGGTCCTAAAAACATTGTTAAAAACAATCAAAAACCTGGATGATCAAAAATGTTTATAAATTGTTAGATATAAGAAATTTCTTGTCTTAGAGGCTCTGCTGGCTCTGACAGAGGTCCAAAAACCTCTGTAAAGGAGTTTCTATACTAAGAATTTATCGATCCTCTCCATGGAATTTTCAACCATTTTTTTCGAGATACAACCAAAAGAGGAAAGAAAAACAAGGTTTTCAAATCACAGAGCCTCTATCAGTTTTCAAATCACAGAGCCTCTGTCAGTTTTTACTTTGGGCATTTCTGTAGCAGTAACGGTCACATCTCTGCAAGTGAAAAAACTTGTGGAGGTAAAGAAAGGCACGCGCCCATCATTTAATGAGGCCGCCCACGACGTCTCGTCATACCTGACACAGATAACGTGTGTAAAGCCCATGTCCCGGTATGGTTTTTCTCTTTTACGTTAATTGGATTATATGTATTTCTCTTCTTATCGTCTTTTTTTTTCTTTTTCGGGTTTTCGTTAAGGAAAAGACCAAGGTTGTTAGCTCTGAATAAAACTCTTATCGTTTGGCAAGGATTGAGAATTGTAGGGACTAGATATGAAATTGTTTGTATGGGTTGCATGGATCGGCCCATGAAGGACCGACCCTCCCCTTTTATTCTCGTTTTCCTTGCGACTCACACAACCCCACAATAATCAAAACCCTACCTTCTCCTCTCTTCTTTTCTTGCCATCACCGAGCACCCCTCCCCTCCTCTCTTGCCGTCGCCGTGCTACCACCACAAGCACACCACCGCTGCCACCACCCTTGGCCGGAGTGCAGCGGAGAGAAGAGAGAGCGAGAGAGAGAGAGAAGCGATGTGAAGAGAGAGTGCAGCGAAAGAGAAGGAGTGCAGCGGGAGTCGAGGCGCTACCGGGTTGCCGTAGCAAGGTAAGTCGTCTCTCTCTTTCCTTGTTTTCCTGTCATTTTCGTCGCCGGTGACACACAGCCAAGCCACCACCGCCGCAGCCATGGCTGCTGGCGGTGTTCGCCGCCGCAGTACGCCGTCATGTGGTGGCTAGTCCGTGCATAAACGGCTGTTGGGTCGGGGGTGTGCGAGTAGGGCCGAGTAGTTGGGCGGTACGTGGTTTAGTTGAGCTCGTAACCTAAAACCCCATGTCGAAACTCTAATCGTTAAACCTCGTGTTGCTCCTTTTCGGGGGTGGTGGCTGCCGCCGCCGCCGACCACCACTGCCAAAGGTGGCAGTGGGTGGTGCTGGGATTAGTCCAGTCGTGGCTGCCTAGACTCGAACCTAAATAACTAAACCGTAGCCCCAATCGCGAAAACATTAAACCGTTTCAAAATAGTCATTTTATGTGAAAACCCCATTCTGTCCCTGTTTTGTATCGGCCATAACGTTTCCGTCGTAGCTCAGTTTGAGAGGAATCCGGTGCCCACGGTTCGCATTCTGTGTCGGTCATACATTTCGTGTTTTAGCAAAAGTCTGGTTCGGCCTGTAGCTAAGTGTAAAATAGTTGTTTTTACAGCAGGTACGAGTTCGGCAGACTCGCACCCCATTCTTAGAAAATTCATATTAAATCGTAGGAAAATCGTTAAAACACGTGCGATATGTCCTTGAAACCCTAAGACATAGAACTAGCTGGTTATGGAAAAATAATTCTGGGTTGTTGAGTTTAGGGGGGGCTAAGCAGGTCCCGAATAGACCCGTCATATTTGAGAAAAAGCTTGTAGTTGTGACTTTGGGTTAGGACATCACTTTGATGTTTGATATTACTTATCTTAGGTGGAAAGAGGCGAGTTGGAGTTGTCCGGCTCGTTGTGCTGTTGTGGATACCTGCATTGCTTTTGAGGTGAGTTCTCTCACTGCGTAGTTAGGGATTGTATGTATATCGCGGTAGTTTGTATGTACTACTGTTTTTGTTGTGTGAACTAGTTGTATTGTGGTGCGTAGTATTTGATTGATTTAAATGCTTAGTATAAATGTGTATTATATACATCTCGGTGGGACCGAGGAAGCGGGTAGAAATGTTGTGTGAACTCGGTGGGACCGAGGGCTCGGTGGAACGAGGAGTTGGGTACATAATTACTTGTATGTGTTTACTTGTATTATGTAGCTGTTGTGTTGTTTGATCATGTGCGGATAGGGTGATGTGCATATAATTGCTATCTGCGCATGTGTTGCAATTCACTAAGCTTTGTGCTTACCCTTATTCCTATAAAATGTGGTTTCAGGTACCAGTGGCTCCAAGGCGTGACGGATACACACTGGCGCGCGTGAAGGGTTATTATATTTATGAGATTAGAATTATCATTTAAACAATTTAGTTCCGCTGTTTATCTTTAATGAGAATATTTATTGTTAAATTTGCAAGCAAAACGGTTTTTGGATAATTAATGAGGTTTCATTTAATAAAAGGTTTATTTTTAAAAGTTAAAATTTATTGTAACTTTTGGGACGTTACAACTTGGTATCAGAGCACAACTTGAGTGAATCAAACACATCTCGGTGTGTTTGATCTCAAGTTGCGGCCATGAAATTCTTCTCTTAAAATTTTTGGAAAACAAAAGAAAGGAAAACCCGTTTGAGAAACAGTGATCGAAGGCGCAGTGTGTACAGTCAGTCGGACCTAAAGGAAAAAGGTACAGTACTTAGAATATTTATCGCTTTCTAGATCATATGGTATGCATGCTAGATTGCTTGTGTAGGTTACATGGTATTGTATGGTTACTGCTTGCTAATAGGAATTTTATGCTAGCCTTGATAGGTTGTTAAGCGAATGCACTATAGTTGTATGCAGTAGGAACCGAATAGCCTTAGAATGTTGGATTTAGTTCTATTGCGCAGCTCTTGTTTGAGTCCAACCGTTGTAGGATAGAATCTTATATTCGAATGTCTATCTGGTTTTCATTGTATGCGACTGTGCATTTGCGAGGCGACTCGCCAGGACTAGTGGGGATTCCGTACTCGTTGTAATTTCTTTTCTAGAATGGCCATCACTAGAAGAAACAACACGGCTGAGCCGTGGGCTAAGGCCGGGATCACTGCGGAGCAGATCCGGGAGATGATTGCTGCTGAAGTGGCACATGCGATCGGGGAGGCGATCCCCGAGATTATCACTGCCATCCGAGACGAGGTGGTAGTTCTGATGGAGGAGCGCATCGCGGCGATTCCACCACCGGCGGGTGGACAGCCGCATACTAGAGAGTTTCAGTACCGGGATCTCTCTGCTTGTTCTCCGCCCGAGTTCAGGGGAGATCCAAATCCGATCATCAGCATGCGATGGATATCTGACATGGAGTGTGCATTCTTGACTAGTGGCTGCCCCAACAACCTGAAGGTTCGCTTTGCGGTGAACTTACTTCGTGACGGAGCGAAGGATTGTGTGCTACGGCGTTGACGCTTGCCGAGCGCACTACCTTGACCTGGGAGGAGTTCGTCACTCGGTTTCGCGCGGAGTACGTACCTCCGGTAGAGATGGAGCGGATTCCTAAGGAGTTCCTGGAGCTCACTCAGACGACAGAGATCGTGAAGGAGATAAACCGGAAGTTCACCGAGATGGCATTGTTCTGTCCTTAGTATGCTGCTTCGGAAGACATGAAGATGTCTCGGTATAAGGACATGCTACGTATCGAGATTAGGGTGTTCGTGAGCACGGCGCAATATGCCTCCCTTACTGCGATGATGGAGGCTGCCCGGAGACGAGAACTTGAGTTGGAGACCCAGGCGAAGAAAAGGAAGGCAGCACAGGCGGTGACGCCAATCTCTGCAGTACCAAAGAAGTCGAGGTTCACGGATTCACGCGCGGGTTCAAGGAGTGGTGGGTTTAAGCCCAGGGATACAGGTGGGAAGAGGACTGATGGATGTTTCAAGTGTGGGCAGTCCGGTCATTTCAGCTGGGATTGTAAGATACCGTTGATGGTCTGCTTTAACTGCAAGCAGACGGGCCACGTGAAGGCCAACTATCCGAACACTAGAGCAGCTGATGGGAGTGGGACACTGATAGCTATTTATCGTGTCCTAATTATAAACACAATATTTCCACAATAAAGGTGCAAGTATACACCAATTTTGGGATCGCTACAAGTAGTATAATGGTATAAATACCAAGTATCGTATCTACAGGGACTAGACTACTGAGAATCAGAGACTTTCGTGAACTTCTTGCACAAGTTCCGAGTGAGAGAAAAATTATCGTTCGAAGGTGATTTAAATTAAACTACGAAATGTAACTTTTAATTAACGAATGGATATGGGTGTAAGCTTTTTCCTTGAGAAAACCGTAGGAACAATATGGTCAGTCACGTCGTGACACAAGTCATCTATAAAAAGCCTGATCTCTCGAAAGTGACTAATTATAAACCGTGCCAACCAGTGCCCACAAAGTGCCCACTGTAACTAACTCTTAATTTTGCCGATTTATCTAAGTATGATTTAGAAATCAAAGTTCCATCAATATAAAGTTTTACTCCCAAATCTCTTTGGAATACTCGACTGACAATTGAACCTTAGTAAATCATGCAAAACCCGCCTCTCGACGTGGTCCGCAAAGACTTTCTCAAATCTTTGTGCATCACTTAAGCCGTATTTCAGATCCGCCCCTCTCGAGGTCTAAGATCTAATATTAACACATAAAAGTGATCAGCTTATCTGCGTTGAGTGAAGTCTCGACTTAAGTGACCAATCTTAAGAGCTAGTAACAACGGCCACACCCAAGTGCGGCCTACTAGTCTCAAGTTAGGCTCACACCCACACCCATGAAGGTGCTTAGCTCATAATAAAATACATAACAAAAGAAGAATAAATTAAAACTACTTGCATTAAACTAGACGGAAGTTAAAGTACGGAAATTAAAGAGTACGAAAATTAAATTACGGAAAATAAAACTAGGCGGAAATTAAAATACTAAAATTAAAATGCAAGAAAGTAAATTCTAAGCTAAATCTTCAAGCTTAAAAGCAATTAGCTTGAAGATGAAAGCAAGAGGTAAAATGGAGATAGTTGTTGGTGATGGAGAGAGATGTGTGTGATGGAGTCCCCTTCAATGCTTCCAAATGGGTCTTTATATAGCCTTCAAAGAGCTGAGGAAACCAAGGGTAGGTAAGTCATTCTCCCCATCCTAGTACAAACAGACAAACTTAGCCAAGTATTCAGCACCCAAAGACTTAACCATGGTCAGCCATCAACCACATGAGTTACGAATGCCCACTGTGGGCAGAACAATGCCCACTTTTCAAACAGCAGGTTATTTTCCACAAAAATTAGACTATTGGGTTCATTTATCATACCTTGCAAACATTATGGACCAAATGAAGGAGAAAGGAACAAAGTGGGTGTAAAATGACCTAAATTCTATGAAAAAGAGTAATAAATAACTCTCAAGAATGAGAGTTATCACACCCCCAAACTTGAGGTGTTACTTATCCTCAAGTGACAGAATAAATTAAAAACAAAGTTACGAAGAGGTAAAGAAGGAACGAGAGAGAAAAAGAAAAAATACCACATGGTGTTGACGCCTCTCTAGTGCGAATGAAGTACCATCTTCGAGACCGGAGTTGCTTGATCATGAAACTAATCGGTAGGACTTTATTTTGGGTTTGTGTTTGGGTATATAAAGAAATATTTTCATTTGTTCCCCCCAAACTTAAGTTCAACTATGCAAGGATTTGAATTTTTTTCAATGGCGCATCCTTTTGAACAGTTTCACTTCTTTAAAAACCGCGATTTTTAGGATATATCTTTTTGAGATTAGAATGGACCGGGCTTCCCTTGTCTTCCAATTTTCCGAAGACTTTATTGAAATATATCTATTTTTTTTAATGATCAACAAAAATTTCTTTTGATCATAAGAACATTTTCATGGTCCCCCCAAACTTTACAAAAGCAATGTCCTCATTGTTGGAGGAACTCAAAAGCGTACGGTTCGGGCTTGGCAACAAAGGATAAGGTGTTTGGGCCAAGATTATGGAATGACGGCCTACGTCTTTTTAGTTTCGAAACCAACCAACTCTTGTCGAAAAAGGTACCTTAAATGAAGAAATACTAGAGAAACACAAAGAAACCAACACCATACAAAACATGAAACAAACATCCGCATATGATACACAAAAGGCGGGGACCGATTAGTTTTAGAGTTAGAAACCACCCAAAAGCAAGAGACATAAGATAATGTTTGCAAAATATGAAAAATGTTCAAACCCTTTGGTCTAAGATGGTGGAACGGACTGCCCACCGGTGGCAGAGGTGGGCACGGCATCGGTCACAGCGGCTTCGGTGGTGGCTGTGGCAGTGGCGGTATCAGTGGCGACTTCTTGTCTAGTGGGTGGGTGAGGTGCAAAACGACCGATTGGTGGGGGGCAGACATTTGCCGGGAACTGTGGTAGCATAGAGGCTGGCATGGGGTTGATTTCTGCGATCACCTGCTGATATACGCTGTTCCCGTCCCTCTGATAGGCCCAAACTTTTTGTGATCTTTCTTCCAAGGCAGCTAAACTTGCACGAGAATCATTTTGCAATGTGATTAGTGTGTCTAGCTTTTTACTGACCTCTGTAAACTTTTGATTCTGTTCTGCATGTAACCCAGCCAACATGGTTAGCCAGGTTTCGGTTCCGTACTGCGTGGAAGATCGTAGAATTTCGGTGTAGTCGGAGAGCGGATCGCCGTGAACTGGTGTTGCAGAAACCGCAGCCGAAGTGGGCGCTGCCTGAGTGCTCTTCGTGGGTTGTGGGCGTGAACCTGGTATCCCCGGTTCTGGTTCATCTAGCTTTTGCTTGGAGGCTCGTCTGCGACGTTCAATGGTCCCGCTGCCGATTGGAGTGGCAACGTACGAAATGTGATCATTTTTAAATTTTGGCACCTTTGCCCGCTCCATGAGTTTCGTGATGAGCGCGGGGAAAATCAATCTCGAGCTCGTCCGTTTTGCTGCTGTTTTCAAGGCCGCCTGAGCTATCGGTCCAAGATCAATGGGAGTAGCCTGCAAAATAGTATAGAGCAACAAACACTTGTCCCGAGAAACGGTACAATCATGTACCGTTGGGATAATGTTGTGACGTAAGTACTGAAACCATAAAGATGCCCGCTGATTTAACTGTCCGGCCATTAGGTGCTTAGAGGATGTAGCACGTACCCAACTGTGACCCGGTAACAAGAGGGCAGACGCAACCTCTTCATCATAAATGTTTAACTGGCCCTTGTACAGTTGGGTAAAGGCACACACAAATGGCGTAGCGAGGCCTAAAACCTTGTTAATAGTTGGACCGGTCCAACTAACCCGTTTTCCTCTAATTTCAACAATCCCACTCATATTAAGACCAATGGCAGCAAAGAATTCCAATACCCAAGACACATTAACTACACAAGGCGAGTCAATCATAGCAGCCCATTTTAAACCGTGAAGCGGTACTTTGATGTAAGAAAATGATTCGATAAGTTGTTCATCAAAAGGACGTTCACATAAAAGATTATTATTTTTAAGTTTTTGATACCTGGCCGCGACTTCTTGAGCCATTGGAAAATCCCCACAAGACTGTTTCTTCTTCTGTCGGGTTTTTCGAGGAGATACCACCTGCTTTCCTTTGTCTTCGGGTACATAATCGCTGTCCTCGTCGCTTGCATTGAGCTTTTGTCTTTTTACGGGAACCTCCACGTCGTCTTCAGTAGAGCTATCTGTTTCACCATCTGTGCTACTGTCCGAACCTTCTTCTGATGATGATTCGGCTGTTTCGGGCATTATACTCGAAGTGCCCACTTTGTCCCCACCGTGAGCAGATAAGGGTTTTGAGCTCACAAGGGTTTCCAAAGGGATTTCAGCGGATGTTTGTGGGTTTTGAGAAAAAAAATATCCCTGGGCCCCTCAATCACTTGGTTTTCAAACTCAAAGTCCAACTCCTCCCCCATAAGGTCATTTTCCATATTTTCTTTGTTAAGGTCCCAACTATGAGGCATGGAAGAGGATTGACCCGGTCGTCGGAAAGGGGTCGGTGGTCGGTGGTTGAGAATTTAGCCATGATTTAGCTCTATCCCTTAACGTGTAAGTGAAGAGTGTCAAACGTAAGGCTTCCGGTGTTACGCCGGGAATGCGAAAATGATCCGTCATTTCTATAAATGATTTTAAATGAGAGTACTGATCCTCCGAAGGTAATCCTCCAAATTGACCCATTGCTTGGATCATTTGAAACATCACGGGTTCGGGTTTAAAAGCTTGTGCATTCATGTTGGGCCTAATAATACCCGACTTTAATTGCTCAAATTCGGGTGTTGCATAGTCCCTTATTTTCCTATCTTTACTATCGGCAATACCTACCGTTGTTTCAACCGGTGGAGGTGGCGGTGGATCTGCCATGTTTCGGTTCAAAGGTGGGTTTTGCCGATTACCTCTTTTACGTCTAGCAATAGTTCTTTCGATTTCGCTATCAAGAGGTAAAAGTTCTCCGCGTTGCAATCGTGGCATACAACACGAGAAAAATGCTTTTTGGAAACAAGTGACACAGGCTCGAACTACAGTCAATATCTCAGGATAAAAATCACGTCAGTCCCCGGCAACGGCGCCAAAAACCTGATAGCTATTTATCGTGTCCTAATTATAAACACAATATTTCCACAATAAAGGTGCAAGTATACACCAATTTTGGGATCGCTACAAGTAGTATAATGGTATAAATACCAAGTATCGTATCCACAGGGACTAGACTACTGAGAATCAGAGACTTTCGTGAACTTCTTGCACAAGTTCCGAGTGAGAGAAAAATTATCGTTCGAAGGTGATTTAAATTAAACTACGAAATGTAACTTTTAATTAACGAATGGATATGGGTGTAAGCTTTTTCCTTGAGAAAACCGTAGGAACAATATGGTCAGTCACGTCGTGACACAAGTCATCTATAAAAAGCCTGATCTCTCGAAAGTGACTAGTTATAAACCGTGCCAACCAGTGCCCACAAAGTGCCCACTGTAACTAACTCCTAATTTTGCCGATTTATCTAAGTATGATTTAGAAATCAAAGTTCCATCAATATAAAGTTTTACTCCCAAATCTCTTTGGAATACTCGACTGACAGTTGAACCTTAGTAAATCATGCAAAACCCGCCTCTCGACGTGGTCCGCAAAGACTTTCTCAAATCTTTGTGCATCACTTAAGCCGTATTTCAGATCCGCCCCTCTCGAGGTCTAAGATCTAATATTAACACATAAAAGTGATCAGCTTATCTGCGTTGAGTGAAGTCTCGACTTAAGTGACCAATCTTAAGAGCTAGTAACAACGGCCACACCCATGTGCGGCCTACTAGTCTCAAGTTAGGCTCACACCCACACCCATGAAGGTGCTTAGCTCATAATAAAATACATAACAAAAGAAGAAAAAATAAAAACTACTTGCATTAAACTAGACGGAAGTTAAAGTACGAGAATTAAAGAGTACGGAAATTAAATTACGGAAAATAAAACTAGGCGGAAATTAAAATACTAAAATTAAAATGCAAGAAAGTAAATTCTAAGCTAAATCTTCAAGCTTAAAAGCAATTAGCTTGAAGATGAAAGCAAGAAGTAAAATGGAGATAGTTGTTGGTGATGGAGAGAGATGTGTGTGATGGAGTCCCCTTCAATGCTTCCAAATGGGTCTTTATATAGCCTTCAAAGAGCTGAGGAAACCAAGGGTAGGTAAGTCATTCTCCCCATCCTAGTACAAACAAACAAACTCTGCCAAGTATTCAGCACCCAAAGACTTAACCATGGTCAACCATCAACCACATGAGTTACGAATGCCCACTGTGGGCAGAACAATGCCCACTTTTCGAACAGCAGGTTATTTTCAACAAAAATTAGACTATTGGGTTCATTTATCATACCTTGCAAACATTATGGACCAAATGAAGGACAAAGGAACAAAGTGGGTGTAAAATGACCTAAATTCTACGAAAAAGAGTAATAAATAACTCTCAAGAATGAGAGTTATCAGGCACTGAGGGCTACTGCGAATGCCCCACTAGGCATTACTGACGGTCGAGTGGGCCAGCCGGGGACGGAGGCAGCTCGAGGTAGAGTCCACCAGCTAAAGGTGGACGAGGCGCAGGCGACGCCTAAAGTGGTGACAGGTACATTTCATCACTCTCTCTCTCTCTTTTTGTCCTTCCTTTCTTTGCCTTGTGTATTTATATATTGGTAAAATTGTGTGTTAGGTACATTCCTAGTTAACTCGGTGCCTGCGGTTGTGATGTTTGATAGCGGGGCTACTCATTCGTTTGTATCTCGCACTTTTAGCGAGAGTTTGGGCCGAGTTATAGGACGGTTAGCGTGTCCTCTTATAGTTGAGGTGGCCGATGATAGGACCTTGACGGTCACGAATGTATATCGGGGATGCGCATTGGAAATCTCGGGTGTGAGATTTCCCATCGACTTGATTCCAATTGCGATGGGTGAACTTTGTGTGATTATGGGCATGGATTGGATGGATACGTTTGATGCAGAAATTGTTTGTCGTCACAAACAATTGCGGGGGAGAACTGTTGGTTCAAGGAGACCCGCCTAGGCGGACTTCGGCGATATGTTCAGCTGCGAGGGCTCGGAGATACCTTCAACATAGTGGGCAGGGATTTTTAGCGTATGTGATATATACGCGCGGCGACGAAGAGAAGGAGACTGCGGAAGACGTGCCAGTCGTACAGGAGTTTACTGATGTGTTCCTTGATGATTTACTGGGGATACCTCCCGAGCGACAGATAGAGTTTCGGATTGATCTAATTACGGGTGCTGTTCCGGTAGCCAAGGCACCTTACCGCCTGGCTCCACCGAAAATGAAGGAGTTGTACACTCACTTGCAGGGACTTCTCGAAAAGGAGTTCATCAGACCGAGTTGTTTACCGTGGGGAGCCCCAATTCTATTTGTGAAAAAGAAGGACGGGTCTCAACGGATGTGTATAAACTATCGTGAGTTAAATAATCTTACGGTGAAGAATCGTTATACTCTGCCAATGATTGATGACTTGTTCGATCAACTTCAGAGAGCCTCGTGGTTCTCTAAGATTGATTTGAGATCGGGGTATCATCCGATGCGGGTGAGGAGTGAGGCCACGGAGAAGACGGCATTTCGTACACGATATGGCCATTACGAGTTTGTGGTGATGCCTTTCGGGCTCACCAATGCACCAACAGCGTTCATGGACCTTATGAACAGGGTGTGTAACCCAATGCTGGACCGGTCGGTGATTGTGTTCATCGACGATATTCTCGTATATTCGAAGATAAAGGAAGAGCACGAGATGCATTTGCGGGAGGTTTTAGATGTTTTGAGACGGGAGAAGCTTTATACTAAGTTCTCCAAGTGTGAGTTCTGGTTACGAGAGGTCTAATTTCTAGGACATGTCGTGAATCCAAATGGTATTATGGTCGATCCGGCCAAGATTTCAGCAGCGATGAAGTGGGAAGTGCCGAAAACTCCCACCGAAGTACGGAGTTTTCTAGGGTTAGCAGGGTACTATCGGAGATTTATCCAAGATTTCTCCAAGATTGCATTGCCTATGACCCGGTTGACGAAGAAATCTGCTGCTTTTAGCTGGAGAGAAGAGCAGCGGAGGGCTTTTGAGGAGCTACGCAGACGGTTATGCGAGGCTCCGGTGTTAACCTTGCCCGAGGGCATGGAGGACTTAATGGTGTACTGTGACGCTTCACACTAGGGTTTGGGTGCCGTGCTTATGCAACGCGGCAAGGTTATAGCTTACGCTTCGAGGCAGCTGAAGCCTCATGAGGCAAACTACCCGACTCATGACCTAGAGTTGGGAGCAGTGGTGTTTGCCCTACAAATTTGGAGACATTATCTATATGGCGTCAAGTGTACGATCTATACCGACCATAAGAGCCTCAAGTACTTGATGGATTAGCATAATCTTAATATGCCTCAGAGAAGGTGGCTCGATGTGGTCAAGGATTATGATTGCGAGATACTTTACCACCCAGGTAAAGCAAATGTGGTCGTGGATGCACTTAGCCGACATCCGGTTGGCGAACGACTGAGGGGTTTGTGTCAGCGATTGGCAGTGGTTGCACTTCTTCTCGAGTCGATAGGTAGTGCCCAGGAAGTGGCAGTTCTTGATGAGAATGCAAAACGCGAGAGGGTTTCGGGAGAAATCCCGAATTTTGTCCGTGATAGTCGAGGCTTATTGACTCGGTATGGTAGGGTATGGGTTCCATTCACTGGTGGGAACCGACAGATACTGTTGGACGAGGCGCACAAGTCCAAGTTTTCGATTCATCCAGGAGCTACTAAGATGTACAGATACTTACGAGAAGATTATTGGTGGCCCGACATGAAGTGAGATGTCGCCAAGTGTGTTGAGGTATGCATGACCTGTTGGAAGGTCAAGGCGGAACATCAACGACCGCATGGGAAGTTACAGCCGTTGGAGATTCCGATGTGGAAGTGGGAGCAGATTACGATGGATTTCATCACGAAGCTTCCCAAAACTCAGCGAGAGAATGATGCTATCTGGGTAATTGTGGATCGTCTGACTAAGAGCGCTCATTTCTTGGCCATCAAAGAGAGCTCCTCGGCGGAGAAGCTCGCGGAGATTTTCATCCGAGTGAACGTTGTATCTGCAACAGTTCCAGAATAGTGTTTTGTACCTTCCAACCACTATTGCTCAATAGTGTCTTAGTACCTTCAATCCTTATTGTCCCCTTTAAGAGTAGTATAAATAGAAGGTTCATGTGAACTCTTCTATTAAGCTTTTAGCACAACACACACACCATTAACTGCAGATTTCTTGTTAATCATTTGAAGTTCTTGGTGTTCTTGGTGTTCTTGATATATATCAAACACAGTAATCTTGGAGATATTCATCTGTTCTTAGATACTGTTTATTTGGTATTGTGTGTTCTTCTACCTTACATTATCTTTCAGTTCTTAAATACGCTTCCGCACCATACAATCTGAACTAACTGAAAGTTAAGATCATTGTTTAAGCAAAACATGAACCAACAATTGGTATCAGAGCTAACCTTGATTTTTAATATCAAGGGATCCACTCTATAACTATGATCTTTGGTAGAAACTTGGATTTTTAACCTATTCTTCATATTATTCTAACAGTCTCTGTTTTTCTGCCATTTTCGATTCATTCGAACCTTGGTAAACTTATAGAATCTGTTATTCTGGTTAAAAAAACTCCATTTTAGAGCTCAGCTTAAAAACTTCATACGAAGCATCCACTTCATACTCTGAAAAGTTTGTTGTTCAAACCCTTTTTCGGATCATTTATCTTTTTCTAAAATGACGAACAACTTCCTCTCTTATGGTTCCTTAACCAAACCTCCCACTCTTCTTAGAGAAGAATACCCTCAATGGAAGATTCGAATGGTTCACTTCTTTGAGGGTAGTGACAAAGAATTGGTTTATTATATCCGTAATCCTCCTTTCGTTCCCATGATAACCGTACCTCGTGTTCCTAGCACAGGCGACACACCTTAAATCCCAGAACACACGAAACCAAAGACCCAGAAAAATTGGTCTGATTCTGATTGGGCTAAATACGAAGTTTCTCAGAAAACTAAAAGAATTGTGATTATGGCCATCCCAAATGACTTTTTCCTGTCCATGGATGCATGTGAATTTGCATCTAATCTATGGAAAGAACTGGCAAAACAACTAGAAGGAGGAGTCAAAACCCAGAAGAACCGTAGAGCTCAATACATAAATGAATACTATGCCTTTAAAGCTCTGCCAACCGAATCTCTGCAAACTACGTATGATAGGTTCAACTCTCTAATAAACAAGTGCAAGAAGTTCGGCATCCACAGAACCTCAGAAGAAAACAACGTTATGTTCCTAAAGTCTCTGAATAAAGAATGGCTTCAGTTATCTATGTCTCTGCAAACAAATCAAGACTTAGATTCATGGACCCTATCAGACCCCCCTGTGTTAAGTCGCCGTAGGGAAACAATTAAGGATAATAGATTGATAGGTTAAATAGGATTCTCAGCCTGCTAGAGAGTCTTATGTGTTGTATATGGTAAAGAGATACTTGTATTTAAATTGTTTCAGATACGGTGAATATGAAACGAAAGACTGAATCTGTTGAAAAGGGTTGGAAAGGATTTTGGTGATAAGCAAAACAGGTGAGTTTTACTTTAAAACGTTTTGAAACTGGAATACATATATGTGTGGATTGGGAATGTGATAGATGGTATGCTTATGTGTTTATGTATGTAATATAATATATTGAGATATTGTATTTACATGAGTATTATACTATACGAGAATACGTTGGCCGGGCTTACGACCGGTGTGTTGGCTGTAATATTCGGACAACATTGTTGGTTGTAATTGTCGTACAGGGAAGTTAATTTATTAGTTGGCTTGCAACCAACTAATATGGCCAAGAGAATGAGATGGGAAAATACATGATGATTGAGTCATAACTGAGAATTATGTTTGTATTATGTGAATGGTGGTGTGAAAAGGATTTTCAAAGAAACATGGATTTTCTCACTTAGACCATTAAGTCTAACCCTCATTTTGTTTTAAATATGTATTACAGGGCGTGGATCGGATAAGAGCAAGTAAGAGAAATAATCAGTGGATAGCTTTTGTGAAGACTTATGATTTGAAGACTAAGATGTGTTTTGTAGTTATAGTTTCATTACTAAATATCGTGTATGTAATTAGCGAAAAGTTTGTAACGAAATACCATATTTTGGTTGTAAAGATTAAAGGACCTTATTTGATATATGACGTATCTTTGTTATGTAACGATGTTAGGCAATGTATGTTATTTGCTATCTATTTGGAAACCGGGTTGTTACAACTTGTCCACTCAACGTGAAGTTTCAAGTAAAAGACTTCATCTAACACTGAACTTTATCATTCGTTGATAAAGGTTCATTTGGTGAACGATGATCATGAAGCCTCCTCTACGAGCAACATTTGTCTTATCCCCTTGCACGCCTCCGTACGATTTTGTCAGAACAGACATCCCTTTTGTCCAGAATTGTACAACCAACTCTGATTCTGCACTATTCATCATGCGGCTACTAGGTTGTCTACTGAAATCAAATCATGCAACCAGCCAGAGGCAACCATGTGTAAAGGTGTACTATTATGCATTAAATGCATGCGTTATATAAAGGAAACCTTACTTCATTTATGTAGTGCTTGGCCATTTCCTCTCGCTGAACTTACTGTGTGAAAGAATACTCTCCTTAATGTTCTTATTTTCATTCTCTCTTATTTCTAGTGCAAGAAATCTTAGTGTTCTCATAGTTTGTTTAGATTAGGTTTATTCCTTAATCTTGTTCCGCAACAAACTATAAATTGTTTGATATTGTTAGCTTCAATCTTTCTGTTTGTAAAAGTAGTAAAAATAGTCTAAGTACAAAAGTAACCCACGGAGGCTCTACCGGGTAGCTGAGTAAACCGAGAAGACAGAAGTCTTCGATAGACGCTCTGCTGGGTTAATCAAGAAGACCGAAGAAACAACAGAAGACTCTTTTATGTGGACAAGGCCACAGAGCTTCTCTCATACTTGACAGAGCCTCTGTGGTAAAAAGAAGATATACGCAAAAGATCTGAACAAGGAGGAACATTCTTCTTACAATATCTGCCATTCGAAGGTTCTAAAGATCAATCGTACAAAGGTGTGACCTTACTACTCCACGTGTGAAACTCTGATAGGTTTCCGCATAAAGCTGAATACGGAGCATTTAATGAACGTTGTATCTGCAACAGTTCCAGAATAGTGTTTTGTACCTTCCAACCACTATTGCTCAATAGTGTCTTAGTACCTTCAGTCCTTATTGTCCCCTTTAAGAGTAGTATAAATAGAAGGTTCATGTGAACTCTTCTATTAAGCTTTTAGCACAACACACACACCCTTAACTGCAGATTTCGTGTTAATCCTTTAAAGTTCTTGGTGTTCTTGATATATATCAAATACAGTAATATTGGAGATATTCATCTGTTCTTACATATTGTTTATTTGATATTGTGTGTTCTTCTACCTTACATTATCTTTCAGTTCTTAAATACGCTTCCGCACCATACAATTTGAACTAACTGAAAGTTATGATCATTGTTTAAGCAAAACAGGAACCAACAATTGGTATCAGAGCGAACCTTGAATTTTAATATCAAGGGATCCACTCTATAACTATGATCTTTGGTAGAAACTTGGATTTTTAACCTATTCTTCATATTATTCAAACAATCTCTGTTTTTCTGCCATTTTCGATTCATTCGAACCTTGGTAAACTTATAGAATCCGTTATTCTGGTTAAAAAAACCCCATTTTAGTGCTCAGCTTAAAGCTTTTAAGCATAAAAACTTCATACGAAGCATCCACTTCATACTCTGAAAAGTTAGTTGTTCAAACCCTTTTCTGGATAATATATATTTTTTTAAAATTACGAACAACTTCCTTTCTGTTGGTTCCTTAACCAAACCTCCCACTATTCTTAGAGAAAAATACCCTCAATGGAAGATTCGAATGGTTCTCTTATTTGAGGGTACTGACAAAGAATTGGTTTATTATATCCGTAACCCTCCTTTCGTTCCCATGATAACTGTACCTCGTGTTCCTAGCACAGACGACATACCTGAAATCCCAGAACACACGAAACCAAAGACCCAGGAAAATTGGTCTGATTCTGATTGGGCTAAATACGAAGTTGCTCAGAAAACTAAAAGAATTTTGATTATGGCCATCCCAAATGACCTTTTCCAGTCCATGGATGCATGTGAATCTGCATATGATCTATGGAAAGAACTGGAAAACCAACTAGAAGGAGTAGTCAAAACCCAGAAGAACCGCAGAGCTCAATACATAAATGAATACTAGGCCTTTAAGGCTCTGCCAACCGAATATCTGCAAACTACGTATTATAGGTTCAACTCTCTAATAAACAAGTGCAAGAAGTTCGGCATCCACAGAACCTCTGAAGAAAACAACGTTATGTTTCTAAAGTCTCTGAATGAAGAATGGCTTCAGTTATCTATGTCTCTGCAAACAAATCAAGACTTAGATTCCTGGACCCTATCAGACCCCCCGTGTTAAGTCGCCGTAGGGAAACAATTAAGGATAAGAGATTGATAGGTTAAATAGGATTCTCAGCCTGCTAGAGAGTCTTCTGTGTTCTATATGGTAAAGAGATACTTGTGTTTAAATTGTTTCAGATACTGTGAATTTGAAGTGAAAGACTGAATCTGTTGAAAAGGCTTGGAAAGGATTTTGGTGATAAGCAAAACAGGTGAGATTTACTTTAAAACGTTTTGAAACTGGAATGCATATATGCGTGGATTGGGACTGTGGTAGATGGTACGCTTATGTGTTTATGTATGTAATATAATATATTGAGATATTGTATTTACATGAGTATTCTACTATACGAGAATACGTTGGTCGGGCTTAGGACCGGTATGTTGGCTGTAATATTCGTACAACGTTGTTGGCTGTAATTGTCGTACAATGAAGTTAATTTATTTGTTGTCTTGCGACCAACTAATATGGCCAAGAGAATGAGATGGGAAAATACATGATGATTGCGTCATAACTGGGAATTGTGTTTGTATTATGTGAATGGTGGTGTGCAAAGGATTTTCAAAGAAACAGGGATTTTCCCACTTAGACCATTAGGTCTAACCCTCATTTTGTTTTAAATATGTATTCCAGGGCGTGGATCGGATAAGAGCAAGTAAGAGAAATAATCAGTGGATAGCTTTTGTGAAGACTTATGATTTGAAGACTAAGATGTGTTTTGTAGTTATAGTTTCATTACTAAATATCGTGTATGTAATTAGCGAAAATTTTCTAACGAAATAGCATATTTTGGTTGTAAAGATTAAAGGACCTTATTTGATATATGACGTATCTTTGTTATGTAACGATGTTAGGCAATGTATGTTATTTGTTATCTATTTGGAAACCGGGTTGTTACAACTTGTCCACTCAACGTGAAGTTTCATGTAGAAGACTTCATCGAACGCTGAACTTTATCATTCGCTGATAAAGGTTCATTTGGTGAACGCTGATCATGAAGCCTCCTCTACGAGCAACTTTTGTCTTATCCCATTACACACCTCCGTACGATTTTGTCAGAACGGACATCCCTTTTGTCCAAAATTGTTCAACCAACTCTGATTCTGCACTATTCACCATGCAACCACTAGGTTGTCTACTGAAGTCAAACCATGCAACCAACCAGAGGCAACCATGTGTAAAGGTGTACTATTATGCATTAAATGCATGCACTATATAAAGGAACCCCTACTTCATTTATGTAGTGCTTGGCCATTTCCTCTCGCTGAACTTACTATGTCAAAGAATACTCTCCTTAGTGTTCTTATTTTCCTTCTCTCTTATTTATAGTGCAAGAAATCTTAGTGTTCTCATAGTTTGTTTAGATTAGGTTTATTCCTTAATCTTGTTACGCAACAAACTATAAATTGTTTGATATTGTTAGCTTCAATCTTTCTGTTTGTAAAAGTAGTGAAAATAGTCTAAGTACAAAGTAACCCACAGAGGCTCTACCGGGTAGCCGAGTAAACCGAGAAGACAGAAGTCTTCGACAGAGGCTCTGCTGGGTTAGTCAAGAAGACCGAAGAAACAACAGAAGACTCTTTTATGCGGACAAGGCCACAGAGATTTTCTCATACTTGACAGAGCCTCTGTGGTAAAAAGAAGATATACGCAAAAGATCTGAACAAGGACGAACATGCTTCTTACAATATCTGCCATTCGAAGGTTCTAAAGATCAATCGTACAAAGGTGTGACCTTACTACTCCACGTGTCAAACTCTGATAGGTTTCCGCCTAAAGCTGAATACGGAGCATCTAATGAACGTTGTATCTGCAATAGTTCCAGAATAGTGTTTTGTACCTTCCAACCACTATTGCTCAATAGTGTCTTAGTACCTTCAGTCCTTATTGTCCCCTTTAAGAGTAGTATAAATAGAAGGTTCATGTGAACTCTTCTATTAAGCTTTTAGCACAACACACACACCATTAACTGTAGATTTCGTGTTAATCCTTTAAAGTTCTTGGTGTTCTTGATATGTATCAAATACAGTAATCTTGGAGATATTCATCTGGTCTTACATACTGTTTATTTGATATTGTGTGTTTTTCTACCTTACATTATCTTTCAGTTCTTAAATACGCTTCCGCACCATACAATCTGAACTAACTGAAAGTTATGATCATTGTTTAAGCAAAACAGGAACCAACAATTGGTATCAGAGCGAACCTTGATTTTTAATATCAAGGGATCCACTCTATAACTATGATCTTTGGTAGAAACTTGGATTTTTAACCTATTCTTCATATTATTCAAACAGTCTCTGTTTTTCTGCCATTTTCGATTCATTCGAACCTTGGTAAACTTATAGAATCTGTTATTCTGGTTGAAAAAACCCCATTTTAGTGCTCGGCTTAAAGCTTTTAAGCATCAAAACTTCATACGAAGCATCCATTTCATACTCTGAAAGGTTTGTTGTTCAAACCCTTTTCTGGATAATATATATTTTTTTTAAATGACGAACAACTTCCTTTCTGTTGGTTCCTTAACCAAACCTCCCACTCTTCTTAAAGAAGAATACCCTCAATGGAAGATTCGAATGGTTCTCTTCTTTGAGGGTACTAACAAAAAATTGGTTTATTATATCCGTAACCCTCCTTTCATTCCCATGATAACTGTACCTCGTGTTCTTAGCACAAACGACATACCTGAAATCCCAGAACAAACGAAACCAAAGACCCAGGAAAATTGGTCTGATTCTGATTGGCCTAAATACGAAGTTGCTCTGAAAACTAAAAGAATTTTGATTATGGCCATCCCAAATGACCTATTCCAGTCCATGGATGCATGTGAATCTGCATATGATCTATGGAAAGAACTGGAAAAACAACTAGAAGGCGGAGTCAAAACCCAGAAGAACCGCAGAGCTCAATACATAAATGAATACTAGGCCTTTAAGGCTCTGCCAACCGAATATCTGCAAACTACGTATGATAGGTTCAACTCTCTAATAAACAAGTGCAAGAAGTTCGGCATCCACAGAACCTCTGAAGAAAACAACGTTATGTTTCTAAAGTCTCTGAATGAAGAATGGCTTCAGTTATCAATGTCTCTGCAAACAAATCAAGACTTAGATTCCTGGACCCTATCAGACCCCCCGTGTTAAGTCGCCTTAGGGAAACAATTAAGGATAAGAGATTGATAGGTTAAATAGGATTCTCAGCCTGCTAGAGAGTCTTTTGTGTTCTATATGGTAAAGAGATACTTGTGTTTAAATTGTTTCAGATACTGTGAATTTGAAGTGAAAGACTGAATCTGTTGAAAAGGCTTGGAAAGGATTTTGGTGATAAGCAAAACAGGTGAGATTTACTTTAAAACGTCTTGAAACTGGAATGCATATATGCGTGGATTGGGACTGTGGTAGATGGTACACTTATGTGTTTATGTATGTAATATAATATATTGAGATATTGTATTTACATGAGTATTCTACTATACGAGAATACGTTGGTCGGGCTTAGGACCGGTATGTTGGCTGTAATATTCGTACAACGCTATTGGCTGTAATTGTCGTACAATGAAGTTAATTTATTTGTTGGCTTCCGACCAACTAATATGGCCAAGAGAATGAGACGGGAAAATACATGATGATTGCGTCATAACTGGGAATTGTGTTTGTATTATGTGAATGGTGGTGTGCAAAGGATTTTCAAAGAAACAGGGATTTTCTCACTTAGACCATTAGGTCTAACCCTCATTTTGTTTTAAATATGTATTCCAGGGCGTGGATCGGATAAGACCAAGTAAGAGAAATAATCAGTGGATAGCTTTTGTGAAGACTTGTGATTTGAAGACTAAGATGTGTTTTGTAGTTATAGTTTCATTACTAAATATCGTGTATGTAATTAGCGAAAAGTTTGTAACGAAATATCATATTTTGGTTGTAAAGATTAAAGGACCTTATTTGATATATGATGTATCTTTGTTATGTAACGATGTTAGGCAATGTGTGTTATTTGTTATCTATTTGGAAACCGGGTTGTTACAACTTGTCCACTCAACGTGAAGTTTCATGTAGAAGACTTCGTCGAACGCTGAACTTTAACATTCGCTGATAAAGGTTCATTTGGTGAACGCTGATCATGAATCCTCCTCTACGAGCAACTTTTGTCTTATCCCCTTACACACCTTCGTACGATTTTGTCAGAACGGACATCCCTTTTGTCCAGAATTGTTCAACCAACTCTGATTTTGCACTATTCACCATGCAACCACTAGGTTGTCTACTGAAGTCAAACCATGCAACCAACCAGAGGCAACCATGTGTAAAGGTGTACTATTATGCATTAAATGCATGCACTATATAAATGAAACCCAACATCATTTATGTAGTGCTTGGCCATTTCCTCTCGCTGAACTTACTGCGTGAAAGAATACTCTCCTTAGTGTTCTTATTTTCCTTCTCTCTTATTTCTAGTGCAAGAAATCTTAGTGTTCTCATAGTTTGTTTAGATTAGGTTTATTCCTTAATCTTGTTCCGCAACAAACTATAAATTGTTTAATATTGTTAGCTTCAATCTTTCTGTTTGTAAAAGTAGTGAAAATAGTCTAAGTACAAAAGTAACCCACAGAGGCTCTACCGGGTAGCCAAGTAAACCGAGAAGATAGAAGGTTCTAAAGATCAATCGTACAAAGGTGTGACCTGACTACCCCACGTGTCAAACTCTGATAGGTTTCCGCCTAAAGCTGAATACGGAGCATTTAATGAACGTTGTATCTGCAACAGTTCTAGAATAGTGTTTTGTACCTTCCAACCACTATTGCTCAATAGTGTCTTAGTACCTTCAGTCTTTATTGTCCCCTTTAAGAGTAGTATAAATAGAAGGTTCATATAAACTCTTCTATTAAGCTTTTAGCACAACACACACACCATTAACTGCAGATTTCTTGTTAATCCTTTGAAGGTCTTGGTGTTATTGATATATATCAAATACAGTAATCTTGGAGATATTCATCTGTTCTTACATACTATTTATTTGATATTGTGTGTTCTTCTACCGTACATTATCTATCAGTTCTTAAATACGCTTCCGCACCATACAATATGAACTAACTGAATGTTAAGATCATTGTTTAAGCAAAACAGTAACCAACAATTGGTATCAGAGCGAACCTTGATTTTTAATATCAAGGGATCCACTCTATAACTATGATCTTTGGTAGAAACTTGGATTTTTAACCTATTCTTCATATTATTCAAACAGACTCTGTTTTTCTGCCATTTTCGATTCATTCGAACCATGGTAAACTTATAGAATCTGTTATTCTGGTTAAAAAACCCCATTTTAGTGCTCAGCTTAAAGCTTTTAAGCTTAAATACTTCATACGAAGCATCCACTTCATACTCTTAAAAGTTTGTTGGTCAAAGCCTTTTCTGGATAACATATCTTTTTTTTAAATGACGAACAACTTCCTCACTGCTGGTTCCTTAACCAAACCTCCCACTCTTCTTAGAGAAGAATACCCTCAATGGAAGATTCGAATGGTTCTCTTCTTTGAGGGTACTGACAAAGAATTGGTTTATGATATCCGTAACCCTCCTTTCGTTCCCATGATAACTGTAGCTCGTGTTCCTAGCACAGATGACACACCTAAAATCCCAGAACACATGAAACCAAAGACCCAGGAAAATTGGTCTGATTCTAATTGGGCTAAATACGAAGTGGCTCAGAAAACTAAAAGAATTTTGATTATGGCCATCCCAAATGACCTTTTCCAGTCCATGGATGCATGTGAATCTACATATGATCTATGGAAAGAACTGGAAAAACAACTAGAAGGAGGAGTCAAAACCCAGAAGAACCGCAGAGCTCAATACATAAATGAATACTATGCCTTTAAGGCTCTGCCAACCGAATCTCTGCAAACTACGTATGATAGGTTCAACTCTCTAATAAACAAGTGCAAGAAGTTCGGCATCCACAGAACCTCTGAAGAAAACAACGTTATGTTTCTAAAGTCTCTGAATGAAGAATGGCTTCAGTTATCAATGTCTCTGCTAACAAATCAAGACTTAGATTCCTGGACCCTATCAGACCCCCCGTGTTAAGTCGCCGTAGGGAAACAATTAAGGATAAGAGATTGATAGGTTAAATAGGATTCTCAGCCTGCTAGAGAGTCTTCTGTGTTCTATATGTTAAAGAGATACTTGTATTTAAATTGTTTCAGATACTGTGAATTTGAAGTGAAAGACTGAATCTGTTGAAAAGGCTTGGAAAGGATTTTGGTGATAAGCAAAACAGGTGAGATTTACTTTAAAATGTTTTGAAACTGGAATGCATATATGCGTGGATTGGGAATGTCATAGCTGGTACGCTTATGTGTTTATGTATGTAGTATAATATATTGAGATATTCTATTTACATGAGTATTCTACTATACGAGAATACGTTGGTCGGGCTTAGGACCAGTATATTGGCTGTAATATTCGTACAACGTTGTTGGCTGTAATTGTCGTACAACGAAGTTAATTTATTTGTTGGTTTGCAACCAACTAATATGGCCAAGAGAATGAGATGGGAAAATACATGATGAATGCGTCATAACTGGGAATTGTGTTTGTATTATGTGAATGGTGGTGTGTAAATGATTTTCAAAGAAACAAGGATTTTCTCACTTAGACCATTAGGTCTAACCCTCATTTTGTTTTAAATATGTATTCCAGGGCGTGGATCGGATAAGAGCAAGTAAGAGAAATAATCAGTGGATAGCGTTTGTGAAGACTTATGATTTGAAGACTAAGATGTGTTTTGTAGTTATAGTTTCATTACTAAATATCGTGTATGTAATTAGCGAAAAGTCTGTAAAGAAATATCATATTTTGGTTGTAAAGATTAAAGGACCTTATTTGATATATGATGTATCTTTGTGTTGGGTCTAGAAAGCCCCAATTATATAGAAAGTTTTATAAAGTCCATTTAAAGTCAATGAAAGTCAAATGCATTGTAATTAGCTTTATTAGTCTTTTGGGTTTTGGGAGTTTAATGGGAGTTAAATGGGCTTGGGCCCATGTCTTGTATTATGGACCTATAAATAAAGGTCTTGGGCTAGTTTTATCATTTGAGATATTTTGTGATCACATACACTTCACAGTGAGTTGTGTGAGACGTTTGTATTAGAGAAATTCTCCCTCCATTGTATTCAAAGCTTATGAGTAGAGATCTTCAATAATATGATCTACTTTCCTATCTCTATTCTACATTTATGGAGTATTCTTGATTGTTGCTTCAATTATGGGGCTTGCACTTTGTTATGTAACGATGTTAGGCAATGTATGTTATTTGTTATCTATTTGGAAACCGGGTTGTTACAACTTGTCCACTCAACGTGAAGTTTCAAGTAGAAGACTTCATCGAATGCTGAACTTTATCATTCGCTGATAAAGGTTCATTTGGTGAACGCTGATCATGAAGCCTCCTCTACGATCAACTTTTGTCTTATCCCCTTGCATGCCTCCGTACGATTTTGTCAGAACGGACATCCCTTTTGTCCAGAATTGTACAACCAACCCTGATTCTGCACTAGTCATCATGCAACCACTAGGTTATCTACTGAAGTCAAACCATGCAACCAACCAGAGGAAACCATGTGTAAAGGTGTACTATTATGCATTAAATGCATGCACTATCTAAAGGAAACCCTACTTCATTTATGTAGTATTTGGCCATTTCCTCTCGCTGAACTTACTGTGTGAAAAAATACTCTCCTTAGTGTTCTTATTTTCCTTATCTCTTATTTCTAGTGCAAGAAATCTTAGTGTTCTCATAGTTTGTTTAGACTAGGTTTATTCCTTAATCTTGTTCCGCAACAAACTATAAATTGTTTGATATTGTTAGCTTCAATATTTCTGTTTGTAAAAGTAGTGAAAATAGTCTAAGTACAAAAGTAACCCACAGAGGCTCTATCGGGTAACCGAGTAAACCGAGAAGACAGAAGTCTTCGACAGAGGCTCTGTCGGGTAGCCGAGTAACCGAGAAGACAGAAGTCTTCGACAGACGCTCTGTTGGGTTAATCAAGAAGACCGAAGAAACAACAGAAGACTCTTTTATGCAAGGCCACAGAGTTTCTGTCATACTTGACAGAGCCTCTGTGGTAAAAAGGAGATCTACGCAAAAGATCTGAACAAGGACGAACATGCTTCTTACAATATCTGCCGTTCAAAGGTTCTAAAGATCAATCATACAAAGGTGTGACCTGACTACTCCACGTGTCAAACTCTGATAGGTTTCCACCTAAAGCTGAATACGGAGCATTTAATGAACGTTGTATCTACAACAGTTCCAGAATAGTGTTTTGTACCTTCCAACCACTATTGCTCAATAGTGTCTTAGTACCTTCAGTCCTTATTGTCACCTTTAAGAGTAGTATAAATAGAAGGTTCTTGTGAACTCTTCGATTAAGCTTTTAGCACAATATTTCTGTTTGTAAAAGTAGTGAAAATAGTCTAAGTACAAAAGTAACCCACAGAGGCTCTATCGGGTAACCGAGTAAACCGAGAAGACAGAAGTCTTCGACAGAGGCTCTGTCGGGTAGCCGAGTAACCGAGAAGACAGAAGTCTTCGACAGACGCTCTGTTGGGTTAATCAAGAAGACCGAAGAAACAACAGAAGACTCTTTTATGCAAGGCCACAGAGTTTCTGTCATACTTGACAGAGCCTCTGTGGTAAAAAGAAGATCTACGCAAAAGATCTGAACAAGGACGAACATGCTTCTTACAATATCTGCCGTTCAAAGGTTCTAAAGATCAATCATACAAAGGTGTGACCTGACTACTCCACGTGTCAAACTCTGATAGGTTTCCACCTAAAGCTGAATACGGAGCATTTAATGAACGTTGTATCTACAACAGTTCCAGAATAGTGTTTTGTACCTTCCAACCACTATTGCTCAATAGTGTCTTAGTACCTTCAGTCCTTATTGTCACCTTTAAGAGTAGTATAAATAGAAGGTTCTTGTGAACTCTTCGATTAAGCTTTTAGCACAACACACACACCATTAACTGTAGATTTCTTGTTAATCCTTTGAAGTTCTTGGTGTTCTTGATATATATCAAATACAGTAATCTTGGAGATATTCATCTGTTCTTACATACTGTTTATTTGATATTGTGTGTTCTTCTACCTTACATTATCTATCAGTTCTTAAATACGCTTCCGCACCATACAATATGAACTAACTGAAAGGTAAGATCATTGTTTAAAGAAAACAGGAACCAACAATTGGTATCAGAGCGAACCTTGATTTTTAATATCAAGGGATCCACTCTATAACTATGATCTTTGGTAGAAACTTGGGTTTTTAACCTATTCTTCATATTATTCAAACAGTCTCTGTTTTTCTGCCATTTTCGATTCATTCGAACCTTGGTACACTTATAGAATCTGTTATTCTGGTTAAAAAACCCCATTTTAGTGCTCAGCTTAAAGCTTTTAAGCTTAAAAACTTCATACGAAGCATCCACTTCATACTCTGAAAAGTTTGTTGTTCAAACCCTTTTCTGGATAATTTATCTTTTTTTAAAATGACGAACAAGTTCCTCTCTGCTGGTTCCTTAACCAAACCTCCCACTCTTCTTAGAGAAGAATACCCTTAATGTAAGATTCGAATGGTTCTCTTCTTTGAGGGTACTGATAAAGAATTGGTTTATTATATCCGTAACCCTCCTTTCGTTCCCATGATAACTGTACCTCGTGTTCCTAGCATAGACGACACACCTGAAATCCCAGAACACACGAAACCAAAGACCCAGGAAAATTGGTCTGATTCTGATTGGGCTAACTACGAAGTTGCTCAGAAAACTAAAAGAATTTTGATTATGGCCATCCCAAATGACCTTTTCCAGTCCATGGATGCATGTGAATCTGCATATGATCTATGGAAAGAACTGGAAAAACAACTAGAAGGAGGAGTCAAAATCCAGAAGAACCATAGAGCTCAATACATAAATGAATACTATGCCTTTAAGGCTCTGCCAACCGAATCTCTGCAAACTACGTATGATAGGTTCAACTCTCTAATAAACAAGTGAAAGAAGTTCCGCATCCACAGAACATCTGAAGAAAACAACGTTATGTTTCTAAAGTCTCTGAATGAAGAATGGCTTCAGTTATCTATGTCTCTGCAAAGAAATCAAAACTTAGATTCCAGGACCCTATCAGACCCCCCGTGTTAAGTCGCCGTAGGGAAACAAATAAGGATAAGAGATTGATAGGTTAAATAGGATTCTCACCCTGCTAGAGAGCCTTTTGTTTTCTATATGGTAAACAGATACTTGTATTTAAATTGTTTCAGATACTATGAATTTGAAGTGAAAGACTGAATCTGTTGAAAAGGCTTGGAAAGGATTTTGGTGATAAGCAAAACATGTGAGTTTTACTTTAAAACGTTTTGAAACTGGAATACATATATGTATGTAATATAATATATTGAGATATTGTATTTACATGAGTATTCTACTATACGAGAATACGTTGGCCGGACTTAGGACCTGTGTGTTGGCTGTAATATTCGTACAACGTTGTTGGCTGTAATTGTCGTACAACGAAGTTAATTTATTAGTTGGCTTGCAACCAACTAATATGGACAAGAGAATGAGATGGGAAAATACATGATGATTGATTCATAACTGGGAATTGTGTTTGTATTATGTGAATGGTGGTGTGCAAAGGATTTTCAAAGAAATAGGGATTTTTTCACTTAGACCATTAGGTCTAACCCTCATTTTGTTTTAAATATGTATTCCAGGGCGTGGATCGGATAAGAGCAAGTAAGAGAAATAATCAGTGGATAGCTTTTGTGAAGACTTATGATTTGAAGACTAAGATGGGTTTTGTAGTTATAGTTACATTACTAAATATCGTGTATGTAATTAGCGAAAAGTTTGTAACGAAATACCATATTTTGGTTGTAAAGATTATAGGACCTTGTTTGATATATGATGTATCTTTGTTATGTAACTATGTTAGGCAATGTATGTTATTTGTTATCTATTTGGAAACCGGGTTGTTACAACTTCTCCACTCAACGTGAAGTTTCAAGTAGAAGACTTCATCGAACGCTGAACTTTATCATTCTCTGATAAAGGTTCATTTGGTGAAAGTTGATCATGAAGCCTCCTCTACGAGCAACTTTTGTCTTATCCCCTCGCACGCCTCCGTACGATTTTGTCAGAACGGACATCCCTTTTGTCCGGAATTGTACAACCAACTCTGATTCTGCACTATTCATCATGCAGCCACTAGGTTGTCTACTGAAGTCAAACCATGCAACCAACCAGAGGCAACTATGTGTAAATGTGTACTATTAGGCATTAAATGCATGCATTATATAAAGGAAACCCTACTTCATTTATGAAGTGCTTGGCCATTTCCTCTCACTGAACTTACTGTGTGAAAGAATACTCTCCTTAGTGTTCTTATTTTCCTTCTGTCTTATTTCTAGTACCAGAAATCTTAGTATTCTCATAGTATGTTTAGATGAGGTTTATTCCTTAATCTTGTTCCGCAACAAACTATAAATTGTTTGATATTGTTAGCTTCAATGTTTCTGTTTGTAAAAGTAGTGAAAATAGTCAAAGTTCAAAAGTAACCCATAGAGGCTCTACCGGGTAACCGAGTAAACCGAGAAGACAGAAGTTTTCGACAGAGGCTCTGTCGGGTATCCGAGTAACCGAGAAGATAGAAGTCTTCGACAGAGTCTCTGTTGGGTTAATCAAGAAGACCGAAGAAACAACATATGACTCTTTTATGAGGGCAAAGCCACAGAGCTTCTGTCAAACTTGACAGAGACTCTGTGGTAAAAAGAAGATGTACACAAAAGATCTGAACAAGGACGAACATGCTTCTTACAATATCTGCCATTCGAAGGTTCTAAAGATCAATCGTACAAAGGTGTGACCTGACTACTCCACGTGTCAAACTCTGATAGGTTTTCGCCTAAAGCTGAATACAGAGCATTTAATGAACGTTGTATCTGCAACAGTTCCATAATAGTGTTTTGTACCTTCCAACAACTATTCCTCAATAGTGTCTTAGTACCTTCAGTCCTTATTGTCCCCTTTAAGAGTAGTATAAATAGAAGGTTCATGTGAACTCTTCTATTAAGCTTTTAGCACAACACACACACCATTAACTGTAGATTTCTTGTTAATCCTTTGAAGTTCTTGGTGTTCTTGATATATATCAAATACAGTAATCTTGGAGATATTCATCTGTTCTTACATACTGTTTATTTGATATTGTGTGTTCTTCTACCTTACATTATCTTTCAGTTCTTAAATACGCTTCCGCACCATTGATAACTCTATTTTTAAAGTTATTATTTCCTTGTTTTTCCTATTTTATTCTGTCAAATTTATCCATTCCGCCTCTCAAAACCCCCATTCTTGGTATAAATCTCGAAAATGAGCAAAAGGAACGAACCTTAGTGTTTAATAAACTATTTGGTAGAATTTGGGTGTTTTCACGTTTTATCCTGCAGTGATCACTGTTGTGCCCACTCCGGCTGCCCACTATTCGAGCTGATCAAGAAAAGACAAAAGAAACTAATAGTTGGGACTTAATTTGCTGGAGGAAGAAGGTTCTTTAGCAGAGAAATGGCTGGAGAAAGTACAAAATGGCATCTACATTGGAGATTGCAACAAGTACTCCTTTATGTACTTAGAATTGACTTGGAAAAGGGTCCATTGGGTAGTAAATTTACACAAAATGCTAATTTCTGCCACAACACAGCAGTTTTTACCCATTGGAAGACTCACCTCTTTTGTGTAATACCCAACTCCTTCTCCTAGTATATAAAGGAGCACTTGGGTTCATTTATGGGAATCAATTTTTAATCTTGCAATCATCTTGGGTTAACTTTAGGAAGGAGAAGATGAAAATGTCAACCTTTTCCTGCCACTTGTCCTCACCCCACCTATTCCCAAGATTAACCATCATTATCTCTCTCTCTCTCTCTTTCCTAATAGCCGTTTCATCTCAAAAAGCCTAAAACCCTTCCTTTTCAAATAAATAGAACCTCTCTCTCTCTCCATAAACCCCATATACTTTTCATCTTCTCCTTCCTTTCTTTTTACGAACCAGAGGAAAAATATACACCAAAAACCCTAACATGGCTAGAAGCAAAAGATTAGCCTCTCATCCCGATGCACTCACACGACCAGCGGTCCGCCGCCGAACCGCCGAAGACCAACCACCGGAGGATGTCACCGGCGATCTCAATAAAACCCCACCAATTTCTGGTGAACCTCCGGTCATCTCCAATGTTGCAGATGCGAGTTCGTCCAAGCCAGAAAGTCCGAAAGCCGTATCTTCATCTCGGGTCTCGGAATCTGTTCAAACCCCTTTTGATGATCCAGATTTGCAGGAGGATGAGGAAATGCAGAGGTTACAAGAGGAATACAACAAAAGGGTCGCGGAAATCAAGATAAGGAAGGAAGAAGCCGAGAGAAAACGACGAGAAGAGGAAGAGAGATGGAAAAGGGAAGAAGCCGAAAGATTGGATAAAGAAGAGGAGGAGAGATTGAAAAGGGAAGAAGCCGAAAGATTGGCTAGAGAAGAGGAGAAGAGAAAATGAATAGAGGAGGAAGAACGAAAGAAAGCTGAAGAAGCAAGGATTCGCGAGCAAGAAAAGAAAAAGGCAGAAGACGAGCGCTTGGCACGTGAGGAAGAAGAAAGAAAAAGAATCAACTAAGAAAGGCAGAAAAAGAGTAAGGAGCAGACTCAGACTGTAGAAACTCCCCAAGCTAAAAATGCTGATAGTGTGGAGGATGTTCACACCACAGCCCACAGTGAGGAAACATCAACCAAAACACTCCAAAGGAGCAGGGGAGTGGTTACACGATCTGGTGTAACCAAGAAGGCATCATCTGAAAGTCCTACAAGAAAAGGTAAGGGTATCGAACCCTCTTTAAGTTCTTCTTCTATTGATACTAATGCGGGGAGTGAACAAAACCCATCTGAAAATCCGCATCTGTCCACTGTGGGGATTGTTCATGCCCCCAGTGGGATTCCGAGGCAGTTCACTTGCCCCGCAGCTAGAGCCCACTATGAGTGTATTTGCACTCGGAAGTTGAATTTAGAAAAGGGTTTCGACCCCGACTTCGTTGAAGCCAACCCTTTTGTCAAAGATAAACTTATAGCACAAGATTGGGCGACCATTGCCACTGCCAATCGCCGTGCTAATGCATCACTAGTCCGGGAATTTTTTGCAGAGGCATCCCAAGCCAAAGAATCGTTTGTAATGGTTAGAGGAAAAGTTGTGGACTACACTCCAGGTCAAATAAATCCAGTGTTAGGTAGAGGAGCCCCGGAATCTTGTGCTTTTGGACAGTTCCTGGCAAAAATGACTCCGGCTGATGAGGAGTTAATTTTAAAAGCAATAGCAATAGAGGGAATGCCATGGAATCAAGATGGCCAGAGGAGGTGTCTATACGCTGGCTCCCTCACAACTGAGGCTGCTGTGTGGTTCCAATTCCTTCGGGCCTCTGTGGCCCCAACATCACACGACACGACTCTCTCCATGCATAAGTGTGCCATGCTTTACTGCGTTCTCGCTAAAAAGAAGATCAATATGGGAATCATTATGCATGGTGCCATCCGTCAGGCCCGAACTCGAACCAAGGTAATCCTACCCCTTCCTTGCCTTATTACACACTTACAAATAGATGCCGGAGTGCCCACGGCTGCAGAAGACCAGTGGATCGTTTCCACGAAAAATATCAGTATTCAAACCATTAAGAATATGAGAAGAGAGATACGAGGCCAGTCTAATGAGCCTGCCCAAGTACAGCCCAACGTGCGAATAGCCGACGAGCACATAGTGGGCACTGACTTGCCCACTGTGAAGAAGAAGGGTACCCCACTGCGCTCGAAGACTACAGGAGAAGCAAGCACCAGCTCAGTCAACCCGATGACCGCCATTCTGCACGCCATTTCAGCACTCACGCACAAAGTCGACCTCCTCGCAGCTGAGCAGAAGCATGTCAACCGCGCCCTTGAATCGGTCTGGATGTACAACCGCGATCGTCATGCGGTTGTGAACCAAATGTACATGGCTGCCGATCCTCTCCTTGCCGCACAAATCCCAGAATTTCCAGAGGGGATCTGCCCCACTGTGGCAACTGAGGAAGACTCGGCCGACAGTTCACCGAAGGCAACCCAAACGCCGTAATGGTTTGTTTTAAACACTTTGGTTTCATTCTCTAGGCTCTCAAAACAATTTTAATTTTTCTGTATGATGCCTATGGCTAGGCTCTTGACATAATTTGTTGCTTTCCGCACTTTTGGTTAATGATGCATGGATCCCTGCTATGTTTGACAGGTGCTTTTGGTTACTAACTCACTTCGAATTTGCATGTTTGTTTGATCTCGTCTCCAGTCTAGGTATAACTTTCGATTTCCAACACAAAAGGGTCACTTTTGTAAGTACGAATCATAAACTTGACGCTATGAAATGATTTAGGCCATCTTTGAATCCCAACAAGACCTATTTTTGTAACACCAAAACCACCTCTTTGAACCCAATATTCAGGTCACAGTGGGGACACTGTGCAGTTTTAAGTTTGAGGTGGGGACTTCCAGAGTGACTTCCAGTCTGCCCACAGTGGGGACACTGTGAAGTCTAAGTTTGAGGTGGGTAAGCCGTACCCACCTCTAAAAAAAAACACAAAAACAGAAGAAAAACGGAGTGTCACTAACAAAATTGATGGTGTGCCTTTTCTGGACCATCAGAATGCCCACTCTCACAAAAACAGCCATACCCAAATAAAGCCTGAAAGTGTGCGTCCATACTAGTGAAAAATCTAAACCACTCACTTCTCAAAATAAAAATCTCAAAGCGAGATCTTCGGCCTATGTTTGGAATTTCGTGCCAAAACCCTTGGGACAAACACTCAAAGCCACAAAACCTTTCGAATCCAAGAAAAGCCCTATTGATCAATTGTGAACAAGGGAAGATTTCGTCAAGAACAAAAGTGAAACTTTAAAGTGTTAGAATCGAAAGAAGTATCCAAGGAGGGAGATCAACGTCCATTCAAGATGAGAAGTCGGTAAGTTCCTAAAATCTCTAAGTACATTATTTTTATTACTTGGGGACAAGTAATGGTTTAAGTTTGAGGTTGTGATAACTCTATTTTTAAAGTTATTATTTCCTTGTTTTTCCTATTTTATTCTGTCAAATTTAGCCATTCCGCCTCTCAAAACCCCCATTCTTGGTATAAATCTCGAAAATGAGCAAAAGGAACAAACCTTAGTGTTTAATAAACTATTTGATAGAATTTGGGTGTTTTTCACGTTTTATCTTGCAGTGATCACTGTTGTGCCCACTCCGGCTGCCCACTATTCGAGCTGATCAAGAAAGACAAAAGAAACTAATAGTTGGGACTTAATTTGCTGGAGGAAGAAGGTTCTTTAGAAGAGAAATGGTTGGAGAAAGTACAAAATGGCATCTACATTGGAGATTGCAACAAGTACTCCTTTATGTACTTAGAATTGACTTGGAAAAGGGTCCATTGGGTAATAAGTTTACACAAAAAAATTATAATTTGTGCCACAACACAACAATTTTTACCCATTGGAAGACTCACCTCTTTTGTGTAATACTGTTAGGGCATTTTTGTAGCTATCAAGACAGTATTAATATCTTGTACTGTTTCTCCTTAGTAGAGGCATGGGCTTGTCATGTCCTACTATATAAAGGAGTTCCTTTTCTATTCTGTATAACAACTTGAAGCATTTGTCATTTTACATTTTGAAATCAATATATGGATGACAAGATTGCTCTCTAGATTCTCTCTACACTTGTTCATTACTTTGTGCAAGATTTGGGATTTATCAATTGGTATCAGAGCTAAACAGAAGATTCAAGCAGATCGAAGACCAAATTGAAGAATTTTTACACTGTTCTTCAAGAATTCGGACCAAGTGGCTTTTACTGTTCATCTAAAGTCTTATCATTCAGACATGAAGTTTTTCCAGATTTTGAGTTTTTGAATCAATTCTTTGCATCATGGCATTCGGATTTGCTTCCTGAACACTTTTAATTCTTGGATTAACATCAAAATCTGCACAGAATTGACAGATCTAATCGATTCTTGATTTTTTTTTCGAAAACTTCAAAATCACTGTTTTGATCTTAATCTGTTCAAATTGATCGAATTGTGAATTGCAATCAACAGAAAAAGTGTGCGGATTTCAATTACGAACAATTTGATATAAGATTCATCACAATTGATCAAGAATAGATGAAGTTATGGCAGGTTAAGTGATTTTGAAGTTCGAAGTGCAGAATTCGGATCATTCTTGGTGAATTCGGATCATTCAAAGAGAATTCGGAACATTCATAGAGAATTCGGATTGTTCTTGGCATCACAAGTGTAGAATTCGACTCAAGAAGAATTCGAATTCATAGAATTCGAACCCTATTAGATTCGAATTGTAGAGAATTCGAACCCTGTTAGATTCGAATTGAGAACTTGTGTATTGATTTGAGTTGATTAAATTTTCCTAAGTATAGAATTCGAACCCTGTTGAGTTCGAATTGAGTGAATTCGAACCTAAGTACATTCGAATTGAGTGAATTCGAACCTAAGTACATTCGAATTGAGTGAATTCGAACCTTAGTACATCCGAATTGAGTGAATTCGAACGCTGTTAAGTTCGAATTGGAGGATTTCGAAATCTATCAAGTCCGAATTGATTATCCGAATTGAGCATCCGAATTGATCATCCGAATTGAGCATCCGAATTGAGCATCCGAATTCTTAGGAATGTTGGTTAAATTCTCATAAGTGTAATTTTTCTTACACTAACTGCTTTATCTTCTGAACGATCGTTTATCTAGCCAATTATCAGAAGATGTCGAGAGATATGCTGAGCATGGGTTCTAAGAATAAGCCTCCGGTATTGATAGCTGAAGAATATTCTCAATGGAAAAGGAGAATGATTCAATTTCTGAATCATCAGAACAGAGATCTTATGATGTCCATTCAGAACGGTCCTTACAAAGCCTACATAGAGGTTGGTGGCATTGCTGCAACAGAAATAAGTCAAGAGATTCTTCCAAGAAGAATAGAAAAGGAATACAAATATTACAGTGATGCTGATAAAACTAGAGTTGAAATTGATGAGCAAGCATTGACATACTTGACTATGGCCATTCCAAACAATATCTATAATCGCGTAGACAGCCGAAATTCAGCAAAGGATATTTGGGATGAGCTAGAAAGACAGTTTGAGGGTTCATCAAAATCAATGAAGACCAAAAAGAATCAGAGCATCAATGCGTATGAAGGGTTTAAAGCTAGAGATGGAGAATCGTTGAAAGATACCTATGATCGTTACAACATCATTCTGAATGATTTAAGAAGGAATGGAGTTGACAAGTCTGAATCAGAGATTAATTACAAGTTTGTCAAGAATTTACTGCCGGAATGGGATTCATACTATATTCAGCTTCAAATGTCAAGGGATATGGATGATGAAAAGTTGACCGATATTTTCAGCATTCTGGGTCAACATGAAGAAAAAGTAAAAATGGTCAAAGAAAAGGAGAAAAAGGTCGAAGAATCTTTAGCCCTTCTAAGTGAACACAAGAAAAGTGGAGCGATGAAAACAAAGGCTTTGATCTCTGAGTTAAGCAAAAAGAAGATAAGTTCTGATGATGATGATGAAAGCAGCAGTTCTGGAGATGAAATGAGTGAGATAGCTGAAAAATTAGCCTTGTTAACTACAAGATTTCAAAACAGATATGGAAAGAAGAAGTTTCATTCAAAAAGCAAACCTGATTACAACAAAGTGAACAGATACAAAAGGTTTGAGAAAAGGTATGAGAACAAGGATCAAAAGGAAGAAGAAAAAGAGGAGAAAGTTGAGAAAAAGGAGAGGGAAGAAAAGAAGGATATGGATGACCGAAACTGTTATAACTACGGTAAGCCGGGTCATTTTGCCAGAGATTGTCAGTTGAAGAAAGTTAAGGATTCTGAATACTATCAGCGTAAAGCACATCTCGCAAAAGCCAAAGAAACCGGAAAGCCAGTAAATGCTGAAGAAGAAATATGGCTGATGGATTCTTCAGATGATGAAGAAGCTCACTTTACTCAAGTGAAGCACAGTTTAATGGCTAAACTTGATGAGGAAGATCTGGAATCTGAGGTACAATCTCTATATCCTTCTCTTTATGATAACACTTCTCTTTATTCTGATAATTCTGAAAATGAATCTGAAACTGAAAAAGATAAATATGAAAAATGCAAGTTGTGATATTTGAGCTTAACGAGAAATTTAAAAAGGCACAAAAGAAAATTGAAAAAGTGCAAAAGCAATATGAAGATGAGAAAAGCTCAAAGCTGAAATATCATGATGAAGCACTTCTTTATAAGTGTTTAGCCGAAGATAGAGAAAAGGAGAAAGAAATTATTAGATCAAATGTTAAAATACTTGAATCTGAAATTTCTGAGTTAAAAAAGAAAATAACTGATTTAAATGATGAAAACATAGATTTTCAGTTCAAAATCAAGGTTCTTTCTGATGAAAGAAAAGAAGCAATTGAAAAGATTAAGCAGCTTGAAGATTTAAATTACAAAAGAGGCCAATCTGAGCAAACGCTGAATTTGTTGACTAGCAACCCAAAAGATAAACGATTTTATAATCCAAAAATGGGTCTAGGAGTATCTGATGACAAGAGTTTCAAAACAATAAAACCTATTGAGAAAAAGGAAGTTTTGAAGCAAACTCTGATAAAGGAGATTCCTCCAATTGCAAAAGTTTTTGTTAAACCAGCAAATGTAAAGTTGCAACAAGTCATTATAACAGAAACACCTGTTAATTCACCTGTATCTGTTAAATCAAATAATGAAGTGTTGCAACAAGTCATAATAACAAAAACACCTCCAAAGACATAAGAAAAAGCAAAGGCAAGTAATGGAATTTTGCAACAAGTTATTGTATCAGAAACATCTCCTAAATCAGAAACTCCTATCAAAGATAATGCTTCAAATTCTTCAACTCCAATTTCAAAGAAAGATGAAGCTAAAACAGACAAAGGTTCAAAAGAAAAGCCTAGATACAATATAACAAATTTTAAATATGATGAATTAAACTCCAGTTACAAAACCAAAATGTTTGAACCAACTGGATTTAGTTCGTTGTTTTCCGATGAATCTATGGCTAAAACAATTGTTGACAAAATCAATGAACCTATATCTGTTAAAACTAAATCTAACGTTGAAATGGAGTCAAAAAATACATCAGATTCTGACAAAAAGGAGTTTGTTCCAGAAACCTCTTCTGAATTTCCTGATTTGGACTCAGCTTTACTTAAAATTGTTGATTTAGAAAATCAAATTTCCAAATGGCAATTAGATTTTGAAAAATTAGAGGATGATCATGATAATATTGGACTAGAATTTGATCATACAAAAAGGATCAATCTTGATCTTAAGAGTGAGATTCAAAGACTAGAATCCAAATTATATGAAATATCAAACTCTAAGGCCTCAAAAAGTTGTGAAAAATGTTCAAAACAAGCTGAATCCAAAGATCAGAATAAATCTTCAAGTATGTTTGATCCTTTTGAAAAGCTCAAATTTTTTAAAGAAAAGAAAAATCTTGAATTAAGATGTGTAGAACTTTCGAAACAAATTTCAGATTTTGAAAAAGTTCTATTTCTAGAAAAAGAAAAGCAGAAGAAAGAAAGAACTGAATTTGAAATAGAATTAAAGTTTTGTGAAGTCTACCATAAAAAGTTTTCATCAAAGGTATCTGATTTAAAAACAGAACCAGCTTCAAAAGGAAAAGAGAAACAAAAATCATGTGAAAATAAATCTAATTTGTTTTCAAGTGATCCAGTTTCAAAAGGAAAAGAGAAAGAAAAATCATCCGAAAATAAATCTAATTTGTTTTCAAGTGATCCTTCTACCTCTAAAGGTTCTGACAATGTTTCTTCTTCTTTCTCAGAAATGGATGAAGAAAAGTATGTGGATTTGAAGGAACAAGTTCTGAATAGCAAGAATAGAAGCACCGACTCTGAGAAATGTAGTTCTTTGAATAAAAATTGTATACATTCTTGTAATGTTTGCAATGTTTGTGGCAATAATAATTCCGCAATTTCAGATTTCAAATTATTGTCACAAGCTAAAAGAAGAATTCATTGTGCTCACTGTTGGGACAACTATTTCAAGCTATACAGAAATGCTCCAACGAATAAGAAGTCTAAAACTTCTTCCTTCTCTTTAAAATCCTCAGCAAACAAATTTGCCAAAATGTTTGGTTTCAGATCAAACAAACAGAATAAAAAGATGAAAGAAAAGAAAACAGTTGAAGTAAATATGGATTGGAAATGGATTCCAAAAAATGAAGTTAACAAACCAAATTTACTCAATCGTTTAACTTTTAAAGGCAAAATTCAGGGGGCATCAAATGTCATTAATAAACTGATCCATACTAACAAGAAATGACCCATGCAGATATGGGTACCTAAAATAAGATAATTGTTTCTTATCAGGACCGTCATGTGTGGGTCATTGATTCGGGAGCATCTAGACACATGACGGGGTACAAGCACTTCTTGCAAGATTTTATTGTACATCCTGGAAGATCAGTGGGATTTGGAAATGACTCAAAAGGTCACGTTCGAGGCTACGGAACGTTGAAAAATGACTCAATGCAAATTGAAAAGATTTTGTATGTTGAAGGTTTAGGGCATAACCTTTTCAGTATAAGTCAGTTCTGCGACAAGAACTGTAAGGTGTTATTTGATAAAGATTTTTGCTACATCTTGGATGCAAATTGGTCAGAAATCTTCAGAGCAAAAAGATGCGGAGACTTATACATGACTGATTTTACAACTCTTGTTGCTTCTAATCAAGTCTGTCTTGTATCAAAAGCTTCACAAGAAGAGTGTTGGTTATGGCATCGAAGGCTCTCGCATCAAAATTTTCGCAGCATCAACAAGCTTCGAATAGATGGATTAGTTTTCGGGCTTCCTGAAATGAAAATTGACAAAGTTTCTGTGTGTCCAGCTTGTGAAAGGGGAAAGATGAAACATGTTTCTCACAAGACCAAGACTTTGTCTAATTGTAACAATGCCTTGGAATTAATTCATATGGATCTCTGTGGCCCAATGCGAACTCAGTCAATGGGAGGAAAGAAATATATCTTGGTTATGGTTGATGAGTTTTCGCGATATACTTGGTTGGATTTCTTACGACTCAAGTCTGAAGCACCCGAGCAGATCATTAAATTCATCAAGAAGATTCAAACTCTTCTACAACGCCCTGTTCGAAAAATCCGAAGTGACAACGGAACTGAATTCAAGAATGCAACTCTTCAATATTTTCTTGAATCCGTTGGAATAACTCATAATTTTTCTGCCCCAATTACTCCACAACAAAATGGAGTAGTTGAAAGGAAAAATCGAACTCTTGTAGAAGCTGCTAGGACGATGCTTGCTTACTCGGGTCTTCCACCAAGTCTATGGGCTGAAGCAGTATCCACAGCGTGTTTTACTCAAAACAGAACTATTATAAATAAACGCTTTAACAAAACTGCATATGAATTAATCAACAATCGCAAACCTAACATCAAATTTCTGCGTGTATTTGGATGCAGGTGTTTTGTCATGAAAGATCGTGAATATCTTACAAAGCTTCAAGTTAAAGCTGATGAGGGCATCTTTATAGGCTATTCCTTGAACTCGAAAGCATACAGGATTTATAATAATCGAACAAAATCAGTAATCGAGAGTATCAACGTTACGTTCGACGAGACTGTGACATTGACTTCTGGACAATTTAGTTCAGAACTCGTACAGAAATCTGAAGCTTCTACTAAAAATGGAGTAGAACCTGTGACGAAACAGTTTTCTAATTCAGCTTTGAATTATAATAATACTACTGATTTAGATTTACTATTTCATGATGCATTTATGGATTAATGTGCAGATATGGAACTACCAATCACATCTGTGAATGCATCTCAGAATCAGACGAGTGCAAATATCTCCGGTCCAACTGAAGTTGTTGATACTAGTACTTCTGTAGAAACTAATGAGATTCCAAGTGAACACGTTCCTGTCTCTGAACCTGAAATTCAACCAGTTGTTCAGGTTTCGGAAAATCATTCATCGGAGACTTCCACATCTGAAGGATTAGAAACAGAAGTCAACATACCGGAAACGACAAATGTATCTTCAGCTGAATCGACAGAGGAGATTTTTGCAGTATTGGATGAAAATAATCCATCAAACACTCGTATGGATATACCAACTCTTCCAAGTAGTCATAAATGGACAAGAGCACATCCTCCGGCTGATATAATTGGTGATCTGAATGATGGAGTGAAAACCCGATCTGCGACTACAAACGAATGTTTGTACGTAAATTTTCTTAGCACGTTAGAACCCAAGAAAGCATCTGAAGCTTTACAAGATCCAGATTGGATCAACGCCATGCAAGAGGAATTAAATGAGTTCAAACGCAACGAAGTGTGGCACTTGGTGAAACGTCCAAAAGACAAAACCATAGTTGGAACCAAATGGGTCTTTAGAAACAAAAAGGACGAAGCGGGGATTATAGTCAGAAATAAAGCAAGACTGGTTGCTAAAGGTTACAATCAACAAGAAGGAATAGATTATGATGAAACTTATGCACCAGTAGCAAGGATTGAAGAAATAAGGATCTTTCTTGCATACGCAGCACATAAGAACATGAAGGTATTCCAAATGGACGTCAAATCTGCGTTTCTGAATGGAATACTACATGAGGAAGTGTATGTAAGTCAACCTGAAGGCTTTGTTGATCCCAAATATCCCAACCATGTCTACATTCTAGACAAAGCACTCTACGGCTTAAAGCAAGCACCGAGGGCATGGTATGAGACTCTGACTATTCACCTGCTTAAAAATGGATACACCAAAGGTACAATAGATACAACTCTTTTTCTCAAAAGAGAAGGTAAAGATTTAATGTTAGTACAAATATATGTTGACGACATTATATTTGGATCTACAAATCCAGATATGTGTAAAGATTTTGAAGAGGTGATGAAAAGCCGTTTTCAAATGAGTATGATGGGAGAGTTAAAAAATTTTCTTGGTCTCCAAGTGACACAGTCAAATGAAGGCATTTTCATTAATCAATCAAAATATATAAATGATATGCTTAAGAAATTTGAATTAAATTCCTCTTCCACCATGAAAACTCCCATGGCTACCGGTAAGCTTTTGGACGCTGATTCATCTGGTATATCAGTCGATCAAAAGTTATACCGAGGCATGATTGGATCTTTACTGTATCTAACGGCAAGTAGACCGGATATTTTGTTTGCAACATCTTTTTTTGCACGTTTCCAAGCAAACCCGAAGGAATCTCATATTGTGGCTGTAAAGCGAATCCTTAGATATCTCAAAGGCACAAAAAATTTGGGTCTTTGGTATCCTAAGGATTCTGGGTTTGAACTAACTGCTTACACAGATGCAGATCATGCGGGAAATATGATGGACAGGAAAAGCACATCTGGTGCTTGTCAATTCTTGGGAGATAAACTAGTAAGCTGGTCATCAAAGAAGCAAACTTGTGTATCAACATCTACGGCTGAAACATAGTATGTAGCCGCCGCTAGTTGCTGTTCGCAAGTAATTTGGATGAAAACTCAGCTAAAGGATTATGGATATATCTTCAACAAGATCCCCATTTATTGTGATTCCAAAAGCGCAATTGCAATAACTGAAAATCCTGTTCAGCATTCCAAAACGAAACACATAGATGTCAGGTACCATTTTATCAAAGACCATGTTGAGAAGGGAACTATAGAAATGCACTTGTACCAACAGAACTAGAACTTGCTGATCTTTTCACAAAACCTTTAGATGAAAAGAGGTTAAATTTTTTAATCAGCAAACTAGGAATGTTGAATCCTTAAGACATTGAGGGGGAGTTCGTGTTCTTGCTTACTTAAATCTATGATCATATTCTAACCCACTAGGACCCAAGTGCCATTGGGTACCAAAATCTGCTTAAACTGTTTTGTAGGTACATCATGTGTTGTGCTGATTTGGAAATATATATACCACACACATGACTGAAAACAGAAGAGAAGCGGTGAATTTTTTTAAGAAGAGTAATTGTGCCATTAAGGGAAAGCAAAACCTATGGTTTCTAAACACATCAGTTTAGAACCCGGATTTCAACGTCATTGGCTTCTAAACAAATCAGTTTAGAACCCGTACTTCAAAGACTAAGATTTCTAAACAAATCAGTTTAGAACTCATACTTCTCAGGTGATATCCTTAACTGCTATATATTTTTGTTTCAAGGAACAACTGGCAAAAGGTAACATTGGATTATATTTGTTTCTACTGATTTGAAAACTTGAAACTTTACAAATTTAATTCAATAAGATGAAATTTTCAATTTTCATTCAATGAATTAAATGTGTGCTAAAAGATGATTTTACAAGAAACTTTGTACTATCTGAGTTAGATTTGCTTCAATTTTCACATCTAAAATAAATCGAAAGGTCAGCAAAACATGAATGAAATTATGCTGAATGCTCAAAGTTATGTGAATCTGGATATATATAGAATATAATGCTCAAAAAGCTTATATGTCAGAATGATGGATGGAAATGAAAATATGGGCAAAGCACTATGTTTTAGAACCAAGTGATTGAGATAAAAAAGTTGCACTATCATTTAGTTTGAAAGTTTGTGCCTGTGGCCTTTCTGGTTTGGGAGAGTAAGTCCTAAGGGGTGCTCGACACCTAGTCCCTAAGATCAACTGGTTTGGGATCGGCTGACCCAAATCCTGCAATAGAACCAGATAGAAAGCCATGTTCTACTGGTACAAATGGGTTTAAGATATATCGATGTGGCCTTTCTGGTTTGGGAAATTAAGTTCTAAGGGGTGCTCGTCACCTAGCACCTAAGGCCAACTGGTCTGGGATCTGCTAACCCAAATCCTGCTATAGAACCAGATAGAAAGTCATGTTTAACGGTGTATCTTATTCTTACTAAACTTTTTGATCAAAAGATGCCAATGAGCACAAAATCAAAGGATGCCAATGAGCACAGAATCAAAAGATGCCAATGCGCACAAAATCAAAAGATACCAATGAGCACAAAATCAATAGATTCAAATGTGCACAATATTAAAAGATGCCAAAGAGCACATATCTCTTGAAACTTGGGAAAATACAAAGTCGCGATAAACCCGTAAATTTGTGAAAATTCTGATTTTGGACAAATAGTGTGAGTAGAGCAAAGTATTCTTATATATTGTAGAAATACATAAGCTTTATGCCAATCATATTTCGCATGCTAGCACGCCAAATAGATTTGATAAAGGGGTTGACACTGAACAATTATAACTTGATAAGCAATGATGTCTTGTCCTTGAATCCAAACACATGCATTTGATTTCATCTGATTGGAATATATGTTAAATTTTATTAAGTTGAATTTCTTTTGTAAAGCTTTCAAATGATCAAATGTTAGTAGTCATAAAACAAAATTCAATGAATTTGACTTTCCTTGTGAAATGTATTTTTGATCCAATATCAAATACTGAGTTTTATGCATATTTTCAGAGGAAGAAAGCAAGTTGCTCAAGAATTCATATTTTAAGGGGGAGTTAGATTTTTACACAAAGTGATAATTCTAACAGTTTGGACTCATGTTCTATGAGTACCAAATCTTCCTCTGTTTGTGCAGATTTCTCTGAAGAAAAGATAACAGTTTATGCAATTGTTAAGGGGGAGCAATTCGGCATAAATCTGTAAAAGTGTTATCTGTATCTGAGAGCTTACAAAATTTTATCTGATGTGAGAATTTTAGAACAGTTGTTGGACTTTTCAGAAAAAGTTGTAATTTTTCATGCAAATATTTGAAGAATTCGATCTCTGAAGGATTCGAATTCAAAGAATTCGAACACTTAAGGATTCGAATTCAATGAATTCGGACCTTTAAGGATTCGAATTCAAAGAATTCGAACACTTAAGGATTCGAATTCAATGAATTCGGACTCTTAAGGATTCGAATTCAATGAATTCGGACTCTTAAGGATTCGAATTCAATGAATTCGGACCCTTAAGGATTCGAATTCAATGAGATCAATATCAATTGTTGTACAACTTTATCTGATTCGAACTCTTTTGGAATTTTTTACATATTTGTTTATGTAAATTGTTCAGATGAACAGTGCCATATCTAATGTTTTGAAACATGCATTTTTAACTGATTGCCAAGTGGGGTACTCTAATGTGTGCCAAGTGTACAAATTTTTTTTGAGTATAAATAGGGTTCGAAACCTTATTTCCCACTTTTCACTATTTGGTATTGTTTCAAACACTCTCAAGAGAACACTGTTCATCTTCCACTTTATCGATCCTTCATCTGCTTGATTCATCCTCATCAGGTAAACATTTCTATCGAAATTACTCTTATCAGATTCGAAAATGTAATACGAATCATTCTATCCGAATGGTTTGTTTGATTGTAAACATTTACTATGCTAATCTGTAAAATCAAAAAGTTTACTGTTCATCATCGTGTTCATATGAATATGAATTCGAACCATACCTGATTCGAATTCATGAACATTGTTGAATTCTAACATGATTTCGAATCGTTCTTGTTTCGAATTCATGAAACATGTTAAGAAAGAATGCCTTTAGATTCGAATTCATATGTCATAATTTGAATTAGGGCTCAAGTGTTGAATTCGAATGCCTTTAGATTCGAATTCATATGTCATAATCTGAATTAGGGCTAAAGTGTTGAATTCGAATGCCTTTAGATTCGAATTCCTTTAGATTCGAATTCACATGTTATAATCTGAATTAGGGCTTAACTGTTGAATTCGAATGCCTTTGGATTCGAATTGGATGAATTCGAACTCTTATAGATTCGAATTGGATGAATTCGAACCCTTATGAATTCGAACTGGATGAATTCGAACCCTTATGGATTCGAATTGGATGAATTCGAACCCTTATAGATTCGAATTGGATGAATTCGAACCCTTATGGATTCGAATTGGATGAATTCGAACCCTTATGGATTCGAATTGGATGAATTCGAACCCTTGTGGATTCGAATTGGATGAATTCGAACCCTTGTGGATTCGAATTGATATTCAAAGACAAATCATGAATTCGAATGCACTATGATTCGAATTCTATACTTAGAAAATTTTTTTCTTTCAAATTTTTTTTTCAAAGACTAATTCTGTAAGAACTATTATCAACAGGTAAAATGGTTAATCAAGAAGAACAAAGTCACATTCAAGGCTTTGATGATCATATTCCGAGTCTACCCGAACCGACACACGATGTACATTTACCGTCAACACGATCAGTACATCAATCCCAAGCCGGAATTCATCCAGATCATGCTATCATTCATCCGATCAACTATATTGCGATCATTCCCAACAATCATCACATTGATTTTGATCACATCAACATTCATCCAGTGATAAAGGAAGTGCTCAGGAATCATCCGTTAGCATACACATTAACGAATACTGTCGTTGTGCCTATGCTATATTTACAGCAAGCATGGAAGACAATAACAACAACTATGGAAGATGGAAGACCAATTTTTGTATTCCAAATAGACAACTTCATCACAAAGCTTGATTTCCAAAGACTAAGAATGATTCTGAGGCTACCCGAACCTGATTCACGAGAAGGAAAGACTGAGTTTGATCCTTTTCCATCTGAAGAAGAAACGTTTGAAGGAATACGTGCTATGGGATACACTGGAAACTTAACTCGGGTGAAGGAATTCCATAAGGCGAACCTACCACCGTTATACTATACAATCTTCTCCATTATTAATAGATGCTTATCTGCTAAACATGCCGGAACAGACAGTGCCAGCGTCGGATTTCTGAAGCTATTTCATGCAGTAGTGTATGATCTTCATGTAGATTATGCAGCTATTTTCTGGCATGAACTGAATGAGAAGATAGATCTTCGCCGACAAAACAAGGGAAAGCCTTATGTTCCATATATGAGGTTTCTTCAGATTATCATTCATAGCATGCTTCGTTCTAACAGAGAAATTCCAAGACGAGCAAATCATCCTTCTGTGCCCGAGAAAGCTATGCAGTATCTTCAGTTTCGTAAAACTGAATTTGATTATGAGATGCCGTTACCTGAAGGATTTCTTCGATACGCGGATTAGGACGTTGAGTGCATTATCGAGTATAGAGAGTCCATGGTCCAGCCAGAACCGGAGGGACCTACCCCTAGGCGAGAGGAGTCGGTGAGTGTTCAGGATGCACGGGCTACTGAACGGGGAGAGTCGAGGGAAAACACCGAGAGGGGAACTGGTGGGGATCATACATCTGTATTTGAAGATACAGGGTCATCGTCCGAGGACACACATACAGATGATCTTGTACAACACGATTCTGAGGGAGAAATTCCTAAACACATTGGGTATCCTCCTTTAGTTGAGTACTCTAGTGATAGTACAGAGTCTGATAATGCGTCTGATTCAGCGGAGGAACATCGTGATGATGATGAAGATGACAACGATGATAATGATGATGATCAAGGGAATGCTGGATATATTGGTGCTGATGCTACTACTGAAGAAAACTGGTTTGGTAACGTTTCTGATATCTTTGAATTTCCACAATTGAATATGTCAGATAATTTTAATGTGGAAAGCTTAAACTTTGATGACATGCCTTTAATGTCGACTCAAGTTAGTGAAGGAACGGAAGGCATAAGGAGACCCGAGGGAGTATCAGTTGAAAATATATGTGAGTCTGTGAGAGAAACTGAAGAAAAGAATATGGAGAGTGTGAAAGATATCCAAACTGTCTATTCCAGAAGGGCAGCCACATCCACCACCAGATCTCATTTGTTGGGATCAGGTGTTGAACAAGTCGTTACTCGCCCAGTAACGCAATTGCACACCTCTGCCAGTTATTCAGCTTCTTCTTCACAAGAAACTGTCTCATTTTCTCACGGGGTTTTAGCACAAACACTATCTGGATCTCGTTCGGAGATTCCGGATATTGAAACAGAGCGACTTCCTCCCCAGTCCTCGACCTTCTTTCCTGCACAAAGTTCGAGTCTAGTGCCTGTTCCTAACATATTTGATTCTTTGAATAGGACACTTTCAGGAACATCTGATGCGCGTCTTCGTGACCCATCCGGAACACTCAGAGTAGATTCTTTTACAGGACTACAAGGACAGAGTGGAAATCCTACCAGTGCTAACACTATGCCAACACTGAGCGTAGGTCACACAGTTGCAACAACTGTTGTGTCAACGGCAAACCTAAGTGGTGCCGGTGTTACTTTACCCGTCTTTGTGACAAGGGAAAACTTCGATGGCGCCCTAAAGGATATTGAAACTATGTTCATCCGGGAGTTACAAGGTGTGAAGAATCAGTTGAAGGGAAAAGAACCGATGACTTATGAGCCAGCTGTACGTTCTCGTCCAGAAATCTATCTGGCTCCGCCTCGAGTACCTCAGTCTTCTCCTATGCAACAACCACCAGTGGATCAAAGTGTTGATGAATTAAGGGATTTATTCTATGCCAAACTGATGTCTATGAGTCCTGAAGATCAGCAAAGTAAAACCTTGTTATCTCTACTTCAGAATTTCCAATCTACTCCAAATCCACTTCCACCTACACCTTCAGTTACACCCACACAGTTTCAAGCATTATCCAAAGAGTTATCTACTTTCAAGTCTGAAGTTGTGAAATCTTTAAGTGATATGAAGCAGTCAATTGTTGAGTTGAAAGCATTAATGGAACAGTCGTGTAAGACTCAAGCTCAGAGTACTAAAAGAAGACATGATCAGGATCCCGATGATCATGATCATGAGGGGGAGATGAGTAAGAAGAGAAGAGCTGAGTCAGAAAGCTCTCAAGGTCAGAAAAAGAATCCGACTGTTGCTGAAATATCTAAGATGTTTGAATCAGGTGCTATGGGTGATCAAAGCGGAAAACAGATCGTATTATATGTTGATCCGAATATAGAACCAACGGTTGAAAAGCCTGAGGTAAATGAGAAGGAGATAAGAGAAGTGGTTGATCGATTCGTGCAATCTGTGGAGTTGATTGAAATTAGTTCTGATGATGAAGAAGCTGATGAAAGTGCAAGAGCTTATGATCGGTATTGGAAAGTTAAGGAGGAAGAAGAACCACTTTTGGTATTTACTTATGAACCAGAAGATCAAGGTGTTGGATTTAATGAAGAAGAGGTTGATATTTTGTCAGAGATATATGGGCCACAAACTCCTGAAGAAATAATCTTTAGCCCTGTACACTCACCCGAACATATCTCAACCACTTTGATGTCAGAACAACCTTCTGTTACACCTATAACCATCAACCTTAACCAATCTACTTCAACTCAAACCACTATACCTGTATCTGAACCACATCATTCTCATGATCCATTATCTAAAGAGCCAAAATCCGAAGAGACTGATCCTCAATCCACTACATCTTCAATACCTCCTATCATTCCTAGTCATGATGAAGCTGGTCCTTCTAATCCAGCTGATCAACCTGTTCCTTCATCCTCACGGAGAAGAAAATTGACTGAACTTGAACAACGACAAAGAACTTTGTATTTGAGAACACCTTTCCTAGAAGAAGAAGAAAGAAGACTGTTTGTGCACAGAATCAGAACTTTGAATCCCTACGTTGTGTTGGGTATTACAGATCAAACAGCCGAATACAAGTTCGAATATATGTACTTTCTAAGGGACAAGTGTCAAAAGAAAAGAGAGGTGAGGAGCAAGAAGTTGATTGTGTCTATAAAGGAGGTAACAGCTAGACTGTATTACAAGTTGTGGTATCCAGAGTTTCTTGTTCAAAGGCAAGATTGCAGAGATTATAGATTTACTGAAGCTGATTTCTGTCATTTAACCATGGAAGATTTTGAGTTCTTGTATCATCATTTCAGAGATCTTCAGATCAAAAGGGAAAACGTAACTCTTGCTTTGAATGCCATTAAGAGATTTCTGAGAAGACACGTTTTATTCACACAGTGTCATGATTTGCAGATGGGTGTGGAAAGCTATCAACCAAGAATAAATCTGTTAAGACCAAATCAAGAATTGACTGGATTGATGAGGATGCCTTTATATTGTGTGATTGGAGAACCAGAGTTTGGTGTTGTGTTCAGTAATGGTGCAAACAAGATATTCATTCGGTTTAATGAGTTGGAAAAATATTCTGATGGTACGCTTAAAATTGTAAGACTTCAGTTAGTCGAAAAGCTCAAAAGACATGATGCTGAACGAAAAGTTAATTGGATGTCTTCAAGACCTAGAAGAGTTTTGTCAAGAGCCATTGAAGAGATAGATGAAAAATTGAGCTTCAGAATGGCTATGCGAAGGATTGAAACGCATCTTGGGTTTCGAAGTAGAAGAAGACCCTTTCTGCCTTGATAGCTAAGGGGGGGATTGTTAGGGCATTTTTGTAGGTATCAAGACAGTATTAATATCTTGTACTGTTTCTCCTTAGTAGAGGCATGGGCTTGTCATGTCCTACTATATAAAGGAGTTCCTTTTCTATTCTGTATAACAACTTGAAGCATTTGTCATTTTACATTTTGAAATCAATATATGGATGACAAGATTGCTCTCTAGATTCTCTCTACACTTGTTCATTACTTTGTGCTAGATTTGGGATTTATCAAATACCCAACTCCTTCTCCTAGTATATAAAGGAGCACTTGGGTTCATTTATGGGAATCAATTTTTAATCTTGCAATCATCTTGGGTTAAGTTTAGGTAGCTATAAATTCTCTCATCTACCACATTAGTTTTAGTCTTTCATTTACTGCATTAACTTAGCTTTAATTTCTGTAATTTCCTTTCCTAGTTAATTGTAGTTCGTAAAACACAGTGTGAGCACTATTCAATCCACTTTCAGTTTTACTATGTGCAATTCTTCATCTTTTGTTTTCTTTACTTCGGAAATGTTAGGCTAAGCATCATTTGGGATGTAGGAAGGAGAAGTACCTGGATTTTATTAAAAATGCTTGGGTAATCTTTATACTTAGAATATTTGTTGTTTTGGTTGTTCATTCTCGATATTTACCCAAAGATGCGAACAAGCCGATCGCTTGCAAGGATCTAAAGTCTAGTTCTTAACTTAGAAATGAGTAGAACGCAGTGACACGAGCTTGAATGATGCTAGGGGATTCGAAAGAATTCTTATGACGCTTACGAAAGTGAGGTCGGCACAGTGAGCTAATCTCTGCCCACTGGAGTAGTAGGCAAGCTAATTTGTGTATTAAAAACACTTAGAGTATTTGTTTCTACACATTCCATCGAGGCCTGAAAAGGTCCATTTAGAGATCACCATTGACAAAACAACAAGTACTAAGAGTATGGGATTTTTATCTAACAGTGTGAGTATTTTGTAACCGGGCTTTTCTAGCGAAAATGTCCACCACGAATACGAGGATCACTTCTAAGGACCGAGTATTTGATATAAAATCTAGGGAAAATCCAACCTATATTCCTCCTTTTTAACATTAAGTAAATCGTTTAAAGTAGCTATTTCACCAAACCAAACCAAAGTATTATTTTCCTCTCTAATTGAAACTTGTAAAAGGAGCTCATGAGAACCGTATTGTCTTGATTGTCCAGTCTCTGTGGATTCGATTCTGGTATTTTACCAACTATTACTTGCTGTGACGATCATAGTGGACAGTGTACACTTGCACTTCCCACTGTGGACAGTTTGCAACCCACTGCGATTAAAACACATATTTCGCACGTACCAACCATACAATATGAACTAACTGAATGTTAAGATCATTGTTTAAGCAAAACAGGAACCAACAATTGGTATCAGAGCGAACCTTGATTTTTAATATCAAGGGACCCACTCTATAACTATGATCTTTGGTAGAAACTTGGATTTTTAACATATTCTTCATATTATTCAAACAGTCTCTGTTTTTCTGCCTTTTTCGCTTCATTCGAACCTTGGTAAACTTATAGAATCTGTTATTCTGGTTAAAAACCCCCATTTTAGTGCTCAGCTTAAAGCTTTTAAGCTTAAAAACTTCATACCAAGCATCCACTTCATACTCTGAAAAGTTTGCTGTTCAAACCCTTTTCTGGAAAATTTATCTTTTCTAAAATGACGAACAACTTCCTCTCTGCTGGTTCCTTAACCAAACCTCCCACTCTTCTTAGAGAAGAATACCCTCAATGGAAGATTCGATTGGTTCACTTCTTTGAGGGTACTGACAAAGAATTAGTTTATTAGATCCGTAACCCTCCTTTCGTTCCCATGATAACTATACCTCGTGTTCCTAGCACAGACGACACACCTGAAATCCCAGAACACACGAAACCAATGACCCAGGAAAATTGGTCTAATTATGATTGGCCGAAATACGAAGTTGCTCAGAAAACTAAAAGAATTATAATTATGGACATCCCAAATGACATTTTCCAGTCCATGGATGCATGTGAATCTGCATATGATCTATGGAAAGAACTGGAAAAAGAACTAGAAGGAGGAGTCAAAACCCAGAAGAACCGCAAAGCTCAATACATAAATGAATACTATGCCTTTAAAGCTCTGCCAACCGAATATCTGCAAACTACGTATGATAGGTTCAACTCTCTAATAAACAAGTGCAAGAAGTTCGGCATCCACAGAACCTTTGAAGAAAACAACGTTATGTTCCTAAAGTCTCTGAATGAAGAATGGATTCAGTTATCTATGTCTCTACAAACAATTCAAGAGTTAGATTCCTGGACCCTATCAAACCTCTATGGAACATTGGCAGCACAAGAGCCTCAGGTAGCACAAACGAAAGACCAGATCATTACACCTCTTGCATTGGTTGGTAAGACTATAGAGGCTAGAGAGAAACCGAAGAAATAGAAAGCAACAGAAGAAAGAAAAACATGATGATGTGTTGGCTTCAATCTTCCTAATCGTAGAAGTATTTAGAAGTAGTGAAAAATAGGCTAAGTGAAGAAAGCCTCTTACAAAGGCTCTGCCACTTCCGAAAGATCAAGGTCAAGAAGCTACAGAAGCTACAAAGGAAAACAGAACCTCTGTTGGTTACACAAAGAAGACCAATGACTTGGAACCCGGTGAAGACTGCTCTACAGAAGACCAGACCTCAGAACCTCTGTAACCCTTTACAGAGCCTCTGTGGTTTCTGATAAAGACTTGGAGGGTATTTTATATCTTGCTACTGTTACTGGATCCATTCATCAACTTGCATGGAAGCGTGCCCTGTCAAACCTCAACACGTGTCAAGCTCTGAATGGACTCAATAGGGCTTAGTACAACATAGATGTCTGCGACATTAAATGCAATACAACACGTACGTCTTCTCCATTAAATGCAATACAGCACGAACAACTGTTCATGCCATCCGTTCTACTATTCATGCCGTCCGAACAACAGTAGCTCTTCCTTAACAATCTTAAGATCAATCACTCAAGAATCTGAGAATCTGAGTTTCATACTTATGCTTTATATCGTCAAACCTGTTTAAGTATTACACTCTCACACACACACCAAACAGTTCTTAAACTGTTCTTGGTGTTCTTATTATATATCGAACAACAGTAACCTTCAAGATATCATTTTGTTCTTTACTGTTTCTTCATATTGTATGTTCTAAGTATATCAAACATATCTGTTAGTTCTTCAAATACGCTTCCGCATCAAACATACACTCGAACTAATAGATCTGTTAATCTTGTCTAATCAAACCCGAGATCCAACAATTGGTATCAGAGCCTTCCTTGATTTTTAATATCAAGTGATCCTCTTTGTTACAAGATTCGTGATAGACATCATTCTGTTTTAACCTGTTCATTTCGTTAAAAAGTTTCTGTTTCCCTATCATTTTTCGATTTATTCGAAAACGGTATTCTTAAAAGAAACTATTTTTTTCAGGTTAAAACTCCATCAAAGTGCACTCTGGGAACTATTAAAACCCAGAAAACCTTCCAGATCATCAGACTCATACTCTTTCGTCATATTATATTTTTAGAACCCTCGAAACTCTTACAATGAGAAATACAAATAATTTTTTCACTGATGGTTCACTAACCAAGCCTCCTACTCTCATTCGAGATGAGTATCCTGAATGGAAGATAAGAATGATCAATTTCTTTGAGGGTACTGAAAAATCTCTCGTACAATATATTTACAACCCTCCTCAAGTTCCCATGATAACAGTACCACGAGTACCAGCTACTGCTGAATCTCTTGAAATCCCTGAACATCAAAAACCTAAGCCAAAAGGAGAATGGTCAAATGAAGATAAGGCAGAAGATGAAGTTGCACAGAAAACAAAGAGAATATTGATCATGGCTATCCCCAATGAACGTTTTCAATCCTTAGATGCATGCGAAACAGCGCACGGTCTTTGGAATGATCTAGAAAGACAGTTGGATGGGGGTGCTAAAACGTAGAAGAACCGAAGGGCACAATACATAAATGAATATCATGCCTTCAGAGCCTCTGCAACAGAATCTCTGCAAACGACGTACGACAGGTTCAACTCTCTCATAAACAAATGTAGAAAGTCTAGCATTCACAGAACCTCAGATGAAAATAACGTCATGTTTCTAAAGAGCCTGAATGATGAATGGCTCCAGTTGTCTATGTCTTTACAAACAAACCAAGATCTAGACTCCTGGACACTATCTGATCTCTATGGAACACTAGCCGCACAGGAGCCTCAAATAGCACAGGCAAAAATACTAACCATTGCACCATACGCATTGGTTAGTAAATCTACAGAGGGTGCAGAGACACCGAGAAATGAGAGAGCAACAAAGGAGAAGAAGAAGGAGAAGAAGAAGATAGTGATGGTTGACAGCGAAGAAGACGAGCTGATAGAAGAAGAGATAACACTTGCATCATTAGCTAAGTCCTTAGCTCTGTTGACAAGAGAGTTTAGAGGAAACCAGAGGGGTTCAGGAATTGATCGATATGGCAGAGACAATTGAGGTGATAGAAGAGATGATGGAAGAAGAGAATAATCGATTGACCGACAGAGGTAAGATGATAGAAATTACCGACAGAGGTCAAGCGACAGAAACTACAGAGATAATGACCGACAGAGGTCAGATGACATGGTGAGCCACACACAACAAGAATGCTGCAAGTGTGGCAAGCCTGGTCATTAGACAAACGAATGCCGAACGAAGAAAGGTGGAGACCTACAGAAGTCCAACGATCGTACTGGAAACACTTCCCAAGGCTGTTTCAACTGCGGGAAGCCAGGCCATTTCGCAAATGAATGCAGAAATAGATCAAATCGCCCACAGAAGGACTCAACTTTTTACAAAAAGAAGGCTGAGTATTATGCGCAAAAATCCCTAATGGCGAACAAAGGGCATTCTGAGGCGAACAAGGAGGACTTCGAGTCAGACTCTACCTCTGACGATGAATACACCACCAATGCCCTATTCTGTGGCATGGCAGAAGTCGACTCCGGCACTGAAACTGAGGTATCTACTTCAAACTCTACCTCTTGAATTAATTATGTAGATGATAATTTACTTAAACTTAACATTGAACTGATTGAACTAAAAGAGATAAATGAAAGCATTCAGAAAAGACTCATTTTTAATGAGAGAGAAGTACGACTTCTCACCCAAGAAAAGGCCAGAACTTTTGAAGAAAAGGAAAGAGTAGAAAAGAATTGGAACAAAAATCTAGATCCTTTAGAAAGGCAAATTTCTGAATTAACCTTTGCTCTAAAAGACAAAACAAAAGAACTTTCAGTTTCTAGGAGTGAAACAACTGACATAAGAGCTCTTAAAGAATACTTTCAAAGAGAGAGAGATACTTTGGCAAGATCTACTCACAAGAGAAGTTTTACTCAAAAACTATAAAGATGTACAGAAGGTTTATGAAAAATTAAACTCACAAATAGGAAGACAGGGTATAGGGTACGATGATATTACCCTAGGTGTTGAAGGCAAAAGAATTAAACCTCTGTCTTCTCTGTTTGTGATAGGAAAAACGAACAAACCAGATTTTCCAAACTTACTCTCTGTAAGTAAAAGGGCTAAAATCTGTATGGAACCTCACTTGAGGAAACATACGAAGATGATCAATGTATTGTTTGAAAACACATATTCATCATCTTCAACCTCTGTCAATAGAGGAATCAAACCAAAGAAATATCTGAAAACAAAAGAGCAGATTGGTATCTTTAAGTTTGGTAAATGTTGAAAAGAAATTATCGGCAGAAGCTCCTGAGTTTAAACCCACATTTTCAGAAGAAAAACTTAAAGAAACAATTGAAAAGGAAATTTTGAAAATATAGAAAACAAACGTTTTAGAAAACTTCTGTACATCTTCTATAGATAAAATTCTCGTTGAATAGATCTTATCAGAAACCTCTGCCGTCTATGAAAATTATTCTACAGAGGAATAAAGCTCGTATGATACATGTTCGGAAAATCTAGCCTCTGTCGAAAGAGATGACTCAACCTCTGTATATGAGGACGATTCATCTTCTGACGACTCAGAGACAGATGTTACATCAGGGATAGTTCACTATGACACAGAGGATGTTAAATTCTCCTCTAAAGTTCTTAACAGAACTATTTCTCTAAAAGAGAAAATCACAGAGATACCTATCTGCCTAGATTTTATAAACTTGTATCTACAAGTCAAAACCTCTGTTGAGCTTGATATGTTAAAGAAGACCTCTATAGATCCTAAAAGTTCAAAATTTTCAAAACCTTACGAAAATTCCACTTGGCAACAAAAGGGAAAATGGCCTAAAGTTAACAAATCTTTTTCCTCTGTGACAGTGAAGAAAGATGTTCACCACAGAAGCGACCCACAGAAGGCAAGAACTAAACAAAGCTTCTGCAAACAACATTCTAGTATTCATAGATCTTCTTGTAATAGGAAATCTACTATTAAGAAAGAATGTAATGCCTCTGTGGCTCAGTTCAATGAATTCAATGAAAAGTTCAAGTAAATCACGTCTCATATTCAATATTGTCATTGCTTTGATCTTATGTTTAAACTAAATAATCACTTCTCCAGTCAAGATTGTTTACTCTCTACTCAAATTCAAAAGTCAAAACCTACAAAGAAACAATCTGATTCTTCTACAAAAGATAAAATGTATTTCAAGAATGCTAAGGCAAACTTGAAAAATTCTAACAATATTGGACCCATGTGGATATGGGTACCTAAATCTCTATGATTGTCTTGCAGAAGCGGTATGTGCCAACCTGGTATCTAGACTTCGGATGCTCAAGGCACATGACTGGCGACAGAAGTTTACTATCCACATACAAAGAAACACTCGATGGTGGATCTGTAAGTTTTGGAGACAACAAAAAGGGACACATCAAAGGCTATGGAGTCATAAAGAAGGAAAACGTTTCTGTATACAATGTTGCATATGTGGATGGCCTTAAACACAACCTACTCAGTGTAAGCCAACGTTGTGATACAGGATTCGATGTGTTATTCAAAAGAACTTTTTGCGCTCTGAAAAGTGAAGACACATGAATGGAACTTCTGCGAGCCGAAAGAAGAGATGATCTATATCTGATGAATTTCAGTTCCAAGAACAAGGACAAAGTTTGCCTTGTAGCCTAAAAAAGTGAGGAAGCCTAGTTATGGCATAACAGGTTCTGTCACTTGAACTTTCACACCTTGGATAAACTGGTCAAACTTGATCTAGTTAAAGGTTTGCCTAATGTTAAATTTAATAAAGATCATTTGTGTTCTGCCTGTGAAATGGGAAAACTCATAAGATCTTCCCACAAAGGCAAAACAGATGTGTGTTGCACTAGGCCTCTGTACATGCTTCATGTCGACCTCTGCAGTCCCATTGCCATACAGAGCCTAGGTGGCAAGAAATACATACTTGTCTTAGTTGATGAATATTCGCGTTTCACATGGGTTGAATTCGTCCGAAAGAAATCAGATGTTCCAATCATTTTGATTAATCTAATGAAAAGAATCCAAGTTCTTTATGAATGCAGAATACATAAGTTAAGAAGTGACAATGGCATAAAATTTAAAAACTCTGTCATTGAAGCCTATCTTTCTACAGAAGGAATATCACAGAACTTCTCTGCCGCACGCACTCCACAGCAGAATGGAGTAGTCGAAAGAAAGAATCGAACGCTCGTGGAGGCCGCAAGAACTATGCTATCAGCATACAGATTACCGATGAACTTTTGGGCATAAGCGATTTCTACCGCTTGTTATACACATAATCGTTCAACCATTGTGAAAAGACACATCAAGACTCCTTACGAACTGATCTACAAAGGGCGGCCAAACATCAAGTTTTTCCACGTGTTTGGATGTAAATGTTTTGTTTTAAACGACAGAGATTCCAGAAGAAAATTTGAGGTAAAAGCAGACGAAGGAAAATTCATTGGATACTCTGCCACCTCCACAGCCTACAGAGTATACCTTACAAAATCTCGCAAGATCGTAGAAAGCCTCAATGTTTCTTTTGATGATTCATTCCAAAAGACTTCTGAGCAAATCAGTTCAGAACTCGGACTTAAATCTTCTATTCCTAGAGATGTTCCACGACGACATTGATCCCTCTGTTGGAACAATCAGAGCTTCTGCAAAACCATCTTCTGTCGGTCAAAATCATACAGGTATGACTCTAACTGGTCCAAATAATGCTTCATTTTCTTCTGTAAATGCTACAGATGCAAATGCTGAGGAAGAATCTACAGAAGATAAAACACAAAGGAAAACGACCACATAAGTTGCTGAAGAACAAACTCCGTAATCCACAGTGGAACCATTAACAGAGGATATAGAGGACCAAGTCTATACGTCCTCAGAGGAACAAACTCCACCACCACTCATACCAATCATTCCACAAACAGTTGGATCAACTACAAAGGCACGCACTACGATAGAGGCTACACAAGAAGAAGCCTCTGAAGAACAATTCGATGACATTGATGACCATCTTCCACGAACAACTCAATGTACAAAAAGCCATCCTCTAAGCCAAATAATTGGTGAACCCTCAGACAGGGTAAAAACAAGGTCTACCACTACTAATTTTTGTTTCTTTACGAACTTTATTAGTGTGATAGAGCCAAAGAAGATTTTTGAAGCCCTTGATGACCCAAACTGGGTAGACGCCATGCAAGATGAGCTTCTGCAGTTTGAGCGCAACAAAGTTTGGACTCTAGTAACTCTGCCACGGGGGAAACAGGCCAATGGAACTAAGTGGGTCTACAGAAACAAGAAGGATGAAGATGGAGTGGTAATCAGAAACAAAGCACGATTAGTGGCCAAGGGATATAGACAAGAAGAAGGCATAGACTACGATGAAACTTTTGCCCCTGTCACACGGCTCGAAGCAACAAGAATATTCTTAGCCTTCGAAGCCCACAGAGGTTTCAATGTCTATTAGATGGACGTAAAATCAGGTTTTCTCAACGGTGAAATCCAAGAAGACGTTTACGTAAATCAGCCACCAGGGTTTGAAAGTTCAAAGTTCCCAAGGCATGTGTACTACCTTGAAAAGGCTCTGTACGGACTGAAACAGGCTCCAAGAGCATGGTACGAACGACTTTCTACCTTTCTTCTAGTCAATGGCTACGACAGAGGTACAACAGATACTACCTTATTCTATAAACGTAATAACAGTGAGATAATGCTTGTACAAATCTATGTGGACGACATAATCTTTGGGTCTTCTAATACAGAAGAGTGCAAATGGTTTGAAAAACTCATGCAAAGTGAGTTTGAAATGAGTATGATGGGAGAATTAACATTCTTCCTCGGACTCCAAGTCAAACAATCATCAGAGAGAATTTTTATAAATCAGGCCAAATATGTCTCTGACATTCTTTCCAAGTATAGCCTCTCTGATGCCTCTGCCATGAAAACTCCAATGGCCACTGGAAATAAGTTATACTTAGATCCAGATGGCATCTCTGTAGAATGCACTCTCTATAGAGGCATGATTGGATCTCTGTTATATTTAACTGCTAGCAGACCTGACATTATGTATGCCACATGTATTTGTGCACGTTATCAAGCTAATCCTAAGAAATCACATTATGATGCTGTTAAGAGAATCTTTAGATACCTAAAGGGGACCAAAAATCTTGGTCTCTGGTATCCACAGAACTCTGGTTTCGATCTTAAAGCTTATACAGATTCAGACTATGGAGGATGCATGCTAAACAGAAAGAGTACCTCTGGGAGTTGTCAATTCCTAGGTGGTAAGCTAGTCAGTTGGACCTCCAAGAAGCAGAATTGTGTGTCAACATCTATGGCAGAAGCTGAATACGTTGCTGCTGCTAGCTGTTGTTCTCAGGTTCTGTAGATGAAGACTCAGCTAAAAGACTACGGCCACATCCTATTCAAAATACCCATCTTCTGTGATTCCAAAAGTGCCATTGCCATCTCTGCTAATCCTGTGCAACATTCAAAAAACCAAGCATATCGATATAAGGTACCACTTCTTGAAACATCATGTTGAATACGGTACAATCGAGATGCATTTCGTGTCCACAGAATACCAACTCGCGGACTTATTCACCAAAGCTTTAGACGTAAAAAGATTCAATTTCTTGGTGGGTAAGTTAGGAATGATCAATATGACGTAAAAATCCTCTGTAAGTATAGCTTATCGTCTGTAAATATGTGTATAAAATTATTGATTTATTTCTTGCTTTGGTTGATTTCTTTCTGCATGTAAATTCTCAATCTTAGTTCCTGAAACCACAGAGCTTCTGTGGGTCTGCTCAGAACCTCTGACGACCCCCGCAGAACCTCTGGTAAGCTTGACCTATGTACTATGCAAAACTTATCCTATTTTGATCCAAACATAGGTCAAGGGGGAGCAGAAGGAAATTGCTTGATCTACAGAGATGGTTAGATCAAGGGGGAGCAAAAGAAACCTTGAAATGATCTATAGAGGTTAATCTTTCAAGGGGAAGCCAAAGAAGAGTGTCGATGAATCTACATCGTCAGAAGTCAGACATAAATGCCGAAAAAAGAAGAACCAAAAGGTATGTTTCGTACAAAAGGTTTTTGAAAACAGTTTTCTCGGACAAAAATCGTCAAATACGTCCTAAAAACTGAGAAAAACATTTCAAAAACAATTTTATTAAAACTTTTGATAACTTGTGAGTTATGAAAAAATTTGAGGTCATAAAGCCTCTGCTGAGCTCAACAAAAGCTCTGCCAGAACACAACTCTGTAATCGCAAATTTAACTCGAAAACTAAATACGCACACACCATGACCTTCTCACACAAAGTTTTTTCCAAAACAGTTTTCTCGAATCAAAACTTGGATGATCAAAATTGTTAATAGATTTTTAGTTATGAGAAATTTTCTCTCATAGAGCTTCTGCTGGCCCTGACAGAGCTTCTGCAAGCTCCTGCAGAGCCTCAAAACCTATGTGAACGAAATTTCTTCACTAAAATCCTGTTAATCCTCTCCAATGCCTTTTCAAATGTTTTGGTCAAAATAGAACCTACAGAGTCATGATAACAATGAGATATATGTGAAAAGGGTGAATCCAAGATTTTTAAAATCACAGATCTTCTGTAAACCACAGAGCTTCTGTGAATTTGGTTTTTTGGCATTTCTGTAAACAATAACGGTTACTTTTACTGAGAGTGAAATTCATGTGGCTACGAACAAATCCACGCGCCTAGCATTAATGGGCCGCACACGACGTCCTGTCATCCTCTGACATGGCCTACGTGTCTCATTTTCATTGGGCGTACATGGCACGTTTTCTTTATGGAAAGTTGAACCCACCGTTCTAACTCAAGTACGGATTCCAAATAAATATCCATTGCCAAATATTTTCACCTTTTCAAATTCTACCGTTTTACCCACCTATAAAACCCAAGCTTACCCTCTCATAAAAATCTTTACGAACCCTCATTCTTCTCCGGCGAAATACTGCAAAAACCCGCAAGTATCTTATTCTCTTTATCAATGGCTTCATCTTCTCGAGCAATCTCCCCTGCACACTCTCTGGCGAACTCACCAGAACACTCCCCTGCTCATTCTGAACATTTAGAAAACCCCCACCCATCTCCAGAATTTGCTCCGACCACCCATCTCCAAAACTTTATCGCACAATATCACTTTGAAGAAGTACTACCCATCAAATCCAATAACTGCTATTTGGTCCCCTCACCCACTGCTTTCGGCGAAGCCCATGACCTTCTTCTAAACTTCATGGAAAACCATATTCTGTTTCCTTTACTCTCAAGAACCCCAGAGAAAATACCTTCTAGGTATTTGAACCAATTTTGGCAGAGTTGCAGATATGATAAAGATGATTCTATTATCAAAGGGTACATCTCAAAGCCAGACAACTCAGAGCATTTGGAACTCAAGTTTAATCGAACAATGTTTTCTCTTGAGTTCAATCTACCAACAAGGGGTCTTCTTGGACTGAAATCATATGCAGAACAACCAACAGACGACGAGCTCTATCGTTTTGTAGAGATGCTTGGGTACAACACCCACCTAAGGAAGAGAAATGACTTCCGCAGAGGCAGACTACCACCTCTGTGGAACACCTTGTTTTGGATCCTCAACAGATGCCTTACAGGGAAGATAGGCAGCATTGACCAGAGCTCGCACCAGATCTTAGCTATCATGTACGGGGTATACTACGATCTCCCATTCGATTACTCGACCATCATGTTGCAGGAGATCATCAATACGATCGACAGAAAGAACAACACCAAAAGGGTAAAAGAGAACGATCCTAAGTATCTACCGCCTCTGCAATTCTAAAGGATATTGGGAGTCCTGTTCGAACCTCTGCCGATGTTGGAGAAATGGCCAATGGAAGGGCCAACTCCCAAACAGTTCCCTATGAACAAAAACATCCCCACCGATCATATAGAGGGCTACACCTACTGCAGACCACTGTCAAAGAAGCTTCTGAGCTATGCAAAGAACAAAACCCTTAAGTGTAACGTCCCCAAAATTACAAGGAATTTAAATTTTTTTAAATAAAGCATTTCATTATAATCAAACCATAAATTAACAAATCCCATTACAATAAAATACATGTCGTTAATTTAAACCGTCAAATGTAAGTTTATGCACCGGAAAAATTATAAAGTTTAAATCCCAATTTAAAAGTGAAACTCGAATTGCCTTCGCCTTGCACTAGTGTGTACCGTCATGCTCGACTGCTACTCGCACCTGAAATCATAAGATATTGGGAAGGGGTAAGCACGAAGCTTAGTGAATTCTACCACCTACACAGGTAGCAATCACACATATATCGCCCCTACTCGCAAGTAGGCTATCAACACCACAATTACTAGTATAATAACATATCAAAGTTTAATCATATAACCACATACCTCGGTCCCACCGAGCCCTCGGTCCCACCGAGTTCGCATTATTTACTATCCGTACTAGCTCAGTCCCACCGAGCCCTCGGTCCCACCGAGCCCCTCAGTCCCACCAAGGTGTACACAAACACATACCAATCACACATTATATAGTTTACAACTAGCTATCACACCACAACTAGTTCACGTAAGCATACAATAACACGCAGGAACAAACACAACATATATGTAACTCCTAGTCTACGCAGTGAGAGAGCTCACCTCAAAGCAACGCAAGTATCCGCAACCGCAACACAAGCCGGCCAACTTCACTCACCTTTTCCCACCTAATTACGTGTTAACAAAAGTCAAAGTGAATTCCCAATCCAAAACCACAACTACTAGATTACAAGTTAGATATTCCAGCTTTTACTCTCAAAATACAGGTCTGTTCGGGACCTGTTTAACCCCTTATAAACTGATAATTCCAGAAATATTATTCCATAATCACAAAGTCCCATGTCTTAGGGTTCCAGGGACATATCGCACGCGCTCTAACGATTTGTCTACAATTTAATATGGATTTTACAAAATCGACTTGCAGAACAGCGAAAAATAGGACCTTTCAGTACAAAACGACAATTTGACACTAGCTATGGTCCGAACTGATTTTTACGTAAAACATATGAAACTTACTAGACTCAGAATGGGAAATTTTGGCACTGATTTCATCCCAATATGATGTTCCTAGAATAAGTTATGGCGTTTACAAAACAGTGGCAGAAACTATATATTTCACATGAAATGACAACTATAGCTTATTAATCCATTAAGTCATAACTTAACCCAAACAGACCCGGAAAGCCTAATAGCTTACTGGAAAGGTCATACTAGGTTGGTCAACAGCCGTGCACCACCCACTGCCGCCTCCGGCGGTGGTGGTGGTTGGCGGCGGCGACGGTGGATACAGTAACACCTTCCGGCGGAACCTCCCAACATCACCCGCAACCACACACCCGCACACACCCGCACACCTGCACACACTGCACCCACCCCTCTGCCGCCACCACGGCGGCGTGCAGCGGCGGCCCCACCACCGGCAGCCGTGGCTGCGGCGGTGGTGGTGGCGGTTCACGGCAGTTTTTAGGCAAACGACAACAACGAGAAGAAAACCAACTTACCTCGACGAACCCTTCTTCCTCCTCTTTTCCGGCAGCAAACGACGACGCTCCTCCTCTTTCCAGCATCCCTCTCTCTCTCCGGCGAACTCTCTCTCTCTCTCCGGCGAACTCTCTCTCTTTGCACCTCTCTCTCTCGCGAACTCTCTCTCTTCTCTCCGACAGGACTGCGCCGGGGCGCCGACGGTGGTTGTGGGGTTGCACGGCAGCGACAACGAAACGAAACCGACGAGAGGGGGGGGGGGGAACTCGGTCGAGAGAAAAAACGTGAGGGAGAGAGAGACCTTAGGGTTTCCTTTCTTGCTAATCACGAAATGGAACACACAAACACTTAATGGGTTCGGTTTTGGACTTGCATGGGCCGAAACACCACATTTTTGGCCCTTTAACAATTTTGGTCCCTCAACTAATTCCTTCTCGCAATCTAACCAACGTTTTGACATATTTAACAATTAGGTCCAATTCGTCTAACCCCGTTAACGGAAACCACGTTAAATAAAACTTAAAAAAACAAGAATTAATAAAAAGAAATGACATACCGGGATACGGGCTTTACAACTCTCCCCCACTTGGATTAGATTTCGTCCTCGAAGTCTAGACCGGCGAATAACTCGGGATAGTTCTCGCGCATCTCCGTTTCGCGCTCCCACGTTCACTCTGAACCCTTCCGGTGCTGCCACTGAACCTTCACCAATCCAATGATCTTGTTGCGCAGGTTCTTCGTCTTTCTCAGAACGATAGCTATCGGCTTCTCCACGTAATTGAGCCTTTTGTCTATCTGAATGTCCTCGAGAGGAATCACGATAGACTCGTCTACTACACACTTCCACAATTGAGAAACGTGGAAGGGGTTGTGGATCAAGATCAGCTCATCCGGTAACTCTAAACGGTAAGCTACCTTTCCCACTCAAGCAATGACCTTGTAGGGCCCAATGTATCGGGGCCCCAACTTCCCTCGTTTGCGAAACCGGATCACCCCTTTCCAGGGTGAAACCTTCAACAACACATAGTCACCCACCTGAATCTCCAAATCTGCCGACTCTGAGCAGTAACCAGATGGTCCCGCACCATCAGAATCATCTCGGTCGTCTTCAGTACGATGTCAGTGCTCCCTAATACCCGTTGGCCAACCTCGCCCCAACAAACGGGCGTCCTGCATTTCCTACCATACAGCAACTCGTATGGCGGCATGCCAATACTAGAGTGGTAGCTGTTGTTGTAGGAAAACTCCGCCAGAGGAAGATACTGATCCCAGTTACCTCCAAAATTGATAGCACAGGCTCGAAGCATATCTTCGAGGGTCTGAATAGTCCGCTCACTCTGTCCGTCCGTCTGTGGATGAAAAGCAGTGCTGAAATGTAGCCGTGTACCCATCTCCGATTGAAACTTCTCCCAAAACCGGGAGGTAAAACGAGTATCCCTGTCGGAGACAATCGAAACTGGCACCCCGTGCCTGGCTACAATCTCTCGCACAAACACCTCTGCAAGTTTCTCCGCCGAGGAACTCTCCCTGATGGCCAAGAAATGAGCGCTCTTAGTCAGACGATCCACAACTACCCAAATAGCATCATTGCCTCGCTGAGTTTTGGGAAGCTTCGTGATGAAATCCATCGTAATCTGCTCCCACTTCCACACCGGAATCTCCAACGGCTGTAACTTCCCATGCGGTCGTTAATGCTCTGCTTTGACCTTTCGACAGGTCATGCACACCTCAACACACCTGGCGACATCCCGCTTCATGTCGGGCCACCAATAATCTTCTCGTAAGTCTCTGTACATCTTAGTAGCTCCCGAATGAATCGAAAACTTGGACTTGTGCGCCTCATCCAACAATATCTGTCGGTTCCCACCAGTGAATGGAACCCAAACTCTACCGTACCGAGTCAACAAGCCTTGACTATCACGGACAAAATGCGGGATTTCTCCCGAAACCCTCTCGCGTTTGGCATTCTCTTCAAGAACTGCCGCTTCCTGGGCGCTACCTATTGACTCAAGAAGAGGTGCAACCACTGTCAATCGCTGACATAAACCCCTCAGTGGTTCGCCGACCGGATGTCGGCTAAGTACATCCGCGACCACATTTGCTTTACCGGGGTGGTAAAGTATCTCACAATCATAATCCTTGACCACATCGAGCCACCTTCTCTGACGCATATTAAGATTCTGCTGATCCATCAGGTATTTGAGGCTCTTATGGTCAGTGTAGATCGTACACTTAACGCCATATAAATAATGTCACCAGATTTTTAGGGCAAACACCACTGCTCCCAACTCTAGGTCATGAGTCGGGTAGTTCGCCTCATGAGGCTTCAACTGCCTCGAAGCGTAAGCTATAACCTTGTCGCGTTGCATAAGCACGGCACCCAGACCTTGGTGTGAACCGTCACAGTACACCACCAAGTCCTCCATGCCCTAGGGCAAGGTTAACACCGGAGCCTCGCATAACCGTCTGCGTAGCTCCTCAAAAGCCCTCTGCTGCTCCTCACCCCAGCTGAAAGCCGCTGATTTCTTCGTCAAACGGGTCATAGGCAACGCGATCTTGGAGAAATCTTGGATGAATCTCCGATAATACCCTGCCAACCCTAGAAAACTTCGTACCTCGGTGGGAGTCTTCGGCACTTCCCACCGCATCACCGCTGAAATCTTGGCCGAATCGACCATAATATTGTTCCGATTCACGACATGTCCTAGGAATTGGACCTATCGTAACCAGAATTCGCACTTGGAGAACTTAGCATAAAGCTTCTCTCGCCTCAGAACCTCTAAAACTTCTCGCAAATGCATCTCATGCTCTTCCTTCGTCTTCGAATATACGAGAATATCGTCGGTGAACACAATTACCGACCGATCCAGCATTAGGCTACACACCCTGTTCATAAGATCCATGAACGCCGCTGGTGCATTGGTAAGTCCAAAAGGCATCACCACAAACTCGTAATGGCCATATCGTGTGCGAAAGGCCGTATTCTCCGTGTCCTCACTCCTCACCCGCATCTGGTGATACCCCGATCTCAAATCAATCTTAGAGAACCACGAGGCTCCCTGAAGCTGATCAAACAAATCATCAATCCTTGGCAAAGGATAACAATTTTTCACCGTAAGCTTATTTAGTTCCCGATAGTCTATACACATCCGCTGGGACCCGTCCTTCTTTTTCACAAACAGAATCGGGGCTCCCCACGATGAACAACTCGGCCTGATGAACTCCTTTTCGAGAAGTTCTTGCAATTGAGTGTACAACTCCTTCATTTCCGGTGGAGCAAGGCGGTAAGGTGCCTTGGCTACCAGAGCAGCACCTGGAACCAAATCAATACGAAACTCTATCTGTCGCTCGAGGGGTATCCCCGGTAGATCATCGGGAAATACATCAGCAAACTCCCGTACAACTGGCACATTCTCCGCAGTCTTATTCTCTTCCTCACCGCGCGTATCTATCACATATGCTAAAAATCCCTGCCCACTATGCTGAAGGTATCTTCGAGCTCTCGTAGCTGAACATATCGCCGAAGTCCATCTTGGCGAGTCTCCCTGGACCAACACTTCTCCCCCGCTTGGTGTTCGAACCCGCACTTGTTTGTGACGAGAAACAATCTCCGCATCAAACGTATCCATCCAATCCATGCCCACGATCACACAAAGCTCACGCATCGCAATCGGAATCAAATCGATGGGAAATCTCACACCCGAGTTTTCCAACGTGCATCCCTGTTACACATCCGTGACCGTCAAGGTCCTACTATCCGCCACCTCAACTACAAGAGGACACGCTAACCTTCCTACTACCCGACCCAAACTCTCGCTAAAAGCGCGAGACACAAACGAATGAGTAGCCCCGCTATCAAACATCACAACCGCAGGCACCGAGTTAACTAGGAATGTACCTAACATACAATTTTGCAAATATATAACCACACCAGACATAGAAAGGAAGGACAAAAATAAAAAGCAAAGGGATGTACCTGTCACCACCTTAGGCGTCGCCTGCGCCTCGTCCACCTTCAGCTGGTGAACTCTACCTCGAGCCTCTTCCGTCCCCGGCTGACCCACTCGACCGTCAGTAATGCGCAGTGGGGCATTCGCAGGACCCCTCGGCGCCCCACCTCTCTCAGCTGCTCTAGCGCTTGGACAGTTGCCCTTCATGTGGCCCGTCTGCTTGCAGTTAAAGCAGACCATCAACGACATCTTACAATCCCGGCTGAAACGACCGGACTGCCCACACTTGAAACACCTATCAGTCCTCTGACCACCAGTATCCCTGGGCTTAAACCCACTGCTCCTCAAACTCGCGCGGGAATCTGTGAACTTCGACCTCTTTGGCACCGCTGAAATTGGCGTCACCGCCTGTGTCGCCTTCCTCTTCTTCGCTTGGGTCTCCAACTCAAGTTCCCTCCTCCTGCCGCGTCCATCATCGCTGATAATGAAGCATACTACGTCGTGCTCACGAATTCCCTAATCTCGGTACGCAACATGTCCTTGTACCGAGACATCTTCATATCCTCCGAGGCGGCATACTGGGGGCAAAACAATGCCATCTCGGTGAACTTCCGATTCATCTCCTTCACCGTCTCTGTAGTTTGCGTGAGCTCCAGGAACTCCTTGGCGATCCGCTCCATCTCCACTGGAGGTACATACTCTGCGCGAAAACGAGTGACAAACTCTTCCCAGGTCAAGGTTGTGCGTTCGGCAGGCGTCAATGCCGTAGCGCACCAGTCCTTCGCGCCGTCATGAAGTAAGTTCACTGCAAAACGAACCTTCAGATTGTCCGGACAACTACTGGTCAGAAAAGCACACTCCATATCGGATATCCACCGCATGCTGATGATCGGATTCGGGTCTCCCTTGAACTCAGGCGAAGAACAGGCGGAGAGATCCCGATACTGGAACTCTCGGGCACGGGGCTGTCCCCCTGTAGGCGGTGGAATCGCTACAATTCGCTCCTCCATCAGAACCACCACCTCATCTCGAATGGCAGTGATAATCTCGGGGATCGCCTCCCCGATCGCATGTGCCACCTCAGCAGCAATCATCTCCCGGATCTGTTCCGCAGTGATCCCGGCTTCATCCCGCGGTTCAGCCGCGTTGTTTCTTCTAGTGATGGCCATTCTAGGAAAAAGAAATTACAACGAGTTATTAGCACATAATAACTCATCATACCACGCTCACTCTCGACCCCTTGGATTCCTCGCGACTTTCCCCGACTAAAACATTGATCCTGTGCTTCCGGTAGTAGGAGCTCTACTACTACCATCTACACCTATCATTGTCCGCTCCGAGTCCCATCCCGACTGCCCAGGTAGTTGCTCGCCCAAACAAAAACTTTACACGTATGCCTATACCGACGCATGTACACACTCTTCCTAGTTCCCTAGGAATTTAACCCCAACCACAACCCTTGCTACCACTGAATCCCTACTAGCCATAACGAGTTGCCTCGCGATTACCCAGTCGCATGCAGTACAAATCAAATAGACATTCGAACACGAGATTCTATCCTAGAACGGTTGGACTCAAACAAGAGTTGCGCAATAGAACTAAATCAAATATTCTAAGGCTATACGATTCTTACTGCATACAATCAAATAACAACCTATTATAACTAGCATTAATCCTACTAGCAAGCAATCAACATACAGTACAGTGTAAACCACATAAGCAGTCTAGCATGCATACCCGATGATCTAGAAAGCGATAAATACACTAAGTACTGTACCTTCTCACTTGGCGTCGGCTGACTGTACACACTGCGCCCTAGATCACCGTTTCCCAAACGGGTTTTCCTTTTTCCTTTATTCTAAAAGATTTTAGTAAAAGAATTTAAAATTTCATAGCCGCAACTTGAGACCAAACACATCGAGATGTGTTTGATTCACTCAAGCTGTGCTCTGATACCAAGTTGTAATGTCCCCAAAATTACAAGGAATTTAAATTAATTTTAAATAAATCAATTCATTATAATCAAACCATAAATTAACAAATCCCATTACAATAAAATAAACGTCGTTAATTTAAACCGTCAAATGTAAATTTATGCAGCGGAAAAATTATAAAGTTTAAATCCCAATTTAAAAGTGAAACTCGAATAGCCTTCGCCTTACACTAGTGTGTACCGTCATGCTCGACTGCTCCTCGCACCTGAAATCATAAGATATTGGGAATGGGTAAGCACGAAGCTTAGTGAATTCTACCACCTACACAGGTAGCAATCACACATATATCACCCCTACTGGCAAGTAGGCTATCAACACCACAATTACCAGTATAATAACATATCAAAGTTTAATCATATAATCACATACCTCGGTCCCACCGAGCCCTCGGTCCCACCGAGCCTCTCAGTCCCACCGAGGTGTACACAAACACATACCAATCACACATTATATAGCTTACAACTAGCTATCACACCACAACTAGTTCACGTAAGCATACAATAACACGCAGGAACAAACACAACATATATGTAACTCCTAGTCTACGCAGTGAGAGAACTCACCTCAAAGCAACACAAGTATCCGCAACCGCAACACAAGCCAGACAACTTCACTCACCTTTTCCCACCTAATTACGTGTTAACAAAAGTCAAAGTGAAGTCCCAACCCAAAACCACAACTACTAGATTACAAGTTAAATATTCCAGCTTTTACTCTAAAAACACAGGTCTATTCGGGACCTGTTTAAGCCCTTATAAACTGATAAATCCAGAAATATTATTCCATAATCACAACGTCTCATGTCTTAGGGTTCCAGGTACATATCGCACGCCCTCTAACGATTTTTCTACAATTTAATATGGATTTTACAAAATCAACTTGCAGAACAGCAAAAAACAGGACCTTTCAGTACAAAACAACAATTTGATACTAGCTATGGTCCGAACTGATTTTTCCGTAAAACATATGAAACTTACTAGAGTCAGAATGGGAGATTTTGACACTTATTTCCTCCCAATACGATGTTCCTAGAATAAGTTATGGCTTTTATAAAACAGTGGCAGAAACTATATATTTCACATGAAATGACAACTATAGCTTATTAATCCATTAAATCATAACTTAACCCAAACAGACCCAGAAAGCCTAATAGCTTACTGGAAAGGTCATACTAGGTTGGTCAACAGCCGTGCACCACCCACTGCCGCCTCCGGCGGTGGTGGTCGTTGGCGGCGGCGACGGTGGTTACAGTAACACCTTCCGGCGGAACCTCCCAACATCACCCACCCCGACTCACCCGCAACCACACCCCTGCACACACCCGCACACCTGCACACACTGCACCCACCCCTCTGCCGCCACCACGGCTGCGTGCAGCGGCGGCCCCACCGTCGGCAGCCGTGGCTGCGGCGGTGGTGGTGGCGGTTCATGACAGCTTTTAGGCAAACGATAACAACGAGAAGAAAACCAACTTACCTCGACGAACCCTTCTTCCTCCTCTTTTCCGGTAGCAAACGACGGCGCTCCTCCTCTTCCCGGCGTCCCTCTATCTCTCCGGCGAACTCTCTCTCTTACACCTCTCTCTCTCTTCGCACCTCTCTCTCTCTCGCGAACTCTCTCTCTTCTCTCCGACAGGACTGCGCCGGGGCACCGGCGGTGGCTGTGGGGTTGCACGGCAGCGGCAACGAAACGAAACCGACGAGAGGGGGGGGGGGGAACTCGGTCGAGAGAAAAAACGTGAGGGAGAAATCAAAACTTAGATTCCAGGACCCTATCAGACCCCCCGTGTTAAGTCGCCGTAGGGAAACAAATAAGGATAAGAGATTGATAGGTTAAATAGGATTCTCACCCTGCTAGAGAGCCTTTTGTTTTCTATATGGTAAACAGATACTTGTATTTAAATTGTTTCAGATACTATGAATTTGAAGTGAAAGACTGAATCTGTTGAAAAGGCTTGGAAAGGATTTTGGTGATAAGCAAAACAGGTGAGTTTTACTTTAAAACGTTTTGAAACTGGAATACATATATGTATGTAATATAATATATTGAGATATTGTATTTACATGAGTATTCTACTATACGAGAATACGTTGGCCGGACTTAGGACCGGTGTGTTGGCTGTAATATTCGTAAAACGTTGTTGGCTGTAATTGTCGTACAACGAAGTTAATTTATTAGTTGGCTTGCAACCAACTAATATGGACAAGAGAATGAGATGGGAAAATACATGATGATTGATTCATAACTGGGAATTGTGTTTGTATTATGTGAATGGTGGTGTGCAAAAGATTTTCAAAGAAACATGGATTTTTTCACTTAGACCATTAGGTCTAACCCTCATTTTGTTTTAAATATGTATTCCAGGGCGTGGATCGGATAAGAGCAAGTAAGAGAAATAATCAGTGGATAGCTTTTGTGAAGACTTATGATTTGAAGACTAAGATGGGTTTTGTAGTTATAGTTACATTACTAAATATCGTGTATGTAATTAGCGAAAAGTTTGTAACGAAATACCATATTTTGGTTGTAAAGATTATAGGACCTTGTTTGATATATGATGTATCTTTGTTATGTAACTATGTTAGGCAATGTATGTTATTTGTTATCTATTTGGAAACCGGGTTGTTACAACTTGTCCACTCAACGTGAAGTTTCAAGTAGAACACTTAATCGAACGCTGAACTTTATCATTCACTGATAAAGGTTCATTTGGTGAAAGTTGATCATGAAGCCTCCTCTACGAGCAACTTTTGTCTTATCCCCTCGCACGCCTCCGTACGATTTTGTCAGAACGGACATCCCTTTTGTCCTGAATTGTACAACCAACTTTGATTCTGCACTATTCATCATGCAGCCACTAGGTTGTCTACTGAAGTCAAACCATGCAACCAACCAGAGGCAACTATGTGTAAATGTGTACTATTAGGCATTAAATGCATGCATTATTTAAAGGAAACCCTACTTCATTTATGAAGTGCTTGGCCATTTCCTCTCACTGAACTTACTGTGTGAAAGAATACTCCCCTTAGTGTTCTTATTTTCCTTCTGTCTTATTTCTAGTGCCAGAAATCTTAGTATTCTCATAGTATGTTTAGATGAGGTTTATTCCTTAATCTTGTTCCGCAACAAACTATAAATTGTTTGATATTGTTAGCTTCAATGTTTCTGTTTGTAAAAGTAGTGAAAATAGTCTAAGTTCAAAAGTAACCCATAGAGGCTCTACCGGGTAACCGAGTAAACCGAGAAGACAGAAGTTTTTGACAGAGGCTCTGTCGGGTATCCGAGTAACCGAGAAGATAGAAGTCTTCGACAGAGTCTCTGTTGGGTTAATCAAGAAGACCGAAGAAACAACATATGACTCTTTTATGAGGGCAAAGCCACAGAGCTTCTGTCAAACTTGACAGAGACTCTGTGGTAAAAAGAAGATGTACACAAAAGATCTGAACAAGGACGAACATGCTTCTTACAATATCTGCCATTCGAAGGTTCTAAAGATCAATCGTACAAAGGTGTGACCTGACTACTCCACGTGTCAAACTCTGAACGGTTTTCGCCTAAAGCTGAATACGGAGCATTTAATGAACGTTGTATCTGCAACAGTTCCATAATAGTGTTTTGTACCTTCCAACAACTATACCTCAGTAGTGTTTTAGTACCTTCAGTCCTTATTGTCCCCTTTAAGAGTAGTATAAATAGAAGGTTCATGTGAACTCTTCTATTAAGCTTTTAGCACAACACACACACCATTAACTGTAGATTTCTTGTTAATCCTTTGAAGTTCTTGGTGTTCTTGATATATATCAAATACAGTAATCTTGGAGATATTCATCTGTTCTTACATACTGTTTATTTGATATTGTGTGTTCTTCTACCTTACATTATCTTTCAGTTCTTAAATACGCGTCTGCACCATTGATAACTCTATTTTTAAAGTTATTATTTCCTTGTTTTTCCTATTTTATTCTGTCAAATTTATCCATTCCGCCTCTCAAAACCCCCATTCTTGGTATAAATCTCGAAAATGAGCAAAAGGAACGAACCTTAGTGTTCAATAAACTATTTGGTAGAATTTTGGTGTTTTCACGTTTTATCCTGCAGTGATCACTGTTGTGCCCACTCCGGCTGCCCACTATTCGAGCTGATCAAGAAAGACAAAAGAAACTAATAGTTGGGACTTAATTTGCTGGAGGAAGAAGGTTCTTTAGCAGAGAAATGGCTGGAGAAAGTACAAAATGGCATCTACATTGGAGATTGCAACAAGTACTCCTTTATGTACTTAGAATTGACTTGGAAAAGGGTCCATTGGGTAATAAATTTACACAAAATGCTAATTTCTGCCACAACACAGCAGTTTTTACCCATTGGAAGACTCACCTCTTTTGTGTAATACCCAACTCCTTCTCCTAGTATATAAAGGAGCACTTGGGTTCATTTATGGGAATCAATTTTTAATCTTGCAATCATCTTGGGTTAAGTTTAGGTAGCTTTAAATTCTGTCATCTACCACATTAGTTTAGGCTTTCATTTACTGCATTAACTTAGCTTTAATTTCTGTAATTTCCTTTCCTAGTTAATTGTAGTTCGTAAAACACAGTGGGCAGTGACGATTTCTTGTTCCCCACTGTGAGCACTATTCAATCCACTTTCAGTTTTACTATGTGCAATTATTCATCTTTTGTTTTCTTTACTTCAGAAATGTTAGGCTAAGCATCCTTTGGGATGTAGGAAGGAGAAGTACCTGGATTTTATTAAAAATGCTTGGGTAATCTTTATACTTAGAATATTTGTTGTTTTGGTTGTTCATTCTCGATATTTACCCAAAGATGCGAACAAGCCGATCACTTGCAAGGATCTAAAGTCTAGTTCTTAACTTATGACGCTTACGAAAGTGAGGTCGGCACAGTGAGCTAATCTCTGATCACTGGAGTAGTAGGCAAGCTAATTTGTGTATTAAAAACACTTAAGAGTATTTGTCTCTACACATTCCATCGAGGCCTGAAAAGGTCCATTTAGAGATTACCATTGACAAAACAACAAGTATTAAGAGTATGGGATTTTTATCTAACGGTGTGAGTATTTTGTAACCGGGCTTTTCTAGCGAAAATGTCCACCACGAATACAAGGATCACTTCTAAGGACCGAGTATTTGATATAAAATCTAGGGAAAATCCAACCTATATTCCTCCTTTTTAACATTAAGTAAATCGTTTAAAGTAGCTATTTCACCAAACCAAACCAAAGTATTATTTTCCTCTCTAATTGAAACTTGTAAAAGGAGCTCATGAGAACCGTATTGTCTTGATTGTCCAGTCTCTGTGGATTCGATTCTGGTATTTTACCAACTATTACTTGTTGTGACGATCATAGTGGACAATGTACACTTGCACTTCCCACTGTGGACAGTTTGCAACCCACTGCGATTAAAACACATATTTCGCACGTACCAAGTTTTTGGCGCCGCTGCCGGGGACTGGCGTGATTTTAAATCTCAAGACATTAGTTTTTGTTCGAGCCCGAGTAACTCGTTTTTCTAAGTTTTTCGTGTTGCATGCCAAGGCAACAACACGAACCTTTGTTACCAATCGATCTTGAAATAGAGAAAACTTTTCAAAGAAGACGTAGAAACAGAAATCGACACCCTCCTGTGATTCCCACTGTGAACATGGCTTCAATACCGCCACCTGTAGTGGAGACCACAATCACGATTGCCGATAGCAAAGATCGAAAAATACGGGACTATGCTACTTCCGGAGCCAGTGATTTAGGCTCCGGGATTCGAAGGCCCGTCCTTGAAACAACGCATTTTGAACTCAAACCGGTGATGTTTCAAATGATCCAAGCCATGGGTCAATTTGGAGGATCACCATCTGAGGATCCGCACTCGCACTTAAAATCTTTTTTAGAAATGACCGATTCCTTTTAATTGCAAGGTGTTAGTGATGAGGCATTAAGACTAAGGCTTTTCCCTTTTTCATTAAGGGATAAGGCGAAGTCTTGGCTGAACGCACATGCACCTCACTCGATAATCACTTGGCAAGATCTTGCGGATAATTTTTTGCAAAAATACTTTCCTCCCACGAGGAATGTAAGGTTTAGAAATGATATAATTTTGTTTAGGCAAGAAGAAGATGAGGCTGTTTCGGATGCATGGGAACGATTTAAAGATTTACTTCGAAAGTGCCCACATCATGGCATCCCACATTGCATCCAATTGGAGACCTTTTACAATGGTCTTTCCAATGCAGCCAAAATCATCTTAGATGCTACAACCGGTGGAACATTCACGAGTAAAACCTACAATGAAGGATATCAAATCTTAGAAAAAGTGTCCAACAACAATACCGAATGGTCAAATCCGAGAGCACCTGTACCAAAGACCAGCAACATCGATTCTGAGGCACTTAAAACCATGAATGCACAATTAGTGGCCTTGACCAAAATCGTTTTAAATCAAAATAGAGGCCAAGTCAATTCCGCAACACATCTCCGTGAAAACTGCTCCCTCTGTGGAGAAGAGCATGTTTTTTATTTTTGTCCAGCAAATCCCGAATCTGTTAATGTCATAGGGACCAACCCACGGAACAATCCTTTTTCGCAAACCTATAATCCAGGTTGAAGGAACCACCCGAATTTCTCTTGGTCTGGAAATCATGGACTCCAACCCCACGGGGCGAGTCATGGCCAATCCAGACCACACAATCCCCCTGGATTTCAGCAACATCACAGTGCGCAAAATTCAAATCACAGTGGGCAGAACCCACCAAGCTTTCACCAAGGCCAATCCTCTCAACACTATCAATAACGATCTACTCAACCTGCTGAGATCCAACCGTCTCTTGAATCAATTCTCAAGGGTTTCATTAATCAAACTCAAGCAGCCATTAGGAATATAGAAACCCAAGTAGGACAGTTAGCCGTTGAAGTTAAGAATAGACCACCAAGAACATCACCTAGTGATACCGAAAACGCTAGGATGATAGGAAAAGGACCTGAACATGTCAAGTCCATAACGCTAAGGAGTGGAAAGGATCTGAAAGATATCATTTTCGAATCTGATGATTCGCCTCAAATGCCCACTGTGCTTCCCACAGTGGGCACTCCTCAGGTCACTATGCTTCCCACAGTGAGGACCAACATCCCTGACCTTCCCACTTTTGGACCTGTGCCAATGCCTACTTTTCCAAAGCCAATACCACAACAAGCTCAGATTGACCCACGAAGCATACCTTTTCCTCACCAAATGAAACCTAAAAATGTCGATGTTCAGTTTAAAATTTTTTTAGACATTTTTAAACAGCTTCATATTAACATACCCTTGGTAGAAGCTCTTGAGCAAATGCCAAGCTATGTTAAGTTTTTAAAAGATATTTTGAACAAAAAGAGGAAGTTGGGTGAATTTGAGACAGTGGCTTTGACCGAAGAATGTAGTGCCCTCCTTACTAGCAAGATTCCACCTAAGTTGAAAGACCCGGGTAGTTTCACCATTCCATGCACAATAGGAGGACAAGATGTAGGTCAAGCACTTTGTGATTTGGGAGCTAGTGTAAATTTGATGTCGTTGTCCATTTTTAAGAAGTTAGGTATTGGAGAGGCTAGACCCACAACTGTGACATTACAACTAGCCGACCGATCCATTGCCTACCCCAAAGGAAAAATAGAAGACGTTTTCGTCCAAGTGGATAAATTTATCTTCCCCGCCGATTTTCTAGTCCTAGATTATGAGGCCGATAAAGAAATCCCAATCATCTTAGGACGTCCGTTTCTAGCAACCGGACGAACTTTGATTGATGTGCACAAAGGAGAACTCACTATGCGAGTTAATGACCAAGAAGTGACCTTCAATGTCTTTAAATCCCTTAAGTATATAAATACCAAGGACTGTTTTGCTTTGAGTTTGATAAATGAAATCCACAATTTTGAAACAGTGTTCACAGTGGGCAGTGCGAGTGAGCACTCTGAATCTGAGAGTGATGATGCTTTTGAGGATGAGTGTAACGCCATGATAGCAGCTTTTGAGCCTCTGGACTTCAAGCATAGAGATGTGCAACCACCTTCAATAGAACAACCCCCCGAGTTAGAGCTTAAACCATTGCCTTCCCACTTGAAATATGCTTATCTCGCTAAGGATAATAAACTTCCCGTTATTATCTCTTCAAAACTTAGCGAGAAACAAGAGCTACTTCTGATAGATTTATTGATGAAGCATCAGAAGGCATTTGGTTGGACCATAGCGGACATTCGAGGAATTAGTCCCTCTTTATGTCAACATAAGATCAATTTGGAGAGTGACCACCCGGGGAAAGTCCAACCTCAAAGAAGATTGAACCCCATCATGAAGGAGGTAGTTAAGAAAGAAGTCTTGGAGTGGTTAGATGCCGGTATTATCTATCCCATTGCTAGTAGTAGTTGGGTGAGCCCCGTCCAGTGTGTCCCTAAAAAGGGAGGGACGACGGTAGTAAAGAACGAAAAGAACGAGCTCATTCCCACTAGGACTGTCACGGGATGGAGGATATGCATGGACTATAGACAACTCAACTTGGCCACTAAGAAAGACCACTTTCCTTTGCCTTTCATGGATCAAATGCTTGATAGGTTTGCGGGAAAGGAATTTTATTGTTTTGTAGATGGATACTCCGGATACAACCAAATCCACATCGCACCCAAGGACCAAGAAAAGACCACCTTTACTTGTCCCTACGGTACTTTTGCATTCCGGAGAATGCCGTTTGGATTGTGTAATGCTCCCGCCACTTTTCAACGTTGTATGATGGCCATTTTTACCGATATGATAGAAGATACCATAGAAGTTTTTATGGACGATTTTTCTGTAATAGGGACATCATTCGACAATTGTGTGGGAAATTTAGAGAAAAGCCTAGTGAGATGTGAGACCCACGACCTAGTTTTAAATTGGGAAAAATGTCATTTTATGGTCGAAGAGGGTATTGTGTTAGGACACCTTGTCTCAAAAAGGGGGTTGGAAGTTGATAAAGCCAAGCTTGAGGTAGTGGCACAACTTCCCGAACCCACAACAGTAAAAGGTATTCGAAGTTTTTTGGGTCACGCATGTTTTTATAGGAGGTTCATCAAGGATTTTTCAAACACTACAAAACCCCTATGTAACCTATTACAACATGAAAAAGACTTCATCTTTTCCCAAGAATGCCGAGAAGCTTTTGAAAAAATCAAGGAAGCATTAGTCACAGCACCCATAGTGACCACTCCTGACTGGTCGCTCCCATTCGAAGTGATGTGTGATGCCAGCGATTGGGCTGTGGGGGCTGTTCTCGGACAGAAAAAGAACAAAGTTTTTCACCCCATTTATTATGCAAGGAAAACATTGATTGAAGCTCAGATTAATTACACTGTTACTGAAAAAGAATTACTTGCGGTGGTGTTTGTTTTGATCGTTTCAGGTCATACTTGATACGGACGAAGGTAATAGTGCACACAGATCATGCATCGATCAAATATTTGATCAACAAGGCTGATTCTAAGCCACGGTTGATTAGATGGGTTTTATTACTGCAAGAATTTGACCTTCAGATCGTCGACAGAAAAGGCACGAGCAATCAGGTTGCCGATCATCTGTCCAGGCTCGAGAAGATAGTGGGCACTGTTGATCCCACTCCTGATCCCATTCCGGTAAAAGAAACTTTTCCCGATGAACAATTATTATCTGCTCAACATCGTGAGAATAATATTCCTTGGTATGCTGATATTGCAAACTTTTTAGCAAGTGGACTTAAGCCCCACGGGATGAGTGGACAAGCATTCAAGAAGTTTTTACACGACACACGACAATACGTTTGGGACGATCCTTTCTTGTACAAGATAGGGGTGGACCAAATATTGAGGCGTTGTGTCCATTGGAGTGAGCAACATCAAATACTCCATGGTTGTCACACATCCCACTACGGTGGCCACTTCGGTGGAAACCGTATCGCCGCAAAATTTTTGCAAAGTGGATTCTTTTGGCCCACTGTTTTTAAAGACTCATTTGAATTTGTGAAAAATTGTGAGCAATGTCAACATACGGGGAATATATCACAAAGAAATGAAATGCCTCTTAACAACATTCTAGACGTTGAACTTTTTGATGTTTGGGGATAGATTTTATGGGACCTTTTCCGAATTCCAACAACAACCTTTATATTTTGATTGCGGTAGATTATGTTTCAAAATGGGTAGAATCCATTGCTTGTCACTCCAATGATGCTAACACCGTGGTGAAGTTCTTACATAAGAATATATTCACTCGCTTCGGAACACCACGAGCATTAATTAGTGACGAAGGAACCCATTTTGTAAACAAAGTCATGATCGCGGTTCTTGCTAAGTATGATATTCATCATAGAGTGGCCACCGCATACCATCCACAAACCAATGGTTTGGCCTAACTTTCAAATCGTGAAATCAAAGGGATCTTGGAAAAAGTTGTTAAACCGTACCGAAAAGATTGGTCAACCAAACTTGATGATGCTCTTTGGGCCTGTCGAACGGCCTATAAAACTCCTTTGGGAATGTCTCCATTTAAATTAGTTTTTGGCAAGGCTTGCCATTTACCGATTGAATTAGAGCACAAGGCGTTTTGGGCCCTTAAAGAGCTTAACATGAGTGAGGATGCTGCGGGAATCAAAAGGAGTTTACAAATGCATGAGCTAGAGGAGTTGCGATATCACTCCTATAAGAACGCAAAGTTGTATAAAGAGAAGACCAAGATGTGGCACGATCGAAGAATCAACCATAGGGAGTTCATGGAAGGACAACAGGTACTATTGTTCAACACCCGTCTCAAACTCTTTCCAGGTAAACTAAAATCAAGATGGACGGGACCATACACCATTGTCAAGGTGAGTCCTTTCGGAACAGTGGAGTTGAAGTCTCCACAATCGGGTCAGACCTTTAAAGTCAATGGGCAAAGGGTAAAGCATTTTCTTCATGAGAGTGCCCACATCCCTGCCCACTCTCCACCTCACTATGGTTAGAGAAAGTCAACGCTGTTTGTAAATATTTTATTTCAGTAATTGTTGTCTTTTTATTAAATTTGGTATTTTTAATTCTGCATGGTAGTTCATTTCTGTGTGTGTAGGGGAACTTTAGCACTTTTTGGAACAAAAAGGTTCGCAGTGGGCAGAGGTTGTTCACTGCGCTCCTCACTCTCAGTCTGACTTATGAAAAGACGGTTTGGGGGGCCCAAGGCTGACACACATCATACTTTTTCTTACGCAAATGTCAACCTTTTCCTGCCACTTGTCCTCACCCCACCTATTCCCAAGATTAACCATCATTATCTCTCTCTCTCTTTCCTAATAGTCGTTCCATCTCAAAAAGCCTAAAACCCTTCCTTTTCAAAAAAATAGAACCTCTCTCTCTCCATAAACCCCATATACTTTTCATCTTCTCCTTCCTTTCTTTTTACGAACCAGAGGAAAAATATACACCAAAAACCCTAACATGGCTAGAAGCAAAAGATTAGCCTCTCATCCCGATGCACTCACACGACCAGCGGTCCGCCGCCGAACCGCCGAAGACCAACCACCGGAGGATGTCACCGGCGATCTCAATAAAACCCCACCAATTTCTGGTGAACCTCCGGTCATCTCCAATGTTGCAGATGCGAGTTCGTCCAAGCCAGAAAGTCCGAAAGCCGTATCTTCATCTCGGGTCTCGGACTCTGTTCAAACCCCTTTTGATGATCCAGATTTGCAGGAGGATGAGGAAATGCAGAGGTTACAAGAGGAATACAACAAAAGGGTCGCGGAAATCAAGATAAGGAAGGAAGAAGCCGAGAGAAAACGACGAGAAGAGGAGGAGAGATGGAAAAGGGAAGAAGCCGAAAGATTGGTTAAAGAAGAGGAGGAGAGATTGAAAAGGGAAGAAGCCGAAAGATTGGCTAGAGAAGAGGAGAAGAGAAAATGAATAGAGGAGGAAGAACGAAAGAAAGCTGAAGAAGCAAGGATTCGCGAGCAAGAAAAGAAAAAGGCAGAAGACGAGCGCTTGGCACGTGAGGAAGAAGAAAGAAAAAGAATCAACGAACAAAGGCAGAAAAAGAGTAAGGAGCAGACTCAGACTGTAGAAACTCCCCAAGCTAAAAATGTTGATAGTGTGGAGGATGTTCACACCACTGCCCACAGTGAGGAAACATCAACCAAAACACTCCAAAGGAGCAAGGGAGTGGTTACACGATCTGGTGTAACCAAGAAGGCATCATCTGAAAGTCCTACAAGAAAAGGTAAGGGTATCGAACCCTCTTTAAGTTCTTCTTCTATTGATACTAATGCGGGGAGTGAACAAAACCCATCTGAAAATCCGCATCTGTCCACTGTGGGGACTGTTCATGCCCCCAGTGGGATTCCGAGGCAGTTCACTTCCCCCGCAGCTAGAGCCCACTATGAGTGTATTTGCACTCGGAAGTTGAATTTAGAGAAGGGTTTCGACCCCGACTTCGTTGAAGCCAACCCTTTTGTCAAAGATAAACTTATAGCACAAGATTGGGCGACCATTGCCACTGCCAATCGCCGTGCTAATGCATCACTAGTCCGGGAATTTTTTGCAGAGGCATCCCAAGCCAAAGAATCGTTTGTAATGGTTAGAGGAAAAGTTGTGGACTACACTCCAGGTCAAATAAATCCAGTGTTAGGTAGAGGAGCCCCGGAACCTTGTGCTTTTGGACAGTTCCTGGCAAAAATGACTCCGGCTGATGAGGAGTTAATTTTAAAAGCAATAGCAATAGAGGGAAGGCCATGGAATCAAGATGGCCAGAGGAGGTGTCTATACGCTGGCTCCCTCACAACTGAGGCTGCTGTGTGGTTCCAATTCCTTCGGGCCTCTGTGGCCCCAACATCACACGACACGACTCTCTCCATGCATAAGTGTGCCATGCTTTACTGCGTTCTCGCTAAAAAGAAGATCAATATGGGAATCATTATGCATGGTGCCATCCGTCAGGCCTGAACTCGAACCAAGGTAATCCTACCCCTTCCTTGCCTTATTACACACTTACTAATAGATGCCGGAGTGCCCACGGCTGCAGAAGACCAGTGGATCGTTTCCACGAAAAATATCAGTATTCAAACCATTAAGAAGATGACAAGAGAGATAGGAGGCCAGTCTGATGAGCCTGCCCAAGTATAGCCCAACGTGCGAATAGCCGACGAGCACATAGTGGGCACTGACTTGCCCACTAAGAAGAAGAAGGGTACCCCACTGCGCTCGAAGACTACAGGAGAAGCAAGCACACGCTCAGTCAACCCGATGACCGCCATTCTGCACGCCATTTCAGCACTCACGCACAAAGTCGACCTCCTCGCAGCTGAGCAGAAGCATGTCAACCGCGCCCTTGAATCGGTCTGGATGTACAACCGCGATCGTCATGCGGTTGTGAACCAAATGTACATGGCTGCCGATCCTCTCCTTGCCGCACAAATCCCAGAATTTCCAGAGGGGATCTGCCTCACTGTGGGAACTGAGGAAGACTCGGCCGACAGTTCACCGAAGGCAACCCAAACGCCGTAATGGTTTGTTTTAAACACTTTGGTTTCATTCTCTAGGCTCTCAAAACAATTTTAATTTTTCTGTATGATGCCTATGGATAGGCTCTTGACATAATTTGTTGCTTTCCGCACTTTTGGTTAATGATGCATGGATCCCTGCTATGTTTGGCAGGTGCTTTTGGTTACTAACTCACTTCGAATTTGCATGTTTGTTTGATCTCGTCTCCAGTCTAGGTACAACTTTCGATTTCCAACACAAAAGGGTCACTTTTGTATGTACGAATCTTAAACTTGACGCTATGAAATGATTTAGGCCATCTTTGAATCCCAACAAGACCTATTTTTGTAACACCAAAACCACCTCTTTGAACCCAATATTCAGGTCACAGTGGGGACACTGTGCAGTTTTAAGTTTGAGGTGGGGACTTCCAGAGTGACTTCCAGTCTGCCCACAGTGGGGACACTGTGAAGTCTAAGTTTGAGGTGGGTAAGCCGTACCCAACTCTAAAAAAAAACACAAAAACAGAAGAAAAACGGAGTGTCACTAACAAAATTGATGGTGTGCCTTTTCTGGACCATCAAAGTGACCACTCCCGCAGAAAAAGATGGTGTGCCTTTTCTGGACCATCAGAATGCCCACTCTCACAAAAACAGCCATACCCAAATAAAGCCTGAAAGTGTGCGTCCATACTAGTGAAAAATCTAAACCACTCACTTCTCAAAATAAAAATCTCAAAGCGAGATCTTCGGCCTATGTTTGGAATTTCGTGCCAAAACCCTTGGGACAAACACTCAAAGCCACAAAACCTTTCGAATCCAAGAAAAGCCCTATTGATCAATTGTGAACAAGGGAAGATTTCGTCAAGAACAAAAGTGAAACTTTAAAGTGTTAGAATCGAAAGAAGTATCCAAGGAGGGAGATCAACGTCCATTCAAGATGAGAAGTCGGTAAGTTCCTAAAAGCTCTAAGTACATTATTTTTATTACTTGGGGACAAGTAATGGTTTAAGTTTGAGGTTGTGATAACTCTATTTTTAACGTTATTATTTCCTTGTTTTTCCTATTTTATTCTGTCAAATTTAGCCATTCCGCCTCTCAAAACCCCCATTCTTGGTATAAATCTCGAAAATGAGCAAAAGGAACGAACCTTAGTGTTTAATAAACTATTTGGTAGAATTTGGGTGTTTTTCACGTTTTATCCTGCAGTGATCACTGTTGTGCCCACTCCGGCTGCCCACTATTCGAGCTGATCAAGAAAGACAAAAGAAACTAATAGTTGGGACTTAATTTGCTGGAGGAAGAAGGTTCTTTAGAAAAGAAATGGTTGGAGAGAGTAAAAAATGGCATCTACATTGGAGATTGCAACAAGTACTCCTTTATGTACTTAGATTTGACTTGGAAAAGGGTCCATTGGGTAATAAGTTTACACAAAATGCTAATTTGTGCCACAACACAACAGTTTTTACCCATTGGAAGACTCACCTCTTTTGTGTAATACCCAACTCCTTCTCCTAGTATATAAAGGAGCACTTGGGTTCATTTATGGGAATCAATTTTTAATCTTGCAATCATATTGGGTTAAGTTTAGGTAGCTATAAATTCTCGCATCTACCACATTAGTTTTAGTCTTTCATTTACTGCATTAACTTAGCTTTAATTTATGTAATTTCCTTTCCTAGTTAATTGTAGTTCGTAAAACACAGTGGGAAGTGACGATTTCTCGTTCCCCACTGTGAGCACTATTCAATCCACTTTCAGTTTTACTATGTGCAATTCTTCATCTTTTGTTTTCTTTACTTCGGAAATGTTAGGCTAAGCATCATTTGGGATGTAGGAAGGAGAAGTACCTGGATTTTATTAAAAATGCTTGGGTAATCTTTATACTTAGAATATTTGTTGTTTTGGTTGTTCATTCTCGATATTTACCCAAAGATGCGAACAAGCCGATCGCTTGCAAGGATCTAAAGTCTAGTTCTTAACTTAGAAATGAGTAGAACGCAGTGACACGAGCTTGAATGATGCTAGGGGATTCGAAAGAATTTTTATGACGCTTACGAAAGTGAGGTCGGCACAGTGAGCTAATCTCTGCCCACTGGAGTAGTAGGCAAGCTAAATTGTGTATTAAAAACACTTAGAGTATTTGTCTCTACACATTCCATCGAGGCCTGAAAAGGTCCATTTAGAGATTACCATTGACAAATAACAAGTACTAAGAGTATGGGATTTTTATCTAACAGTGTGAGTATTTTGTAACCGGGCTTTTCTAGCGAAAATGTCCACCACGAATACGAGGATCACTTCTAAGGACCGAGTATTTGATATAAAATCTAGGGAAAATCCAACCTATATTCCTCCTTTTTAACATTAAGTAAATCGTTTAAAGTAGCTATTTCACCAAACCAAACCAAAGTATTATTTTCCTCTCTAATTGAAACTTGTAAAAGGAGCTCATGAGAACCGTATTGTCTTGATTGTCCAGTCTCTGTGGATTCGATTCTGGTATTTTACCAACTATTACTTGCTGTGACGATCATAGTGGACAGTGTACACTTGCACTTCCCACTGTGGACAGTTTGCAACCCACTGCGATTAAAACACATATTTTGCACGTACCAACCATACAATATGAACTAACTGAATGTTAAGATCATTGTTTAAGCAAAACAGGAACCAACAATTGGTATCAGAGCGAACCTTGATTTTTAATATCAAGGGACCCACTGTATAACTATGATCTTTGGTAGAAACATGGATTTTTAACATATTCTTCATATTATTCAAACAGTGTCTGTTTTTCTGCCTTTTTCGCTTCATTCGAACCTTGGTAAACTTATAGAATCTGTTATTCTGGTTAAAAACCCCCATTTTAGTGCTCAGCTTAAAGCTTTTAAGCTTAAAAACTTCATACCAAGCATCCACTTCATACACTGAAAAGTTTGCTGTTCAAACCCTTTTTTGGAAAATTTATCTTTTCTAAAATGACGAACAACTTCCTCTCTGCTGGTTCCTTAACCAAACCTCCCACTCTTCTTAGAGAAGAATACCCTCAATGGAAGATTCGATTGGTTCACTTCTTTGAGGGTACTGACAAATAATTAGTTTATTAGATCCGTAACCCTCCTTTCGTTCCCATGATAACTATACCTCGTGTTCCTAGCACAGACGACACACCTGAAATCCCAGAACACACGAAACCAATGACCCAAGAAAATTGGTCTAATTATGATTGGCCGAAATACGAAGTTGCTCAGAAAACTAAAAGAATTATGATTATGGACATCCCAAATGACATTTTCCAGTCCATGGATGCATGTGAATCTGCATATGATCTATGGAAAGAACTGGAAAAAGAACTAGAAGGAGGAGTCAAAACCCAGAAGAACCGCAAAGCTCAATACATAAATGAATACTATGCCTTTAAAGCTCTGCCAACCGAATCTCTGCAAACTACGTATGATAGGTTCAACTCTCTAATAAACAAGTGCAAGAAGTTCGGCGTCCACAGAACCTTTGAAGAAAACAACGTTATGTTCCTAAAGTCTCTGAATGAAGAATGGCTTCAGTTATCTATGTCTCTACAAACAATTCAAGACTTAGATTTCTGGACCCTATCAAACCTCTATGGAACATTGGCAGCACAAGAGCCTCAGGTAGCACAAACGAAAGACCAGATCATTGCACCTCTTGCATTGGTTGGTAAGACTACCAGGGCTAGAGAGAAACCGAAGAAATAGAAAGCAACAGAAGAAAGAAAAACATGATGATGTGTTGGCTTCAATCTCCCTAATCGTAGAAGTATTTAGAAGTAGTGAAAAATAGGCTAAGTGAAGAAAGCCTCTTACAAAGGCTCTGCCACTTCCGAAAGATCAAGGTCAAGAAGCTACAGAAGCTACAAAGGAAAACATAACCTCTGTTGGTTACACAAAGAAGACCAATGACTTGGAACCCGGTGAAGACTGCTCTACAGAAGACCAGACCTCAGAACCTCTGTAACCCTTTACAGAGCCTCTGTGGTTTCCGATAAAGACTTGGAGGATATTTTATATCTTGCTACTGTTACTGGATCCATTCATCAACTTGCATGGAAGCGTGCCCTGTCAAACCTCAACACGTGTCAAGCTCTGAATGGACTCAATAGGGCTTAGTACAACATAGATGTCTGCGACATTAAATGCAATACAACACGTTCGTCTGCTCCATTAAATGCAATACAGCACGAACAATTGTTCATGCCATCCGTTCTACTATTCATGCCGTCCGAACAACAGTAGCTCTTGCTTTATGGTCCCCTAGAGTAGTATAAAAGGAAGTCTCATGTTGAGATCTTCCTTAACAATCTTAAGATCAATCACTCAAGAATCTGAGAATCTGAGTTTCATACTTATGCTTTATATCGTCAAACCTGTTTAAGTATTGCACTCTCACACACACACCAAACAGTTCTTAATCTGTTCTTGGTGTTCTTATTATATATCGAACAACAATAACCTTCAAGATATCATTTTGTTCTTTACTGTTTCTTCATATTGTATGTTCTAAGTATATCAAACATATCTGTTAGTTCTTCAAATACGCTTCCGCATCAAACATAAACTCGAACTAATAGATCTGTTAATCTTGTCTAATCAAACCCGGGATCCAACAATTGGTATCAGAGCCTTCCTTGATTTTTAATATCAAGTGATCCTCTTTGTTACAAGATTCGTGATAGACATCATTCTGTTTTAACCTGTTCATTTCGTTAAAAAGTTTCTGTTTCCCTATCATTTTTCGATTTATTCGAAAACGGTATTCTTAAAAGAAACTATTTTTTTCAGGTTAAAACTCCATCAAAGTGCACTCTGGGAACTATTAAAACCCAGAAAACCTTCCAGATCATCAGACTCATACTCTTTCGTCATATTATATTTTTAGAACCCTCGAAACTCTTACAATGAGAAATACAAATAATTTTTTCACTGATGGTTCACTAACCAAGCCTCCTACTCTCCTTCGAGATGAGTATCCTCAATGGAAGATAAGAATGATCAATTTCTTTGAGGGTACTGAAAAATCTCTCGTACAATATATTTACAACCCTCCTAAAGTTCCCATGATAACAGTACCACGAGTACTAGCTACTGCTGAATCTCTTGAAATCCCTGAACATAAAAAACCTAAGCCAAAAGGAGAATGGTCAAATGAAGATAAGGCAGAAGATGATGTTGCACAGAAAACAAAGAGAATATTGATCATGGCTATCCCCAATGAACGTTTTCAATCCTTAGATGCATCCGAAACAGCGCACGGTCTTTGAAATGATCTAGAAAGACAGTTGGAAGGGGGTGCTAAAACGCAGAAGAACCGAAGGGCACAATACATAAATGAATATCATGCCTTCAGAGCCTCTGCAACAGAATCTCTGCAAACGACGTACGACAGGTTCAACTCTCTCATAAACAAATGTAGAAAGTCTAGCATTCACAGAACCTCAGATGAAAATAACGTCATGTTTCTAAAGAGCCTGAATGATGAATGGCTCCAGTTGTCTATGTCTTTACAAACAAACCAAGATCTAGACTCCTGGACACTATTTGATCTCTATGGAACACTAGCCGCACGGGAGCCTCAAATAGCACAGGCTAAAATACTAACCATTGCACCATACGCATTGTTTAGTAAATCTACAGAGGGTGCAGAGACACCGAGAAATGAGAGAGCAACAAAGGAGAAGAAGAAGGAGAAGAAGAAGATAGTGACGGTTGACAGCGAAGAAGACGAGCTGATAGAAGAAGAGATAACTCTTGCATCATTAGCTAAGTCCTTAGCTCTGTTGACAAGAGAGTTTAGAGGAAACCAGAGGGGTTCAGGAATTGATCGATATGGCAGAGACAACTGAGGTGATAGAAGAGATGATGGAAGAAGAGAATAATCGATTGACCGACAGAGGTAAGATGATAGAAATGACCGACAGAGGTCAAGCGACAGAAACTACAGAGGTAATGACCGACAGAGGTCAGATGACATGGTGAGCCACACACAACAAGAATGCTGCAAGTGTGGCAAGCCTGGTCATTACGCAAACGAATGCCGAACGAAGAAAGGTGGAGATCTACAGAAGTCCAACGATCGTACTGGAAACACTTCCCAAGGCTGTTTCAACTGCGGGAAGCCAGGCCATTTCGCAAATGAATGCAGAAGTAGATCAAATCGCCCACAAAAGGACTCAGCTTTTTACAAAAAGAAGGATGAGTATTATGCGCAAAAATCCCTAATGGCGAACAAAGGGCATTCTGAGGCGAACAAGGAGGACTTCGAGTCAGACTCTACCTCTGACGATGAATACACCACCAATGCCCTATTCTGTGGCATGGCAGAAGTCGACTCCGACACTGAAACTGAGGTATCTACTTCAAACTCTACCTCTTGAATTAATTCTGTAGATGATAATTTACTTACACTTAACATTGAACTGATTGAACTAAAAGAGATAAATGAAAGCATTCAGAAAAGACTCATTTTTAATGAGAGAGAAGTACGACTTCTCACCCAAGAAATGGACAGAACTTTTGAAGAAAAGGAAAGAGTAGAAAAGAATTGGAACAAAAATCTAGATCCTTTAGAAAGGCAAATTTCTGAATTAACCTTTGCTCTAAAAGACAAAACAAAAGAACTTTCAGTTTCTAGGAGTGAAACAACTGACATAAGAGCTCTTAAATAATACTTTAAAAGAGAGAGAGAGATACTTTGGCAAGATCTACTCAGAAGAGAAGTTTTACTCAAAAACTATAAAGATGCACAGAAGGTTTATGAAAAAGTAAACTCACAAATAGGAAGACGGGGTATAGGGTACGATGATATTACCCTAGGTGTTGAAGGCAAAAGAATTAAACCTCTGTCTTCTCTGTTTGTGATAGGAAAAACGAACAAACCAGATTTTCCAAACTTACTCTCTGTAAGTAAAAGGGCTAAAATCTCTGTGGAACCTCACTTGAGGAAACATACGAAGATGATCAATGTATTGTTTGAAAACACATATTCATCATCTTCAACCTCTGTCAATAGCGGAATCAAACCAAAGAAATATCTGAAAACACAAGATCAGATTGGTATCTTTAAGTTTGGTAAACCAGAGACTAAAACGCAGGTTGCTTTTGTCTGTATGATAAATGTCGAAAAGAAATTATCGGCAGAAGCTCCTGAGTTTAAACACACATTTTCAGAAGAAAAACTTAAAGAAACAATTGAAAAGGAAATTTTGAAAATATGGAAAACAAACGTTTTAGAAAACTTCTGTACATCTTCTATAGATAAAATTCTCGTTGAATAGATCTTATCAGAAACCTCTGCCGTCTATGAAAATTATTCTACAGAGGAATAAAGCTCGTATGATACATGTTCGGAAAATCTAGCCTCTGTCGAAAGAGATGACTCAACCTCTGTATATGAGGACGATTCATCTTCTGACGACTCAGAGACAGATGTTACATCAGGGATAGTTCACTATGACACAGAGGATGTTAAATTCTCCTCTAAAGTTCTTAACAGAACTATTTCTCTAAAAGAGAAAATCACAGAGATACCTATCTGCCTAGATTTTCTAAACTTGTATCTACAAGTCAAAACCTCTGTTTAACTTGATATGTTAAAGAAGACCTCTATAGATCCTAAAAGTTCAAAATTTTCAAAACCTTACAAAAATTCCACTTGGCAACAAAAGGGAAAATGGCCTAAAGTTAACAAATCTTTTTCCTCTGTGACAGTGAAGAAAGATGTTCACCACAGAAGTGACCCACAGAAGGCAAGAACTAAACAAAGCTTCTGCAAACAACATTCTAGTATTCATAGATCTTCTTGTAATAGGAAATCTACTGTTAAGAAAGAATGTAATGCCTCTGTGGCTCAGTTCAATGAATTCAATGAAAAGTTCAAGTAAATCACGTCTCATATTCAATATTGTCATTGCTTTGATCTTATGTTTAAACTAAATAATCACTTCTCCAGTCAAGATTGTTTACTCTCTACTCAAATTCAAAAGTCAAAACCTACAAAGAAACAATCTGATTCTTCTACAAAAGATAAAATGTATTTCAAGAATGCTAAGGCAAACTTGAAAAATTCTAACAATATTGGACCCATGTGGATATGGGTACCTAAATCTCTATGATTGTCTTGCAGAAGCGCTATGTGCCAACCTGGTATCTAGACTCCGGATGCTCAAGGCACATGACTGGCGACAGAAGTTTACTATCCACATACAAAGAAACACTCGATGGTGGATCTGTAACTTTTGGAGACAACAAAAAGGGACACATCAAAGGCTATGGAGTCATAAAGAAGGAAAATGTTTCTGTATACAATGTTGCATATGTGGATGGCCTTAAACACAACCTACTCAGTGTAAGCCAACGTTGTGATATAGGATTCGATGTGTTATTCAAAAGAACTTTCTGCGCTCTGAAAAGTGAAGACACATGAATGGAACTTCTGCGAGCCGAAAGAAGAGATGATCTATATCTGATGAATTTCAGTGCCAAGAACAAGGACAAAGTTTGCCTTGTAGCCTGCAAAAGTGAGGAAGCCTAGTTATGGCATAACAGGTTCTGTCACTTGAACTTTCACACCTTGGATAAACTGGTCAAACTTGATCTAGTTAAAGGTTTGCCTAATGTTAAATTTAATAAAGATCATTTGTGTTCTGCCTGTGAAATGGGAAAACTCAGAAGAGCTTCCCACAAAGGCAAAACAGATGTGTGTTGCACTAGGCCTCTGTACATGCTTCATGTCGACCTCTGCAGTCCCATTGCCATACAGAGCCTAGGTGGCAAGAAATACATACTTGTCTTAGTTGATGAATATTCGCGTTTCACATGGGTTGAATTCGTCCGAAAGAAATCAGATGTTCCAATCATTTTGATTAATCTAATGAAAAGAATCCAAGTTCTTTATGAATGCAGAATACATAAGTTAAGAAGTGACAATGGCATAAAATTTAAAAACTCCATCATTGAAGCCTATCTTTCTACAGAAGGAATATCACAGAACTTCTCTGCCACACGCACTCCACAGCAGAATGGAGTAGTCGAAAGAAAGAATCGAACGCTCGTGGAGGCCGCAAGAACTATGCTATCAGCATACAGATTACCGATGAACTTTTGGGCAGAAGCGATTTCTACCGCTTGTTATACACAGAATCGTTCAACCATTGTGAAAAGACACATCAAGACTCCTTACGAACTGATCAACAAAAGGCGGCCAAACATCAAGTTTTTCCATGTGTTTGGATGTAAATGTTTTGTTTTAAACGACAGAGATTCCAGAAGAAAATTTGAGGTAAAAGCTGACGAAGGAAAATTCATTGGATACTCTGCCACCTCCAAAGCCTACAGAGTATACCTTACAAAATCTCGCAAGATCGTAAAAAGCATCAATGTTTCTTTTGATGATTCATTCCAAAAGACTTCTGAGCAAATCAGTTCAGAACTCAGACTTAAATCTTCTATTCCTAGAGATGTTCCACGACGACATTGATCCCTCTGTTGGAACAATCAGAGCTTCTGCAAAACCATCTTCTGTCGGTCAAAATCATACAGGTATGACTCTAACTGGTCCAAATAATGCTTCATTTTCTTCTGTAAATGCTACAAATGCAAATGCTGAGGAAGAATCTACCGAAGATGAAACACAAAGGAAAACGACCACATAAGCTGCTGAACAACAAACTCCGTAATCCACAATGGAACCATTAACAGAGGATATAGAGGACCAAGTCTATACGTCCTCAGAGGAACAAACTCCACCACCACTCATACCAATCATTCCACAAACAGTTTGATCAACTACAAAGGCACGCACTACGATAGAGGCTACACAAGAAAAAGCCTCTGAAGAACAATTCGATGACATTGATGAACATCTTCCACGCACAACTCAGTGGACAAAAAGCCATCCTCTAAGCCAAATTATTGGTGAACCCTCAGACAGGGTAAAAACAAGGTCTGCCACTACTAATTTTTGTTTCTTTACGAACTTTATTAGTGTGATAGAGCCAAAGAAGATTTTTGAAGCCCTTGATGACCCAAACTGGGTAGACGCCATGCAAGATGAGCTTCTGCAGTTTGAGCGCAACAAAGTTTGGACTCTAGTACCTCTGCCACGGGGGAAACAGGCCAATGGAACTAAGTGGGTCTACAGAAACAAGAAGGATGAAGATGGAGTGGTAATCAGAAACAAAGCACGATTAGTGGCCAAGGGATATAGACAAGAAGAAGGCATAGACTACGATGAAACTTTTGCCCCTGTCACACGGCTCGAAGCAACAAGAATATTCTTAGCCTTCGCAGCCCACAAAGGTTTCAATGTCTATCAGATGGACGTAAAATCAGCTTTTCTTAACGGTGAAATCCAAGAAGACGTTTACGTAAATCAGCCACCAGGGTTTGAAAGTTCAAAGTTCCCAAGGCATGTGTACTACCTTGAAAAGGCTCTGTACGGACTGAAATAGGCTCCAAGAGCATGGTACGAACGACTTTCTACCTTTCTTCTAGTCAATGGCTACGACAGAGGTACAACAGATACTACCTTATTCTATAAACGTAATAATAGTGAGATAATGCTTGTACAAATCTATGTGGACGACATAATCTTTGGGTCTTCTAATACAGAAGAGAGCAAAAGGTTTGAAAAACTCATGCAAAGTGAGTTTGAAATGAGTATGATGGGAGAATTAACATTCTTCCTCGGACTCCAAGTCAAACAATCATCAGAGAGAATTTTTATAAATCAGGCCAAATATGTCTCTGACATTCTTTCCAAGTATAGCCTCTCTGATGCCTCTGCCATGAAAACTCCAATGGCCACTGGAAATAAGTTATACTTAGATCCAGATGGCATCTCTGTAGAATGCACTCTCTACAGAGGCATGATTGGATCTCTGTTATATTTAACTGCTAGCAGACCTGACATTATGTATGCCACATGTATTTGTGCACGTTATCAAGCTAATCCTAAGAAATCACATTATGATGCTGTTAAGAGAATCTTTAGATACCTAAAGGGGACCAAAAATCTTGGTCTCTGGTATCCACAGAACTCTGGTTTCGATCTTAAAGCTTATATAGATTCAGACTATGGAGGATGCATGCTAGACAGAAAGAGTACCTCTGGGAGTTGTCAATTCCTAGGTGGTAAGCTAGTCAGTTGGACCTCCAAGAAGCAGAATTGTGTGTCAACATCTATGGCAGAAGTTGAATACGTTGCTGCTGCTAGCTGTTGTTCTCAGGTTCTGTACATGAAGACTCAGCTAAAAGACTATGGCCACATCCTATTCAAAATACCCATCTTCTGTGATTCCAAAAGTGCCATTGCCATCTCTGCTAATCCTGTGCAACATTCAAAAAACCAAGCATATCGATATAAGGTACCACTTCTTGAAACATCATGTTGAATACGGTACAATCGAGATGCATTTCGTGTCCACAGAATACCAACTCGCGGACTTATTCACCAAAGCTTTAGACGTAAAAAGATTCAATTTCTTGGTGGGTAAGTTAGGAATGATCAATATGACGTAAAAATCCTCTGTAAGTATAGCTTATCGTCTGTAAATATGTGTATAAATTTATTGCTTTGGTTGATTTCTTTCTGCATGTAAATTCTCAATCTTAGTTCCTGAAACCACAGAGCTTCTGTGGGTCTGCTCAGAACCTCTGACGACCCCCGCAGAACCTCTGGTAAGCTTGACCTATGCACTATGCAAAACTTATCCTATTTTGATCCAAACATAGGTCAAGGGGGAGCAGAAGGAAATTACTTGATCTACAGAGATGGTTAGATCAAGGGGGAGCAAAAGAAACCTTGAAATGATCTACAGAGGTTAATCTTTCAAGGGGAAGCCAAAGAAGAGTGTCGATGAATCTACATCGTCAGAAGTCAGACATAAATGCCGAAAAAAGAAGAACCAAAAGGTATGTTTCGTACAAAAGGTTTTTGAAAAGAGTTTTCTCAGACAAAAATCGTCAAATACGTCCTAAAAACTGAGAAAAACATTTCAAAAACAATTTTATTAAAACTTTTGATAACTTGTGAGTTATGAAAAAATTTGAGGTCATAGAGCCTCTGCTGAGCTCAACAGAAGCTCTGCCAGAACACAACTCTGTAATCTCAAATTTAACTCGAAAACTAAATACGCACACACCATGACCTTCTCACACAAAGTTTTTTCCAAAACGGTTTTCTCGAATCAAAACTTGGATGATCAAAATTGTTAATAGATTTTTAGTTATGAGAAATTTTCTCTCATAGAGCTTCTGCTGGCCCTGACAGATCTTCTGCAAGCTCCTGCAGAGCCTCAAAACCTATGTGAACGAAATTTCTTCACTAAAATCCTATTAATCCTCTCCAATGTTTTTTCAAATGTTTTGGTCAAAATAGAACCTACAGAGTCATGATAACAATGAGATATATGTGAAAAGGGTGAATCCAAGATTTTTAAAATCACAGATCTTCTGTAAACCACAGAGCTTCTGTGAATTTGGTTTTTGGGCATTTCTGTAAACAATAACGGTTACTTTTACTGAGAGTGAAATTCATGTGGCTACGAACAAACCCACGCGCCTAGCATTAATAGGCCGCACACGACGTCCTGTCATCCTCTGACATGGCCTACGTGTCTCATTTTCATTGGGCGTACATGGCACGTTGTCTTTATGGAAAGTTGAACCCACCGTTCTAACTCAAGTACGGATTCCAAATAAATATCCATTGCCAAATATTTTCACCTTTTCAAATTCTACCGTTTTACCCACATATAAAACCCAAGCTTACCCTCTCATAAAAATCTTTACGAACCCTCATTCTTCTCCGGCGAAATACTGCAAAAACCCGCAAGTATCTTATTCTCTTTATCAATGGCTTCATCTTCTCGAGCTATCTCCCCTGCACACTCTCCGGCGAGCTCACCAGAACACTCCCCTGCTCATTCTGAATATTTAGAAAACCCCCACCCATCTCCAGAATTTGCTCCGACCACCCATCTCCAAAACCTTATCGCACAAGATCACTTTGAAGAAGTACTACCTATCAAATCCAATAACTGCTATTTGGTCCCCTCACCCACTGCTTTCGGCGAAGCCCATGACCTTCTTCTAAACTTCATGGAAAACCATATTCTGTTTCCTTTACTCTCAAGAACCCCAGAGAAAATACCTTCTAGGTATTTGAACCAATTTTGGCAGAGTTGCAGATATGATAAAGATGATTCTCTTATCAAAGGGTATATCTCAAAGCCAGACAACTCAGAGCATTTGGAACTCAAGTTTAATCGAACAATGTTTTCTCTTGAGTTCAATCTACCAACAAGGGGTCTTCTTGGACTGAAATCATATGCAGAACAACCAACAGACGACGAGCTCTATCGTTTTGTAGAGATGCTTGGGTACAACACCCACCTAAGGAAGAGAAATGACTTCCGCAGAGGCAGACTACCACCTCTGTGGAACACCTTATTTTGGATCCTCAACAGATGCCTTACAGGGAAGATAGGCAGCATTGACCAGAGCTCTCACCAGATCTTAGCTATCATGTACGGGGTCTACTACGATCTCCCACTCGATTACTCGACCATCATGTTGCAGGAGATCATCAATACGATCGACAGAAAGAACAACACCAAAAGGGTAAAAGAGAACGATCCTAAGTATCTACCGCCTCTGCAATTCTAAAGGATATTGGGAGTCCTGTTCGAACCTCTGCCGATGTTGGAGAAATGGCCAATAGAAGGGCCAACTCCCAAACAGTTCCCTATGAACAAAAACATCCCCACCGATCATATAGAGGGCTACACCTACTGCAGACCACTGTCAGAGAAGCTTCTGAGCTATGCAAAGAACAAAACCCTTAAGTGTAACGTCCCCAAAATTACAAGGAATTTAATTTTTTTTAAATAAATCATTTCATTATAATCAAACCATAAATTAACAAATCCCATTACAATAAAATACACGTCGTTAATTTAAACCGTCAAATGTAAGTTTATGCAGTGGAAAAATTATAAAGTTTAAATCCCAATTTAAAAGTGAAACTCGAATTGCCTTCGCCTTGCACTAGTGTGTACCGTCATGCTCGACTGCTACTCGCACCTGAAATCATAAGATATTGGGAAGGGGTAAGCACGAAGCTTAGTGAATTCTACCACCTACGCAGGTAGCAATCACACATATATCGCCCCTACTCGCAAGTAGGCTATCAACGCCACAATTACCAGTATAATAACATATCAAAGTTTAATCATATAATCACATGTTAGCTTCAATCTTCCTAATCATAGAAGTATTTAGAAGTAGTGAAAAATAGGCTAAGTGAAGAAAGCCTCTTACAGAGGCTCTGCCGACATTACCGAGAAATCAAGGTCAAGAAGCTACAGAAGCAGCAGAGGCTTCCTACAGAAGCTCTGTCATACGCACAAAGAAGACCAAAGACTCGGAATCCGGCGAAGACTGCTCCACAGAGGACCAGACCGCAGAACCTCTGTAATTCATTACAGAGCCTCTGTGGTCCTCAATGAAGACTTGGAAGATATTACTGAATACGTTCATCAACTTGCATGAAAAAGTACTATCAAAACACGTGTCAAGCTCTGAGTGGACTCAATAGGGCAAGGTACAAAATAGACGTCTGCGCCATTTAATGCATTTACCAAAAGTACATCTGCTCCATTAAATGCGCATGGCTCAAACAACTGCTCACACCATCCAGTCCACTGTTCACACCATCCAGTTTACTATTCATGCCGTAAAATGAACAGTGACCTACTTCATAGTCTTCTAAGAGTAGTATAAAAGGAAGTCTCATGTTGAGATCTTCCTAACGACGAAAACCCAAGGAATCACTAATACTCTCAAGCTTTATTGTCAAATATCTGAGTGTTATATTCTCACACACACCAACAGTTGTTAATCTGTTCTTCGTGTTGTTATTATATATTGAATGACAGTAACTATTCAAGAAATCCTTTTCATTCCTTACTGTTTTCTTTATATATGTGCGTTCTAATATCTATCAAACATATCTGTTAGTTTAATACTCTTCCGCATCAAACTCTAAACTCCACTAATAGATTGTTAATCTTGATTAAGTGTATCTGGGATCCAACAATTGGTATCAGAGCCTTCCTTGATTTTCAATATCAAGTGATCCACTTATCAAGACTCGTGATAGATATTATTGAGATTTAAAATTGTGTCTGGAAACTGCTTAAACCCAGAAAATCTTCAAGCTCATCGAAGTAACTCTTTAGTCATACTTTCTTTCTAAAATCATCAAATGACAAATACAAATAATTTCTTTACTACTGGTTCTCTCACTAAACCTCCTACTCTCCTTCGAGATGAGTATCCTCAGTGGAAAATAAGAATGGTCCATTTTTTCGAGGGCACTGAAAAAAAATCAAGTACAATATCTGTACAATTCTCCTCCTATTCCCATGACAGTAGTACCTCGTATACCTGCTACTGCTGAATCTGCCGAAGTCTCCGAACATCAAAAACCAAAGCCAAAAGGGGAGTGGTCAACCGAAGATAAAGCAGAAGATGAAGTTGCTCAGAAAACCAAGAGGACATTAATTATGGCAATACCCAACGAACTCTTTCAATCCTTGGATTCATGTGAAACAGCGCATGATCTGTGGAAAGAACTGGAAAGACAGTTGGAAGGAGGTGCTAAAACACAAAAAAACCGAAGAGCACAGTACATCAATGAATATCATGCATTCAGAGCCTCTGCAACAGAATCTCTGCAAACAACATACGACAGATTCAACTCTCTAATCAACAAGTGCAGAAAATCAGGCATTGACAGAACTTCTGAAGAAAACAATGTCATGTTTTTAAAAAGTCTAAATGAAGAATGGCTCCAGCTGTCTATGTCCCTACAGACAAATCAGGATCTAGACACCTGGACTCTCTCTGATCTTTACGGAACATTAGCCGCACAAGAACCTCAGATAGCACAGGCTAAAACACTAACCATTGCACCATATGCATTGGTTAGTAAAACTAAAGAGGATGCACAGAGACCAAGAAATGATAAAGCCACAGAGGAGAAGAAGAAGATGGTGATAATTGACAGTGAAGAAGAAGAGCAAACAGAAAAGGAAATAACTCTTGCGTCACTAGCTAAATCTTTAGCTCTATTGACAAAAGAGTTCAGAAGAGACAACAGAAGAGATGACAGAAGAGGAGAAGAATCAAGTGGCCGACAGAGGTCAAGCGATAGAAATTACAGAGGGAATGACCGACAGAGGTCAGATGACTCGGTAAGCCACACACAGCAAGAATGCTACAAGTGCGGCAAACCTGGTCACTATGCAAATGAATGTAGATCAGAGAAAGGCGGAGACCTACAGAAGTCCAATGATCGAACAGGAAACACTCCTCAAGGGTGTTTTAACTGCGGAAAACCAGGCCATTTTGCGAATGAATGCAGAAGCAGATCAAATCGCCCACAGAGGGACTCTGCTTTATACAAAAAGAAAGCCGAATATTATGCTCAAAAATCCTTAATGGCAAAAGGACATTCTGAGGAGAACACAGAAGACTTCCAGTCAGACTCTACTTCTGACGATGAACATACCGCCAATGCCCTCTTCTGTGGCATGGCAGAAGTCGACTCCTGCACTGACTCTGAGGTATCTACTTCAAATTCCAACTCTTGTATTACCTCTGTAGATGATAATACACTTAGAATTAACATTGAATTAATTGAATTGAAAGAGATAAATCAAAGTATTCAGAAAAGACTCACTTTCAATGAGAGAGAAGTACGGCTTCTCACTCAAGAAAAAGCAAAGATTTTTGAGGAAAAAGAGAGAATAGAAAAGAATTGGAACAAAACTCTAGATCCTTTAAAAAAACAAATTTCTGAATTAACCAATACTTTAAAAGATAAAACAAAAGAACTTTCAGTTTCAAGGAGCGAAACTACTGACATAAGAGCTCTAAAAGAATACTTTCAAAGAGAAAGAGAGGTATTATGGCAAGATTTACTCAGAAGAGAAGTTTTGCTTAAAAACTATAAAGATGCACAGAAAGTTTATGAAAAAGTAAACTCACAAATAGGGAGACGAGGTATAGGGTATGATGATATCACCCTAGGTGTTGAAGGCAAAAGAAACAAACCTCTGTCCTCTTTATTTGTGATTGGAAAAACGAACAAACCAGATTTTCCAAATCTAATCTCTGTAAGCAAAAGGGCGAAAATCTCTGTGGATCCTTACTTGAAGAAACATAAGAAGATGATTAACGTGTGGTTTGAAAACACAGACTCATCATCCTCAACCTCTGTCAATAGAGGTATCAAACCAAAGAAATATCTGAAAACACAAGATCAGATTGGTATCTTCAAGTTTGGTAAACCAGAGACCCAAACACAGGTTGCTTTTGTCTGTTTGATAAACGTTGAAAAAAAATTATCAGCAGAAGCTCCTGAGTTTAAACCCATTTTTTCAGAAGAAAACTTTAAAAATTTAATTGAAAAAGAAATTTTGGAAATATGGAAATCAAGCGTTTTAGAAAATTTCTGTACATCTTCTATAGATAAAACTCTCACTGAAGAAATCTTATTAGAAACCTCTGCAATCTATGAAAACTATTCTACAGAGGAAGAAAGCTCGTACGATACATGCTCAGAAAATCCAGCCTCTATTGAAAGAATTGACTCAACCTCTGTATACGAGGACGATTCATCCTCTGACAACTCAGAGACTGATTTCAAATCAGGGATAATTCACTGTGACACAGAGGATGTCAAATTCTCCTCTGAAGTTCCTCACAGAACTATTTCTACAAAAGAGAAACTCACAGAGATTCCAATCTGCCAAGATTTTCTAAATTTGAATCTACATATCAAAACCTCTGCTGAGCTTAAAAAGTTACAGAAGACCTCTATTGATCCTATAAGTTCTAGATTTTCAAAACCCAAGGTTAATAAATCTTTTTCTTTTGTGACAGTGATGAAAGAAGTTCACCACAGAAGCAACCCACAAAAGGCAGGTCCTAAACAGAGCTTTTGCAAACAACATTCGAGTATTCATAGATCTTCTAGTAATAGGAAATCTAATGTAAAGAAAGAATGTAATGCCTCTGTGGCTGAGTTTAAAAAATTCAATGAAAAGTTCAAGCAAATTACATCTCATATTCAATACTGTCATTGCTTTGATCTTATTTCTAAACTTAATAATCATTTTTCAAGTCAAGTCTGTTTACTCTCTACGACAATTCAAAAGTCAAATCCCACAAAGAAACAATCTGACTCTTCTGCAGAGAACAAAATGTATTTCAAGAATGCCAAGGCAAACTTGAAAAACTCTAACAAAATTGGACCCATATGGATATGGGTACCTAAATCTCTGTGATTGTCCCGCAGAAGAAGTATGTGCCAATCTGGTATCTAGACTCCGGATGCTCAAGGCACATGACTGGTGACAGAAGTGCACTATCCACGTACAAAGAAACACAAGATGGTGGATCTGTGACTTTTGGAGACAACAAGAAAGGACACATAAAAGGCTATGGAGTCATAAGGAAAGAAGACGTTTCTGTATACAAAGTTGCATATGTGGATGGCCTTAAGCACAACCTACTCAGTGTAAGTCAACTTTGTGATACAGGATTCAATGTGTTGTTCAAAAGAACTTTCTGCTCTCTACAAAGTGAAGAAACAAGTATGGAACTTCTGCGAGCTGAAAGAATAGGTGATCTATATCTAATGAACTTCAACTCAAAGAACAAAGACAAAGTTTGCCTTGTTGCCTGCAAAAGTGAAGAAGCCTGGTTATGGCACAACAGGTTCTGTCACTTGAATTTTCACACATTGGAAAAACTGGTCAAACTTGATCTAGTTAAAGGTTTGCCAAATGTTAAATTCAATAAGGATCATTTATGTTCTGCCTGTGAGATGGGAAAACTCAAAAGAGCTTCCCACAAAGGCAAAACAGATGTATCTTGCACTAGACCTCTGTACATGCTTCATGTCGACCTCTGCGGTCCCATTGCCATACAGAGCCTAGGTGGCAAGAAATACATACTTGTCCTAATTGACGAGTATTCGCGTTTCACATGGGTTGAATTCGTTAGAAAGAAATCAGATGTTCCAAATATATTGATAAATCTAATGAAAAGAATCCAAGTTCTTTATAATTGCAGAATACAGAAGTTAAGAAGTGACAATGGCACAGAATTTAAAAACTCTGTCATTGAAGCCTATCTTTCAACAGAAGGAATATCACAGAACTTCTCTGCAGCTCGCACTCCACAACAGAACGGTGTTGTCGAAAGAAAGAATCGAACACTTGTGGAAGCCGCAAGAACTATGATGTCATCATGCGGATTATCAATGAACTTTTGGGCAGAAGTAATTTCTACTGCGTGTTATACTCAAAATCGATCAACCATTGTGAAAATACACCTCAAGACGCCTTACGAATTGCTTAACAAACGGCGGTCAAACATCAAATTTTTCCATGTATTCGGATGCAAATGCTTCGTCTTAAACGACAGAGATTCAAGAGGAAAGTTTGATGTAAAAGCAGATGAAGGCAAATTCATTGGATACTCTGCCACTTCCAAAGCCTACAGAACATTCCTTACAAAGTCTCACAAGATTGTAGAAAGCATCAATGTTTCTTTTGATGATTCATTCCAAATGACTTCTGAGCAAATAAGTTCAGACCTCGGAATTAAAGGGAAATTCTCTGACATCTCAAGAACAAAAGAAGATTTGAATCTTCAATTTTTGGAGATGTTCCACAATGACATTGATCCTTCTGTCGGAACCATCAGAGTTTCTGAAGAACCATCCTCTGTCAGACAAAATCCTACAGGTATGACTCTAACTGGTCCAAATAATTCTTCATCTTCTTCTATAAATACTACAGATGCAATTGCCGAAGCAGAAGAAAGTACAGAAGATGAAACATCAAGAAAAACGACCACAGAAGCTGCACAAACCACAGAAGAACCAATTACAGAGGGGATCGAGAACCAAGACTATACATCCTCAGAGGAACAAACTCCACCACCACTCGTACCAATCATTCAACAAACGGTAGAATCAACTACCAAGGCACGAAGAACATCAGAGGCTGCACAAGAAGAAACACAAGAAGCCTCTGAAGAAAGTTTTGATGACATTGATGATCATCTTCCACGCACAACTCAGTGGACAAAAAGCCATCCTCCAAACCAAATAATTGGAGAACCTTCTGACTAAGTAAAAACAAGGTCTGCCACTGCAAATTTTTGTTTCTTTACAAATTTTATTAGTGTTATAGAACCAAAGAAGATTTCTGAAGCCCTAGATGACCCAAACTGGGTAGACGCCATACAAGAAGAACTTCTGCAATTTGAGCGTAACAAAGTATGGACTTTAGTACCTCTGCCAAGAGGGAAACAGGCCATTGGGACTAAATGGGTCTACAGAAACAAGAAGGATGAAGATGGAGTGGTCGTCAGAAACAAAGCAAGATTAGTAGCAAAAGGATATAGACAAGAAGAAGGCATAGACTACGATGAGACTTTTGCCCTTGTCGCACGTCTCGAAGCAATAAGAATATTCTTAGCCTTCGCAGTCCACAGAGGTTTTAAAGTCTATCAGATGGATGTAAAATCAGCTTTTCTAAACGGTGAAATCCAAGAAGAGGTTTACGTAAATCAGCCACCAGGTTTTGAAAGCTCAAAGTTTCCAAGGCATGTATACTACCTTGAAAAGGCTCTATACGGACTGAAACAGGCTCCAAGAGCATGGTACGAACGACTTTCTACATTCCTTCTAGTCAATGGCTACAACAGAGGTACAACAGATACTACCTTATTCTATAAACGCAAAAATAGTGAGATAATGCTTGTACAAATATACGTAGATGACATAATTTTTGGGTCTACAAATTCAGAAGAGTGCAATTTTTTTGAAAAACTCATGCAGAGTGAGTTTGAAATGAGTATGATGGGAGAATTAACATTCTTCCTCGGACTTCAAGTCAAACAATCTTCAGAGGGAATTTTTATAAATCAAGCCAAATATGTCTCTGACATACTTTTAAAATATAATCTCTCTGATACCTCTGCAATGAAGACTCCAATGGCCACTGGAAATAAGTTGTTCTTAGATCCAAATGGTATTTCTGTAGAATGTACTCACTACAGAGGCATGATTGGATCTCTGTTATACTTAACAGCAAGCAGACCTGACATTATGCATGCCACATGTCTTTGTGCACGTTATCAAGCTAATCCAAAGAAATCACATTATGATGCTGTAAAAAGAATCTTGAGATACCTGAAGGGGACCAACAATCTTGGTCTCTGGTATCCACAGAACTCTGGTTTTAGTCTTAAAGCTTATACAGATTCAGACTATGGAGGATGCATGCTCGACAGAAAGAGTACCTCTGGGAGTTGTCAATTCCTAGGTGGTAAACTAGTCAGTTGGACCTCCAAGAAGCAGAATTGTGTCTCCACATCCACTGCAGAAGCTGAATACGTTGTTGCCGCTAGCTGTTGTTCTCAGGTTCTATGGATGAAGACTCAGCTAAAAGACTACGGCCACATTCTGTTCAAAATACCCATCTTCTGTGATTCCAAAAGTGCTATTGCTATCTCTGCCAACCCTGTGCAACACTCAAAAACCAAGCATATCGATATAAGGTATCATTTCTTGAAACATCATGTTGAATACGGTACAATCGAAATGCATTTCGTGCCCACAGAATATCAACTCGCTGACTTATTCACCAAAACATTAGACGAGAAAAGATTCAACTTCTTGGTGGGTAAGTTAGGAATGATTAACATGGTATGAAAATCCTCTGTAAGTATAGCTTTATCTTCTGTAAATAACAAGTAAATACATTGCTTAATTTATTGCTTTGATTGATTCTACTTCAGTATGTAAATTCTTAAAACCTTAAATAGTTCTTAAAATCACAGAGCTTCTGTAAGTCAACTCAGAACCTCTGACGACCCCTACAGAACCTCTGAAAGACCATGACCTATGTTCTATGCAAAACTTATCATTCTTTGATCCAAGCATAGGTCAAGGGGGAGCAAAAGGAAATTACTTGATCTACAGAGGTGATTAGGTCAAGGGGGAGCAAAAGGAAATTACTTGATCTACAGAGGTGATTAGATCAAGGGGGAGCAGAAGGGAACCCTGAAATGATCTAAAGAGATAAAACTTTCAAGGGAAAGCCAAAGAAAAATGTCGATGACTCCATATCGACAGAAGTCAGATATCACTGCCGAGAAAAGAAGAACCAAAAGGTATGTCTCTCGCACAAAAGGTTTTTGGAAAACAATTTTCTAGGACAAGAATTGTCAAATATGTCCTAAATATACTGTGAATAACATTTCAAAAATCAAAAGCTCAAAAAGTTTCACAAAATTCGAATTAGGATAAATTTAAGGTCATAGAGCTTCTGCTGAGCTCAACAGAGCTTCTGCAGGAAATATGCTCTGTGATCACAAATTAAACTTCTGTCGATCTTTTGGAATGTTATCTCGGAAACCGAAAACGCAGACCATGACCTTCTCGAAAAAACCGTTTTTTTTAACAGTTTTTTCGGACACAAACTTTCAAATATGTCCGAAAAACATCTCTTAAACCAAATCAAAAATTGGATGATCAAAAATACTAATAAAATTTATTTTATGAGATTTTTTCTCTCATAGAGCTTCTGCTGGCCCTCACAGAACTTCTGCAAGTTCCAACAGAGCCACAAAACCTCTGCGAAGCAAATTTCTTCACAAAAATCCGATTTTATCCTCTCCAATGCCTTTACAAATGTTTTGGTTAAAGAAGAAGACCACAAAAGTCATGATAACAATGAGATATATGAAAAAGGGATAAACATCAAAGATTTTCAAGATCACAGAGCCTCTGTAAACTACAGAAGCTCTGTCAATCTGATTACTTGGGCATCTCTGTAGTAATAACGGTTACTTTTACTGCGAGTGAAACTCATATGGCTAAAATCAACCTCACGCGCCTAGCATTAATGGGCCGCGCACGACGTCCTGTCATATTCTGACAAGGCCTACGTGTCCCATTTTCATTGGGCGTACATGGAACGTTTTTTATTTGGAAAGTTGAACCCGCCGCTCAAACTCGAGTGCGGATTCCAAACTTTAATCCATTGCCATATATTTTACTCTTTCCAATTCTACCGTTTTACCATCCTATAAAAACAAAGCTTACCCACACATAAAACCTTTTACAAACTCTCATCTTCTTCTCCGGCGAAACCCTGCAAAAAGCTTGCAAAAATCTTATTCTTAAAATCAAATGGCTTCATCTTCTCGAGCTACATCCTCTGAACTCTCTCCGGCGAACTCACCGGAACACTCCCCTGCACATTCTGAACATTCTGAAAACCCCAGCCTTGCAAGAAATATTGAACAACAAGATTCCGGGGACTCAGCAGACTTTGCTCCGACGACTCACTTGCAAAACTTTATAGCAAAGGATCATTTCGAAGCCATTCTTCCTATCAAATCCAACAACTGCTATTTGGTCCCCTCACCCACTACTTTCGGCGAAGCCCATGCCATACTTCTGAACATCATGGAGAATCATGTCCTCTTCCCTCTACTATCAATAACCCCGAACAAAATTCCAGTCCGCTATTTGAACCAATTTTGGCAAAGCTGTCGATTTGATAAAGACGATTCTCTTATCAAAGGGTACATTTCAAGACGTGATAAATCTGAGCATCTTGAAATCAAGTTCAACAGAACAATGTTCTCACTTGAATTCAACCTACCAACAAGGGGTCTTCTGGGATTGAAGAGTTATGCAGAGCAACCAACAGACGAAGAGCTCTGTCGATTCGTGGAAATGCTTGGGTACAACACCCAACTACGGAAGAGAAATGACTTCCGCAGAGGCCGATTACCACCTCTGTGGAACATTTTGTTCTCGATTCTTAACAGATGCCTGACAGGAAAGATAGGCAGTATTGACCAGAGCTCACATCAAATCTTGAGCATCATGTATGGGGTTTACTATGATCTTCCACTAGATTATGCGACCATAATGATGCAAGAGATCATAAACACCATCGACAGAAAGAACAACTCGAAAAGGGTCAAAGAGAACGATCCCAACTTTCTACCACCTCTGCAATTCCAAAGAATACTAGGAGTACTGTTCGAACCTCTGCTGCTAATCCAAAATTGGCCAATGGAAGGGCCAACTCCCAAACAGTTCCCGATGAACAAGAATACCCCCACTGATCATGCTGATGGCTACTCACACTGCAGACCTCTGTCAAAGAAGCTTCTGCAATACGCATCGAATAAATCCCTTAAGAAAGAGTATATACGCGATCATGGAACTCCTAAACCGAGTCCTATGACACCCCCGCGTTTAGGTGTCCCCCTAGGAACAATGATAGCAAAACCTCTTTCCACTCAAAAAGAAAAGGATCTGAAGTTAGCAAAGCACATGGCTATTCAACTCAACTTTATAGCCAAACGTGCAGAACTAATGGGAAAGAAGTCTTCATCAAGAACCTCTGCATTTACTCCAAAAGCTAAGAAGAGGAAAACTGCAGAAGGCACCTCCACAAGCGCTGCAGAAGATCAACCCTCACCTCCTCATGCCACAGAAATTGGCTCCTTTGCTCCTCCCTCCTCTCAAAAAATGAAGAAGAAAAGATCAAAATCAACAGAAGAAGGGGCACCAAATCCTAAGAGGAGGAAAACCAAAAAGAGGCATGGTAAATCACTTACAAAGTTGGTAACCATTGCAGAAGAGGAAACTGCTGAAGAAGAAGTTGCAGAAGAAGAAATGGCTACAGAAAGGTATCAATCACCCTATCAATCTCCAGATAGATTTGCTCAGCAAGGAGACCTGAACGACTTCTTACAAAACCCTGAAATTGCCAACACCCTAAATATAGCAGGGTGGACGGCACAACCTCTCGACCACCACTCTCCAGAAGTAGATTTCTTCATTTCGGGCATCGACACACATCTGCAAGAAGATGACACAACACCCAGAAATCAACCAGCCGAAACCCCTGTTATTTTACAAAACCATTTCATTCAAGGATTGGATGTCCACAGAAGAAGTCCAAACCCAGCTTCAGAAGAAATAGAACAAACTGAAGCTGAATTGAACAGAGGTGAAATTACAGAGGCTTTTGAGAACATGATGGAAGAAGAGAAAGAAAAAGGGGCCGAAGTTGTACAAAAAGAGGGATTAGCAACAACGGAGACAGAAATAGAGATCTTAGAGACAGATTCAGATGAAGAAGAAGCTGTCTGGATACGTAAGGGTCTTTATCATCCACATGTCATGAGATTATTTGGATCTCATCAAGTGTATGACCAATTACGACCAGCGCAAGGAACTTCCACAGAACTTAGGGAAGAAGCAAGTAAAGATGCCTGGATAAATAGAAGCACACAACCAAAACCAACTCCCAGTGCAACCCACATTTCTGACACCGCAGGTCTAGCTGCAGAAGGTGTCATTGAAAAAGAGCAGCACAACTCGAACCTACCCCAACCCATCCATCCAAAGGTTACTCTTTCAACCTCTGTGCCCACAGAAACCGGGGAATCCATTCCTAGGGAGTCTCCTCAAAGAGACTCACCTATAGTTCGTGATCAATTGCCCCAGATCACAGAAGAACGCCCAACAGAGGAATTTGTTTCCTCTGCCACGCACTTGTTAAGACCCACACTTCTTTCAGAGAGAAGTAGAGAGCACAAAGACAAAGAGACTCTAGACAAGTCTCCTAGTCAACAGAAGGATATTCCAATACCCACCTCTGGAGTGGATTTGGACAATGTTCTTCTCAGAACTTCTGTAGGGATTGAAACTCATGTTTCTTCTCAAGGATCAGAAGGAAATCCTTCCATTCTCAACGTACAAACATGAATGAAAGAAGGTATCCCAGGAACAGGAATTCACTCTGGAGACGAATGTGTTCCTCCAGAGGTTACCACCGGAACACAAGTTACAAGGGATGAGTTCCAAACCCTTGAAACCTCTGTGAACCAAACCTTGAAAGAGTTGCAAAGCTCTTTCAAATCTTTTGCAGAGACAACATCACTGGCACTGCTAAACCTAAACACCAAAATGGACAACCTGTCCACAGAGGTGAAAACTGCCATCTCACAGATGAAGTCTGCTGCTACTGCATCCACCACTTCTGCCGCAACAACTACTCCTTCGATTGAGAACTCAATCAACAAATTCCTTGATCAATTGAACAAACAGACTTCAGTGTCAATGGGCATCACTCCTGCAGATCTACAGAAGGCCCTACAAAAAGTTCAAGAAGAAGCCATGCGAAATACCATGATGATGCAACCCAAAGACTACATGACAAGAGCACAGCTGACAGAGCTTGGGCATAACGTGATTAATCAAGTTACAGAAGTCATCCTTTCCTTCACCACTGCCAATGCTAACTTCGTCAAAGATTTCAGAGAAAGTGTAGGAAGGATGAGATTCAAAACAGAGGCAGAGCTATCAACTCTTCTTGGCCTCTGTGATGATGTCTGCGCGAAACTGATCGCTGCTGGAGCCACAATGCCAAAGAAACCCGATGCTTCCTGCAGAGCAGAGGGTACATCAGACAAGGGTCAGGATGACTCTGATGATGATGACCATCCTGGTCCATCAGATCATCCTGAGGGGGAGAAAACTACAGAGAAAACTGCAAGCAGAGGACTTACAGGTCCACCAATAGCCGCAGAACCTCTGAGTCAAGCACCTCCAGAACAGACCCGACAACAACAAACCCAAAAGACCACAGAGACAACACCCATATGTGTGGAATCATCTCCTGACGAAACCAAAACTCCAGAAGCAGAACAGCAAGCCACAGAGGCAACAACCGCCCCTGAGGTAATCATTTTGGAAGAAACAGATGAACCAACCACAGAGAAAACACCCACCTCTGTGGAAACACCCCAAACCATACCCAGAAGAAAGTCGATTGCCACCAAACCAAAAAGAGCAACGACCTCTGCTTCTGACATTCTGAAAAGGATGCACACAACAATGAGTGATCGTATGGTGAAGAGAGAAGAAGAAAGGCACAGGTTCACTTTAGCTTTCAGAATGGCAAGAAGATTCAATGACAACACTTCATCAACAGAAACTGAGCTCGCAGAAGAAGTCATCAAACAACCTCCAACATAGGTTACAGAGCAAGTCAAGCCAACAGAACCATCGCCACAAAAGTCCTCTAAATCACAATCGTCAAAATCCACAGAGACAACCTCTATCAATCCAACAGAAGTGCCAACCTCAAAACCCACAGAAGCAACAGGTTCTGCCACAACAATAGCAAAAGATAAGGGCAAAGGGATACTGACAGAAGAGCCAAAGAAGAAGAAAACATTGCCAAAGCCAACACAAAAACTAATGAAGAGTGCGTTTGACGCCTTTCAAACCCCAAAACCCGAAGAAGTTGACTGGGCACATGGATTGAAGCCTCTGTCATAAATTCCTCTAACTGGTAGAGCTGCAGAAGTTGTTCAACAGATGGAGAGTCTCAGAAGACAAATTCCACGACCTGGTCCAACACATGAAGAGATGGAAGAAGTGGTATACAAATACCTCTACAAACAATCCTATCAGACAAATCATCCAGTAGATCATGTGACAGATCCAAGGATCAGAGAAGAATTTGAGAACATCTTCACAAGAACAAAGCCAAGAACCAAAGCAGATGTCTTCTCAATTCACAAAATCAAAAAGGTGATCTTCTGCAGATTCTCCTACACAAGAACCTATCCAAGGGTCACGTACAATCTTTACAAAGTCAGAAGAGAGAACAATTCAGAATCTACCTTCGCTGATGCTGACTTAAGAAACATCAATCCTTACGATCTACCTGACCTTCTGCAATGGACAAAAGACAACTACAACACAGAGCCTAATACTAGAGCCTATCAAGTGTTGAGAAAAGCGATGAGGGAAAAGCTTCTGATATACAGCATGATAGATTTTCAGCTGGGAAAAGATCTTGGTCTCAAACATCTAGATCTACGACCACCAGAAGATCGCTGCCCACCAGACGCTGTGCCCAACTCAATCATCAGAGAACCAAGATTTGGGTTAGTATTTCAAAACCCACAACACCAGATTAAACTTTTTGTACTCATGGATTGTCAGAAGTACGCAACCAGTACTCTGAGCAAATTCAGAGCAAGCCTTGTAAAATACAGAGGTACAGAGAAAATGGATAGAGATGATGCAGATACTTTCATCAGAGAAATAGACTCAACAATCCGCCTAAGAGAACTCTGCATCAGATTCTACAAAGAGATCAGAAAAGTCGGCAGAGACAACAGAAGCTACAATGATTTCAAAGATGCCAAAATATGATTCTCAGACCTCCAATCTCTGCAAACAAAGTTTTATCTTTCATTGTACTCAAATGTAAAATGCCTCTGGCATATTTCTAAATGAAAGAAATTTCGAGGTATTGTTTAACCTCTGTCTTATCTAACTTAGCCAAACTTAACTCAAGTTCAAATTTTTTATTTTTCACTACTTAGGGGGAGATTGTTAGCTTCAATCTTCCTAATCATAGAAGTATTTAGAAGTAGTGAAAAATAGGCTAAGTGAAGAAAGTCTCTTACAGAGGCTCTGCCGACATTACCAAGAAATCAAGGTCAAGAAGCTACAGAAGCAACAGAGGCTTCCTACAGAAGCTCTGTCATACGCACAAAGAAGACCAAAGACTCGGAATCCGGCGAAGACTGCTCCACAGAGGACCAGACCGCAGAACCTCTGTAATTCATTCCAGAGCCTCTGTGGTCCTCAATGAAGACTTGGAAGATATTACTAAATACGTTCATTAACTTGCATGAAAATATACTATCAAAACACGTGTCAAGCTCTGAGTGGACTCAATAGGGCAAGGTACAAAATAGACGTCTGCGCCATTTAATGCATTTACCAAAAGTACATCTGCTCCATTAAATGCGCAAGGCTCAAACAACTGCTCACACCATCCAGTCCACTTTTCACACCATCCAGTTTACTATTCATGCCGTAAAAGGAACAATGACCTACTTCATAGTCTTCTAAGAGTAGTATAAAAGGAAGTCTCATGTTGAGATCTTCCTAACGACCAAAACACAAGGAATCACTAATACTCTCAAGCTTTATTGTCAAATATCTGAGTGTTATATTCTCACACACACCAACAGTTATTAATCTGTTCTTCGTGTTGTTATTATATATTGAATGACAGTAACTATTCAAGAAATCCTTTTCATTCCTTACTGTTTTCTTTATATATGTGCGTTCTAATATCTATCAAACATATCTGTTATTTTAATACGCTTCCGCATCAAACTCTAAAGTCCACTAATAGATTGTTAATCTTGATTAAATGTATCTGGGATCCAACATCACATACCTCGGTCCCACCGAGCCCTCGGTCCCACCGAGTTCGCATTATTTACTATCCGTACTAGCTCAGTCCCACCGAGCCCTCGGTCCCACCGAGCCCCTCAGTCCCACCAAGGTGTACACAAACACATACCAATCACACATTATATAGTTTACAACTAGCTATCACACCACAACTAGTTCACGTAAGCATATAATAACACGCAGGAACAAACACAACATATATGTAACTCCTAGTCTACGCAGTGAGAGAACTCACCTCAAAGCAACGCAAGTATCCGCAACCGCAACACAAGCCGGCCAACTTCACTCACCTTTTCCCACCTAATTACGTGTTAACAAAAGTCAAAGTGAAGTCCCAACCCAAAACCACAACTACTAGATTACAAGTTAAATATTCCAGCTTTTACTCTAAAAACACAGGTCTATTTGGGACCTGTTTAAGCCCTTATAAACTGATAAATCCAGAAATATTATTCCATAATCACAACGTCCCATATCTTAGGGTTCCAGGTACATATCGCACGCCCTCTAACGATTTTTCTACAATTTAATATGGATTTTACAAAATCGACTTGCAGAACAGCGAAAAACAGGACCTTTCAGTACAAAACAACAATTTGACACTAGCTATGGTCCGAACTGATTTATCCGTAAAACATATGAAACTTACTAGAGTCAGAATGGGAGATTTTGGCACTTATTTCCTCCCAATACGATGTTCCTAGAATAAGTTATGGCTTTTACAAAACAGTGGCATAAACTATATATTTCACATGAAATGACAACTATAGCTTATTAATCCATTAAATCATAACTTAACCCAAACAGACCCAGAAAGCCTAATAGCTTACTGGAAAGGTCATACTACGTTGGTCAACAGCCGTGCACCACCCACTGCCGCCTCCGGCGGTGGTGGCCGTTGGCGACGGCGACGGTGGTTACGGTAACACCTTCCGGCGGAACCTCCCAACATCACCCACCCCGACTCACCCGCAACCACACCTGCACACACTGCAGCCACCCCTCTGCCGCCACCACGGCTGCGTGCAGCGGCGGCCCCACCGTCGGCAGCCGTGGCTGTGGCGGTGGTGGTGGCGGTTCATGACAGCTTTTAGGCAAACGACAACAACGAGAAGAAAACCAACTTACCTCGACGAACCCTTCTTCCTCCTCTTTTCCGGTAGCAAACGACGGCGCTCCTCCTCTTCCCGGCGTCCCTCTCTCTCTCCGGCGAACTCTCTCTCTTACACCTCTCTCTCTTCGCACCTCTCTCTCTCTCGCGAACTCTCTCTCTTCTCTCCGACAGGACTGCGCCGGGGCGCCGGCGGTGGCTGTGGGGTTGCACGGCAGCGGCAACGAAACGAAACCGACGAGAGGGGGGGGGGGGACTCGGTCGAGAGAAAAAACGTGAGGGAGAGAGAGACCTTAGGGTTTCCTTGCTTGCTAATCACGAAATGGAACACACAAACACCTCATGGGTTCGGTTTTGGACTTGCATGGGCCGAAACACCACATTTTTGGCCCTTTAACAATTTTGGTCCCTCAACTAATTCCTTCTCGCAATCTAACCAACGTTTTGACATATTTAACAATTCGGTCCAATTCGTCTAACCCCGTTAACGGAAACCACATTAAATAAAACTTAAAAAAACAAGAATTAATAAAAAGAAATGACATACCGGGATACGGGCTTTATATTAAGCTAGAGTATATACGCGATCATAGGACTCCACAACCGAGCCCTGTGACACCCCCACGTTTAGGTGTCCCCCTAGGAATAATAGTTGCAGAACCCCTCTCTACAAAAGCAAAGGAGCAGAAATTGGCAAAACATATGGCAATCCAGCTTAGTTTAATAGCCAAAAGAGCCGAGCTCAAGAGAAAGAAGTATTCTAAAGCCTCTGCCTCAAAAACAAAGAAGAGGAAAACTGCAGAAGGCACCTCTACAAGCATTACAGAAGCTCAACCTTCACCTCCTCATACCACAGAAGTTTGCTCCTCTGCTCCTCCCTCTTCTTCAAAACAAAAGAAGAAGAGGAAATCAAAATCCACAGAAGAAGGGGCACCAGAACCAAAGAGGAGGAAGACCAAAAAGAAACATAGGAAATCACGTGATCAAATGGCTTCCATCGCAGAAGTGGCGGATGAAGAAGTTGTTGAAGAAGAGGTCGCAGACACCTGGGTTGAAGAAACTGCAGAGGAAGAGACTGCAGAAGAAGAAGTTGCAGAAGAGGGATATCAATCACCTTATCAATCCCTAGATCGATTTGCTCATCAAGGAAGCTTAAACGATTTCCTTCAACAACCTGACATTGCTGACACCCTAAATACAGCTGGGTGGAATGCACCACCACTTGACCACCACACCACAGAAGAACAAGACTTCTCTATCTCTTGCGTTGACACAACTCTGCAAGATGATGACCAAACCCCCAGAGATCTAACGGCTGAAACACCAGATATTCTACAGAACCCCTTCATACAATAGGGTTTGAGCGTCCACAGAAGGAGTCAAAGCCCAGCTACAGAAGAAGGTATAGAAGAGATTGATATATCAGATGATGCCACTAGGGGAAGACTTAGGCTACCAGCAGAAGCTGAGTGGACAAGAGATGAGGTTACAGAGGTTTTAGAAAGAATGGGAGGAAAAGAAAAAGATGTCGTAGAAGCAGAAGGCACAAATCCCCAAACCCCTCCCAGTGCAACCCACACTTCTAACACCGCAGGTCTAGCTGCAGAAGGTGTTATTGAACAAGAGCAGCACAACTCGATCTAAACCCAACCCATCCAAACAGAGGTTATTCTTTCAACCTCTGCGCCCACAGAAACCGGGGAATCCATTCCTAGGGATCTCCTCATAGAGACTCACCTATAGTTCGTCTTCCATCGCCCCAGATCACACCAGAACAACAGAGGAATTCGTTTCCTCTACCACACACGATTTAGGGCCAAAACTTCTTTCAGAGAGAAGTAGTGAGCACAGAGACGAAGAGACTCTAGACAAGTCTCCTAGTCAACAAAAGAACATTCCGATACCCACCTCTGGAGTGGATTTGGACACTGTTCTTCACATAACTTCTGTAGAGATTGAAACTAACATTTCTTCTCAAAGATCAGATGGAAATCCTTCCACCCCCAGCGTACAAACAAGGGTGAACGAAGGTGTCCCAGGAACAGGGACTCACTCTGGAGACGCATGTGTTCCTCCAGAGGTTACCACCGGAACACAAGTATCAAGGGATGAGTTCCAAACCATTGTCACCTCTGTGAACCAAACCATGAAAGAGTTGAAAAGCTCTTTCAGTTCATTTGCAGAGACAACATCGACGGCCTTACTAAATATGAACACCAAAATAGACAATCTGTCCACCGAGGTGAAATCCGCCATTTCCCAGATGAAGTCTTCTACTGAATCAACTACCACTTCTGCCACCAAAGAATACGAGAAAGCCGCAACTTCTGCGTTCAAGGAATCAGTCAAAGATTTCCTTGAACAATTGAACTCACAATCCACCAAAGCAACGGGCATTACACCTGCAGATCTTCAGAAAGCCCTGAAACACGTACAAGAAGAAGGGATGCCCAACACCGTGCTGATACAGCCAAAAGACTACATGACCAAAGCACAGCTAAAAGAGCTCGGGCAGAATGTAATAAACCAGGTCATAGAAGTCATTGTCTCCTTCACTACTGAAAATGCCAACTCTGTTAAAGAGTTCAAAGCAAGTGTCGGAAAAATGCGCTTCAACACAGAAGCAGAGCTTGCAACTCTAATCGGCCTCTATGATGATGTATGCGCAAAGTTGATGGCCGGAGGAGCAGAACTACCAAAGAAACCGAAAGCTTCCTGCAGCGCAGAGGGTACTTCTGATAAGGGTCAGGATGACTCTGATGATGACCACCCTGGTCCATCAGATCATCCTGAGGGGGAGAATCCAAGGGAGAAAGCTACGAGCAGAGGACTTACAGCTCCACCAATAGCCGCATAACCCATCAACCAAGCTCCTCCAGAACAAACCCAACAACAAACTCAACAGACCACAAAGACAACACCCACCTCTGTGGAATCAACTGCTGAAGAAATCCATGTACCAGAAACTGTTCAACAGACCACAGAGGCAACAACCACCCCTGTGGTAATCATTTTGGAAGAAAACCCTTCAACAAACCAACAACCCAGAGGAACAGAAGCTCAAAAGACCACAGAGGCAACACCCACCTCTGTGGAATTCCCTGATCTTCCCTCCCAAACAACAAAACCAACCGAAAAACCCCAAACCATCCCAAGAAGAAAATCTATTGCCCACAAACCAAAAAGAGCAAAGACCTCTGCTACTTCTGTTCTAAGAAATATGCACAACACAATGACTGAACGAATGGCGCAAAGAGTAGAAAAAGACAGAGGTCTACAACATCTTTCCGAATGGCAAAAAGATTCGACTTTCAAACCACTGAAACCGAACTCACAGAAGAAGTCACCAAATAACCTCCAACAGAGGTTAAAGAGCCAATCAAGACAACAGAACCAACGCCACAAAAGTCCTCTCAAACACAAGTGTCAAAACCTACAGAGGCAACACCCAAACCTATAGAGGCAACACCCAAACCTACAGAGGAAACTGGTTCTGAACTTCCAAAGGCCAAAGACAAGGGAAAGGCAAAACTGACAGAAGAGCCGAAGAAGAAGAAATCATTGCCCAAGCCTACAGAGAAATTAATGAAGAGCGCCTTTGATGCCTTCCAAACTCCAAAGCCTGAAGAAGAGGAATGGCATATGGATTGAAGCCTCTGTCAGACATTCCACTAACTAGTAGAGATGCAGAAGTTGTTCGACAGATGGAGAGTCTCAAAAGACAAGTACCACCACCTGGTCAAACATACGAAGAAATGGAAGAAGTGGTATACAAATACCTCTACAAACAACCCTTTCAGACAAATCTTCCAACATACCACGTCTCAAATCCAAATATCAGAGAAGAATTAGAGAACATCTTCAGCAGAACAACGCGATGAACCAGAGCAGAAGTCTTCTCAATTCACAAAATCAAAAAGGTAATCTTCTGTAGGTTCTCCGTTACAAGAACCCATCCAAGGGTCAGGTACAATCTTTACATAGTCAGAAGGGTAAATAATTCAGAAACCACCTTCGCTGATGCTGACATAAGGAATCTGAATCCCTATGATCTACCTGAACTTCTGCAATGGACGAAGGACAACTACAACACAGAGCCAAACACCAGAGCCTATCAAGTATTGAGAAAAGCCATGAGCAAAAGGCTTCTGATCTACAAATTGACAGACTTTCAGCTAGGAAAGGATCTTGGTCTCAAACATCTGAACCTTCGACCACCAGAGGATCGCTGCCCACCTGACCCTGTGACCAATACAATCATTACAGAACTAAGGTACGGGTTAGTATTTCAAAACCCACAAGGCGAAGCCAAACTCTTTGTGACCATGGATTGTCAGAAGTACGCAACCAGTACTCTACAATGAGATCAGAGAAGTTGGAAGAGACAACCGAAGCTACAATGATTTCAAAGACGCCAACATCTGATTCTCAAACAAAATCTCTGTGAACCATTTTTAAGTGTATCTTTCATAACACTTAAATGTAAAATGCCTCTGGCATATTTCTAAATGAAAGAACTTTTGAGGTATTGTTTAACCTCTGTCTTATCTAACTTAGCCTAAAAATACTTCAATGTCAAATATTTATTTTTCACTACTTAGGGGGAGAATGTTAGCTTCAATCTTCCTAATCGTAGAAGTATTTAGAAGTAGTGAAAAATAGGCTAAGTGAAGAAAGCCTCTTACAGAGGCTCTGCTACTTCCGAAAGATCAAGGTCATGAAGCTACAGAAGCTACAGAGGAAAACAGAACCTCTGTTGGTTACACAAAGAAGACCAATGACTCGGAACACAGTGAAAAGTGCTCTACAGAAGACCAGACCTTAGAACCTCTGTAACCCTTTACAGAGCCTCTGTGGTTTGCGATAAAGACTTGGAAGATATTTTATATCTTACTACTCTTACTGGATTCGTTCATCAACTTGCATGGAAGCGTGCCCTGTCAAACCTCAACACGTGTCAAGCTCTGAATGGACTCAATAGGGCTTAGTATAACATAGATGTCTGCGACATTAAATGCAATACAACACGTACGTCTGCTCCATTAAATGCAATACAGCACGAATAACTGTTCATGCCATCCGTTCTACTATTCATGCTGTCCGAACAACAGTAGCTCTTGCTCTATGGTCCCCTAGAGTAGTATAAAAGGAAGTCTCATGTTGAGATCTTCTTTAACAATCTTAAGACCAATCACTCAAGAATCTGAGAATCTGTTTAAGTATTACACTATCACACACACACACACCAAACAGTTCTTAATCTATTCTTGGTGTTCTTATTATATATCGAACAACAGTAACCTTCAAGATATCATTTTGTTCTTTACTGTTTCTTCATATTGTGTGTTCTAAGTCTATCAAACATATCTGTTAGTTCTTCAAATACGCTTCCGCATCAAACATAAACTCGAACTAATAGATCTGTTAATCTTGTCTAATCAAACCCGGGATCCAACATGATGGAAAGTGAAGAAGAAGATGAAGTAACAGCAGAAGAAAAAACGACCCTGGCCTCGATAGCTAAATCTTTAGCTCTCTTGACTGGGGAATTCAGCAGAGGATACCATATGAAATCTGGTAATGAACGATATGAAAGAGAGAATCGTGAAAGAGAAGGGTCAAATGACAGAGGAAATGATCGACAGAGGTCAAGTGATAGAAATGACAGAGAAAATGACCGACAGAGGTCGGAAGACAAAGCTGGCAACATTCCACGGATTCGGGAGTGTTACAAATGTGGTAAGCCAGGCCACTACGCAAATGAATGTCGAACCGAAAGAAGTGGTGACCGATAGAGGTCAGATGACAGAGCTGGAAACTCCACACAGAACCAAGGATGCTACAATTGTGGAAAGCCAGCTCACTTTGCCAACGAATGCAGGCGCAAGTCAAATCGCCCTCAGAGGGATGCAGCTTTCTACAAAAAGAAAGCTGAATACTATGCTCAGAAGTCACTAATGGTGAACAAAGAAATCTAGGAGTCAGACACATCCTCTGACGAAGGCAAAACAAAGAATGCTCTATTCTGTAGCATAACAGAAGTCATCTCCAACTCCGACACTGAGGTATCCACTTCTACCTCTAACTCTAATACTGCAGAAGATGACTTGATTAAACTTCACATTGAATACACTTAAATGAAAAAGACATGTGAAAATATTCAGAAAAAGCTCACCTTCTATGAGAGAGAAGCTAGACTTCTCACTTAAGAAAAAGCTAAAATCTTGAAAGAAAAAGACGAAATTGAAAAGGACTGGAACAAAAAGTTAAATCCTTTAAAAGAAAAAATTTCTGAACTCAATTCTTCTTTGAAAACAAAGTCTAAAGAACTAATGGACGTTGAGTGCGACAGAATGAACATTCTAGCTCTTAAAAATTATTTTCAAAAGGAAAAAGAAATCCTCTGTCAAGATTTACTCAGAAGAGATCTTCAAATTAAAAAATTTCAAGATGCTCAGAAGTTGTACGAAAAAATAAACACACAAATAGGGAGACGGGGAATTGGCTTCTGTGATATAGATCCTTATACCGGAAACAAAAGAGACAAGTCTATGTCCTCTATATTTCACAGTGGAGATACAAGAAAACCTGGATTTCCAAATCTTCTCTCTGTAAGTAAAAGGCAAAAAGTCTCTGGGGAACCACAATAGAGGAAACCTCTGAAGATGATAAATGTGTGGTTAAAAAACACATATTTTTCACCTTCAATCTCTGTCAAAAGAGAATCCAAACCTAAGAGGTATCTAAAAACTCAATATCAGATAAGAATCTTCAAGTTTGGTAAACCAGACACTCAAATTCAAGTTGCATTGGTCTGCATGATCAATTCTGAAAAAAAATTATCAGTAGAGGCACCTGAGTTCAAGCCAAGAATTACAGAAGAAAAACTTGTTATCTCTGAAGAAAACCTCTGTACATCTTCCAACAATCAAGATCTATCTGAAAAAAACTTAACAGATACTTCTGTTATCTTAGAAGATAGTTCCGAAGAAAAGGAAAAAGTGAGTCTGGCACATGTTCTGAAAGCCCAACCTCTGTCGAAAGAGAACCAAGTGACTCAACCTCTGTATATGAGGACGATTCATCCTCTGACAAATCAGAGACTGACTCTAAGTCAGAGATTGTACCTAGTGACACAGAGGTCTTTAAACAAACCTCTGAAGTTCTTAACAGAACTATTCCTCCGAAGGAGAAAATCACTGGAATTCCTATCTGTCCAGACTTTTTGTATATGTGCATACAAGCGAAAACCTCTCTAGAGCTTGAGAAATTCAAACAACAGAAGTTAATGTCCACTCAAATTCCAACAAGTTCAAATATCTTAAAACCCTTAAAACCTGTTAAAGAAAAACTAACATGGCAACAGAAGGGTAAATGGACTAAAATTAACAAATCTTTTTCTTTTGTGACTGTGAAATCCACAGAAGTTCACCACAGAAGAGGAACACAGAAGGCTGCACTCAACAACGGATTTTGCAAACAACGATCTAGCCTACATAAACCTTCTTGTAATGGAAAGTCTAATGTTAGGATAAATTGTAATACCTCTGTGCCCTCATTTAATGTATTTAATGAAAAGTTCAAGCAAATTTCTTCGCACGTTCAATAGTGTCATTGCTTTGATCTTATGTTTAAACTAACCCATCATTTCAAAAGTCCACAATGTCTTCACTCTATACCCAAAGCAAAAGATAAATCCAAGGGTAAGAAAAGACAAAATGTTTCTTCAATAGAAGCTAAAACAAAGACCCCTGACAAAACTGGACCTATGTAGATATGGGTACCTAAAACTTTATAATTGTCTTACAGAAGCAGTATGTGCCAATCTGGTATCTAGACTCTGGATGCTCGAGGCATATGACTGGCGACAGAGGTCTTCTATCCACATACAAAGAAAAGAACAATGGTGGATCTGTGACCTTTGGAGACAATAAAAAGGGGTACATCAAAGGCTATGGAGTCATACAGAAGGAAAATATAACCGTATCCAAAGTTGCATATGTTGATGGCCTTAAACACAATCTTCTCAATGTTAGTCAACTCTGCGATACGGGATTCAACGTAATGTTCAAAAGAACCTTTTCCTCTCTACAGAGCGAGGACACAGGACTTGAACTTTTGCGAGCCGAAAGAAGAGGAGATCTATATCTCATGAACTGCAATGAAAAGAACAAGAAAGACAAAATCTACCTTGTTGCATGCAAAAGCGAAGAAGCCTGGTTATGGCACAACAGGTTCTACCATTTAAACTTTCATACTCTTGATAAACTTGTAAAACTTGATCTAGTCAAAGGTCTACCAAATGTTAAATTTAATAAAGATCATCTTTGTTCTGCCTGCGAAATGGGAAAACTCAAAACGGCTTCCCATAAAGGCAAAATAGATGTATCTTGCACTAGGCCTCTGTACATGCTCCATGTTGACCTCTGCAGTCTAATATCTACACAGAGCCTAATTGGCAAGAAATATCTGCTTGTTTTTGTAGGATCCAGATCCGTGCAACAATTGTGTTTATGTGAATAAGAGATATGAACAAATAAATTAGTCACAAAGGTTGCCCACTTAGCTATTTGATTCAGAGAATAATCGTTACAATACTGAAAAGCTAAATGAGACAACTAGCTATTTTCTAAGCTAATTGTACATTATATATGCTGGGCCCGTGGTAACAAGCCCACGTCCCGTTCACTAATAGGCTAAGTTTAAACAATAACACTTTGACCCTTGAACTTTAAATCAACAATAAAACCTGCCCTAACAATCTCCCCCTTTGATTTGAAGTTCGAGTTCGCGCTCTAGCTCTTGCCAGTTGTAGACATAGCGTTTGTGAAGTGCGAAATGAACTTCGAAGAATCTGATGGCGCGGCGATAGTCGAGACGTTCCTCAATCATATCCAAAGCAGTCTGAGCAGTTCTTTCATTCAGATTGGGCACATAGGATACCTTTGGATTTTCGGATTCGTGTTTGATGATCTTTCGAAGAGCGTCTTGAACTTTGAGCAGAGTGCCGTCGCAAAATCAATCTACCTGACTGAACCTCATAAACTTCTTTTCTTTCTGAGCGTTGAGGAAGACGATCCCAAATTCTGGTTGAAGCAGCATTGCGTTCTCAGGATACATCGACAGTTCAGGAGCTTTCAGATTCGGTTTGAGCAGATTTACCTTCTTTGCTCGATTCTCGATTGCCATTTGAAAGTCCGTAAGATAAGACATCACAATAGAACGGACGAGGAATCGACGAACCGCTTCGAGCGCCTTTGTTACAGCAAGCGGTCGGATGGTTCTGGTGCGAAGGTCTTTCAGAATAACCAGGAGGTCGAATGGATGGAGATGCTTAAAGTCAGCCTCAGAGAAAATCCATTCTTTTCCGTCTTCACGTCGAACAGTGAATACGGGAAAGACGATCTTCATGATTTTGTTTGACTGAATCTTTAGCACTTCTGATATCTTATGTTTGGTTCGAACCTGGTCTCTCGGAAGACACCGCTTCATGGCTTCTACATATCGGAGTTGACGTGCTGGTTCAGGACTGTAGATGCCAAGGCAGAAGGTCGGCTCGATCGGGCGAATTCTGTGTACGAACAGCTTCTTCAGAGATTCCTCCAGATGAGGAATGAGGACCGTGATCTTCTCCCAATGATTTTGTTGCTGAGGAAGGGGAGAAAGATCAGGAGCTGTCGTTTGCTGAGGAGATGTCGGGAAGTCTACATTTGAGCTTTCGGGTTGATCTGTAGTCATAGTGGGTTGAGTCGAGTGAACGGGAGGCGTACCATATAAATTCTGAAGCAGAAACTGGTCGTAGTCAACATTGTCGTCTTCATCAGTGGGAAACACTAAGTTTACCTCGAAGTTTACGGCTCTGGCAGTTTTTTCGTACCATGCGTCTTCGATTCTCGGGTTGGCTTCACATGCAGGATCAATCATGGTGAGCGTCGGCATGTCTGATGGTTCTTGTGCGACCAATTCCTGTGTTGTACCCTCGGGCTTTTCAACCGTTGGGGCTTCATCATCTGAAATATCCATGTCGATGACCATCTTTGCTAATGGCAACTCGGCTTCGGGTGTTTCTGTTGAAGTTGCCGTAGTTGGGGGTTCCTGATGAACCACAGATGTCACTGCAGGTTGGATCAGGGAGGCGGTCTCGGTTAGACGTTGTCGCTTCTCCCCCTCACGGTGATCAGGATCCTCCTGGTCATCGTGTCTTCGTTATAGACCGCCGACTTGACTCTTACATGTTTCTTCAAGTGAGCTAAACCTCTCGGATAGAGTAGCGAGTGCTCGGTTGTAGTTCTCGAGGGCTGAGTCAATGGCGTCTAGGCATGATGTAACAGATGATGGGGCAGTGACCTGGATTTGGAGAAGTGAGATCAGGTCTGCATCGGTAGAGGCGGGTGTGTCAGATTGCTGGAGCAATTGAGCCAGAAGCATGGCTTTCAAAGTATCTACCGAGTAAGATGGTGGAGGTGCAGGTTCGGATTCAGAATCAACGGCTTGGCTTTTACCTTTAAGTAGGCGTTTGATGGCGTCGATTTCTGCGGTTACGTGTTGCTGCATGTCCCGCTCCATCTCATGGCGGACAGCCTTAAGGGTGCTGTCCAGAAACCCTGTCGACACGAAGTCGGGTGAGATAACTCCGGGGTCACTTAGAGCACCCGTTGAGGCATCTACCTTAGAGGCAGAGCCACCTACGTTCACAGCTGGCATGATATTAACTGTGGTAGGATTTCCGTCCAATCCTCGTGTTCCGGCAGTCGGAGACACTATAGACGTTCCGGTCGGGTCACTAAGAGCCGCGACTTGGTGTTGTTCCTCATCAAGTGTCCTAGGCGAAGAATGTGTAGTAACAATAGGCTCTAGACTCAATGGTGCACACAAAGAAGGCGAGACCGGGGGCTGCTGGTCTCTTATTTCAACACCAACACTCTCCGAATGAGAGGCCGGTGGAAGTTGTGCTTGTTCCCCGTGTAATATTGAAACATCCGTCTGTTGTGAGACGGATGAGTGGCTATGGGGGGTGTGCAATTGCTCCGCTAGGTCCACGGAGTCTGTTTCAATACCCCGTCCCAACGGATGAGACGGGATAGTAGATGTGGCGAACTGGATATCACTCGGTTGGGGTCGCTCTTGAGCCTCGTTATCTTTACGGCTCGCATGAACTAACTCAACACCTATATCTCCCTCAGACGTCCTAGGGATCGGTTCGGTTCCAGTGGGTGGAGAGTCAAGTGGAATGCCAGTGGAAAAATCAGGGTTGGGTCCGATACCGTGAGGGATTTGCGTCAGGCGGATGTTGCGGTCGGTATCGGAGTCCGTGGAGTAGGATTCCACGTCTTCGACTTGCGTACTGGGAGAGGGGGGTTCGGTTATATATGGTTCGGTGGAGTGATGAAGGCGTGGTCTCGAAGATGGACCGGGTTGGGCTGAGCTGGAACCGGGCTGCGATTCTGCTGCACCACCTACGCTCGTTCCCCTTCCTCTCAAAAGTAACGTTCCCCGCCCGACAGCACCTGCTTGTCGAGCCCTTCCACCTCTCACTCTTGGACCCTCACGTCTCTCGGGTCTATGTCCCTGGGCAGGTCCCTCCGGCTCTGGCTGGACCATGGGATTTCCTAACTCTCCCCTATAAGCAACTACCCCTGGTGCAGCGGGATCGGCTATGGCCAATAGGGCGGCAGGAATGGGCGAGGCAACCGCATCGGATGGGTTGCGGATCACCATGAATTGGAGGTGGCGGATGGGACATACCGGATGTGTGAGTCGTCATGGAATGGCGGGATTGGCATCCATGTGTTGTCTTACGGCAAGCGAAAGGAATCGCGGATATGGAAGGAACTTCTTCTGTTTGGTGCCGCCGATGTGTCGGATGGTGGTCACAAGTTCACGCCAGATTATCATGGCGAAGTCAACGTGGCGGTTGTAGCACACGGCGTGAACAAGGCGCAGAAAGTCGCCTGTACATTGGTCAATACCTTTCCATCGGGCGGACAGGCATCGATTGAGAATGGTGAAGAGCGTGTACCAAATAGGCGCCAAGAACTTGCGATTGAAAACAGATGGCCGTTGAAGGTCGGAGTTGTACCCAAGAGCACGCATTTGGGCGCACAGAGTAGCGTCGTTAACGGCAGGATCGTACCGTTCATGGTTGTTCGCAGTGGCGTCCGGTAGTGATAGTAATCGGCGAAAAGAATCGAGCGTCAGTGTAAACGGGTGGTTGTCTATTTGAGCCGTGATGGTCTGAGTGTTGCCAATCGTGCAGACTTGCGCCGTCAGTCAGACTTGTAGAACATAGAGCAAGGGAACGTCGGCGGTGCGAGTCAGAGCCTCATGAATGGGATGGCGCATCAGAATGTCGAGTATGACCTGATGTTGTGGGTTTGGTCTGAAAAGTACCGGGTCCAGGTAATGGTTGTTGGCTTCCAACTCGATGCCATGGTCAGGATCAACCAAGGCAGCATCTGCTACTTCGTCGATGATTTCCTCCTCCTGAGGAATTTGGTCTTCCGGATGTTGTTGTTCCGCCATGTATAAATCTGTTAAAATGGCGCACTGTTAGGAACTTAAACAGAAGAACAAGGGTAGGCGCGTACCTTAGCGTTGAATGGCTCAATCTGAGACAGATCGAGGACGGATAGGAAGAAAAACAGGTACCAAATGGACACAACAGCAGGGGGAATCCGGATGAATAGACCTGATGTCCGGATAACTTCAAAGTTTCCGGATAACAGGGTGTCCGAATAAACATATGCATGTGTCCGGATAACAGAGTTGTCCGGATTAGCATATGCATATGTCCGCATACAAAAGGATTATTCAGACAACGGTTCCCGGATACGTTAGGTTACCGGATAAGATTATGTCCGGACTCTCAAGACTACCCGGTAGTTGAACTTACCGGAAACCCTAGGGTTTCCGGACAACGAGGTTTCCGGGAGATTGAGTATGTCCGGATGAAACACCAAATCGATGAATGTGCCCGGATGAGACACCAAATCGATGAATGTGTCCGGACATGACGAGTGTGTCCGGACGAAACACCAAACCATCAATCTTGCAGATGGCAGTGCGAGTCTTTGATTAGTGCATTTGTAGGTATTGGAAATAATACTAGACCACACAAGGAAAGATAATCCTAGCAAAAACAAGTCTATGGAACCCTAAATCGGTGAAACTCACAAGTGAGTTTCGGATTATGTGAACCCTACCAAATCAGGGGTCGGGTTGTAGTGTGATGTGAATGAAACGCGATGAATATGTCCGAGAGAGAGTGTCGAGCAACATACCTGAAGGGGTGAGTGAAAACGAGGGCAGATCGGAAGTGCGGAAGTAGTCCGAGCGAGAGAGAGAGAGCGTAGGGGGGGTTTAGGGTTTAAGACAAGAAGTCCGGATGGTGAAAGGACAATGGCCCGGGTGTTATTTATAACCCGGGTCCTGTCCGAATCCTACCGGGATGGTGTCAAACCCGGATACGAATAGAATCCGGATAAGTGGATCGTCCGGATACCATAGGAGTCCGGATAACCTAAAAATCCGGATGATCAGTTTTTGGCAGTTTTCTTAGAATATCCAGGGAAATGATCTGCCAGGTTTCTTACTCTCGCTCCCCCTCAAACGTAGCAGGGGGTCTCAGTGCTCCCCCTCGAACTGAGAAGGGGAATTTCATTGCTTCCCCTCGAATTGAGAAGTAGGGTGCAAGTGAGGGATCCGACACACAAAGTTTTGAGTGTTGTATAGAGAACTTTGTGTTGCTCCCCCTCAAGTGTTGACCAAGTTGGACTTGGGAGTGCCCACACGCATAAAAAAACTTTTGGATTGTTTAAGAAAAACTGTGTGTGACGCTCCCCCTCAACAGATTAGAATACTTACCTGATATGGCAGTATGCTCCCCCTGAACACATTAACAAATGGTGAAAGCGCAGAGATCGGGAAATAACAAACAAATGACGGTATGTAATAAAAGAAACACACGAAGAAAGAGGATAAATAGACGAAACTACCTAACAAATACCGAAACTAAATCTACCTGTGTTACCGAGGCAAGTAGAATACCAGTGCGAGGAAGTGTTTGCTCAACCGTCCAGAGTGTTGACACCGGATGATGAGTAGACAGGTACTCGTAGAGGTATAGAATTTGACAAGGGTACACAAACGGATTAAGTTTTCAGGTTTAGCATACCTAGCATGAACACCAGAGTTTTAAAACGCTTTTCGTCCAAGGCTTTGGTAAACAGGTCTGCTAACTGATGCTCAGTATTTACGAAGTAGAGTTCGACAGTACCTCTTTCGACGTGATCCTTAATGAAATGGTACCGAACGTCGATGTGCTTCGTCTTGGTGTGCTGGACCGGGTTGCTTGAGATAGCAATAGCACTCTTCGAGTCACAGTAGATCGGGACCTTGACATACGTGAAACCGTAGTCCTTGAGTTGTGTCCTCATCCAGATGACTTGGGAACAGCAGCTTGCGGCGACCACATATTCCGCCTCGGCAGTTGACATTGAAACGCACTGCTGCTTCTTTGATGCCCAGCTCACCAGACTATCAACCAGGAACTGAATGTGCCCCGATGTGCTCTTCCGATCCATCATGCATCCCGCGTGATCGGCGTCAGAATAGGCTGATAATCCAAAACCTGTCTCTTTCGGGTACCATAGGCCAAGATCAGCAGTACCACGTAAATAATGAAAAATTCGTTTAACAACAGTCATGTGAGACTCTTTTGGGTTGGATTGATAGCGGGCACACAGGAAAGTCGAGAACATTATATCCGGTCTACTGGCAGTTAGGTACATTAAAGAGCCAATCATTCCTCTATACAGCTTCTGATTCGCATCCATTCCATTAGGATCGGCGTGAAGCTTTGTAGTCGTTGCCATGGGAGTTTTCATAGGTGAGGCGTGGTCCAATTGGAATTTCCGAAGAATATCCCGAATATATTTGGACTGGTTAATGAATATTCCGGTCGAAAGATGTTTAACTTGTAGACCAAGGAAGAAATTCATCTAACAAAGCATACTCATTTTAAAATATCTTCCCATCGGTTTGGCAAAGTTCTTGGAATATAAAGGATTGGTACAACCGAAAATTATGTCATCAACATATACCTGAGCCAAGACGATATGACCTTCCTCATTCTTAATAAAAAGAGTAGGGTCAATTGTACCGCGGGTGAAGCCTTTCTCTAATAAGAACTTAGAGAGAGTATTGTACCAAGCTCGCGGGGCCTGTTTTAGACCATATAGGGCTTTGTCTAAAATGTAGACATGGTCAGGCTTCGAATCGTCCACAAAGCCGTCGGGTTGCGACACATAAACTTCTTCTTCGAGTTCGCCGTATAGAAAGGCCGTCTTCACATCCATCTGGAAGACTGTGAAGTTCTTGTGCGCGGCATAGGCTAGAAACATACGGATTGCTTCGATTCGCGCCACCGGAGTGTAGGTCTCATCAAAGTCTATCCCCTCTTGCTGACGGTATCCCTTTGCCACGAGTCGCGCCTTGTTGCGGACAACAATGCCGTCTTCGTCCTTCTTGTTCTTGAAGATCCACTTGGTGCCGATCACCGTCTTATGTTTTGGACGTGGAACCAGTCGCCACACTTTTAGAGCTTCGAACTGATTGAGCTCTTCTTGCATGGCAATTATCCAGTTCGATTCTTCAAGCGCCTCGCGTACGGTTGTTGGCTCTATCTTTCTTAAGAAGCCGGAGAAGAGACAGAAGTTGGCGGAAGCGCCTGGCGTACGAACAGGTGTAGAGGGATCACCGATGATTTGATGCAGGGGATGTGCCTTCGTCCATTTAGTGGTGTGTGGAAGCGGCTGCTGGGTGGAATGAGACATGTCCGGATCCACATACGAACCGGATGGGAGGTCTTGTACAGCTTCTAGAGTAGCGGGTTGAGTTCTCGGAGGAGGTGGGGGAGGATTCTCCAATGGTTGCACAACTTCTGGTTCCGAGGAATTCAGAAGTTGATTGTCGGTTATCGAGGAAGATGAATCTATAGGAGCGATCTCCGTGATTGGTTCAGGGTCCTCCGGGGGAATCACAGGATCAGGTGAAGCGGGTGATGACGGCTGATCTGTCTCCAAGTTTTTAGAAGGCGAGCTTGTAGAAGGACTAGATAGGTTGTCCAAGTCTTCAAGACGAGCAGCTTCAATTCTTGGAATAGCTGAGACAGATGGGGAAGCATTAAATAAGTCATCATAAAAATGCTCAAACAATAAATCTAAATCAGAATAATTTGCATTCGATGAAGATGCACGATATGGATTTACTGTCATTTGTGTAGATCCCGAACTAGAAGGTCCGGAAGCTAACACACCAGTTAAACCGGGTTCTGAACTGCGATGTTCAGAAGCCAAATCTGCGGCTTCGTCGAATGTCACGTTTATGCTCTCAACAACGGATTTAGTCCGTGTGTTGTAAACGCGATAAGCCTTAGCCTTCATTGAGTATCCGATGAAAACTCCTTTATCCGCTTTGAAGCTTAGTTTGTCGAGATCATCTTTGTCGTTCAGTACGTAGCACGTGCATCCGAACGCGTGAAAGTAGCCAATAGTTGGAACGTGATGATTCATGATCTCGTAGGGTGTCTTGTTCAATCGCTTGTACAGAATTATGAGATTTTGCGTGTAACAAGCTGTAGACACCCTTCAGCCCAAAGATATAGCGGTAGATTAGCTTGGGAAAGCATTGTGCGCGCCGCTTCGACTAAGGTACGGTTATGTCTTTCCACCACACCATTTTGCTGAGGAGTGCGTGCGGCAGAAAAGTTGTGCGAAATTCCTACAGAGGAGAGATAACCGTCCATCTTGGAATTCTTGAATTCCGTCCCGTTGTCGGTTCTGATGGACTGAACTTGTTGACGCTTGTTCAATTGGACCGTCTTGAGATGCTCGATGATGATCTCAGGAGTTTCATCCTTTGAGCGGAGAAACATCACCCAGGTGTAACGTGAGTAATCGTCCACTATCACCAGAACGTACTTGCGCTTGTTGATGCTAGAAACACGCATCGGACCACACAAATCCATGTGAAGGAGTTCGAGAGTCCGAGATGTGCTGGGAGTGTCCTTCGGTGGATGGGATGCACGCTTCATCTTTCCCTTCTCGCATGCCCCGCACAAATGATCCTTCACGAACTGAAGGTTGGGCATGCCTCTAACGTGTCTGCCTAGCACGAGTTGATTGATGCTTCTGAAGTTGAGGTGCGAAAGTCGTCGATGCCAGATCCAAGCTTGGTCGGAAGAGGCCTTTGACAGAAGGCAGACAGGGTTATCAATTGAGAGGGATGAGAGGTAAATGGTGTAGAGATTGGTCTTTCGATGTCTCACCGTCGTCGTTGAGGATTCTACACCTTGTCTTTTTGAAGCTGACCTCGAGATCTTTGTCGCAGAATTGGCCTATGCTGAATAAATTGTGGCCCAATCCTTGGACGTGTGACACCTTCTTGATGGTGATCTTATCATGTACGATGTCGCCGTAGCCCACGATCGGCGAACGCTCGTTGTTGCCAAATCTCACGTCTCCTAGATATTCTTCTTTGTAGTTCGTGAGAAGCTCCCTCCTTCCGGTCATGTGCTTGGAGCATCCTGAATCCAAGTACCACACATGACCGCCCTGCAAAACAAGATTAGAGAAGTTTAGGTACCCAAATTTGTTTGGGTCCTGGAGGGTTAGGCGTGGCTCCCTTTGAAGAAACCTGTTTTGGCACAGCTTTCCCGTTAGGTGAAGAATTTACACCTTTCGGGGGAACTGATTTTTGCGTTTGTCGCCTCTTAGGTGCAGATTGTACACCTTTGGGAGGAACATGTTTTGTGCCAGGTTGCCTTTTAGGAGCCGTTTTAACCTTGGTAGGAGCAGTCCATCTAGGATTGGGTCTGGTCTCCCGCCGTGGTTTAACCGGTGAGTGATTACCCCGTTTATGAGATGGATTGTTCTTGTTATTACGGGGTCTGCGTTTTTCATACAGATTATGTACAAAAAATGGTGCATACCAGTCATTTTTCAGAATATCATAAAAATCATTCCCACCACAATTAGAACAGCAAAGACAATCATGCGATAAATGAATCAAGTGTTGAAGAGAGTTCAATTTAACGGGAAAAGACACTACTTTTTCCAAACTAGCTTCAAAATCATTCCAACCACAATTTGAACAACACAAGCAATCATGCGATAATCGAGCCAATTGTGGAAGAGAATTCACTTTAACAGGAAAAGAAACTTCAAAATAGTACTGATGATTCCAATCACTATTGTCTTTGTTTATTCTAGAATTTAAAGCACGGGGAAATGACTTTGATGCATCCTTCTTGACAGAATCCTCCTTTAGCCACTTTGGTGTTTCTTGTTTAGCTTGACCATTTTTATCTGAAACAGCAGGTACAGAATGAGCAGTGACTTTTGAAGGAGTTGGAGGTTTAACGGGAACTTGTTCAGTCTTTTGCCTTGGCTGTGACGTGTTTTGGGAAACAGGTTTAGATTTTAAAATCTTGATCACAGCTGGGGCCTTTGAGTTTGAACAAGCTCCCTTTTCAAAATTGACCTTATTATTCAAACCGGGGATAAAAAATCTGTGTGACTTGGAAGAGGTTTGTCGAAAGGGAACGACTCGAACTCTCCCTCATCATCACCTTCTGAGTTCATGAATTCAGAAAAATTCACCTCAGGAATGTCGGGACTTGGACTGGTTGAGGATGGCGAGGAACACGTTGTGCTGGTGTGCTTTAGGGAATTTGGCGCGGAAGCTAGGAAAAAATCAGAGTTCAAATTCCGTGAAACAATCTTATCATGAGAATCACCTTTTGATCTTTTATCTGTTGGAAAAGAAGTTGTCCCGAAGAAAACTTTACACGACGACGTGTCAGATGAGCTTGAGGATTGTTTAGGTGAAATCATCTTTTCTGATTGGAGTTGGTCAAACTGCTCTTGTAGTCGACCTTTACTTACTTTCTCTTCCAACACTTCTGTTGCCAAAGCAGCCAGTTGTGATGTGAGACGATTGATTTCAAACCTAAGACTTTCCTGTCCTTCATCAGACACAACTTCGGTTTTGACCGGTTGATGATTCTCAAGTTTTGAAAGTAAATCTTGTTTTTCCTTTTGAAAATCGGACCTTTCTTTTGCCAATGACTCCTCCAACTCGACTATTTTGGCTTCCAAGATGAGAGGGGGAACATAAGGTTTATACTCATCCGTCTCAGTTTGGGTCGCGGTTGCTTGGTCCTCATCCTTCTTGGAGGAATCCTTGGGCGGAGCAACCTTATAGCTGTCGAAGTAGTCATTAGAAAGGTACTTCTTGTTCTTTTGGTAGGAATAGTTCAAAGGTTCATAGCAAAACGGAAGTTGGATTCCTCGCTTGTGTTTATGCTTATATTCCTCAGTTTCCTCTTCCTTTTCAGGTTCTAGAGGACCAGGCAAAGTCATAGAGAATCGGAACTTTATATCTTCCCCTTTGTAAGTAATGAGGGTTGTCGTATCCAATTCCCCATGCTTTGTTGAAATATGTGAACTCTTTTGGTTTATTTAAGAAAATGGTTTGATCAGTTTGGCCCCTTTTGTGAAGTTTGTTTTCAAGATTAAGAATTTTATCCACAAGCTCCTTGTGTTGAATTTGAAGAGAAAAACATTGGTAAACAATTTCTTCGTTCTCATTCAGACACTGATCAAACTTAGACTGAGATCAGACAATTTGGCCCTTAAGTCCGTGGGTGCTAATGAAAGATTTTTGCATTTTTCATTTAGATTAGCAATTTCGGACTTATATTTTTCATTTAACTTGCTTTGAACATCAAGCTTTTCTGTTAGAGTTTTAATTTCAAGCTTTTGTTCTTTAGAAGTGGCCTTAAAGGATTCTGCCTGACCATAAAATGATTGCATAGCATTCAAAAAATCTGGTTGACAGGATTCACATACCTGATTTGCAAGTGCAGTTGCGGTTTCCTCATCAGTGGAGGAATGATATCCCATGAAAGCATTAGCAACTTCATTATCAGATCTTTGCAGCCAGTAATCATCCTCAGCGAACATTGCTTCTCCAGTCGCCTTTTGTTTTGCTAAAACTAGCTTGGCCTCGTAGTAGTGGACATTCTTCACTGTAGGCTGGCGGCAATCTTTGGCAAAGTGACCAAGTTTCCCGCAATTATAGCATTTCACGGGCTCATCTTTCTTCTTGCGGTCAACTTTCTCAGTCTTGTCCTTCTTCTCAGTCTGATCTTGCTCATCGGCCTTCTTCTTACCTTCATATTTGTCTTTGTAGTCATGACGCTTGTTGGCAGAAGTGGAGTAGCGCTGACCATTAGACGTTGGTTTCTTGTAAAACTGTTGTTGCTTGAAGGTCTTTGTCAGGAGGGCAATGGCTTTCATGAAGTCGTTTACTTCACTATCAGAATCTTCATCTTTCTTCTCTTCCGGTTCAGAATCAGAAGAATTATGCTTTTGAGCACGTTCGGTGTGTCGGCTCGAAGGTCTTCCCTTGTTGGTGGAAATAAGAGCAATAGGATCGGCTACAGGCTTGGGTTCAGTCTTCTTCTCAGCAAGTAGCTCATTCACTTCATCTTCATCTTGAAGAAGTGTCTCGTAGAGTTCATTTATGCCAATTCTTTCAATCAGGTTGTTATGCCTGACATGAGATGCATAAACTTTCCATTCGGGTAAGAGGTTGTTGAGGAACTTGAGAGCATTCTCCGTGTTCGACCGAACTATCCCATTCTTGTTCAGCTCATTGAGTAGAGAGCAGAAACGTTCATAAGCCTGAGTAAGAGTCTCGCCAGGACGCTGTTTGAAACCATCGAACTTGGTAATAGCAGTATTGATCTTCAGCTGGTTTCCAACTGCACTCCCACGCATCATTTTGGCTACCTGGTCCCACATGCCTTTAGCCGTGTCTTTGTAGCTGTCGATGGAAGTGTAGGTCGAGTTGGGAAGAGCTTGCACCAGATATCTCTTCGCCTGTTTCTCCCCTTCTATCCTCCCTCTTTCAAGCTCTAACATTTCGGCAAAGGACTTTTTCTCTTTCTTGGGTTCAACACCTTCAGCGGCTGCAATATCCTTCATTGGTGGCGCGATAGGACCTTCTTCAAGAGCTTGCTTGATGAACTCATAGTTGTCCTTCGATTCAATGAAAATCATGAATCTGTCGCGCCATTGACTGTACTCGTTTGGGTATAGGCATGGAGGCTTGGTGTCGGTACCAATGGCGAGAGCTTCACGAGAAGCAGACATCTTTGGTTGCAACGGAGTGATCGTCAGACGGGTATATTGATTCGAAATGAGAACCTAACGCAAGATTCCAAGAGTGATATCCTAACGTGGTTCTATGAGTGGAACGGTCCTTAGACTAACAGTAGATCAGATTGGAACAGATATGACAAAACAGAACAAACACATTCAACAGCAGTACTGTCCGGATAAACAAGAGATGTCCGGATATCTTGAGTTGTCCGGATAACCAAGGTTACCCGATGCTCTATAGATACCGGATGGAATCAACTGGATAAGCAAGACTTACCGGATACAATAGAGTCCGGAAAGTATGGGATTTCCGGGTACTTCGAAGTTTCCGGAAAGAATGATGTGTCCGGATACTACGACGATTCCGGGTAAATGAGGATTTCCGGATAAAACGAATTCCGGATACTTTGAGTTTTCCGGAACACGATTACCCGGAAAGATGGAGATTTGAAAAACTTACCCGGATGATTGACTTACCCGGATGACTGACTTGTCCGGATGACTGACTTGTCCGGATGGAACCACAAACGTCCGGACACCTTGATATGTCCGTAAAACGCGGCTGTTTTGTCCGGAAAAGTCGGCTGTTTTGCTAAATTCGATCGAAACTCGACTAGGGTTACTCTAATGTGTTCCTGAAAGGTTAGAAACAATACCAAGCACAAACTAACACTAACCCAATCGATTTTAGAGCCAAAACAACACCTTTTGGTATCAAAAATTGGATTTTTGAGTAAGAACACAACCAAAAGTTTTGAACTTGATTTGCAAAATTGACCAATCAAACGAATGAATTAGGATGTGAAATTTTGCAGAAACTCTTATAATGATAATGCTAACACAACCCAATAAGCAAAAACAACTGATTTCGATTGAATCAAAAAGTCAAAAATTCAAAAAAAGTCAGACGAGTAAAAGTCAAACTAACCAGAATTTGATGAATGGAACATTGAATCGAATCCGTCTGTCTGCTCTGATACCAATTGTAGGATCCAGATCCGTGCAACAATTGTGTTTATGTGAATAAGAGATATGAACAAATAAATTAATCACAAAGGCTGCCCACTTAGCTATTTGATTCAGAGAATAATCGTTACAATACTGAAAAGCTAAATGAGACAACTAGCTATTTTCTAAGCTAATTGTACATTATATATGTTGGGCCCGTGGTAACAAGCCCACGGCCCGTTCACTAATAGGCTAAGTTTAAACAATAACACTTTGACCCTTGAACTTTAAATCAACAATAAAACCTGCCCTAACAGTTTTGATCGATGAATTCTCAAGATTTACATGGGTTGAATTTGTCAGAAAGAAATCAGATGTTCCAAACATACTGATAAACTTAATGAAAAGAATCGAAGTTCTGTATGAGTGCAGGATTCAAAAGTTGAGAAGCGACAATGGCACAGAATTCAAAAACTCTGCCATTGAAGCCTATCTTACAGAAGATGGAATTTCACAGAACTTCTATGTTGCACGCACCCCACAACAGAATGGTGTGGTCGAACGAAAGAACCGCACGCTTGTGGAGGCCGCCAGAACTATGCTGACGGCATGTTGATTACCAATGACATTTTGGGCAGAAACAGTATCAACCGCTTACTACACCCAAAATAGATCAACCATTGTAAAGAGACACATCAAAACACAATATCATTTGATCAACAAAAGACGACCAAATATCAAGTTCTTCCATGTATTTGGATGCAAGTGCTTCGTTTTAAATGATAGAGAGGTAAGAGGAAAGTTTGAAATAAAGGCAGATGAAGGCAAGTTCATAGGATACTCTGCAACTTCCAAGGCCTACAGAGTTTATCTTCTGCAATCTCGAACAATTGTAGAAAGCATAAACGTTTCTTTTGACGATACCTTCCAGAAGACTTCTGAACAAATTAGTTCAGAACTCGGTCTAAAAGGGGATTCCTCTAGCATCTCAAAAACAAGAGAAGAAGACCTAAATCTTCTATTTCAAGAGATGTTCCATTACGACATTGATCCCTCTGCTGGAGCCATCAGAGCCTCTGGAGAATCACCTTCTGCCAGCCTGAACGAAATATGTATCTCTCCAACTGGTCCCTTAAATAATTCATCATCCTCTGATAATCATACAGATGCAAATGCCGAGGGGGAGCCAACAGAAGATGATACAACAAGGAAAACAACCACAGAGGCTACTGAAGAACCAACTCCATAAACTACAGAGGAACCAATAATAGAGGAACTAGAAGACTCAGTCTATACTTCCTCAGAGGAACAAACACCGCCACTTATTCTAATCATTCTACAATCTGTAGGATCAAGCACGAAAGCAAAATCTACGACAGAGGCTACACTAGAACAACAATTAGAAACCTCTGTAGATCAACTTGATGAAATTAATGACGATCTCCCAAGAACAACAAAGTGGACAAAGAGCAATCCTCCAAGTGTTATAATCGGCGAACCTTCTGAAAAGGTAAAAACAAGATCTGCCATTGCTAACTTTTGTTTCTTTACAAACTTTATTAGTGTGATCGAGCTGAAAAGGATCTCTGAAGCCCTTGTGGCCCAAACTGGGTAGATGCTATGCAATAAGAGCTTCTACAGTTGAACGAAACAAAGTCTGGACTTTAGTTCCTCTGCCACGAGGAAAACAAGCCATAGGGACAAAATGGGTTTCAGGAATAAGAAGGATGAAGATGGAGTGGTCATAAGAAACAAAGCAAGATTGGTGGCCAAGGGATATCGCCAAGTAGAAGGCTTAGATTACGATGAAACTTTTGCCCCTGTCGCACGGCTCGAAGCCATAAGAATCTTCTAAGCCTTCGTAGCCCACAGAGGTTTTAAAGTATTTCAAATCGACATAGAATCTGCTATTCTAAATAGATAAATCCAAGAAGAAGTATACGTCCAACAACCACCAGGGTTTGAAAGCTCTAAATACCCAAAAATACATGTACCACCTCGACAAAGCTCTGTATGGACTGAAACAGGCTCCAAGAGCATGGCACGAAAGACTTTCAACCTTTCTTCTCGATAATGGTTATGACAGAGGTATGACGGATACAACTTTGTTTTATAAACGAAAAAGTGATGAGATTATGCTTGTACAAATATATGTGGACGACATAATTTTTGGGTCTACAAATGCACAAAAGTGCAAAGATTTCAAAAAACTCATGCAGAGTGAGTTTGAAATGAGTATGATGGGAGAATTAACTTTCTTCCTAGGACTCCAAGTAAAACAATCATCAAAGGGAATTTTCATAAATCAAGCTAAATATGTCTCTGACATACTTTCAAAATATAGTCTATCTGATGCCTATGTAATGAGAACTCCAATAGCCACAGGAAATAAATTAGACTCAGATCCAAATGGTATACCTATAGAGTGCACGCTCTATAGAGGAATGATTGGGTCTCTGTTATACTTAACTGCAAGTAGACCTGACATTATGCATGCCACAAGTCTCTGTGCAAGATATCAAGCTAACCCAAAGGAATCCCATTATAATGCTGTAAAGAGAATCTTCAGATACCTCAAAGGGACCAAAAATCTTGGCCTCTGGTATCCGAAGAACTCTGGTTTTGGTCTTAAAGCTTATACAGATTCAGATTATGGAGGATGCAAGCTCGACAAAAAGAGTACCTCTGGGAGTTGTCAATTCCTAGGTGGTAAACTAGACAGCTGGGCCTCTAAGAAGCAGAACTGCGTATCCACATCTACAGTAGAAGCCGAATACGTTGTTGCTGCTAGTTGTTGCTCCCAGGTTCTGTGGATGAAAACTCAACTTAAAGACTATGGCCACATCATCTTCAAGATTCCAATCTTCTGTGACACAAAGAGCGCCATAGCCATCTCTGCCAATCCAGTACAGCACTCAAAAACAAAGCATATCGATATCCGTTACCACTTTCTGAAACACCATGTTGAATATGGGACAATCGAAATGCACTTTGTGTCTATAGAGTACCAGCTTGCAGACTTATTCACCAAGGCACTAGATGAGAAAAGATTTTTTCTTTGTGGGTAAGTTGGGAATGATAAACATGAGTCAAAACCTCTGTAAGTATAACTTAATCTTCTGTAAATATGTACATATATTGTTTGTTTTTGTTTCTAGTTAATTTATTTCTGAATGTAAATTCTTAATCACCAAGTGTTCTGCACAAAAACAGAGCTTCTGTAGGATTGCTCAGAACCTCTGAGAAACTTGATCTATGTCCTAAGCCTTACTTATCAAATTTTGACCCAAGCATAGATCAAGGAGGAGTAGAAGGAGACCTTGAATTGATCTACAGAAGTTGATCATTCAAGGGGGAGCCAAAGAAGAATTGTGATCAACCACAATCAACAGAGGTCAATAATTTCGCCGTACAAAGGAGAGTCAAAAAGTGAGTATCACATAAAAATCCTTCAAGAAAACAGTTTTCTAGGACACAAATTTCCAAATATGTCCTAGAAACTTTGCTTATGATATTCCAAAAAGAAAATAATCAAAACGATTGATGAGTCTCTCTTTAAGAGAAATTTTAGGTTCCAGAGCCTCTGCTGGGCTCAACATAGCTTATGTAAGACACATCCTATATTACTACAAATTACATAGAAGAACTCGATCGATCGTCGTGAATGTCATAAAGAAGGTCTAAAGTCAAAAAAAGGTTCATACACCACAGAACTTGTGCTAACAAATCAAAATATTTGAAGTTTACACGTATAAAATCTTTTTCGAAAACTGTTTTCTAGGACACAAATTTCCAAATATTTCCTAGAAACACTGCCAAAGACATTTCAAACTTCAAATAATCAAAACGATACATAAATTGTGAGTTATGATAAATTTGAGGGCATAGAGCCTCTGATGAGCTCAACAGAGGCTCTGCCAGAGAAAATCTCTAATCGTAAATTTAAACTTTTGATCGATTATGAATGTCTTCTCAAAAAGACCTCTTTTGCACAAATGCACACTTTGAGATTCTCAAAAGGTTGTTGGTCACAGAGCTCATTCCACCAAAGAAACTCTGTTGACCAACATAGGCTTTTAAAAAGGAGTTACTCGCACAGAACCTTATCCAAAACAGTTTTCTAGGACCCCAACTTAAAAATATGTCCTAAAAACAATTCTTAAAACGATTAAAAACCTAGATGATCAAAAAGTTTAATAGATTTTTTGTTATGAGAAATTTCCTCTCATAGAGCTTCTGCTAGCTCTGACAGAGCTCCAAAACCTTTGTGAATGCAATTTCTACTCTAAAAATCTATCGATCCTCTCCAATGCTTTTCAAACGTTTTTTTTTGTACAAACAACAGAGGATAAGAAGAGAGTTTCAAACAACAGAGCTCTATCTCTACAGAGCTTCTGTCATTTTCAAAACTGGGAAATTATGTAATAGTAACGGCTATTTTTACAACGGGTAAAAATCATGTGGATGTAAAGAATCCCACGCGCCTAACATTAATGGGCCGCGCACGACGTCCTGTCATATTCTGACACTGCTGACGTGTCTCACATTAATTGGGCGTACATGGCACACGTACTTCTGGAAAGTTGAACCAGCCATTTACACTCGAGTACGGATTCCAAATTTTATTCACTTCCATATATTTACCTCCTCAGAATTCAAACCATTACCCTTTAGTATAAAACCAAAGTTATCACTCCTCATAAACGTTACGAACTCTCATCTTCTTCTCCGGCGAACCTTGCAAAAACCTACAAAAACCTGCAAAATTCTTATCTTCATACAAAAATGGCCTCCTGTATTCAAGATATCTCCCCTGCACACTCACCGGCAAACTCCCCTGAACACTCTGAGCACTCAGAAAACCCAGATATCGCCAGAAACCTGGAACAAGACAACTCTGGCGATGGAGCTTATTTATCTCCAACCACACACGAGCAAGACTTTATCGCAAATGAACACTTTGAAAGTGTTCTTCCTCTCAAACCCAACAACTATTATCTTGTTCCTTCCAGAACACCTTTTGGGGAACCACATGCCATTCTCCTTCACATTTTGGAGAATCATTACCTCTTCCCTCTGTTGACAAAAACCGTAACCAAATACCATCAAGATATCTAAACCAATTTTGGCAGAGTAGTAGGTAGATATGACCAAGCAGACCGACAGATCTAGGGCTACATTTCTAAACCTGATAAAACCCAAAACATGGAACTCAAGTTCAATAGAACAATGTTCTCACTTGAGTTCAGTCTTCCAACCAGAGGTCTGCTAGGAATAAAGAATTACGCTGAAGCACCTACAGACGAAGAACTCTCTAGATTTGTTGAACTATTAGGGTATAACACAACCCAAAGAAAAAGGAATGACTTCAGAAGAGGTCGATTACCCCCTCTGTGGAATACCCTCTACTCAATTCTAAACAAATGCCTCACTGGCAAAATCGGTAGTCCAAATCAAACCTCCCATCAGATTATATCCATAATGTACAGGATATATTATGATCTGCCTCTGGACTACTCGACCTTGATTATGCAAGAGATGATAAATACCATTGACAGAAAAATCTCCACCCAAAAAGCCAAAGAACGCTCAAAACCATTTCTACCTCCTCTGCAGTATCAACGAATTCTTGGAGTACTTCTGGAGCCCCTAATCCTTCTATAAAAATGGTCTTTAGAAGGTCCAACTGCCAAAATCAATGCCATGACCAAAAACGTTCCAACCGATCACATCGATGGATATCCTTTCTGCAGTCCTCTGCCATCAAGACTTCTGGAATATGCTACAGATGAAACCCTAAGATTAGCTTACATACGCGATCATAGGACTCCAGAACCGAGCCCTGTGACACCCCTGCGTCTAGGTGTGCCTTTAGAAACTAGGGTAGTTGAAAGAATGACAGATGAAGAATGGGCCAAGGCTTACCAGAAGCATGAAGAAGTTCAAACCAGGTTCCTTGCTCAGAGGGAATCCATCTACTCTGCCTCAACTCCTAAAAGGAAGACAAAAAGGAAAACCACAGAGGGTACTTCATCTTCTGTTATCGAAACTCAACCCTCTCCTCCAAAGCACAAAAAGAGACAATCCAAAGCCACAGAGGAAGGGGCACCTAAACCTAAGAGAAGTGAGAGCAAGAAGAAGATTGGGAAACCTCTGTCTCCTATGCAAACAATTGCAGAGGAAAGAGTAGTAAAAGGCGTAGAGACACAGGCGCCAGAAGAAGCCACTGAAGTTCAAATCCAAAAATCACATGTGCATTCCCCAACTCCTCTCAACTATGCACATCATGGCGATTACTCAGACTTCCTCCAACGTCCTGAATTTGCAGACACCCTTGACACTGCAGGGTGGGCAGCAAAAGCTCTGCCACAGAAGCTCCAGATTTCACAATCTCTGGAGTTGATTCTCATATTGATGATGATGATCAAACTCCAAAGGATAATTCGGCTGAGACCCCATAGGTACTAGATAACCCTTTCCTTCAACCTGGCCTTAATATTCACAGAAGAAGCCCACAACAAGTAATCTCTGCCTCTGACGGTACACAGGGTATGCACCCCCACGTACAGTAACTTTTTGGTACTCATCCTATGTACAACTCCATAGGTCCAAGGGAAGAAGAGGTAACAGAAGAAGGGGAGACTGGGGTAGAAATCTCAACCCATAGGGTAGCAACAGAGGTTGAGACCACAGAAGGAGAACAAGTCATTGGATGCTTTACTGAGGAAGAAGCCAGAAAAGATGCCTGGATTAACAGAGGCACACAACCAAAACGAAATCCCAGTGCAACCCACACTTCTATTGCATCCAGTCTAGTGGCAGAGGGCACTCTTTCATCCTCTGTACCATTAATAACCGGGGAAACTATTCCAGGGGAATCCTCTCTAAAGGATTCATCCGTAGTAAGTGATCTATTGCCCAAGATCACAACAGAAATCCTTGCAGATGAATTTGTTTCCTCTGCCACACGCATACAACTAGGACCAAACATCTCTTCAGAGGAGATTAGAGTGCACAAAGACGAAGAGACTCTAGACAAGTCTCCGAGTCAACAGAAGGCTAATCTAGTACCCACTTCTGGAGTGTATCTAGACAATGTCATTCACAGAACTTTTGTAGAGTCTAAAGCACTAGATGTTTCTGCTCAAAGATCAGAAGGAAATCCTTCCATCCTCAACATCAAAACAGGGACGAAAGAAGGTGTCTCAAGAACAGAGACTCACTCTGGGGATGAATGTGTTCCCCCAGAGGTTACAACGAGTTCACATGTATCAAGGGATGAGTTCCAAACCCTTGTCACCTTTGTAAACCAAACAATGAAAGAGTTGCAAAGCTCTTTCAAATCTTTTGCAGAAACATCATCCAGGGCAATCCTTGATCTGAACTAAAATGGACACCTTGTCCACAAAGGTGCAAAACGCCTTAACACAGATGAAGTCCACTGCAACTACCATTGCTACCTCTGCAGCTGCTGAATTCGGAAAAGCCGCCACCACTGCCTTTAAAGACTTTGTCAAACACATTCTTTTGCAACTAAAAGAACGAACCTCAAAATCTAAAGGTCTTACACCTGAAGACCTGAAGAAGGCCTTGGACGAAGTTCAAGAAAAAACAACCATAAATACTCAGGCCATGAAGCCTTCCGACTACATGACCAGAGCTCAAGTGACAGAACTCGGCCAAGGAATACTTGATCAGATGACCGATTTCATCAAAGCTTTCACCGCTGCCAACGCAAACTATGTCATAGAATTTAATGCAAACGTCGGCAGAATGCGCTTTAACACTAAAGCAGAGGTTGAAACACTGTTCGGCCTCTGTGATGACTTGTGCGCAAAGATGATTGTTGCAGGGGCGGTTCCACCAAAGAAACCAGATACGTCTTGCAACAGATAAGGGTCAGGATGACTCTGATGATGATTCTGACGATTCATCAGATCACCCTGAGGGAGAGAATCAAAGGGAAGTAGCTGCAAGCAGAGGTCTACCAGAACCATGAATATCCGCAGAACCCCAGAACTAAAATTCCCTCAACTGAAACCCAAGGAGGAACACAGCAGTCCATAGAGGCAACAACCAACTTTGTGGATATGATCACTGAAGAAACCCAAGTACCCAAAATAGTTCAACAGAATACCACAGAGGCAACACCCACCTCTGTGGATTTTCCTTCTGTATTTGGAGAATATGTCCAACCCCAAGAAGTACTCCAACTCCTGACATCCTTCGAAGATGAACTACCTTCCACAACACCCCAAACCAACCCAAGAACCAAAACTATTGCTCATAAAAGAAAATATCTGAGCAAAACACCTGAAACCTCTCCAACATAACCCAAATCACCAATCAAGCCCTCTGAAACTCAAGTGTCAAAACCAACAGAGGCAATCTACAAACCAACAGAAACATCAACAACAAAGCCCTCTGAGACTCAAACGTCAAATCCTACAGAGGCAACCCCATCTCAACAAGCAGAACAGCCGAAGGCAACAGACGAGGGAAAAGGAATTATAACAGAAGAACCGCAGAAGAAAAAGCCCAAACATCAACCTTCGACAGAAAAATTGATGAAGAGCTCTTTCGATGCATATAAGACACCAAAGCCTGAAGAAGAAGACTAGGCTTTCGACACTACACCTCTGTCAAATATTCATGTTCTGTATCCAAAGACAAAACCTTCAGAAGATCAAGTGGCAGAAGTCATGACCAATTAGATGCTCTGCGCAAAAACTTACCTCAACCACCACCACCACAAATGGAAGAAGTGGTATACAGGTACTTATACAGCAGAATGGGCATAATGGATCAATCAGAACCAACCATTCAAGATCCTGACTTCAGTGCTGACCTCGAAAACCTCTTCACCAAACAAAACCCAAGCCTAAACACGAAATCTTCTCAACATCCAAGATCGTCAAAGTCCTATATTGTAAGTTCTCAAAAATCAGAACCTGTCCTAAACTCTCTTATAACATCTACAAGGTCAAAAGAGAGAACAAATCAGAGAACCAGATCTTAGGAATCTCAATCCTTATGATCTACCTAATCTTCTGGAATGGACAAAAGAGATCTTCATAACAGATGAAATTCACAGAGCATACAGAGTGATAAGAAAATCCATACGCGAGAAGCTTCTGTTATACAGCATGGTAGATTTTCAGCTGGCTCGAGATCTTGGGGTAAAAAGATTGACCGTTCAACCACCAGAAGACTACTGCCCTCCCTATGCTACACTAAACTCGATCATCACAAATCCAAGGGTCGGGTTAGTCTTTCTAGATCCTTCTGGTAAATCAAAGTTGTTCGTAGAGATGGACTGTCAGAAGTACGCAACAAGTACTTTGACAGAGTTTAGAGCGACACTAGTGGAACACACAGGATCAAAGCTCATGTATCAAAGTCTTGCCGACAGACTGATAGAGGTTATCAATGCAACAATCAACTTCCGAACTCTCTGCATCAGCTTCTACCATGAGGTCAAACAAGAAGGACTCGACCGTAGAAGTTTCAATGACTTCAAGGATGCCAACGTCTGAGTCAGTCGAACAAATCCCCTATAATATTTTCTTTTTCAATACAATCAAATGTAAATTCCTATGACATAATCTAATGTGAAAAGAAAATGTTCTTGTACTTAGAAAATTCTTGCACTTTCACATTTTTAATTTTCACTACTTAGGGGGAGATTGTTAGCTTCAATCTTTCTGTTTGTAAAAGTAGTTAAAATAGTCTAAGTACAAAAGTAACCCACAGAGGCTCTACCGGGTAGCCGAGTAAAACGAGAAGACAAAAGTCTTCAACAGAGGCTCTGCTGGGTTAATCGAGAAGACCGAAGATACAACAGAAGACTCTTTTATGCGAACAAGGCTACAGAGCTTTTGTCATACTTGACAGAGCCTCTGTGGTAAAAAGAAGATCTACGCAAAGATCTGAACAAGGACGAACATGCTGCTTACAATATCTGCCATTCGAAGGTTCTAAAGATCAATCGTACAAAGGTGTGACCTGACTACTCCACGTGTCAAACTCTGATAGGTTTCCGCCTAAAGCTGAATACGGAGCATTTAATGAATGTTGTATCTGCAACAGTTCCAAAATAGTGTTTTGTACCTTCCAACCACTATTGCTCAACAGTGTCTTAGTACCTTCAGTCCTTATTGTCCCCTTTAAGAGTAGTATAAATAGAAGGTTCATGTGAACTCTTCTATTAAGCTTTTAGCGTAACACACACACCATTAACTGCACATTTCTTGTTAATCCTTTGAAGTTCTTGGTGTTCTTGATATATATCAAATACAGTAATCTTGGAGATATTCATCTGTTCTTACATACTATTTATTTGATATTGTGTGTTCTTCTACCTTACATTATCTTTTTGTTCTTAAATACGCTTCCACACCATACAATCTGAATTAACTGAAAGTTAAGATCATTGTTTAAGCAAAACAGGAACCAACAGATATATATCAATAAACAATTTAAAAATATAAAAATTGTGTGTTTATATTCAACCCCCCCCATTCTACAAAGTTGTATAACCCCTTTGGGACCGACATCACTTTATGCTTCGAGGCTTTTCTTTTCCTTCTTCTTCATGGCTTTCTCCTTCTTCTTGTCTCTGGTAGCATTATCTTTGTTAGATTTCCCTTCCGAGGGTGTTTTTGAGTCAGAGATTAATGCTAGTAGACCTGCAATAGTGGATTTATCTTTTTGCTTGACAACATCCTTCTCTTGTGCAGCAAGAGTTCCATATACATGAGTAAGAGACCATGTATCCAGATCCTGGTTAGCTTGTAGAGACTTATACAGATTTAACTATTCATCATTCAAACTTTTTAAGAACAAGACATTTTTATCTTCCTTCGACCTTACAACCCCTCATTTCTTACATTTTATTATCAGAATGTTGAATCTGTTATAGGTCTGTTGTAAAGTTTCCTCAGGAAGTGCTTTGAAATCATTGTATTCATTAATACATTCGATCCTTCTATTCCTTTATGTTTTAATACCCCCTTCGAGTTGGTTCAGAAATTGATCCCATCTTTCTTTAGCCGCAACACAAGAGTCTAATTCTTGGAAAATATCGTTTGGAATGGCCATAATCAGGAGTCTAACTGCTTTAAGATCATTTTCCATTTTAAGCTTTTCTTCTTTTGTAAAACCAGTGGTTTTAGCTTCGAAGTGAGCAGGAATCTCAGCAGCTGTTTCTGTAGCAGGAACACAAGGAACCAATACCATGGGTTGGAATGGTCCATTTGTGACAGATCGCATAAGATCTCTATCCATGCCATCGAAGAAGTTAACCATCCTGATCTTCCATTGAGGGTATTCATCCCTCAGAAGAGTAGGAGTTTTGGTTAAAGAACTGGCCGTATAAGTAGCATTTTTGTTGTTGTTCGCCATTTTAAGAAAAACAGAGTATGAAGATTTTGAAAGAGTTTTGAATAGAAAGTAGATGAACAGTAAAGCAATGGAACAGTAAACGTTGTAGAAATGATTTCCAAACTTACTGGAACACTTAAACACGTATCAATAGCTTTAACAAAGGAGTTTCGGGTTTTGTATAAAAAATAGGGTATATCTTAAAGCTTGAAAAAACAAAACACAATCAACAAGAGTGAATCAACTTGGTATGATTGGATCGATTTGATTTAAGCAAATCAATCTGCTCTGATACCAATTGTAGGCTCCCAGATTCACCTCGTCTCATACAACGTGTTTGTGTATGAGTGATTGTGTGTAGCATAAAACATGAGAGAATAACAATATAATGAATAGTAATAGATAACAATATTGAATAACAAATTGCTCGTATATTGAAATATGAATAACACCAAGAACACTTTCTTGTGTGTGTATTCTGAAATCTCTCAAGCTATTGATCGTACGCTAGAAGTGGAATGGAATTGTGCAGTGATAGTGCTCTCACAATTCTAGTAAAGATTCTTACAATTCTCGAAAATTTGTGGGTTACACTAACGTTCTATTTATAGCCTGATAAAGCAATAGACAATGTACTATCAAACCCTGTGATTACACGTGGAAAGCATGTCTTCGTCCTTTTAAGGTTGACAAGGAAAGTGCGAACACATGTCTATCACTTAGAGATTTCTACAAGACTTAGGATTCACAGAGGTCTTCATTTATCATAAGTCATTTGCCAGAGCTCTGAAGGTTTTCTGGAGAATTGTTCTCTGATGGACTTATCAGAGGTCTTCTGCCAGAGCTCTGACGATCTCTGATGGTCTTCTGTTTGTTCTTCTGTTAAGTCCTCAGCTAGATCTCTGGTGTCCTGTCCTCTGACGTCCTTCTGACTTGTGATATTTTCAATACTTTTACAAAGTCGTACTTGGGGCTAACAAACACTACACCCATAACAACAGAGGTCTCCATCCCAACTCAAGCTGAAACTTCAACTCCTCTGATGGCACAAATGACATACCATATGCGACAGAACTGGCGAATGAACCAATGAATGTACCTACACAAGTAGAACTTGATACTGCTAATGACCATCTACCTCGGATGACCAAATGAACGAAGAGTCATCCATAGAGCCAAATCATTGGTGATCCTTCTGACAAGGTAAAGACTCAAACAACCACTACCAGCTTTTGTTTCTACATAAACTTTATCAGTGTGATCGAACCAAAGAAGGTCTCTGAAGCCCTAGAAGATCCAAATTGGGTAGAAGCTATGCAAGAGGAGTTTTTACAGTTTGAGCGCAACGAAGTATGGTCCCTTGTACCTCTGCCAAAAGGCAAAACTGCCATTGGGGCCAAATGGGTTTTTAGGAACAAGAAGGATGTACATGGACTGGTAATTAAAAACAAAGAAAGTTAGTGGCTAAGGGATATTGCCAAGAGGAAGGAATAGACTACGAGGAAACCTTTGCCCCTGTCACACGCTTAGAGGCCATCAGAATCTTTCTGACCTTTGCAACCCACATAGGTTTTAAGGTGTATCAAATGGACGTGAAATTTGCTTTCCTCAATGACCAAATACAAGAAGAAATGTATGTCTAACAACCACCAGGATTCGAGAGTTCCAAGTACCCAAATGATGTCTACTTTCTAGATAAGGCCCTCTATAGACTAAAACAGGCCCCAGAGCTTAGTATGAACGAGTCTCAAATTTCTTGCTTAAAAATCATTTCGAAAGAGGTACAACAGATACTACTTTGTTTTATAAAAGATAGAAAGGTGAGATTTTACTTGTACAGATATATGTTGATGACATCACATTTGGTTCTACAAATGAAGAGTGTTGTAAGAATTTTAAAAACTCATGAAGAGTGAGTTTGAAAGGAGCATGATGGGAGAACTAAACTTCTTCCTCGGGCTTCAGGTCAAACAAACAACAAAGGGCATTTTCATAATCCAATCAAAATATGTTTCTGATATTTTTTCAAAATTCAAGCTCCCTAACTCTTCCATTACAAAAACCCCTATGGCCACTGGATCTAAGTTACACTCATATCCAAACGGTAAATCTGTAGAGTGTAAACTCTATAGAGGCATAATAGAGTCTCTTCTATACTTAACAGCTAGTAGACTAGATATTATGTATGACACTTGTCTATGTGCAAGTTATCAAGCATATTCTAAAGAATCTCATCTTTATGCTGTGAAGAGGATCTTTAGATACCTTAAAGGAACCAAAAATCTTGGTATCTGGTATCCAAAGAACTCTGGCTTTGATCTAATGGCTTATAAATATTCAGGTTATGGAGGATGCAAACTAGACAAGAAAAGTACCTCTGGAAGTTGTCAATTTCTAGGTGAAAAACTAGTGAGCTGGACATCAAAGAAACAAAATTGTGTCTCTACATCTACGGCATAAGCAGAATATGTTGTTGCTGCTAGTTGTTGCTCACAAGTGATGCGGATGAAAACTCATCTCAGAGACTATGGTCTACATATCAAGAAGATACCCATCCTCTATGACTCAAAAAGTGCCATTGCCATCTCTGTCAAAAGGAACGATAGATAAAAATGGGTTAAACATACACACAATGCCTGAAATCATCTCTTAAGGTCCACATGACATGGTCTACTACACCCTTACCCAATATCCCTATGGTTGTCTTCACTACTCAATGCAATATTATAGCGAGATCACTCTATAATTACGACAAGGAATTTGAAAAAGTGTATACGAAATTTGTGTTTAAATCCCTTGAAATGAAAAACGTCTTTTAGGCTCAAATCTCGCTATTGGGTGGTCTCCACTAATGTCCCTAGTCATGTCTTTTCCCGGTCCTTCCCTAATGGTCACGTTACTATCATAAGATTCTCCCCACAATGGTTGGTCTCAATCATCCAAAACAAAAAAATAGCTACAATGATCTAACCATTCATAAGCATAGGACGTCAACGTTCATAAACGGGGCCCGATTGGTAACCCAAAACCTTAGCCACACATTGTCCTCAATGTATAAGTAAGTGGTACAACGTGCAAATAAATATTGTGTGTTGTTATTATAGTCATCCAACAGAAACAAATAAAACCGTATATCATCAAGAACAATCAAAACAAAAGAGATCATGAAATCCGCTCATCCGTCCTCCTCATCCCGACTCTTATCTCATCATAAAATCGGCGCATATAGGAAGGCGTGTTGCCGCCATTCTCGGCCGCCTCCGCTGGTGGTGCAACCGGGTCAAAATCTAGGTCACTGTCTGAGGCACTCTCGGGCGATACATGGACTGGTTCTGCAAGTCGTCGCCTCTGAAAATCCGGATTCGCCTGCCTCCCTTCCTCTAACTTCGTTGCTGCAGTGATTTGGTGCCTATACTGGGTCTTGCAGAAATCCTTTTTGGATGAAGTGAGGTGTCTAATCGGGTCACCTGCTTCCCTACAAAAATGTGTTATCAAGGAAGGAAACGGTAGAATACCGTCGAGGGTCATACCTGCATCCAAAATTTCCATCCAAATCATGTGCCCGATATCCATCGGGAGATTGTTGTGTAGGGAGTAAAGGACTTCCGCAACTTAGCTGTCGGCGGTGGTGTTGTGCGAAGAAGGCTTTAGAGAAGCCTTGACAAACAACATGAGAAAGGCTATGTTCGTATGCATCTCGCTCTTCAATATATTCTGGTGTATCTTGTTCCATCCGGTGTGCCCATTGTGCCTTAGAGAGGCGGTGATGGCTGGACTCAACTGCTCTCGGAACGCCGGGTGGGGAGATAACCCATATATGGCACTAAGCTCGGCCCGGCGAGGGGCATGGAAGTATGCATCTATGTCGTTCGGAGAGATCCGTACTTCCTTGTCGCCCATTTTTACCACACAGCGGTCATGGTAGATAGCGGGAATCATACAGGCGAAAAATTCTCTAACCGTCGCAATGCAAAACATAGGAGGGGTTCGGATGAACCTCTCCGAATGATGTTGCCGTATGATCTCCGGTACCCTTGAGCCAGTCGGTAAATCCACGATCTTGATTCCTCGTTCCCCGAAGGGATTGCATACATTCACCCTCATTTGCTCGTGACACTCATCTTTATCCGGGTTTTCCTTATCAAACATCTGACGTCTCTTATTTGCTTGGATGCTCTCATATTCTGGAAAGGAGAGGTGCGTGCTCGGATGGTGCCTCGTTATCTGCAAAAATAAATAAACTCAAATAAGTTATCGCGCTCATAGCCACCACAAACCTCGGTAAAACCTAAGTGAAACTTAGGTTTGTTGCATTTCCTTTTCTTTACGTGTATGTACAGAAAAACGCACAATTCCCGTGCATGTAGATTACCAATAAAATACTGTTTAGCTCATACATTTTAACCACAGTCACCATAAAATTCCCTAGTGCCACATCTAAAATGTTACACTCATTTGCACTGGTGAACAATAAATCGAACCCCAAACCTAAGTGAAACTTAGGTTTGGCTATACTTGCACTAAAAGACAAACCCCACAAAATTAACGAAGGGACTTCATGTTGCCAAGAAATCCCTCACGTAACATTTTTTCACAAAAGTGGGAATATTCCACACAACCACAGATCCTACCATATTTATCCCCATTTGACTTCCCAAAACTTCCCATCACAGATTTTAGGCAAAAATCCTCACTAAAATTACATACCCAGTTGCATACAAGAATAATATCATCATATGAACATATAACGAGCATGTAATCAAAATCTAAGCATGAAATATCATAAGAACAATACAATTATGAGAAATCTAGACACTGGGCAAACAACAGCAACGCACTTGGAAGCACAAATGGAAGATGTTGGTTCCTGTTTTGTTTAAACAAGATTATCAGATCTATTAGTTCAAGTTTAATGTTTGATGCGGAAGCGTATTTGAAGAACTAACAGATATGTTTGATAGATTTAGAGCGGAATATAGATAAACAGTGAACAAAATATAATTACTCAAGGTTTACTGAATGTATATATTAAGAACAGATTAAGAACAAAGAGTAAGGAAAGCTTTAAAACAAATATGACTTTTAAAGTGTTTAAGCTTTGTGTTCTTGATGATATCGTTATCGATTGATTAATTGATCGATTGATAAGGAAGAACTCAACATGAGTCTTCCTTATATACTACTCTAAAGGGGACCATAAAGCAGGTTACTATTCAGAACGGTACTGATGAATAGTTGAACGGATGTCGTGAACAGGTGGAGGGATGGTAAGAACATTCAGACGTGCTGTATTGCATTTAATGCAGCAGACGTCTATTATGTACTAAGCCCTATTGAATCCAATCAGAGTTTGACACGTCGACGTTGGACAGGGCATGTTGCCATGCAAGTTGATGAACGGGTCCTAGAACAGTTGCAAGATATTATAAATATCTTTGAAGTCTTTGTTGAGGACCGCAGAGGCTCTGTGAAGTGTTACAGAGGTTCTGAGGTTTGGTCCTTCGTAGAGCAGTCTTCTCCTGATTCCGAGTCTTGGGTCTTCTTGGCGAGTACAACAGAGGTTCTGTAGGAAGCCTCTGTCGCTTCTGTAGCTTCTTGACCTTGATCTGTCGGTAATGTCGACAGAGCCTCTGAGAGAGGTTTTCTTCACTTAGCCTATTTTTCACTACTTCTAAATACTTCTATGATTTGGAAGATTGAAGCTAACAATCTCCCCCTAAGTAGTGAAAAATTAAAAATTTATTTTTGAGTTTAGTTAGGCTAAGTTAGATAAGACAGAGGTTAAACAATACCTCGAAATTTCTTTCATTTAGAAATATGCCAGAGGCATTTTACATTTGAGTACAATGAAAGATAAATTGACTTTGTTTGCAGAGATAGGAGTTCTGAGAATCAGATTTTGGCATCTTTGAAATCGTTGTAGCTTCTGTTGTCTCTGCCAACTCTTCTGATCTCTTTGTAGAATCTGATGCAGAGTTCTCTTAGGCGGATTGTGGCATCTATTTCTTTTGATGAAAGTATCTGCATCATCTCTATCCATTTTCTCTGTACCTCTGTATTTTACAAGGCTTGCTCTGAATTTGTTCAGAGTACTGGTTGCGTACTTCTGACAATCAATGAGTACAAAAAGTTTAACCTGGCCTTGTGGGTTTTGAAATACTAACCCAAATCTTGGTTCTCTGATGATTGAGTTGGGCACAGCGTCTGGTGGGCAGCGATCCTCTGGTGGTCGTAGATCTAGATGTTTGAGACCAAGATCCTTTCCCAGCTGAAAATCTTCCATGCTGTATAGCAGAAGCTTTTCCCTCATCGCTTTTCTCAATACTTGATAGGCTCTGGTATTTGGCTCTGTGTTGTAGTTGTCTTTTGTCCATTGCAGAAGGTCAGGTAGATCGTAAGGATTGATGTTTCTTAAGTCAGCATCAGCGAAGGTAGATTCTGAATTGTTCTCTCTTCTGAATTTGTAAAGATTGTACCTGACCATTGAATAGGTTCTTGTGAAGGAGAATCTGCAGAAGATCACCTTTTTGATCTTGTGAATTGAGAAGACATATGATTTGGTTCTTGGCTTTGTTCTTGTGAAGATGTTCTCAAATTCTTCTCTGATCCTTGGATCTGTCACATGATCTACTGGATGATTTGTCTGATAGGATTGTTTGTAGAGGTATTTGTATAACACTTCTTCCATCTCTTCACGTGTTGGACCAGGTCGTGGAATTTGTCTTCTGAGACTCTCCATCTGTTGAACAACTTCTGCAGCTCTACCAGTTAGAGGAATTTCTGACAGAGGCTTCAATCCATGTGCCCAGTCAACTTCTTCGGGTTTTGGGGTTTGAAAGGCGTCAAACGCACTCTTCATTAGTTTCTCTGTTGGCTTTGGCAATGTTTTCTTCTTCTTAGGCTCTTCTGTCAGTATCCCTTTGCCCTTATCTTTTGCTATTGTCGTGGCAGAACCTGTTGCTTCTATGGGTTTTGAGGTTGGCACTTCTGTTGGTTTGATGGAGGTTGCCTCTGTGGATTTTGACGATTGTGATTTAGAGGACTTTTGTGGCGATGGTTCTGTTGGCTTGACTTGCTCTGTAACCTCTTTTGGAGGTTGTTTGGTGACTTCTTCTGTGAGCTCAGTTTCTGTTGATGAAGTGTTGACATCGAATCTTTTTGCCATTCTGAAAGCTAAGGTGAACCTGTGCCTTTCTTCTTCTCTCTGTGCCATTCGATCACTCATTGTTGTGTGCATCCTTTTCAGAACATCAGAAGCAGAAGTCGCTGCACTTTTTGGTTTGGCAGAGGTCGTTGCTCTTTTTGGTTTGGCAGCAATCGACTTTATTCTTGGTATGGTTTGGGGTTTTTCTATTGATCTTGTAGAGAATTCCACAGAGGTGGGTGTTTTCTCTGTGGTTTGTTGATCGGATTCCTCCAAAATAATTACCTCAGGGGTGGTTGTTGCCTCTGTGATTTGCTTATCTGCTTCTGGAATGTTGGGTTTTTCAGGGGTTGAATCCACAGAGATGGGTGTTTTCTCTGTGGTCCTTTGGGTTTGTTGTTGTTGGGTTTGTTCTGGAGGGGCTTGGCTGATTGGTTCTGCTGCGATTGGTGGACCTTGTAATCCTCTGCTCGTAGCTTTCTCCCTTAGATTCTCCCCCTCAGGATTATCTGATGGACCAGGCTGTTCATCATCAGAATCATCCTGACTCTTATCAGAAGTACCCTCTGCTCTGCAAGAAGTGTTGGGCTTCTTTGGTAATTCAGCTCCTGTTGCCTTCAACTTTTCACATACATCATCGCAGAGGCCAATCAGTGTCGCAAGCTCTGCTTCTGTTTTGAAACGCATTCTGCCGACACTCTTTCTGAAATCCTTGACATAGTTGGCATTTGCAGTTGTGAAGGAGACAATGACTTCTGTGACCTGGTTTATGACGTTCTGTCTGAGCTCTGTTAGCTGTGCTCTGGTCATGTAGTCTTTTGGCTGCATCATTGTCGTGTTGCGTATTGCCTCTGCTTGGACTTGTGATAGGGCATTCTGTAAATCTGCAGGAGTAATGCCCTCTGTTCTATTGGATTGCGTATTCATTTGTTCAAGGAAATTTTTGACAGATTCCCTGAACGCAGAATTTGCAGTTGTTCCGAATTCCTGAGCGGCAGAAGTGGCTGTAGCTTTGGCAGTGGTTGCGGCAGAAGACTTCATCTCTGAGATGGCGGTTTTCACCTCTGTGGAAAGATTGTCCATTTTGGTGTTCAGATTCAGGATGGCCGTAGATGTTGTCTCAGCAAAGGATTTGAAAGAGCTTTGCAACTCTTTCATTGTTTGGTTCACAGAGGTGACAAGGGTTTGGAACTCAGCCCTTGATACTTGTGTTCCTTGTGTAACCTCTGGAGGAACACATTCGTCTCCAGAGTGAGTCCATGTTCCTGGTACACCTTCGTTCACCCTTTTTTGTACGATGGGGGTGGAAGGATTTCCTTCTGATCCTCGAGAAGAAACCTGAGTTTCGATCTCTACAGAAGTTATGTGAAGAACAGTGTCCAAATCCACTCCAGAGGTGGGTATTGGAATGTCCTTCTGTTGACTAGGAGACTTGTCTAGCGTCTCTTCGTCTCTGTGCTCACTACTTCTCTCTGAAAGAAGTGTTGGCTCTAACGTGTGTGTGGCAGAGGAAACGAATTCCTCTGTGGGGTGTTCTAGTGTGATCTGGGGCGAGTGATCACGAACAATAGGTGAGTCTCTTTGAGGAGACTCCATAGGAATGGATTCCCCGGTTTCTGTAGGCACAGAGGTTGAAAGTGTAACCTCTGGCTGGATGGGTTGGGTTAGGATCGAGCTGTGCTGCTCTTTTTCAATAACTCCTTCTGCAGCTAGACCTGCGGAGTTAGAAATGTGGGTTGCGCTGGGAGTTGGTTTTGGTTGAGTGCCTCTATTTATCCAGGCATCTTTTCTTGTTGCTTCCTCTGTTGAAGTTCCTTGCTCTGTGCGTAATGAGTCGTACATTGGATTAGTGCCATATAATCTCATGACATCTGGATGATAGAGACCTTTTCGTATCCAGACTGCTTCTTCTTCATCTGAATCTACCTCTGATATTTCTATCCCTGTCTCTGTTGTTTCAAAACCCTCTGCTTGTACAACTTCGGCCTCTTTTCCTTTTTCTTCTTCCATTATTTTCTCAGAAGCCTCTGTTATTTCACCTCTATTCCACTCAGCTTCTGTTTGTTCTATTTCTTCTGAAGCTGGGTTTGGGCTCCTTCTGTGGACGTCCAATCCTTGAATGAAAGGGTTCTGTAAAATAATAGGGGTTCTAGCTGGTTGATCTTTGGGTGTTGTGTCATCTTCTTGCAGATGTGTGTCAATACCAGAAATGGAGAAGTCTTGTTCTTCTGGAGAGTGGTGGTCGAGAGGTTGTGCCGTCCATCCTGTTGTATTTAGGGTGTTGGCAATCTCAGGGTTCTGTAGGAAATCATTCAGGTCTCCTTGGTGAGCAAATCTATCTGGAGATTGATTTGGTAATTGATATCCTTCTTCTGTCATTCCTACTTCTGCCTCTTCTTCTGCAGTTCTTTCCTCTATGATTTCCTCTTCTGCAATGGTAACCAACTTTTCAAGTGATTTACCATGCTTCTTTTTGGTTTTCCTTCTCTTAGGTTTTGGTGCCCCTTCTTCTGTTGATTTCGATCTTTTCTTCTTCTGTTTTGGTGAAGAGGGAGGAGCAGAGGAGCCAATCTCTGTGGCATGGGGAGGTGAAGGTCGATTTTCTGCAGCGCTTGTTGAGGTGCCTTCTGTAGTTTTTCTCTTCTTAGCTATTGGAGTAGATGCAGAGGTTCTTGATGAAGACTTCTTTCCCATAATTTCTGCACGTTTGGCTATAAAGCTGAGTTGAATAGCCATGTGCTTTGCTAACTTCTGATCTTTCTCTTCTTGTGTAGAAAGAGGTTTTGCTATCATTGTTCCTAGGGGGACACCTAAATGCGGGGGTGTCATAGGACTCAGTTTAGGAGTTCTATGATCGCGTATATACTCTTTCTTAATGGATCTATTCGTTGCATAGCTCAGAAGCTTCTTTGACAGAGGTCTGCAGTGTGAGTAGCCATCAACATGATCAGTGGGGATATTTTTGTTCATCGGGAACTGTTTGGGAGTTGGCCCTTCCATTGGCCAGTTCTGTATTAGCAGCAGAGGTTCGAACAGTACTCCCAATATTGTTTGGAATTGCAGAGGTGGTAGAAAGTTGGGATCGTTCTCTTTGACCCTTCTGGTGTTGTTCTTTCTGTCGATGGTGTTTATGATCTCTTGCGTCATTATGGTCGCATAATCTAGTGGAAGATCATAGTAAACCCCATACATGATGCTCAAGATTTGATGCGAGCTTTGGTCAATACTGCCTATCTTCCCTGTCAGGCATCTGTTAAGAATAGAGAACAGAGTATTCCACAGAGGTGGCAATCGGCCTCTGCGGAAGTCATTTCTCTTCCGTAGTTGGGTGTTGTACACAAGCATTTCCATGAAGCGACAGAGCTCTTCGTCTGTTGGTTGCTCTGCATAACTTTTTAATCCCAGAAGACCTCTTGTTGGTAAGTTGAATTCAAGTGAGAACATTGTTCTGTTGAACTTGATTTCAAGATGCTCAGATTTGTCAGGTCTTGAGATGTATCCTTTGATAAGAGAATCGTCTTTATCAAATCGGCAGCTTTGCCAAAACTGGTTCAGATATCTAACTGGAATTTTGTTTGGTGTTCTTGAGAGTAGAGGGAAGAGGATATGATTCTCCATTATATTCAGAAGTATGGCATGGGCTTCGCCGAAAGCAGTGGGTGAGGGGACCAAATAGCAGTTGTTGGATTTGATAGGAAGTATGGTTTCGAAGTGATCCTTTGCTATGGAGTTTTGCAAGTGTGTCGTCGGAGCAAAATCTGCTGAGTCTCCAGAATCTTGTTGTTCAATGTTTCTTGCAAGGTTGGGGTTTTCTGAATGTTCAGAATATGCAGGTGATTGTTCCGGTGAGTTCGCCGGAGAGAGTACTGGAGATGAAGCCATTTGATTTTAAGAATAAGCTTTTGCAGGGTTTCGTCGGAGAAGAAGATAAGAGTTTGTAAAAAGTTTTATGAGAGGGTAAGCTTGGTTTTTATAGGATGGTAAAACGGTAGAATTTGAAAGAGTATAATATATGGCAATGGATTAAAGTTTGGAATCCGTACTCAAGTTCAAACGGCGGGTTCAACTTTCCACATAAAAACGTTCCATGTACGCCCAATCAAAATGGGACACGTAGGCCTTGTCAGAAGATGACAGGACGTCGTGCGCGGCCCATTAATGCTAGGCGCGTGGAGTTGTTCTTAGCCATATGAGTTTCACTCTCAGTAAAAGTAACCGTTATTACTACATAAATGCCCAAATTTAACAAAATGGCAGAGCTTGTGTGACTTACAGAAGCTCTGTGATTTTGAAAATCTTGAAGTTTAACCCTTTCTCATATCCATTGTTATCATGACTCTGTTGGTTCTTCTTTAATCAAAACGATTGTAAAGACCTTGGAGAGGATCAAATAGGATTTTTTAGTTAAGAAATTTGCTCGCAGAGGTTTTGTGGCTCTGATAGAACTTGCAGAAGCTCTGTGAGGGCCAGCAGAAGCTCTATGAGGGAAAAAATCTCATAACAAAAATTCTATTAAACTTTTTGATCATCCAATTTTTGATTTGGTTTAAGAGATGTTTTTCGGATATATTTGAAAGTTGGTGTCCGAGAAAATTGTTTTGAAAAAAGGTTATGTTCGAGAAGGTCATGTTGTGTGTTTTTGGTTTCCGAGAGAATATTCCAAAAGATCGATAGAGGGTTAATTTGCGATCACAGAGCATATTTCTTGCAGAACCTCTGTTGAGCTCAGCAGAAGTTCTATGACCTTAAATTTCTCCTAATTCGAATTTTATGAAACTTTTTGAGCTTTTGATTTTTGGAATGTTATTCACAGTATATTTAGGACATATTTGACAATTTGTGTCCTAGAAAACTGTTTTCAAAAATCTTTTGTGCGAGTGGCATACCTTATGGTTCTTCTTTTCTTGGCTGATTTGTCTGACCTCTGTCTATAGAGAATTATCGACATTCTTCTTTGGCTTCTCTTTGAAAGATTTACCTCTGTAGATTATTTCAGGGTTCCTTTTTGCTCCCCCTTGATCTAATCACCTCTGTAGATCAATAATCTTCCTTTTGCTCCCCCTTGATCTATGCTTGGATCAAGGAAATGATAAGTTTTGTTGAGCATGTTATTTTAAGCAGAAGTTCTGTAAGGGTCATCAGAAAATCTGAGAGGACCCACAGAAGTACTGTATTCCAAAGGATCATTTTTGCATAGAGAATTTACATACAAAAATAAATCAATCAAAGCGATAGGTCTAAGTAAGAATAGAAATATATACTTATTTATAGAAGATAAAACTATACTTACAAAGGATTTTCACACCATGTTAATCATTCCTAACTTACCCACCAAGAAGTTGAATCTTTTATCGTCTAGTGCTTTGGTGAATAAGTCAGCGAGTTGATATTCTGTGGGCACGAAATGCATTTCGATTGTACCGTATTCAACATGATGTTTCAAGAAATGGTACCTTATATCGATATGCTTGGTTTTTGAGTGTTGCACAGGATTGGTAGAGATAGCAATGGCACTTTTGGAATCACAGAAGATGGGTATCTTTAGAAGAATGTGGCCGTAGTCTTTAAGTTGAGTCTTCATCCACAGAACTTGAGAACAACAACTAGCAGCAGCAACATATTCAGCTTCTGCCGTAGATGTTGAGACACAGTTCTGCTTCTTGGAAGTCCAACTTACCAGTTTACCACCTAGGAATTGACAACTCCCAGAGGTACTTTTTCTGTCGAGCATACATCCTCCATAGTCTGAATCTGTATAAGCTTTAAGACTAAAACCAGAGTTCTGTGGATACCAGAGACCAAGATTTTTGGTCCCCTTTAGGTATCTAAAGATTCTCTTTACAGCATCATAATGTGATTTCTTTGGATTAGCTTGATAACGTGCACAGAGACATGTGGCATGCATAATGTCAGGTTTGCTTGCTGTTAAGTATAACAGTGATCCAATCATGCCTCTGTAGAGAGTGCATTCTACAGAGATGCCATCTGGATCTAAGAATAACTTGTTTCCAGTGGCCATTGGAGTTTTCATTGCAGAGGTATCAGAGAAGCTATACTTGGAAAGAATGTCAGAGACATATTTAGCTTGATTTATAAAAATTCCCTCTGAAGATTGTTTGACTTGAAGTCCGAGGAAGAACGTTAATTCTCCCATCATACTCATTTCAAACTCACTTTGCATTAGTTTTTCAAAACTTTTGCACTCATCTGAATTTGTAGACCCAAAAATTATGTCATCGACATATATTTGTACAAGCATTATCTCACTGTTTCTGCGTTTATAAAATAAGGTAGTATCTGTTGTACCTCTATTGTAGCCATTGTCTAGAAGAAAGGTGGAAAGTCGTTCGTACCATGCTCTTGGAGCTTGTTTTAGTCCGTATAGAGCCTTTTCAAGGTAGTATACATGCTTTGGGAACTTTGAGCTTTCAAAACCTGGTGGCTGATTTACGTAAAACTCTTCTTGGATTTCACCGTTGAGAAAAGCTGATTTTACGTCCATCTGATAGACTTTGAAACCTCTGTGGGCTGCGAAGGCTAAGAATATTCTTATTGCTTCGAGCCGTGCGACAGGGGCAAAAGTCTCATCGTAGTCTATGCCTTCTTCTTGTCGATATCTCTTTGCTAACAACCTGGCTTTGTTCCGGATGATTACTCCATCTTCATCCTTCTTATTTCTGTAGACCCATTTAGTCCCAATGGCCTGTTTCCCTCGTGGCAGAGGTACTAAAATCCATACTCTGTTACGCTCAAATTGCAGAAGTTCTTCTTGCATGGCGTCTACCCAGTTTGGGTCATCTAGGGCTTCAGAAATCTTCTTTGGTTCTATCACACTAATAAAATTTGTATAGAAACAAAAATTTGCAGTGGCAGACCTTGTTTTTACTGATTCAGAAGGTTCTCCAATTATTTGACATGGAGGATGGCTTTTTGTCCACTGAGTTGTGCGTGGAAGATGGCCATCTATGTCATCGAACCTTTCTTCAGAGGCTTGTTGTGTTTCTTCTTCTTGTGTAGCCTCTGTCGTTCTTCGTACCTTGGTGGTTGATTCTATCGTTTGTGGAATGATTGGTATGATTGTTGGTGGAGTTTGTTCCTCTGAGGACGTATAGTCTTGGTCCTCGATTTCCTCTGTAATTGGTTCTTCTGTGGATTGTGGAGTTTGATTTTCAGCAGCTTCTGTGGTCGTTTTTCTTGATGTTTCATCTTCTGCATTTTCTTCTTCGGCATTTGCATCTGTAGTTTTTATAGAAGAAGATGAAGCATTATTTGGACCAGTTAGAGTCACACCTGTAGGATTTTGTCCGACAGAGGATGGTTCTTCAGAAACTCTGATGGTTCCAACAGAAGGATCAATGTTATCGTGGAACATCTCTAAAACTAGAAGATCCAAGTCTTCTTTTGCTCGTGAGATGACAGAGGATTTCCCTTTAATTTTGAGTTCTGAACTGATTTGTTCAGAAGTCATTTGGAATGAATCATCAAAAGAGACATTAATGCTTTCAACAATCTTGCGAGACTTTGTAAGGAAAGTTCTGTAGGCTTTGGAAGTTGCAGAGTATCCAATGAATTTGCCTTCATCAGCTTTTACATCAAACTTTCCTCTTGAATCTCTGTCGTTTAAGACAAAGCATTTGCATACGAACACATGGAAAAATTTGATGTTCGGCCGTCTTTTGTTGAGCAATTCGTAAGGCGTCTTCAGGTGTCTTTTTACCACGGTTGAACGATTCTGTGTGTAACATGCAGTAGAAATTGCTTCTGCCCAAAAATTCATTGATAATCCGCATGCTGATAGCATAGTTCTTGCGGCCTCCACAAGAGTTCGATTCTTTCTTTCAACAACACCGTTCTGTTGTGGAGTGCGAGCGGCAGAGAAGTTCTGTGATATTCCTTCTGTAGAAAGATAGGTTTCAATGACACAATTTTTGAATTCTGTGCCGTTGTCACTTCTTAACTTCTGTATTCTGCAGTCATAAAGAACTTGGATTCTTTTCATTAGATTTATCAATATAATTGGAACATCTTATTTCTTTCTAATAAATTCAACCCATGTGAAACGTGAATACTCATCAATTAGGACAAGTATGTATTTCTTGCCACCTAGGCTCTGTATGGCAATTGGACCGCAGAGGTCAACATGAAGCATATACAGAGGCCTAGTGCAAGACACGTCTGTTTTGCCTTTGTGAGAGGCCCTTCTGTGTTTTCCCATTTCACAGGCCGAACATAAGTGATATTTGTTGAATTTAACGTTTGGCAAGCCTTTAACTAGATTGAGTTTTACTAGTTTATCCAAGGTATGAAAGTTTAAGTGACAGAACCTGTTGTGCCATAACCAAGCTTCTTCACTTTTGCATGCTACAAGGCAGACTTTTTCCTTGGATTTTGAATTAAAGTTCATTAGGTACAGATCACCTCTTCTTTCAGCTCGCAGAAGTTCCATTCCTGTATTTTCACTTTGTAGAGAGCAGAAAGTTCTTTTGAATAATACATCAAATCCTGTATCACAGAGATTTAGGTACCCATATCCACATGGGTCCAATATTGTTAGAATTTTCCAAGTTTCCCTTGGCATTCTTGAAATACATTTTATCCTTTGAAGAATCAGATTGTTTCTCTTTTGGTTCTGACTTTTGATTTTGAATTATAGTAGAAAGTAAACAATCTGATCTTGAGAAATGTTTATTCAATTTGAACATAAGATCAAAACAATGACAGTATTGAATGTGAGATGTGATTTGTTTGAACTTTTCATTGAATTCATTGAACTGAGCCATATAGGCATTACATTCTTTCTTAACATTAGATTTCCTATTACAAGAAGATATATGAATACTTGAATGTTGTTTGCAAAATTCTTGTTTAGTTCCAGCCATTTGTGACTCTTTTCTGTGGTGAACATCTTTCTTCACTGTCACAGAGGAAAAATACTTGTTAGCTTCAGGAAATTTTCCTTTTTGTTGCCAAGTGGGGTTTTCTTTCTTTAAAGGTTTTGAAAATTTAAGCTTTTTGGAGTTACAGAAGTCTTTTCAGATTTTCGAGCTCTGTAGATGTTTTAACTTGTATACACATGTTGGAAAAATCTGGACAGATAGGGATCTTTGTGATTCTCTCTTTTGGAGAGATGGTTCTGTTAAGAACCTCAGAGGAGAATTTAACATCCTCTGTGTCACAATGAACTATCCCTGATGATATATCAGTCTCTGAGTCGTCAGAGGATGAATCATCCTCATATACAGAGGTTAAATCATCTCTTTCGATAGAGGCTGGATTTTCTGAACATGTATCATACGAGCTTTCTTCTTCTGTTAAATAACTTTTTGAGAAGGCAGAGGTTTCTGATGAGATCTTTTCAGCGAGAATATGCTCTACAGAAGATGGGTTTAAACTCAGAACTTCCAAGATTTCTTTTTCAATAGATTTTTCAAGTTTTTCTTCTGAAAAAATGGGTTTAAACTCAGGAGCTTCTGCTGATAATTTCTTTTCATCATTTATCATGCAGACAAAAGCTACCTGTGTTTGAGTCTCTGGATTACCAAACTTAAAGATACCAATCTGATCTTGTGTTTTCAGATATTTCTTTGGTTTGATTCCTCTATTGACAGAGGTCGAAGATGATGAATCTGTGTTTTCAAACCACACATTGATCATCTTCGTGTGTTTCCTCAAGTGAGGTTCAGCAGAGATTTTAACCCTTTTACTTACAGAGAGTAAGTTTGGAAAGTTTGGTTTGTTAGTTTTTCCCAAAACAAATAAGGAAGACAGGGGTTTTAATCTTTTATTTTCAACTCCTAAGGTAATATCATTGTACCCTATACCTCGTCTGGCTATTTGAGAGTTTACTTTTTCGTATACCTTTTGTGCATCTTTATAGTTTTTAATTAAAACTTCTCTTCTTAAAAGATCTTGGCATAAAACCTCTCTTTCTCTTTGGAAATATTCTTCTAGAGCTCTTATGTCTGTTGTTTCACTTTTTGAAACAGAAAGTTCCTTTGTTTTGACGCTCAAAGCAGAGGTTAAATCAGAAATTTATTTCTTTAAATGATCTATCTTTATGCTCCAATATTTTTCAACCTTTTCTTTTTCTTCAAAAATTTTGGCTTTTTCTTGAGTGAGAAGCCTTACCTCTCTCTCATTAAAGGTCAGTCTTTTCTGAATGCTTTCATTTACTTCTTTCAGTTCAATGTTAAGTTTAAATAAATCATCATCTACAGAATTAGTACTTGATGTATAGTTTGAAGTGGATACCTCAGTGTCAGTGCCGGAGTCGACTTCTGCCATACCATAGAACAGGGCGTTGGCAGGGAATTCATCGTCAGAGGTAGAGTCTGATTCGAAGTCCTCCTTGATTGCCTCAGAGTGCCCTTTGTTCACCATTAGAGATTTTTGCGCGTAATACTCGACCTTCTTTTTGTAAAAAGTTGAGTCCTTTTGTGGACGATTTTGTCTACTTCTGCAATCTTTTCGAAATGAACTGGCTTGCCGCAGTTGAAACAACCTTGGGAGGTGTTTCCAGTTCTATCGTCAGACTTCTGTTGGTCTCCAATTTTCTCCGTTCGGCATTCATTTCCGTAATGACCAGGCTTACCACATTTGTAGCATTCTTGTGTGTGGCCTACCTTGTCATCAGATCTCTGTCGATCACTTCCTCTATAGTTTCTGTCGCTCGGCCTCTGTTGTTCATCATTTCTATAGTCTGACCTCTGTCGGTCACTCGACTCTTCTCTTCGTCCATCATCTCTTCTACCACTCTGGTTGTCTCTGCTATATCTTTCATTTCCAGAATTCCTTTGGTTACTTCTGAACTCTCTTGTCAAAAGAGCCAAGGATTTAGCTAATGACGCAAGAGTTATCTCTTCCTCTACCAGCTCGTCTTCTTCGCTATCAACCATTATCATCTTCTTCTTTTCCTTCTTCTTTTCTTCTGTCGCTCTCTCATTTCTTGATCTGTCTGTAGCCTCTGTAGATTTGCTAACCAATGCATATGCTACAATGGTTAGTGTTTTAGCCTGTGCTATTTGAGGTTCTTGTGCGGCTAGTGTTCCATAGAGATCAGAGAGTGTCCAGGAGTCTAGATCTTGATTTGTTTGTAAGACATAGACAACTGAAGCCACTCATCGTTCAGGCTCTTTAGAAACATGACGTTATTTTCTTCTGTGGTTCTGTGAATGCCAGATTTTCTGCATTTGTTTATGAGTGAGTTGAACCTATCATATGTTGTTTGCAGAGATTCTGTTGCAGAAGCTCTGAAGGCATGATATTCGTTTATGTATTGTGCCCTTCTGTTCTTCTGTGTTTTAGCTCCCCCTTCCAACTGTCTTTCTAATTCTTTCCAAAGATCGTGCGCTGTTTCGCATGCATCTAAGGATTGAAATATTTCGTTGGGGATAGCCATGATCAATATTCTCTTTGCTTTCTGTGCAACTTCATCTTCTGCTTTATCTTCATTTGACCATTCTCCTTTTGGCTTAGGTATTTGATGTTCAGGGATTTCAAGAGTTTCAGCATTAGCTGGTACACGTGGTATAGTTATCATTAGAACCGGAGGAAGATTATAAAGATATTGTTTGAGATTTTTTTCAGTACCCTCAAAGAAATGAACCATTCTTATCTTCCATTGAGGATACTCATCTCTCAGAAGAGTAGGAGGTTTCGTTAATGAGCCAACAGTAAAAAAGTTATTGGTATTGGTCATTTTGAGGAAAGGATAATCTGATGGAGGATTTCTGGGTATGAAGGTCTGGAAGTATTTCTGGGTAAAATTAATATCCAGAAATAAGAAAAATGAAATCTATCAACAATGTTGTAAAACGAGGATCACTCGATATTGAAAATCAAGCTTCGCTCTGATACCAATTGTTGGTTCCTGTTTTGTTTAAACAAGATTATCAGATCTATTAGTTCAAGTTTAATGTTTGATGCGGAAGCGTATTTGAAGAACTAACAGATATGTTTGATAGATTTATAGCGGAATATAGATAAACAGTGAACAAAATATAATTACTCAAGGTTTACTGAATATATATATTAAGAACAGATTAAGAACAAAGAGTAAGGAAAGCTTTAAAACAAATATGACTTTTAAAGTGTTTAAGCTTTGTGTTCTTGATGATATCCTTATTGATTGATTAATTGATCGATTGATAAGGAAGAACTCAACATGAGTCTTCCTTATATACTACTCTAAAGGGGACCATAAAGAAGGTTACTATTCAGAACGGTACTGATGAATAGTTGAACGGATGTCGTGAACAGTTGGAGGGATGGTAAGAACATTCAGACGTGCTGTATTGCATTTAATGCAGCAGACGTCTATTATGTACTAAGCCCTATTGAATCCAATCAGAGTTTGACACGTCGACGTTGGACAGGGCATGTTGCCATGCAAGTTGATGAACGGGTCCTAGAACAGTAGCAAGATATTATAAATATCTTTGAAGTCTTTGTTGAGGACCGCAGAGGCTCTGTGAAGTGTTACAGAAGTTCTGAGGTTTGGTCCTTCGTAGAGCAGTCTTCTCCTGATTCCGAGTCTTGGGTCTTCTTGGCGAGTACAACAGAGGTTCTGTAGGAAGCCTCTGTCGCTTCTGTAGCTTCTTGACCTTGATCTCTCGGTAATGTCGGCAGAGCCTCTGAGAGAGGTTTTCTTCACTTAGCCTATTTTTCACTACTTCTAAATACTTCTATGATTTGGAAGATTGAAGCTAACAGAAGAAATAGGGCATACTTACATACCATAGCATAGGACGGCCAAACAGAAATAAAAAGGAAGAAATACATACCTTGGTCTTGAAGGAATGCCAAGCAAAATACTGAAGTTGGAGTAGGAAGCTTCTTAAAATCGATAGACCCAAGAGAGATTAGAGAGAAATCGTGAGGAGAGAGAGAGAATTGCAGAAAATTGAAGAAGAAATTAAGGAAAAAGGAAAGAAAATAACTGAAATGACAAAAAGCAAAAGGAAACTGCACCAAAATGGCAAAAAGGCAAACCCTAGCTGTTCAGAGGACAAGCGCGGCTTGCGCCGCGGTTTGTAAGCCGCGGGAAATCGTGCGTAATCCACTGATTCACAAAACGACTCAGAGGTTCCCGCGGTTTATAGGCCACGACATATACCACGTAGGCTCTGTTTCATAATTCACTCAGTGAACCCTGCGGCTTGTTGAGCGGTTTGGAAGCCGCGTATGAAACCGCGGACCACACTGTTCCAGCGCTTTTTTTATTTTTCAAAAAAAAATTGTAAAAAAATTCACTCAAAAACATAAACTAAAACGAAAACGAACCTCGGTGGGTTGCCTCCCACCCAGCTCCTTGGTTTCGGTTGTGGCTCGACCTCCCTTCTGATTACTCCTTCGGTTCATCCAAATACGTGGCATCAAATACCACCGTCTTTCCTCCATCATAAGGCTTCACTCGCTGACCGTTCACTTTGAAGGTCGCCCCGTCTTTTCTGTGTAGCTCCACTGCTCCATGCGGGTATACCTCCTTGACGGTGAACGGACCAGACCACTTACACTTCAACTTTCCTGGAAATAAACAAAGACGTGAGTTAAATAGAAGAACTTGCATTCCTTGAATAATTACCTTATCACGGAGTCGCTGATCATGGAATCTCTTCGTTCTCTCCTTGTAGATGGCTGCGTTTTCGAATGCATCCAGCCGGATTTCCTCTAATTCAAACAACTATAGTAATCTCCTTTTCAAAGCTACATCCAACTCCATGTTCAATTTCTTTATTGCCCAGAACGCTCTACACTCGAGTTTCACTGGTAGATGGCATGATTTCCCAAACACTAACTGATAGGGAGTGGTACCGAGAGGGGTTTTGAACGCCGTCCGATACGCCCACAATACCTCATCCAACTTCAATGACCAATCCTTCCGAGATGAATTCACCGTCTTTTCCAGAATCTGCTTTAGCTCTCTATTAGAAACCTCCGCTATGCCGTTGGCTTGTGGGTGATATGGTGTCATGACTTTGTGTTTCACTTAATATTTCTTTAACATCGCTTCCAAATACCGATTACAAAAGTGACTTCCACCATCACTGATCAGCGCTCTCGGAATTCCAAACCTCACAAATATATTATTCCGTAGGAAAATAATCACTAAATTAGAATCGTTCCTAGGAGTCGCGATCGCTTCCACCCACTTGGACACGTAATCCACCACGACTAAGATATACTCATTCCGAAATAAGTTCGGGAACGGACCCATGAAATCTATGCCCCACACGTCGAAGAGTTCGACTTCCATGAAAATCTGCATCAACGTCTCATCCCGCTTGGATATGTTTCCCGTTCTTTGGCACCGATCACACTTTGAGATGAATTCGCGAGTTTCTTTAAACATAGACGTCCAAAAGAAGCCCGACTGAAGAACCTTTGCCACTATTCTATCGGTGCTAAAATGGCCTCCACATTCTAAGGTATGACAGTGGTTTAGAATGTGGGCCTTCTCGTCATCCGTGACACATTTCCGGATCATACCATCGGCGCACACCTTATAGAGGTAAGGATCGTCCCAATAATACCTATTGGCCTCAAAGAGAAATCTCTTCTTTTGGTGGGAGTTCATCTGATAAGGCACTACTCCTCCCACCAAGTAATATACCATGTCTGAGAACCAGGGCTCCGAATGACTAACCTTGAAAAGGTGCTCACCCGGAAATGAATCGTTGATGATGGTCTTATCCTTCCTTTGCTCCTCACCTCCCTCAAGTCTAGAGAGGTGATCCTCCACAGTGTTCTTGGAACCCTTCTTATGTAGAATCTCCAAATCAAACTCTTGGAGAAAAAGTACCCAACGGATGAGTCTCGGTTTAGCATCCTTCTTGGCCATTAGATATTTCAATGCAGAATGATCGGTGTACACAATTACCTTGCCCCGCACTAGATATGACCTGAACTTCTCGCAAGCATAGACAACCGCTAGCAGTTCCTTCTTGGTAGTCGCGTAATTGACTTGAGCATCATCCAAAGTCTTGCTCGCATAGTAGACAACATGCATTCGCTTATCTTTCTTTTGGCCCAATACCGCTCCAACAGCGGTGTCACTCGTGTCACACATGAGAGTAAATGGCAAACTCTAATCCGGGGCCGTAAGAATCCGTGCTGAAATTAACTCCTTCTTTAACCTGTCAAAAGAAGATACACAATTATCAGTGAAATCGAATTTAGCATCTTTAAGCAATAAAGAACATAAAGGTTTAGAAATCTAGGAAAAATCCTTAATAAACCGCCGGTAAAACCCGGCATGCCCCAAAAAGCTTCGGACTCCCTTGACGGAGTTCGGGTAAGGAAGATTCTCAATCACAGCCACCTTTGCTTTGTCCACTTCAATTCCATCCTTTGACACCTTATGACCAACTACGATCCCTTCGGTCACCATGAAGTGACACTTCTCTCAATTCAAGACAAGACTTGTCTCTTTGCATCTTTGTAATACGGCTTCTAGGTGTTCCAAACATGTGTCAAAAGATGGTCCAAACACCGAGAAATCATCCTCTACCAGCTCGTCTTCTTCGCTATCAACCATTATCATCTTCTTCTTTTCCTTCTTCTTTTCTTCTGTCGCTCTCTCATTTCTTGATCTGTCTGTAGCCTCTGTAGATTTGCTAACCAATGCATATGGTACAATGGTTAGTGTTTTAGCCTGTGCTATTTGAGGTTCTTGTGCGGCTAGTGTTCCATAGAGATCAGAGAGTGTCCAGGAGTCTAGATCTTGATTTGTTTGTAAAGACATAGACAACTGAAGCCACTCATCGTTCAGGCTCTTTAGAAACATGACGTTATTTTCTTCTGTGGTTCTGTGAATGCCAGATTTTCTGCATTTGTTTATGAGTGAGTTGAACCTATCATATGTTGTTTGCAGAGATTCTGTTGCAGAAGCTCTGAAGGCATGATATTCGTTTATGTATTGTGCCCTTCTGTTCTTCTGTGTTTTAGCTCCCCCTTCCAACTGTCTTTCTAATTCTTTCCAAAGATCGTGCGCTGTTTCGCATGCATCTAAGGATTGAAATATTTCGTTGGGGATAGCCATGATCAATATTCTCTTTGCTTTCTGTGCAACTTCATCTTCTGCTTTATCTTCATTTGACCATTCTCCTTTTGGCTTAGGTATTTGATGTTCAGGGATTTCAAGAGTTTCAGCATTAGCTGGTACACGTGGTATAGTTATCATTGGAACCGGAAGAAGATTATAAAGATATTGTTTGAGATTTTTTTCAGTACCCTCAAAGAAATGAACCATTCTTATCTTCCATTGAGGATACTCATCTCTCAGAAGAGTAGGAGGTTTGGTTAATGAGCCAGCAGTAAAAAAGTTATTGGTATTGGTCATTTTGAGGAAAGGATAATCTGATGGAGGATTTCTGGGTATGAAGGTCTGGAAGTATTTCTGGGTAAAATTAATATCCAGAAATAAGAAAAATGAAATCTATCAACAATGTTGTAAAACGAGGATCACTCGATATTGAAAATCAAGCTTCGCTCTGATACCAATTGTTGGTTCCTGTTTTGTTTAAACAAGATTATCAGATCTATTAGTTCAAGTTTAATGTTTGATGCGGAAGCGTATTTGAAGAACTAACAGATATGTTTGATAGATTTATAGCGGAATATAGATAAACAGTGAACAAAATATAATTACTCAAGGTTTACTGAATATATATATTAAGAACAGATTAAGAACAAAGAGTAAGGAAAGCTTTAAAACAAATATGACTTTTAAAGTGTTTAAGCTTTGTGTTCTTGATGATATCGTTATCGATTGATTAATTGATCGATTGATAAGGAAGAACTCAACATGAGTCTTCCTTATATACTACTCTAAAGGGGACCATAAAGAAGGTTACTATTCAGAACGGTACTGATGAATAGTTGAACGGATGTCGTGAACAGTTGGAGGGATGGTAAGAACATTCAGACGTGCTGTATTGCATTTAATGCAGCAGACGTCTATTATGTACTAAGCCCTATTGAATCCAATCAGAGTTTGACACGTCGACGTTGGACAGGGCATGTTGCCATGCAAGTTGATGAACGGGTCCTAGAACAGTAGCAAGATATTATAAATATCTTTGAAGTCTTTGTTGAGGACCGCAGAGGCTCTGTGAAGTGTTACAGAGGTTCTGAGGTTTGGTCCTTCGTAGAGCAGTCTTCTCCTGATTCCGAGTCTTGGGTCTTCTTGGCGAGTACAACAGAGGTTCTGTAGGAAGCCTCTGTCGCTTCTGTAGCTTCTTGACCTTGATCTCTCGGTAATGTCGGCAGAGCCTCTGAGAGAGGTTTTCTTCACTTAGCCTATTTTTCACTACTTCTAAATACTTCTATGATTTGGAAGATTGAAGCTAACAGAAGAAATAGGGCATACTTACATACCATAGCATAGGACGGCCAAACAGAAATAAAAAGGAAGAAATACATACCTTGGTCTTGAAGGAATGCCAAGCAAAATACTGAAGTTGGAGTAGGAAGCTTCTTAAAATCGATAGATCCAAGAGAGATTATAGAGAAATCGTGAGGAGAGAGAGAGAATTGCAGAAAATTGAAGAAGAAATTAAGGAAAAAGGAAAGAAAATAACTGAAATGACAAAAAGCAAAAGGAAACTGCACCAAAATGGCAAAAAGGCAAACCCTAGCTGTTCAGAGGACAAGCGCGGCTTGCGCCGCGGTTTGTAAGCCGCGGGAAATCGTGCGTAATCCACTGATTCACAAAACGACTCAGAGGTTCCCGCGGTTTGTTGTGTGGTTTATAGGCCACGACATATACCGCGTAGGCTCTGTTTCATAATTCACTCAGAGAACCCTGCGGCTTGTTGAGCGGTTTGGAAGCCGCGTATGAAACCGCGGACCACACTGTTCCAGCGCTTTTTATATTTTTAAAAAAAAAATTGTAAAAAAATTCACTCAAAAACATAAACTAAAACGAAAACGAACCTCGGTGGGTTGCCTCCCACCCAGCTCCTTGGTTTCGGTTGTGGCTCGACCTCCCTTCTGATTACTCCTTCGGTTCATCCAAATACGTGGCATCAAATACCACCGTCTTTCCTCCATCATAAGGCTTCACTCGCTGACCGTTCACTTTGAAGGTCGCCCCGTCTTTTCTGTGTAGCTCCACTGCTCCATGCGGGTATACCTCCTTGACGGTGAACGGACCAGACCACTTACACTTCAACTTTCCTGGAAATAAACAAAGACGCGAGTTAAATAGAAGAACTTGCATTCCTTGAATAATTACCTTATCACGGAGTCGCTGATCATGGAATCTCTTCGTTCTCTCCTTGTAGATGGCTGCGTTTTCGAATGCATCCAGCCGGATTTCCTCTAATTCAAACAACTATAGTAATCTCCTTTTCACAGCTACATCCAACTCCATGTTCAGTTTCTTTATTGCCCAGAACGCTCTACACTCGAGTTTCACTGGTAGATTGCATGATTTCCCAAACACTAACTGATAGGGAGTGGTACCGAGAGGGGTTTTGAACGCCGTCCGATACGCCCACAATACCTCATCCAACTTCAATGACCAATCCTTCCGAGATGAATTCACCGTCTTTTCCAGAATCTGCTTTAGCTCTCTATTAGAAACCTCCGCTATGCCGTTGGCTTGTGGGTGATATGGTGTCATGACTTTGTGTTTCACTGAATATTTCTTTAACAGCGCTTCCAAATACCGATTACAAAAGTGACTTCCACCATCACTGATCAGCGCTCTCGGAATTCCAAACCTCGCAAATATATTATTTCATAGGAAAATAATCACTAAATTAGAATCGTTCGTAGGAGTCGCGATCGCTTCCACCCACTTGGACACGTAATCCACCGCGACTAAGATATACTCATTCCGAAATAAGTTCGGGAACGGACCCATGAAATCTATGCCCCACACGTCGAAGAGTTCGACTTCCATGAAAATCTGCATCAACGTCTCATCCCGCTTGGATATGTTTCCCGTTCTTTGGCACCGATCACACTTTGAGATGAATTCGCGAGTTTCTTTAAACATAGACGTCCAAAAGAAGCCCGACTGAGGAACCTTTGCCACTGTTCTATCAGTGCTAAAATGGCCTCCACATTCTAAGGTATGACAGTGGTTTAGAATGTGGGCCTTCTCGTCATCCGTGACACTTTTCCGGATCATACCATCGGCGCACATCTTATAGAGGTAAGGATCGTCCCAATAATACCTATTGGCCTCAAAGAGAAATCTCTTCTTTTGGTGGGAGTTCATCTGATAAGGCACTACTCCTCCCACCAAGTAATATACCATGTCTGAGAACCAGGGCTCCGAATGACTAACCTTGAAAAGGTGCTCACCCGGAAATGAATCGTTGATGATGGTCTTATCCTTCCTTTGCTCCTCACCTCCCTCAAGTCTCGAGAGGTGATCCTCCACAGTGTTCTTGGAACCCTTCTTATGTAGAATCTCCAAATCAAACTCTTGGAGAAAAAGTACCCAACGGATGAGTCTCGGTTTAGCATCCTTCTTGGCCATTAGATATTTCAATGCAGAATGATCGGTGTACACAATTACCTTGCCCCGCACTAGATATGACCTGAACTTCTCGCAAGCCTAGACAACCGCTAGCAGTTCCTTCTTGGTAGTCGCGTAATTGACTTGAGCATCATCCAAAGTCTTGCTCGCATAGTAGACAACATGCATTCGCTTATCTTTCTTTTGGCCCAATACCGCTCCAACAGCGGTGTCACTCGTGTCACACATGAGAGTAAATGGCAAACTCTAATCCGGGGCCGTAAGAATCGGTGCTGAAATTAACTCCTTCTTTAACCTGTCAAAAGAAGATACACAATTATCAGTGAAATCGAATTTAGCATCTTTAAGCAATAAAGAACATAAAGGTTTAGAAATCTAGGAAAAATCCTTAATAAACCGCCGGTAAAACCCGGCATGCCCCAAAAAGCTTCGGACTCCCTTGACGGAGTTCGGGTAAGGAAGATTCTCAATCACATCCACCTTTGCTTTGTCCACTTCAATTCCATCCTTTGACACCTTATGACCAAGTACGATCCCTTCGGTCACCATGAAGTGACACTTCTCTCAATTCAAGACAAGACTTGTCTCTTTGCATCTTTGTAATACGGCTTCTAGGTGTTCTAAACATGTGTCAAAAGATGGTCCAAACACCGAGAAATCATCCATGAAGATCTCTATGGGCCGCTCCACCATATCCTTGAATATTGCCATCGTGCATCGTTGGAAGGTGGTCGGAGCATTGCACAAACCGAATGGCATACGACGGTATGCATATTTTCTGTATGGACAAGTGATGGTTGTCTTGTCTTGGTCCTCAGCTGCAATAGGAATCTGGTTATACCCGGAATAACCATCAAGGAAACAGTAGTACTCATGCCCGGATAACCGCTCCAACATCTGATCATTGAATGGAAGAGGGAAATGATATTTCTTTGTCGCGTCATTTAGCTTTCAGTAGTCAATACATACCCTCCAATGGGTAACTGTTTGGGACGGAATGAGCTCTTTATTGTTGTTCCGAACAATGGTTATACCACCCTTCTTTGGCACTACTTGGACCAGGCACACCCATGGACTATCCGGAACCGGATAGATGATTCCAGCATCAAGGAGTTTTAGAACCTACTTTCGGACTACTTCTTTCATATTCGGGTTAAGCCGACGTTGGTGTTGAACTATCGGTCGGTGTCCTTCTTCAAGATTGATTCGATGTGAGCAAAACGTTGGGGTTAAACCCTTCAGATCCACTATCGTCCATCCAATTGCGGTTTGATGCTCTCTAAGAACTCGTAGTAGGTTCTCTTCAATCTTGGAACTCAGTTTGGATGAGATAATCACCGGAAGCGTGTCTTTTTCTCCCAAGTATGCATACTCGAGATGATCGGGCACTGGTTTGAGCTCAATCTTTGGTGGTGTATGCGACCATGGATGAGACTTTGGAATGGGAGTGTCCAAATCTTCAACCACGGGTCGTCGGGACCCTTTGTATGACGGTAATGCATTTAATTGCATCACACTCTCGCTTTCCGGATCCTCTTCGGTACCCCTCAACACATTATTCAATTGGTCTCCGGAAACTTGTACACCACATGTTTCTTTAAGCAATGAGTCCATCACATCTAGCCGGTAGCATTCATTTGGTCCCATGCTTTACTTGGCTGCCCAGAAAACATCGAAGACAGCTTCTTCGTCACCCACTCTCAAGGTGAGCTTTCCCCCTTTCACATCGATAAGTGCTCCCCCCGTGGCTAAGAAAGGTAGACCAAGAATCAAGGGTATCTCTTTATCCTCATCCATGTCGAGAATAACAAAGTCGACTGGGAGATAAAACTTGTCCACCTTGACCAGCACATCTTCAATTACACCATACGGGTACTTGATGGATCTATCAGTAAGCTGCAATGTCACACTGGTCGGCTGCACCTCTCCAAGCCCGAGTTTCCTGAAAATAGACAAAGGCATTAAATTAATACTTGCCCTAAGATCACACAAAGCCTTACTAAATTCAGAATTGCCTATATTAACAGGGATAGTAAAACTCCTTGGATCCTTAAGCTTCGGGGGAAGCTTATGCTGGATGATCGCACTGCACTTCTCAGTAAATGCAATGCTCGCATGCTCCTCGATCTTCCTTTTGTTAGAAAGGATATCTTTCAAAAATTTCACATACGAGGGCATTTGTGCCAAAGCATCTGCAAAAAGGGATGTTAATATGCAATTTCTTAAAAACTTCAAGAAATTTAGAAAAGTTTAGATCCTCCCTGTGCGCTTTAAGTTTGTTTGGGTATGGCACTTTTGGAGTTACCGGCTTTCCCGGTGATTGCTTTGGCTGCTCTTGCTTCTTCTCGGCACTCTTCGTGTTTTCCTCAATTACCACCTCTTCATCAGCTTCCAACTCATCCATCTCTACAATCTCAACCTCTTGCCTTTTGGGCTCGGTTTCCTTTGATGATTCTCGGGTCGGGTCTCCAATCAGATCCTTGCCACTCCTCAAATGAATGGCCTTGCAATCTTCCCGGTTTTTCCTTTCGGTTTGACTTGGAAAGGTTCCGGGAGCTCGGTTTTGTAGGGCTTCAGAAATCTGCCCCACTTGCCTTTTAAGGAGCTTTATGGATGTCGTGTTCTGATTAGTAGCCGCCTTGACTATGTTGACCGTACTGGCTAATCCCTCAACCGTGTTGTCCCTTTTAGACATGAACTTCATCATCATGTCCTCTAGCCCCAGCTTCTTCTCTCCGGATTGCCCTTCATTCCGTTGGTTGTAACCTGGAGGATGACAGACTTTGTTAGAATTAGAAGAATTAGAAAAGTTGGAGTTATTACCGTATTGCTGCTGCTGTTGTTGGGCCATGGCTTGTTGCCCTTGCGGTTGACTCCATGAGAAATTTAGGTGCTTCTTCCAACCTTTGTTGTATGTGTTTGAGAACGGATCGTTCTGTGGCCGGTTGTTACGATTATGCATAAATTGAAAATGTTCCGGCTCGTTCATGGGTGGTGCCATATCCAGCATATAATCATCCATCATCAATGCTGATTGAAGAGTAGATCCCTTCAATTGACTCGTGAGTGCGTTCAATTGAGCTTTGATGGCTTTTAACTCATCATCTCTTGCACACTTGCAACCCTTCTAACTGCTGACCTTGGAGTAGAGAAACTATGCTCAGCAAGATTATCAATTAACTCGCATGCGTCCTCATACGACTTATCCATTAGGGCTCCACCCGCTGCAGCCGTGATGCCGTTTTTGAACTGCGAGTGAAGTACACTGAAGAATGTTTGGATAATGACCCAACCTTGTAACCCATGATGAGGACATTTGTTGATCATCTCTTTATATCTCTCCCAAGCTTCATATAATGTCTCTTGTTCCCATTCAGCAAAATGGGTGATTTCAGCCATGAGTTGAGCGGTTCTGCTTGGTGGGAAGAATTTCTAGAGGAAGGCTGCTTTCAGTTGCACCCAGGTGGTGATCGAGTCTGGTGGGATACTTTCTGTCCAAGTTATGGCTCTACCATTAAGTGAAAAGCTGAACAGTCTCAGCTTGACGGCATCTTCATTCACCCCATTTATCTTGAATGTATTGCAAATCCTCTCAAATGCACGAAGATGTACATGAGGATCTTTCGTTGGTGTTCCCCCAAACTGGTTCTGATGTACCATCAAGATGGTACTCGGTTTGATCTCAAAATAGTTCGCCCCAGTAGTGGGCGTTTGGATGCCTATGCGTGCTACTGCCATGTTCGGATCGGCAAACGACCGCATAGGCCGTCTCTCAGGAGGAGCTTCGTCACCCATCTCGATCTTGATATGTTTTTTAGCTTTTGATTCTTTGCTTAATCGACGAGCGGTTTTTTTGATTTCCGGATCGATCGGTTCGAGTTTCTCCCCTCGGGATTTCCTTGGCATAAACCAATTAGTACCTGAAACGGGAAATAAACAAAATTAGCAATCCGAAACCTGAAAGTGATGGAATAAAATAACAAAAATAAAAATGTTCAATGTAATAGCACTTATAGCTGGTAGTGCTATCAGTTGCAACTAGTTCCCCGGCAACGGCGCCAAAAACTTGATAGGCGGGTTTACACCCCCCTAAATCTAACCACAAGTGTACGGGTCGAAGTCAAGTAATAGTACTGAAAGTACGAGTATCGAACACAAGGAACTAGGAACTAAGTATCATAATCACTATAAAATCTATTAACTGAACGGTCGCAATTTTCAGTTGTGGTTTATAACTTGGTTTAAAAACTAAATACGAATGACAATCGATTAACGGAAGGTTTTGAAAGACTTTTGATAAAGAAAAGGTTGAGGGTTGGATTTCCTATGGAATTACTACTGACGAACGAATACCCGAACAATAATTATTACCGATTATTTCTATGAACCCTAGTTTGTAAAAGTCACTGTTATTCTTTCGCAAGCAATAACAGGTTTTATTTCAAGACTCATAGGTTTTATCTCTCGATCTACACCAAGGGGTTCAAAATACATTAGGTTAAACTTATCCGGGCAGAAAGTGATTCGGTTATCTCTACCCGAATCTCCTTTCCGGCACTTGATTACTTGATCTAGCTTTTAATCAAGTTTCTCAAACTTAATCAAAAGCCATGCAAGTCAATTGAAGGTGATCAAGATACAATTGAGAATAAAAACTGAATTCAAATGCTTTCCTAGATCAAATCAGGTAAAAAAAAGAATCCTTCGGTTACACGTCATCCATCATAAAATCCATAGTTGTTCCAACCCCCAACATCTAAAGATTAGTTCATGTTGGGGTGGATAAAAACACTAGAAAAAAGGTAAAAAGTGGTGTGTGAAATCATAGTGAACGTAAATGTGAAGAATGTACGATGAATCCCTTCTCTCTCGGCTCTGATCCACTTCGCGTGGTGAACTGTCTTCAATCAATCCTCTCTCGTGGCTCCAAAGTACGTGAAAATACTCTATTAATTGCCCCTCCTCCGCCTACCGTCGTACTTGTCGAGATAATGACCTAAATCCGGAAAACATCAAGGTATAGGACGAAACAGGGACTCCCGCGGTTTTGGTTGCGGTTTGTAAACCACGCGGTTTCTGATTTGTTTTCGGGTCAGGATCTGGTTAAGGTTCGGGCACGGGTCTTGAGCTCTCGTTGGGCTTCGATATGGACTCTCTTTTGGCTCTTTTTTTCTTTTTTTCTCGATGACTGCCTTCTTTAGGATAACCTGCACAATTCACTCGATAAACCATAAAATCCCAACTTTTTGCTCTAACACAAGCCAATCTCATTGGTTTGTGGACTGAAAATAACGCCAAAAAGTGGCGTTATCAAGAACCTATCATTACAGAGGAAGACTCTGATACTGACATCGAGATGGGCGCATAAGAAGAAAAACAAGACTCTAGATAGGCAAAAGAAGAAGTTGCCCTAGTAAAACAAACGGAGGAGGAGAGTTTGTTTAGAAAAGATGCCTCTGGCACATACCCCAAACCCCCTCCCCCTGTGCTATCTACCCATCTGTCCTAGGTGGTCTAGCAGCAACATAGGACATTGAAAAAGAGGAGCACATCTCGATACAAACCCAAATAGACCGGACAGAGGAACCTTTTTCATCCTCTGCTCCAATCATAAGTCGGGTATCCTCACCTCTTGTCGCACCCTCCCAACAAGGTGCAGTCATTGAAAATATAAGTGTTCAATTCCCCATGAACACGACACTCTCTTGCACAGAGGCATTCGTTGCTTATTCACAACACGACTTAGCATCCATAAATCCTTCAGAGGGATTTAGAGAGCACAGAGACGAAGAGGTTCTAAATAAACGTTTAAGTCAACTTGCCTTCTGGTGCGTGCGAAATATGTGATTTAATCGCAGTGGGATGCAAACTATCCACAGTGGGAAGCACAAGTGTACACTGGCCACTATGATCGTCATAGCAAGTAATAGTTGGTAAAATACCAGAATCGTATCCACAGGAACTGGACAATCAAGACAATATGGTTCCTATGAGCTTCCTTTTACAAGTTTCGGTTACAGAAGAAGCAATAAGTGGGTTTGTTTGGTGGAATGCTATTTTAACGAATTACTTTAGATTTAAAAGAAGGCATGTAGGTTAGACTTTCCCTATATTTTATATTAAATACTTGATCCCAAAGAGTGATCACTGCACTTGTTCAGAGTGGGCACTCCTGTTAGAGAAGCCCGGTTACACAAATACTCACACCTTCGAGTAAAAATCCCATACTCTTAGTATTTACTGTTTTGTCAATGGTAATCTCAAAATGGACCTTTTCCGGCCTCGATGGAATGTGTAGAGACAAATACTCTACGTGTTTTTAAGTACACAAACTAGCTTGCCTACTACTCCAGTGGATTGACATTAGCTCACTGTGCAGACCTCACTTTCGCAAGTGTCATAAGAATTCTTTCGAATTCCCTAGCATCATACAAGCTCGTATCACTGCGTTCTACTCATTTCTGAGTTGAGAACTAGACTTTAGATCCTCACAAGTGATCGACTTTTTCGCATCATTGGGCAATAATCGAGAGTGAATGACCAAAACAATAAATATTCCAAGTATGAAGATTACTCAAGCATTTTTCATAAAATCCAGGTACTTTTCTTTCCTACATCCCAAAGGATGTTTTGCTCATATTCAAAGAAGTAAAGAGAATAAAATATGAAAAGATGCATGTAACATACTAAAAGTAACTTCGATTAAAATCCGCAGTGGGCACTGTGAGTACAGCACTGCTACAAATTACTTCAAAACTAACGATTACACTAGGAATTGAAGTGTAGAAAATTAAAGACTATTGCAGTAAATTCTAGAGCTACAATTAACACTAACTTGCACTAATTATGTGGTAGATGGAATGAATAGTAAATGAAACCCAACACCTCTTTATATACTTAGAGGAAAAGTTGGACCAAACAAAAATGAGGAATTGTCTAGAGGCTAAAAGAACAAGGAGAGAGACATAAAATCCATTTCCTTTGAGCAAGGCTTCTCTCCACAAGTTTGTTAAACAATTACCCCAACGGTACTTCACCTTTTCCAAAAAGTCAACTTTAAGTACCATTAGTTTCAATAAACTATTCAAAATGCCATCTTTAAGGGGACATGCTTGTAGCTTTTCTTTCCATGCTTCTGCCATAGACTCTTCTATTCTCTAGGACTGAGTTCCAAACTAAGATTTGAATTTCATTTGTCATCTTCTTGGCACGCCAGTGGGATCCGGAGTGGGCACTCTGCAAATCACTGCAGAATTTTCGTGAAAGTGCAGCAAAATTCTACCAAATGGTTTACAAAAATTGTGGTTCACTCTTTTTGCTCATTTTTTGGAATATTACCAAGAATGGGTGATTTGAGAAGCAAAAATGACTAAAATTTGACAAAAGAAAATAAAAATAAAAGGAAATAATAACTCTAAAAATAGAGTTATCACACCTCAAACTTAAACCATTACTTGTCCCCAAGTAATAAAAAGAAAAAAAAATATGCACTTTAAGCTATCAGGGACTTACTAGATTTCTCACTTTGAATGAATGTTGATCTCCCTCCATGGATGCTTCTTTCAGTCCCAAAACTAAAATTTCACTTTTGCGCATTCGACAACATCTTTCCCTTGTTCACATTTGATCAATAGGACTTGATTGGGTTTGAAGGATTTGTGGCTTTATATGTGTTTCCCAATGGCTTTGTAGCAAACATTTCCAAACATGAACCGAAAATCCCGCTTTGGGATTTTTATTTTAAGGAGTGAACATTCCTGGGTTTTGCAAGGGTGAGCAAGTACACTTCAGGCTTTATTTGGATAAGGGTATTTTTTTTTGTGAGAGTGGGTATTATGATGGTCCAGAATAAGCACACCATCTTTTTCTGGGAGTGAACACTCTGATGGTCCAGAAAAGGCCCACCATCATTTTCTTGGAGTGGCACTCCGATTTCCCTTTGTTTTTGTTGTTTTTTTAGGGGGGTATTGTCTACCCACCTCAAACTTAATACTTCACATTGTCCTCAATGTGGATAAAGACTGGAAGTCACACTGGAAGTCCCCACCTCAAACTTAAAATCTCACAGTATCCTCACTGTGACTTGGAAAGTGGGTTCAAAGAGGCATTTGGGGTACAAAAAGGTCGAGTTTGGGCAAGTGTATGCGAACGAAGGCCTAAGTCGTTTCAATGTGACAAGTTGAGGATTGTGAACTTACAAAAGTGAATTTTATAGGTCGGAGTCCGAAAGTTGGCACCTTGAAATGGAAAATGAACAAAAGCATTCAAACCATAAATTTGTTAGTACCCAAAAGCACGTACTTAACAGTAGGAGTTCATGCATCATTAACCAAAAGTAATAAGTTGCAAATTGTCACAGGCATCCATGGGAAAATACCAAATAAACAAAAAATTAAAATTGTTTTTGGAGCATCAAGAGGGGGAACCAAAGTTCCAACAAACCATTCAAGGGTAGGAGTTGCGTTTGGTGAGCTTTCTGCAGATTCGCCACTGGAATCATCATCACTGTCGTTTGTTGGACAAATACCTTCTGGGAAATCAGGGAGTTGTGCAACAAGCTCCGGGTCAGCACCCACCTACATTTTGTTCATGATTATGTCCCTTTATTGAGTGTACATCCAAAAGGACCATGTGGCCTTGTCCATGTGCTTTCGTTGTTCTTCCATCATGGTGATTCAATCAGTGAGGGCTTTCAGTGCATCCAGAATGGCAGCCATGGGGTTTGAGCTTTGACCTGGAGTGGGAGTTGAGAGTGGGTTGATGGCAGATGTCACTGGGACTTCATTAGTAGTGGATCATCGGTGGGAGTGGTGATCGCTTTCCCCATCTTCTTAATGGTCACCAAGCTGATGTCGTTGGCAGAAATGACCCAAACATTTCCTGGAGCATAAGACACTCCAGCATCGATTAGCAAGGAAGTAATAAGACATGGGAGTGGGAGGATTACCTTCTTACGTGTCCGGGCCTGATAAATTGCCGATTACATCAGAATTCCAAGATTGATTGTTTTGCCAGCGAGGATGCAGTAGAGAAGGCCGTATTTGTGCATGGAGAGTTGTATCATGCTAGTGGGTGACATGGAGTGACGTAGGAATTGAATCCAAACAGCACCCTCCGTAGCGAGGGAGCTGGCCTGTAGGCACTTCCTACCACCATCCATGGCCCAAGTTTTACCTTCTACTACTAGAGCTTTTAAAATATCGTCCTCATCAATCGGGGTCATTTTATGTATAAACCTAGCAAAAGTGCATGAAAGTGGGGTTCTTATACCAAGGACCCGATTGATTATGGATGCCCTATAATGCACCTTACGGCTCCGGACTGTGACGCATGTGGTCATTGTTTGAGATGCCTCTGCATACAATTCTTTGACCAAAGAAGCGCTAGCCCTTCTATTGGCAGTGGCCAACGTTGCCCAATCTTGTTGAATAACCCTCTCCTTGATAAAAGGGTTCTTTTCCACAAATTCGGGGTCAAACCCCCTCTCCATGTTCAACTTCTGCTTAAAAATACAGTCATAGTGGGCAGCAATCGCAAGGGTTGTGAACTACCTTGGATTGCCACTGTGAGGATGCTCAGTGCCAAATGTGACTTAATGAGGGTTCTTAGTTAAAATTTGTTCATTATCAGTGTCAGATTCTTCTAATAATGAACTTGAAGAGGGAAGAAGACCCTTACCTTTTCTAGATATGGCTATCTTGATCCTCACTGCCGTGGATTTTGCCGGTGTTATCGCCGCAGATCGGGTGACCATTCCCCTCTTCCTTGAATCCTTCGTAATAGGGTTTTCCTCACCATGACTTGCCTTTTTCAGAGCCTCCAAGTCGATGGTGTTTCCGATTTGCAGGTATTGGTTGACATAGTCCTCTTCTTCTTTCCTTCCGCATTCCTCCTCTTCTCGGAATAATGCAACCTCTGCCTCTTTCTGGTGTCTCTCTTCCTCCTCTCTTCACAATCTTTCTTCCTCATCCCTCTTTCTTTCTTCTTCCTCCCTTCATAATAGTTCTTCCTCCTCTCGTTTCAATTGCTCCTCTTCTTCTCTCTGTAACCTTTCTTCTTCCTCTTTTCTTCTTTTCTCGACCTCTTCCTTTTTCTTCTGAAGTGCAAGAAGTTTTTGGTTGAACTCCTCTTGTAACTGGAGCATTTCTTCTTCGGCCTTCTGATCCTCGATATCGAACTCGCTCAGACTTGTGTCTGAGGCCTTTGATGATGCGGCTTTCGATTCATCTTGCTTAGAAGATTCGGCGTCGGGCACAACAACCACCACCGTGTTTTCGTCGCAAGAAGGCAGTGGTTGGCTCAGGTCGCTGGTGACGTTCTCTGGCGGGTTATCGGCGGTGATCATACGGCGGCGAGTGGTGCGGCTGGGTTTGCTCGGGTTGGGCACCGGTCGTTTGCTCCTTGCCATGGTGAGGGTTTGCTTTTCTTTTTCGTGAGAGAGAATATGAGAAGAAAGAAAGTGTATTTGAAATTTTGAAAGCAAAAAGGTAGGTTTTGGATATTTAGTATGGAAAAGGATTAGTTATTGGGTAAAAGATTTGGGAGGGAACGGTTATTTAGGGTGTGATGAGTATTTTTTCTTGAAACTTGAAAGAGTAGTGTGAGGTGGCACATAAAGGTGATGGGTTGTAAGGAAACGTTGACAGTTTTTCTACACCTTCGGCCACCCAATCGTCAAATCCATGTGTCAGACACGCAGTAGGATGCCCACGGATGTGGTCGAAGTCACTGCGAAGCATTTGTTGACTTTTTCTTCAAAAATTGTCAATTCATCCTACACACAATCAAAATAAACTACAACAAGGGATTAAAAATACCAAAAATAATAAAAAGACAACAAATAATTGAAATAAAATATTTACACATGGTTTGAAATTTTCTCAACCAGAGTGAGATGGAGAGTGAGATGGAGAGTGAGATGAAGAGTGGGCACTATCACTTAGAAAGTGCTTCACTCTTTGCCCATTGACTTTAAAAGTATGACCAGACTGTGGGCACATTAATTCAATGGTTCCAACGGGACTTACCTTGACCACTGTGTATGGTCCCGTCCATCGAGATTTAAGCTTACCAGGAAATAATTTGAGACATGAATTGAACAATAGTACTTGTTGGCCTTCGATGAACTCCCTATGGTTGATTCCTCGGTCATGCCACATTTTGGTCTTTTATTTGTACAACTTTGCATTTTCATAGGAGTGATAACGCAATTCTTCCAACTCATGCAATTGTAAAAATCTTTTGGTCCCCGCAGCATCCTCACTCATGTTAGGCTCTTTAAGGGCCCAAAATGCCTTGTGTTCCAATTCTATTGGTAAATGGCAAGCTTTGCCAAAAACCAATTTAAATGGAGACATTCCCAAAAGAGCTTTATAGGTCGTACGATAGGCCCAAAGAGGATCATCGAATTTGGTTGACCAATCTTTTCGGTGTGGTTTAACGACCTTTTCTAAAATGCCTTCGATTTCTCGATTTGAAAGTGTTAGAGGATTATTGTATTCAAGATTTATTGTAAAGTCTTGTAATGGTCAAACATTGTAAAGTCAAAGTCAAAGTCAAAGTCAAAGTCATGTAAAGTCAGACTAGCTTTAGTTTAATGTGTTGTAATTCATAGGTATAAATAGAATTAGTTAGCTTAGTTGTTAAAAAAAGTGATTAGTGAATGATCATAATTGTAATATCTAGAGAGAGATTCTAGAGAGAGAATCTAGAGAGAGAAAAGCTTGAATTCTTATGTAAAACTCTAGATTCTTGAAGATCAATGGATGATTACTTGTTTACCTAATAGATTTGGTGTTATCAGGAATTTCGGCCAAACCGTTGGTTTGCGGGTGATATGCAGTGGACACTCTATGATGTATATCATACTTAGCAAGGACCGAACTAATGACTTTGTTTAAAAAAGTGGGTGCCTTCGTCATTAATTAACGCCTGTGGTGTTCCAAATCGAGTGAAAATATTTTTATGCAAAAATTTCACCGCGGTGTTTGCATCATTGGAGTGACATGCAACTGCCTCCACCCATTTTGAAACATAGTCCACCGCAACCAAGATATAAAAATTATTGTTTGAGTTTGGAAAAGGATCCATGAAATCGATCCCCCAAACATCAAAAAGCTCTACCTCTAGAATGTTATTGAGAGGCATTTCGTTCTTTTGTGATATATTCCCAGTTCGTTGGAATTGCTCACAATGTTTCACAAAGTCATAAGAGTCTTTGAACACAGTAGGCCAAAAGAACCAACTCTGCAATATTTTTGCAGCAGTGCGGTTTCCACCAAAGTGGCCACCATAGTGGGATGTGTGACAACCTTGGAGTATTTGATGTTGCTCACTCCCGTGGACACGCCGCCTCAATATTTGTTCTGTCCCTATCTTATATAAGAAAGGATCGTCCCAAACATATTGACGAGTATCTTGTAAAAAAAATTAAACGGTTGTCCATTCATCCCATGGGGCTTCAGTCCACATGCCAAAAAGTTTGCAATATCGGCGTACCAAGGAATATCATTGTTGTGATGTTGAGTTGCTAACAATTGTTTATCGGGAAAACTTTCCTGGACCGGAGTGGGTTCCACAGTGGTCACTACCTTCTCGAGCCTGGACAGATGGTCAGCTACTTGGTTGCTTATTCCTTTCCTATCAACGATCTCAAGGTCGAATTCTTGCAGCAATAATACCCAACGAATCAAACGTGGCTTGGAATCAGCTTTGTTGATCAAGTATTTTATTGCTGCATGATTAGTGTGCACTATTACCTCCGTCCCTACCAAGTAAGACTTGAAACGATCAAAAGCAAACACCACTGGAAGTAATTCTTTTTCAGTGACCGTGTAATTGATCTGAGCTTCGATTAGTGTTTTACTTGCATAATAAATGGGGTGAAAGATTTTGTTTTTCCGTTGTCCTAAAACCGCCCCTACAGCCTACTCGCTGGCGTCACACATAACTTCGAATGTGAGTGACCATCAGGGGTGGTCACTACGGGTGCAGTAACTAAGGCTTTTTTTATTGTTTCAAAAGCATTTCGACATTCTTGGGTGAATTTAAATTCTTTTTCATGTTGCAAAAGGTTACATAGGGGTATAGTTATTTTGGAACAATCTTTAATGAACCTCCTATAGAAACCGGCATGACCCAAGAAACTTCGAATTTCTTTCACGGTTGTGGGTTCGGGAAGTTGTGCCACTACGCTTTGTCAACCTCCAACCCTCTCTTTGAGACAAGATGACCTAGGACAATACCCTCTTCGACCATAAAATGACAATTTCCCAATTTAAAATAAGATCGTGTGTCTCACATCTCACTAGGCTTTTCTCCAAATTTCCCAGGCAGTTGTCAAATGATGTCCCTATCACAGAAAAATCATCCATAAATACTTCTATGGTGTCCTCAATCATGTCGGTGAAAATGGCCATCATACAACGTTGGAAAGTGGCTGGGGCATTACACAATCCAAATGGCATCCTCTGGAATGCAAAGGTACCATAAGGACAAGTAAAGGTGGTCTTTTCTTGGTCCTCGGGGGCGATATGAATTTGGTTGTATCTGGAGTATCCATCTAGAAAACAATAGAATTCATTTCCCGCTAACCTATCGAGCATTTGGTCGATGAATGGTAAGGGAAAATGGTCTTTCTTGGTGGCTAGGTTGAGTTGTCTATAGTCCATGCAGATTCTCCACCTAGTAACAGTCCTGGTGGGAATGAGCTCGTTCTTTTCTTTTTCCACTACGGTTGTTCCTCTCTTTTTAGGGACACATTGAACGGGGCTCACCCAACTACTACTAGCTATTGGATGGATAATACCGGCGTTTAACCATTTCAAAACTTCTTTCTTGACCATCTCTTTCATTATGAGGTTCAATCGTCTTTAGGGCTGGACCTTTCCAGGGTGGTCACTCTCCAAGATAATCTTATGTTGACAAAGGGAGGGGCTAATACCTCTAATGCCTGCTATGGTCCAACCAATTTCCTTCTTATGCTTCATTAACAAATCAATCAGAAGTTGTTCTTGTTTCTCCCTAAGTTAGGAATAGATAATAACGGGAAGTTTATTATCCTTAGCGAGATAAGCATATTTCAAGTGAGATGGCAATGGTGTTAGCTCTAACTCGAGAGGTTGTTCTATTGAAGGGGGTTGAACATTTATGTCCTTAAAGTCCAGAGGTTCAAAGGCTGCTACAATTTCGTTACACTCATCCTCAAAAGCGTTATCACTTTAAGAGTCAGAGTGCTCACTCTCAATGCCCACTGAGCTCATTGTGTCAAAACTTGGGGTACCACTAATAGAACTCAAACCAAAACAGTCTTCGGTCTCTATGAACTTAAGGGACTTGAAGACATTAAATGTTACCTCTTGGTCATGGACTCTCATAGCGAGTTCCCCTTTGTGCACATCAATCAAAGTACGTCTGGTTGCAAGAAACGGACATCCTAATTTGATTGGGATATCTTATCGACCTCATAATCTAGAATTAGAAAATCGGCGGGAAAAATAAATTTATCCACTTTGACCAAAACGTCTTCTATTTTTTCCTTGGGATAGGCTATGGACCGTTCGGCTAGTTGTAATGTCACGGTTGTGGGTCTAGCCTCTCCAATACCTAACTTGTTAAATATGGAAAACGACATCAAGTTTATACTAGCTCCCAAATCACAAAGTGCTTGACCTACTTTTTGTCCTCCTATTGTGAATGGAATGGTGAAACTACCCGGGTCTTTCAACTTAGGTGGAATCTTACTAGTAAGGAGGGCACTACATTCCTTAGTTAATGCCACAGTCTCAAACTCACCCAACTTCCTCATTTTATTTACAATATCTTTAAAAAATTTAACATAGCTTGGTATTTGCTTGAGAGCCTCTACCAAGGGTATGTTAATGTGAAGTTGTTTAAAAATGTCTAAGAAATTTTTGAATTAAACATCGACATTTTTACTCTTCATTCTTTCGGGAAATGGAACATTTCGTGGGTCAATTTGAGTTTGTTGTGGTACTTGCTTTAGAACAGTGGGTTTCTGTGTGGTCTCGAGAGTGGGAAGCTCAGGGACATTGGTGTCACTGTGGGTTTGTCACTGACTTTAGGAGTGGCCACTGCGGTTTTAGGGGCAGCGGGTATTTGAGGCGGGTCTTTAGAGTCAAGAATGACATCATTCAAACCCTTTCCACTCCTAAACGTTATGGACATGACTTGTTCTTTTCCTATCACCCTAGCGTGTTCGGTATCACTAGGTAATGTCCCTGGCGGTCTATTCTTAACTTCGACGACTAGTTGTCCTACTTTGGTCTCTATGTTCCTTATGGATGCTTGAGTTTGATTCATGAAACCTTTTAGGATTGATTCGAGTGATGGTTGAGTCTCAGTGGGGTGATTTGGTCGTGGTTGGAACTGTTGTGAGGATTGCCCTTGGTAAACGTTCTGTGGGGGGTGCCCACTGTGATGTTGGTGAAATCCAGGGGGTTTGGTGGTCTTTGTTGGTCATGACTCGCCCCGTGGGGTTGAAGTCCTGGATTACCGGCCCAAGAGAAATTCGGGTGATTTCTCCAGCCTGGATTATAGGTATGTGAAAACGGGTTGTTCCTCGGGTTGGTTCCTATAACATTAACAGCCTCAGGATTTGCAGGACAATAGTCAAAAACATATTCCTCTCCACAAGAATGACTTGTCCTATGGAATTGGCCACTATGGAATTGACTTGTCCTCTATTTTGATTCAAAACTAGTTTAGTTAAGGCCACCAGTTGTGCGTTCATGGTTTTGAGTGCTTCTGAGTCAATGGTATTGGTCTTTGGTATGGGCGTTCTAGGAATTGACCATTCGGTGTTGTTGTTGGACACTTTTTCTAAGATTTGATACCCTTCATTGTAAGTTTTACATGTGAAAGTTCCACATGTTGTTGCATCTAAGATGATTTTGGCTGCATTGGAAAGACCATTGTAAAAGGTCTCCAATTGGATGTAATATGGGATGCCATGATGTGGGCACTTTCAAAGTAATTATTTAAAACGTTCTCATGCATCCGAAACAGCCTCATCTTCACCTTGCTGAAACAAAATAATATCATTTCGAAACATACATTCCTTGTAGGAGGAAAATATTTTTGTAAAAATTTGTCAACAAGTTCTTGCCAAGTGGTTATCGAATTAGGTTCATGTGAATTTAGCCAAGCTTTCCCTTTATCCCTTAATGTCAAATTGAAACGTTTCAGCCTTAAGGCTTCATAAGTCACACCTTGCAATTGAAAGGAATTAGTCATTTGTAAAAAATATTTTAAGTACGAGTGTGGATCCCCATATTGTAACTGTAGATCCCAGATTGACAGGTAACAATAGAATCAATAAACGATAATAAGAACAATTGTTGATTTCCACTTGTCATCCATCTCGTATTCATTCAAAGTATCGTTCGGAGAATATTACAATTCAAAGTAGGGAACGATTACTAAACAATAAGCTCACTAATGAATTGCTAACCTAAAACAAAAGGTTAACAAAACCTTATATACTAAGGCTTTAGATAAACAAGGCCTAAGCCCATTAGGCTAAACTAAGCCCAATTAACACAATTAAGGCTTTTACAAATAATAATTTAAACAAATTAAAATCTATATAATTCTTTCTATATCTTTCTAATATGTAGGACATTTATGGTCCTAACAATCTCCCCCTAAAGATATATAAAGAAAAGTCGGTCTTGAAACCTTTAGGTCTTGAACTTCTCTTCCTTTAGAAACTTTGAAATGCAATGATGTTGCTTGTCTTCATGTCTTTTCAGCGCTCTCCCTTGAATAAATCTCTTGGTCATCAAAGAATCAGTCTTTGAACTGCGAGTTGAATTGGCCGTGAGTTGAATTGGCTTTCCACTTTAAGAACTTGTAGAACCAGTATTGGAAATATTGACTTGTAGCGAACACCACTTGATAAGGAATGATAATAGTTTATCAAATATAAGCACTTTGATTACTTGTATGCACTTTGAACTCTTTTCGGATTTCGGAACTTGACAAAATAACGGAACTGATTAATCAACAGTTACTCCCCCTCGGCCTTTGAAAACTCCTCATAAACTTGATATTCAGGGTCTTTGAATTTGTACCCTTTCTCCCCCCTCATGATGAGTAGGAGCATCCGGAGCATCATGTACGTTCAAAAACAATAGTGACGAGTAGCAAATATTCCAGATCAAAACATTAAGTAACCAGAATGGGGTAAATATATAACACTGAAACACATTAGTAACTGTTGTCACAACAATTAAAATAATTGTGTGGCCTATGTTCAGATTTGGCAGTGGGGTATCTCTGATAGGACTTCCAGTTATCACTGAAGTAAAATTTTAAAAAATTACTTCTCAAACTGTTCCGGCAATATCACAAAGATATGCAAATGGAATCATAAAAACTCGTGCAAGTGTGAAAGAAAATAAATTCTCTCTGTTTGGCTCAAAATATTGATTTAACTTGGGACGCAAGTTAAAATCAATTGACACAGTGAATAGAATATGAAGTTCGGAGACCGGAGCTGATATCTTCCTTTTTCAATATCTAAGACCTCCGAGTGAGGAATAGATAGATTATGTGCTAGACCTCCGTGAATATATGAAACAAGCATATGTTGTGAAATACTTGAGTGGCTGGTTGGGGTGACACGAGTTATCGACACCGGGTCCATGTCTGTTTCAATATTCATCTCTAAAGAACGAGAATGAATAGATTATGTGGTTACCCGGATAACGGACTCGGTTTGGTAAGGACCAATAATTATTGTATGTCCTGTCACATCCTCACCATATTCTTTTCACTCCGAACTCATCTATCAATCTAGACCCCTCACTGATGTCTATAAGTGGATGTGTTTCTTGGGTTGGTACTTCCTGTTCTGGATAGACCATAGAAACAATATAAACCCTATCACTTATTATATGCATCGAGTACAACAGTTTACTAAACAGTGAAGTACGAGTTCTAAACTGAAATGTTTAGAAGTCAAACTTTTAAGAACGAGTCCTGGTCTGAGATGATCAGAAGTCATAGATGAAATACCAGAATTTCAAGAAACAAAATCAAGCGCTAAACAGATTGACTCAGTAAAAACAATATTTGCAATAATGAGACAATAATCAGAAAGTTTAATTGTGAAGAACAAGTCCCAATTATTATATCTGATAAGAATGGAATCATTTGCAAGAAATAACGAACTTGGAAAACAACTACGTATTCAAACGAGTGTATTTCCATCGAAAAATCAACGAATATGTGAGACATGGAAATAACTAAGTCAATGAAACATAACACATGGCAATCATGGAATTTAAAATTGGAGAATAACAAACACAAGTTAGTTATTCAGAATGAATTACCACGGTTTTTGAATTCAGTTAAAGTTCACTTACCTTTGATAGTATAGTACTCCCCCTCAAAATTGGCATAACCTTTGACTGTTCGTCATGTGATGTGAATAATAGGAATTAAAACCGCACATGACATTCCTGCAAAATAGGTTAGAAGTATTTTGGTATCCATCCTTTGATGGATCCTTGTTGCTTAGATGCCCTATGAGGACCAGGAATACTATAAGTACCGTACCAATGAGATGAATATTTACAGTCAACAAAATCATTTGAACCGCATGAAGAACAACAGATACAATCATGAGAAAGTTGAAGCAACTGTTGAATTGAATAAAGTCTTAAAGGAAACTTTACACTTTGTTCAACAGAAGTTCGAGAATTAGAAACATCATGATTTTGATTGTATGTCCTAGCATGCGGAACTGCCTTAAATGACTTTGTATTCGTTTTTCTTTCATTAGACCTTTTCACCACCCAAACTTGTTTGAACCCTTTTTGTCACACCCCGCTAAAGCGGAAATACGGGATGTCACAGCTAAAGATTTCATTGCGTAAGGTAGAAGACAACACACAATCTTCATAGCATAAAAAGTTTACAAGAGATATACCTTGTTCAAAAAAAATAATATAAAGTTTGTCCAAAACACAAATCGACATGATAAGGAAAATCGTGTTGAATGCAGCTACTTGAGGTGCCTTCTAAAGTTCCAATCTTACTTGCTATTTCCTGAAAAGCATGTAAATGAGAGGGTCAACTATTGAATAGTTGGTGAGTTCACAGGTTTTATGAGTACATCAAAGTTTGCTATAGAACAGTTTTAATCCGCACAAGTGGATATAAGTTTGTCATAGAAAATAGCTTTAATCCGCACAAGTGGATATAAGTTTGTCATAGAAAACTGTTTTAATCCAAACAAGTGGATATAATTTTATCATAGAAAACAGTTTTAATCCAAACAAGTGGATATAGTATTCGGTTGTAGTTTAAATACACCATTGTAAATCCGCACAATGGATTGAGTAATCGGTGGTAGTAGTAAAGCATTTTGTAAATCCGTACAATGGATTTAGTATTCGGTTGTCAACATGCGCAAGGTATAGTATCGTATACAATTATATGTTAAAGTAATGAGCCCACTACCCAAACATAATTACGGAATGCCCCAAACTGCATGTTCCTCACAAACATGTTTACGGAAATACGGAATTACGGAATTACGGAAGGTAGTAATTATGCACTAGCGAGGTGAGTGGGTGTCAACCAAATAACGTTATCCATAATTATCATGGCTCACACACGTGAGTTAATAGGTAATGTAAAGAAAAGTTGGTGACTTTTGTATGATAGCGCAAACTTAGAAGCTTTCACATGTGCACACGTACCATAGAGAGCGTTTAAACATGCGTAGTATTTCAGTAATAAAACAGTTGATATCGAATAAAGTTTGTAACAAGCTTTCCACCCCAAAATGTATAAAAGAGTAAAAAGGGGCTATGAAGACTCACTGCGTTGAAATAATAGTAACATGTTTTTCACCCCAAAACGTATAAAACAGTAAAAATGGGCTATGAAGACTCACTGAGTCACTGCGTTGAAATAATAGTAACATGCTTTTCACCCCAAAACGTATAAAACAGTAAAAAGGGGCTATGAAGACTCACTGTGATAAGCGAAGGTGTTTCCGAGATGCTCATAAGCTCACTTGTACTTTGATCCTACTCCGATCCTACGAATCGTAAGGACACTAGTAAGATTCTATGTTCTAAACCTTAGTCCTTGGTATCGTGTAATTATCCAAATCAACATAAAATGCCTTTGATGAAATTTTTGTATGTTGTTATAAGTTCTTTGATATCAATAGTTCATATTCAAAATGAAACGTTACATATGATAGTTCGAGATTACCGAAATGTTGTCATGACAAATGACAAAAAGGGTCAATAATTTGGAGTCATATGTATAGTATATAAAGTTAGGAGTTAGGTTATATATGTTACATATATATAAATACCACAATTCCGTAAACGATGAAAAGGGTTAATAGTTAGGTGTTAGATTGTTAGAGCAAAAGTAAAATGCGTAAGTAAGTATAGATTAGGATAAGTAAGTATGTATATATATAGTACATATATATAAATATACCACAACTTCATCACCAAAGGTGAGAAAAAGTGTCAAGAGATAGCATATAGCTATAATACAATATAGTTGTTAGTAGTCAGAATTAGTAGTCACTTTCAGTAAATTGTCGGATGACTTCCAGAGATCGTTAGGTTCTGATATTTTACGACCAAGTACTTCCATGTGTTAGGAAACCTTTGACATAAGATTCATGATTTTTAGAGTAGTTTAAGTGCATGAAATAATTCTTGACGTAAACAGTGACAGAAAAATGTTGCTGCTGTGCACTGTTTTTGAGCAGACTGTTTGAAGGTCTAAAACTTAATGTTTTTCAAAGATTCCAGTTGGTTTTGATTCTTAACTCATAAAAGAAAATTCCAGAAGAAAAATCACCCCATTTGGAGCATTTTTGAGAGAGATATGGCCATGCAAATTCAGGGGTAAAATCTGACAGATTGCTGTTAGAAAAGCTTCTTTATAAAAATGCTTTATTTCTATTGGTTCTTCCAAAGATTTGTTCTTTTTGCTTAGCCACGATTTTTGACACCCAAATCCAGTATTTTCAGATGAAAAACATTATTTTTTGTTTACACAATCCACATGCAATGAACTTAGACAAATCATCTTGTCAAAATACTTTCAAAACTTGTTGTTCTTGAGTTTTTATGAAAACATTAAAGTAAAACATCATTTGATCACTAACATTGGTTTGATGATGGATTCATCACACTTTTAATAACATGCATAGTGTTATGGTGATGAATCTATAAACATTAGGATACAAAGATATGTTTAGTACGAACAATGTGTAAAACTAATGTAGAAGTAGGTGAATTGTTAGGGCATTTTTGTAGCTATCAAGACAGTATTAATATCTTGTACTGTTTCTCCTTAGTAGAGGCATGGGCTTGTCATGTCCTACTATATAAAGGAGTTCCTTTGTTATTTTGTATAATAACTTGAAGCATTTGTCATTTTACACTTTGAAATCAATATATGGATGACAAGATTGCACTCTAGATTCTCTCTACACTTGTTCATTACTTTGTGCTAGATTTGGGATTTGTCAATTGGTATCAGAGCTAAACAGAAGAATCAAGCAGATTAAAGGGCAAATTGAAGAATTTTTACACTGTTCATCAAGAATTCGGACCAAGAGAAGTTTACTGTTCATCTGAAGTCTTAACATTCAGACATGAAGATTTTCTAGATTTTGAGTTTTTGAATCATTTCTTTGCATCGTTCAACTCGGATTTGGATTCTGAACACATTTAATTCTTGCATAAACATCAAAATCTGCACAGAATTGACAGATCTGATCGATTCTTGAATATTTTTTCAAAAAACTTCAAGTTCACTGTTTGGATCTTAATTCGATTAAATTGATCGAATTGTGAATTGTGATCAACAGGAAAAGTGTGCAGATTTCAATTACGAACAATTTGATATAAGATTCATCACAATTGATCAAGAATTGAAGAAGTTATGGCAGATTAAGTGATTTTGAAGTTCGAAGTGCAGAATTCGGATCCTTCTTGGTGAATTCGGATCATTCAAAGAGAATTCGGAACATTCATAGAGAATTCGAACCCTATTACATTCGAATTGAGTGAATTCGAACCTTATTATATTCGAATTGAGTGAATTCGAACCTAAGTAAATTCGAATTGAGTGAATTCGAATCCAGTTACATTCGAATTGCGTGAATTCGCACTCAACATAATCCGAATTGAGTGAATTCGAACCTTAGTACATCCGAATTGAGTGAATTTGAACGCTGTTAAGTTCGAATTGGAGGATTTCGAAATCTATCAAGTCCGAAATGATTATCCGAATTGAGTATCCGAATTGAGCATCCGAATTGATAATCCGAATTGATCATCCGAATTGAGCATCCGAATTGAGCATCCGAATTCTTAGGAATGTTGATTAAATTCTCATAAGTGTAATTTTTCTTACACTAACTGCTTTATCTTCTGAACGATCGTTTATCTAGCCAATTATCAGAAGATGTCGAGAGATATGCTGAGCATGGGTTCTAAGAATAAGCCTCCGGTATTGATAGCTGAAGAATATTCTCAATGGAAAAGGAGAATGATTCAATTTTTGAATCATCAGAACAGAGATCTTATGCTGTCCATTCAGAACGGTCCTTACAAAGCCTACATAGAGGTTGGTGGCATTGCTGCAACAGAAACAAGTCAAGAGATTCTTCCAAGAAGAATAGAAAAGGAATACAAATATTACAGTGATGCTGATAAAGCTAGAGTTGAAATTGATGAGCAAGCATTGACATACTTGACTATGGCCATTCCAAACAATATCTATAATCGCGTAGACAGCCGAAATTCAGCAAAGGATATTTGGGATGAGCTAGAAAGGCAGTTTGAAGGTTCATCAAAATCAATGAAGACCAAAAAGAATCAGAGCATCAATGCGTATGAAGGGTTTAAAGCTAGAGATGGAGAATCGTTGAAAGATACTTATGATCGCTACAACATCATTCTGAATGATTTAAGAAGGAATGGAGTTGACAAGTCTGAATCAGAGATTAATTACAAGTTTGTCAAGAATTTACTGCCGGAATGGGATTCATACTCTATTCAGCTTCAAATGTCAAGGGATATGGATGATGAAAAGTTGACCGATATTTTCAGCATTTTGGGTCAACATGAAGAAAAAGTAAAAATGGTCAAAGAAAAGGAGAAAAAGGTTGAAGAATCTTTAGCCCTTCTAAGTGAACACAAGAAAAGTGGAGCGATGAAAACAAAGGCTTTGATCTCTGGGTTAAGCAAAAAGAAGATAAGTTCTGATGATGATGATGAAAGCAGCAGTTCTGGAGAAGAAATGAGTGAGATAGCTGAAAAATTAGCCTTGTTAACTACAAGATTTCAAAACAGATATGGAAAGAAGAAGTTTCATTCAAAAAGCAAACCTGATTACAACAAAGTGAACAGATACAAAAGGTTTGAGAAAAGGTATGAGAACAAGGATCAAAAGGAAGAAGAAAAAGAGGAGAAAGTTGAGAAAAAGGAGAGGGAAGAAAAGAAGGATATGGATGACCGAAACTGCTATAACTGCGGTAAGCCGGGTCATTTTGCCAGAGATTGTCAGTTGAAGAAAGTTAAGGATTCTGAATACTATCAGCGTAAAGCACATCTCGCAAAAGCCAAAGAAACCGGAAAGCCAGTAAATGCTGAAGAAGAAATATGGCTGATGGATTCTTCAGATGATGAAGAAGCTCACTTCACTCAAGTGAAGCACAGTTTAATGGCTAAACTTGATGAGGAAGATCTGGAATCTGAGGTACAATCTCTATATCCTTCTCTTTATGATAACACTTCTCTTTATTCTGATAATTCTGAAAATGAATCTGAAACTGAAAATGACAAATATGAAGAAATGCAAGTTGTGATATTTGAGCTTAACGAGAAATTTAAAAAGGCACAAAAGAAAATTGAAAAAGTGCAAAAGCAATATGAAGATGAGAAAAGCTCAAAGCTGAAATATCATGATGAAGCACTTCTTTATAAGTGTTTAGCTGAAGATAGAGAAAAGGAGAAAGAAATTATTAGATCAAATGTTAAAATACTTGAATCTGAAATTTCTGAGTTAAAAAAGAAAATAACTGATTTAAATGATGAAAACATAGATTTTCAGTTCAAAATCAAGGTTCTTTCTGATGAAAGAAAAGAAGCAATTGAAAAGATTAAGCAGCTTGAAGATTTAAATTACAAAAGAGGCCAATCTGAGCAAACGCTGAATTTGTTGACTAGCAACCCAAAAGATAAACGATTTTATAATCCAAAAATGGGTCTAGGATTATCTGATGACAAGAGTTTCAAAACAATAAAACCTCATGAGAAAAAGGAAGTTTTGAAGCAAACTCTGATAAAGGAGATTCCTCCAATTGCAAAAGTTTTTGTTAAACCAGCAAATGTAAAGTTGCAACAAGTCATTATAACAGAAACACCTGTTAATTCACCTGTATCTGTTAAATCAAATAATGAAGTGTTGCAACAAGTCATAATAACAAAAACACCTCCAAAGACACAAGAAAAAGCAAAGGCAAGTAATGGAATTTTGCAACAAGTTATTGTATCAGAAACATCTCCTAAATCAGAAACTCCTATCAAAGATAATGCTTCAAATTCTTCAACTCCAATTTCAAAGAAAGATGAAGCTAAAACAGACAAAGGTTCAAAAGAAAAGCCTAGATACAATATAACAAATTTTAAATATGATGAATTAAACTCCAGTTACAAAACCAAAATGTTTGAACCAACTGGATTTAGTTCGTTGTTTTCCGATGAATCTATGGCTAAAACAATTGTTGACAAAATAAATGAACCTATATCTGTTAAAACTAAATCTAACGTTGAAATGGAGTCAAATAATACATCAGATTCTGACAAAAGGGAGTTTGTTCCAGAAACTTCTTCTGAATTTCCTAATTTGGACTCAGCTTTACTTAAAATTGTTGATTTAGAAAATCAAATTTCCAAATGGCAATTAGATTTTGAAAAATTAGAGGATGATCGTGATAATATTGGACTAGAATTTGATCATACAAAAAGGATCAATCTTGATCTTAAGAGTGAGATTCAAAGACTAGAATCCAAATTAGATGAAATATCAAACTCTAAGGCCTCAAAAAGTTGTGAAAAATGTTCAAAACAAGCTGAATCCAAAGATCAAAATAAATCTTCAAGTATGTTTGATCCTTTTGAAAAGCTCAAATTTTTTAAAGAAAAGAAAAATCTTGAATTAAGATGTGTAGAACTTTCGAAACAAATTTCAGATTTTGAAAAAGTTCTATTTCTAGAAAAAGAAAAGCAGAAGAAAGAAAGAACTGAATTTGAAATAGAATTAAAGTTTTGTGAAGTCTACCATAAAAAGTTTTCATCAAAGGTATCTGATTTAAAAACAGAACCAGCTTCAAAAGGAAAAGAGAAACAAAAATCATCTGAAAATAAATCTAATTTGTTTTCAAGTGATCCAGTTTCAAAAGGAAAAGAGAAAGAAAAATCATCCGAAAATAAATCTAATTTGTTTTCAAGTGATCCTTCTACCTCTAAAGGTTCTGACAATGTTTCTTCTTCTTTCTCAGAAATGGATGAAGAAAAGTATGTGGATTTGAAGGAACAAGTTCTGAATAGCAAGAATAGAAGCACCGACTCTGAGAAATGTAGTTCTTTGAATAAAAATTGTATACATTCTTGTAATGTTTGCAATGTTTGTGGCAATAATAATTCCGCAATTTCAGATTTCAAATTATTGTCACAAGCTAAAAGAAGAATTCATTGTGCTCACTGTTGGGATAACTATTTCAAGCTAAACAGAAATGCTCCAACGAATAAGAAGTCTAAAACTTCTTCCTTCTCTTTAAAATCCTCAGCAAACAAATTTGCCAAAATGTTTGGTTTCAGATCAAACAAACAGAATAAAAAGATGAAAGAAAAGAAAACAGTTGAAGTAAATATGGATTGGAAATGGATTCCAAAAAATGAAGTTAACAAACCAAATTTACTCAATCGTTTAACTTTTAAAGGCAAAATTCAGGGGGCATCAAATGTCATTAATAAACTGATCCATACTAACAAGAAAGGACCCATGCAGATATGGGTACCTAAAATAAGATAATTGTTTCTTAACAGGACCGTCATGTGTGGGTCATTGATTCGGGAGCATCTAGACACATGACGGGGTACAAGCACTTCTTGCAAGATTTTATTGTACATCCTGGAGGATCAGTGGGATTTGGAAATGACTCAAAAGGTCACGTTCGAGGCTACGGAACGTTGAAAAATGACTCAATGCAAATTGAAAAGATTTTGTATGTTGAAGGTTTAGGGCATAACCTTTTCAGTATAAGTCAGTTCTGCGACAAGAACTGTAAGGTGTTATTTGATAAAGATTTTTGCTACATCTTGGATGCAAATTGGTCAGAAATCTTCAGAGCAAAAAGATGCGGAGACTTATACATGACTGATTTTACAACTCTTGTTGCTTCTAATCAAGTCTGTCTTGTATCAAAAGCTTCACAAGAAGAGTGTTGGTTATGGCATCGAAGGCTCTCGCATCAAAATTTTCGCAGCATCAACAAGCTTCGAATTGATGGATTAGTTTCCGGGTTTCCTGAAATGAAAATTGACAAAGTTTCTGTGTGTCCAGCTTGTGAAATGGGAAAGATGAAACATGTTTCTCACAAGACCAAGACTTTGTCTAATTGTAACAATGCCTTGGAATTAATTCATATGGATCTCTGTGGCCCAATCCGAACTCAGTCAATGGGAGGAAAGAAATATATCTTGGTTATGGTTGATGAGTTTTCGCGATATACTTGGTTGGATTTCTTACGACTCAAGTCTGAAGCACCCGAGCAGATCATTAAATTCATCAAGAAGATTCAAACTCTTCTACAACGCCCTGTTCGAAAAATCCGAAGTGACAACGGAACTGAATTCAAGAATGCAACTCTTCAATATTTTCTTGAATCCGTTGGAATAACTCATAATTTTTCTGCCCCAATTACTCCACAACAAAATGGAGTAGTTGAAAGGAAAAATCGAACTCTTGTAGAAGCTGCTAGGACGATGCTTGCTTACTCGGGTCTTCCACCAAGTCTATGGGCTGAAGCAGTATCCACAGCGTGTTTTACTCAAAACAGACCTATCATAAATAAACGCTTTAACAAAACTGCATATGAATTAATCAACAATCGCAAACCTAACATCAAATTTCTGCGTGTATTTGGATGCAGGTGTTTTGTGATGAAAGATTGTGAATATCTTACAAAGCTTCAAGTTAAAGCTGATGAGGGCATCTTTATAGGCTATTCCTTGAACTCGAAAGCATACAGGATTTATAATAATCGAACAAAATCAGTAATCGAGAGTATCAACGTTACGTTCGACGAGACTGTGACGTTGACTTCTGGACAATTTAGTTCAGAACTCGTACAGAAATCTGAAGCTTCTACTAAAAATGGAGTAGAACCTGTGACGAAACAGTTTTCTAATTCAGCTTTGAATTATAATAATACTACTGATTTAGATTTACTATTTCATGATGCATTTATGGATTACTGTGCAGATATGGAACCACCAATCACATCTGTGAATGCATCTCAGAATCAGACGAGTGCAAATATCTCCGGTCCAACTGAAGATGTTGATACTAGTACTTCTGTAGAAACTAATGAGATTCCAAGTGAACACGTTCCTGTCTCTGAACCTGAAATTCAACCAGTTGTTCAGGTTTCAGAAAATCATTTATCGGAGACTTCCACATCTGAAGGATTAGAAACAGAAGTCAACATACCGGAAACGACAAATGTATCTTCAGCTGAATCGACAGAGGAGATTTTTGCAGTATTGGATGAAAATAATCCATCAAACACTCGTATGGATATACCAACTCTTCCAAGTAGTCATAAATGGACAAGAGCACATCCTCCGGCTGATATAATTGGTGATCTGAATGATGGAGTGAAAACCCGATCTGCGACTACAAACGAATGTTTGTACGTAAATTTTCTTAGCACGTTAGAACCCAAGAAAGCATCTGAAGCTTTACAAGATCCAGATTGGATCAACGCCATGCAAGAGGAATTAAATGAGTTCAAACGCAACGAAGTGTGGCACTTGGTGAAACGTCCAAAAGACAAAACCATAGTTGGAACCAAATGGGTCTTTAGAAACAAAAAGGACGAAGCGGGGATTATAGTCAGAAATAAAGCAAGACTGGTTGCTAAAGGTTACAATCAACAAGAAGGAATAGATTATGATGAAACCTATGCACCAGTAGCAAGGATTGAAGCAATGAGGATCTTTCTTGCATACGCAGCACATAAGAAGATGAAGGTATTCCAAATGGACGTCAAATCTGCGTTTCTGAATGGAATACTACATGAGGAAGTGTATGTAAGTCAACCTGAAGGCTTTGTTGATCCCAAATATCCCAACCATGTCTACATTCTAGACAAAGCACTCTACGGCTTAAAGCAAGCACCGAGGGCATGGTATGAGACTCTGACTATTCACCTGCTTAAAAATGGATACACCAAAGGTACAATAGATACAACTCTTTTTCTCAAAAGAGAAGGTAAAGATTTAATGTTAGTACAAATATATGTTGACGACATTATATTTGGATCTACAAATCCAGATATGTGTAAAGATTTTGAAAAGGTGATGAAAAGCCGTTTTCAAATGAGTATGATGGGAGAGTTAAAATTTTTTCTTGGTCTCCAAGTGACACAGTCAAATGAAGGCATTTTCATTAATCAATCAAAATATATAAATGATATGCTTAAGAAATTTGAATTAAATTCCTCTTCCACCATGAAAACTCCCATGGCTACCGGTAAGCTTTTGAACGCTGATTCATCTGGTATATCAGTCGATCAAAAGTTATACCGAGGCATGATTGGATCTTTACTGTATCTAACGGCAAGTAGACCGGATATTTTGTTTGCAACATCTTTTTGTGCACGTTTCCAAGCAAACCCGAAGGAATCTCATATTGTGGCTGTAAAGCGAATCCTTAGATATCTCAAAGGCACAAAAAATTTGGGTCTTTGGTATCCTAAGGATTCTGGGTTTGAACTAACTGCTTACACAGATGCAGATCATGCGGGAAATATGATGGACAGGAAAAGCACATCTGGTGCTTGTCAATTCTTGGGAGATAAACTAGTAAGCTGGTCATCAAAGAAGCAAACTTGTGTATCAACATCTACGGCTGAAGCAGAGTATGTGGCCGCCGCTAGTTGCTGTTCGCAAGTAATTTGGATGAAAACTCAGCTAAAGGATTATGGATATATCTTCAACAAGATCCCCATTTATTGTGATTCCAAAAGCGCAATTGCAATAACTGAAAATCCTGTTCAGCATTCCAAAACGAAACACATAGATGTCAGGTACCATTTTATCAAAGACCATGTTGAGAAGGGAACTATAGAAATGCACTTTGTACCAACAGAACTAGAACTTGCTGATCTTTTCACAAAACCTTTAGATGAAAAGAGGTTAAATTTTTTAATCAGCAAACTAGGAATGTTGAATCCTTAAGACATTGAGGGGGAGTTCGTGTTCTTGCTTACTTAAATCTATGATCATATCCTAACCCACTAGGACCCAAATGCCACTGGGTACCAAAATCTGCTTAATCTGTTTTGCAGGTTCTTCATGTGTTGTACTGAATTGTAGATACATACCACACACATGACTGAAAACAGAAGAGAAGCGGCGTATTTTTTGAAAAATATTTGTACCATTAAGGGGGAGACAAATATTAATGGCTTTTGAACATATCAGTTCAAAACCCGTGCTTCAACGACTATGGCTTTTGAACATATCAGTTCAAAACCCGTGCTTCAACGACTACGGCTTTTGAACATATCAGTTCAAAACCCGTGCTTCAACGACTATGGCTTCTGAACAATTCAGTTCAGGACCCGTACTTCAACGACTAAGACTTCTAAACAAATCAGTTTAGAACTCACACTTCTCAGGTGATATCCTTAACTGTTACATCTTTCTGTTTCAAGGAACGTGGCAAAAGGTAACATTGGATTATATTTGTTTCTACTGATTTGAAAACTTGAAACTTTACAAATTTAATTCAATAAGATGAAATTTTCAATTTTCATTCAATGAATTAAATGTGTGCTAAAAGATGATTTTACAAGAAACTTTGTACTATCTGAGCTAGATTTGCTTCAATTTTCACCTCTAAAATAAATCGAAAGGTCAGCAAAACATGAATGAAATTATGCTGAATGCTCAAAGTTATGTGAATCTGGATATATATAGAATATAATGCTCAAAAAGCCTATATGTCAGAATGATGGATGGAAATGAAAATATGGGCAAAGCACTATGTTTTAGAACCAAGTGATTGAGATAAAATAGTTGCACTATCATTTAGTTTGAAAGTTTGTGCCTGTGGCCTTTCTGGTTTGGGAGAGTAAGTCCTAAGGGGTGCTCGACACCTAGTCCCTAAGATCAACTGGTCTGGGATCGGCTGACCCAAATCCTGCAATAGAACCAGATAGAAAGTCATGTTCTACTGGTACAAATGGGTTTAAGATATATCGATGTGGCCTTTCTGGTTTGGGAAATTAAGTTCTAAGGGGTGCTCGTCACCTAGCACCTAAGGCCAACTGGTCTAGGATCTGCTAACCCAAATCCTGCTATAGAACCAGATAGAAAGTCATGTTTAACGGTGTATCTTATTCTTACTAAACTTTTTGATCAAAAGATGCCAATGAGCACAAAATCAAAAGATGCCAATGAGCACAAAATCAAAAGATTCAAATGTGCACAATATTAAAAGATGCCAAAGAGCACATATCTCTTGAAACTTGGGAAAATACAAAGTCGCGATAAACCCGTAAATTTGTAAAAATTCTGATTTTGGACAAATAGTGTGAGTAGAGCAAAGTATTCTTATATATTGTAGAAATACATAAGCTTTATGCCAATCATATTTCGCATGCTAGCACACCAAATAGATTTGATAAAGGGGTGGACACTGAACAATTATAACTTGATAAGCAATGATGTCTTGTCCTTGAATCCAAACACATGCATTTGATTTCATCTGATTGGAATATATGTTAAATTTTATTAAGTTGAATTTCTTTTGTAAAGCTTTCAAATGATCAAATGTTAGTAGTCATAAAACAAAATTCAATGAATTTGACTTTCCTTGTGAAATGCATTTTTGATCCAATATCAAATACTGAGTTTTATGCATATTTTCAGAGGAAGAAAGCAAGTTGCTCAAGAATTCCTATTTTAAGGGGGAGTTAGATTTTTACACAAAGTGATAATTCTAACAGTTTGGACTCATGTTCTATGAGTACCAAATCTTTCTCTGTTTGTGCAGATTTCTCTGAAGAAAAGATAACAGTTTATGCAATTGTTAAGGGGGAGCAATTCGGCATAAATCTGTAAAAGTGTTATCTGTATCTGAGAGCTTACAAAATTTTATCTGATGTGAGAATTTTAGAACAGTTGTTGGACTTTTCAGAAAAAGTTGAAAATTTTCATGCAAATATTTGAAGAATTCGATCTCTGAAGGATTCGAATTCAAAGAATTCGAACACTTAAGGATTCGAATTCAATGAATTCGGATCTTTAAGGATTCGTCTTCAAAGAATTCGAACACTTAAGGATTCGAATTCAATGAATTCGGACTCTTAAGGATTCGAATTCAATGAATTCGGACTCTTAAGAATTCGAATTCAATGAATTCGGACTCTTAAGGATTCGAATTCAATGAATTCGGACCTTTAAGGATTCGAATTCAAAGAATTCGAACACTTAAGGATTCGAATTCAATGAATTCGGACTCCTAAGGATTCGAATTCAATGAATTCGGACTCTTAAGGATTCGAATTCAATGAATTCGAACCTTTAAGGATTCGAATTCAAAGAGTTCGAACACTTAAGGATTCGAATTCAATGAATTCGGACTCTTAAGGATTCGAGTTCAATGAATTCGGACCTTTAAGGATTCGAATTCAAAGAATTCGAACACTTAAGGATTCGAATTCAATGAATTCGGACTCTTAAGGATTCGAATTCAATGAATTCGGACCCTTAAGGATTCGAATTCAATGAATTCGGACCCTTAAGGATTCGAATTCAATGAGATCAATATCAATTGTTGTACAACTTTATCTGATTCGAACTCATTTTGAATTTTTTACATATTTGTTTATGTAAATTGTTCAGATGAACAGTGCCATATCTAATGTTTTGAAACATGCATTTTTAACTGATTGCCAAGTGGGGTACTCTAATGTGTGCCAAGTGTACAAATTTTTTTGAGTATAAATAGGGTTCGAAACCTTATTTCCCACTTTTCACTATTTGGTATTGTTTCAAACACTCTCAAGAGAACACTGTTCATCTTCCACTTTATCGATCCTTCATCTGCTTGATTCATCCTCATCAGGTAAACATTTCTATCGAAATTACTCTTATCAGATTCGAAAATGTAATACGAATCATTCTATACGAATGGTTTGTTTGATTGTAAACATTTACTATGCTAATCTGTAAAATCAAAAAGTTTACTGTTCATCATCGTGTTCATATGAACATGAATTCGAACCATACCTGATTCGAATTCATGAACATTGTTGAATTCGAACATGATTTCGAATCGTTCTTGTTTCGAATTCATGAAACATGTTAAGAAAGAATGCCTTTAGATTCGAATTCATATGTCATAATTTGAATTAGGGCTCAAGTGTTGAATTCGAATGCCTTTAGATTCGAATTCCTTTAGATTCGAATTCACATGTTATAATCTGAATTAGGGCTCAACTGTTGAATTCGAATGCCTTATGGATTCGAATTGAATGAATTCGAACCCTTATGGATTCGAATTGAATGAATTCGAACCCTTGTGGATTCGAATTGGATGAATTCGAACCCTTGTGGATTCGAATTGGATGAATTCGAACCCTTGTGGATTCGAATTGATATTCAAAGACAAATCATGAATTCGAATGCACTATGATTCGAATTCTATACTTAGAAGTTTTTTTTCAAAGACTAATTCTGTAAGAACTATTATCAACAGGTAAAATGGCCAATCAGGAAGAACAGAGTCATGTTCAAGGATTTGATGATCATATTCCGAGTCTACCCGAACCGACACACGATGTACCTTTACCGTCAACACGATCAGTACATCAATCCCAAGCCGGAATTCATCCAGATCATGCTATCATTCATCCGATCAACTATATTGCGATCATTCCCAACAATCATCACATTGATTTTGATCACATCAACATTCATCCAGTGATAAAGGAAGTGCTCAGGAATCATCCGTTAGCATACGCATTAACGAATACTGTCGTTGTGCCTATGCTATATTTACAGCAAGCATGGAAGACAATAACAACAACTATGGAAGATGGAAGACCAATTTTTGTATTCCAAATAGACAACTTCATCACAAAGCTTGATTTCCAAAGACTAAGAATGATTCTGAGGCTACCTGAACCTGATTCACGAGAAGGAAAGACTGAGTTTGATCCTTTTCCATCTGAAGAAGAAACGTTTGAAGGAATACGTGCTATGGGATACACTGGAAACTTAACTCGGGTGAAGGAATTCCATAAGGCGAACCTACCACCGTTATACTATACAGTCTTCTCCATTATTAATAGATGCTTATCTGCTAAACATGCCGGAACAGACAGTGCCAGCGTCGGATTTCTGAAGCTATTTCATGCAGTAGTGTATGATCTTCATGTAGATTATGCAGCTATTTTCTGGCATGAACTGAATGAGAAGATAGATCTTCGCCGACAAAACAAGGGAAAGCCTTATGTTCCATATATGAGGTTTCTTCAGATTATCATTCATAGCATGCTTCGTTCTAACAGAGAAATTCCAAGACGAGCAAATCATCCTTCTGTGCCCGAGAAAGCTATGCAGTATCTTCAGTTTCGTAAAACTGAATTTGATTATGAGATGCCGTTACCTGAAGGATTTCTTCGATACGCGGATCAGGACGTTGAGTGCATTATCGAGTATAGAGAGTCTATGGTCCAGCCAGAACCGGAGGGACCTACCCCAGACTCAACCCCTAGGCGAGAGGAGTCGGTGAGTGTTCAGGATGCACGGGCTACTGAACGGGGAGAGTCGAGGGAAAACACCGAGAGGGGAACTGGTGGGGATCATACATCTGTATTTGAAGATACAGGGTCATCGTCCGAGGACACACATACAGATGATCTTGTACAACACGATTCTGAGGGAGAAATTCCTAAACACATTGGGGATCCTCCTTTAGTTGAGTACTCTAGTGATAGTACAGAGTCTGATAATGCGTCTGATTCAGCGGAGGAACATCGTGATGGTGATGAAGGTGACAACGATGATAATGATGATGATCAAGGGAATGCTGGAAATATTGGTGCTGATGCTACTACTGAAGAAAACTGGTTTGGTAACGTTTCTGATATCTTTGAATTTCCACAATTGAATATGTCAGATAATATTAATGTGGAAAGCTTAAACTTTGATGACATGCCTTTAATGTCGACTCAAGTTAGTGAAGGAACGGAAGGCATAAGGAGACCCGAGGGAGTATCAGTTGAAAATATATGTGAGACTGTGAGAGAAACTGAAGAAAAGAATATGGAGAGTGTGAAAGATATCCAAACTGTCTATTCCAGAAGGGCAGCCACATCCACCACCAGATCTCATTTGTTGGGATCAGGTGTTGAACAAGTCGTTACTCGCCCAGTAACGCAATTGCACACCTCTGCCAGCTATTCATCTTCTTCTTCACAAGAAACTGTCTCATTTTCTCACGGGGTTTTAGCACAAACACTATCTGGATCTAGTTCGGAGATTCCGGATATTGAAACAGAGCGACTTCCTCCCCAGTCCTCGACCTTCTTTCCTGCACAAAGTTCGAGTCTAGTGCCTGTTCCTAACATATTTGATTCTTTGAATAGGACACTTTCAGGAACATCTGATGCGCGTCTTCGTGACTCATCCGGAACACTCAGAGTAGATTCTTTTACAGGACTACAAGGACAGAGTGGAAATCCTACCAGTGCTAACACTATGCCAACACTGAGTGTAGGTCACACAGTTGCAACAACTGTTGTGTCAACGGCAAACCTAAGTGGTGCCGGTGTTACTTTACCCGTCTTTGTGACAAGGGAAAACTTCGATGGCGCCCTAAAGGACATTGAAACTATGTTCATCCGGGAGTTACAAGGTGTGAAGAATCAGTTGAAGGGAAAAGAACCGATGACTTATGAGCCAGCTGTACGTCCTCGTCCAGAAATCTATCTGGCTCCGCCTCAAGTACCTCAGTCTTCTCCTATGCAACAACCACCAGTGGATCAAAGTGTTGATGAATTAAGGGATTTATTCTATGCCAAACTGATGTCTATGAGTCCTGAAGATCAGCAAAGTAAAACCTTGTTATCTCTACTTCAGAATTTCCAATCTACTCCAAATCCACTTCCACCTACACCTTCAGTTACACCCACACAGTTTCAAGCATTATCCAAAGAGTTATCTACTTTCAAGTCTGAAGTTGTGAAATATTTAAGTGATATGAAGCAGTCAATTGTTGAGTTGAAAGCATTAATGGAACAGTCGTGTAAGACTCAAGCTCAGAGTACTAAAAGAAGACATGATCAGGATCCCGATGATCATGATCATGAGGGGGAGATGAGTAAGAAGAGAAGAGCTGAGTCAGAAAGCTCTCAAGGTCAGAAAAAGAATCCGACTGTTGCTGAAATATCTAAGATGTTTGAATCAGGTGCTATGGGTGATCAAAGCGGAAAACAGATCGTATTATATGTTGATCCGAATATAGAACCAACGGTTGAAAAGCCTGAGGTAAATGAGAAGGAGATAAGAGAAGTGGTTGATCGATTCGTGCAATCTGTGGAGTTGATTGAAATTAGTTCTGATGATGAAGAAGCTGATGAAAGTGCAAGAGCTTATGATCGGTATTGGAAAGTTAAGGAGGAAGAAGAACCACTTTTGGTATTTACTTATGAACCAGAAGATCAAGGTGTTGGATTTAATGAAGAAGAGGTTGATATTTTGTCAGAGATATATGGGCCACAAACTCCTGAAGAAATAATCTTTAGCCCTGTACACTCACCCGAACATATCTCAACCACTTTGATGTCAGAACAACCTTCTGTTACACCTATAACCATCAACCTTAACCAATCTACTTCAACTCAAACCACTATACCTGTATCTGAACCACATCATTCTCATGATCCATTATCTAAAGAGCCAAAATCCGAAGAGACTGATCCTCAATCCACTACATCTTCAATACCTCCTATCATTCCTAGTCATGATGAAGCTGGTCCTTCTAATCCTGCTGATCAACCTGGTCCTTCATCCTCACGGAGCAGAAAATTGACTGAACTTGAACAACGACAAAGAACTTTGTATTTGAGAACACCTTTCCTAGAAGAAGAAGAAAGAAGACTGTTTGTGCACAGAATCAGAACTTTGAATCCCTACGCTGTGTTGGGTATTACAGATCAAACAGCCGAATACAAGTTCGAATATATGTACTTTCTAAGGGACAAGTGTCAAAAGAAAAGAGAGGTGAGGAGCAAGAAGTTGATTGTGTCTATAAAGGAGGTAACAGCTAGACTGTATTACAAGTTGTGGTATCCAGAGTTTCTTGTTCAAAGGCAAGATTGCAGAGATTATAGATTTACTGAAGCTGATTTCTGTCATTTAACCATGGAAGATTTTGAGTTCTTGTATCATCATTTCAGAGATCTTCAGATCAGAAGGGAAAACGTAACTCTTGCTTTGAATGCCATTAAGAGATTTCTGAGAAGACACGTTTTATTCACACAGTGTCATGATTTGCAGATGGGTGTGGAAAGCTATCAACCAAGAATAAATCTGTTAAGACCAAATCAAGAATTGACTGGATTGATGAGGATGCCTTTATATTGTGTGATTGGAGAACCAGAGTTTGGTGTTGTGTTTAGTAATGGTGCAAACAAGATATTCATTCGGTTTAATGAGTTGGAAAAATATTCTGATGGTACGCTTAAAATTGTAAGACTTCAGTTAGTCGAAAAGCTCAAAAGACATGATGCTGAACGAAAAGTTAATTGGATGTCTTCAAGACCTAAAGGAGTTTTGTCAAGAGCCATTGAAGAGATAGATGAAAAATTGAGCTTCAGAATGGCTATGCGAAGGATTGAAACGCATCTTGGGTTTCGAAGTAGAAGAAGACCCTTTCTGCCTTAATAGCTAAGGGGGAGATTGTTAGGGCATTTTTGTAGCTATCAAGACAGTATTAATATCTTGTACTGTTTCTCCTTAGTAGAGGCATGGGCTTGTCATGTCCTACTATATAAAGGAGTTCCTTTGTTATTTTGTATAATAACTTGAAGCATTTGTCATTTTACACTTTGAAATCAATATATGGATGACAAGATTGCACTCTAGATTCTCTCTACACTTGTTCATTACTTTGTGCTAGATTTGGGATTTGTCATGAAACTTAAAGAAAATGGAAGAACAATGCAAGAAGAATTGTAGGCTTTGCTCTACATGAAGTTTTACCTTGTGAAGACTTGTGTTCTTGATGTTCTTGAGTGTGAAAGGGCTGGACTTTGAAGGTTTAGTGGAGAGAAAAAGAGAGAAAAGAGAGAAAACTCTAGAGAGAAAATGAGAGAATGAGAATAAGATGAAGAAATGAGAGAGTGAGGGGGTTTTAAGGAGAGAGGGGAGGGGGGCCGGTTTTAGAGAGAGAGAGAGTGAGAGTGTGTGGAGTGTGGTTTTGTATAAAATGATTGTGTTTAAAGTTGTATTTAATTTAATTTTTATTTAAATCTTTTAATTAGTTGAATTATTGAATTTAATTGGTAATATTAATAAAACTAGTTGAATTGTTAGTATTTTTTTGTAGGTTGTATATATATAAACATATATATATATATATATATATATATATATATATATAAACCTATATATATATATAAACCTATATATATATATATATATATATATATATAAGTGTATGAATATATTTAGTAGGCATTTTATGAGATGTATGGATAATCTCCGAATTTGAGGGATTTTAGAAGCAAATTTCTAATTTTTCCCTACTGTGTCAGGTTTACTGCTAAAACTAGACAGTGTGACATAAAATAACTGTATCTGATATGTTTAGTGCAGTTCTAGCCTGAACGCAATTTCGACGGTTGTCACAGTCTCCCCCGGTTAAAAGAATTTCGTCCCAAAATTCAAGAACTTTCGTCCGTAACCGGTTGTTTAGCAAATAAGTGAGGATACTTATGTTTCATGTAATCCTCTCGTTCCCATGTGTACTCAGGCCCACGCCTTGTGTTCCAGTGAACTTTCACTATTGGAATTTTGCTTTGCCTAAGACGCTTGACCTCTCGGTCAAGTATTTCGATTGGTTTTTCTACGATGTGCAGTTTCTCATTGACTTGGACTTCCTCCAAAGGTATGGTTATTTCCTCATTGACCAGGCATTTCTTTAGATTGGATACGTGAAAGGTGTTGTAAATAGCACTTAGTTTTGTTGGCAATTCCAGCCTATATGCTACTGGTCCGATTCTTTCGGTGATTTTGAATGGTCCAATGTATCGAGGGCTCGACTTTCCTCGTTTTCCAAATCGGACGGTTCCCTTCCAACGGGATACTTTTAGAAAAACTCTATATCTAATCTGAAACTCTAACGGTTTCCTACGGTTGTCAGCATAGCTCTTTTGACGATCTTGAGCTGCTTTAAGTCTATCCCTAATGATTGTGATTTTGACGGTGGTTTCTTGTACGATGTCTGGGCTAGACAATTGTCTATCTCCAATCTCCAACCAACAAAGAGGTGATCGACACTTGCGTTTTACAGTGCCTCATATGGCGCACACTTGATACTGGTGTGATAGCTATTGTTGTAGGAAAACTCAACTAACGGTAAGTGGTTATCCCAATTTCCTCCTAGGTCTGAAACGCATGCCCAAAACATGTCTTCTAACGTTTGAATAGTTCATTCACTCTGGCCATCCATTTGAGGATGATAGGCAGTGTTGAAGACTCTTATGGTCCATGAAAGCAGTGCACTCAGTGCCATACAAATTATGTCTACAATCTTAAGAGCGAATATTACAACTCCAAATTCCAAGTCGTGTGGTATAGTTCTTCTCATGAACTTTTAGTTATCGCGAGGCATATGTTATAACCTTGTTCTTTTGCATCAATACACCTCCCAAACCTTGATGCGATGTGTCGCAATACGCCACAAAGTTATCGGTTCTTTCCGGTAACGCTAGAATTGATGTATTGCACAACTTTTTCTTCAATAGCTGGAACGTCTCCTCTTGCGGCTCTTCCCAAATGAATTTCCTATCCTTTTGGGTCAGTGTTGAGAGTGGTTTAGCAATTTTTTAGAAGTTCTCGATAAATCGCCCATAATAACCTGCCAAACCCAGAAATTGACGAATTTCTGTTGGGGTCTTTGGAGCTTACCATTTCTTAACAGCTTCCACCTTAGCCGGATCTACGTGGATTCCTTTTTTCTCCAATCCAAAAATCACACTTTGAGAATTTGGCGTACAGTTTATGTTCCTTGAGAAGTTCTAGAATTAATTTTAACTGATGCTCGTGATCATCCTTATTTGTCTAATCGGGGGAAGTCCAGGCAAATCCTCGGGGAACACCTCCGGGTGATCCTTCACCACAGGAATGTCTTGGATTCGCCTTCCCTCAGACTTCTTCTCAACTATGAGTGTCGAAAATGCAACGCACTTCTTCCTCAAATACCTATGTACTTTAACACTTCATACTATCTCCAGGCTTCTTCCGACTTTGTTTCCTTGTATGACTAGGGTTTCTCCATCTTGTAATGGTACTCTAATCGTCTTATCAAAACAACCGATCTCCGCTCGATTCTTGGATAACCAATTGATAACTCTATTTTTAGAGTTAGTATTTCCTTTGTTTTTACTTTTTATTTTGTCAATTTTAGCCATTTCATTTCTCAAAACCCCCATTCTTGGTATATTTCATGAAAACGAGCAAAAAGAGTGAATCACGGTTTTTAATAAATTATTTGGTAGAGTTTGGGTATTTTTCACGTTTTTATCCGCAGTGACTTGTGAAGTGCCCACTCCGATCCCCACTCCGATCCCCACTCCTGAGCTAACGAGAAGGAAAAAAGAAAGAAAATAGCTGGTTGGGATATAATATTATGGAGCAAGGAAGGTTCTGATGGCAGGTCAATATGAGCTGAGAAAAGTACACAAGGCACCTTCTTTGCAAAGTGAATAGTGAAGAAGTACAACTACTTTGACCTTAAAGTAGTATTTGGTGAAAAGTAAAAGACTATTCATGGCATGGGGTGCAAGAAGTCAGCTGAGAACTAAGCCATACCTTCATTCTAGTATTTAAGGAGGTCAAGGGGTGCCATTGAAGAGAATCGATTTTATCATCTAGTTTTTATGCTTCTTAGTTCTAGTTGCTTTTTACTCTTATAATAGCATTGATAGATGTTGGTAACACTTAGCTTTAAATTCTCTTAGCTTTAACATTTATTTTCCTGCACTAGTTAGCTTTCCATTTCTGCATTACCTTTTGTAGTTCGTAAAACACAGTGGGCAGAGGCAGTTTCTCGCTCCCCACTGTGGGCAGTTATCAAATCACTTTCAGTTTTATTATGTGCAATTTCTACTCTTTCGCGTTCTTTACTTTAGTTATGAGCTAAACATCCTTAGGGATGTAGAAAGGAGAAGTACCTGGATTTTATTAAAAATGCTCGAGTAATCTTTATATTTGGAATATTTGTTGTTTTTGTCATTCATTCTCGATTCATGCCCAAGGATGCGAACAAGCCGATCACTTGCAAGGATCTAATATCTAGTTCTTAACTCAGAAATGAGTAGAACGCAGTGACACGAGCTTGAATGATGCTAGGGGATTCGAAAGAATTCTTGTGACACTTGCGAAAGTGAGGTCAGCACAGTGAACTAATCTCATCCCCCTGGAGTAGTAGGCAAGCTAGTTGGTGTATCTAAAACACTTAGAGTATTTGTCTCTACACATTCCACCGAGGCCTGAAAAGGTCCGTTTTTGAGATCGCCATTGACAAAACAATAAATACTAAGAGTATGGGATTTTTATCTTAACGGTGTGAGTATTTTGTAACCGGGCTTTTCTAGCGAAAATGCCCACCTCGAATACAAGGATCACTTTGAAGACCGAGTATTTAATATAAAATCTAGGGAAAATCCAATCTACATTCCTTCTTTTAAATCTTTAGTAATTGTCGAAGTAACTATTTCACCAACCAAACCAAAGAATTGTTTTCTTCTGTTATTGAAACTTGTAAAAGGAGCTCATGAGAACCGTATTGTCTTGATTGTCCAGTCTCTGTGGATTCGATTCTGGTATTTTACCAACTATTACTTGATGTGACGATCATAGTGGACAGTGTACACTTGCACTTCCCACTGTGGATAGTTTGCAACCCACTGCGATTAAAACACATATTTCGCACGTACCAAGTTTTTGGTGCCGCTGCCGGGGACTGGCGTGATTTTTAATCTCAAGACATTAGTTTTTGTTCGAGCCCGAGTAACTCGTTTTTCTAAGCTGTTCGTATTGTATGCCACGGCGACAACTCGAACATTTGGTTCCTATAGATCCCAAAATAGAAAAAATGTTGCGAAAAACACGAAGAAGTAAGAAAACAAATCGACAACCCCCTGTGATCCCCACTGTGAACATGGCAGCAGCACCGCCACCCGTAGTGGAGACCACAATCACAATTGCCGATAACAAAGATCGAAAAATACGGGACTATGCTACTTTTGGAGTTGGTGATTTAAGCTCTGGAATTTTAAGACCCAACATTGTTCCGGGCACTCACTTTGAACTCAAACCGGTGATGTTTCAAATGATCCAAGCCATGGGTCAATTTGGAGGATCACCATCTGAGGACCCACCTCAAACTTAAAATCTTTTTTGGAAATGACCGATTCCTTTCAATTGCAAGGTGTGAGTGATGAAGCATTAAGGTTAAGGCTTTTTCCTTTTTCACTAAGGGATAAGGCTAAAACTTGGCTGAGCGCACACGCACCTCACTCAATAATCACTTGGGAAGAGCTGGCCGATAAATTTTTGCAAAAATACTTTCCTCCCACAAGGAATGTAAGGTTTCGAAATGATATAATTCTGTTTAGGCAAGAAGAAGATGAGGCTGTTTCGGATGCATGGGAACGATTTAAAGATTTACTTCGAAAGTGCCCACATCATGGCATCCCACATTGCATCCAATTGGAGACCTTTTACAATGGTCTTTCCAATGCAGCCAAAATCATCTTAGATGCTACAGCCGGTGGAACATTCACGAGTAAAAACTACAATAAAGGATATCAAATCTTAGAAAAAGTGTCCAACAACAATACCGAGTGGTCCAATCCAAGAGCAGTAGTACCAAAGACCAACACCATCGATTCCGAAGCACTCAAAACCATGAATGCGCAGCTAGTGGCCTTAACAAAAATTGTTTTAAATCAAAATAGAGGCCAAGTCAATTCTGCAACTAATCTAGCCGAAAACTGCTCCCTCTGTGGAGAGGAGCATCTTTTTGACTATTGTCCATCAAATCCCGAAGCCGTTAATGTTATAGGGACCAACCCTAGGAACAATCCATACTCGCAGACTTATAATCCAGGTTGGAGAAACCACCCAAATTTCTCTTGGGCTGGTAATTCAGGACTCCAACCCCAAGGGCCGAGTCATATCCAGCAGAGACCACACAACCCACCTGGATTTCAGCATTCTCACAGTGGGCAGTCCTCACATCACAGTGGGCACTCCCCACAGAACTTTCACCAAGGACAGTCCTCACAACAGTACCAACCACGTTCGACTCAACCAGCTGAGGCCTCCCAATCTCTCGAATCAATTCTCAAGGGTTTTATAAATCAAACTCAAGCAACCATTAGGAACATAGAGACTCAAGTAGGACAACTAGCCGTCGAGGTCAAGAATAGACCACCAGGGACTTTACCTAGTGACACCGAACACGCTAAGGTGATAGGAAAAGAGCACGTCAAATCCATCACACTCAGGAGTGGAAAGGATCTGAAAGATATCGTTTTCGAGTCTGACGATCTGCCTCAAATACCCACTGTGATCCCCACAGTGGGCACTCCTCAAGTCACTGTCCTCCCCATTGTGGGGAACGGCATCCCTAACCTTCCCACTTTTGGACCTGTTTCAAAACCTACTATTCCAAAGTCAATACCACAACAAACTCAGATTGACCCACGAAGCATTCAATTTCCTCAAAGAATGAAGCCTAAAATTGTCGATGTTCAGTTTAAAAAATTCTTAGACATTTTTAAGCAGCTTCACATTAACATACCCTTGGTAGAAACTCTCGAGCAAATGCCAAGCTATGTTAAATTTTTAAAGGATATTTTGAACAAAAAAAGAAAGTTGGGTGAGTTTGAGATGGTGGCTTTGACCGAGGAATGTAGTGCCCTTCTCACTAGCAAGATTCCACCTAAGTTGAAAGACCCGGGTAGTTTCACCATTCCATGCACAATAGGAGGACAAGAAGTAGGTCAAGCGCTTTGTGATTTAGGAGCTAGTATCAATTTAATGCCGCTGTCCATTTTTAACAAATTAGGTATTGGTGAGGCTAGACCCAAAACCGTGACATTACAACTAGCTGATCGGTCCATTGCCTACCCTAAGGGAAAATAGAAGACGTCTTGGTCCAAGTGGATAAATTTATCTTCCCTGCCGATTTTCTAGTTCTAGATTATGAGGCTGATAAAGAGATCTCAATCATCTTAGGACGTCCGTTTCTTGCAACCGGACGAACTTTGATTGATGTGCACAAAGGAGAACTCACAGTGAGAGTTAATGACCAAAAGGTAACATTCAATGTGTTTAAATCCCTTAAGTATATAGACACCGAAGACTGCTTTGCTTTGAGTTCGATTCTTGGATCCTACAGTCTTGATACAGTGCCCGCTGTGGAATATACAGTGCCCAATGTGGGGAGTGAGAATGAGCACTCTGACTTTGAGAATGACTACGCTTTTGAGGATGAGTATAACGAAGTGGTAGCCGCCTTTGAACCTCTGGACTTTAAGGATAGAGATATTCAACCTCCTTCAGTAGAACAACCTCCCGAGTTAGAGCTTAAACCATTGCCTTCCCACTTAAAGTATGCTTTTCTCGCTAAGGATAAAAAACTTCCTGTTATTATCTTTTCCAAACTTAGTGAGAAACAAGAAGAACTTCTGATCGACTTGTTAATAAAGCATAAGGGAGCAATTGGTTGGACCATAGCAGACATTAAAGGAATTAGCCCTTCCTTATGTCAACATAAGATTAACTTGGAGAGTGACCAAACTGGAAAAGTCCAACCTCAAAGAAGGTTGAACCCCATCATGAAGGAGGTAGTTAAGAAAGAAGTTTTGAAGTGGTTAGATGTAGGTATTATCTATCCCATTGCTAGTAGTAGTTGGGTAAGCCCCGTCCAATGTGTCCCTAAAAAGTGAGGGACAACCGTAGTAAAGAACGAAAAGAACGAGCTCATCCCCACTAGGACTGTCACAGGGTGGAGAATATGCATGGACTATTGACAACTCAACGTGGCCACAAAGAAAGACCATTTTCCCCTACCTTTCATCGACCAAATGCTTGATAGGTTAGCGGGAAACGAATTTTACTGTTTTCTAGATGGATACTCCGGGTACAACCAAATCCATATCGCCCCCGAGGACCAAGAAAAGACCACATTTACTTGCCCCTACGGTACGTTTGCGTTCCGGAGAATGCCATTTGGATTATGGAATGCCCCCGCCACTTTCCAGCGTTGTATGATGGCCATTTTTACCGACATGATAGAGGACACCATAGATGTTTTTATGGCTGAATTTTCTGTGATAGGGACATCATTCGGCAACTGTTTAGGAAATCTAGAGAAAAGTCTAGTGAGATGTGAGACCCACGACCTTATTTTAAATTGGAAAAAATGCCATTTTATGGTAGAAGAAGGTATTGTCCTAGGTCACCTTGTTTCAAAAAGAGGGTTGGAAGTTGACAAGGCCAAGCTTGAAGTAGTGGCACAACTTCCGGAACCTACAACTGTAAAAGGCATACGAAGCTTTTTGGGTCACGCAGGTTTTTATAGGAGGTTCATCAAAGATTTTTCAAAAACAACCAAACCCTTATGTAACCTTTTGCAGCTTGAAAAAGAATTTATTTTTACCCAAGAATGCCGAGATGCTTTCGAAAAAATCAAAGAAGCCTTAGTTACTGCACCCATAGTAACCACTCCTGACTGGTCACTCCCCTTCGAAGTCATGTGTGACGTGAGTGATTGGGAAGTGGGGGCAGTTCTCGGGCAAAAGAAGAACAAAATCTTTCACCCCATATATTATGCAAGTAAAACACTGATTGAGGCTCAGATTAATTATACTGTAACTGAAAAAGAATTACTTGCGGTGGTGTTTGCATTTGATCGTTTCAGGTCATATTTGATAGGGACGAAGGTAATAGTGCACACGGATCATGCGGCGATAAAATACTTGATCACCAAGGCTGATTCCAAGCCTCGGTTGATTAGGTGGGTTTTATTGTTGCAAGAATTCGACCTTGAGATCGTCGATAGAAAAAGGACAAGCAACCAAATAGCTGACCACTTGTCCAGGCTCGAGAAGATAGTGGGCACTGTTGATCCCACTCCTGTCAAAGAAAATTTTCCCGATGAGCAATTGTTAGCAGCTCAACATCACGAAAATAATATTCCTTGGTATGCTGACATTGCAAACTCTTTAGTAAGTGGACTAAAACCCCACGGGATGAGTGGACAACCTTTTAAAAAGTTTTTACATGATACTCGTCAATATGTGTGGGACGATCCTTTCTTATATAAGATAGGAACGGACCAAATATTGAGACGTTGTGTCCACGTGAGTGAGCAACACCATATTCTCGAAGGTTGTCATACATCCCACTACGGTGGCCACTTCGGTGGAAACCGCACTGCTGCAAAATTTTACAAAGTGGGTTCTTTTGGCCCAATGTGTTTAAAGACTCTTTTGCATTTGTGAAAAATTGTGAGCAATGCCAACGCACCGGGAATATTTCTCAAAGGAACGAAATGCCTCTTAACAACATTCTAGAGGTAGAACTTTTCGATGTTTGGGGGATTGATTTCATGGGTCCTTTTCCGAATTCCAACAACAACTTTTATATCTTGGTAGCGGTCGACTATGTTTCGAAATGGGTGGAAGCCGTTGCTTGTCATTCTAATGATGCCAACACCGTGGTGAAATTTTTGCATAAAAATATTTTCACCCGATTTGGAACACCACGAGCATTAATTAGTGACGAAGGTAACCATTTTGTAAACAAAGTAATGGCCTCGGTCCTTTCTAAATATGATATTCATCATAGAGTGGCCACCGCGTACCACCCGCAAACCAACGGTTTAGCTGAGCTTTCAAATCGCGAAATCAAAAGTATTTTAGAGAAAGTCGTTAAAACACATCGTAAAACTTGGTCAACCAAACTTGATGATGCTCTTTGGGCCTATCGCACGGCCTACAAAACTCCTTTGGGAATGTCTCCATTTAAATTAGTTTTTGGCAAAGCATGCCATTTACCGATTGAATTGAAGCACAAGGCATTTTGGGACCTTAAAGAGCTTAACATGAGTGAAGGTGCTGCGGGAATTAAACGGAGTTTACAACTGCATGAACTAGACGAATTGCGTTACCACTCATACGAAAATGCAAAGTTGTACAAAGAGAAGACCAAGATGTGGCACGATCGTCGAATCAACCATAGGGAATTCATGGAAGGCCAACAATTATTATTGTTTAATTCTCGTCTAAAACTCTTTCCGGGAAAGCTCATGTCCCGATGGACGGGACCGTACACCGTGGTCAAAGTTAGTCCCTTTGGAACAGTGGAGTTAAAGTCTCCACATTCGGGTCAAAATTTCAAAGTCAATGGGCAAAGAGTGAAGCACTTTGTGCATGAGAGTGCCCACATTCCATCCCACTCTCCACCCCACTTTGATTAAGAAACATCGGGATTGCTTGTAAATATTTTTTTATTTCAGTTATTTGCTGTCTTTTTATTGTTTTTAGTCTTTTTAATTCTGCATGGTAGTTTGTTTTGCGTCTATGAAGGACAGATTGTTGATTTTTGAAGAAAATGTCAAGAAAAATTCGGGCAGTGGGCAAAAGCACAACCCTGCGCTCCCCACTCTCCACCTGGCGAATGAAAAGATACATTGGGTGACCTCTTGGGCTGACGCGCATCACCTTTTCCTTACACCATGTCACCTTTTCTGCACTTATGTCCTTTCATGCATATTTTCAAGAAAAATACTCATCAATTCTCTCTCTCACTCAACCGCCCATACCCAAAACCATCACCCAAAAATCCAAATAAATCCTAAGTAGATTAAGTTAACTTCCCCCAAAACCCAATTTTCTTCCCTTATTCTTCAGTTTTTCTTCTTCTCCATTTCTCTCTCCAGAAAAACCCACAAACACAAAACCCTTCCTAAAACCCTGGAAAAATGGCGCGAAACAAGAGGTTGAACACCCGCCACGATGCACCCACACGTGCGGCCGTACGCCGCCGTATCGCAGAGGAGAACCCGCCGGAAACTGTCACCGGCGATCTAAATTAACCACCACCTATCTCTGGTGACAACCCCATAATTTCCGGCGATAACCCCATCACCTCCGGCACACCTGATGCGGGTTCTTCGCAGCCCGAAAGCCCAAAGGCCATGACATCCTCTCGAGTCTCCGACACTAGTGTTACCCACTTCGAGACCGTGGCGTTACTAGCCGAAGAAGAGGAGAGGCGATTGGCAGAGGAGTTCGAGCAAAGAATGTCAGCCATTCGAAAGAGAAAGGAAGAGGTCGAGAGGAGACGACGAGAGGAAGAAGAAAGACACAGAAAATAAGAAGAAGAAAAGCTAAGGGAAGAAGCAAGATTAAAGGCTGAACAAGCAAGGATCTTCGAAGAAGAAAGGAAAAGGGCAGAGGTGGAGATTTTTACTGAGGAACAAGAGCTGCAGAGGAAGGTGAATTCTGATTATGAAGAAGACTACAGAAAGCTTGATTGAGAAGGACAGAGTGGGAACTGCTCATGCCCACAGTGGGGAGAGCCCTGTTCTAAAAGCATTGAAGAAGAGGGGAGTGGTCACCAGGTCTGCGGTGACCACGACACCGAGGAAATCAACAAAAAGACCGGCACAACAATCGTCAAAGAAAGGTACTAGTTTCGAACCTACTTTAAGTGCATCTTCTGTTGAGATTGACATTGGGGATGACCAACTTCAAACCCTGCACCCACATCACTCAACAGTGGGAACTGCTCATGCCCCCAGTGGTGTGCCTAGGCAGTTCCCCTCTCCGGAAGTGGCTGCCCACTACGAGTGCATAGCAACCCAGAAACTAAGGTTGGAAAGGGGTTTTGACCCTGACTTTGTTGAAGCCAACCCATTTGTGAAAGATAGGATTGTAGCGCAGGACTGGTTAATTTTGGCCGAGGCCAATCGACGTGCGAATGCCTCTTTAGTACTAGAGTTTTATGCCGAGGCCTCCCAAACAAAGGACCCCATTGTGGTAGTTAGGGGAAAGAAGGTCAGTTATAATCCAGGTACGATCAACCGAGTGTTAGGAATGCGTGGCCCAAGTGTGTGTGAGTTTACCAAATTTGTGAAGAAAATGACCCCCGCGGATGAGGACCGTATTTTGCAAGAAATAGTTGTCGAAGGAAAACCATGGAACAAGGATGGTCGAAGACGTTGCCTAAACGCTAGTTCCCTCGTCACCGAGGCCGCTGTTCGGTTTCAATTTCTTCGGGCCTCTTTGTCTCCGACATCGCACGATACCACCTTGTCCATGCACAAATGTGCCCTCTTGTACTGTTTGCTCACTGGAAAGAAGATAAACGTTGGGATGGTTATGCACGCTGCCATCGATCAAGCTAGGACCCGAAAGAAGGTTGTATTGCCCCTCCCTTGCCTCATTACATTACTAATGATAGACGCAGGTGTACCCTCCGCTGTGGAGGATCAGTGGTTCGATTCAACCAGCAACATTAGTGTGCAGACCATCCGCAAGATGGGAAGGTATATCACCACTCCTCCACCTGAACCTGAGGAATACATTCCCACAGTGGGGACTGTTCAGCCCACTGTGATAATCGCTGAGGAGCATGATGTGCGGACTGCGCGTACGCCACTGCGTCAGACTGAGGCAGGTTCGTCGAGCAACCAGATGGCGGAGATCTTGACAGCTTTGAAGAAGCTCACTTACATAATTGATTTAATGGAAGGTGCGCTAAGGTATCAAAGCAGGGCCACCGAGAAATTTTGGATGTATACAAGAGAACGGGATGAAGTGATGGGTCAGTTTGTGAAAGAGACCAACCCCGTTTTAGCAGCTCAGTTCCCAGATCTTCCGAATGACATCTGCCCGGTTTATGACAGTGATGACGAGTGTTATGAAAATGATGATGCAAGTTCACCAGAGGCAACCCCGACCCGTTGAATGGTTTGTTAAAAACTTTGGTTCTACTCGTTTGCTCCCAAAAACAATTTTAATTTCTGTTTGGTTTATGTTTTATGCCTATGGCTAGGCTTTTTGACACTTTGCTGATTATTTTTTTGTTCGTAATGCATGAAATTCTACCGCTAGGTAGGTACTTTTGGGTACTAACGTTTTTATTGTTTGAATGCTTGTTTGATCTCGTTTCCATTTCAAGGTACAACTTTCGGCTTCCGACTTAAAAAGGTCCCTTTTGTAAGTACGAATCTCAACTTGTCCCATGAAATGATTTAGGCCATTTTTCATACCCAAACACGATCCTTTTTGTACCCCAAAAAATGACCGCCTTTGTTCGTTATTTCCATGTCACAGTGGGGACACTGTGAGATTTTAAGTTTGAGGTGCGGACTTCCAGAGTGACTTCCAGTCTGCCCACAGTGGGGACACTGTGAAGTCCAAGTTTGAGGTGGGTAAACCATACCCACCTCCCAAAAAAAAGATAAAAACACAAAAATACAAAAACAGAAGAAAATCGGAGTGTCACTACCAAAATTGATGGTGTGCCTTTTCTGGACCATCAAAGCGCTCACTCCCAGAAAAAGATGGTGTGCCTATTCTGGACCATTGGAATTCCCACTTCCACAAAAATAGCCATACCCAATAAAGCCAGAAAGTGTACGTACTTATCATTGCAAAATACTAAACACCCACTTCTTGAAATAAAAATCTCAAAGCGAGATCTTCGGTCCATGTTTGGAAATTCTTGCCAAAACCCTTGGGAAAAGATTCAAAGCCATAAACCCTTCAAACCCAAGAAAGCCCTATTGATCAAACGGTAAACAAGGGAAAGATTTCGGCAAGTACAAAAGTGAAGTTTTTAAGTTAGGGACCGAAGGAAGTATCGAAGGAAGGAGATCAACGCCCATTCAAGTCAAGAAGTATGTAAATCCCCCGAGGTTCGAATGCATTGTTTTTCATTTTATTTATTTCTTTTTATTACTTGGGGACAAGTAATGGTTTAAGTTTGAGGTTATGATAACTCTATTTTTAGAGTTAGTATTTCCTTTGTTTTTACTTTTTATTTTGTCAATTTTAGCCATTTCACTTCTCAAAACCCCCATTCTTGGTATATTTCATGAAAACGAGCAAAAAGAGTGAATCACGGTTTTTAATAAATTATTTGGTAGAGTTTGGGTATTTTTCACGTTTTTATCCGCAGTGACTTGTGGAGTGCCCACTCCGATCCCTACCCCTGAGCTAACGAGAAGGAAAAAGAGAAAGAAAATAGCTGGTTGGGATATAATATTCTAGAAAAAGGAAGGTTCTGATGGCAGGTCAATATGAGCTGAGAAAAGTACACAAGGCACCTTCTTTGCAAAGTGAATAGTGAAGAAGTACAACTACTTTGTCCTTAAAGTAGTATTTGGTGAAAAGTAGAAGACTATTCATGGCATGGGGTGCAAGAAGTAAGCTGAGAACTAAGCCATACCTTCATTCTAGTATTTAAGGAGGTCAAGGGGTGCCATTGAAGAGAATCGATTTTATCATCTAGTTTTTATGCTTCATAGTTATAGTTGCTTTTTACTCTTATAATAGCATTGATAGATGTTGGTAACACTTAGCTTTAAATTCTCTTAGCTTTAACATTTATTTTCCTGCACTAGTTAGCTTTCCATTTCTGCATTACCTTTTGTAGTTCGTAAAACACAGTGGGCAGAGGCAGTTTCTCGCTCCCCACTGTAGGCAGTTATCAAATAACTTTCAGTTTTATTATGTGCAATTTCTACTCTTTCGCGTTCTTTACTTTAGTTATGAGCTAAACATCCTTAGGGATGTAGAAAGGAGAACTACCTGGATTTTATTAAAAATGCTCGAGTAATATTTATTTTTGGAATATTTGTTGTTTTGGTCATTCATTCTCGATTCATGCCCAAGGATGCGAACAAGCCGATCACTTGCAAGGATCTAATATCTAGTTATTAACTCAGAAATGAGTAGAACGCAGTGACACGAGCTTGGATGATGCTAGGGGATTCGAAAGAATTCTTGTGACACTTGCGAAAGTGAGGTCAGCACAGTGAACTAATCTCATCCCCCTGGAGTAGTAGGCAAGCTAGTTGGTGTATCTAAAACACTTTGAGTATTTGTCTCTACACATTCCACCGAGGCCTGAAAAGGTCCGTTTTTGAGATCGCCATTGACAAAACAATAAATACTAAGAGTATGGGATTTTTATCTTAACGGTGTGAGTATTTTGTAACCGGGCTTTTCTAGCGAAAATGCCCACCTCGAATACAAGGATCACTTTGAAGACCGAGTATTTAATATAAAATCTAGGGAAAATCCAATCTACATTCCTTCTTTTAAATCTTTAGTAATTGTCGAAGTAACTATTTCACCAACCAAACCAAAGAATTGTTTTCTTCTGTTATTGAAACTTGTAAAAGGAGCTCATGAGAACCGTAATGTCTTGATTGTCCAGTCTCTGTGGATTCGATTATGGTATTTTACCAACTATTACTTGTTGTGACGATCATAGTGGACAGTGTACACTTGCACTTCCCACTGTGGATAGTTTGCAACCCACTGCGATTAAAACACATATTTCGCACGTACCACCAATCCATGCCTATTACTACGTCAAAACTCCCCAATTCAATAGCAATAAGATCAATGCTAAACAATTTATCGACTAGGTTCAAGGTACAATCTAGAATTACATCTTTAGCCTCAAATTTAGGACCATTAGCAACCTCAATGATATAAGCATCCGATATTCTCCTAGATTCCAAGTTAATTAGTGGCCTAAATTCCAATGAAAAAAAAACTTCTATCCGCTCTAGTGTCAAATAATACTGATGCATAGTGGTTGTTTAGAAGAAACATACCTGTCACCACATAAGGGTCGCAACATGCTTCGTCAGCTCCAATGACGAATGCCCGTCTTCAAGCATGACCTCCTTGATCTCCTTGATTGGCTTGCCTAGCAAGATTCCCACTGTTGCTATTGCTTGGCCTTTTACCCAATCTCGGGCACTTACTCCGGAAGTGATCCTGACTTCCGCACTCAAAACATACCCTTCTCCCATCAATGATACCCCTTTCCAACCAACAATACTTGGTGTAATGACCCGCTCGCTTACAATTGCTACAAACATGGCAAGCTCCCTCATGATGATAGTTGCACTTGTTGCACTTTGGGAGTGGACCATTGTATTGTCCGGGGTCCTGAGTCTTCAATCCAAAGTTTCTCGCTACTGTCTTATCCTTGCTTGCACTACTAAAGACTTTCCTTCCTGACTGACACTCTGACTTCCTCTTATTGTTGGCAGTTCCTAATGTCAGAGTTCCTGCTCTAACTGCATCATTCGTTAAAGTAGTTGCCAAGGCCACAACAACTTGGATGGTGGTCAGATTTGCTGAGGTGACCATTCCTCGGATCTCTGATGCTAATCCCCATAAGTATCGGTCGATTCTCTTGCTCTTGGGAGTGACCATGTGAGGTACCAGTTTTGCAAGTTCGTGAAAACGAGTTGTGTATCGGTCTATGTCAGCTCCAACCATGGCATGATTCCAGAATTCAGCTTCTAGCTTCTGAATTTCACTCTTAGGGCAGTACTCCTCAATTAGCAAGTTTTTGAACTCCTCCCATGTGAGTCTGTATGCATCTTCCCTTCCACGGGTTTGAACCTGGATGTTCCACCATGTTAGTGCCCTTCCTTGGAGTTGACATGCCTCATACTCTACCTTGCGGTCTTCCAAGCACTTGCTAATATGGAGTACCGACTCCATGCTATCGATCCAAGATAGCAATCCTACAACACCTTCCTTTCCGTAGAATTCCTCGGGTTTACAGGACATGAAGGACTTGTAGTTGCATCAGGTACTGTTATTGCCCGGATTTCCTCCACTACCTCCTTCATTCCCGTGGTTAGCATTGATGCCGGCGGTTACTTGTGTGACTATGCTGGGTATTGCTTCTTGTATGCGTTGTGCTATGATCCGTGTGAGGTCGGGTGTTTGGTTTTCAGGATTCTCTCCCGTGTGGCGTGTAGATCTTCTTGGAGGCATGATTCTAAAACACATTTGCAAAATTGTTTTGGTTAAAAAATTTTACAAATTCTTGAACTGATAGTTTCCAAAAGTTTATGCTACAACTTGAAATTTTGAAACAGTAAGGTTAAGTATAAGTCAAACGACTCGAATACTTAACATGCGTGAATCGAAAATGTCTAGCAAATAAAATGTTTTTCAAAAGTTCCTCCCACATGCTACAATCCATCCGTCCAACGTTGTATTAATACCATCCCGAGTGTGCACCAAACAGAATCCCAAGCACCAACAGCAACAACACAACACCCGCAACTACACATGCCAACTCCGCCCTCCTTGCCATTCTTCTAGCCATTCTTGCACCTTCTAAAGCTTGAGTTAATATGTGGGTCAATTTATGTGTTAGCTTGTTGGAACCCAGATACGCTTAATCAAGATTAACAGTCTATTAGTTGAGTTTAGATTTTGATGCGGAAGCGTATTAAACTAACAGATTTGTTTGATAGATATTAGAACGCACATATATAAAGAAAACAGTAAAGAATGAAAAGGATTTCTTGAACAGTTACTGTTATTCAATATATATAAGAACACGAAGAACAGATTAAGAACTGTTGGTGTGTGTGAGAATATAACACTCAGATATTTGACAATAAAGCTTGAGAGTATTAGTGATTCCTTGTGTATTCGTCGTTAGGAAGATCTCAACATGAGACTTCCTTTTAAACTACTCTTAGAAGACTATGAAGTTGGTCACTGTTCCTTTTACGGCATGAATAGTAAACTGGATGGTGTGAACAGTGGACTGGATGGTGTGAGCAGTTGTTTGAGCCATGCACATTTAATGGAGCAGATGTACTATTGGTAAATGCATTAAATGGCGCAGACGTCTATTTTGTACCATGCCCTATTGAGTCCACTCAGAGCTTGACACGTGTTTTGACAGTACTTTTCCATGCAAGTTGATGAACGTATCCAGTAATGAATTACAGAGGTTCTTCATAGAGGACCACAGAGGCTCTGTAATGAATTACAGAGGTTCTGCGGTCTGGTCCTCTGTGGAGCAGTCTTCGCCGGATTCCGAGTCTTTGGTCTTCTTTGTGCGTATGACAGAGCTTCTGTAGGAAGCCTCTGCTGCTTCTGTAGCTTCTTGACCTTGATTTCTCGGTAATGTCGGTAGAGCCTCTGTAAGAGGCTTTCTTTACTTAGCCTATTTTTCACTACTTCTAAATACTTCTATGATTAGGAAGATTGAAGCTAACAATCTCCCCCTAAGTAGTGAAAAATAAAAAATTTGAACTTTAGTTAAGTTTGGCTAAGTTAGATAAGACAGAGGTTAAACAATACCTCGAAATTTCTTTCATTTAGAAATATGCCAGAGGCATTTTACATTTGAGTACAATGAAAGATAAAACTTTGTTTGTAGAGATTGGAGGTCTGAGAATCAGATTTTGGCATCTTTGAAATCGTTGTAGCTTCTGTTGTCTCTGCCGACTTCTCTGATTTCTTTGTAGAATCTGATGCAGAGTTCTCTTAGGCGAATTGTTGCGTCAATCTCTCTTATGATTGTATCTGCAGCATCTTTTTCCATTTTCTTTGAACCTCTGTATTTCACAAGGCTTGCTCTGAACTTGTTCAGAGTATTTGTTGCGTACTTCTGACAGTCCATGCATACAAATAGTTTAGTTTCGCCTTGAGGGTTTTGAAATACTAACCCAAACCGTGGTTCTGTGATGATTGAGTTTGGTATGGCGTCTGGTGGGCAGCGATCCTCTGGTGGTCGTAGATCCAGATGTTTGAGACCGAGATCCTTTCCCAGCTGGAAATCTATCATGCTGTAGAGCAGAAGCTTTTCCCTCATCGCTTTTCTCAATACTTGATAGGCTCTGGTGTTTGCCTCTGTGTTATAGTTGTCCTTTGTCCATTGCAGAAGGCCAGGTAGATCGTATGGATTGATGTTTCTTAAGTCAGCATCAGCGAAGGTAGATTCTGAATTGTTCTCTCTTCTGACTTTGTAAAGATTGTACCTGACCCTTGGATAGGTTCTTGTGAAGGAGAATCGGCAGAAGATCACCTTTTTGATCTTGTGAATTGAGAAAACATCTGCTTTGGTTCTTGGCTTTGTTCTCGTGAAGATGTTTTCAAATTCTTCTCTGATCCTTGGATCTGTCACATGATCTGTTGGATAGTTTGTCTGAAAGGATTGTTTGTAGAGGTATTTGTATACCACTTCTTCCATTTCTTCATGTGTTGGACCAGGTCGTGGAATTTGTCTTCTGAGACTCTCCATCTGTTGAACAACTTCTGCAGCTCTACCAGTTAAAGAAATTTCTGACAGAGGCTTCAATCCATGTGCCCAGTCAACTTCTTCGGGTTTTGGGGTTTGAAAGGCGTCAAACGCACTCTTCATCAGTTTCTCTGTTGGCTTTGACAATGTTTTCTTCTTCTTAGGCTCTTCTGTCAGTATCCCTTTGCCTTTATCTTTTGTTGTCGTGGCAGAACCTGTTGCTTCTGTGGGATTTGAGGTTTGCACTTCTGTAGGTTTGATGGACGTTGCCTCTGTGGATTTTGACGATTGTGACTTAGAGGACTTTTGTGGCGATGGTTCTGTTGGCTTGACTTGCTCTGTAACCTCTGTTGGAGGTTGTTTGGTGACTTCTTCTGTGAGCTCAGTTTCTGTTGATGAAGTGTTTTCATTGAATCTTCTTGCCATTCTGAAAGCTAAAGTGAACCTGTGCCTTTCTTCTTCTCTCTTCACCATACGATCACTCATCATTGTGTGCATCCTTTTCAGAATGTCAGAAGCAGAGGTCGTTGTTCTTTTTGGTTTGGTGGCAATCGACTTTCTTCTGGGTATGGTTTGGGGTGTTTCCACAGAGGTGGGTGTTTTCTCTGTGGTTGGTTCATCTGTTTCTTCCAAAATGATTACCTCATGGGCGGTTGTTGCCTCTGAGGTTTGCTTATCTGCTTCTGTAGTGTTGGGTTCTTCAGAGGTTGAATCCACAGAGATGGGTGTATTCTCTGTGGTTCTTTGCGTTTGTTGTTGGGTTTGTTCTTGAGGGGCTTGGCTGATTGGTTCTGCTGCGATTGGTGGAGATTGAATTCCTCTGCTCGTAGCTTTCTCCCTTAAGTTCTCCCCCTCAGGATGATCTGTTGGACCAGGATGGTCATCATCATCAGAGTCATCCTGACTCTTATCCGAAGTACCCTCTGCTCTGCAAGAAGTGTTGGGCTTCTTTGGCAATTCAGCTCCTGCTGCCTTCAATTTTTCACATATATCATCGCAGAGACCAATAAATGTCGCAAGCTCTGCTTCTGTCTTGAAACGCATTTTGCCGACACTTTTCTTGAAGTCCTTCACATAGTTGGCATTTGCAGTTGTGAAGGAGACAATGACTTCTGTGACCTGGTTTATGACGTTTTGTCCTAGCTCTGTTAGCTGTGCTCTGGTCATATAGTCTTTTGGCTGCATCATTGTCGTGGTTCGTATTGCCTCTGCTTGAACTTGTGATAACGAATTCTGTAATTCTGCAGGAGTAATGCCCTCTGCTCTGTTGGATTGCGTATTCAATTGTTCAAGGAAATCTTTGACCGAGTCCCTGAACGCAGAAGTTGCAGTTGTTTCGAATTGATGAGCGGCAGAAGTGGTTGTTTCTTTGGCAGTGGTTGTTGCAGAAGACTTCATCTCTGAGATGGCGGTTTTCACCTCTGTGGACAGATCGTCCATTTTGGTGTTCAGATTCAAGAGAGTTGTAGATGTTGTCTCTGCCAAGGATTTGAAAGAGCTTTGCAACTCTTTCATTGTTTGGTTCACAGAGGTGACAAGGGTTTGGAACTCATCCCTTGATACTTGTGTTTCTTGTGTAACCTCTGGAGGAACACATTCGTCTCCAGAGTGAGTCCCTGTTCCTGGGACACCTTCGTTCACCCTTGTTTGTACGATGGGGGTGGAAGGATTTCCTTCTGATCCTCGAGAGGAAACCTGAGTTTCGTTCTCTACAGAAGTTCTATGAAGAACAGAGTCCAAATCCACTCCAGAGTTGGGTATTGGAATGTCCTTCTGTTGACTAGGAGACTTGTCTAGAGTCTCTTCGTCTCTGTGCTTACTACTTCTCTCTGAAAGAAGGTTTGGCCTTAATGTGTGCGTGACAGAGGAAACGAATTCCTCTGTAGGGTGTTCTTGTGTGATCTGGGGCGATTGATCACGAACATTAGGTGAGTCTCTTTGAGGAGACTCCCTAGGAATGGATTCCCCGGTTTCTGTGGGCACAGAGGTTGAAAGAGTAACCTCTGGCTGGATGGGTTGGGTTAGGATCGAGCTGTGCTGCTCTTTTTCAATAACTCCTTCTGCAGTTAGACCTGCGGAGTTAGAAATGTGGGTTGCACTGGGAGTTGGGTTTGGTTGTGTGCCTTCTTCAACTTCGGCATCTTTTCTTGTTTCTTCTTCTGGTTCTGTGGAAGTTCCTTGCTCTGGTCGTAAAAGGTCATACATGTGATGAGATCCGTATAATCTCATGACATGAGGATGATAGAGACCTTTTCGTATCCAGACAGCCTCTTCTTCATCTGAATCTACCTCTGAGATTTCTATCCCTGTTTCTGTGGTTTCTTCTACAACCATTGCCTCTGTAACTTCAGTTGTATTCCACTCAGCTTCGATTTGTTTTGTTTCTTCTGAAGCTTGGTTTGGACTTCTTCTGTGGACGTCCAATCCTTGAATGAAAGGGTTTTGTAAAATCACAGGGGTTTCGGCTGGTTGATTTCTGGGTGTTGTGTCATCTTCTTGTAGATGTGTGTCAATGCCAGAAATGAAGAAATCTTGTTCTTCTGGAGTGTGGTGGTCGAGAGGTTGTGCCGTCCACCCTGCTGTATTAAGGGTGTTTGCAATTTCGGGGTTCTGTAGTAAATCATTCAGGTCTCCTTGGTGAGCAAATCTATTTGGAGATTGATAGGGTGATTGATATCCTTCTTCTGTCATTCCTACTTCTGCATCTTCTTCTTCTGCAGTTTCTCCCTCTATGATTTCCTCTTCTGCAATGGTAAACAACTTTTTAAGTGTTTTACCATGCTTCTTTTTGGTTTTCCTCCTTTTTGGTTTTGGTGCCCCTTCCTCTGTTGATTTGGATCTTTTCTTTTTCTGTTTTGTGAAAAGGGGAGGAGCAGAGGAGCCAATCTCTGTGGCATGGGGAGGTGAAGGTCGATCTTCTGTAGTGCTTGTTGAGGTGACTTCTGCAGTTTTTCTCTTCTTTGCTTTTGGAGTAGATGCAGAGGTTCTTGATGAAGACTTCTTTCTCATAAGTTCTGCACGTTTGGCTATAAAGCTGAGTTGAATAGCCATGTGTTTTGCTAACTTCTGATCCTTTTCTTCTTGATTGTAAAGAGGTTTTGCTATCATTGTTCCTAGGGGGACACCTAAACGCGGGGGTGTCATAGGACTCGGTTTTGGAGTTCTATGATCGCGTATATACTCTTTCTTAAGGGCTTTGTTCGATGCGTAGTGCAGAAGTTTCTTTGACAGAGGTCTGCAGTGTGAGTAGCCATCAGCATGATCAGTGGGGGTATTTTTGTTCATTGGGAACTGTTTGGGAGTTGGCCCTTCCATTGGCCAATTTTGGATTAGCAGCAGAGGTTCGAACAGTACTCCCAATATTCTTTGGAATTGCAGAGGTGGTAGAAAGTTGGGATCGTTCTCTTTGACCCTTTTCGAGTTGTTCTTTCTGTCGATGGTGTTTATAATCTCTTGCATCATTATGGTCGCATAATCTAGTGGAAGATCATAGTAAACCCCATACATGATGCTCAAGATTTGATGTGAGCTCTGGTCAATACTCCCTATCTTTCCTGTCAGGCATCTGTTAAGAATAGAGAACAACGTGTTCCACAGAGGTGGTAATCGGCCTCTGCGGAAGTCATTTCTCTTCCGTAGTTGGGTGTTGTACCCAAGCATTTCCACGAATCGACAGAGCTCTTCGTCTGTTGGTTGCTCTGCATAACTTTTCAATCCCAGAAGACCCCTTGTTGGTAGGTTGAATTCAAGTGAGAACATTGTTCTGTTGAACTTGATTTCAAGATGCTCAGATTTATCAGGTCTTGAAATGTACCCTTTGATAAGAGAATCGTCTTTATCAAATCGGCAGCTTTGCCAAAATTGGTTCAAATAACGGACTGGAATTTTGTTAGGGGTTCTTGATAGTAGAGGGAAGAGGATATGGTTTTCCATGATGTTCAGAAGTATGGCATGGGCTTCGCCGAAAGTAGTGGGTGAGGGGACCAAATAGCAGTTGTTGGATTTGATAGGAAGAGTGGCTTCGAAATGATCCTTAGCTATGAAGTTTTGTAAGTGTGTCGTCGGAGCAAAGTCTGCGGAGTCCCCGGAATCTTGTTGTTCAATATCTCTTGCAAGGCTGGGGTTTTCAGAATGTTCTGAATGAGCAGGGGAGTTTTCCGTTGAGTTCGCCGGAGAGAGTTCAGAGGATGTAGCTCGAGAAGATGAAGCCATTTGCAAGTGTTTTGCAGGGTATCGCCGGAGAAGAAGATGAGAGTTTGTAAAAAGTTTTATGAGAGGGTAAGGTTTGTTTTTATAGGATGGTAAAACGGTAGACTTCGAAAGGGTAAAATATATGGCAATGGATTAAAGTTTGGAATCCGCACTCGAGTTTGAGCGGCGGGTTCAACTTACAAAAAAACGTTCCATGTTTGCCCAATGAAAATGGGACACGTAGGCCATGTCAGAAGATGACAGGACGTCGTGCGCGGCCCATTAATGCTAGGCGCGTGGAGTTGTTCTTAGCCATATGAGTTTCACTCTCAGTAAAAGTAACCGTTATTACCACAGATAACAAAATGGCAGAACTTTTGTGTTTTACAGAAGCTCTGTGATTTTGAAAATCTTGAGTTTTAACCTTCTCATATATCTCATTGTTATCATGACTTTGAAGATTCTTCTTTGAACGAAAACGTTTGTAAAGATATTGGAGAGGATTAATAGGATTTTGTCAAGAAATTTTACTCACAGAGGTTTTGTAGCTCTGATGGAACTTGCAGAAGCTCTGTGAGAGCCAGCAGAAGCTCTATGAGAGAAAAAATCTTATAACTTGAATTCTATTAATTTTCTGATCATCCAATTTTTGATCTGTGTTAAGAGATGTTTTTCGCACATTTTTGAAGGTTGGTGTCCGATAAAACTATTTTGATAAACGTTTTGTTCGAGAAGGTCATGGTGTGTGTTGTCGGTTTTCGAGATAACATTCCAAAAGATCGACAGAGGGTTAATTTGTGATCACAGAGCATATTTCCTGCAGAAGCTCTGTTGAGCTCAGCAGAAGCTCTATGACCTTAAATTTCTCCTATTTCGAATTTTGTTAAATCTTTTGAACTTTTGATTTTTGAAATGTTATTCACAGTATATTTAGGACATATTTGACAATTCTTGTCCTAGAAAACTGTTTTCTAAAAACCTTTCATGCGAGAGACATACCTTTTGGTTCTTCTGTTCTCGGCAGTTTTGTCTTTCTTCTGTCGATGGAGAATTATCGACATTCTTCTTCGGCTTTCCTTTGAGAGATTTACCTCTGTAGATCATCTCAGGGCCCCTTTTGCTCCCCCTTGATCTAATCACTTCTGTAGATCAAGAATTGTCCTTTTGCTCCCCCTTGATCTAATCACCTCTGTAGATCAAGAATTTTCCTTTTGCTCCCCCTTGATCTAATTACCTCTGTAGATCAAGAATTTTCCTTTTGCTCCCCCTTGATCTATGCTTGGATCAGAATATGATAAGTTTTGCATAGAACATAGGTCATGGTCTTTCAGAGGTTCTGTAGGGGTCGTCAGAGGTTCTGAGTTGACTTACAGAAGCTCTGTGATGTTAAGAACTATTTAAGGTTTTAAGAATTTACATACAGAAGTAGAATCAATCAAAGCAATAAATTAAGCAATGTATTTACTTATTATTTACAGAAGATAAAACTATACTTACTGAGGATTTTCACACCATGTTAATCATTCCTATCTTACCCACCAAGAAGTTGAATCTTTTCTCGTCTAGTGCTTTGGTGAATAAGTCAGCGAGTTGATATTCTGTGGGCACAAAATGCATTTCGATTGTACCGTATTCAACATGATGTTTCAAGAAGTGATACCTTATATCGATATGCTTGGTTTTTGAGTGTTGCACAGGGTTGGCAGAGATAGCAATAGCACTTTTGGAATCGCAGAAGATGGGTATTTTAAACAAAATGTGGCCGTAGTCTTTTAGCTGAGTCTTCATCCATAGAACCTGAGAACAACAGCTAGCGGCAGCAACGTATTCAGCTTCTGCAGTGGATGTGGAAACACAATTCTGCTTCTTGGAGGTCCAACTGACTAGTTTACCACATAGGAATTGACAACTCCCAGAGGTACTTTTTCTGTCGAGCATGCATCCTCCATAGTCTGAATCTGTATAAGCTTTAAGACCAAAACCAGAGTTCTGTGGATACCAGAGACCAAGATTTTTGGTTCCTTTTAGGTATCTAAAGATTCTCTTTACGGCATCATAATGTGATTTCTTTGGATTAGCTTGATAGCGTGCACAGAGACATGTGGCATGCATAATGTCAGGTCTGCTTGCTGTTAAGTATAACAGAGATCCAATCATGCCTCTGTAGAGAGTGCATTCTACAGAGATGCCATCTGAATCTAAGAATAACTTGTTTCCAGTGGCCATTGGTGTTTTCATTGCAGAGGCATCAGAGAAGCTATACTTGGAAAGAATGTCAGAGACATATTTAGCTTGATTTATAAAAATTCCCTCTGATGATTGTTTGACTTGGAGTCCGAGGAAGAAAGTTAATTCTCCCATCATACTCATTTCAAACTCACTCTGCATGAGTTTTTCAAATCTTTTACACTCTTCTGAATTAGTAGACCCAAAAATTATGTCATCTACGTATATTTGTACAAGCATTATCTCACTACTTTTGCGTTTATAGAATAAGGTAGTATCTGTTGTACCTCTGTTGTAACCATTGACTAGAAGAAAGGTAGAAAGTCATTCATACCATGCTCGTGGAGCCTGTTTCAGTCCATATAGAGCTTTTTCAAGGTAGTATACATGCCTTGGAAACTTTGAGCTTTCAAATCCTGGTGGCTGATTAACGTAGACCTCTTCTTGGATTTCACCGTTGAGAAAAGCTGATTTTACGTCCATCTGATAGACTTTAAAACCTCTGTGGGCTGCGAAGGCTAAGAATATTCTTATTGCTTCGAGCCGTGCGACCGGGGCAAAAGTTTCATCGTAGTCTATGCCTTCTTCTTGTCTATATCCCTTTGCTACTAATCTTGCTTTGTTTCTGATGACCACTCCATCTTCATCCTTCTTGTTTCTGTAGACCCATTTAGTCCCAATGGCCTGTTTTCCTCTTGGCAGAGGTACTAGAGTCCATACTCTGTTACGCTCAAATTGCAAAAGTTCTTCTTGCATGGCGTCTACCCAGTTTGGGTCATCTAGGGCTTCAGAAATCTTCTTTTGTTCTATCACACTAATAAAATTTGTAAAGAAACAAAAGTTAGCAGTGGCAGACCTTGTTTTTACTGCGTCAGAAGGTTCTCCGATTATTTGGCTTGGAGGATGGCTTTTTATCCATTGAGTTGTGCGTGGAAGATGATCATCAATGTCATTCAGACTTTCTTTAGAGACTTCTTGTGTTTCTTCTTGTGTAGCCTCTGTTGTTCTTCGTGCCTTGGTAGTTGATTCTACCGTTTGTGGAATGATTGGTATGAGTGGTGGTGGAGTTTGTTCCTCTGAGGACGTATAGTCTTGGTCCTCGATTTCCTCTGTAATTGGTTCTTCTGTGGTTTGTGCAGCTTCTGTGGTCGTTTTCCTCGATGTTTCATCTTCTGCACTTTCTTCTGCTTCGGCAATTGCATCTGTAGTATGTACAGAAGAAGATGAAGCATTATTAGGACCAGTTAGAGACAAACCTGTAGGATTTTGTCCGACAGAGGATGGTTCTTCAGAAACCCTGATTGTTCCAACATAAGGATCAATGTTTTCGTTGAGCATCTCTAAAAATAGAAGATCCAAGTCTTCTTTTGCTCGTGAGATGACAGAGGATTTCCCTTTAATTTCGAGTTCTGAACTGATTTATTCAGAAGTCATTTGGAATGAATCATCAAAAGAAACATTGATGCTTTCTACAATCTTGTGAGACTTTGTAAGGAATGTTCTGTAGGCTTTGGAAGTGGCAGAGTATCCAATGAATTTGCCTTCATCTGCTTTTACATCAAACTTTCCTCTTGAATCTCTGTCGTTTAAGACGAAGCATTTGCATCCGAATACATGGAAAAATTTGATGTTTGGCCGCCGTTTGTTAAGCAATTTGTAAGGCGTCTTGAGGTGTCTTTTCACAATGGTTGATCGATTTTGAGTATAACACGCAGTAGAAATTGCTTCTGCCCAAAAGTTCATTGATAATCCGCATGCTGACATCATAGTTCTTGCGGCTTCCACAAGTGTTCGATTTTTTCTTTCGACAACACCGTTTGTTGTGGAGTGCGAGCTGCAAAGAAGTTCTGTGATATTCCTTCTGTTGAAAGATAGGCTTCAATGACAGAGTTTTTAAATTCTGTGCCATTGTCACTTCTTAACTTCTGTATTCTGCAATTATAAAGAACTTGGATTCTTTTCATTAGATTTATCAATATATTTGGAACATCTGATTTCTTTCTAACGAATTCAACCCATGTGAAACGCGAATACTCATCAATTAGGACAAGTATGTATTTCTTGCCACCTAGGCTCTGTATGGCAATGGGACCGCAGAGGTCGACATGAAGCATGTACAGAGGTCTAGTGCAAGATACATCTGTTTTGCCTTTGTGGGAAGCTCTTTTGAGTTTTCCCATTTCACAGACAGAACATAAATGATCCTTATTGAATTTAACATTTGGCAAACCTTTAACTAGATCAAGTTTGACCAGTTTTTCCAATGTGTGAAAATTTAAGTGACAGAATCTGTTGTGCCATAACCAGGCTTCTTCACTTTTGCAGGCAACAAGGCAAACTTTGTCTTTGTTCTTTGAGTTGAAGTTCATTAGATATAGATCACCTATTCTTTCAGCTCGCAGAAGTTCCATACTTGTTTCTTCACTTTGTAGAGAGCAGAAAGTTCTTTTGAACAACACATTGAATCCTGTATCACAAAGTTGACTTACACTGAGTAGGTTGTGCTTAAGGCCATCCACATATGCAACTTTGTATACAGAAACGTCTTCTTTCCTTATGACTCCATAGCCTTTTATGTGTCCTTTCTTGTTGTCTCCAAAAGTCACAGATCCACCATTTTGTGTTTCTTTGTACGTGGATAGTGCACTTCTGTCACCAGTCATGTGCCTTGAGCATCCGGAGTCTAGATACCAGATTGGCACATACTTCTTCTGCAGGACAATCACAGAGATTTAGGTACCCATATCCATATGGGTCCAATATTGTTAGAGTTTTTCAAGTTTGCCTTGGCATTCTTGAAATACATTTTGTTCTCTGCAGAAGAGTAAGATTGTTTCTTTGTGGGATTTGACTTTTGAATTGTCGTAGAGAGTAAACAGACTTGACTTGAAAAATGATTATTAAGTTTAGACATAAGATCAAAGCAATGACAGTATTGAATATGAGATGTAATTTGCTTGAACTTTTCATTGAACTTTTTAAACTCAGCCACAGAGGCATTACATTCTTTCTTTACATTTGATTTCCTATTACTAGAAGATCTATGAATACTCGAATGTTGTTTGCAAAAGCTCTGTTTAGGACCTGCCTTCTGTGGGTTGCTTCTGTGGTGAACTTCTTTCATCACTGTCACAGAAGAAAAAGATTTATTAACCTTGGGTTTTGAAAATCTAGAACTTATAGGATCAATAGAGGTCTTCTGTAACATTTTAAGCTCAGCAGAGGTTTTGATATGTAGATTCAATTTTAGAAAATCTTGGCAGATTGGAATCTCTGTGAGTTTCTCTTTTGGAGAAATAGTTCTGTGAGGAACTTCAGAGGAGAATTTGACATCCTCTGTGTCACAGTGAATTATCCCTGATTTGAAATCAGTCTCTGAGTTGTCAGAGGATGAATCGTCCTCGTATACAGAGGTTGAGTCGATTCTTTCAATAGAGGCTGGATTTTCTGAGCATGTATCGTACGAGCTTTCTTCCTCTGTAGAATAGTTTTCATAGATTGCAGAGGTTTCTAATAAGATTTCTTCAGTGAGAGTTTTATCTATAGAAGATGTACAGAAATTTTCTAAAACGCTTGATTTCCATATTTCCAAAATTTCTTTTTCAATTAAATTTTTAAAGTTTTCTTCTGAAAAAATGGGTTTAAACTCAGGAGCTTCTGCTGATAATTTATTTTCAACGTTTATCAAACAGACAAAAGCAACCTGTGTTTGGGTCTCTGGTTTACAAAACTTGAAGATACCAATCTGATCTTGTGTTTTCAGATATTTCTTTGGTTTGATACCTCTATTGACAGAGGTTGAAGATGATGAGTCTGTGTTTTCAAGCCACACATTAATCATCTTCTTATGTTTCTTCAAGTAAGGATCCACAGAGATTTTCGCCCGTTTGCTTACAGAGATTAGATTTGGAAAATCTGGTTTGTTTGTTTTTCCAATCACAAATAACGAGGACAGAGGTTTGTTTCTTTTGCCTTCAACACCTAGGGTGATATCATCATACCCTATACCTCGTCTCCCTATTTGTGAGTTTATTTTTTCATAAACTTTCTGTGCATCTTTATAGTTTTTAAGCAAAACTTCTCTTCTGAGTAAATCTTGCCATAATACCTCTCTTTCTCTTTGAAAGTATTCTTTAAGAGCTCTTATGTCAGTAGTTTCGCTCCTTGAAACTGAAAGTTCTTTTGTTTTATCTTTTAAAGTATTGGTTAATTCAGAAATTTGTTTTTTTAAAGGATCTAGAGTTTTGTTCCAATTCTTTTCTATTCTCTCTTTTTCCTCAAAAATCTTTGCTTTTTCTTGAGTGAGAAGCCGTACTTCTCTCTCGTTGAAAGTGAGTCTTTTCTGAATACTTTGATTTATCTCTTTCAGTTCAATTAATTCAATGTTAATTCTAAGTGTATTATCATCTATAGAGGTAATACAAGAGTTGGAATTTGAAGTAGATACCTCAGAGTCAGTGCAGGAGTCGACTTCTGCCATGCCACAGAAGAGGGCATTAGCGGTATGTTCATCGTCAGAAGTATAGTCAGACTGTAAGTCTTCTGTGTTCTCCTCAGAATGTCCTTTTGCCATTAAGGATTTTTGAGCATAATATTCGGCTTTCTTTTTGTAGAAAGCAGAGTCCCTCTGTGGGCGATTTGATCTGCTTCTGCATTCATTCGCAAAATGGCCTGGTTTTCCGCAGTTAAAACATCCTTGAGGAGTGTTTCCTGTTCGATCATTGGACTTCTGTAGGTCTCCTCCTTTCTCTGATCTACATTCATTTGCATAGTGACCAGGTTTGCCGCACTTGTAGCATTCTTGCTGCGTGTGGCTTACCGAGTCATTTGACCTCTGTCGGTCATTCCCTCTGTAATTTCTATCGCTTGACCTCTGTCGGCCACTTGATTCTTCTCCTCTTCTGTCATCCTGGTTTTCTCTATCATATCTTTCATTTCCGGAACCTCTTCTGTTTCCTCTGAACTCTTTTGTCAATAGAGCTAAAGATTTAGCTAGTGACGCAAGAGTTATTTCCTTTTCTGCTTGCTCTTCTTCTTCACTGTCAATTATCACCATCTTCTTCTTCTCCTTCTTCTTCTCCTCTGTGGCTTTATCATTTCTTGGTCTCTGTGCATCCTCTTTAGTTTTACTAACCAATGCATATGGTGCAATGGTTAGTGTTTTAGCCTGTGCTATCTGAGGTTCTTGTGCGGCTAATGTTCCGTAAAGATCAGAGAGAGTCCAGGTGTCTAGATCCTGATTTGTCTGTAGGGACATAGACAGCTGGAGCCATTCTTCATTTAGACTTTTTAAAAACATGACATTGTTTTCTTCAGAAGTTCTGTCAATGCCTGATTTTCTGCACTGGTTGATTAGAGAGTTGAATCTGTCGTATGTTGTTTGCAGAGATTCTGTTGCAGAGGCTTTGAATGCATGATATTCATTGATGTACTGTGCTCTTCGGTTTTTTTTTGTGTTTTAGCACCTCCTTCCAACTGTCTTTCCAGTTCTTTCCACAGATCATGCGCTGTTTCACATGAATCCAAGGATTGAAAGAGTTCGTTGGGTATTGCCATAATTAATGTCCTCTTGGTTTTCTGAGAAACTTCATCTTCTGCTTTATCTTCGGTTGACCACTCCCCTTTTGGCTTTGGTTTTTGATGTTCGGGGATTTCGGCAGATTCAGCAGTAGCAGGTATACGAGGTACTACTGTCATGGGAATAGGAGGAGGATTGTACAGATATTGTACTTGATTTTTTTCAGTGCCCTCGAAAAAATGGACCATTCTTATTTTCCACTGAGGATACTCATCTCGAAGGAGAGTAGGAGGTTTAGTGAGAGAACCAGTAGTAAAGAAATTATTTGTATTTGTCATTTGAAGATTTTAGAAAGAAAGTATGACTAAAGAGTTACTTCGATGAGCTTGAAGATTTTCTGGGTTTAAGCAGTTTTCAGACACAATTTTAAATCTCAATAATATCTATCAAGAGTCTTGATAAGTGGATCACTTGATATTGAAAATCAAGGAAGGCTCTGATACCAATTGTTGGAACCCAGATACGCTTAATCAAGATTAACAGTCTATTAGTTGAGTTTAGATTTTGATGCGGAAGCATATTAAACTAACATATATGTTTGATAGATATTAGAACGCACATATATAAAGAAAACAGTAAAGAATGAAAAGGATTTCTTGAACAGTTACTGTTATTCAATATATATAAGAACACGAAGAACAGATTAAGAAATGTTGGTGTGTGTGAGAATATAACACTCAGATATTTGACAATAAAGCTTGAGAGTATTAGTGATTCCTTGTGTATTCGTTGTTAGGAAGATCTCAACATGAGACTTCCTTTTAAACTACTCTTAGAAGACTATGAAGTTGGTCACTGTTCCTTTTACGGCATGAATAGTAAACTGGATGGTGTGAACAGTGGACTGGATGGTGTGAGCAGTAGTTTGAGCCATGCGCATTTAATGGAGCATATGTACTATTGGTAAATGCATTAAATGGCGCAGACGTCTATTTTGTACCATGCCCTATTGAGTCCACTCAGAGCTTGACACGTGTTTTGACAGTACTTTTCCATGCAAGTTGATGAACGTATCCAGTAATATCTTCCAAGTCTTCATAGAGGACCACAGAGGCTCTGTAATGAATTACAGAGGTTCTGCGGTCTGGTCCTCTGTGGAGCAGTCTTCGCCGGATTCCGAGTCTTTGGTCTTCTTTGTGCGTATGACAGAGCTTCTGTAGGAAGCCTCTGCTGCTTCTGTAGCTTCTTGACCTTGATTTCTCGGTAATGTCGGCAGAGCCTCTGTAAGAGGCTTTCTTTACTTAGCCTATTTTTCACTACTTCTAAATACTTCTATGATTAGGAAGATTGAAGCTAACATAGCTCTACCAGCTTTGTCAAGACATGGCTTTGGTGAGTCATCCTCATCTGACAACTATGTAGCTCGGTCGCCATTGCCCTTAAGTGCTGCTCTTATGCCCAAGGCATTCCGTACACTCGTCCGTTTAGCATGCCGGTGATTATACGTGGCGGCTCCGGTGGCTCCGGATGTTCTGACCTAAGCGTTACTCGTATCGGGATCAGGACGCTTTTTATCGCCGTTTGCCTAATACGGGGCCCTCTAGGGTTCGGTTGGACAATTATGGGAGTTGGTCTAGGTAGTACCAAGGTCGGTGGCACTCTTGGTTCATCGCAGGGGTCTCGTGCACTTGACACTTCTTGTTCCGACTCCGTGCTACTAGAATCTTCATCTTCCCGGATGTCGGGTGGGTTGATTTGAGGTTGACCAGTGACGTGATCCGACACATAGGTCGAGTAAGAATTAGGAGTGTAGGATGGTGACGATGACGACATAGTAAAACTGAAGCAAGAGTGTACTTAGTAACTAACCGCATAAGTGATATGTCTATCCTATGCAATGTCTACGCACTAAGCATGCTCCTAGAGAGTGCAAGTAAAAATCGACATACTCCTACTATAACTATTTCTAGCCTCGCATTAACCTTCCTTAATCGAACATAGGTGATCAGGCTATGTTTAATTAAAGTCCATCAATACCATTCTAGACTTAGTTATACTAGTAGTAGGTTTAGTTATGTTAATGTCAATTTTGGACTTTTGGTTATAGTTGGGTTTTTCAAATGAAAGACCGGTATTCTCTATAACCTTCGGCTCTGATACCATTTCTGTCACACCCCGCTAAAGCGGAAATACGGGATGTCACATCTAAAGATTTAATTGCGTAAGGTAGAAGACAACACACAATCTTCATAGCATAAAAAGTTTACAAGAGATACATCTTGTTAAAAAAAATATAAAGTTTGTCCAAAACATAAATCGACATGATAAGGAAAATCGTGTTGAATGCAGCTACTTGAGGTGCCTTCTAAAGTTCCAATCTTACTTGCTATTTCCTGAAAAGCATGTAAATGAGAGGGTCAACTATTGAATAGTTGGTGAGTTCACAGGTTTTATGAGTACATCAAAGTTTGCTATAGAACAGTTTTAATTCGCACAAGTGGATATAAGTTTGTCATAGAAAATAGTTTTAATCCGCACAAGTGGATATAAGTTTGTCATAGAAAACAGTTTTAATCCAAACAAGTGGATATAAGTTTGTCATAGAAAACAATTTTAATCCAAACAAGTGGATATAGTATTCGGTTTTAGTTTAAATACACCATTGTAAATCCGCACAATGGATTGAGTAATCGGTGGTAGTAGTAAAGCATTTTGTAAATCCGCACAATGGATTTAGTATTCGGTTGTCAACATGCGCAAGGTATAGTATCGTATACAATTATATGTTAAAGTAATGAGCCCACTACCCAAACCTAATTACAGAATGCCCCAAACTGCATGTTCCCCACAAACATGTTTACGGAAATACGGAATTACGGAATTACGGAAGGTAGTAATTATGCACTCGCGAGGTGAGTGGGTGCCAACCAAATAACGTTATCCATAATTATCATGGCTCACACACGTGAGTTAATAGGTAATGTAAAGAAAAGTTGGGGACTTTTGTATGATATCGCAAACTTAGAAGCTTTCACATGTGCACATGTACCATAGAGAGCGTTTAAACATGCGTAGTATATCAGTAATAAAACAGTTGATATCGAATAAAGTTTGTAACATGCTTTCCACCCCAAAATGTATAAAACAGTAAAAAGGGGCTATGAAGACTCACTGCGTTGAAATAATAGTAACATGCTTTTCACCCCAAAACGTATAAAACAGTAAAAAGGGGCTATGAAGACTCACTGCGTTGAAATAATAGTAACATGCTTTTCACCCCAAAACGTATAAAACAGTAAAAAGGGGCTATGAACACTCAATGTGATAAGAGAAGGTGTTTCCGAGATGCTCACAAGCTCACTTGTACTTTGATCCTACTCCGATCCTACGAATCGTAAGGACACTAGTAAGATTCTATGTTCTAAACCTTAGTCCTTGGTATCGTGTAATTATCCAAATCAACATAAAATGCCTTTGATGAAATTTTTGTATGTTGTTATAAGTTCTTTGATATCAATAGTTCATATTCAAAATGAAACGTTACATATGATAGTTCTAGATTACCAAAATGTTGTCATGACAAATGAGAAAAAGGGTCAATAATTTGGAGTCATATGTATAGTATATAAAGTTAGGAGTTAGATTATATATGTTACTGTGAAATCCCAAATCTAGCAAGTAATCAAGAATGATGTAGAGAGAGAATCTAAAGAGAACTTGTCATCCATATATTGATCTCAAAAGTGTAAATGACAAAATGATCAAGAGGGTTTACAAGAGATCTAGATTCCTTTTTAACTAAGAACTAGACATGCCTATTTATACCCATAACATACAAGGTATAAAGGCACTAGCAACTAATACAGTACATTGACTTTACAGTAAATCTTGAATACAACAATGCTCTAACAATCTCCCCCTTTGGATTCAAGATTTAAAAAATATGACAGCAGTCTTCAGCTCTTTGTAAAGTCAATCTTCTCAAACAGACACTCTATCAAACCATCTTCAAATAGCTTTATCTCCACTAGTTCACGGCGAACTATATGCTTTGACACTCTTTAAGAAATCAGCTTTGAAGAATCTTCAGACAAACATGAAAAGTCATTGTCTTTTTCTTTGAAAAATCAATCTTCTTCGATAAAATCTTCAACAGATTGTCTTCAAGTCTTGAACATGAAATTCCGATATTTGTATAAAACCATCAATTCGGAACAAGATGAATCAGAAACGATTAGAGTTTGGATCAGAAAGATGTGAAACCATCCACATTGTTGAACTTTTAGGTGTAAGCGCATTCCGAGAACCACTCAGAACTAAGATAACCAAATTCAGCAACATTTGGACTTCACATGATCCTTCTCCCCCTAATCTTCAGTCTTTGTTCACGAATCTTTGACTTGAAATATCTTTGATTTGAAAGCTCTTTGACATGAAATTGAAATTAAACTTTTCTCCCCCTTTTTCGATGATGGTGAGCATCATAATCATCGAAAACCATTTTCAATTTCAGTCGTGTCTTTGAGTATTGCTAACAATCTCCTCCTTACAGAATAACCTTGCTCCCCCTCAAAATAAGAATTCTGGAGCAATTTATTTTCTCCCCCTGAAAGTATGCATATATTTCAATAACGTACAGTATTTGAAATTGGAGCATAAATTTTAAAACAAATTTACACAAGGAAAATAAAATTCATTGAATTTCATTTTATAACTACAAACATTTGATCATTTGAAAACTTTACAAAAGAAATTCAACTTTATGAAATTTAATAGATTTTTCAATCAAATGAAATCAAATGCATGTGTTTGGATTCAAGAACAAGTCATCATTGTATATCAAGTTAAAAATGTTCAGTTTCAACCCCTTTATTAAATCTATTTGGTGTGCTAGCATGGGAAATATGATTAGCTTCAAGCATATGCAATTCTAAAACATGTAAGAATACTTTGCTCAAGTCACACTATTTGTCCAAAATTAGAATTTCACAAATTTACGGGTTTATCGCGACTTTGTATTTTCCCAAGTTTCAAGAGATGTGTGCTCATTGGCATCTTTTCTTTTGTGCTCATTGGCATCTTTTGATTTGTGCACATTGGCATCTTTTCATTTTGTGCGCATTGGCATCTTTTGATTTTGTGCTCATTGGCATCTTTTAATCAAAAAGTTTAGTAAGAATAAGATACACCGTTAAACATGACTTTCTATCTGGTTCTATAGCAGGATTTGGGTCAGCATATCCCAGACCAGTTGGCCTTAGGTGCTAGGTGACGAGCACCCCTTAGAACTTAATTTCCCAAACCAGAAAGGCCACATCGATATATCTTAAACCCATTTGTACCAGTAAAACATGGCTTTTTATCTGATTCTATTGCAGGATTTGGGTCAGCCGATCCCAGACCAGTTGATCTTAGGGACTAGGTGTCGAGCACCCTTTAGGACTTACTCTCCCAAACCAGAAAAGCCACAGGTACAAACTTTCAAACTAAATGATATTCTATATAAGTTCAGATTTCCATCACAAAATATGAATGATATCTCAATCACTTGGTTCTAAAACATAGTGCTTCCCCCATATTTTCGTTTTCATTCATCATTCTGACATATAGGCTTTTTGAGCATTATATTCTATATAAGTCCAGATTCACATAACTTTGAGCATTCAGCATAATTTCATTCATGTTTTGCTTACCTTTCGATTTATTTCAGAGGTGAAAGTTGAAGCAAATCTAACTCAGATAATACAAAGATTCTTGAAAAATCATCTTTTAGCACGCATTTAATTTATTGAATGAGAATTGAAAATTTCATCTCTTTGAATTAAATTTGTATAGATTCAAGTTTTCAAAGCAGTAGAAACAAAATATAATTCAATGTTACCTTTCATCACTTGTTCCTTGAAGTAAAAAGATATAACATTTAAGGATATTACCTGAGAAGTGTGAGTTCTAAACTGATTTGTTTAGAAGTCTTAGTCTTTGAAGTACGGGTCCTGAACTGAATTGTTCAGAAGCCATAGTCGTTGAAGCACGGGTTTTGAACTGATATGTTCAAAAGCCAATAACATTGAAGCACGGGTCCTGAATTGATGTATTCGGAAACCAAAGTCTCTTTTAAGTGCGGGTCCTAAACTGATATGTTTAGAAACCATTGTCGTTGAAGCACGGGTTTTGAACTGATATGTTCCAAAGCCAATGTTCTTTGTCTCCCCCTTAATGGTACAAATATTCTTCAAAAAAATCCACCGCTTCTCTTCTGTTTTCAGTCATGTGTGTAGTATGAATTTACAAGTCAGTACAACACATGATAAACCTGCAAAACAGATTAAGCAGATTTTGGTACCCAACGGGACTTGGGTCCTAGTGTGTTAGGTGTAGATTTCTTAGAAGGAATACTATAAGTACCGTACCAAAAAGAAGTATAATTTTTATGCACAAAATCATTTGTTCCACAGTAAGAACAACAAATTTTCTTTTGAGCTAACCTGATTAATTGATTTACAGAATAAACTAAATCAGGATTGACAAAAGATTTACCTTGAAATGTATTGCTCTTCTTGGCATTTGATGTGGAAGCAGATGATTTTGGTAGTTCTTTCTTCGGAATTGTTGTGCCTTTGACTCTCCATTCCATCTTCACCCTCTTGAAGATTGGAACTTCTTCAGATTTGGAAGTATTAACTTTAGGCACTTTTATTTTGTTATCTGATTTATCAAACAGAGGATTATAGAAGAGATTTGTTGAACGAATCTGATCTTTTGAGAAACCAGTTGATCTATTAATATGTTTAGAAGGAATGTTTTTAAAACTCGAACTTGAAGCAGTTTTAAAAGAGCATTCAGAATCATTTGAATTAACAAATGGAGTCTGAAAGATACTTTCAGGACTTACCTGCTTTGAGACATCAAATTTAAAAATGATGTTTTCAAGTTCCTTGACTTTGTTTATTAAAACATTTTTCTCTTTAGAAATTAGATCAAATTTCTTTTGGAGATCAGATTTGATCAACTGATCCTTCATAATATCAGCTGATAAACCAGATAATCTTTTGGTAAGATTAAGAATCACATCTTCAAAATATTCGCGTTCCGATTCAAAATATTTTTCCAAAAACTTTCTTTTATCAGTAATCTTTTTGAAAATTTCCATATTTTTCTTTTAAGTGTTTTACTTTCCTTTTCAAAGAGATTTTTCTTTTCCGTGAAATCTTTTCTTTCCTTTTCCAAAAGATTTTCTAATTCAGAGATTTTCACGGAAAGATCAGAACTTTTAATTTCAAAAGATTTGCATTCAGTTTTAAATTCATTTCTTTCTTTCTCTTGCTTCTCTTTTTCAAGATATAAAACTTTCTCAAAATCGGAGATTTGTTTCAAAAGTTTTATATATTTTAGTTCAATTATTTCCTTTTCTTTAAGAACTTTATTTGAAGAAGGTGACACTCCTTCACGTTCAGAAAGCTTCTTCTTCAATTCAACGTTTTCACTTTCCAACGTTGTTGTCTTTTCTTGAACTCTTTTTATTTGATTTCGTAAATATGAGTTCCTCTTTTCACTCTTGTCTTTCTCACTCTTCATATCAGCATTTTCTCTTTGAAGAGTTGTTACTTTCTCTTGAAGTTTCTCGATTTGATCGTGCAGACTTGAGTTGTCTTTGTCTTTCTTTGTTTCAAGACCTGCAATATATACTTCAAGATCAGTAATTCTTTTAGTAAGTAAAACATTTTGTTCTTTAAAAATAAAATTTTCATTTGAAGAAGAAATGTCTAAAATATGTCTCTTCAAATCAGCATATTCTTCCTCCATTGTCTTTATACTCCCTTGAATCTTCATTAGTATGTGTTATGTATCTATCAATAAATCCTTCAAGACGCTTGATCTCATCTTTAGCTTCAGAAAGAGTCCATTTTCTCTCTTTTCCTAACCGATACCATATTCTCCCACTTAAATTCTCTATGTCAGACATCTTGAAGAATGCTAGAAGATTGATCGTTCAGAAAATCAAGCAGAAAAAATTTTATATAAATTTTTTTCTTGAAAAGCTCTTAAAGTGTATAAAATAAGGATTCGGATGAATAAGGATTATAAAGACAATGAATTCACAAGAATTCGGATGAATTTTATATAAAATTTTATATTTTTTTTATATAAAAATTTTATATAAAATTCACAAGAATTCGGATGAATAAGGATTATAAAGACAATAAAGTTTATATAAAATTTTATATATTTTTTTAATTCACAAGAATTCGGATGAATAAGGATTCGAAATCAATGAATTCGAATGAATAAGGGTTCGAATTCAATGAATTCGGATGCTGAAGGGTTCGAATTGAATGAATTCGGATGCTGAAGGGTTCGAATTGAATGAATTCGGATGCTGAAGGATTCGAATTGAATGAATTCGGATGAAGAAGGATTCGAATTCACCCAATTCGGACTTAACCGGGTTCAAATTCACTCAATTCGGACTTAACTTGGTTCGAATTCACTCAATTCGGACTTAACAGGGATCGAATTCTATCCTTGGTAAATCAAAACCAACTCAGATTTATCCACAACTCCTTAATTCGAATCTAACAGGGTTCGAATTCAACTCAATTCGAACTTAACAGAGTTCGAATTCAATGAATTCGAAAGCTTCTTGAGTCGAATTCTATACTTGTGATGCCAAGAACACTCCGAATTCCCTTTGAATGATCCGAATTGTGTATGAATGATCCGAATTCACCAAGAATGATCCGAATTCTGCACTTCGAACTTAAAAAAACACTAAATCAGCCATAACTTTTTCAATTCTTGATCAATTGTTATGAAATTTGCACAGATTTGTTCGAAATTTGATTCCACACACTTTCTTAGTTAATCACAAATCCTAATTCGATCAATTTAATCAAATTATGATCCAAAATAGTAAGAAAATGTTTTCGAACAAAAACAGATATAAAATGATCAGATCTGCAAATTCTGTGCAGATTTTGGTATAGATCCTTGAATTAAATATGTTCAGGGATGAAAATCGAGTGCAATGATGTCAAGAATCAATCCAAAAGATCAAAAAATGAAAAAGATGATGATTCTAGATGAATAGTAAATGATGAAGGGTAAGAAATCATCATGAACAGTGATGAATGAAGGATCCGAAATCTTCAAGAACAGTGTAAAAATCTTCAATTTGCTCTTTGATCTACTTGAATTTTATGTTTAGCTCTGATACCAAATGTGAAATCCCAAATCTAGCAAGTAATCAAGAATGATGTAGAGAGAGAATCTAAAGAGAACTTGTCATCCATATATTGATCTCAAAAGTGTAAATGACAAAATGATCAAGAGGTTTTACAAGAGATCTAGATTCCTTTTTAACTAAGAACTAGACATGCATATTTATACCCATAACATACAAGGTATAAAGGCACTAGCAACTAATACAGTACATTGACTTTACAGTAAATCTTGAATACAACAATGCTCTAACAGTTACATATATATAAATACCACAATTCCATCGTAAACGATGAAAAGGGTTAATAGTTAGGTGTTAGATTGTTAGAGAAAAAGTAAAATGCATAAGTAAGTATAGATTAGGATAAGTAAGTATGTATATATATAGTACATATATATAAATATACCACAACTTGTAATAACCAGGTATTTATCTAATTAAATTTTGGAATTTTATAAGTCGTTATTTTAGTATTTTATGGAGTTAAGAAATTAAGGGATAAGTTTTAATTATTATTTAGAAGTTTGGGGGTATGTTTTGCCAAGTGCGACAAGTCTAGGGTTTGTTTGGTCTTTTATCCATACTCTTTTTGCCAAAACCGACTTCTTAGTCATAAGATAGGTGTCAACATCTCAATTAGAAGATATTATTCAAAGGTGTATGTGTGTGTAAGTATATTCGGTTAGAGAGAGAGAGAGAGAGAGAGGAAATTCGAAAGGGAGATTGAAGGAAAGAAGAAAGAAGAAATCAAAAGGGTGCTGCAGTGACTTAAGAATTAAACTGAAGTAATCCAGGTAAACAATTCATCCTTCTATGTGTTTTTAATTCCTAGAAGTGTTCTTGAGGTTGCAAGATAAGTTTTAGGTGGGTTTTGGTTAAAAATGGATGTTTTGAGGAAACTAAGATTATGTTTAGGTTATGTTATTAGTCTTAAACATATCTGCAAAGTTTCAGTAACATGCATAGTATAAAAACTGCAAAATCTGGGTTTTAGGATGAAACAGTGGACTGAGACATTCATCGAAGTCGCAATGGACGACTGCGACATTCATCGAAGTCACAATGGACGACTGCGACATTCATCGAAGTCGCAATAGTGGGTTGCGACTTGGGTATGAAGTCGCAATGGTCGTTTGCGACTTGGCTTGGAATCGCAGTAGTTGACTGCGATTCGGATTTGGGATAGCAATAGTGGGTTGCGACTCCAGGGTGGAATCGCAATAGTGGGTTGCGACTCCAGGGTGGAATCACAATAGTGGGTTGCGACTCCAGGGTGGAATCGCAATAGGAGATTGCGACTTGGTACTGTTCATTGCGATTTAAGTTGAGAATTTTGTAAGTTTAAGTGTTAAAAGAGATATTTGGTATTTTATCTGATTTCAGATTCTGTGAAGGATCGACATACGTGAATTATCTTGGAAGAGTTTTTGTGATAAACACACGAGGTGAGTTTTACGTAAAAAAGTATTTTACTGGAATGCATTATGTGAAAAATACTACTGTTTGATAAAGTGTATGAATATGTCATACGTGGGTGATTATAATATATTAAGATATTATAATTACTTGAGTATTATATGAAAATATAATACGTGGCCGGGCTTTGGACCGGTGTGATAAATTGGCTCGCAACCAATTGATTTGGCCATTGGTGGAGGGATAAGGTGGTATGAGACAGATTTGAGAAATCAACATTAACTGGTATTAATTTACGTGTGATTTGTATATATTTGTATAAAGGGATTTTAATGATTTTTAAATGTCAGGGATTTACTCACTAGACCAATAGGTCTAACCCTCATTTTCTGTTTTAAAATTTTGTATTCCAGGTGGTGATACCAGTAAGACTAATTGATTAGATTACTTTCGTGGATAGCTTTTTTTGGGGATGATGACTATTATGAAGCTGATGATATCCTTGTACTTATAATTGTGTTGTTAATTATTATGTTATTTATATAGGATCAAATTTGTACTGAATTTTCATATCAGTCAGACTTTGGGGACCGAATGTGAATTATGAATTACTTGTGGTGTAAATGGGTTATGAATTATATGTTATATGTATATTTTGTTTGCGGGTTGTTACAGATGGTATCAGAGCCCTAGTTTAAGGGATTTAGGTATTAGTATCTGTACCTAGACTTAAACTGCATGTGAAGTAGGATGTCCCTATTAATTTAGAACCTGGGGATGCTAAGTATAAAAGGTAGAAGGAACATCATGTAAGGTAATTTCAAATTACACCAGGCCAGTGTAATTATGAGCTTACAGGTGCATGTATGAACTGGAATACCTTGTTATATGGGGTATGTGCTTATATGTATGTTAACCTTGTTTGAATCCACAGAATGGCGAGTGGCACTAGACAAAGAAATCAGCGAGGAGGAAGGAATTCAGGTGGAGAGAATCCACCAATAGGAAGACGGGGAAGAGGAGGAGATCGAGGTAGAGGCAGAACCGGCAGGGAAACAGGGGGTCGAACTGGAGATAGAATACAATCGCATGCAACAGAGTTTGTTACACGAGATGATCTGATGGCAGAAATGGGAAGGTTACAGGATAACATACAAGCTATGTTTGAACATAATCGCCACAATGAAACTAAAAGACCAAATCCGGAGCAAGAAGTTGAAATGCCACTTACCTCTACAGTTTTACCGGTGATGAAAAGGTGCGACTATAAAAATGTTTCTTAGTTGTAAGGCCCCTACATATTCAGGCGATCGGGATCCGGTAAAGGCGATGAGATGGCTGAAAGAAATAGAGGCCATCTTCAAGACTTGTAAATGTGCCGAAGAAGACAAAGTACTTTATGGAGCTGCGATGCTGAAAGGGGATGCTCTGTATTGGTGGGAGGCTCATATAGAATCAAGAGGAACGGATGTGTATACTACTTTTTGATGGGAGGAATTTGTGCTAGCTTTCACAACGCACTTCTGTCCACAAGCTGCTGTCCGACAGTTAGAAGAAGAATTCATGAATCTACAACAAGGAAATTTGTCAGTTAGAGATTATACTGCACGATTTTTGGAAAAGTCTCGTTTTGCAGGATATTATGTTGCTACAGAAAAGATGAAAATGGAGAGATTTATTTATGGGTTGAATTCCGAGGTTCGAAGATTGGTGACTGCCACAGGGCCAAATACTTTTACAGCTGCGGTGGATGCTGCCGAAAATGTGGAAAGAGATAATAAAAGAGACGCTGGTGATAAGAGCTTAGGGAAAAGAAAATGGGTAGGACCACCACAGGATTCGAGGAAACCTAGATTTCAGAGGTTTGACAACCGTCCGTCATTTCGACCAACAGAAAGACCATGTCCAAGATGTAATCGTTACCATCAGGGAAATTGCCAAGTGGAATCACGGGTTTGTTTTAAGTGTGGAAAAACTGGGCATGTTGTTAAAGATTGTCGCGTAACACGTTTTTGCTTTTTATGCAACTCTCCGGATCACCTCCAATCAGATTGTCCGCGAGGTAGATTACAATCAGGGGGTACATCGGGGAAACCGGCCATTACTAGACCGGTGGTTCCAAGAATAGAGCCGCCCAGAACGAGGTGTCGTACATTCCAAATGACAGCTAAAGAGGCGGAGGAAACTCCGGATGTGGTCACATGTACATTTTTCATAAACTCCACGCGTGCTAAAGTGTTATTTGATTCCGGTGCAAACCGATCTTTTGTGTCTCTCTCATTTGCTGCTCACATGCATTTAGAGCCTAAAATGTTAAAACATGCTTTATTAGTAGACACTGCAAATGATAACCAAGTGGCAGTTAAAGAGGTTTTTGATCGTTGTATGATAAATATAGAGGGATTTGGAGTGCCGATACAACTATTTCCTATAGCTTTAATTGAATTTGATGTGGTAGTAGGAATGGATTGGCTAACTGAGAATCAGGCTAACATAGTTTGTGATAAGAAAATAATCAATGTCGTTTTACCTGATAAGAGATCGGTAGTAATTTATGGAGATCGTAAGAATCATCAGTCCAGTCTTATATCGATGGTAAAAGCTCGTAAATGTGTTAGTAAGGGTTTCTCGAGTTATTTAGCCTATTTGATAGATAGTAGGCCTGAAAAGATTAAGCTGGAAGATATTTCTATTGTTAGAGAATACCCGAAAGTTTTTCCTGAAGACTTGAACAGTCTTCCTCCAATTAGACAAGTAGAATTTGGAATAGACCTGGTACCTGGAGCCACTCCAATCGCTCGTGCGCCGTATAGACTAGCACCACCAGAAATGAAAGAAATGATGGCACAACTTCAAGATTTATCTGATAAGGGCTTCATCAGACCTAGCTCTTGGCCGTGGGGTGCACCAGTTTTATTTGTGAAGAAGAAAGACGGTTCAATGAGAATGTGTATCGATTACCGGGAGCTGAACAAGCGCACGATCAAGAACAAGTATCCACTTCCAAGAATTGATGACCTTTTTGATCAATTAGTTGGAGCTTGTTACTTTTCCAAGATTGATCTCAGATCTGGCTACCATTAGTTGAAGGTTAAAGAGGAGGATGTTTTAAAGACTGCTTTTCTCACAAGATACGGCCACTACGAATTTTTGGTAATGCCTTTCGGATTGACGAACGCTCCAGCCGCTTTTATGGATTTGATGAATCGGGTATGTAAGCCTTATCTCGATAAATTTGTCATTGTATTTATCGATGATATACTTATTTATTCCCGATCCAAAGAGGATCATGCACAACATCTTCGTTTGATTTTGGAATTATTGAAGAAAGAAAAGTTGTACGCTAAGTTCTCTAAATGTGAATTCTGGTTGCGGGAAGTTCAGTTTTTGGGTCATGTAGTTTCAGAGAAGGGTATACAAGTTGATCCAGCGAAAGTGGAAGCAATTGAAAGATGGGAACCGCCGAAGACAGCAACCGAAGTACGTAGTTTTCTGGGTCTAGCTGGATATTACCGGAAATTTATAAAAGACTTTTCTCGAATCGCGACACCATTGACCAAGCTGACTCGGAAGAATTTAAAGTTTGAATGGAAGGCAGAACAAGACGAGGCATTCAGGATATTAAAGGAGAAACGATGCAGCGCGTCGATATTAGCATTGCCAGAAGGTTCAGATGATTTTCTGGTCTACAGTGATGTTTCTAAGTTGGGTTTGGGATGTGTACTCATGCAACGTGGAAAGGTGATTGCTTATGCTTCTCGTCAATTAAAGGATCACGAAAGACAATATCCTACTCATGATATGGAGCTTGCAGCAGTTGTTTTTGCCTTGAAGATTTGGAGACATTATCTTTATGGTTCTAAATGTCAAATCTTTACTGACCATAAGAGTCTCCAGCATCTTTTCGATCAGAAGGAATTAAATATGTGGCAAAGAAGGTGGTTAGAATTGGTGAATGATTATGATTGTGAAATCCTTTATCATCCAGGGAAAGCGAACGTGGTGGCAGATGCGCTAAGTCGACAAGAAAGAAGTGGAACGATAAAAGCGATATCTCTAAGAGCTGAACTTCTTCCAAACATTTTTGACGAATTATTGAAGTGCCAAATAGATGCTTATCAAGAATAAAGTTTGAAATCTGAACGGTTGGTTGGGATATCAGCATTGCTTGGGAAAGATGACCGTGGGTTGTTGTGTTTGGGGAACAGGATTTGGGTGCCTCGTTTGGGTGGATTGCATGATCGTGTACTACAAGAAGCTCATCAATCTCGATTTTCTATCCACCCAGGTACGAATAAGATGTATAGGGATTTGAAACAATTCTATTGGTGGCCAGGAATGAAAAGAAGTATTGCTAAGTATGTGGAAGACTGCATTACCTGCAAGAAAGTAAAGATTGAGCATCAGAAGCCGTTTGGTCAGTTACAACCACTAGATATACCAGTGTGGAAATGGGATCAGATTACTACTGACTTCATTACCATGTTGCCAAGAACTTCTAAGGGATTCGATTCTATCTGGGTGATTGTGGATAGATTGACGAAGTCTGCTCATTTCTTGCCAATAAAAGAAACTGACTCTTTGGAACGTTTAGCTAAATTGTACATTAATGAAATAGTAACTCGACATGGAGTTCCAATCTCGATTATTTCCGATCGGGATAGTCGTTTTACTTCTAGGTTTTGGAGAAGCTTTCAAAAAGAGATGGGAACGCAGATAAAGTTGAGTACAACATATCATCCTCAGACTGACGGGCAGAGTGAAAGAACAATCCAGACTTTAGAAGATATGCTCCAGGCTTGTATAGTTGATTTTGGGGGATCATGGGATAAACATCTGCCTTTGATAGAATTTGCCTACAACAACAGTTATCATTCCAGCATTCAGGCGGCACCGTTTGAAGTATTGTATGGTAGAAAATGCCGAACGCCTTTGTGTTGGAATGAAGTAGGGGAGAAACAATTAGCGGGGCCAGAAATAGTACAGTTAACGGCGGATAAGATTACTCAGATTCGGGATAGATTGAAAACAGCTCAATACAGACAGAAAAGCTATGCCGATCGACGTTGGAAACCGTTAGAGTTTCAGGTCGGGGATTTTGTAATGTTGAAAGTATCGCCCTGGAAAGGAGTCATACGTTTTGGGAAGCAAGGTAAACTTAGTCCGCGGTATATTGGGCCATTTGAAATTACAGAAAGAATTGGTGAAGTAGCATACAGATTGGATCTTCCGTTGGAGTTGAGCAGGATTCACAACGCATTTCATGTATCGAACTTTCAGAAGTTTTTGGTTACACCAGACCAAGCAGTCTCTCTACCAGATATTCAGGTTGATGAAAAGTTGAACTATGTAGAAGAACCGGAAGCTATAGTTGATCACAAGATCAAGGTATTAAGGAACAAAGAAATCAGACAAGTAAAGGTTCAGTGGAAACATCATCGAGGTCAGGACGCGACGTGGGAATCAGAATCAGAAATGAGAGCCAAATACCCTCATCTGTTCGCTTAATCGAATTCCGTGACGGAATTCTTTTAAGGGGGAGATGTTGTAATAACCAGGTATATATCTAATTTAATTTTGGAATTTTATAAGTCGTTATTTTAGTATTTTATGGAGTTAAGAAATTAAGGGATAAGTTTTAATTATTATTTAGAAGTTTGGGGGTATGTTTTGCCAAGTGGGACAAGTCTAGGGTTTGTTTGGTCTTTTATCCATACTCTTTTTGCCAAAACCGACTTCTTAGTCATAAGATAGGTGTCAATATCTCAATTAGAAGATATTATTCAAAGGTATATGTGTGTGTAAGTGTATTCGGTTAGAGAGAGAGAGAGAGGAAATTCGAAAGAGAGATTGAAGGAAAGAAGAAAGAAGAAATCAAAAGGGTGCTGCAGTGACTTAAGAATTAAACTGAAGTAATCCAGGTAAACAATTCATCCTTCTATGTGTTTTTAATTCCTAGAAGTGTTCTTGAGGTTGCAAGATAAGTTTTAGGTGGGTTTTGGTTAAAAATGGATGTTTTGAGGAAACTAAGATTATGTTTAGGTTATGTTATTAGTCTTAAACATATCTGCAAAGTTTCAGTAACATGCATAGTATAAAAACTGCAAAATCTGGGTTTTAGGATGAAACAGTGGACTGAGACATTCATCGAAGTCGCAATGGACGACTGCGACATTCATCGAAGTCGCAATGGACGACTGCGACATTCATCGAAGTCGCAATAGTGGGTTGCGACTTGGGTATGAAGTCGCAATGGTCGTTTGCGACTTGGCTTGGAATCGCAATAGTTGAATGCGATTCGGGTTTGGGATCGCAATAGTGGGTTGCGACTCCAGGGTGGAATCGCAATAGTGGGTTGCGACTCCAGGGTGGAATCGCAATAGGAGATTGCGACTTGGTACTGTTCATTGCGATTTAAGTTGAGAATTTTGTAAGTTTAAGTGTTAAAAGAGATATTTGGTATTTTATCTGATTTCAGATTCTGTGAAGGATCGACATACGTGAATTATCTTGGAAGAGTTTTTGTGATACACACACGAGGTGAGTTTTACGTAAAAAAGTATTTTACTGGAATGCATTATGTGAAAAATACTACTGTTTGATAAAGTGTATGAATATGTCATACGTGGGTGATTATAATATATTAAGATATTATAATTAAGTGAGTATTATATGAAAATATAATACGTGGCCGGGTTTTGGACCGGTGTGATAAATTGGCTCGCAACCAATTGATTTGGCCATTGGTGGAGGGATAAGGTGGTATGAGACAGATATGAGAAATCAACATTAACTGGTATTAATTTACGTGTGATTTGTATATATTTGTATAAAGGGATTTTAATGATTTTTAAATGTCAGGGATTTACTCACTAGACCCAAAGGTCTAACCCTCATTTTCTGTTTTAAAAATTTGTATTCCAGGTGATGATACCAGTAAGACTAATTGATTAGATTACTTTGGTGGATAGCTTTTTTGGGGATGATGACTATTATGAAGCTGATGATGTCCTTGTACTTATAATTGTGTTGTTAATTATTATGTTATTTATATAGGATCAAATTTGTACTGAATTTTCATATTAGTCAGACTTTGGGGACCGAATGTGAATTATGAATTACTTGTGGTGTAAATGGGTTATGAATTATATGTTATATGTATATTTTGTTTGCGGGTTGTTACACAACTTCATCACCAAACGTGAGAAAAAGTGTCAAGAGATAGCATATAGCTATAATACAATATAGTTGTTAGTAGTCAGAATTAGTAGTCACTTTCGGTAAATTTTCGGATGACTTCCAGAGATCGTTAGGTTCTGATATTTTACGACCAAGTACTTCCATGTGTTAGGAAACTTTTGACATAAGATTCATGATTTTTAGAGTAGTTTAAGTGCATGAAATAATTCTTGACGTAAACAGTGACAGAAAAATGTTGCTGTTGTGCACTGTTTTTGAGCAGACTGTTTGAAGGTCGAAAACTTAATGTTTTTCAAAGATTCCAGTTGGGTTTCATTCTTAACTCATAAAAGAAAATTCCAGAAGAAACATCACCCCATTTGGAGCATTTTTGAGAGAGATATGGCCATGCAAAATCAGGGGTAAAATCTGACAGATTGCTGTTAGAAAAGCTTCTTTATAAAAATGCTTTATTTCTATTGGTTTTTCCAGAGATTTGTTCTTTTTGCTTAGCCACGATTTTTGACACCCGAATCCAGTATTTTCAGATGAAAAACATTATTTTTTGTTTACACAATCCACATGCAATGAACTTAGACAAATCATCTTGTCAAAATACTTTCAAAACTTGTTGTTCTTGAGTTTTTATGAAAACATTCAAGTAAAACATCCTTTGATCACTAACATTGGTTTGATGATGGATTCATCACACTTTTAATAACATGCATTGGTTTGATGATGGATTCATCACACTTTTAATAACATGCATAGTGTTATGGTGATGAATCTACAAACATTAGGATACAAAGATATGTTTAGTACGAACAATGTGTAAAACTAATGTAGAAGTAGGTGAAACTTAAAGAAAATGGAAGAACAATGCAAGAAGAATTGTAGGCTTTGCTCTACATGAAGTTTTACCTTGTGAAGACTTGTGTTCTTGATGTTCTCCGATTGAAACTTCTTGAAGACATGAAGCTTTGCTCTACATGAAGTTTTACCGCTCACTCTGTCCGTCCGTCTGTGGATGAAAAGCCGTGCTGAAATGTAGCCGTGTACCCATCTCCGATTGAAACTTCTCCCAAAACCGGGAGGTAAAACGAGTATCCCTGTCGGAGACAATCGAAACTGGCACCCCGTGCCTGGCTACAATCTCTCGCACAAACACCTCTGCAAGTTTCTCCGCCGAGGAACTCTCCCTGATGGCCAAGAAATGAGCGCTCTTAGTCAGACGATCCACAACTACCCAAATAGCATCATTGCCTCGCTGAGTTTTGGGAAGCTTCGTGATGAAATCCATCGTAATCTGCTCCCACTTCCACACCGGAATCTCCAACGGCTGTAACTTCCCATGCGGTCGTTAATGCTCCGCTTTGACCTTTCGACAGGTCATGCACACCTCAACACACTTGGTGACATCCCGCTTCATGCCGGGCCACCAACACACCTGGCGACATCTTCTCGTAAGTCTCTGTACATCTTAGTAGCTCCCGAATGAATCGAAAATTTGGACTTGTGCGCCTCATCCAACAATATCTGTCGGTTCCCACCAGTGAATGGAACCCAAACTCTACCGTACCGAGTCAACAAGCCTTGACTATCACGGACAAAATGCGGGATTTCTCCCGAAACCCTCTCGCGTTTGGCATTCTCTTCAAGAACTGCCGCTTCCTAGGCGCTACCTATTGACTCAAGAAGAGGTGCAACCACTGTCAATCGCAGACATAAACCCCTCAGTGGTTCGCCGACCGGATGTCGGCTAAGTACGTCTGCGACTACATTTGCTTTACCGGGGTGGTAAAGTATCTCACAATCATAATCCTTAACCACATCGAGCCACCTTCTCTGACGCATATTAAGATTCTGCTGATCCATCAGGTATTTGAGGCTCTTATGGTCAGTGTAGATCGTACACTTAACGCCATATAAATAATGTCACCAGATTTTTAGGGCAAACACCACTGCTCCCAACTCTAGGTCATGAGTCGGGTAATTCGCCTCATGAGGCTTCAACTGCCTCGAAGCGTAAGCTATAACCTTGCCGCGTTGCATAAGCACGGCACCCAGACCTTGGTGTGAACCGTCACAGTACACCACCAAGTCCTCCATGCCCTCGGGCAAGGTTAACACCGGAGCCTCGCATAACCGTCTGCGTAGCTCCTAAAAAGCCCTCTGCTGCTCCTCACCCCAGCTGAAAGCCGCTGATTTCTTCGTCAAACGGGTCATAGGCAACGCGATCTTGGAGAAATCTTGGATGAATCTCCGATAATACCCTGCCAACCCTAGAAAACTTCGTACCTCGGTGGGAGTCTTCGGCACTTCCCACCGCATCACCGCTGAAATCTTGGCCGAATCGACCATAATATTGTTCTGATTCACGACATGTCCTAGGAATTGGACCTATCGTAACCAGAATTCGCACTTGGAGAACTTAGCATAAAGCTTCTCTCGCCTCAGAACCTCTAAAACTTCTCGCAAATGCATCTCGTGCTCTTCCTTCGTCTTCGAATATACAAGAATATCGTCGATGAACACAATTACCGACCGATCCAGCATTGGGCTACACACCCTGTTCATAAGATCCATGAACGCCGATGGTGCATTGGTAAGTCCAAAAGGCATCACCACAAACTCGTAATGGCCATATCGTGTGCGAAAGGCCGTATTCTCCGTGTCTTCACTCCTCACCCGCATCTGGTGATACCCCGATCTCAAATCAATCTTAGAGAACCACGAGGCTCCCTGAAGTTGATCAAACAAATCATCAATCCTTGGCAAAGGATAACAATTTTTCACCATAAGCTTATTTAGTTCCCGATAGTCTATACACATCCGCTGGGACCCGTCCTTCTTTTTCACAAACAGAATCGGGGCTCCCCACGGTGAACAACTCGGCCTGATGAACTCCTTTTCGAGAAGTTCTTGCAATTGAGTGTACAACTCCTTCATTTCCGGTGGAGCATGGCGGTAAGGTGCCTTGGCTACCGGAGCAGCACCTGGAACCAAATCAATACGAAACTCTATCTGTCGCTCGAGGGGTATCCCCGGTAGATCATCGGGAAATACATCAGCAAACTCCCGTACAACTGGCACGTTCTCCGCAGTCTTCTTCTCTTCCTCACCGCGCGTATCTATCACATATGCTAAAAATCCCTGCCCACTATGCTGAAGGTATCTCCGAGCTCTCGTAGCTGAACATATCGCCGAAGTCCGTCTTGGCGAGTCTCCCTGGACCAACAGTTCTCCCCCGCTTGGTGTTCGAACCCGCACTTGTTTGTGACGACAAACAATCTCCGCATCAAACGTATCCATCCAATCCATGCCCACGATCACACAAAGCTCACGCATCGCAATCGGAATCAAATCGATGGGAAATCTCACGCCCGAGTTTTCCAACGTGCATCCCCGTTACACATCTGTGACCGTCAAGGTCCTACTATCCGCCACCTCAACTACAAGAGGAGACGCTAACCTTCCTACTACCCGACCCAAACTCTCGCTAAAAGCGCGAGACACAAACGAATGAGTAGCCCCGCTATCAAATATCACAACCGCAGGCACCGAGTTAACTAGGAATGTACCTAACATACAATTTTACAAATATATAACCACACCAGACATAGAAAGGAAGGACAAAAAGAAAAAGCAAAGGGATGTACCTGTCACCACCTTAGGCATCGCCTGCGCCTCGTCCACCTTCAGCTGGTGAACTCTACCTCGAGTCTCTTCCGTCCCCGGCTGACCCACTCGACCGTCAGTAATGCGCAGTGGGGCATTCGCAGGACCCCTCGGCGCCCCACCTCTATCAGCTGCTCTAGCGCTTGGACAGTTGGCCTTCATGTGGCCCGTCTGCTAGCAGTTAAAGCAGACCATCAACGGCATCTTACAATCCCGGCTGAAATGACCGGACTGCCCACACTTGAAACACCTATCAGTCCTCTGACCACCAGTATCCCTGGGCTTAAACCCACTGCTCCTCGAACTCGCGCGGGAATCTGTGAACTTCGACCTCTTTGGCACCGCTGAAATTGGCGTCACCGCCTGTGTCGCCTTCCTCTTCTTCGCTTGGGTCTACAACTCAAGTTCCCTCCTCCTGCCGCGTCCATCATCGCAGATAATGAAGCATACTGCGTCGTGCTCACGAATTCCCTAATCTCGGTACGCAACATGTCCTTGTACCGAGACATCTTCATATCCTCTGAGGTGGCATACTGGGGACAAAACAATGCCATCTCGGTGAACTTCCGATTCATCTCCTTCACCGTCTCTGTAGTTTGCGTGAGCTCCAGGAACTCCTTGGCGATCCGCCCCATCTCCACCGGAGGTACATACTCTGCGCGAAAACGAGTGACAAACTCTTCCCATGTCAAGGTTGTGCGTTCGGCAGGCGTCAATGCCGTAGCGCACCAGTCCTTCGCGCCGTCACGAAGTAAGTTCACTGCAAAACGAACCTTCAGATTGTCTGGGCAACTACTGGTCAGAAAAGCACACTCCATATCGGATATCCACCGCATGCTGATGATCGGATTCGGGTCTCCCTTGAACTCAGGCGGAGAACAGGCGGAGAGATACCGATACGGGAACTCTCGGGCACGGGGTTGTCCCCCTGTAGGCGGTGGAATCGCTACAATTCGCTCCTCCACCAGAACCACCACCTCATCTCGAATGGCAGTGATAATCTCGGGGATCGCCTCCCCGATCGCATGTGCCACCTCAGCAGCAATCATCTCCCGGATCTGTTCCGCAGTGATCCCGACTTCATTCCGCGGTTCAGCCGCGTTGTTTCTTCTAGTGATGGCCATTCTAGGAAAAAGAAATTACAACGAGTTATTAACATATAATAACTCATCCTACCACACTCACGCTCGACCCCTTGGATTCCTCGCGACTTTCCCCGACTTAAACATTGATCATGTGCTTCCGGTAGTAGGAGCTCTACTACTACCATCTACACCTATCATTGTCCGCTCCGAGTCCCATCCCGAGTGCCCAGGTAGTTGCTCGCCCAAACAAAAACTTTACACGTATGCCTATACCGACGCATGTACACACTCTTCCTAGTTCCCTAGGAATTTCACCCCAACCACAACCCTTGCTACCACTGAATCCCTACTAGCCATAACGAGTTGCCTCGCGATTACCCAGTCGCATGCAGTGCAAATCAAATAGACATTCGAATACGAGATTCTATCCTAGAACGGTTGGACTCAAACAAGAGTTGCGCAATAGAACTAAATCAAATATTCTAAGGCTATACGATTCTTACTGCATACAACCTATAGGGCCTTCACTTAACAACCTATTATAACTAGCATTAATCCTACTAGCAAGCAATCAACATACAGTACAGTGTAAACCACATAAGCAGTCTAGCATGCATACCTAATGATCTAGAAAGCGATAAATACACTAAGTACTGTACCTTCCCACTTGGCGTCGGCTGACTGTACATACTGCGCCCTCGATCACCGTTTCCCAAACGGGTTTTCCTTTTTCCTTTATTCTAAAAGATTTTAGTAAAAGAATTTAAAATTTCATAGCCGCAACTTGAGACCAAACACATCGAGATGTGTTTGATTCACTCAAGCTGTGCTCTGATACCAAGTTGTAATGTCCCCAAAATTACAAGGAATTTAAATTATTTTTAAATAAATCATTTCATTATAATCAAACCATAAATTAACAAATCCCATTACAATAAAATAAACGTCGTTAATTTAAACCGTCAAATGTAAATTTATGCAGCGGAAAAATTATAAAGTTTAAATCCCAATTTAAAAGTGACACTCGAATAGCCTTCGCCTTACACTAGTGTGTACCGTCATGCTCGACTGCTCCTCGCACCTGAAATCATAAGATATTGGGAATGGGTAAGCACGAAGCTTAGTGAATTCTACCACCTACGCAGGTAGCAATCACACATATATCACCCCTACTCGCAAGTAGGCTATCAACACCACAATTACCAGTATAATAACATATCAAACTTTAATCATATAATCACATACCTCGGTCCCACCGAGCCCTCGGTCCCACCGAGCCTCTCAGTCCCACCGAGGTGTACACAAACACATACCAATCACACATTATATAGTTTACAACTAGCTATCACACCACAACTAGTTCACGTAAGCATACAATAACACGCAGGAACAAACACAACATATATGTAACTCCTAGTCTACGCAGTGAGAGAACTCACCTCAAAGCAACGCAAGTATCCGCAACCGCAACACAAGCCAGCCAACTTCACTCACCTTTTCCCACCTAATTACGTGTTAACAAAAGTCAAAGTGAAGTCCCAACCCAAAACCACAACTACTAGATTACAAGTTAAATATTCCAGCTTTTACTCTAAAAACACAGGTCTATTCGGGACCTGTTTAAGCCCTTATAAACTGATAAATCCAGAAATATTATACCATAATCACAACGTCCCATGTCTTAGGGTTCCAGGTACATATCGCACGCCCTCTAACGATTTTTCTACAATTTAATATGGATTTTACAAAATCGACTTGCAGAACAACGAAAAACAGGACCTTTCAGTACAAAACAACAATTTGACACTAGCTATGGTCCGAACTGATTTTTCCGTAAAACATATGAAACTTACTAGAGTCAGAATGGGAGATTTTGGCACTTATTTCCTCCCAATACGATGTTCCTAGAATAAGTTATGGCTTTTACAAAACAGTGGCAAAAACTATATATTTCACATGAAATGACAACTATAGCTTATTAATCCATTAAATCATAACTTAACCCAAACAGACCCAGAAAGCCTAATAGCTTACTGGAAAGGTCATACTAGGTTGGTCAACAGCCGTGCACCACCCACTGCCGCCTCCGGTGGTGGTGGTCGTTGGCGGCGGCGACGGTGGTTACGGTAACACCTTCCGGTGGAACCTCCCAACATCACCCACCCGACTCACCCGCAACCACACCCCTGCACACACCCACACACCTGCACACACTGCACCCACCCCTCTGCCGCCACCATGGCTGCGTGCAGCGGCGGCCCCACCATCGGCAGCCGTGGCTGTGGCGGTGGTGGTGGCGGTTCATGACAGCTTTTAGGCAAACGACAACAACGAGAAGAAAACCAACTTACCTCGACGAACCCTTCTTCCTCCTCTTTTCCGGTAGCAAACGACGGCGCTCCTCCTCTTCCCGGCATCCCTCTCTCTCTCCGGCGAACTCTCTCTCTTACACCTCTCTCTCTTCGCACCTCTCTCTCTCTCTCGCGAACTCTCTCTCTTCTCTCCGACAGGACTGCGCCGGGGCGCCGGCGGTGGCTGTGGGGTTGCACGGCAGCGGCAACGAAACGAAACCGACGAGAGGGGGGGGGGGACTCGGTCGAGAGAAAAAACGTGAGGGAGAGAGAGACCTTAGGGTTTCCTTGCTTGCTAATCACGAAATGGAACACACAAACACCTCATGGGTTCGGTTTTGGACTTGCATGGGCCGAAACACCACATTTTTGGCCCTTTAACAATTTTGGTCCCTCAACTAATTCCTTCTCGCAATCTAACCAACGTTTTGACATATTTAACAATTCGGTCCAATTCGTCTAACCCCGTTAACGGAAACCACGTTAAATAAAACTTAAAAAAACAAGAATTAATAAAAAGAAATGACATACCGGGATACGGGCTTTATATTAAGCTAGAGTATATACGCGATCATAGGACTCCACAACCGAGCCCTGTGACACCCCCACGTTTAGGTGTCCCCCTAGGAATAATAGTTGCAGAACCCCTCTCTACAAAAGGAAAGGAGCAGAAATTGGCAAAACACATGGCAATCCAGCTTAGTTTTATAGACAAAAGAGCCAAGCTCAAGAGAAAGAAGTCTTCTAAAGCCTCTGCCTCAAAAACAAAGAAGAGGAAAACTGCAGAAGGCACCTCTACAAGCATTACAGAAGCTCAACCTTCACCTCCTCATACCACAGAAGTTGGCTCCTCTGCTCCTCCCTCTTCTTCAAAACAAAAGAAGAAGAGGAAATCAAAATCCACAGAAGAAGGGGCACCAGAACCAAAGAGGAGGAAGACCAAAAAGAAACATAGGAAATCACGTGATCAAATGGCTTCCATCGCAGAAGTGGCGGATGAAGAAGTTTTTGAAGAAGAGGTCGCAGACACCCGGGTTGAAGAAACTGCAGAGGAAGAGACTGCAGAAGAAGAAGTTGCAGAAGAGGGATATCAATCACCTTATCAATCCCTAGATCGATTCGCTCATCAAGGAAGCTTAAACGATTTCCTTCAACAACCTGACATTGCTGACACCCTAAATACAGCTGGGTGGAATGCACCACCACTTGACCACCACACCACAGAAGAACAAGACTTCTCTATCTCTTGCGTTGACACAACTCTGCAAGATGATGACCAAACCCCCAGAGATCTAACGGCTGAAACACCAGATATTCTACAGAACCCCTTCATACAACAGGGTTTGAGCGTCCACAGAAGGAGTCAAAGCCCAGCTACAGAAGAAGGTATAGAAGAGATTGATATGTCAGATGATGCCACTAGGGAAAGACTTAGGCTACCAGCAGAAGCTGAGTGGACAAGAGATGAGGTTACAAAGGTTTTAGAAAGAATGGGAGGAAAAGAAAAAGATGTCGTAGAAGCAGAAGGCACAAATCCCCAAACCCCTCCCAGTGCAACCCACACTTCTAACACCGCAGGTCTAGCTGCAGAAGGTGTTATTGAACAAGAGCAGCACAACTCGATCTAAACCCAACCCATCCAAACAGAGGTTATTCTTTCAACCTCTGCGCCCACAGAAACCGGGGAATCCATTCCTAGGGATCTCCTCAGAGAGACTCACCTATAGTTCGTGTTCCATCGCCCCAGATCACACCAGAACAACAGAGGAATTTGTTTCCTCTACCACACACGATTTAGGGCCAAAACTTCTTTCAGAGAGAAGTAGTGAGCACAGAGACGAAGAGACTCTAGACAAGTCTCCTAGTCAACAAAAGAACATTCCGATACCCACCTCTGGAGTGGATTTGGACACTGTTCTTCACATAACTTCTGTAGAGATTGAAACTAACATTTCTTCTCAAAGATCAGATGGAAATCCTTCCACCCCCAAAGTACAAACAAGGGTGAACGAAGGTGTCCCAGGAACAGGGACTCACTCTGGAGACGCATGTGTTCCTCCAGAGGTTACCACCGGAACACAAGTATCAATGGATGAGTTGCAAACCATTGTCACCTCTGTGAACCAAACCATGAAAGAGTTGAAAAGCTCTTTCAGTTCATTTGCAGAGACAACATCGACGGCCTTACTAAATATGTACACCAAAATAGACAATCTGTCCACAGAGGTGAAATCCGCCATTTCCCAGATGAAGTCTTCTACTGAATCAACTACCACTTCTGCCACCAAACAATACGAGAAAGCCGCAACTTCTGCGTTCAAGGAATCAGTCAAAGATTTCCTTGAACAATTGAACTCACAATCCACCAAAGCAATGGGCATTACACCTGCAGATCTTCAGAAAGCCCTGAAACACGTACAAGAAGAAGCGATGCCCAACACCGTGCTGATACAGCCAAAAGACTACATGGCCAAAGCACAGCTAAAAGAGCTCGGGCAGAATGTAATAAACCAGGTCACATAAGTCATTGTCTCCTTCACTACTGAAAATGCCAACTCTGTTAAAGAGTTCAAAGCAAGTGTCGGCAAAATGCGTTTCAACACGGAAGCAGAGCTTGCAACTCTAATCGGCCTCTATGATGATGTATGCGCAAAGTTGATGGCCGGAGGAGCAGAACTACCAAAGAAACCGAAAGCTTCCTGCAGCGCAGAGGGTACTTCTGATAAGGGCCAGGATGACTCTGATGATGACCACCCTGGTCCATCAGATCATCCTGAGGGGGAGAATCCAAGGGAGAAAGCTACGAGCAGAGGACTTAAAACTCCACCAATAGCCGCATAACCCATCAACCAAGCTCCTCCAGAACAAACCCAACAACAAACTCAACAGACCACAGAGACAACACCCACCTCTGTGGAATCAACTGCTGAAGAAATCCATGGACCAGAAACTGTTCAACAGACCACAGAGGCAACATCCACCCCTATGGTAATCATTTTGGAAGAAAGCCCTTCAACAAACCAACAAACCAGAGGAACAGAAGCTCAAAAGACCACAGAGGCAACACCCACCTCTGTGGAATTCCCCGATCTTCCCTCCCAAACAACAAAACCAACCGAAAAACCCCAAACCATCCCAAGAAGAAAATCTATTGCCCACAAACCAAAAAGAGCAAAGACCTCTGCTACTTCTGTTCTAAGAAATATGCACAACACAATGACTGAACGAATGGCGCAAAGAGTAGAAGAAAGACAGTGGTCTACAGCATCTTTCCGAATGGCAAAAAGATTCGACTTTCAAACCACAGAAACCGAACTCACAGAAGAAGTCACCAAATAACCTCCAACAGAGGTTAAAGAGCCAATCAAGACAACAGAACCAACGCCACAAAAGTCCTCTCAAACACAAGTGTCAAAACCTACAGAGGCAACACCCAAACCTACAGAGGCAACACCCAAACCTACAGAGGAAACTGGTTCTGAACTTCCAAAGGCCAAAGACAAGGGAAAGGCAAAACTGACAGAAGAGCCCAAGAAGAAGAAATCATTGCCCAAGCCTACAGAGAAATTAATGAAGAGCGCCTTTGATGCCTTCCAAACTCCAAAGCCTGAAGAAGAGGATTGGCATATGGATTGAAGCCTCTGTCAGACATTCCACTAACTAGTAGAGATGCAGAAGTTGTTCGACAGATGGAGAGTCTCAGAAGACAAGTACCACCACCTGGTCAAACATACGAAGAAATGGAAGAAGTGGTATACAAATACCTCTACAAACAACCCTTTCAGACAAATCTTCCAACATACCACGTCTCAAATCCAAATATCAGAGAAGAATTAGAGAACATCTTCAGCAGAACAACGCGATGAACCAGAGCAGAAGTCTTCTCAATTCACAAAATCAAAAAGGTAATCTTCTGTAGGTTCTCCGTTACAAGAACCCATCCAAGGGTCAGGTACAATCTTTACATAGTCAGAAGGGTAAACAATTCAGAAACCACCTTCACTGATGCTGACATAAGGAATCTGAATCCCTATGATCTACCTGAACTTCTGCAATGGACGAAGGACAACTACAACACAGAGCCAAACACCAGAGCCTATCAAGTATTGAGAAAAACCATGAGGGAAAGGCTTCTGATCTACAAATTGACAGACTTTCAGTTAGGAAAGGATCTTGGTCTCAAACATCTGAACCTTCGACCACCAGAGGATCGTTGCCCACCTGACCCTGTGACCAATACAATCATTACAGAACCAAGGTACGGGTTAGTATTTCAAAACCCACAAGGCGAATCCAAACTCTTTGTGACCATGGATTGTCAGAAGTACGCAACCAGTACTCTGAACATGTTCCGATCAAACCTTGAAAAATACAGAGACACTGAGCAAATGGATAGAGATGCTGCAGATGCTTTCATCAGAGAAATTGATGCTATAATCCGCTTAAGAGAACTCTGCATCAGTTTCTACAATGAGATCAGAGAAGTTGGAAGAGACAACCGAAGCTACAATGATTTCAAAGACGCCAACATCTGATTCTCAAACAAAATCTATGTGAACCATTTTTAAGTGTATCTTTCATAACACTTAAATGTATAATGCCTCTGGCATATTTCTAAATGAAAGAACTTTTGAGGTATTGTTTAACCTCTGTCTTATCTAACTTAGCCTAAAAATACTTCAATGTCAAATATTTATTTTTCACTACTTAGAGGGAGATTGTTAGCTTCAATCTTCCTAATCGTAGAAGTATTTAGAAGTAGTGAAAAATAGGCTAAGTGAAGAAAGCCTCTTACAGAGGCTCTGCCACTTCCGAAAGATCAAGGTCAAGAAGCTACAGAAGCTACAGAGGAAAACAGAACCTCTGTTGGTTACACAAAGAAGACCAATGACTCGGAACCGAGTGAAAACTGCTCTACAGAAGACCAGACCTCAGAACCTCTGTAACCCTTTACAGAGCCTCTGTGGTTTGCGATAAAGACTTGGAAGATATTTTATATCTTACTACTGTTACTGGATCCGTTCATCAACTTGCATGGAAGCGTGCCCTGTCAAACCTCAACACGTGTCAAGCTCTTAATGGACTCAATAGGGCTTAGTATAACATAGATGTCTGCGACATTAAATGCAATACAACACGTACGTCTGCTCCATTAAATGCAATACAGCACGAATAACTGTTCATGCCATCCGTTCTACTATTCATGCCGTCCGAACAACAGTATCTCTTGCTTTATGGTCCCCTAGAGTAGTATAAAAGGATGTCTCATGTTGAGATCTTCTTTAACAATCTTAAGATCAATCACTCAAGAATCTGAGAATCTGAGTTTCATACTTATGCTTTATATCGTAAAACCTGTTTAAGTATTACACTATCACACACACACCAAACAGTTCTTAATCTATTCTTGGTGTTCTTATTATATATCGAACAACAGTAACCTTCAAGATATCATTTTGTTCTTTACTGTTTCTTCATATTGTGTGTTCTAAGTCTATCAAACATACCTGTTAGTTCTTCAAATACGCTTCCGCATCAAACATAAACTCGAACTAATAGATCTGTTAATCTTGTCTAATCAAACCCGGGATCCAACATGATGGAAAGTGAAGAAGAAGAGGAAGTAACAGCAGAAGAAAAAATGACCCTGGCCTCGATAGCTAAATCTTTAGCTCTCTTGACTAGGGAATTCAGCAGAGGATACCATATGAAATCTGGTAATGAACGATATGAAAGAGAGAATCATGAAAGAGAAGGGTCAAATGACAGAGGAAATGATCGACAAAGGTCAAGTGATAGAAATGACAGAGAAAATGACCGACAGAGGTCGGAAGACAAAGCTGGCAACATTCCACGCATTCGGGAGTGTTACAAATGTGGTAAGCCAGGCCACTACGCAAATGAATGTCGAACCGAAAGAAGTGGTGACCGATAGAGGTCAGATGACAGAGCTGGAAACTCCACACAGAACCAAGGATGATACAATTGTGGAAAGCCAGCTCACTTTGCCAACGAATGCAGGAGCAAGTCAAATCGCCCTCAGAGGGATGCAGCTTTCTACAAAAAGAAAGCTGAATACTATGCTCAGAAGTCACTAATGGTGAACAAAGAAATCTAGGAGTCAGACACATCCTCTGACGAGGGCAAAACAAAGAATGCTCTATTCTGTAGCATAACAGAAGTCAGCTCCGACTCCGACACTGAGGTATCCACTTCTACCTCTAACTCTAATACTGCAGAAGATGACTTGATTAAACTTCACATTGAATACACTGAAATGAAAAAGACATGTGAAAATATTCAGAAAAAGCTCACCTTCTATGAGAGAGAAGCTAGACTTCTCACTTAAGAAAAAGCTAAAATCTTGAAAGAAAAAGACGAAATTGAAAAGGACTGGAACAAAAAGTTAAATCCTTTAAAAGAAAAAATTTCTGAACTCAATTCTTCTTTGAAAACAAAGTCTAAATAACTAATGGACGTTGAGTGCGACAGAATGAACATTCTAGCTCTTAAAAATTATTTTCAAAAGGAAAAAGAAGTCCTCTGTCAAGATTTACTCAGAAGAGATCTTCAAATTAAAAAATTTCAAGATGCTCAGAAGTTGTACGAAAAAATAAACACACAAATAGGGAGACGGGGAATTGGCTTCTGTGATATAGATCCTTATACCGGAAACAAAAGAGACAAGTCTATGTCCTCTCTATTTCACAGTGGAGATACAAGAAAACCTGGATTTCCAAATCTTCTCTCTGTAAGTAAAAGGCAAAAAGTCTCTGGGGAACCTCAATAGAGGAAACCTCTGAAGATGATAAATGTGTGGTTTAAAAACACAGATTTTTCACCTTCAATCTCTGTCAAAAGAGAATCCAAACCTAAGAGGTATCTAAAAACTCAATATCAGATAGGAATCTTCAAGTTTGGTAAACCAGACACTCAAACTCAAGTTGCATTGGTCTGCATGATCAATTCTGAAAAAAAATTATCAGTAGAGGCACCTGAGTTCAAGCCATGAATTACAGAAGAAAAACTTGTTATCTCTGAAGAAAACCTCTGTACATCTTCCAACAATCAAGATCTATCTGAAAAAAACTTAACAGATACTTCTGTTATCTTAGAAGATAGTTCCGAAGAAAAGGAAAAAGTGAGTCTGGCACATGTTCTGAAAGCCCAACCTCTGTCGAAAGAGAACCAAGTGACTCAACCTCTGTATATGAGGACGATTCATCCTCTGACAAATCAGAGACTGACTCTAAGTCAGAGATTGTACCTAGTGACACAGAGGTCTTTAAACAAACCTCTGAAGTTCTTAACAGAAGTATTCCTCCCAAGGAGAAAATCACTGGAATTCCTATCTGTCCAGACTTTTTGTATATGTGCATACAAGCGAAAACCTCTCTAGAGCTTGAGAAATTCAAACAACAGAAGTTAATGTCCACTCAAAATCCAACAAGTTCAAATATCTTAAAACCCTTAAAACCTGTTAAAGAAAAACTAACATGGCAACAGAAGGGTAAATGGACTAAAATTAACAAATCTTTTTCTTTTGTGACTGTGAAATCCACAGAAGTTCACCACAGAAGAGGAACACAGAAGGCTGCACTCAACAACGGATTTTGCAAACAACGATCTAGCCTACATAAACCTTCTTGTAATGGAAAGTCTAATGTTAGGATAAATTGTAATACCTCTGTGCCCTCATTTAATGTATTTAATGAAAAGATCAAGCAAATCTCTTCCAACATTCAATAGTGTCATTGCTTTGATCTTATGTTTAAACTAAACCATCATTTCAAAAGTCCACAATGTCTTCACTCTATACCCAAAGCAAAAGATAAATCCAAGGGTAAGAAAAGACAAAATGTTTCTTCAACAGAAGCTAAAACAAAGACCCCTGACAAAACTGGACCTATGTAGATATGGGTACCTAAAACTTTATAATTGTCTTACAGAAGCAGTATGTGCCAATCTGGTATCTAGACTCTGGATGCTCGAGGCATATGACTGGCGACAGAGGTCTTCTATCCACATACAAAGAAAAGAACAATGGTGGATCTGTGACCTTTGGAGACAATAAAAAGGGGTACATCAAAGGCTATGGAGTCGTACAGAAGGAAAATATAACCGTATCCAAAGTTGCATATGTTGATGGCCTTAAACACAATCTTCTCAATGTTAGTCAACTCTGCGATACGGGATTCAACGTAATGTTCAAAAGAACCTTTTCCTCTCTACAGAGCGAGGACACATGACTTGAACTTTTGCGAGCCGAAAGAAGAGGAGATCTATATCTCATGAACTGCAATGAAAAGAACAAGAAAGGCAAAATCTACCTTGTTGCATGCAAAAGCGAAGAAGCCTGGTTATGGCACAACAGGTTCTGCCATTTAAACTTTCATACTCTTGATAAACTTGTAAAACTTGATCTAGTCAAAGGTCTACCAAATGTTAAATTTAATAAAGATCATCTTTGTTCTGCCTGCGAAATGGGAAAACTCAAAACGGCTTCCCATAAAGGCAAAATAGATGTATCTTGCACTAGGCCTCTGTACATGCTCCATGTTGACCTCTGCGGTCTAATATCTACACAGAGCCTAGTTGGCAAGAAATATCTGCTTGTTTTTGTAGGATCCAGATCCGTGCAACAATTGTGTTTATGTGAATAAGAGATATGAATAAATAAATTAATCACAAAGGTTGCCCACTTAGCTATTTGATTCAGAGAATAATCGTTACAATACTGAAAAGCTAAATGAGACAACTAGCTATTTTCTAAGCTAATTGTACATTATATATGCTGGGCCCGTGGTAACAAGCCCACGGCCCGTTCACTAATAGGCTAAGTTTAAACAATAACACTTTGACCCTTGAACTTTAAATCAACAATAAAACCTGCCCTAACAATCTCCCCCTTTGATTTGAAGTTCGAGTTCGCGCTCTAGCTCTTGCCAGTTGTAGACATAGCGTTTGTGAAGTGCGAAATGAACTTCGAAGAATCTGATGGCGCGGCGATAGTCGAGACGTTCCTCAATCATATCCAAAGCAGTCTGAGCAGTTCTTTCATTCAGATTGGGCACATAGGATACCTTTGGATTTTCGGATTCGTGTTTGATGATCTTCCGAAGAGCGTCTTGAACTTTGAGCAGAGTGCCGTCGCAAAATCAATCTACCTGACTGAACCTCATAAACTTCTTTTCTTTCTGAGCGTTGAGGAAGACGATCCCAAATTCTGGTTGAAGCAGCATTGCGTTCTCAGGATACATCGACAGTTCAGGAGCTTTCAGATTCGGTTTGAGCAGATTTACCTTCTTTGCTCGGTTCTCGATTGCCATTTGAAAGTCCGTCTATCTCCTATGCAAACAATTGCCTAAACCTAAGAGAAGTGAGAGCAAGAAGTGAGAGCAAGAAGAAGATTGGGAAACCTCTGTCTCCTATGCAAACAATTGCAGAGGAAAGAGTAGTAAAAGACGTAGAGACACAGGTGCCAGAAGAATCCACTGAAGTTCAAATCCAAAAATCACATGTAAATTCCCCAACTCCTCTCAACTATGCACATCATGGCGATTACTCAGACTTCCTCCAACGTCCTGAATTTGCAGACACCCTTGACACTGCAGGGTGGGCAGCAAAAGCTCTGCCACAGAAGCTCCAGATTTCACAATCTCTGGAGTTGATTCTCATATTGATGATGATGATCAAACTCCAAAGGATAATTCGGCTGAGACCCCAGAGGTACTAGATAACCCTTTCCTTCAACCTGGCCTTAATATTCACAGAAGAAGCCCACAATAAGTAATCTCTGCCTCTGACGGTACACAGGGTATGCACCCCCACGTACAGTAACTTTTTGGTACTCATCCTATGTACAACTCCCTAGGTCCAAGGGAAGAAGAGGTAACAGAAGAAGGGGAGACTGGGGTAGAAGTCTCAACCCATAGGGTAGCAACAGAGGTTGAGACCACAGAAGGAGAACAAGTCATTGGATGCTTTACTGAGGAAGAAGCCAGAAAATATGCCTGGATTAACAGAGGCACACAACCAAAACGAAATCCCAGTGCAACCCACACTTCTATTGCCGCCAGTCTAGTGGCAGAGGGCACTCTTTCATCCTCTGTACCATTAATAACCGGGGAAACTATTCCAGGGGAATCCTCTCTAAAGGATTCATCCGTAGTAAGTGATCTATTGCCCAAGATCACAACAGAAATCCTTGCAGATGAATTTGTTTCCTCTGCCACACGCATACAACTAGGACCAAACATCTCTTCAGAGGAGATTAGAGTGCACAAAGACGAAGAGAATCTAGACAAGTCTCCGAGTCAACAGAAGGCTAATCTGGTACCCACTTCTGGATTGTATCTAGACAATGTCATTCACAGAAATTTTGTAGAGTCTAAAGCACTAGATGTTTCTGCTCAAAGATCAGAAGGAAATCCTTCCGTCCTCAACATCAAAACAGGGACGAAAGAAGGTGTCTCAAGAACAGAGACTCACTCTGGGGACGAATGTGTTCCCCCAGAGGTTACAACGAGTTCACATGTATCAAGGGATGAGTTCCAAACCCTTGTCACCTTTGTAAACCAAACAATGAAAGAGTTGCAAAGCTCTTTCAAATCTTTTGCAGAAACATCATCCAGGGCAATCCTTGATCTGAACTAAAATGGACACCTTGTCCACAGAGGTGCAAAACGCCTTAACACAGATGAAGTCCACTGCAACTACCATTGCTACCTCTGCAGCTGCTGAATTCGGAAAAGCCGCCACCACTGCCTTTAAAGACTTTGTCAAACACATTCTTTTGCAACTAAAAGAACGAACCTCAAAATCTAAAGGTCTTACACCTGAAGACCTGAAGAAGGCCTTGGACAAAGTTCAAGAACAAACAACCATAAATACTCAGGCCATGAATCCTTCCGACTACATGACCAGAGCTCAAGTGACAGAACTCGGCCAAGGAATACTTGATCAGATGACCGATTTCATCAAAGCTTTCACCGCTGCCAACGCAAACTATGTCATAGAATTTAAAGAAAACGTTGGCAGAATGCGCTTTAACACAAAAGCAGAGGTTGAAACACTGTTCGGCCTCTGTGATGACTTGTGCGCAAAGATAATTGTTGCAGGGGCTGTTCCACCAAAGAAACCAGATACGTCTTGCAACAGATAAGGGTCAGGATGCCTCTGATGATGATTCTGACGATTCATCAGATCACCCTGAGGGAGAGAATCAAAGGGAAGTAGCTGCAAGCAGAGGTCTACCAGAACCATGAATATCCGCAGAACCCCAGAACTAAAATTCCCTCAACTGAAACCCAAGGAGGAACACAGCAGTCCATAGAGGCAACAACCACCTCTGTGGATATGATCACTGAAGAAACCCAAGTACCCAAAATAGTTCAACAGAATACCACATAGGCAACACCCACCTCTGTGGATTTTCCTTCTGTATTTGGAGAATATGTCCAACCCCAAGAAGTACTCCAACTCCTGACATCCTTCGAAGATGAACTACCTTCCCCAACACCCCAAACCAACCCAAGAACCAAAACTATTGCTCATAAAAGAAAATATCTGAGCAAAACACCTGAAACCTCTCCAACATAACCCAAATCACCAATCAAGCCCTCTGAAACTCAAGTGTCAAAACCAACAGAGGCAATCCACAAACCAACATAAACATCAACAACAAAGCCCTCTGAGACTCAAACGTCAAATCCTATAGAGGCAACCCCATCTCAACAAGCAGAACAGCCGAAGGCAACAGACAAGAGAAAAGGAATTATAACAGAAGAATCGCAGAAGAAAAAGCCCAAACATCAACCTTCGACAGAAAAATTGATGAAGAGCTCTTTCGATGCATATAAGACACCAAAGCCTGAAGAAGAAGACTGGGCTTTCGGCACTACACCTCTGTCAAATATTCATGTTCTGTATCCAAAGACAAAACCTTCAGAATATCGAGTGGTAGAAGTCATGACCAATTAGATGCTCTGCGCAAAAACTTACCTCAGCCACCACCACCACAAATGGAAGAAGTGGTATACAGGTACTTATACAGCAGAATGGGCATAATGGATCAATCAGAACCAACCATTCAAGATCCTGACTTCAGAGCTGACCTCGAAAACCTCTTCACCAGAACAAAACCCAAGCCTAAACACGAAATCTTCTCAACATCCAAGATCGTCAAAGTCCTATATTGTAAGTTCTCAAAAATCCGAACCTGTCCTAAACTCTCTTATAACATCTACAAGGTCAAAAGAGAGAACAAATCAGAGAACCAGATCTTAGGAATCTCAATCCTTATGATCTACCTAATCTTCTGGAATGGACAAAAGAGATCTTCATAACAGATGAAATTCACAGAGCATACAGAGTGATAAGAAAAGCCATACGCGGGAAGCTTCTGTTATACAGCATGGTAGATTTTCAGTTGGCTCGAGATCTTGGGGTAAAAAGATTGACCGTTCAACCACCAGACGACTACTGCCCTCCCTCTGCTACACTAAACTCGATCATCACAAATCCAAGGGTCGGGTTAGTCTTTCTAGATCCTTCTGGTAAATCAAAGTTGTTCGTAGAGATGGACTGTCAGAAGTACGCAACAAGTACTTTGACAGAGTTTAGAGCGACACTAGTGGAACACATAGGATCAAAGCTCATGTATCAAAGTCTTGCCGACAGACTGATAGAGGTTATCAATGCAACAATCAACTTCCGAACTCTCTGCATCAGCTTCTACCATGAGGTCAAACAAGAAGGACTCGACCGCAGAAGTTTCAATGACTTCAAGGATGCCAACGTCTGAGTCAGTCGAACAAATCCCCTATAATATTTTCTTTTTCAATACAATCAAATGTAAATGCCTCTGACATAATCTAATGTGAAAATAAAATGTTCTTGTACTTAGAAAATACTTGCACTTTCACATTTTTAATTTTCACTACTTAGGGGGAGATTGTTAGCTTCAATCTTTCTGTTTGTAAAAGTAGTTAAAATAGTCTAAGTACAAAAGTAACCCACAGAGGCTCTACCGGGTAGCCAAGTAAACCGAGAAGACAGAAGTCTTCAACAGAGGCTCTGCTGGGTTAATCAAGAAGACCGAAGATACAACAGAAGACTCTTTTATGCGAACAAGGCCACAGAGCTTTTGTCATACTTGACAGAGCCTCTGTGGTAAAAAAAGATCTACGCAAAAGATCTGAACAAGGACGAACATGCTGCTTACAATATCTCCCATTCGAAGGTTCTAAATATCAAACGTACAAAGGTGTGACCTGACTACTCCACGTGTCAAACTCTGATAGGTTTCCGCCTAAAGCTGAATACGGAGCATTTAATGAATGTTGTATCTACAACAGTTCCAAAATAGTGTTTTGTACCTTCCAACCACTATTGCTCAACAGTGTCTTAGTACCTTCAGTCCTTATTGTCCCCTTTAAGAGTAGTATAAATAGAAGGTTCATGTGAACTCTTCTATTAAGCTTTTAGCGTAACACACACACCATTAACTGCACATTTCTTGTTAATCCTTTGAAGTTCTTGGTGTTCTTGATATATATCAAATACAGTAATCTTGGAGATATTCATCTGTTCTTACATACTATTTATTTGATATTGTGTGTTCTTCTACCTTACATTATCTTTTAGTTCTTAAATACACTTCCACACCATACAATCTGAACTAACTGAAAGTTAAGATCATTGTTTAAGCAAAACAGGAACCAACAGATATATATATCAATAAACAATTTAAAAATATAAAAATTGTGTGTTTATATTCAACCCCCCCCCCCCATTCTACAAAGTTGTATAACCCCTTTGGGACCGACATCACTTTATGCTTTGAGGCTTTTCTTTTCCTTCTTCTTCATGGCTTTCTCCTTCTTCTTGTCTCTGGTAGCATTATCTTTGTTAGATTTCCCTTCTAGGGGTGTTTTTGAGTCAGAGATTAATGCTAGTAGACCTGCAATAGTGGATTTATCTTTTTGCTTGACAACATCCTTCTCTTGTGCATCAAGAGTTCCATATACATGAGTAAGAGACCATGTATCCAGATCCTGGTTAGCTTGTAGAGACTTATACAGATTTAACTATTCATCACTCAAACTTTTTAAGAACAAGACATTTTTATCTTCCTTCGACCTTACAACCCCTCATTTCTTACATTGTATTATCAGAATGTTGAATCTGTTATAGGTCTGTTGTAAAGTTTCCTCAGGAAGTGCTTTGAAATCATTGTATTCATTAATACATTCGATCCTTCTATTCCTTTATGTTTTAATACCCCCTTCGAGTTGGTTCAGAAATTGATCCCATATTTCTTTAGCCGCAACACAAGAGTCTAATTCTTGGAAAATATCATTTGGAATGGCCATAATCAGGAGTCTAACTGCTTTAAGATCATTTTCCATTTTAAGATTTTCTTCTTTTGTAAAACCAGTGGTTTTAGCTTCGAAGTGAGCAGGAATCTCAGCAGCTGTTTCTGTAGCAGGAACACAAGGAACCAATACCATGGGTTGGAATGGTCCATTTGTGACAGATCGCATAAGATCTCTATCCATGCCATCAAAGAAGTTAACCATCCTGATCTTCCATTGAGGGTATTCATCCCTCAGAAGAGTAGGAGTTTTGGTTAAAGAACTGGCCGTATAAGTAGCATTTTTGTTGTTGTTCGCCATTTTAAGAAAAACAGAGTATGAAGATTTTGAAAGAGTTTTGAATAGAAAGTAGATGAACAGTAAAGCAATGGAACAGTAAACGTTGTAGAAATGATTTCCAAACTTACTGGAACACTTAAACACGTATCAATAGCTTTAACAGAGGAGTTTCGGGTTTTGTATAAAAAATAGGGTATATCTTAAAGCTTGAAAAAACAAAACACAATCAACAAGAGTGAATCAACTTGGTATGATTGGATCGATTTGATTTAAGCAAATCAATCTGCTCTGATACCAATTGTAGGCTCCCAGATTCACCTCGTCTCATACAACGTGTTTGTGTATGAGTGATTGTGTGTAGCATAAAACATGAGAGAATAACAATATAATGAATAGTAATAGATAACAATATTGAATAACAAATTGCTCGTATATTGAAATATGAATAACACCAAGAACACTTTCTTGTGTGTGTATTCTGAAATCTCTCAAGCTATTGATCGTACGCTAGAAGTGGAATGGAATTGTGCAGTGATAGTGCTCTCACAATTCTAGTAAAGATTCTTACAATTCTCGAAAATTTGTGTGTTACACTAACGTTCTATTTATAGCCTGATAAAGCAATAGACAATGTACTATCAAACCCTGTGATTACACGTGGAAAGCATGTCTTCGTCCTTTTAAGGTTGACAAGGAAAGTGCGAACACATGTCTATCACTTAGAGATTTCTACAAGACTTAGGATTCACAGAGGTCTTCATTTATCATAAGTCATTTGCTAGAGCTCTGAAGGTTTTCTGGAGAATTGTTCTCTGATGGACTTATCAGAGGTCTTCTGCCAGAGCTCTGACGATCTCTGATGGTCTTCTGTTTGTTCTTCTGTTAAGTCCTCAGCTAGATCTCTGGTGTCCTGTCCTCTGACGTCCTTCTGACTTGTGATATTTTCAATACTTTTACAAAGTCGTACTTGGGGCTAACAAACACTACACCCATAACAACAGAGGTCTCCATCCCAACTCAAGCTGAAACTTCAACTCCTCTGATGGCACAAATGACATACCATATGCGACAGAACTGGTGAATGAACCAATGAATGTACCTACACAAGTAGAACTTGATACTGCTAATGACCATCTACCTCGGATGACCAAATGAACGAAGAGTCATCCATAGAGCCAAATCATTGGTGATCCTTCTGACAAGGTAAAGACTCAAACAACCACTACCAGCTTTTGTTTCTACATAAACTTTATCAGTGTGATCGAACCAAAGAAGGTCTCTGAAGCCCTAGAAGATCCAAATTGGGTAGAAGCTATGCAAGAGGAGTTTTTACAGTTTGAGCGCAACGAAGTATGGTCCCTTGTACCTCTGCCAAAAGGCAAAACTGCCATTGGGGCCAAATGGGTTTTTAGGAACAAGAAGGATGTACATGGACTGGTAATTAAAAACAAAGAAAGTTAGTGGCTAAGGGATATTACCAAGAGGAAGGAATAGACTACGAGGAAACCTTTGCCCCTGTCACACGCTTAGAGGCCATCAGAATCTTTCTGACCTTTGCAACCCACATAGGTTTTAAGGTGTATCAAATGGACGTGAAATTTGCTTTCCTCAATGACCAAATACAAGAAGAAATGTATGTCTAACAACCACCAGGATTCGAGAGTTCCAAGTACCCAAATGATGTCTACTTTCTAGATAAGGCCCTCTATAGACTAAAACAGGCCCCAGAGCTTAGTATGAACGACTCTCGAATTTCTTGCTTAAAAATCATTTCGAAAGAGGTACAACAGATACTACATTGTTTTATAAAAGATAGAAAGGTGAGATTTTACTTGTACAGATATATGTTGATGACATCACATTTGGTTCTACAAATGAAGAGTGTTGTAAGAATTTTAAAAACTCATGAAGAGTGAGTTTGAAAGGAGCATGATGGGAGAACTAAACTTCTTCCTCGGGCTTCAGGTCAAACAAACAACAAAGGGCATTTTCATAATCCAATCAAAATATGTTTCTGATATTTTTTCAAAATTCAAGCTCCCTAACTCTTCCATTACAAAAACCCCTATGGCCACTGGATCTAAGTTACACTCATATCCAAACGGTAAATCTGTAGAGTGTAAACTCTATAGAGGCATAATAGAGTCTCTTCTATACTTAACAGCTAGTAGACTAGATATTATGTATGACACTTGTCTATGTGCAAGGTATCAAGCATATTCTAAAGAATCTCATCTTTATGCTGTGAAGAGGATCTTTAGATACCTTAAAGGAACCAAAAATCTTGGTATCTGGTATCCAAAGAACTCTGGCTTTGATCTAATGGCTTATAAATATTCAGGTTATGGAGGATGCAAACTAGACAAGAAAAGTACCTCTGGAAGTTGTCAATTTCTAGGAGAAAAACTAGTGAGCTGGACATCAAAGAAACAAAATTGTGTCTCTACATCTACGGCAGAAGCAGAATATGTTGTTGCTGCTAGTTGTTGCTCACAAGTGATGCGGATGAAAACTCAGCTCAGAGACTATGGTCTACATATCAAGAAGATACCCATCCTCTGTGACTCAAAAAGTGCCATTGCCATCTCTGTCAAAAGGAACGATAGATAAAAATGGGTTAAACATACACACAATGCCTGAAATCATCTCTTAAGGTCCACATGATATGGTCTACTACACCCTTACCCAATATCCCTGTGGTTGTCTTCACTACTCAATGCAATATTATAGCGAGATCACTCTATAATCACGACAAGGAATTTGAAAAAGTGTATACGAATTTTGTGTTTAAATCCCTTGAAATGAAAAACGTCTTTTAGGCTCAAATCTCGCTATTAGGTGGTCTCCACTAATGTCCCTAGTCATGTCTTTTCCCGGTCCTTCCCTAATGGTCACGTTACTATCATAAGATTCTCCCCACAATGGTTGGTCTCAATCATCCAAAACAAAAAAATAGCTACAATGATCTAACCATTCATAAGCATAGGACGTCAACGTTCATAAACGGGGCCCGATTGGTAACCCCAAACCTTAGCCACACATTATCCTCAATGTATAAGTAAGTGGTACAACGTGCAAATAAATATTGTGTGTTGTTATTATAGTCATCCAACAGAAACAAATAAAACCATATATCATCAAGAACAATCAAAACAAAAGAGATCATGAAATCCGCTCATCCGTCCTCCTCATCCCGACTCTTATCTCATCATAAAATCGGCGCATATAGGGAGGCGTGTTGCCGACATTCTCGGCCGCCTCCGCTGGTGGTGCAACCGAGTCAAAATCTAGGTCACTGTCTGAGGCACTCTCGGGCGATACATGGACTGGTTCTGCAAGTCGTCGCCTCTGAAAATCCGGATCCGCCTGCCTCCTTTCCTCTAACTTCGTTGCCGCAGTGATTTGGTGCCTATACTGGGTCTTGCAGAAATCCTTTTTGGATGCAGTGAGGTGTCTAATCGGGTCACCTGCTTCCCTACAAAAATGTGTTATCAAGGAAGGAAACGGTAGAATACCGTCGAGGGTCATACCTGCATCCAAGATTTCCATCCAAATCATGTGCCCGATATCCATCGGGAGATTGTTGTGTAGGGAGTAAAGGACTTCCGTAACTTAGCTGTCGGCGGTGGTGTTGTGCGAAGAAGGATTTAGAGAAGCCTTGACAAACAACATGAGAAAGGCTATGTTCGTATGCATCTCGCTCTTCAATATATTCTGGTGTATCTTGTTCCATCCGGTGTGCCCATTGTGCCTTAGAGAGGCGGCGATGGCTGGACTCAACTGCTCTCGGAACGCCGGGTGGGGAGATAACCCATATATGGCACTAAGCTCGGCCCGGCGAGGGGCATGGAAGTATGCATCTATGTCGTTCGGAGAGATCCGTACTTCCTTGTCGCCCATTTTTACCACACAGCGGTCATGGTAGATAGCGGGAATCATACAGGCGAAAAATTCTCTAACCGTCGCAATGCAAAACATAGGAGGGGTTCGGATGAACCTCTCCGAATGATGTTGCCGTATGATCTCCGGTACCCTCGAGCCGGCCGGTAAGTCCACGATCTTGATTCCTCGTTCCCCGAAGGGATTGCATACATTTGCCCTCATTTGCTCGTGACACTCATCTTTATCCGGGTTTTCCTTATCAAACATCCGACGTCTCTTATTTGCTTGGATGCTCTCATATTCTGGAAAGGAGAGGTGCGTGCTCGGATGGTGCCTCATTATCTGCAAAAATAAATAAACTCAAATAAGTTATCGCGCTCATAGCCACCACTAACCTCGGTAAAACCTAAGTGAAACTTAGGTTTGTTGCATCTCCTTTTCTTTACGTCTGTGTACAGAAAAACGCACAATTCCCGTGCATGTAGATTACCAATAAAATACTGTTTAGCTCATACATTTTAACCACAGTCACCATAAAATTCCCTAGTGCAACATCTAAAATGTTACACTCATTTGCACTGGTGAACAATAAATCGAACCCCAAACCTAAGTGAAACTTAGGTTTGGCTATACTTGCACTAAAAGACAAAACCCATAAAATTAACGAAGGGACTTCATGTTGCCAAGAAATCCCTCACGTAACATTTTTTCACAAAAGTGGGAATATTCCACACAACCACAGATCCTACCATATTTATCCCCATTTGACTTCCCAAAACTTCCCATCACAGATTTTAGGCAAAAATCCTCACTAAAATTACATACCCAGTTGCATACAAGAATAATATCATCATATGAACATATAACGAGCATGTAATCAAAATCTAAGCATGAAATATCATAAGAACAATACAATTATGAGAAATCTAGACACTGGGCAAACAACAGCAACGCACTTGGAAGCACGAATGGAAGATGTTGGTTCCTGTTTTGTTTAAACAAGATTATCAAATCTATTAGTTCAAGTTTAATGTTTGATGCGGAAGCGTATTTGAAGAACTAACAGATATGTTTGATAGATTTAGAGCGAAATATAGATAAACAGTGAACAAAATATAATTACTCAAGGTTTACTGAATGTATATATTAAGAACAGATTAAGAACAAAGAGTAAGGAAAGCTTTAAAACAAATATGACTTTTAAAGTGTTTAAGCTTTGTGTTCTTGATGATATCGTTATCGGTTGATTAATTGATCGATTGATAAGGAAGAACTCAACATGAGTCTTCCTTATATACTACTCTAAAGGGGACCATAAAGCAGGTTACTATTCAGAACAGTACTGATGAATAGTTGAACGGATGTCGTGAACAGTTGGAGGGATGGTAAGAACATTCAGACGTGCTGTATTGAATTTAATGCAGCAGACGTCTATTATGTACTAAGCCCTATTGAATCCAATCAGAGTTTGACACGTCGACGTTGGACAGGGCATGTTGCCATGAAAGTTGATGAACGGGTCCTAGAACAGTAGCAAGATATTATAAATATCTTTGAAGTCTTTGTTGAGGACCGCAGAGACTCTGTGAAGTGTTACAGAGGTTCTGAGGTTTGGTCCTTCGTAGAGCAGTCTTCTCCTGATTCCGAGTCTTGGGTCTTCTTGGCGAGTACAACAGAGGTTCTGTAGGAAGCCTCTGTCGCTTCTGTAGCTTCTTGACCTTGATCTCTCGGTAATGTCGGCAGATCCTCTGAGAGAGGTTTTCTTCACTTAGCCTATTTTTCACTACTTCTAAATACTTCTATGATTTGGAAGATTGAAGCTAACAATCTCCCCCTAAGTAGTGAAAAATAAAAAATTTATTTTTGAGTTTAGTTAGGCTAAGTTAGATAAGACAGAGGTTAAACAATACCTCGAAATTTCTTTCATTTAGAAATATGCCAGAGGCATTTTACATTTGAGTACAATGAAAGATAAATTGACTTTGTTTGCAGAGATAGGAGTTATGAGAATCAGATTTTGGCATCTTTGAAATCGTTGTAGCTTCTGTTGTCTCTGCCGACTCTTCTTATCTCTTTGTAGAATCTGATGCAGAGTTCTCTTAGGCGGATTGTGGCATCTATTTCTTTGATGAAAGTATCTGCATCATCTCTATCCATTTTCTCTGTACCTCTGTATTTTACAAGGCTTGCTCTGAATTTGTTCAGAGTACTGGTTGCGTACTTCTGACAATCCATGAGTACAAAAAGTTTAACCTGGCCTTGTGGGTTTTGAAATACTAACCCAAATCTTGGTTCTCTGATGATTGAGTTGGGCACAACGTCTGGTGGGCAGCGATCCTCTGGTGGTCGTAGATCTAGATGTTTGAGACCAAGATCCTTTCCCAGCTGAAAATCTATCATGCTGTATAGCAGAAGCTTTTCCCTCGTCGCTTTTCTCAATACTTGATAGGCTCTGGTATTTGGCTCTGTGTTGTAGTTGTCTTTTGTCCATTGTAGAAGGTCAGGTAGATCGTAAGGATTGATGTTTCTTAAGTCAGCATCAACGAAGGTAGATTCTGAATTGTTCTCTCTTCTGACTTTGTAAAGATTGTACCAGACCCTTGAATAGGTTCTTGTGAAGGAGAATCTGCAGAAGATCACCTTTTTGATCTTGTCAATTGAGAAGACATATGCTTTGGTTCTTGGCTTTGTTCTTGTGAAGATGTTCTCAAATTCTTCTCTGATCCTTGGATCTGTCACATGATCTACTGGATGATTTGTTTGATAGGATTGTTTGTAGAGGTATTTGTATACCACTTCTTCCATCTCTTCATGTGTTGGACCAGGTCGTGGAATTTGTCTTCTGAGACTCTCCATCTGTTGAACAACTTCTGCAGCTCTACCAGTTAGAGGAATTTCTGACAGAGGCTTCAATCCATGTGCCCAGTCAACTTCTTCGGGTTTTGGGGTTTGAAAGGCGTCAAACGCACTCTTCATTAGTTTCTCTGTTGGCTTTGGCAATGTTTTCTTCTTCTTAGGCTCTTCTGTCAGTATCCCTTTGCCCTTATCTTTTGCTATTGTCGTGGCAGAACCTGTTGCTTCTGTGGGTTTTGAGGTTGGCACTTCTGTTGGTTTGATGGAGGTTGCTGAAAGAACAGGATCTAATCTTACAATCAATATAGAAGCAGTAATTGAGAAGTTGTATGATCAAGCCCAATTGTATTCAATGATGAACAGAATTACAAATCTAAGAGAGAGAGAATCTCAAAGATTACAAAGAATGAATACAAAGTTATACGGGAAAAATCAATCAGTTAGCAACATAGAGCTAACTACTATTTATACTGCAACGGACATCTTAAAGCTACAGTACAAATAAGAAAGACTAATAAGAACATAACACGTGTCATAATTAGTTTATAAAATACTAAGTAAAGTATCTCGTCATAAGTTCTGAACAGGTAGTTCAGAACTTCTGAACATTCTTCTGATAAAGCTTCTCAGATCTTCTGACTCCTTAACTCAGACATCTGACTTCTCTTTCTAGACTTCTGATTTCACTGATCAATACTTCTGAGCTTTCACAGTCAGACCTCTGACTTCTCTACTCAGAACATCTGAGTCTTCTTATCAGATCTTCAACACTTGGTTTATTGACAAAACTTCAGATCTAACAATCTCCCCCTTTTTGTCAAATAAACTTAAACTTTGCATCATCCAGTTCTTTCAGAGCAGGAACAATTTTCTGAAGTAGCACATTTCTCAGATTAAGCCTTTTATCAATTTTGTCAATGATTTCTTGAATAATTTCAACTTGCTGATTGATTACTTCTTGAGTCATGTTTGCTTCCTTCACTTTCAGCATCTTTTTCTCCAAATTATGCTTTATGATTCTTAAAGTTCCAGAACAGTATTTTGCGGTTTCCTTTGCTCTGAAGAAAATCTTTCCACTTTTGTTTTTAAAAAATACTCCCAAATCTGGATATTTGTGAACACTTCCAGTCTTTAACTTCTTTTTCTGTTCATGATCTGTGTTGGGATTTGCCAGATAAACACATGACTTTTGTAGGTACAAAGCTATTTGAAAATCTGTATAACAGTGCCACCTTAAGATGTAGAACATGGCCTCAATTACCACACTTCTGCCCTTCCTTTCATTTCTGTCTTTGTTCGACTCTTTGGAGCATAGAAAGCTGTGTAATCTGTAGAAGTCAACTACTGATAGTTTCTCAAAATCTGCATCAGTAAAGTAATAAACCTTGCCATCTTCTCTCAGAACTTCAAAAGATAAGTACTCCATCTTTCTGAATTTCTTAACCCTCAATTCTCTGATTCCAGTGATTAAAAAATCTGAGTAAACAGCTTGCTTTGTTTTGCCAAGACATCTTAATTTTTCAGCCAACCAGATCTGAGTCTCCTTAGGTCTATCATAATACACATCCAAGAATTGTACTTCTTTTGGTTTGAAGAACTCAGGTAAATCAAATTCAAGAAAGTATCCATTTAGATCAATGGATATTTCATCTTCTTTTGGTTCAGACTGTTCAGCTTGATCAAAACTAGTTATCTGCACATTCTGAGATGTTGTGTTCTGCACTTCTTCAACTTCATCTGACAAAATTTCATTCACTTCATACTCAGCAGGAAACACAAAATCATTATGTAGAATCTTTTTGGGATTCACCTCAGATAGCAACCATTCACTACTGTTTCTGATTTTTCTTCTAAGATCCAACCTCCTCTTCACACAGTTTATACATCTCTTCTTTAAACTCTCTTTTTCAGTTTCCACACTTACTTCCATTTTAATCAATAACCAATTCAGAGTTGCATCACTGTACTTCACCAACTCTTTTAATCTGAACAATTCAAGCCTTTCGTGAACTATATATGTGAACCCTTCTGTCTCCATTCCTTCATTCACAAATCCCTTCAAACGCACATCAACTTCTGTTTTCTTTGTGGGAGAACTCAGATTACACTTTTCTTTTCTTTCTTCAATAGCTAATTGGAAGTCATACAAGTATATATTTCTGACATAAATACCCAGAAGTCTTCTGCATTCAATTTCTATCAAGGCTTCTTCAGTGCTAGCAAAGAACTTGACTAGAAAGATCTGATCATCAAGAGTCAATCTGTGAAAATCAAAAGTAGACATGGAAACCTTTGTATTTCTTTCTTTCAGTACTTCCATTCTAACAAACATTAAACCATTGAATTCATCTTGTTGAAACATCAGAACTTTCTCAATTCTTTTCTGAATATGCAGTTTTGAGTCAGGAACTCTGAACCTGTTAGAAGCTTCTGAGTAGACCATCTGAGCTCTGTCATCCATAAAACCATCAATGTTACTTTCCAAAGGCTCATACTCTCCTTCTGTGTAGTAGAGATTATCATATATTTCCTCAGGAAAAATATCATCATGAAATTGTCTGGCTAATGGCACATCACTTAACTCTAGAATGAAATCACATACAGGTTCTTCTAGTCTTTGCAATTTAATCTTTGGGATCTCAATTGGTTTTCTGAATACATACTCAGAAGGCATAAAGAAGTCTTTCACTTTCACATACTCTTCTTCTGTATTTAACTCATCACAAAAGTTAAATCTAAAATCATCTTCAAAATCCTAAGTATAATTCACAGTTCTGTCTTCTTCTCCCATTAGATCAATAGGTCTTACCATTTTTATTCCTTGCTGAACTTTTTGAACATTCAAAGCTCTGACTAAATTATTATGCATCCTTCTGATCAACTCTTCACTTAACCTCCTTTCTTTTAATTCAGAATCCGTCATATTTTCTTTGTTATACACCACAATATCTGTACACATGTTGACCACTTCACTTTCCACTGTCTTTTCTGATCTCAATACAGATTCCTCAATAGCTTCAGTTTCATCTGAGTTTCTTTCCATTTCTATGTCTAAGTTCAATTCCTCTGTTTTATCTGAATCACCACCATCTGTACTTTCCAACTCCATTTCCTCTGTATCTGAACTATCAATCTGAACTATCTGAGTTATTGCCTTTAAATTTTCCTGTGTCTGATCTTCTGAACTTTTTGTACTAGCTAATTGCATATCTGCCATCTCAAAATCTTCTATGCCAATATCATCATCAGAACTTAACCTTTGTCTTTTCTCCCCCTTTTGATGATCATGAGGCTCATTATCATCAAACTTTCTTTTCAAGTTCTGATTAAAAGTAACTTCAGGTTCAGCTTCTGCAATGGGAACAGGATCAAGAGGCTTTGAAGTAGAAGCCAAAGATACACTCAGTACTTTCAGTATTGATTCCTGCATACCTTGCATTTGTTTTAACATATCTTTTTGAAAACCAGACATTATATCCACGATCTCCTTTTTGTGAGAATCCAAGGATTTCTTTACATCATCTACTTTGGTTTCAACAGAAATCAACTTTTTCTCCAACACAACTTTCAACTCTGACATCTCATCATTCAAATCCTCCACCTTCTTCTCCAAATTTTCTACTTTTTCCCCCATCTCCTTGTTTTGTTTCTGAATCTTTTCAAATTCAGAAGTTTCTAACAGTGAACCTGAACCAACAGATGGTCCAGTTTTCATGTGCCCAGAGGGCTCATGGCCTGTAGATAACACACAGTCATCTTGTACAACAGATGCACGTTTAAATGAGGCTTTTGTAATGTTCACCTCACCAGGACTTCCATCCAATCCTCGACACCCAACATTAGGTATGTCTATGAATGTTGTTTCAGGAATACGAAATTCCTGATTTGTGCAAGTGTCAAAAGGAATTTCAGGCTCAATATGAATAGGACTGTGATATTCAGACTCAATGTGTTGAAAAATAAATTGGGATTTATCACCTCCCTCCAAATGAGTTTGGGATGGTTCCCCGGATTTGTGTGAAACAGTAGCATGTTGAAATGCTTCTGAGTGGATATGGATGGGTTGTTCAAGATCCACCACTAGGTCCATGGTGTTTGTTTCAATATTGGACACCAAGAGATGTGAACCAATAGCATTTGTGGTTACCTGGTCAAGATTAGCTGGTTCAGATGCATCTCTTTCTGTTTGAACCTATGTTGACAATCTCTCATCCTCATCACTCTCATTCTGTTTTTCCTCACCAAATCTAACCAAGCTCTCAGAATTTTCCCTCTCAGGTCTCTCAGAATGTTCACCCATCTGAACATCCTCCCCCTCTCTAATTCGACTAGACCCCTCACCTCTCTTCTCAGGTTGGTCCTCTTGGGTAGGGATTTGAGGTAATTCAATTCCCATAGAGGTGCAATAAGCTTTTAAAATCCCACTCTCCCTTGGAATATAGTTCCTAAGTGATTTTGGCAATAGTTTATGATTGGGATAGTTTTCAAGTCTTGTTACTGAGGTCATCTTACCCAAATAAAATGTAGGACCATGCTCTTCATTTGTTCTTCTTGAGATTGTTCTGTTTTCCTGCATGGCATACCAAATAACAATTTGCCAGTACCTTATGTAAGGAATGTATGTCAGTGGAGCATCCTTTGTTTTCTTCTGAATTGCTTTCTGATTCTTCTCAAATGTATTCTTCATATCTTCCCAAAGTATTAAAGTATAGTCATAATGCCTATTCTTCACTAAACCCTGAAATATCTGAAGAATTTGTTTAGAACCTTGATCAGCAGAACTATTCTTCCCTGACACACATTTATTTACCACATGAAAGAAGCAAGCCCAAATAGGTGGTAATTTGTTTCTTCTGAACAAACTGAGAGTCCTCAATCCTTCATTGTATCCCAACTTCATAAACTCTGCTATTAATTCCTCTGTTAAGGGTGAGTCCTCAAAATCTGTTCTTCTTTGTACATCATCTTTCTCTGGTAAATTCAGCATTTCTCTTAGTGCAGAAATAGATAAGACAAATGTCACTCCTCCAATTTCAGACACAAACTTATTATCTTCTAACCTAAGATGTTTCCACCATTGTTGTATGTACTGAACAGCACATTTTTACTTCTTGTAAACCATTTTCTGTACGGATGATGTTTGAATAACTCCATGATAATTCTGTGTTCAGGCTTAAAACGGCTTTCCTCAAATAATATAACACAGTTATTTTCAGATAATTTCAGCCATTCACTCTCAGGAACAATTCTTTCCACTAAAATAGATCTATCTGACATAATAGAACCTGCAGCACTCTGTTCATGTTCAATATTAACGTTTACCTCATCCGCATTTCCTTCAGATTCATCCATTTGTTCATCTTCTCCATCATTTCTTATTGCCCCTTCCTCTGCAACTCTATTTTGTACTTCATCATTTTCCGAATCGGATGAATCCATTATCGATTTTGTAGAATGTAGAGAAATTGGACCACTTCTTCGTATTTCAGACATGGTTTGAGAAGAAAACAGACTCAAAGAACTCTGGATTTGATTCGTATCTCACGTTTCGCTCTGGAATTTGAAAGAAATTTGAAATAGGGATTTTAAGACCTATTTAAAATCCGCGAAGTTGAAAGGTTTGACGGAAAACCGAAATCAATGTTATAACGGAGTCAACACATTTGAAATACCACAAAGAATTTAAATGAAATGCGTGGCATTGTCAAACAAATATGAAGCTGACACGTGTTAGTGGATAGAATTTTGACTCAAGTCAAAGATCTGAATAACACGCACAGATGTTCTGATTCCATGACTCAGAAGAATTTTGCCTTGTAACCAAAATGTCATTTAAAATCAACTTCTGACCAATATAAAACGTTTTGATTATTCAGAAGAGGTTTGAACAGATAGAAGCACTTTTTATCATCAAAATTCTGTTCATGTTATGATGATTTAAAAAGGATCATTTAAAATCTTATATCTGAATATGAAAAGTTTTTAATTCAGATATAGTTTGAATAACAAAAAATTTATCATTAAAAGCTTGTTCTTAGAATGATCAGCGATAAGAAATGAAAACAAATCTTTTAAGCATCACAAAATGATTTCCAAAAGAATTTTGATGCTCCCCTTGACTTGAGCATGCATTTGACTATTAATGATACATAAAGATGAGATAAAAAGATAATAGAAGAAGCATAATCCATACAGTTGAAGTTATTTGTATTTCTCAAAAATAAATTTTTGAAAGTTAGATTGCTGAAGTATTGACTCAGATTCTCTGACCTTAAGATTCAGAGGTATTGATCTCAAGACTCAGAAGTTCTGAACTCAAGACTCAGAAGTTCTGATCTCAAGACTCAGAAGTTCTGATCTCAAGACTCAGAAGTTCTGATCTCAAGACTCAGAAGTTCTGATCTCAAGACTCAGAAGTTCTGAATCTTAAGACTCAGAGTTCTGAGTACACTACTCAGACAATTTTACTTAGAAAAATTTAGCATTTTTAAGAAAGAAAAAAATATTTTCAATTAGGCAGATTAAGCATTCCTATTTTACATATGAGAAAAGAAAACCTTTTGTGATCAAGAGGCTTTGTGAACAAGTCAGCCAATTGATACTTTGTATGCACAAAGTGCATCTCTATAGTTCCTTTTTCCACATAGTCCTTTATAAAATGATACCTCACATCTATATGCTTAGTCTTCGAATGTTGAACAGGGTTCTGAGTAATGGCAATTGCACTTTCTGAGTCACAATAGATGGGAATCTTGTTAAGCTGATATCCATAGTCCATGAGTTGTGTTCTCATCCACAATGTTTGAGAGCATGAAGCAGCAGCAGCAACATACTCTGCTTCAGCAGTTGAAGTGGATACACAATTCTGCTTCTTTGATGCCCAACTCACTATTTTATCTCCCAAAAAGTGACAAACACCAGATGTACTCTTTCTGTCCAACCTACTTCCTGCATGATCAGCATCAGTGAAAGCAGTCAATTTGAAGTCAGATTCTTTTGGATACCATAAACCTAGATCAGGTGTTCCTTTGAGATATCTTAAAATCCTTTTGACAGCCAACATATGTGATTCTTTCGGGTTAGATTGAAATCTAGCACAGAAACAGGTAGAAAACATGATATCTGGTCTACTTGCAGTCAAATAAAGTAATGATCCAATAATGCGTCTATAAAGTTTGATATCTGCTGAAACACCTTTGAGATCAGCATCTAACTTTATGTTAGTTGCCATAGGTGTTCTCATAGAAGCACAATCAGACATTTTGAACTTTTTCAGAATATCTCTGACATATTTTCCTTGATTTATAAAAATACCTTTTGGTAATTGTTTGACTTGAAGACCAAGGAAAAAATTCAGTTCACCCATCATGCTCATTTCAAATTCAGATGACATGATTTTTGAAAAATTATCACATAATTCTGGACTGGTAGAACCAAATATTATGTCATCAACATAAATCTGAATCAGAATCAAATCATCACCCTGTTTCTTTAAAAACAAAGTTGTGTCAATCTTACCTTTCTTGAATCCTGAACCTAACAAGTGTTTAGTAAGAGTGTCATACCAGGCTCGTGGTTCTTGTTTTAGACCATATAAAGCTTTGTCTAAAATATAAACATGATCAGGGAATTCTGGATCAACAAAACCTTCAGGTTGATGGACATACACCTCTTCATTAAGTTTGCCATTTAGAAAGGCTGATTTGACATCCATTTGATACACCTTGAAATTTTTATGTGCAGCATAGGCTAAAAATATTCTGATTGCCTCTATTCTTGCCACTGGTGCAAATGTCTCATCATAATCAATTCCCTCTTGTTGACAGTATCCCTTAGCAACCAATCTTGCCTTGTTTCTGATGACAACACCTGATTCATCCTTTTTGTTTCTGAACACCCATTTAGTTCCAATAATAGATTTACCTTCAGGCTTTGGGATGAGTCTCCAGACTTTATTTCTTTCAAATTGAAGCAATTCCTCTTGCATTGCTGAAATCCAGTCTGGATCCTCTAAGGCTTCATTAGCTTTCTTTGGTTCAATCACACTCAAGAAACCAGCAAACATTGCTTCATTTGCTGTAGCTGATCTGGTTTTTACTCCTGCTGAAGGATCACCTATTACTTGATGAATAGGATGATTTTTAGTCCATTTATTTGCACTAGGAAGTACATCAATCTCTGAATAATTGTTGTTTGCATCATTCTCATCAATGATTGCTTGTAATTCTGAACTGTCCCCTTGTTCTGATGTATGAATAGGAGTCATATCCAAGTTTGGGTTCTGATTAATGAAGTCAGAATTCTGAGTGACTTATTCAGAGTTCTGAGTACAAGAATCAGAATTCTGATTACAAGGTTCAGAATTTTCACCACTTGTATGTATTAGATTTGGACATTCCTCTGATGGACCTTTGTCAGAAATTACAGTTGATTGAACTATTTCTGGAGTCTTATTTTTCATCTCTTTGACCATCTTTGGGTTTTCATATTCTGCATAAGAATCAGAAATTAGTTCACTAAAAGCATCCTTAAACAGTAAATTGAGTTCTGAACAAATGGGATTAGAATCTGTATCAGAAGTCATTTTTGTCTTGTTCAGCATGAGTTCTGAACTGTCTTGTTCAGAAGTCCGCATTCTGGCTTCATCAAAAGTTACATTTATGCTCTCCATCATCCTCTTGGTTCTTCTATTGTAGATTCTGAATGCTTTGGAAGTTAAAGAATAACCCACAAAGTATCCTTCATCTGCCTTTTTATCGAATTTGGCAAGATTTTCTCTGTCTCTAAGAACATAGCACCTGCAACCAAAAACATGAAAGAATTTGATTAATGGTTTTCTTTTATTTATCAGTTCATAAGCAGTCTTATTTAATCTCTTATTGATTAAAGTTCTATTTTGTTTAAAACAAGCAGTTGCAATTGCTTCAGCCCATAGGAAAGTAGGAAGATTTGCATAAGCCAGCATTGTTCTCGCAACTTCAACTAGAGTTCTATTCTTCCTTTCAACAACACCATTTTGTTGAGGAGTTCTGATAGCAGAAAAATTGTGAGAAATCCCAGAACTTTCTAAAAAATTCTGAAGAGTCTCATTTCTGAACTCTGTTCCATTATCACTTCTGATTTTCTGAACTTGAAGTTGTAAGAGAACTTGAATCCTTTTGATAAAATTTATCAATATAGTAGCAGCTTCTGACTTAGCTCTTAGGAACTCAACCCATGTGTATCTGGAGAATTCATCAACAATCACAAGCATATATTTCTTTCCTCCCATAGATTGAACTGAAATTGGACCACAAAGATCAGTATGAATCATTTCTAATGGTGCTTTGCAAGATGAGTCCATTTTTAATTTGTGAGAACTCTTTTTCATCTTGCCCATTTCACAAGCTGAGCATAATGATTCTTTTTCAAATTTAAGCTTTGGTAAGCCTTTAACCAGATGTTTTGCAACGAGATTATTAAGATCTTTGAAATTCAGATGAGAACATCTTCTGTGCCAAAGCCAGCATTCATTTGCAGTTGATTTTGATAAAAGACAAACTGTATTTAATGTTTTCAATTTTGAAAAATTAACTACAAATAAGTCCATATGTCTTTTGGCCCAGAAAACTTTAACATCATTTTCAGTTAAAATCATGCAACCTGTTATTTGAAACTTAATTTGACAAAGACTGTCTAAAAACTAACTTATGCTGAAAATATTATGCTGTAATCCTTCAACATAGAAAACCTTTTGGATAGTCAGATCCCCTTTAGTTAAATCCCCATAACCGTTGACTTGTCCTTTGCTGTTATTTCCAAAGTTTACTGCTCCTCCAGCCTTTTCTGTGAAGTTTGATAGAAAAGACTTATGACCTGTCATGTGTCTTGAAGCTCCTGAATCTAAAAACCACACATGACAGCCCTGCAAAAGGATCAGTTAGGTTTAGGTACCCATTTTGGAATGGGTCCATCTTTGTTAGCTTTGTCATTGGATTTAACATTAGTACCTTTTACTCTCCACTCAAAATCTTTCTTCAAACACCACTTTCCTTGAACTTTTATGAAGTCAGAACATTTTCTGCTTACAAGCTTGTTCAAATTCTTTTTGAGATTTGTAACTTTTGGTTTTGCTATATTTTCAACTTTCTTTTCTTTTATCTTTTCTTTCTTCTGAGTCTGAGGAACAGAAATTTTCTTCTTTTCTGTATTTTGAGGAACAGAAACTTTCTGAATATCTTTTCTTATGTATGAAACAGAAGTTATTTTGACTTGACATTTATGAGAATATTGGAATGAATCATTTTTACATCTAACACAAACAAGATTTTTCTTTGCAAGTGACAATAAATCTGAAACATAGATCATTTCATTTTTATTGATATTGTTCAGAGTACAATTGCCCTTATTACAAGAATTTCTAGCTTTGAGTTCAGACGTAGATTTCATTCTAAGCTTCTCAAGATCCCTTTTCAGATCATTCAACTTTGCAAGATCATCTTTCCTTTTGCTTTCTTCTTTTTCTGAAAAATTCAAGTTCTTTTTGTTAGAAGAATTAGATGATTCACCTTTTTCATATGTACTTGATTCATTAAAGAATTTATCATTTTCTCTTGAAGCATTAATTTTAAAAAGATCATACTCAGTCTTCAGTTTTTCAAGCTCTGTTATTTTCTGAATAAAAATATTCTTTTCTTTCAAAGCTTCTTCAAGTTTAGTATCCACCTCACAGAAATCATTTTCAAGTTCATCATAAGCTTTCCTTAAGTCCTCAAGTTCTTGACTCACAAGATTAAATCTCTTTTCAAGTTGTAAAAATTCATCTGATTTTGTTTCAGAAAATCCAGTTGAATCAGACTTCTGACTACCTAAGTCAGAGTTCTGATTTACAGACTCAGATGTCTGATCTTTAGACTCAGAGTTCTGACTACAAAGTTCAGAATTCTGACTAGAAGTTTCAGACTTCTGATTGACTGTTTCAGAATTTTTACTTGTGTCAAATATGCTCTCAATGTCATGATATGAAAAACTTGGTTGTTTATTTTTGTAGCTGAAATTTAAAGAATCATACTTGAATTTAGTATCATTGTATCTTGGCTTCTCATCTGTTGGTTTAGAAACTTCTTTCTTAACCTTTTCTTCTGAACCAACTGACTTTTCTGTTTTAGACTCAGAAATTTTCTCATCTGACTTTTTAGAGTTTGGTTTTTGCAAATTGTCAGAACTTGTTATAGAACTAGCAGGTCTTATGAAAACTTCAACAATTTCTGGGATTTTTGGCTTAGAAACTTGAAGTTTTTCATACAAGTTGATTGGAGCTCTTTTTAAGGTGACATTTTCTTCCAATCCCAATCCCTTCTTTGGGTTGTAAAATCTTGTATCTTTAACATTGCTTAATAAAAGATTTAGTGTTTGCTGAGTCTGACCCCTTTTCAATTTCAGATCTTCTAATTCTTTAATTTTGGTGTATAACTTCTTTCTTTCTTCAAATAACATATCAAATTTTATTTGTAAATCACCTTTTTCATCCTTTATTTTTGAAAACTCAACTTTTAGTTCAGAAATCCTTTTCATCAATTCAGAATTTTCATCTTTAACTTTCTGTTTCTCAGCCTCAGATTCTTCATATTGTTCTTTTATTACTTCTTTTTCAATTCTGAATTTGTTAACCAAATTTCTTTCTCCTTTTATCTGTTTTCTTAGATTAGCAAATTCAGTTTTCATTTCACCAATCTGTGTCATTAACTATAATTCAAGTGAAGAATGTACCTCAGCAGATGACTCAGAATCAGCATCTTCAAAATCAGAATCATCCTCATTCCTCATTTTTGCCATATAGCTCTGCATCTGTGGAAAGTTGATATGATCATCTTCATCAGAAGTATAGTACAACCAATTCTCCTGTTCAGCCAACAAAGCAATTTTATCATCTCTCTTCTTTGCAAGCTGAGCCTTCTTGGTGTAGTACTCATAGTCTTTCACAATTTTAACTTTGCAATCCTTAGCATAGTGGCCAGATTTTCCACATTTGAAACACAGATTCTTTTCTTTTCTCTCATCCTTCTCTTCTTTGTTTTCTTCACTTCTCTCTACTCTCTTTTCAAACTTATTTTCTTCTCTGTCTTCTTTCTTCTTATAATCTAAACTCCCAACTCTCTTATAATTTCCTTGAAATCTACCCTTCCCATACCTTTTGTTGAAAGTATTTGTCAACAAAGCTAGTTTCTCAGCCATTATCTTGATATCTTCATCATCTTCTGATCCTTCTTCCTTGTCAGATTCTTCCAGATTAGGTATCTCTGATAGATATGCAGTCTTTTTGGGTGCTTTGATTGCTTTGGACTTTGATAAGAATGCTAACTGATCAGCAACATTTTTCTTCTCTTCCACAACTAACTTGACAGAATCTTCATGTTGATTAAGAACACAGAACAGATCATTTAAGTCTTCTTCACACATATCCTTGTTCATTTGCAGACTTATGGCAAATGATGACCATTCTGAATTTAGACTGTTCAGAAATTTGTAATTTATTTCTGACTTCGTTTTCTTCAGTCCATTTCTTCTCAAGTCATTTAGAATAGTGCAAAATTTACTGTATGTCTGTGTCAAACTTTCTGACTCTTTTGCTTTGAACCTTTCATAAGCATTTATGCTTTGATTTAACTTTGCCTGAATAGATCTTACTGTTCCTAGCATCTGCCTTTCCGATTCGTCCCACATTTCTTTAGCTGATGATCCACTATCAATCCTGTTAAGAACCTCATTTGGGACAGCCAAAGTCATCAAAGTAATTGCTCTTTTGTCAATAGCATGCCTATTTTTCTGTTCAGCTGTGTATTGGGAATAACTCTTTTTCACCCTGGTTGCTGGAATTTCTGGAGTTGTCTCTGTAGCAGGAGTTGCAGCAACATCGATGTACACTTCAATTGGACCTTCTCGAATAGAGATCATAAGGTTTTCATCAATGTTGTCTAGGAATTGGATCATTCGGATTTTCCATTGCTGATACTCTTCTGGTATAAGAACATGCGGTTTGGTTTCAGATCCCATGGCTAGATATTCTTTAGAAGACATGATTGTAAGAAAATTCAACAGAAAGACAAATTCGAGTTTCTTGATCGAAATGTAACAGGTAATTCAAGAATTGCCAAGAATTCAAGAACTAGCCCTAGCAGCGGAATCGAATTTTGAATGAATCAAGAAATCATCAAGAAATTGATCAATTGATCTTCTCTATAACAATCTTGAACGAATTTGTTTGTTGATTGGCTCTGATACCAATTGAAAGAACAGGATCTAATCTTACAATCAATATAGAAAGCAGTAATTGAGAAGTTGTATGATCAAGCCCAATTGTATTCAATGATGAACAGAATTACAAATCTAAGAGAGAGAGAATCTCAAAGATTACAAATAATGAATACAAAGTTATACGGGAAAAATCAATCAGTTAGCAACATAGAGCTAACTACTATTTATACTGCAACGGACATCTTAAAGCTACAGTACAAATAAGAAAGACTAATAAGAACATAACACGTGTCCTAATTAGTTTATAAAATACTAAGTAAAGTATCTCGTCATAAGTTCTGAACAGGTAGTTCAGAACTTCTGAAAATTCTTCTGATAAAGCTTCTCAGATCTTCTGACTCCTTAACTCAGACATCTGACTTCTCTTTCCAGACTTCTGATTTCACTGATCAATACTTCTGAGCTTTCACAGTCAGACCTCTGACTTCTCTACTCAGAACATCTGAGTCTTCTTATCAGATCTTCAACACTTGGTTTATTGACAAAACTTCAGATCTAACAGTTGCCTCTGTGGATTTTGACGATTGTGATTTAGAGGACTTTTGTGGCGATGGTTCTGTTGGCTTGACTTGCTCCGTAACCTCTTTTGGAGGTTGTTTGGTGACTTCTTCTGTGAGCTCAGTTTCTGTTGATGAAGTGTTGACATCGAATCTTTTTGCCATTCTGAAAGCTAAGGTGAACCTGTGCCTTTCTTCTTCTCTCTGTGCCATTCGATCACTCATTGTTGTGTGCATCCTTTTCAGAACATCAGAAGCAGAAGTCGCTGCACTTTTTGGTTTGGCAGAGGTCGTTGCTCTTTTTGGTTTGGCGGCTATCGACTTTATTCTTGGTATGGTTTGGGGTTTTTCTATTGATCTTGTAGAGAATTCCACAGAGGTGGGTGTTTTCTCTGTGGTTTGTTGATCGGATTCCTCCAAAATAATTACCTCAGGGGTGGTTGTTGCCTCTGTGGTTTGCTTATCTGCTTCTGGAATGTTGGGTTCTTCAGGGGATGAATCCACAGAGATGGGTGTTTTCCCTGTGGTTCTTTGGGTTTGTTGTTGTTGGGTTTGTTCTGGAGAGGCTTGGCAGATTGGTTCTGCTGCGATTGGTGGACCTTGTAATCCTCTGCTCGTAGCTTTCTCCCTTAGATTCCCCCCCCCCTCAGGATTATCTGATGGACCAGGCTGGTCATCATCAGAATCATCCTGACTCTTATCAGAAGTACCCTCTGCTCTGCAAGAAGTGTTGGGCTTCTTTGGTAATTCAGCTCCTGCTGCCTTCAACTTTTCACATACATCATCGCAGAGGCCAATCTGTGTCGCAAGCTCTGCTTCTGTTTTGAAACGCATTCTGCCGACAATCTTTCTGAAATCCTTGACATAGTTGGCATTTGCAGTTGTGAAGGAGACAATGACTTATGTGACCTGGTTTATGACGTTCTGTCCGAGCTCTGTTAGCTGTGCTCTGGTCATGTAGTCTTTTGGCTGCATCATTGTCGTGTTGCGTATTGCCTCTGCTTGGACTTGTGATAGGGCATTCTGTAAATCTGCAGGAGTAATGCCCTCTGTTCTATTGGATTGCGTATTCATTTGTTCAAGAAAATTTTTGACAGAGTCCCTGAACGCAGAATTTGCAGTTGTTCCGAATTCCTGAGCGGCAGAAGTGGCTGTAGCTTTGGCAGTGGTTGCGGCAGAAGACTTCATCTCTGAGATGGCGGTTTTCACCTCTGTGGACAGATTGTCCATTTTGGTGTTCAGATTCAGGATGGCCGTAGATGTTGTCTCAGCAAAGGATTTGAAAGAGCTTTGCAACTCTTTCATTGTTTGGTTCACAGAGGTGACAAGGGTTTGGAACTCATCCCTTGATACTTGTGTTCCTTGTGTAACCTCTGGAGGAACACATTCGTCTCCAGAGTGAGTCCCTGTTCCTGGTACACCTTCGTTCACCCTTGTTTGTACGATGGGGGTGGAAGGATTTCCTTCTGATCCTCGAGAAGAAACCTGAGTTTCGATCTCTACGGAAGTTCTGTGAAGAACAGTGTCCAATTCCACTCCAGAGGTGGGTATTGGAATGTCCTTCTGTTGACTAGGAGACTTGTCTAGAGTCTCTTCGTCTCTGTGCTCACTACTTCTCTCTGAAAGAAGTGTTGGCTCTAACGTGTGTGTGGCAGAGGAAACGAATTCCTCTGTGGGGTGTTCTAGTGTGATCTGGGGCGAGTGATCACGAACAATAGGTGAGTCTCTTTGAGGAGACTCCCTAGGAATGGATTCCCCGGTTTCTGTGGGCACAGAGGTTGAAAGAGTAACCTCTGGCTGGATGGGTTGGGTTAGGATCGAGCTGTGCTGCTCTTTTTCAATAACTCCTTCTGCAGCTAGACCTACGGAGTTAGAAATGTGGGTTGCGCTGGGAGCTGGTTTTGGTTGAGTGCCTCTATTTATCCAGGCATCTTTTCTTGTTGCTTCCTCTGTTGAAGTTCCTTGCTCTGTGCGTAATGAGTCATACATTGGATTAGTGCCATATAATCTCATGACATCTGGATGATAGAGACCTTTTCGTATCCAGACTGCTTCTTCTTCATCTGAATCTACCTCTGATATTTCTATCCCTGTCTCTGTTGTTTCAAAACCCTCTGCTTGTACAACTTCGGCCTCTATTCCTTTTTCTTCTTCCATTATTTTCTCAGAAGCCTTTGTTATTTCACCTCTATTCCACTCAGCTTCTGTTTGTTCTATTTCTTCTGAAGCTGGGTTTGGGCTCCTTCTGTGGACGTCCAATCCTTGAATGAAAGGGTTCTGTAAAATAACAGGGGTTCTAGCTGGTTGATCTTTGGGTGTTGTGTCATCTTCTTGCAGATGTGTGTCAATACCAGAAATGGAGAAGTCTTGTTCTTCTGGAGAGTGGTGGTCGAGAGGTTGTGCCGTCCATCCTGCTGTATTTAGGGTGTTGGCAATCTCAGGGTTCTGTAGGAAATCATTCAGGTCTCCTTGGTGAGCAAATCTATCTGGAGATTGATTTGGTAATTGATATCCTTCTTCTGTCATTCCTACTTCTGCCTCTTCTTCTTCTGCAGTTCTTTCCTCTATGATTTCCTCTTCTGCAATGGTAACCAACTTTTCAAGTGATTTACCATGCTTCTTTTTTGTTTTCCTTCTCTTAGGTTTTGGTGCCCCTTCTTCTGTTGATTTCGATCTTTTCTTCTTCTGTTTTGGTGAAGAGGGAGGAGCAGAGGAGCCAATCTCTGTGGCATGGGGAGGTGAAGGTCGATTTTCTGCAGCGCTTGTTGAGGTGCCTTCTGTAGTTTTTCTCTTCTTAGCTTTTGGAGTAGATGCAGAGGTTCTTGATGAAGACTTCTTTCCCATAATTTCTGCACGTTTGGCTATAAAGCTGAGTTGAATAGCCATGTGCTTTGCTAACTTCTGATCTTTCTCTTCTTGTGTAGAAAGAGGTTTTGCTATCATTGTTCCTAGGGGGACACCTAAACGCGGGGGTGTCATAGGACTCAGTTTAGGAGTTCTATGATCGCGTATATACTCTTTCTTAATGGATCTATTCGTTGCATAGCTCAGAAGCTTATTTGACAGAGGTCTGCAGTGTGAGTAGCCATCAGCATGATCAGTGGGGGTATTTTTGTTCATCGGGAACTGTTTGGGAGTTGGCCCTTCCATTGGCCAGTTCTGTATTAGCAGCAGAGGTTCGAACAGTACTCCCAATATTGTTTGAAAGTTGGGATCGTTCTCTTTGACCCTTCTGGTGTTGTTCTTTCTGTCGATGGTGTTTATGATCTCTTGCATCATTATGGTCGCATAATCTAGTGGAAGATCATAGTAAACCCCATACATGATGCTCAAGATTTGATTCGAGCTTTGGTCAATACTGCCTATCTTCCCTGTCAGGCATATGTTAAGAATAGAGAACAGAGTATTCCACAAAGGTGGCAATCGGCCTCTGCGGAAGTCATTTCTCTTCCGTAGTTGGGTGTTGTACCCAAGCATTTCCACGAAGCGACAGAGCTCTTCGTCTGTTGGTTGCTCTACATAACTTTTTAATCCCACAAGTCCTCTTGTTGGTAGATTGAATTCAAGTGAGAACATTGTTCTGTTGAACTTGATTTCAAGATGCTCAGATTTGTCAGGTCTTGAGATGTATCCTTTGATAAGAGTATCGTCTTTATCAAATCGGCAGCTTTGCCAAAACTGGTTCAAATATCTAACTGGAATTTTGTTTGGTGTTCTTGAGAGTAGAGGGAAGAGGATATGATTCTCCATTATATTCAGAAGTATGGCATGGGCTTCGCCGAAAGCAGTGGGTGAGGGGACCAAATAGCAGTTGTTGGATTTGATAGGAAGTATGGTTTCGAAGTGATCCTTTGCTATGGAGTTTTGCAAGTGTGTCGTCGGAGCAAAATCTGCTGAGTCTCCGGAATCTTGTTGTTCAATGTTTCTTGCAAGGTTGGGGTTTTCTGAATGTTCAGAATGTGCAGGTGATTGTTCCGGTGAGTTCGCCGGAGAGAGTACTGGAGATGAAGCCATTTGATTTTAAGAATAAGCTTTTGCAGGGTTTCGCCGGGGAAGAAGATAAGAGTTTGTAAAAAGTTTTATGATACGGTAAGCTTGGTTTTTATAGGATGGTAAAACGGTAGAATTTGATAGAGTAAAATATATCGCAATGGATTAAAGTTTGGAATCCGTACTCAAGTTCAAACGGCGGGTTCAACTTTCCACAGAAAAACGTTCCATGTACGCCCAATCAAAATGGGACACGTAGGCCTTGTCAGAAGATGACAGGACGTCGTGCGCGACCCATTAATGCTAGGCGCGTGGAGTTGTTCTTAGCCATATGAGTTTCACTCTCAGTAAAAGTAACCGTTATTACTACAGAAATGCCCAAATTTAACAAAATGGCAGAGCTTGTGTGACTTACAGAAGCTCTGTGATTTTGAAAATCTTGAAGTTTAACCCTTTCTCATATCCATTGTTATCATGACTCTGTTGGTTCTTCTTTAATCAAAACGATTGTAAAGACCTTGGAGAGGATCAAATAGGATTTTTTTAGTTAAGAAATTTGCTCGCAGAGGTTTTGTGGCTCTGATAGAACTTGCAGAAGCTCTGTGAGGGCCAGCAGAAGCTCTATGAGGGAAAAAATCTCATAACAAAAATTCTATTAAACTTTTTGATCATCCAATTTTTGATTTGGTTTAAGAGATGTTTTTCGGATATATTTGAAAAAGGTTATGTTCGAGAAGGTCATGTTGTGTGTTTTTGGTTTCCGAGAGAATATTCCAAAAGATCGATAGAGGGTTAATTTGCGATCACATAGCATATTTCTTGCAGAACCTCTGTTGAGCTCAGCAGAAGTTCTATGACCTTAAATTTCTCCTAATTCGAATTTTATGAAACTTTTTGAGCTTTTGATTTTTGGAATGTTATTCACAGTATATTTAGGACATATTTGACAATTTGTGTCCTAGAAAACTGTTTTCAAAATCTTTTGTGCGAGTGGCATACCTTATGGTTCTTCTTTTCTTGGCTGATTTGTCTGACCTCTGTCGATAGAGAATTATCGACATTCTTCTTTGGCTTCTCTTTGAAAGATTTACCTCTGTAGATTATTTCAGGGTTCCTTTTTGCTCCCCCTTGATCTAATCACCTATGTAGATCAATAATCTTCCTTTTGCTCCCCCTTGATCTATGCTTGGATCAAGGAAATGATAAGTTTTGTTGAGCATGTTATTTTTAGCAGAAGTTCTGTAAGGGTCATCAGAAGATCTGAGAGGACCCACAGAAGTTCTGTATTCCAAAGGATCATTTTTGCATAGAGAATTTACATACAAAAATAAATCAATTAAAGCGATAGGTCTAAGTAAGAATAGAAATATATACTTATTTATAGAAGATAAAACTATACTTACAGAGGATTTTCACACCATGTTAATCATTCCTAACTTACCCACCAAGAATTTGAATCTTTTATCGTCTAGTGCTTTGGTGAATAAGTCAGCGAGTTGATATTCTGTGGGCACGAAATGCATTTCGATTGTACCGTATTCAACATGATGTTTCAAGAAATGGTACCTTATATCGATATGCTTGGTTTTTGAGTGTTGCACAGGATTGGCAGAGATAGCAATGGCACTTTTGGAATCACAGAAGATGGGTATCTTTAGAAGAATGTGGCCGTAGTCTTTAAGCTGAGTCTTCATCCACAGAACTTGAGAACAACAACTAGCAGCAGCAACATATTCAGCTTCTGCCGTATATGTTGAGACACAGTTCTGCTTCTTGGAAGTCCAACTTACCAGTTTACCACCTAGGAATTGACAACTCCCAGAGGTACTTTTTCTGTCGAGCGTACATCCTCCATAGTCTGAATCTGTATAAGCTTTAAGACTAAAACCAGAGTTCTGTGGATACCAGAGTCCAAGATTTTTGGTCCCCTTTAGGTATCTAAAGATTCTCTTTACAGTATCATAATGTGATTTCTTTGGATTAGCTTGATAACGTGCACAGAGACATGTGGCATGCATAATGTCAGGTCTGCTTGCTGTTAAGTATAACAGAGATCCAATCATGCCTCTGTAGAGAGTGCATTCTACAGAGATGCCATCTGGATCTAAGAATAACTTGTTTCCAGTGGCCATTGGAGTTTTCATTGCAAAGGTATCAGAGAAGCTATACTTGGAAAGAATGTCAGAGACATATTTAGCTTGATTTATAAAAATTCCCTCTGAAGATTGTTTGACTTGAAGTCCGAGGAAGAACGTTAATTCTCCCATCATACTCATTTCAAACTCACTTTGCATTAGTTTTTCAAAACTTTTGCACTCATCTGAATTTGTAGACCCAAAAATTATGTCATCGACATATATTTGTACAAGCATTATCTCACTGTTTCTGCGTTTATAAAATAAGGTAGTATCTGTTGTACCTCTATTGTAGCCATTGTCTAGAAGAAAGGTGGAAAGTCGTTCGTACCATGCTCTTGGAGCTTGTTTTAGTCCGTATAGAGCCTTTTCAAGGTAGTATACATGCTTTGGGAACTTTTAGCTTTCAAAACCTGGTGGCTGATTTACGTAAACCTCTACTTGGATTTCACCGTTGAGAAAAGCTGATTTTACGTCCATCTGATAGACTTTGAAACCTCTGTGGGCTGCGAAGGCTAAGAATATTCTTATTGCTTCGAGCCGTGCGACAGGGGCAAAAGTCTCATCGTAGTCTATGCCTTCTTCTTGTCGATATCCCTTTGCTACCAACCTAGCTTTGTTACGGATGATTACTCCATCTTCATCCTTCTTATTTCTGTAGACCCATTTAGTCCCAATGGCCTGTTTCCCTCGTGGCAGAGGTACTAAAGTCCATACTCTGTTACGCTCAAATTGCAGAAGTTCTTCTTGCATGGCGTCTACCCAGTTTGGGTCATCTAGGGCTTCAGAAATCTTCTTTGGTTCTATCACACTAATAAAATTTGTATAGAAACAAAAATTTGCAGTGGCAGACCTTGTTTTTACTGAGTCAGAAGGTTCTCCAATTATTTGACTTGGAGGATGGCTTTTTGTCCACTGAGTTGTGCGTGGAAGATGGTCATCTATGTCATCGAACCTTTCTTTAGAGGCTTGTTGTGTTTCTTCTTCTTGTGTAGCCTTTGTCGTTCTTCGTGCCTTGGTGGTTGATTCTATCGTTTGTGGAATGATTGGTATGATTGTTGGTGGAGTTTGTTCCTCTGAGGACGTATAGTCTTGGTCCTCGATTTCCTCTGTAATTGGTTCTTCTGTGGATTGTGGAGTTTGATTTTCAGCAGCTTCTGTGGTCGTTTTTCTTGATGTTTCATCTTCTGCATTTTCTTCTTCGGCATTTGCATCTGTAGTTTTTATAGAAGAAGATGAAGCATTATTTGGACCAGTTAGAGTCACACCTGTAGGATTTTGTCCGACAGAGGATGGTTCTTCAGAAACTCTGATGGTTCCAACAGAAGGATCAATGTTATCGTGGAACATCTCTAAAACTAGAAGATCCAAGTCTTCTTTTGCTCATGAGATGACAGAGGATTTCCCTTTAATTTTGAGTTCTGAACTGATTTGTTCAGAAGTCATTTGGAATGAATCATCAAAAGAGACATTAATGCTTTCAACAATCTTGCGAGACTTTGTAAGGAAAGTTCTGTAGGCTTTGGAAGTTGCAGAGTATCCAATGAATTTGCCTTCATCAGCTTTTACATCAAACTTTCCTCTTGAATCTCTGTCGTTTAAGACAAAGCATTTGCATCCGAACACATGGAAAAATTTGATGTTCGACCGTCTTTTGTTGAGCAATTCGTAAGGCGTCTTCAGGTGTCTTTTTACCACGGTTGAACGATTATGTGTGTAACATGCAGTAGAAATTGCTTCTGCCCAAAAATTCATTGATAATCCGCATGCTCATAGCATAGTTCTTGCGGCCTCCACAAGAGTTCGATTCTTTCTTTCAACAACACCGTTCTGTTGTGGAGTGCGAGAGGCAGAGAAGTTCTGTGATATTCCTTCTGTAGAAAGATAGGTTTCAATGACACAGTTTTTGAATTCTGTGCCGTTGTCACTTCTTAACTTCTGTATTCTGCAGTCATAAAGAACTTGGATTCTTTTCATTAGATTTATCAATATAATTGGAACACCTGATTTCTTTCTAATAAATTCAACCCATGTGAAACGTGAATACTCATCAATTAGGACAAGTATGTATTTCTTGCCACCTAGGCTCTGTATGGCAATTGGACCGCAGAGGTCAACATGAAGCATGTACAGAGGCCTAGTGCAAGACACGTCTGTTTTGCCTTTGTGAGAGGCCCTTCTGTGTTTTCCCATTTCACAAGCCGAACATAAGTGATCTTTGTTGAATTTAACGTTTGGCAAGCCTTTAACTAGATTGAGTTTTACTAGTTTATCCAAGGTATGAAAGTTTAAGTGACAGAACCTGTTGTGCCATAACCAAGCTTCTTCACTTTTGCATGCTACAAGGCAGACTTTTTCCTTGGATTTTGAATTAAAGTTCATTAGGTACAGATCACCTCTTCTTTCAGCTCGCAGAAGTTCCATTCCTGCATTTTCACTTTGTAGAGAGCAGAAAGTTCTTTTGAATAATACATCAAATCTTGTATCACGGAGTTCACTTACACTGAGTAGGTTGTGTTTGAGGCCATCTACATATGCAACTTTGTATACAGAGATTTTTTCTTTCTTTATGACTCCATAGCCTTTGATGTGTCCTTTCTTGTTGTCTCCAAAAGTTACAGATCCACCATCGTGTGTTTCTTTGTATGTGGATAGTAATCTTTTGTTGCCAGTCATGTGCCTTGAGCATCCGGAGTCAAGATACCAAATTTGCACATGTTGCTTCTGTAAAATAATCACAGAGATTTAGGTACCCATATCCACATGGGTCCAATATTGTTAGAATTTTTCAAGTTTGCCTTGGCATTCTTGAAATACATTTTATCCTTTGAAGAATCAGATTGTTTCTCTTTTGGTTCTGACTTTTGATTTTGAATTATAGTAGAAAGTAAACAATCTGATCTTGAGAAATGTTTATTCAATTTGAACATAAGATCAAAACAATGACAGTATTGAATGTGAGATGTGATTTGTTTGAACTTTTCATTGAATTCATTGAACTGAGCCATATAGGCATTACATTCTTTCTTAACATTAGATTTCCTATTACAAGAAGATCTATGAATACTTGAATGTTGTTTGCAAAATTCTTGTTTAGTTCCAGCCTTTTGTGACTCTTTTCTGTGGTGAACATCTTTCTTCACTGTCACAGAGGAAAAATACTTGTTAGCTTCAGGAAATTTTCCTTTTTGTTGCCAAGTGGGGTTTTCTTTCTTTAAAGGTTTTGAAAATTTTAAGCTTTTTGGAGTTACAGAAGTCTTTTTCAGATTTTCGAGCTCTGTAGATGTTTTAACTTGTATACACATGTTGGAAAAATCTGGACAGATAGGGATCTTTGTGATTCTCTCTTTTGGAGAGATGGTTCTGTTAAGAACCTCAGAGGAGAATTTAACATCCTCTGTGTCACAATGAACTATCCCTGATGATATATCCGTCTCTGAGTCGTCAGGGGATGAATCATCCTCATATACAGAGGTTAAATCATCTCTTTCGATAGAGGCTGGATTTTCTGAACATGTATCATACGAGCTTTCTTCTTCTGTTAAATAACTTTTTGAGAAGGCAGAGGTTTCTGATGAGATCTTTTCAGCGAGAATATGCTCTACAGAAGATGGGTTTAAACTCAGAACTTCCAAGATTTCTTTTTCAATAGATTTTTCAAGTTTTTCTTCTGAAAAAATGGGTTTAAACTCAGGAGCTTCTGCTGATAATTTCTTTTCATCATTTATCATGCAGACAAAAGCTACCTGTGTTTGAGTCTCTGGATTACCAAACTTAAAGATACCAATCTGATCTTGTGTTTTCAGATATTTCTTTGGTTTGATTCCTCTATTGACAGAGGTCGAATATGATGAATCTGTGTTTTCAAACCACACATTGATCATCTTCGTGTGTTTCCTCAAGTGAGGTTCAGCAGAGATTTTAACCCTTTTACTTACAGAGAGTAAGTTTGGAAAGTTTGGTTTGTTAGTTTTTCCCAAAACAAATAAGGAAGACATAGGTTTTAATCTTTTATTTTCAACTCCTAAGGTAATATCATTGTACCCTATACCTCGTCTGGCTATTTGAGAGTTTACTTTTTCGTATACCTTCTGTGCATCTTTATAGTTTTTAATTAAAACTTCTCTTCTTAAAAGATCTTGCCATAAAACCTCTCTTTCTCTTTGGAAATATTCTTCTAGAGCTCTTATGTCTGTTGTTTCACTTTTTGAAACAGAAAGTTCCTTTGTTTTGACGTTCAAAGCAGAGGTTAAATCAGAAATTTATTTCTTTAAAGGATCTATCTTTATGCTCCAATATTTTTTAACCTTTTAACCCAACGGATGAGTCTCGGTTTAGCATCCTTCTTGGCCATTAGATATTTCAATGCAGAATGATCGGTGTACACAATTACCTTTCCCCGCACTAGATATGACCTGAACTTCTCGCAAGCATAGACAACCGCTAGCAGTTCCTTCTTGGTAGTCGCGTAATTGACTTGAGCATCATCCAAAGTCTTGCTCGCATAGTAGATAACATGCATTCGCTTATCTTTCTTTTGGCCCAATACCGCTCCAACAGCGGTGTCACTCGTGTCACACATGAGAGTAAATGGCAAACTCTAATCCGGGGCCGTGAGAATCGGTGCTGAAATTAACTCCTTCTTTAACCTGTCAAAACAAGATACACAATTATCAGTGAAATCGAATTTAGCATCTTTAAGCAATAAAGAACATAAAGGTTTAGTAATCTAGGAAAAATCCTTAATAAACCGCCGGTAAAACCCGGCATGCCCCAAAAAGCTTCGGACTCCCTTGACGGAGTTCGGGTAAGGAAGATTTTCAATCACAGCCACCTTTGCTTTGTCCACTTCAATTCCAGCCTTTGACACCTTATGACCAAGTACGATCCCTTCGGTCACCATGAAGTGACACTTCTCTCAATTCAAGACTAGACTTGTCTCTTTGAATCTTTGTAATACGGCTTCTAGGTGTTCCAAACATGTGTCAAAAGATGGTCCAAACACCGAGAAATCTTCCATGAAGATCTCTATGGGCCGCTCCACCATATCCTTGAATATTTCCATCATGCATCGTTGGAAGGTGGTCGGAGCATTGCACAAACCGAATGGCATACGACGGTATGCAAATTTTCTGTATGGACAAGTGATGGTTGTCTTGTATTGGTCCTCAGCTGCAATAGGAATCTGGTTATACCCGGAATAACCATCAAGGAAACAGTAGTACTCATGCCCGGATAACCTCTCCAACATCTGATCAATGAATGGAAGAGGGAAATGATATTTCTTTGTCGCGTCATTTAGCTTTCAGTAGTCAATACATACCCTCCAACGGGTAACTGTTTGGGACGGAATGAGCTCTTTATTGTTGTTCTGAACAATGGTTATACCACCCTTCTTTGGCACTACTTGGACCAGGCACACCCATGGACTATCCGGAACCGGATAGATGATTCCAGCATCAAGGAGTTTTAGAACCTACTTTCGGACTACTTCTTTCATATTCGGGTTAAGCCGACGTTGGTGTTGAACTATCGGTCGGTGTCCTTCTTCAAGATTGATTCGATGTGAGCAAAACGTTGGGGTTAAACCCTTCAGATCTACTATCGTCCATCCAATTGCGGTTTGATGCTCTCTAAGAACTCGTAGTAGGTTCTCTTCATTCTTGGAACTCAGTTTGGATGAGATAATCACCGGAAGCGTGTCTTTTTCTCCCAAGTATGCATACTCGAGATGATCGGGCAGCGGTTTGAGCTCAATCTTTGGTGGTGTATGCGACCATGGATGAGACTTTGGAATGGGAGTGTCCAAATCTTCAACCACGGGTCGTCGGGACCCTTTGTATGACGGTAATGCATTTAATTGCATCACACTCTCGCTTTCCGGATCCTCTTCGGTACCCCTCAACACATTATTCAATTGGTCTCGGGAAACTTGTACACCACATGTTTCTTTAAGCAATGAGTCCATCACATCTAGCCGGTAGCATTCATTTGGTCCCATGCTTTACTTGGCTGCCCAGAAAACATCGAAGACAGCTTCTTCGTCACCCACTCTCAAGGTGAGCTTTCCCCCTTTCACATCGATAAGTGCTCCCCCCGTGGCTAAGAAAGGTAGACCAAGAATCAATGGTATCTCTTTATCCTCATCCATGTCGAGAATAACAAAGTCGACTGGGAGATAAAACTTGTCCACCTTGACCAGCACATCTTCAATTACACCATACGGGTACTTGATGGATCTATCAGTAAGCTGCAATGTCACACTGGTCGGCTGCACCTCTCCAAGCCCGAGTTTCCTAAAAATAGACAAAGGCATTAAATTAATACTTGCCCTAAGATCACACAAAGCCTTACTAAATTCAGAATTGCCTATATTAACAGGGATAGTAAAACTCCCTGGATCCTTAAGCTTCGGGGGAAGCTTATGCTGGATGATCGCACTGCACTCCTCAGTAAATGCAATGGTCGCATGCTCCTCGATCTTCCTTTTGTTAGAAAGGATATCTTTCAAAAATTTCACATACGAGGGCATTTGTGCCAAAGCATCTGCAAAAAGGGATGTTAATATGCAATTTCTTAAAAACTTCAAGAAATTTAGAAAAGTTTAGATCCTCCCTGTGCGCTTTAAGTTTGTTTGGGTATGGCACTTTTGGAGTTACCGGCTTGCCCGGTGATTGCTTTGGCTGCTCTTGCTTCTTCTCGGCACTCTTCGTGTTTTCCTCAATTACCACCTCTTCACCAGCTTCCAACTCATCCATCTCTACAATCTCAACCTCTTGCCTTTTGGGCTCGGTTTCCTTTGATGATTCTCGGGTCGGGTCTCCAATCAGATCCTTGCCACTCCTCAAATGAATGGCCTTGCAATCTTCCCGGTTTTTCCTTTCGGTTTGACTTGGAAAGGTTCCGGGAGCTCGGTTTTGTAGGGCTTCAGAAATCTGCCCCACTTGCCTTTTAAGGAGCTTTATGGATGTCGTGTTCTGATTAGTAGCCGCCTTGACTATGTTGACCGTACTGGCTAATCCCTCAACCGTGTTGTCCCTTTTAGACATGAACTTCATCATCATGTCCTCTAGCCCCAGCTTCTTCTCTCCGGATTGCCCTTCATTCCGTTGGTTGTAACCTGGAGGATGACAGACATTGTTAGAATTAGAAGAATTAGAAAAGTTGGAGTTATTACCGTATTGCTACTGCTGTTGTTGGGCCATGGTTTGTTGCCCTTGCGGTTGACTCCATGAGAAATTTAGGTGCTTCTTCCAACCTTCGTTGTATGTGTTTGAGAACGGATCGTTCTGTGGCCGGTTGTTACGATTATGCATAAATTGAAAATGTTCCGGCTCGTTCATGGGTGGTGCCATATCCAGCATATAATCATCCATCATCAATGCTGATTGAAGAGTAGATCCCTTCAATTGACTCGTGAGTGCGTTCAATTGAGCTTTGATGGCTTTTAACTCATCATCTCTTGCACACTTGCTACCCTTCTAACTGCTGACCTTGGAGTAGAGAAACTATGCTCAGCAAGATTATCAATTAACTCGCATGCGTCCTCATACGACTTATCCATTAGGGCTCCACCCGCTGCAGCCGTGATTCCGTTTTTGAACTGCGAGTGAAGTACACTGAAGAATGTTTGGATAATGACCCAACCTTGTAACCCATGATGAGGACATTTGTTGATCATCTCTTTATATCTCTCCCAAGCTTCATATAATGTCTCTTGTTCCCATTGAGCAAAATGGGTGATTTCAGCCATGAGTTGAGCGGTTCTGCTTGGTGGGAAGAATTTCTGGAGGAAGGCCGCTTTCAGTTGCACCCAGGTGGTGATCGAGTCTGGTGGGATACTTTCTGTCCAAGTTACGGCTCTACCATTAAGTGAAAAGCTGAACAGTCTCAGCTTGACGGCATCTTCATTCACCCCATTTATCTTGAATGTACTGCAAATCCTCTCAAATGCACGAAGATGTACATGAGGATCTTTCGTTGGTGTACCCCCAAACTGGTTCTGATGTACCATCAAGATGGTACTCGGTTTGATCTCAAAATAGTTCGCCCCAGTAGTGGGCGTTTGGATGCCTATGCGTGCTACTGCCACGTTCGGATCGGCAAACGACCGCATAGGGCGTCTCTCAGGAGGAGCTTCGTCACCCATCTCGATCTTGATATGTTTTTTAGCTTTTGATTCTTTGCTTAATCGACGAGCGGTTTTTTTGATTTCCGGATCGATCGGTTCGAGTTTCTCCCCTCGGGATTTCCTTGGCATAAACCAATTAGTACCTGAAACGGGAAATAAACAAAATTAGCAATCCGAAACCTGAAAGTGATGGAATAAAATAACAAAAATAAAAATGTTCAATGTAATAGCACTTATAGCTGGTAGTGCTATCAGTTGCAACTAGTTCCCCGGCAACGGCGCCAAAAACTTGATAGGCGGGTTTACACCCCCCTAAATCTAACCACAAGTGTACGGGTCGAAGTCAAGTAATAGTACTGAAAGTACGAGTATCGAACACAAGGAACTAGGAACTAAGTATCATAATCACTATAAAATCTATTAACTGAACGGTCGCCATTTTCAGTTGTGGTTTATAACTTGGTTTAAAAACTAAATACGAATGACAATCGATTAACGGAAGGTTTTGAAAGACTTTTGATAAAGAAAAGGTTGAGGGTTGGATTTCCTATGGAATTACTACTGACGAACGAATACCCGAACAATAATTATTACCGATTATTTCTATGAACCCTAATTTGTAAAAGTCACTGTTATTCTTTCGCAAGCAATAACAGGTTTTATTTCAAGACTCATAGGTTTTATCTCTCGATCTACACCTAGGGGTTTAAAATACATTAGGTTAAACTTATCCGGGCAGAAAGTGATTCGGTTATCTCTACCCGAATCTCCTTTCTGGCACTTGATTACTTGATCTAGCTTTTAATCAAGTTTCTCAAACTTAATCAAAAGCCATGCAAGTCAATTGAAGGTGATCAAGATACAATTGAGAATAAAAAGTGAATTCAAATGCTTTCCTAGATCAAATCAGGTAAAAAAAAGAATCCTTCGGTTACACGTCATCCATCATAAAATCCATAGTTGTTCCAACCCCCAACATCTAAAGATTAGTTCATGTTGGGGTGGATAAAAACACTAGAAAAAAGGTAAAAAGTGGTGTGTGAAATCATAGTGAACGTAAATGTGAAGAATGTACGATGAATCCCTTCTCTCTCGGCTCTGATCCACTTCGCGTGGTGAACTGTCTTCAATCAATCCTCTCTCGTGGCTCCAAAGTATGTGATAATACTCTATTAATTGCCCCTCCTCCGCCTACCGTCGTACTTGTCGAGATAATGACCTAAATCCGGAAAACATCAAGGTATAGGACGAAACAGGGACTCCCGCGGTTTTGGTTGCGGTTTGTAAACCACGCGGTTTCTGATTTGTTTTCGGGTCAGGATCTGGTTCAGGTTCGGGCACGGGTCTTGAGCTCTCGTTGGGCTTCGATATGGACTCTCTTTTGGCTTTTTTTTCTTTTTTTCTCGATGACTGCCTTCTTTAGGATAACCTGCACAATTCACTCGATAAACCATAAAATCCCACCTTTTTGCTCTAACACAAGCCAATCTCATTGGTTTGTGGACTGAAAATAACGCCAAAAAGTGGCGTTATCAAGAACCTATCATTACAGAGGAAGACTCTGATACTGACATCGAGATGGGCGCAGAAGAAGAAAAACAAGACTCTAGATAAGCAAAAGAAGAAGTTGCCCTAGTAAAACAAACGGAGGAGGAGAGTTTGTTTAGAAAAGATGCCTCTGGCACATACCCCAAACCCCCTCCCCCTGTGCTATCTACCCATCTGTCCTAGGTGGTCTAGCAGCAACATAGGACATTGAAAAAGAGGAGCACATCTCGATACAAACCCAAATACACCGGACAGAGGAACCTTTTTCATCCTCTGCTCCAATCATAAGTCGGGTATCCTCACCTCTTGTCGCACCCTCCCAACAAGGTGCAGTCATTGAAAATATAAGTGTTCAATTCCCCATGAACACGACACTCTCTTGCACAGAGGCATTCGTTGCTTCTTCACAACACGACTTAGCATCCATAAATCCTTCAGAGGGATTTAGAGAGCACAGAGACGAAGAGGTTCTAAATAAACGTTTAAGTCAACTTGCCTTCTGGTGCGTGCGAAATATGTGATTTAATCGCAGTGGGATGCAAACTATCCACAGTGGGAAGCACAAGTGTACACTGGCCACTATGATCGTCATAGCATGTAATAGTTGGTAAAATACCAGAATCGTATCCATAGGAACTGGACAATCAAGACAATATGGTTCCTATGAGCTTCCTTTTACAAGTTTCGGTTACAGAAGAAGCAAAAAGTGGGTTTGTTTGGTGGAATGCTATTTTAACGAATTACTTTAGATTTAAAAGAAGGCATGTAGGTTAGACTTTCCCTATATGTTATATTAAATACTTGATCCCAAAGAGTGATCACTGCACTTGTTCAGAGTGGGCACTCCTGTTAGAGAAGCCCGATTACACAAATACTCACACCTTCGAGTAAAAATCCCATACTCTTAGTATTTACTGTTTTGTCAATGGTAATCTCAAAATGGACCTTTTCCGGCCTCGATGGAATGTGTAGAGACAAATACTCTACGTGTTTTTAAGTACACAAACTAGCTTGCCTACAACTCCAGTGGATTGACATTAGCTCACTGTGCAGACCTCACTTTCGCAAGTGTCATAAGAATTCTTTCGAATTCCCTAGCATCATACAAGCTCGTATCACTGCGTTCTACTCATTTCTGAGTTGAGAACTAGACTATAGATCCTCACAAGTGATCGGCTTTTTCGCATCATTGGGCAATAATCGAGAGTGAATGACCAAAACAATAAATATTCCAAGTATGAAGATTACTCAAGCATTTTTCATAAAATCCAGGTACTTTTCTTTCCTACATCCCAAAGGATGTTTTGCTCATATTCAAAGAAGTAAAGAGAATAAAATATGAAAATATGCATGTAACATACTAAAAGTAACTTCGATTAAAATCCGCAGTGGGCACTGTGAGTACATCACTGCTACAAATTACTTCAAAACTAACGATTACACTAGGAATTGAAGTGTAGAAAATTAAAGACTATTGCAGTAAATTCTAGAGCTACAATTAACACTAACTTGCACTAATTATGTGGTAGATGGAATGAATAGTAAATGAAACCCAACACCTCTTTATATACTTAGAGGAAAAGTTGGACCAAACAAAAATGAGGAATTGTCTAGAGGCTAAAAGAACAAGGAGAGAGACATAAAATCCATTTCCTTTGAGCAAGGCTTCTCTCCACAGGTTTGTTAAACAATTACCCCAACGGTACTTCACCTTTTCCAAAAAGTCAACTTTAAGTACCATTGGTTTCAATAAACTATTCAAAATGCCATCTTTAAGGGGACATGTTTGTAGCTTTTCTTTCCATGCTTCTGCCATAGACTCTTCTATTCTCTAGGACTGAGTTCCAAACTAAGATTTGAATTTCATTTGTCATCTTCTTGGCACGCCAGTGGGATCCGGAGTGGGCACTCTGCAAATCACTGCAGAATTTTCGTGAAAGTGCAGCAAAATTCTATCAAATGGTTTATAAAAATTGTGGTTCACTCTTTTTGCTCATTTTTTGGAATATTACCAAGAATGGGTGATTTGAGAATCAAAAATGACTAAAATTTGACAAAAGAAAATAAAAATAAAAGGAAATAATAACTCTAAAAATAGAGTTATCACACCTCAAACTTAAACCATTACTTGTCCCCAAGTAATAAAAAGAAAAAAAAAATGCACTTTAAGCTATCAGGGACTTACTAGATTTCTCACTTTGAATGAATGTTGATCTCCCTCCATGGATGCTTCTTTCAGTCCCAAAACTAAAATTTCACTTTTGCGCATTCGACAACATCTTTCCCTTGTTCACATTTGATCAATAGGACTTGATTGGGTTTGAAGGATTTGTGGCTTTATATGTGTTTCCCAATGGCTTTGTATCAAACATTTCCAAACATGAACCGAAAATCCCGCTTTGGGATTTTTATTTTAAGGAGTGAACATTCCTGGGTTTTGCAAGGGTGAGCAAGTACACTTCAGGATTTATTTGGATAAGGGTATTTTTTTTGTGAGAGTGGGTATTATGATGGTCCAGAATAAGCACACCATCTTTTTCTGGGAGTGAACACTCTGATGGTCCAGAAAAGGCCCACCAACATTTTCTTGGAGTGGAACTCCGATTTCCCTTTGTTTTTGTTGTTTTTTTTAGGGGGGTATTGTCTACCCACCTCAAACTTAATACTTCACATTGTCCTCAATGTGGATAAAGACTGGAAGTCACATTGGAAGTCCCCACCTCAAACTTAAAATCTCACAGTGTCCTCACTGTGACTTGGAAAGTGGGTTCAAAGAGGCATTTGGGGTACAAAAAGGTCGAGTTTGGGCAAGTGTATGCGAACGAAGGCCTAAGTCGTTTCAATGTGACAAGTTGAGGATTGTGAACTTACAAAAGTGAATTTTATAGGTCGGAGTCCGAAAGTTGGCACCTTGAAATGGAAAATGAACAAAAGCATTCAAACCATAAATTTGTTAGTACCCAAAAGCACCTACTTAACAGTAGGAGTTCATGCATCATTAACCAAAAGTAATAAGTAGCAAATTGTCACAGGCAGCCATGGGAAAATACCAAATAAACAAAAAATTAAAATTGTTTTTGGAGCATCAAGAGGGGGAACCAAAGTTCCAACAAACCATTCAAGGGGTAGGAGTTGCGTTTGGTGAGCTTTCTGCAGATTCGCCACTGGAATCATCATCACTGTCGTTTGTTGGACAAATACCTTCTGGGAAATCAGGGAGTTGTGCAACAAGCTCCGGGTCAGCACCCACCTACATTTTGTTCATGATTATGTCCCTTTATTGAGTGTACATCCAAAAGGACTATGTGGCCTTGTCCATGTGCTTTCGTTGTTCTTCCATCATGGTGATTCAATCAGTGAGGGCTTTCAGTGCATCCAGAATGGCAACCATGGGGTTTGAGCTTTGACCTGGAGTGGGAGTTGAGAGTGGGTTGATGGCAGATGTCACTGGGACTTCATCAGTAGTGGATCATCGGTGGGAGTGGTGATCGCTTTCCCCATCTTCTTAATGGTCACCAAGCTAATGTCGTTGGCAGAAATGACCCAAACATTTCCTGGAGCATAAGGCACTCCAGCATCGATTAGCAAGGAAGTAATAAGACATGGGAGTGGGAGGATTACCTTCTTACGAGTCCGGGCCTGATAAATTGCCGATTACATCAGAATTCCAAGATTGATTGTTTTGCCAGCGAGGATGCAGTAGAGAAGGCCGCATTTGTGCATGGAGAGTTGTATCATGCTAGTGGGTGACATGGAGTGACGTAGGAATTGAATCCAAACAGCACCCTCCGTAGCGAGGGAGCTGGCATGTAGGCACTTCCTACCACTATCCATGGCCCAAGTTTTACCTTCTACTACTAGAGCTTTTAAAATAGCGTCCTCATCAATCGAGGTCATTTTATGTATAAACCTAGCAAAAGTGCATGAAAGTGGGGTCCTTATACCAAGGACCCGATTGATTATGGATGCCCTATAATGCACCTTACGGCTCCGGACTGTGACGCATGTGGTCATTGTTTGAGATGCCTCTGCATACAATTCTTTGACCAAAGAAGCACTAGCCCTTCTATTGGCAGTGGCCAACGTTGCCCAATCTTGTTGAATAACCCTCTCCTTGATAAAAGGGTTCTTTTCCATAAATTCGGGGTCAAACCCCCTCTCCATGTTCAACTTCTGCTTAAAAATACAGTCATAGTGGGCAGCAATCGCAAGGGTTGTGAACTACCTTGGATTGCCACTGTGAGGATGCTCAGTGCCAAATGTGACTTAATGAGGGTTCTTAGTTAAAATTTGTTCATTATCAGCGTCAGATTCTTATGATAATGAACTTGAAGAGGGAAGAAGACCCTTACCTTTTCTAGATGTGGCTATCTTGGTCCTCACTGCCGTGGATTTTGCCGGTGTTATCGCCGCAGATCGGGTGACCATTCCCCTCTTCCTTGAAGCCTTCGTAATAGGGTTTTCCTCACCATGACTTGCCTTTTTCAGAGCCTCCAAGTCGATGGTGTTTCCGATTTGCAGGTATTGGTTGACATAGTCCTTTTCTTCTTTCCTTCCGCATTCCTCCTCTTCTCGGAATAATGCAGCCTCTGCCTCTTTCTGGCGTCTCTCTTCCTCCTCTCTTCGCAATCTTTCTTCCTCACCCCTCTTTCTTTCTTCTTCCTCCCTTCATAATAGTTCTTCCTCCTCTCGTTTCAATTGCTCCTCTTCTTCTCTCCGTAACCTTTCTTCTTCCTCTTTTCTTCTTTTCTCGACCTCTTCCTTTTTCTTCTTAAGTGCAAGAAGTTTTTGATTGAACTCCTCTTGTAAATGGAGCATTTCTTCTTCGGCCTTCTGATCCTCGATATCGAACTCGCTCAGACTTGTGTCTGAGGCCTTTGATGATGCGGCTTTCGATTCATCTTTCTTAGAAGATTCGTCGTCGGGCACAACAACCACCACCGTGTTTTCGTCGGAAGAAGGCAGTGGTTGGCTCAGGTCGCCGGTGACGTTCTCCGGCGGGTTATCGGCGGTGATCATACGGCGGCGAGTGGTGCGGCTGGGTTTGCTCGGGTTGGGCATCGGTCGTTTTCTCCTTGCCATGGTGAGGGTTTTCTTTTCTTTTTCGTGAGAGAGAATATGAGAAGAAAGAAAGTGTATTTGAAATTTTGAAAGCAAAAAGGTAGGTTTTGGATATTTAGTATGGAAAAGGATTAGTTATTGGGTAAAAGATTTGGGAGGGAACGGTTATTTAGGGTGTGATGAGTATTTTTTCTTGAAACTTGAAAGAGTAGTGTGAGGTGGCACATAAAGGTGATGGGTTGTAAGAAACCTTGACAGTTTTTCTGCACCTTCGGCCACCCAATCGTCAAATCCATGTGTCAGACACGCAGTAGGATGCCCACGGATGTGGTCGAAGTCACTGCGAAGCATTTGTTTACTTTTTCTTCAAAAATTGGCAATTCATGCTACACACAATCAAAATAAACTACAACAAGGGATTAAAAATACCAAAAATAATAAAAAGACAACAAATAATTGAAATAAAATATTTACACATGGATTGAAATTTTCTTAACCAGAGTGAGATGGAGAGTGAGATGGAGAGTGAGATGGAGAGTGAGATGAAGAGTGGGCACTATCACTCAGAAAGTGCTTCACTCTTTGCCCATTGACTTTAAAAGTATGACCAGACTGTGGGCACATTAATTCAATGGTTCCAACGGGACTTACCTTGACCACTGTGTATGGTCCTGTCCATCGAGATTTAAGCTTACCAGGAAATAATTTGAGACAGGAATTGAACAATAGTACTTGTTGGCCTTCGATGAACTCCCTATGGTTGATTCCTCGGTCATGCCACATTTTGGTCTTTTATTTGTACAACTTTGCATTTTCATAGGAGTGATAACGCAATTCTTCCAACTCATGCAATTGTAAAAATCTTTTGGTCCCTGCAGCATCCTCACTCATGTTAAGCTCTTTAAGGGCCCAAAATGCCTTGTGTTCCAATTCTATTGGTAAATGGCAAGCTTTGCCAAAAACCAATTTAAATGGAGACATTCCCAAAAGAGCTTTATAGGTCGTACGATAGGCCCAAAGAGGATCATCGAATTTGGTTGACCAATCTTTTCGGTGTGGTTTAACGACCTTTTCTAAAATGCCTTCGATTTCTCGATTTGAAAGTGTTAGAGGATTATTGTATTCAAGATTTATTGTAAAGTCTTGTAATGGTCAAACATTGTAAAGTCAAAGTCAAAGTCAAAGTCATGTAAAGTCAGACTAGCTTTAGTTTAATGTGTTGTAATTCATAGGTATAAATAGAATTAGTTAGCTTAGTTGTTAAAAAAAGTTATTAGTGAATGATCATAATTGTAATATCTAGAGAGAGATTCTAGAGAGAGAATCTAGAGAGAGAAAAGTTTGAATTCTTATGTAAAACTCTAGATTCTTGAAGATCAATGGATGATTACTTGTTTACCTAATAGATTTGGTGTTATCAGAAAGTTCGGCCAAACCGTTGGTTTGCGGGTGATATGCGGTGGCCACTCTATGATGTATATCAAACTTAGCAAGGACCGAGCTAATGACTTTGTTTACAAAGTGGGTGCCTTCGTCATTAATTAACGCCTGTGGTGTTCCAAATCGAGTGAAAATATTTTTATGCAAAAATTTCACCACGGTGTTTGCATCATTGGAGTGACATGAAACTGCCTCCACCCATTTTGAAACATAGTCCACCGCAACCAAGATATAAAAATTATTGTTTGAGTTTGGAAAAGGATCCATGAAATCGATCCCCCAAACATCAAAAAGCTCTACCTCTAGAATGTTATTGAGAGGCATTTCGTTCTTTTGTGATATATTCCCGGTTCGTTGGAATTGCTCACAATGTTTCACAAAGTCATAAGAGTCTTTGAACACAGTAGGCCAAAAGAACCAACTCTGCAATATTTTTGCAGCAGTGCGGTTTCCACCAAAGTGGCCACCATAGTGGGATGTGTGACAACCTTGGAGTATTTGATGTTGCTCACTCCCGTGGACACGCCCAAACATATTGACGAGTATCTTGTAAAAAAAATTAAACGGTTGTCCATTCATCCCATGGGGCTTCAGTCCACATGCCAAAAAGTTTGCAATATCGGCGTACCAAGGAATATCATTGTTGTGATGTTGAGTTGCTAACAATTGTTTATCGGGAAAACTTTCCTGGACCGGAGTGGGTTCCACAGTGGTCACTACCTTCTCGAGCCTGGACAAATGGTCAGCTACTTGGTTGCTTATTCCTTTCCTATCAACGATCTCAAGGTCGAATTCTTGCAGCAATAATACCCAACGAATCAAACGTGGCTTGGAATCAGCTTTGTTGATCAAGTATTTTATTGCTGCATGATTAGTGTGCACTATTACCTCCGTCCCTACCAAGTAAGACTTGAAACGATCAAAAGCAAACACCACTGGAAGTAATTCTTTTTCAGTGACCGTGTAATTGATCTGAGCTTCGATTAGTGTTTTACTTGCATAATAAATGGGGTGAAATATTTTGTTTTTCCGTTGTCCTAAAACCGCCCCTACAGCCTACTCGCTGGCGTCACACATAACATCGAATGTGAGTGACCATCAGGGGTGGTCACTATGGGTGCAGTAACTAAGGCTTTTTTGATTGTTTCAAAAGCATTTCGACATTCTTGGGTGAATTTAAATTCTTTTTAATGTTGCAAAAGGTTACATAGGGGTTTAGTTATTTTGGAACAATCTTTAATGAACCTCCTATAGAAACCGGCATGACCCAAGAAACTTCGAATTCCTTTCACGGTTGTGGGTTCGGGAAGTTGTGCCACTACGCTTTGTCAACCTCCAACCCTCTCTTTGAGACAAGATGACCTAGGACAATACCCTCTTCGACCATAAAATGACAATTTCCCAATTTAAAATAAGATCGTGTGTCTCACATCTCACTAGGCTTTTCTCCAAATTTCCCAGGCAGTTGTCAAATGATGTCCCTATCACAGAAAAACCATCCATAAATACTTCTATGGTGTCCTCAATCATGTCGGTGAAAATGGCCATCATACAACATTGGAAAGTGGCTGGGGCATTACACAATCCAAATGACATCCTCTGGAATGCAAAGGTACCATAAGGACAAGTAAAGGTGGTCTTTTCTTGGTCCTCGGGGGCGATATGAATTTGGTTGTATCTGGAGTATCCATCTAGAAAACAATAGAATTCATTTCCCGCTAACCTATCGAGCATTTGGTCGATGAATGGTAAGGGAAAATGGTCTTTCTTGGTGGCTAGGTTGAGTTGTCTATAGTCCATGCAGATTCTCCAACTAGTAACAGTCCTGGTGGGAATGAGCTCGTTCTTTTCTTTTTCCACTACGGTTGTTCCTCCCTTTTTAGGGACACATTGAACGGGGCTCACCCAACTACTACTAGCTATTGGATGGATAATACCGGTGTTTAACAATTTCAAAACTTCTTTCTTGACCACCTCTTTCATTATGAGGTTCAATCGTCTTTAGGGCTGGACCTTTCCAGGGTGGTCACTCTCCAAGATAATCTTATGTTGACAAAGGGAGGGGCTAATACCTCTAATGCCTGCTATGGTCCAACCAATTTCCTTCTTATGCTTCATTAACAAATCAATCAGAAGTTGTTCTTGTTTCTCCCTAAGTTAGGAAGAGATAATAACGGGAAGTTTATTATCCTTAGCGAGATAAGCATATTTCAAGTGAGATGGCAATGGTGTTAGCTCTAACTCGAGAGGTTGTTCTATTGAAGGGGGTTGAACATTTATATCCTTAAAGTCCAGAGGTTCAAAGGCTGCTACAATTTCGTTACACTCATCCTCAAAAGCGTTATCACTTTTAGAGTCAGAGTGCTCACTCTCAATGCCCACTGAGCTCATTGTGTCAAAACTTGGGGTACCACTAATAGAACTCAAACCAAAACAGTCTTCGGTCTCTATGAACTTAAGGGACTTGAAGAGATTAAATGTTACCTCTTGGTCATGGACTCTCATAGCGAGTTCCCCTTTGTGCACATCAATCAAAGTACGTCTGGTTGCAAGAAACGGACACCCTAATTTGATTGGGATATCTTATTGGCCTCATAATCTAGAATTAGAAAATCGGCGGGAAAAATAAATTTATCCACTTTGACCAAAACGTCTTCTATTTTTTCCTTGGGATAGGCTATGGACCGTTCGGCTAGTTGTAATGTCACGGTTGTGGGTCTAGCCTCTCCAATACCTAACTTGTTAAATATGGAAAACGACATCAAGTTTATACTAGCTCCCAAATCACAAAGTGCTTGACCTACTTTTTGTCCTCCTATTGTGAATGGAATGGTGAAACTACCCGGGTCTTTCAACTTAGGTGGAATCTTACTAGTAAGGAGGGCACTATATTCCTTAGTTAATGCCATAGTCTCAAACTCACCCAACTTCCTATTTTTATTTACAATATCTTTAAAAAATTTAACATAGCTTGGTATTTGCTTGAGAGCCTCTACCAAGTGAATGTTAATGTGAAGTTGTTTAAAAATGTCTAAGAAATTTTTGAATTAAACATCGACATTTTTACTCTTCATTCTTTCGGGAAATGGAACATTTCGTGGGTCAATTTGAGTTTGTTGTGGTACTTGCTTTAGAACAGTGGGTTTCTGTGTGGTCTCGAGAGTGGGAAGCTCAGGGACATTGGTGTCACTGTGGGTTTGTCACTGACTTTAGGAGTGGCCACTGCGGTTTTAGGGGCAGCGGGTATTTGAGGCGGGTCTTTAGAGTCAAGAATGACATCATTCAAACCCTTTCCACTCCTAAACGTTATGGACTTGACTTGTTCTTTTCCTATCACCCTAGCGTGTTCGGTATCACTAGGTAATGTCCCTGGCGGTCTATTCTTAACTTCGACGACTAGTTGTCCTACTTTGGTCTCTATGTTCCTTATGGATGCTTGAGTTTGATTCATGAAACCTTTTAGGATTGATTCGAGTGATGGTTGAGTCTCAGTGGGGTGATTTGGTCGTGGTTGGAACTGTTGTGAGGATTGCCCTTGGTAAAAGTTCTGTGGGGGGTGCCCACTGTGATGTTGGTGAAATCCAGGGGGTTTGGTGGTCTTTGTTGGTCATGACTCGCCCCGTGGGGTTGAAGTCCTGGATTACCGGCCCAAGAGAAATTCGGGTGATTTCTCCAGCCTGGATTATAGGTATTTGAAAACGGGTTGTTCCTCGGGTTGGTTCCTATAACATTAACAGCCTCAGGATTTGCAGGACAATAGTCAATAACATATTCCTCTCCACAAGAATGACTTGTCCTATGGAATTGGCCACTATGGAATTGACTTGTCCTCTATTTTGATTCAAAACTAGTTTAGTTAAGGCCACCAGTTGTGCGTTCATGGTTTTGAGTGCTTCTGAGTCAATGGTATTGGTCTTTGGTATGGGCGTTCTAGGAATTGACCATTCGGTGTTGTTGTTGGACACTTTTTCTAAGATTTGATACCCTTCATTGTAAGTTTTACATGTGAAAGTTCCACCTGTTGTTGCATCTAAGATGATTTTGGCTGCATTGGAAAGACCATTGTAAAAGGTCTCCAATTGGATGTAATATGGGATGCCATGATGTGGGCACTTTCAAAGTAATTATTTAAAACGTTCTCATGCATCCGAAACAGCCTCATCTTCACCTTGCTGAAACAAAATAATATCATTTCGAAACATACATTCCTTGTAGGAGGAAAATATTTTTGTAAAAATTTGTCAACAAGTTCTTGCCAAGTGGTTATCAAATTAGGTTCATGTGAATTCAGCCAAGCTTTCCCTTTATCCCTTAATGTCAAATTGAAACGTTTCAGCCTTAAGGCTTCATAAGTCACACCTTACAATTGAAAGGAATTAGTCATTTGTAAAAAATATTTTAAGTACGAGTGTGGATCCCCAGATTGTAACTGTAGATCCCAGATTGACAGGTAACAATAGAATCAATAAACGATAATAAGAACAATTGTTGATTTCCACTTGTCATCCATCTCGTATTCATTCAAAGTATCGTTCAGAGAATATTACAATTCAAAGTAGGGAACGATTACTAAACAATAAGCTCGCTAATGAATTGCTAACCTAAAACAAAAGGTTAACTAAACCTTATATACTAAGGCTTTAGATAAACAAGGCCTAAGCCCATTAGGCTAAACTAAGCCCAATTAACACAATTAAGGCTTTTACAAATAATAATTTAAACAAATTAAAATCTATATAATTCTTTCTATATCTTTCTAATATGTAGGACATTTATGGTCCTAACAATCTCCCCCTAAAGATATATAAAGAAAAATCGGTCTTGAAACCTTTAGGTCTTGAACTTATCTTCCTTTAGAAACTTTGAAATGCAATGATGTTGCTTGTCTTCATGTCTTTTCAGCGCTCTCCCTTGAATAAATCTCTTGGTCATCAAAGAATCAGTCTTTGAACTGCGAGTTGAATTGGCCGTGAGTTGAATTGGCTTTCCACTTTAAGAACTTGTAGAACCAGTATTGGAAATATTGACTTGTAGCGAACACCACTTGATAAGGAATGAGAATAGTTTATCAAATATAAGCACTTTGATTACTTGTATGCACTTTGAACTCTTTTCGGATTTCGGAACTTGACAAAATAACGGAACTGATTAATCAACAGTTACTCCCCCTCGGCCTTTGCTAACTCCTCATAAACTTGATATTCAGGGTCTTTGAATTTGTACCCTTTCTCCCCCTCATGATGAGTAGGAGCATCCGGAGCATCATGTACGTTCAAAAACAATAGTGACGAGTAGCAAATATTCCAGATCAAAACATTAAGTAACCAGAATGGGGTAAATATATAACACTGAAACACATTAGTAACTACTGTCACAACAATCAAAATAATTGTGTGGCCTATGTTCAAATTTGGCAGTGGGGTATCTCTGATAGGACTTCCAGTTATCACTGAAATAAAATTTTAAAAAATTACTTCTCAAACTGTTCCGGCAATATCACAAAGATATGCAAATGGAATCACAAAAACTCGTGCAAGTGTGAAAGAAAATAAATTCTCTCTGTTTGGCTCAAAATATTGATTTAACTTGGGACGCAAGATAAAATCAATTGACACAGTGAATAGAATATGAAATTCGGAGACCGGAGCTGATGTCTTCCTTTTTCAATATCTAAGACCTCCGAGTGAGGAATAGATAGATTATGTGCTAGACCTCCGTGAATATATGAAACAAGCATCTGTTGTGAAATACTTGAGTGGCTGGTTGGGGTGACACGAGTTATCGACACCGGTTCCATGTCTGTTTCAATATTCATCTCTAAAGAACGAGAATGAATAGATTATGTGGTTACCCGGATAACTGACTCGGTTTGGTAAGGACCAATAATTATTGTATGTCCTGTCACATCCTCACCATATTCTTTTCACTCCGAACTCATCTATCAATCTAGACCCCTCACTGATGTCTATAAGTGGATGTGTTTCTTGGGTTGGTACTTCCTGTTCTGGATAGACCATAGAAACAATATAAACCCTATCACTTATTGTATGCATCGAGTACAACAGTTTACTAAACAGTGAAGTACGAGTTCTAAACTGAAATGTTTAGAAGTCAAACTTTTAAGAACGAGTCCTGGTCTGAGATGATCAGAAGTCATAGATGAAATACCAGAATTTCAAGAAACAAAATCAAGCGCTAAACAGATTGACTCAGTAAAAACAGTATTTGCAATAATGAGACAATAATCAGAAAGTTTAATTGTGAAGAACAAGTCCCAATTATTATATCTGATAAGAATGGAATCATTTGCAAGAAATAACGAACTTGGAAAACAACTACGTATTCAAACGAGTGTATTTCCATCGAAAAATCAACGAATATGTGAGACGTGGAAATAACTAAGTCAATGAAACATAACACATGGCAATCATGAAATTTAAAATTGGAGAATAACAAACACAAGTTAGTTATTCAGAATGAATTACCACGGTTTTTGAATTCAGTTAAAGTTCACTTACCTTTGATAGTATAGTACTCCCCCTCAAAATTGGCATAACCTTTGACTGTTCGTCATGTGATGTGAATAATAGGAATTAAAACCGCACATGACATTCATGCAAAATAGGTTAGAAGGATTTTGGTATCCATCCTTTGATGGATCCTTGTTGCTTAGATGCCCTATGAGGACCAGGGATACTATGAGTACCGTACCAATGAGATGAATATTTACAGTCAACAAAATCATTTGAACCGCATGAAGAACAACAGATACAATCATGAGAAAGTTGAAGCAACTGTTGAATTGAATAAAGTCTTAAAGGAAACTTTACACTTTGTTCAACAAAAGTTCGAGAATTAGAAACATCATGATTTTGATTGTATGTCCTAGCATGCGGAACTGCCTTAAATGACTTTGTATTCGTTTTTCTTTCATTAGACCTTTTCACCACCAAACTTGTTTGAACCCTTTTTGTCACACCCCGCTAAAGCGGAAATACGGGATGTCACAGCTAAAGATTTCATTGCGTAAGGTAGAAGACAACACACAATCTTCATAGCATAAAAAGTTTACAAGAGATACATCTTGTTCAAAAAAAATAATATAAAGTTTGTCCAAAACACAAATCGACATGATAAGGAAAATCGTGTTGAATGCAGCTACTTGAGGTGCCTTCTAAAGTTCCAATCTTACTTGCTATTTCCTGAAAAGCATGTAAATGAGAGGGTCAACTATTGAATAGTTGGTGAGTTCACAGGTTTTATGAGTAGATCAAAGTTTGCTATAGAACAGTTTTAATCCGCACAAGTGGATATAAGTTTGTCATAGAAAATAGCTTTAATCCGCACAAGTGGATATAAGTTTGTCATAGAAAACTGTTTTAATCCAAACAAGTGGATATAATTTTGTCATAGAAAACAGTTTTAATCCAAACAAGTGGATATAGTATTCGGTTGTAGTTTAAATACACCATTATAAATCCGCACAATGGATTGAGTAATCGGTGGTAGTAGTAAAGCATTTTGTAAATCCGTACAATGGATTTAGTATTCGGTTGTCAACATGCGCAAGGTATAGTATCGTATACAATTATATGTTAAAGTAATGAGCCCACTACCCAAACCTAATTACGGAATGCCCCAAACTGCATGTTCCTCACAAACATGTTTACGGAAATACGGAATTACGGAATTACGGAAGGTAGTAATTATGCACTCGCGAGGTGAGTGGGTGTCAACCAAATAACGTTATCCATAATTATCATGGCTCACACACGTGAGTTAATAGGTAATGTAAAGAAAAGTTGGGGACTTTTGTATGATAGCGCAAACTTAGAAGCTTTCACATGTGCACACGTACCATAGAGAGCGTTTAAACATGCGTAGTATTTCAGTAATAAAACAGTTGATATCGAATAAAGTTTGTAACATGTTTTCCACCCCAAAATGTATAAAACAGTAAAAAGGGGCTATGAAGACTCACTGCGTTGAAATAATAGTAACATGTTTTTCACCCCAAAACGTATAAAACAGTAAAAATGGGCTATGAAGACTCACTGCGTTGAAATAATAGTAACATGCTTTTCAACCCAAAACGTATAAAACAGTAAAAAGGGGCTATGAAGACTCACTGTGATAAGCGAAGGTGTTTCCGAGATGGTCACAAGCTCACTTGTACTTTGATCCTACTTCGATCCTACGAATCGTAAGGACACTAGTAAGATTCTATGTTCTAAACCTTAGTCCTTGGTATCGTGTAATTATCCAAATCAACATAAAATGCCTTTGATGAAATTTTTGTATGTTGTTATAAGTTCTTTGATATCAATAGTTCATATTCAAAATGAAACGTTACATATGACAGTTCGAGATTACCGAAATGTTGTCATGACAAATGACAAAAAGGGTCAATAATTTGGAGTCATATGTATAGTATATAAAGTTAGGAGTTAGGTTATATATGTTACATATATATAAATACCACAATTCCGTAAACGATGAAAAGGGTTAATAGTTAGGTGTTAGATTGTTAGAGCAAAAGTAAAATGCGTAAGTAAGTATAGATTAGGATAAGTAAGTATGTATATATATAGTACATATATATAAATATACCACAACTTCATCACCAAAGGTGAGAAAAAGTGTCAAGAGATAGCATATAGCTATAATACAATATAGTTGTTAGTAGTCAGAATTAGTAGTCACTTTCGGTAAATTGTTGGATGACTTCCAGAGATCGTTAGGTTCTGATATTTTACGACCAAGTACTTCCATGTGTTAGGAAACTTTTGACATAAGATTCATGATTTTTAGAGTAGTTTAAGTGCATGAAATAATTCTTGACGTAAACAGTGACAGAAAAATGTTGCTGCTGTGCACTGTTTTTGACCAGACTGTTTGAAGGTCTAAAACTTAATGTTTTTCAAAGATTCCAGTTGGTTTTGATTCTTAACTCATAAAAGAAAATTCCAGAAGAAAAATCACCCCATTTGGAGCATTTTTGAGAGAGATATGGCCATGCAAAGTCAGGGGTAAAATCTGACAGATTGCTGTTAGAAAAGCTTCTTTATAAAAATGCTTTATTTCTATTGGTTCTTCCAAAGATTTGTTCTTTTTGCTTAGCCACGATTTTTGACACCCAAATCCAGTATTTTCAGATGAAAAACATTATTTTTTGTTTACACAATCCACATGCAATGAACTTAGACAAATCATCTTGTCAAAATACTTTCAAAACTTGTTGTTCTTGAGTTTTTATGAAAACATTCAAGTAAAACATCATTTGATCACTAACATTGGTTTGATGATGGATTCATCACACTTTTAATAACATGCATAGTGTTATGGTGATGAATCTATAAACATTAGGATACAAAGATATGTTTAGTACGAACAATGTGTAAAACTAATGTAGAAGTAGGTGAAACTTAAAGAAAATGGAAGAACAATGCAAGAAGAATTGTAGGCTTTGCTCTACATGAAGTTTTACCTTGTGAAGACTTGTGTTCTTGATGTTCTTGAGTGTGAAAGGGCTGGACTTTGAAGGTTTAGTGGAGAGAAAAAGATAGAAAAGAGAGAAAACTCTAGAGAGAAAATGAGAGAATGAGAATAAGATGAAGAAATGAGAGACTGAGGGGGTTTTAAGGAGATAGGGGAGGGGGCCGGTTTTAGAGAGAGAGAGTGAGAGTGTGTGGAGTGTGGTTTTGTATAAAATGATTGTGTTTAAAGTTGTATTTAATTTAATTTTTATTTAAATCTTTTAATTAGTTGAATTATTGAATTTAATTGGTAATATTAATAAAACTAGTTGAATTGTTAGTATTTTTTTGTAGGTTGTATATATATAAACAATGGATTGAGTAATCGGTGGTAGTAGTAAAGCATTTTGTAAATCCGTACAATGGATTTAGTATTCGGTTGTCAACATGCGCAAGGTATAGTATCGTATACAATTATATGTTAAAGTAATGAGCCCACTACCCAAACCTAATTACGGAATGCCCCAAACTGCATGTTCCCCACAAACATGTTTACAGAAATACAGAATTACGGAATTACGGAAGGTAGTAATTATGCACTCGCGAGGTGAGTGGGTGTCAACCAAATAACGTTATCCATAATTATCATGGCTCACACACGTGAGTTAATAGGTAATGTAAAGAAAAGTTGGGGACTTTTGTATGATATCGCAAACTTAGAAGCTTTCACATGTGCACACGTACCATAGAGAGCGTTTAAACATGCGTAGTATATCAGTAATAAAACAGTTGATATCGAATAAAGTTTGTAACATGCTTTCCACCCCAAAATGTATAAAACAGTAAAAAGGGGCTATGAAGACTCAATGCGTTGAAATAATAGTAACATGCTTTTCACCCCAAAACGTATAAAACAGTAAAAAGGGGCTATGAAGACTCACTGCGTTGAAATAATAGTAACATGCTTTTCACCCCAAAACGTATAAAACAGTAAAAAGGGGCTATGAAGACTCACTGTGATAAGAGAAGGTGTTTCCGAGATGCTCACAAGCTCACTTGTACTTTGATCCTACTCCGATCCTACGAATCGTAAGGACACTAGTAAGATTCTATGTTCTAAACCTTAGTCCTTAGTATCGTGTAATTATCCAAATCAACATAAAATGCCTTTGATGAAATTTTTGTATGTTGTTATAAGTTCTTTGATATCAATAGTTCATATTCAAAATGAAACGTTACATATGATAGTTCGAGATTACCAAAATGTTGTCATGACAAATGAGAAAAAGGGTCAATAATTTGGAGTCATATGTATAGTATATAAAGTTAGGAGTTAGGTTATATATGTTACTGTGAAATCCCAAATCTAGCAAGTAATCAAGAATGATGTAGAGAGAGAATCTAAAAAGAACTTGTCATCCATATATTGATCTCAAAAGTGTAAATGACAAAATGATCAAGAGGTTTTACAAGAGATCTAGATTCCTTTTTAACTAAGAACTAGACATGCATATTTATACCCATAACATACAAGGTATAAAGGCACTAGCAACTAATACAGTACATTGACTTTACAGTAAATCTTGAATACAACAATGCTCTAACAATCTCCCCCTTTGGATTCAAGATTTAAAAAATATGACAGCAGTCTTCAGCTCTTTGTAAAGTCAATCTTCTCAAACAGACACTCTATCAAACCATCTTCAAATAGATTTATCTCCACTAGTTCACGGCGAACTATATGCTTTGACACTCTTTAAGAAATCAGCTTTGAATAATCTTCAGACAAACATGAAAAGTCATTGTCTTTTTCTTTGAAAAATCAATCTTCTTCGATAAAATCTTCAACAGATTGTCTTCAAGTCTTGAACATGAAATTCCGATCTTTGTATAAAACCATCAATTCGGAACAAGATGAATCAGAAACGATTAGAGTTTGGATCAGAAAGATGTGAAACCATCCACATTGTTGAACTTTTAGGTGTAAGCGCATTCCGAGAACCACTCAGAACTAAGATAACCAAATTCAGCAACATTTGGAGTTCACATGATACTTCTCCCCCTAATCTTCAGTCTTTGTTCACGAATCTTTGACTTGAAATATCTTTGATTTGAAAGCTCTTTGACATGAAATTGAAATTAAACTTTTCTCCCCCTTTTTCGATGATGGTGAGCATCATAATCATCGAAAACCATTTTCAATTTCAGTCGTGTCTTTGAGTATTGCTAACAATCTCCTCCTTACAGAATAACCTTGCTCCCCCTCAAAATAAGAATTCTGGAGCAATTTATTTTCTCCCCCTGAAAGTATGCATATATTTCAATAACGTACAGTATTTGAAATTGTAGCATAAATTTTAAAACAAATTTACACAAGGAAAATAAAATTCATTGAATTTCATTTTATAACTACAAACATTTGATCATTTGAAAACTTTACAAAAGAAATTCAACTTTATGAAATTTAATAGATTTTTCAATCAAATGAAATCAAATGCATGTGTTTGGATTCAAGAACAAGTCATCATTGTATATCAAGTTAAAAATGTTCAGTTTCAACCCCTTTATTAAATATATTTGGTGTGCTAGCATGGGAAATATGATTAGCTTCAAGCATATGCAATTCTAAAACATGTAAGAATACTTTGCTCAAGTCACACTATTTGTCCAAAATCAGAATTTCACAAATTTACGGGTTTATCGCGACTTTGTATTTTCCCAAGTTTCAAGAGATGTGTGCTCATTGGCATCTTATCTTTTGTGCTCATTGGCATCTTTTGATTTGTGCACATTGGCATCTTTTGATTTTGTGCGCATTGGCATCTTTTGATTTTGTGCTCATTGGCATCTTTTAATCAAAAAGTTTAGTAAGAATAAGATACACCGTTAAACATGACTTTCTATCTGGTTCTATAGCAGGATTTGGGTCAGCATATCCCAGACCAGTTGGCCTTAGGTGCTAGGTGACGAGCACCCCTTAGAACTTAATTTCCCAAACCAGAAAGGCCACATTGATATATCTTAAACCCATTTGTACCAGTAAAACATGGCTTTCTATCTGATTCTATTGCAGGATTTGGGTCAGCCGATCCCAGACCAGTTGATCTTAGGGACTAGGTGTCGAGCACCCCTTAGGACTTACTCTCCCAAACCAAAAAGGCCACAGGTACAAACTTTCAAACTAAATGATATTCTATATAAGTTCAGATTTCCATCACAAAATATGAATGATATCTCAATCACTTGGTTCTAAAACATAGTGCTTCCCCCATATTTTCGTTTTCATTCATCATTCTGACATATAGGCTTTTTGAGCATTATATTCTATATAAGTCCAGATTCACATAACTTTGAGCATTCAGCATAATTTCATTCATGTTTTGCTTACCTTTCGATTTATTTCAGAGGTGAAAGTTGAAGCAAATCTAACTCAGATAATACAAAGATTCTTGAAAAATCATCTTTTAGCACGCATTTAATTTATTGAATGAGAATTGAAAATTTCATCTCTTTGAATTAAATTTGTAAAGATTCAAGTTTTCAAAGCAGTAGAAACAAAATATAATTCAATGTTACCTTTCATCACTTGTTCCTTGAAGTAAAAAGATATAACATTTAAGGATATTACCTGAGAAGTGTGAGTTCTAAACTGATTTGTTTAGAAGTCTTAGTCTTTGAAGTACGGGTCCTGAACTGAATTGTTCAGAAGCCATAGTCGTTGAAGCACGGGTTTTGAACTGATATGTTCAAAAGCCAATAACATTGAAGCACGGGTCCTGAATTGATGTATTCGGAAACCAAAGTCTCTTTTAAGTGCGGGTCCTAAACGGATATGTTTAGAAACCATTGTCGTTGAAGCACGGGTTTTGAACTGATATGTTCAAAAGCCAATGTTCTTTGTCTCCCCCTTAATGGTACAAATATTCTTCAAAAAAATCCACCGCTTCTCTTCTGTTTTCAGTCATGTGTGTAGTATGAATTTACAAGTCAGTACAACACATGATAAACCTGCAAAACAGATTAAGCAGATTTTGGTACCCAACGGGACTTGGGTCCTAGTGTGTTAGGTGTAGATTTCTTAGAAGGAATACTATAAGTACCGTACCAAAAAGAAGTATAATTTTTATGCACAAAATCATTTGTTCCACAGTAAGAACAACAAATTTTCTTTTGAGCTAACCTGATTAATTGATTTACAGAATAAACTAAATCAGGTTTGACAAAAGATTTACCTTGAAATGTATTGCTCTTCTTGGCATTTGATGTGGAAGCAGATGATTTTGGTAGTTCTTTCTTCGGAATTGTTGTGCCTTGACTCTCCATTCCATCTTCACCCTCTTGAAGATTGGAACTTCTTCAGATTTGGAAGTATTAACTTTAGGCACTTTTCTTTTGTTATCTGATTTATCAAACAGAGGATTATAGAAGAGATTTGTTGAACGAATCTGATCTTTTGAGAAACCAGTTGATCTATTAATATGTTTAGAAGGAATGTTTTTAAAAATCGAACTTGAAGCAGTTTTAAAAGAGCATTCAGAATCATTTGAATTAACAAATGGAGTCTGAAAGATACTTTCAGGACTTACCTGCTTTGAGACATCAAATTTAAAAATGATGTTTTCAAGTTCCTTAACTTTGTTTATTAAAACATTTTTCTCTTTAGAAATTAGATCAAATTTCTTTTGGAGATCAGATTTGATCAACTGGTCCTTCATAATATCAGCTGATAAACCAGATAATCTTTTGGTAAGATTAAGAATCACATCTTCAAAATATTCGCGTTCCGATTCAAAATCTTTTTCCAAAAACTTTCTTTTATCAGTAATCTCTTTGAAAATTTCCATATTTTTCTTTTTAAGTGTTTTACTTTCCTTTTCAAAGAGATTTTTCTTTTCCGTGAAATCTTTTCTTTCCTTTTCCAAAAGATTTTATAATTCAGAGATTTTCACGGAAAGATCAGAACTTTTAATTTCAAAAGATTTGCATTCAGTTTTAAATTCATTTCTTTCTTTCTCTTGCTTCTCTTTTTCAAGATATAAAACTTTCTCAAAATCGGAGATTTGTTTCAAAAGTTTTATATATTTTAGTTCAATTATTTCCTTTTCTTTAAGAACTTTATTTGAAGAAGGTGACACTCCTTCACGTTCAGAAAGCTTCTTCTTCAATTCAACGTTTTCACTTTCCAACGTTGTTGTCTTTTCTTGAACTCTTTTAATTTATTTCGTAAATATGAGTTCCCCTTTTCACTCTTGTCTTTCTCACTCTTCATATCAGCATTTTCTCTTTGAAGAGTTGTTACTTTCTCTTGAAGTTTCTCGATTTGATCGTGCAGACTTGAGTTGTCTTTGTCTTTCTTTGTTTCAAGACCTGCAATATATACTTCAAGATCAGTAATTCTTTTGGTAAGTAAAACATTTTGTTCTTTAAAAATAAAATTTTCATTTGAAGAAGAAATGTCTAAAATATGTCTCTTCAAATCAGCATATTCTTCCTCCATTGTCTTTATACTCCCTTGAAGCTCCTTCATGTTATCTTGATGAGTTGAAATCTCAAATGTCTTATTTTTCTCTTGAGTAACTTCAAGCACTACAATCTTGTCATTCAAATCTTTCAGTTCGGACTCAAAAGAAGAGACTTTGTCTTCTAATAAAGCTTTCTCAGACTTGAGCTTTGTAATTTTTCTTGCATCTTCATTAGTATGTGTTATGTATCTATCGATAAAACCTTCAAGACGCTTGATCTCATCTTTAGCTTCAGAAAGAGTCCATTTTCTCCCTTTTACTAACTGATACCATATTCTCCCACTTAAATTCTCTATGTCAGACATCTTGAAGAATGCTAGAAGATTGATCGTTCAGAAAATCAAGCAAAAAAATTTTTATATAAAATTTTTTCTTGAAAAGCTCTTAAAGTGTATGAAATACACTATAGAAAAAATTTCGGAATAAAAATTTTTCTCAAGAATTTTTTTTTAATTCACAAGAATTCGGTTGAATAAGGATTCGAAATCAATGAATTCGAATGAATAAGGGTTCGAATTCAATGAATTCGGATGCTGAAGGGTTCAAATTGAATGAATTCGGATGCTGAAGGATTCGAATTCAATGAATTCGGATGAAGAAGGATTCGAATTCACCCAATTCGGACTTAACTGGGTTCGAATTCACTCAATTCGGACTTAACTTGGTTCGAATTCACTCAATTCGGACTTAACATGGATCGAATTCTATCCTTGGTAAATCAAAACCAACTCAGATTTATCCACAACTCCTCAATTCGAATCTAACAGGGTTCGAATTCAACTCAATTCGAACTTAACAGAGTTCGAATTCAATGAATTCGAAAGCTTCTTGAGTCGAATTCTATACTTGTGATGCCAAGAACACTCCGAATTCCCTTTGAATGATCCGAATTGTGTATGAATGATCCGAATTCACCAAGAATGATCCGAATTCTGCACTTCGAACTTAAAAAAACACTAAATCAGCCATAACGTTTTCAATTCTTGATCAATTGTTATGAAATTTGCACAGATTTGTTCGAAATTTGATTCCACACACTTTCTTAGTTAATCACAAATCCTAATTCGATCAATTTAATCGAATTATGATCCAAAATAGTAAGAAAATGTTTTCGAACAAAAACAAATATAAAATGATCAGATCTGCAAATTCTGTGCAGATTTTGGTATAGATCCTTGAATTAAAGATGTTCAGGGATGAAAATCGAGTGCAATGATGTCAAGAATCAATCCAAAAGATAAAAAAATGAAAAAGATGATGATTCTAGATGAATAGTAAATGATGAATAGTAAATCATCATGAACAGTGATGAATGAAGGATCCGAAATCTTCAAGAACAGTGTAAAAAATCTTCAATTTGCTCTTTGATCTGCTTGAATTTTTTGTTTAGCTCTGATACCAAATGTGAAATCCCAAATCTAGCAAGTAATCAAGAATGATGTAGAGAGAGAATCTAAAGAGAACTTGTCATCCATATATTGATCTCAAAAGTGTAAATGACAAAATGATCAAGAGGTTTTACAAGAGATCAAGATTCCTTTTTAACTAAGAACTAGACATGCCTATTTATACCCATAACATACAAGGTATAAAGGCACTAGCAACTAATACAGTACATTGACTTTACAGTAAATCTTGAATACAACAATGCTCTAACAGTTACATATATATATAAATACCACAATTCCATCGTAAACGATGAAAAGGGTTAATAGTTAGGTGTTAGATTGTTAGAGAAAAAGTAAAATGCATAAGTAAATATAGATTAGGATAAGTAAGTATGTATATATATAGTACATATATATAAATATACCACAACTTGTAATAACCTGGTATTTATCTAATTTAATTTTGGAATTTTATAAGTCGTTATTTTAGTATTTTATGGAGTTAAGAAATTAAGGGATAAGTTTTAATTATTATTTAGAAGTTTGGGGGTATGTTTTGCCAAGTGAGACAAGTCTAGGGTTTGTTTGGTCTTTTATCCATACTCTTTTTGCCAAAACCGACTTCTTAGTCATAAGATAGGTGTCAATATCTCAATTAGAAGATATTATTCAAAGGTGTATGTGTGTGTAAGTGTATTCGGTTAGAGAGAGAGAGAGAGAGAGGAAATTCGAAAGAGAGATTGAAGGAAAGAAGAAAGAAGAAATCAAAAGGGTGCTGCAGTGACTTAAGAATTAAACTGAAGTAATCCAGGTAAACAATTCATCCTTCTATGTGTTTTTAATTCCTAGAAGTGTTCTTGAGGTTGCAATATAAGTTTTAGGTGGGTTTTGGTTAAAAATGGATGTTTTGAGGAAACTAAGATTATGTTTAGGTTATGTTATTAGTCTTAAACATATCTGCAAAGTTTCAGTAACATGCATAGTATAAAAACTGCAAAATCTGGGTTTTAGGATGAAACAGTGGACTGAGACATTCATCGAAGTCTCAATGGACGACTGCGACATTCATCGAAGTCGCAATGGACGACTGCAACATTCATCGAAGTCTCAATAGTGGGTTGCGACTTGGGTATGAAGTCGCAATGGTCGTTTGCGACTTGGCTTGGAATCGCAGTAGTTGACTGTGATTCGGGTTTGGGATCGCAATAGTGGGTTGCGACTCCAGGGTGGAATCGCAATAGTGGGTTGCGACTCCAGGGTGGAATCGCAATAGGAGATTGCGACTTGGTACTGTTCATTGCGATTTAAGTTGAGAATTTTGTAAGTTTAAGTGTTAAAAGAGATATTTGGTATTTTATCTGATTTCAGATTCTGTGAAGGATCGACATACGTGAATTATCTTGGAAGAGTTTTTGTGATAAACACACGAGGTGAGTTTTACGTAAAAAAGTATTTTACTGGAATGCATTATGTGAAAAATACTACTGTTTGATAAAGTGTATGAATATGTCATACGTGGGTGATTATAATATATTAAGATATTATAATTACGTGAGTATTATATGAAAATATAATACGTGGCCGGGGCTTTGGACCGGTGTGATAAATTGGCTCGCAACCAATTGATTTGGCCATTGGTGGAGGGATAAGGTGGTATGAGACAGATATGAGAAATCAACATTAACTGGTATTAATTTACGTGTGATTTGTATATATTTGTATAAAGGGATTTTAATGATTTTTAAATGTCAGGGATTTACTCACTAGACCCATAGGTCTAACCCTCATTTTCTGTTTTAAAATTTTGTATTCCAGGTGGTGATACCAGTAAGACTAATTGATTAGATTACTTTGGTGGATAGCTTTTTTGGGGATGATGACTATTATGAAGCTGATGATGTCCTTGTACTTATAATTGTGTTGTTAATTATTATGTTATTTATATAGGATCAAATTTGTACTGAATTTTCATATCAGTCAGACTTTGGGGACCGAATGTGAATTATGAATTACTTGTGGTGTAAATGGGTTATGAATTATATGTTATATGTATATTTTGTTTGCGGGTTGTTACAGATGGTATCAGAGCCCTAGTTTATGGGATTTAGGTATTAGTATCTGTACCTAGACTTAAACTGCATGTGAAGTAGGATGTCCCTATTAATTTAGAACCTGGGGATGCTAAGTATAAAAGGTAGAAGGAACATCATGTAAGGTAATTTCAAATTACACCAGGCCAGTGTAATTATGAGCTTACAGGTGCATGTATGAACTGGAATACCTTGTTATATGGGGAATGTGCTTATATGTATGTTAACCTTGTTTGAATCCACAGAATGGCGAGTGGCACTAGACAAAGAAATCAGAGAGGAGGAAGGAATTCAGGAGGAGAGAATCCACCAATAGGAAGAGGGGGAAGAGGAGGAGATCGAGGTAGAGGCAGAACCGGCAGGGGAACAGGGGGTCGAACTGGAGATAGAATACAATCGCATGGAACAGAGTTTGTTACACGAGATGATCTGATGGCAGAAATGGGAAGGTTACAGGATAACATACAAGCTATGTTTGAACATAATCGCCACAATGAAACTGAAAGACCAAATCCGGAACAAGAAGTTGAAATGCCACTTACCTCTACAGTTTTACCGGTGATGAAAAGGTGCGACTATAAAATGTTTCTTAGTTGTAAGCCCCCTATATATTCAGGCGATCGGGATCCGGTAAAGGCGATGAGATGGCTGAAAGAAATAGAGGCCATCTTCAAGACTTGTAAATGTGCCTAAGAAGACAAAGTACTTTATGGAGCTGCGATGCTGAAAGGGGATGCTCTGTATTGGTGGGAGGCTCATATAGAATCAAGAGGAACGGATGTGTATACTACTTTTTGATGGGAGGAATTTGTGCTAGCTTTCACAACGCACTTCTGTCCACAAGCTGCTGTCCGACAGTTAGAAGAAGAATTCATGAATCTACAACAAGGAAATTTGTCAGTTAGAGATTATACTGCACGATTTTTGGAAAAGTCTCGTTTTGCAGGATATTATGTTGCTACAGAAAAGATGAAAATGGAGAGATTTATTTATGGGTTGAATTCCGAGGTTCGAAGATTGGTGACTGCCACAGGGACAAATACTTTTACAGCTGCGGTGGATGCTGCCGAAAATGTGGAAAGAGATAATAAAAGAGACGCTGGTGATAAGAGCTTAGGGAAAAGAAAATGGGTAGGACCACCACAGGATTCGAGGAAACCTAGATTTCAGAGGTTTGACAACCGTCCGTCATTTCGACCAACAGAAAGACCATGTCCAAGATGTAATCGTTACCATCAGGGAAATTGCCAAGTGAAATCACGGGTTTGTTTTAAGTGTGGAAAAACTGGGCATGTTGTTAAAGATTGTCGCGTAACACGGTTTTGCTTTTTATGCAACTCTCCGGATCACCTCCAATCAGATTGTCCACGAGGTAGATTACAATCAGGGGGTACATCGGGGAAACCGACCATTACTAGACCGGTGGTTCCAAGAATAGAGCCACCCAGAATGAGGGGTCGTACATTCCAAATGACAGCTAAAGAGGCGGAGGAAACTCCGGATGTGGTCACAGGTACATTTTTCATAAACTCCACGCGTGCTAAAGTGTTATTTGATTCCGGTGCAAACCGATCTTTTGTGTCTCTCTCCTTTGCTGCTCACATGCATTTAGAGCCTAAAATGTTAAAACATGCTTTATTAGTAGACACTGCAAATGATAACCAAGTGGCAGTTAAAGAGGTTTTTGATCGTTGTATGATAAATATAGAGGGATTTGGAGTGCCGATACAACTATTTCCTATAGCTTTAATTGAATTTGATGTGGTAGTAGGAATGGATTGGCTAGTTGAGAATCAGGCTAACATAGTTTGTGATAAGAAAATAATCAATGTCGTTTTACCTGATAAGAGATCGGTAGTAATTTATGGAGATCGTAAGAATCATCAGTCCAGTCTTATATCGATGGTAAAAGCTCATAAATGTGTTAGTAAGGGTTGCTCGAGTTATTTAGCCTATGTGATAGATAGTAGGCCTGAAAAGATAAACTGGAAGATATTTCTATTGTTAGAGAATACCCGAAAGTTTTTCCTGAAGACTTGAACAGTCTTCCTCCAATTAGACAAGTAGAATTTGGAATAGACCTGGTACCTGGAGCCACTCCAATCGCTCGTGCGCCGTATAGACTAGCACCACCAGAAATGAAAGAAATGATGGCACAGCTTCAAGATTTATCTGATAAGGGCTTCATCAGACCTAGCTCTTCGCCATGGGGTGCACCAGTTTTATTTGTGAAGAAGAAAGACGGTTCAATGAGAATGTGTATCGATTACCGGGAGCTGAACAAGCGCACGATCAAGAACAAGTATCCACTTCCAAGAATTGATGACCTTTTTGATCAATTAGTTGGAGCTTGTTACTTTTCCAAGATTGATCTCAGATCTGCCTACCATCAGTTGAAGGTTAAAGAGGAGGATGTTTTAAAGGCTGCTTTTCGCACAAGATACGACCACTACGAATTTTTGGTAATGCCTTTCGGATTGACGAACGCTCCAGCCGCTTTTATGGATTTGATGAATCGGGTATGTAAGCCTTATCTCGATAAATTTGTCATTGTATTTATCGATGATATACTTATTTATTCCCGATCCAAAGAGGATCATGCACAACATCTTCGTTTGATTTTGGAATTATTGAAGAAAGAAAAGTTGTACGCTAAGTTCTCTAAATGTGAATTCTGGTTGCGGGAAGTTTAGTTTTTGGGTCATGTAGTTTCAGAGAAGGGTATACAAGTTGATCCAGCGAAAGTGGAAGCAATTGAAAGTTGGGAACCGCCGAAGACAGCAACCGAAGTACGTAGTTTTCTGGGTCTAGCTGGATATTACCGGAAATTTATAAAAGACTTTTCTCGAATCGCGACACCATTGACCAAGCTGACTCGGAAGAATTTAAAGTTTGAATGGAAGGCAGAACAAGACGAGGCATTCAGGATATTAAAGGAGAAACTCTGCAGCGCGTCGATATTAGCATTGCCAGAAGGTTCGGATGATTTTCTGGTCTACAATGATGCTTCTAAGTTGGGTTTGGGATGTGTACTCATGCAACGTGGAAAGGTGATTGCTTATGCTTCTCGTCAATTAAAGGATCACGAAAGACAATATCCTACTCATGATATGGAGCTTGCAGCAGTTGTTTTTGCCTTGAAGATTTGGAGACATTATCTTTATGGTTCTAAATGTCAAATCTTTACTGACCATAAGAGTCTCCAGCATCTTTTCGATCAGAAGGAATTAAATATGAGGCAAAGAAGGTGGTTAGAATTGGTGAATGATTATGATTGTGAAATCCTTTATCATCCAGGGAAAGCGAATGTGGTGGCAGATGCGCTAAGTCGACAAGAAAGAAGTGGAACGATAAAAGCGAAATCTCTAAGAGCTGAACTTCTTCCAAACATTTTTGACGAATTATTGAAGTGCCAAATAGATGCTTATCAAGAAGAAAGTTTGAAATCTGAACGGTTGGTTGGGATATCAGCATTGCTTGGGAAAGATGACCGTGGGTTGTTGTGTTTGGGGAACAGGATTTGGGTGCCTCGTTTGGGTGGATTGCATGATCGTGTACTACAAGAAGCTCATCAATCTCGATTTTCTATCCACCCAGGTACGAATAAGATGTATAGGGATTTGAAACAATTCTATTGGTGGCCAGGAATGAAAAGAAGTATTGCTAAGTATGTGGAAGACTGCATTACCTCCAAGAAAGTAAAGATTGAGCATCAGAAGCCGTTTGGTCAGTTACAACGACTAGATATACCAATGTTGAAATGGGATCAGATTACTACTGACTTCATTACCAAGTTGCCAAGAACTTCTAAGGGATTCGATTCTATCTGGGTGATTGTGGATAGATTGACGAAGTCTGCTCATTTCTTGCCAATAAAAGAAACTGACTCTTTGGAACGTTTAGCTAAATTGTACATTAATGAAATAGTAACTCGACATGGAGTTCCAATCTCGATTATTTCCGATCGGGATAGTCGTTTTACTTCTAGGTTTTGGAGAAGCTTTCAAAAAGAGATGGGAACGCAGATAAAGTTGAGTACAACATATCATCCTCAGACTGACGGGCAGAGTGAAAGAACAATCCAGACTTTAGAAGATATGCTCCAGGCTTGTATAGTTGATTTTGGGGGATCATGGGATAAACATCTGCCTTTGATAGAATTCGCCTACAACAACAGTTATCATTCTAGTATTCAGGCGGCACCGTTTGAAGTATTGTATGGTAGAAAATGCCGAACGCCTTTGTGTTGGAATGAAGTAGGGGAGAAACAATTAGCGGGGCCAGAAATAGTACAGTTAACGGCGGATAAGATTACTCAGATTCGGGATAGATTGAAAACAGCTCAAGACAGACAGAAAAGCTATGCCGATCGACGTCGGAAACCGTTAGAGTTTCAGGTCGGGATTTTGTAATGTTGAAAGTATCGCCCTGGAAAGGAGTCATACGTTTTGGGAAGCAAGGTAAACTTAGTCCGCGGTATATTGGGCCATTTGAAATTACAGAAAGAATTGGTGAAGTAGCATACAGATTGGATCTTCCGTTGGAGTTGAGCAGGATTCACAACGCATTTCATGTATCCAACTTTCAGAAGTGTTTGGTTACACTAGGCCAAGCAGTCTCTCTACCAGATATTCAGGTTGATGAAAAGTTGAACTATGTAGAAGAACCGGAAGCTATAGTTGATCACAAGATCAAGGTATTAAGGAACAAAGAAATCAGACAAGTAAAGGTTCAGTGGAAACATCATTGAGGTCAGGACGCGACGTGGGATCCAGAATCAGAAATGAGAGCCAAATACCCTCAGCTGTTCGCTTAATCGAATTCCGGGACGGAATTCTTTTAAGGGGGAGATGTTGTAATAACCAGGTATTTATCTAATTTAATTTTGGAATTTTATAAGTCGTTATTTTAGTATTTTATGGAGTTAAGAAATTAAGGGATAAGTTTTAATTATTATTTAGAAGTTTGGGGGTATGTTTTGCCAAGTGGGACAAGTCTAGGGTTTGTTTGGTCTTTTATCCATACTCTTTTTGCCAAAACCGACTTCTTAGTCATAAGATAGGTGTCAATATCTCAATTAGAAGATATTATTCAAAGGTGTATGTGTGTGTAAGTGTATTCGGTTAGAGAGAGAGAGAGAGGAAATTCGAAAGAGAGATTGAAGGAAAGAAGAAAGAAGAAATCAAAAGGGTGCTGCAGTGACTTAAGAATTAAACTGAAGTAATCCAGGTAAACAATTCATCCTTCTATGTGTTTTTAATTCCTAGAAGTGTTCTTGAGGTTGCAAGATAAGTTTTAGGTGGGTTTTGGTTAAAAATGGATGTTTTGAGGAAACTAAGATTATGTTTAGGTTATGTTATTAGTCTTAAACATATCTGCAAAGTTTCAGTAACATGCATAGTATAAAAACTGCAAAATCTGGGTTTTAGGATGAAACAGTGGACTGAGACATTCATCGAAGTCGCAATGGACGACTGCGACATTCATCGAAGTCGCAATGGACGACTGCGACATTCATCGAAGTCGCAATGGACGACTGCGACATTCATCGAAGTCGCAATAGTGGGTTGCGACTTGGGTATGAAGTCGCAATGGTCGTTTGCGACTTGGGTTGGAATCGCAATAGTGGACTGCGATTCGGGTTTGAGATCGCAATAGTGGGTTGCGACTCCAGGGTGGAATCGCAATTTTGTAGGTTGTATATATATATAAACATATATATATATATATATATATATATATATATATATATATATATATATATATATATATATATAAGTGTATGAATATTTTTAGTGCAATTCTAGCCTAAACGCAATTTCGACGGTTGTCACGCTTTTCTTCGGCATTATTATATGAATTACAATTAAATGTATGACCATTAGAGTTTGAGTACGCAGGACGTTTATCAGTCGATCGACCGATCTTTTGTCGGGGTTGTGATTGTTTTTTAGAACAAGAATCAGTTTTAGAAACCTTATTCACAGCCGGGGTCTTCGGTTTTGTAGAACATTTGCCTTTTGGAAAATTGATCGAGCGATTTATCGCTTTTGAAAGAAAGTCGGTGTGACTCGGAAGAGGTTTGTCAAAAGGAAACGATTCAAACTCTTCATCTGAACTACCCTCAGAATTCATGAATTTCGAAAAATCAACATCGGGAATAGATAGACTAGGATTGGTCGAGGGAGGTGAGTAACACTTTGTGTCGGTGTGTTTAGGTGAATCTGGTGCGAAAGCTAAGAAAAAGTCAGAGTTTAGATTCTTTAAAACACACTCATCTTGAGACCCTTTACCGATTAGTGAAGATGTTTTGCCAATGAAAGCTTTGCACGAGGATGTGTCAGACGAGTCCGAGGATGCTTCAGGTGAAATCGTCTTTTCTTCTTGAAGTAGGTCAATCTTCTCTTGAAGTTGACCATTTCTCACATGCTCCTTCATCGCTTATGTCGCCAAGGCAGGCCCTTTTAATGTGAGGCGATCGATTTCGTTCAGAAGGATTTCCTGTCCTTCATCCGACACAGAATCAGGTTTAACGGATTTAAGTGCCTCAAGTTCGGTTATAAGCGCTTGCTTCTCCTTTTGAAAACATGATCTTTTCTTCTCGAGTGACTCCTCTAATTCGACTATTTTTGCTTCCAAAATGAGAGGCGTGACATAGAGTTTACTCGTCTGTCTCAGTTCTGGGTTAAGGTGCTTGGGCCTAATCCTTTTTGGCGGAATCATTCGGCATCGCAACCTTATAGATATCAAAGTAGTCATTCGAGAGGTATTTCTTTGGATTTTTCTTGTACATGTAGTTCATAGGCTCGTAGAAAAAAGAAAGTTGCATCTTGGTGGTATGTTTGCGCTTGTATTCCTCAGCTTCCTCTTCTTTCTCTGCCTCAAGAGGACAAGTCCATTTGATTTGGTATTTAGGATACTTCTTATACAGACCGAAACAATCAAAGTGATAAAGTGTCGGTCTTTTGAATATACCCCTTTTCAAGTACTGAGGGTTGTCGTATCCGATTCCTCATTCCTTGTTGAAGTATGTGAATTCCTTGGGTTTATTAATGTGAATAGTCTGGTCTGTTTGACCTCTTTTGTGGAGTTTGGTTTCAAGATCAGTTATTTTGGAAACCTTTTCCTTATGCTGAATTTGAAGAGAAGAGCATTGATAAACAATCTATGCCTTCTAACTCTCACATTGATCAAGCTTTAAAGTCAGTTCAGATATCTTGGCCCTTAAGTCCTTTGGTACTAATGAAAGATTTGAGCATTTTTCTTTTAGGTAGGTGTTGTCAGACTTAAGCTTTTCTGTGATCTTCGTTTGAACATCTAACTTTTCTTTAAGTGAATTAATTTCATGTAGTTGTTCAATCGAGGAAAATATATAGGACTCTACCTTTTGACCAAGCAGTTGAATGTGATCGATTAAAGCACTATGAGTTGGTAGACATACTTGACAAGCTGCTGCAGATTGAGATGAGCAAGACATTGTTACCTAAAAAATATGATCGTTAATCGGTGTTGCTATGAAAAAACAAAGAATTCGGGAGAAAATCAAAAATTAAATCAGAAAAACAATATTATGTAAACACCAGATCCGTGCAACAATACAGAAATCGAATATGATATGCAATAGTAACAATGATTTCAATACGTTATCCCTTTCACTAACTTTCAGAGAGAATTACAATATGAATTGGAAAGCTAAAGAGATGATTAGCTTGTTTTTCCAAGCTAATCAACATTAAGTACTATGGGCCCGTGGTTAACAAGCCCACGACCCGTTCACTAATAGGCTAAAATTAAACAAATACAGATTAACCCTTGTACTTTAAATCAACATTAAAACCTTCTCTAACAATCTCCCCCTTTGATTTGAAGTTCAAGTTCGCGCTCTAGCTCTAGCCAGTTGAATACGTATCGTTTTCGCAATGCGAAGTGAACCTCAAAGAATCTGATTGCACGGCGATAGTCGTGCGGTCTTCAACCAGTTCCAAAGCATTCCGAGCAGTTATCTCATTCGATTTAGGAACATACGAAACCTTTGGATTTTCTGATTCGTGCTTGATGATCTTTCGAAGCGCATCTTGTACATTGAAAAGCGTGCCATCGCAGAATCTTTCTACCTGACTAAATCGCAGAAACTTTTTCTCATTCTGTTCGTTGAGGAAGACTATCCCAAGTTCAGGTTCTAGCAGTAAAGCGTTCTCGGGATACATCTCCAGTTCAGGAGCTTTCAGATTCGGTTTAATCAGATTTACCTTCTTCGCTCTGTTCTCGACTGCCATTTGGAAGTCCGTAAGATATGACATCATTATGGTTCGGACAAGGAATCGACGAACAGCTTCAAGCGCCTTCGTAACGGAGAGCGGCCGGATAGTTCAGATACGTAGATATTTCAGAATTGCCAGGAAGTCTAACGGTCGGAGGTTTTGAAAATCGGCTTCAGAGAACTTCCATTCATTCCCATCTTCACGTCGTATAGTGAAAACAGGATATACAATCTTCATCATACGGCTTGAATGGATATTGATTACCTCGGTGATTTGAAGCTTGGTTCTGACTTGGCTTACTGGAAGATGGCGTTTCATGGCACAGATATATCGGTGTTGGAATTCCAGGCTGTAGTTGTAGATACCCAGACAGTAGGTTGGCTCGATCGTGCGCAGCTTGTGAACAAACAACTTCTTCAGGGATTCCTCCAGATGAGGAATGAATATCGGGATCTTCTCCCACCGGATTTGTTGCTGTTGAGGAGGGGGGGGAAGATCGGAAGATCGGAAGCTGTTGTGGGAGGAGCAGTTGTCGGAAGATCGGAAGTAGTAGACTCGGGTCTTGTTGATGATGTTCCGGCAGGTTGAGCCTAGTGAACGGGGGGTGCTCCATATAAATTTTGGAACAGGAACTGATCATAATCAATGTCGTCATCTTCATCAGTGGGGAAGGCTAAATTTACCTGGAGGTTTACGGCACTGGCAGCTTTTTTGTACCATGCATCTTCGGTCTCCGGGTTGGCTTCACAGTTTGGATCTATCATGTCCAATAGAGAACTTGCTGATGAATCAAGGTCGATCAGTTCCTGTGATGGACCCTCAGGCTTTTCAATCGTCGGGTCTTCTTCATCTGAAATGTCCATATCTATGACCATCTCTGCCAATGGCAACTCGGCTTCATGTGTTTCTGATGTAGTTTCCGCAGTTGGGGTTCCTGTTGAACAACCGTTGTAGCTTTGGCAGTCATGATCGGAGCGGTCTCGGTTAGGCGTAGACGGTTCTCCCCCTCACGGTGATCAGGCTCATCCTGCTCATCGTGCCTGCATTTGAGACCACCGACTTGACTCTTACAGGTGTCTTCGAGTGAACGAACCCTTTTAGTCAGCGTGGTTAACGCTTTGTTGTAGTCGCTGAGGGTCGAGTCAATGGAGTCGAGACGTGGTATGATGGATGAAGATGGAGCAGTGACCTGTGATCGTAGAACGGAGATCAGGTCTGCTTCGGTAGATGCGGTGGTGTCGGATTCCTGGAGCAGTTGGGCCAGCAGCGTCGTCTTCAGGGTCTCCACCGAGTAGATAGGTTGCTGTTGAGTCGGTGGAGGTACGGAGGCGGTTTCAGTTTCGACGACGTGGCTCTTTCCCTTGATAGCTCGCATCGCTTTGGCAAGTTCTGCGGCTACATGTTCTTGCATCTGCTGCTCCATTGCCTGTCGGACAGCCTCAAGGGTGTTGTCCAGGGACCCTTTTGACACAAAGTCGGGTAAGCTAACACCGGGCTCACTTAGAGTTCCCGTTGAGGCATCTGCCATAGAGGCGGAGCCACCTACGTTCACAGTTGGCATAGGGTTAGCTGTGGTAGGATTTCCCACCGATCCTCATGGTTCACCCAGAGGTGAAGACATTACAGCGGTTCCGGTCGAGTCACGAAGAGTCTCGACTTGGTGTTCTACTGTCTCGAGTGTCCTAGCCAAAGAATGTTCAGTATCGATAGGCGCTAGAATCGATGGTGCACGAAATGAAGGCGTGACCGGGGGAGGCTGGTCTCTTGTTTTAACACCGGAACTCTCCAAATGAGGGACCAGTGGAAGTTGTGCTAAGTCCCCGTGTTCGACTGAAACACCCGTCTTTTGAGAGACGGATGAGTGGATGAGGGGGTCGTGCAATTGCTCCGCTGGGTGGATGGAGGCTTCTTCAATACCCCGTCCCAACAAATGAGACGGGATAGCAGATGTGGTTACCCGGCTGTCACTCGGTTCGGTTCGCTCAGGAGCCTCGTTATCTTTACGGCTCAATCTTTCCTGGTTCAACTTTGAACGCAGTTCTCTCCGGCTCACTTTTCCTAACTCCTCTATTTCGTCTCCCTCAGATGACCTAATCGGTGAGGTTCCAGCATGTGGAGGTGAGTCTAGTGGGATTCCAATGGAAAAATCAGGGTTAGGGCCGATACCGTGAGGTATTTGTCTCATGCGGGTGGATCTGTCGGTATCGGAATCCGTGGAGTCAGATTCCACGTCCTCAACTTGTGTACTGGGAGAGGGGGTTCGGTGATGTATGGTTCGGTCGAGTGATATAGTGTGGGTCTAGATGAAGGACCGGCTTGGGCTGAGCTGGAAGCTGACATGAGGTTTTCACACCCCGAGGATCTCACCGCAAGTGTACGGGTCGAAGTCAAATAATAGTACTTGAGAAAGTACGAGTATCGAATCACGGGGAACTAGGAACTAAGTATCACAATTACTATAGGCTCTATTAATTGAACTATCGATATTTAGAGATTGGTTTTAAACTACTTAATTGCAATAATTAAAATCAAATCAACACAAGACAAAATAGAAACAGCTTTGAAAACTTTGATAGAGAGAAAAGTTGAGGGTTGGAAATCCAATGGTTCTCACATACAAACGTCTGACTCAATTCAAATACCAGTTATTCCTGTCAATGAATGCCCAATCTTTATCTAATCGTTGTTCTCTCTCAAGTAACACCGATTTTATTTGCAAAGCACGGTCCCTTTTTCAAGCAACCGTGATTTCTATATCGAAAACCTAAGTTTTATCTTTCGATCTCAACAAATAGGGTTCAAAACACATTAAGTTTAAGATTCAAATGGGACTAAGATTTACTCGGTATATCTCTATCCTTTCTTACCTTAGATATGCAATTCCTAATTCTATTTCTCAATTACTTCTCTCGAACATTAATTGAAAACAATAAAACAATTGTAAGGTAGCTAATCTCACAAAAGCATTAAACACAAAATTGCATTCATTCATTAAAGAGGAAAACTGATAAATGTTTCAAGTCATCTGTTTACAAGTTTAAACCACATTCATTCCAACCCCCAACAAGAACCGGTTAGTTCATGTCGGTGGTGGTTTCAAACACAATAGAAAAAGATGGAAACAGGTACGTAAACATGATAATCGTGATAACGGTAAATGGAATGGTTACTCCCTTCTATCGTGCTCGTCACTACTTCGCGTGATGAACGTGTATCTGATCCTCTCTCTATCTTAGCTCCAACGGGTGTCACTCGGCTCTGAAAATCGCCCCCGTGACTGCTCTGGCCGTCATGTGAAAACTGGATATCGACCGAATGACCTAAACCCGAATAAAATAGCTAAAAATCGCAAAACAGAGGGTTACGCGACTTGTTGCGTGACTTGCAAGTCGCGTGGCAAGTCGCGCGTGTCTTCTTTATGGCGCGGGTCATTTTCTGGTTCGCAGTTCGGGTCCTGGTTCGGTCGCGGGTCATGGGCTTGACTTTTGGGCTTCCGTTAGGCTTCGTTTGGACTCGTTTTGGGCTCTTTTTAGCTTCTTTTCTCAAGGAGTGTCGCCTTTTAGATAACCTGCATAATTCACTAGATAAACCGTAAAATACACGCCTTTTTACTTGGATGCAAGCCAATCTCGATGGTTTGAGAACTGAAAATAACGCCAAAAAGTGGCGTTATCAGAACCGGGTTGCGATTCCACTGCACCACCTACTCTCGTCGCCGGTCGTCTCACAACTAGCGTTCCCCGCCCGACAGCACCTGCTTGTCGGGCCCTTCCACCTCTCACTCTCGGACCCTCACGTCTCTCGGATCTATGTCCCTGGGCAGGTCCCTCCGGCTCTGGTTGGATCATGGGATTCCCTAACGCTCCCCTATATGCTACTACCCCTGGTGCAGTGGGATCGACGATCGTAAGTAGAAGCTCAGGGATAGGCATGGCTACTTCATCAGAAGGATTGCGGATAACCAAGAACTGTAAGTGGTGATGTGGACATACCAGATGGTTCAGGCGGCGAGGAATAGATGGGTTGGCGTCCATGTGTTGACGCACCGCAAGCGAAAGGAAACGCGGATACGGTAGGAATTTCTTCTATTTAGAGCCTCCGATGTGGCGAATGGCGGTGACAAGTTCCCTTCAGATGATCATCGCGAAGTCGATGTGTTTGTTGTAGCATACGGCATGAACAAGGCGAAGAAAGTCGCCGGTGCACTGATCAATGCCTCTCCATCGTGAGGAAAGACATCGGTTGAGTATCGTGAAGAGTGTGTACCAAATCTGAGCGAGATACTTCCGGTTGAATGCGGACGACCGGTTTAAGTAATGGTTGTAGCCTAGGGTGCGGATTTGAGCGCATAGAGTATCATCATTGACGGAAGGATCGTACCGTGCATGATTGTTGGTGGTGGCCTCCAGAAGGGATAGAAAGCGGCGGAAGGAGTCCGGTGTGAGTGTGAAGGGTTGGTTATCGATCTGAGCGGTGATCGACTGCGAGTTGCTGGTTGTGACGACGCGGGCGGTGAGCCAGACCTACAGAACGTACAGGACTGGTACATCGGCGGTGAGTGTGAGGGCCTCACGGAGAGGGTGGTTCATCAGGATATCCAGAAGTACCCGATGTAGTGGTTGGGGCCTGAATAGTATCAGGTCTAAATGGTGATTGTTGTCCTCCAGTTCAGTGCTGAAAGTGCAGGATCTATTCTTACAATCAATATAGAAAGAAGTAATTGAGAAATTGTATGATCAAGCCCAATTGTATTCAATGATGCACAGAATTACAGATCTAAGAGAGAGATCACCTCAAAGATTACAAGGAATGAATACAAGTAATATGGGAAAATCAATCAGTTAGCAACGTAGTGCTAACCACTCTATTTATACTGCAACAAACATCTTAAAGCTACAGTACAAATAAGAAAGACTAATAAGAACATAACACGTGTCCTAATTAGTTTACACATTACTAAATAACGAAACTCGTCATAAGTTCTGAACAGGTAGTTCAGAACTTCTGAACATTCTTCTGATCACGCTTCTCAGAACTTCTGACTTCTCTTTCTCAGATCTCTGACTCTTCTTCTCAGAACTTCTGACTCTTCTTCTCAGAACTTCTGAACCTTCTTATCAGATCTTCAACACTTGGTTTATTGACAAAACTTCAGATCTAACAATCTCCCCCTTTTTGTCAAATAAACTTAAACTTTGCATCATCTAATTCTTTCAGAGCAGGAACAATTTTCTGAAGTAGCACATTCCTCAGATTAAGCCTCTTATCAATCTTGTCAATAATTTCTTGAATAATCTCAACTTGCTGATTAATTACTTCTTGAATCATGTTTGCTTCCTTCACTTTCAGCATCTTTTTCTCCAAATTGTGCTTTATGATCCTTAAAGTTCCAGAACAATATTTTGCAGTTTCCTTTGCTCTGAAGAAGATCTTTCCACTTTTGTTCTTCAAAAATACTCCCAACTCTGGATATCTGTGAACACTTCCAGTCTTTAACACCTTTTTCTGCTCATGATCTGTATTGGGATTTGCCAGATAAACACATGACTTTTGCAAATACAGAGCTATTTGGAAATCTGTATAGCAATGCCACCTTAAGATATAGAACATGGCCTCAATCACCACACTTCTTGCCTTCCTTTCATTTCTGTCTTTACTTGACTCTTTAAAACATAGAAAGCTGTGTAATCTGTAGAAGTCAACCACTGACAGTTTCTCAAAATCTGCATCAGTGAAATAATAAACCTTGCCATCTTCTCTCAAAACTTCAAAGGATAAGTACTCCATCTTTCTGAATTTCTTAACCTTCAATTCTCTGATTCCAGTGATTAGAAAATCTGAGTAAACGGCTTGCTTTGTTTTGCCAAGACATCTTGATTTTTCAGCCAACCAGATCTGAGTCTCCTTAGACCTATCATAATACACATCCAAGAATTGTACCTCTTTTGGTTTGAAGAACTCAGGCAGATCAAATTCAAGAAAGTATCCATTCAGATCAATGAATATTTCATCTTCTTTGGGTTCAGACTGTTCAGCTTGATCAATATTAGTTATCTGCACATTCTGAGGTGTTGTGTCCTGAACTTCTTCAGCCTCATCTGACAAAATTTCATTCACTTCATACTCAGCTGGGAACACAAAATCATTATGTAGAATCTTTTTGGGATTCACCTCAGATAGCAACCATTCACTACTGTTTCTAATTTTTCTTCTAAAATCCAACCTCCTCTTCACACAGTTTATGCATCTCTTCTTTAAACTCTCTTTTTCAGCATCCATACTTACTTCCATTCTAATCAACAACCAATTCAGAGTTGCATCACTGTACTTCACCAACTCTTTTAATCTGAACAATTCAAGTCTTTCGTGAACCATATATGTGAACCCTTCTGTCTCCATTCCTTCATTCACAAAACCCTTCACATGCAGATCAACTTCTGTTTTCTTTGTGGGAGAACTCAGATTGCACTTTTCTTTTCTTTCTTCTATAGCCAACTGGAAGTCATACAAGTATGTATTTCTGACATAAATACCCAGAAGTCTTCTGCATTCAATTTCTATCAAGGCTTCTTCAGTGCTAGCAAAGAACTTGACTAGAAAGATCTGATCATCAAGAGTCAATCTGTGAAAATCAAATGTAGACATGGAAACCTTTGTATTTCTTTCTTTCAGTGTTTCCATTCTAACGAACATTAAACCATTGAATTCATCTTGTTGAAACATCAGAACTTTCTCGATTCTTTTCTGAATATGCAGTTTTGAGTCAGGAACTCTGAACATATTAGAAGCTTCTGAGTAGACCATCTGAGCTCTGTCATCCATAAAACCATCAATGTTACTTTCCAAAAGCTCATACTCTCCTTCTGTGTAGTAGAGATTATCATATATTTCCTCAGGAAAAATATCATCATGAAATTGTCTGGCTAAAGGTACATCACTTAACTCTAGAATGAAGTCACACACAGGTTCTTCTAGTCTTTGCAATTTAATCTTTGGAATCTCGATTGGTTTTCTGAATACATATTCAGAAGGCATAAAGAAGTCTTTCACTTTCACATACTCTTCTTCTGTATTTAACTCATCACAAAAGTTAAACCTAAAATCATCTTTAAAATCCTGAGTGTAATCCACAGTTCTGTCTTCTTCTCCCATTAGATCAATGGGTCTTATCACTTTTATTCCTTTATGAATTTTCTGAACACTCAAAGCTCTGACTACTTCATTATGCATTCTTCTGATCAATTCTTCATTCAACCTCCTTTCTTCTGATTCAGACTCCATTGCCCTTTCACTGTTATAAACCACAATATCTGTACACCTGTTTACCACTGTACTTTCCACTATTTCTTCTATTCTCAAATCAGATTCCTCAATAGCTACAGTTTCATCTGAGTTTCCTTCCATCTCAGTATCCAAGTTCAATTCCTCTGTTTTATCTGATTCCTTACTATCAATACTTCCCAACTCCATTTCTTCTGTATCTGAACTGTCAAGCTGTACTATCTGAATCATCTCCTTTAAATTTTCCTGTGTCTGATCTTCTGTACTTTTTGTATTGGCTAAGTGCATGTCTGCTATCTCAAAATCTTCTATGCCAATATCATCATCAGAACTTAACCTTTGTCTTTTCTCCCCCTTTTGATGATTATGAGGATCATTATCATCAAACTTCCTTTTCAAGTTCTGATTAAAAGCAACTTCAGGTTCAGCTTCTGCAATAGGAACAGGATCAAGAGGCTTTGAAGTAGAAGCCAAAGATACACTCAGTGCTTTCAATATAGATTCCTGCATACCCTGCATCTGTTTTAACATATCTTTTTGAAAACCAGACATTATATCCATGATCTCCTTTTTGTGAGAATCCAAGGATTTCTTTACATCATCTACCTTGGTTTCAACAGAAATTAACTTTTTCTCCAACACAACTTTCAAATCTGATACCTCATCATTCAGATCCTCCATCCTCTTCTCCAAATTTTCTACTTTTTCCCCCATCTCCTTGTTTTGTTTCTGAATCTTTTCAAATTCAGAAGTTTCTAACAGTGAACCTGAACCAACAGATGGTCCAGTTTTCATGTGCCCAGAGAGCTCATGGCCTGTAGATAACACACAGTCATCTTGTACAACAGATGCACGTTTGAATGAGGCTTTTGTAATGTTCACCTCACCAGGACTTCCATCCAATCCTCGACACCCAACATTAGGCATGTCTATGAATGTTGTTTCAGGAGTACGAAATTCCTGATCTGTGCAAGTGTCAAAAGGAATTTCAGGCTCAATATGAATAGGACTGTGATATTCAGACTCAATGTGTTGAAAAATAAGTTGGGATTTATCACCTCCCTCCAAATGAGTTTGGGATGGTTCCCCGGATTTGTGTGAAACAGTAGCATGTTGAAATGCTTCTGAGTGGGTATGGATGGGTTGTTCAAGATCCACCACTAGGTCCATGGTGTTTGTTTCAATATTGGACACCAAGAGATGTGAACCAATAGCATGTGTGGTTACCTGGTCAAGATTAGCTGGTTCAGAGGCATCTCTTTCTGTTTGAACCTCTGTTAACAATCTCTCATCCTCACCACTCTCATTCTGTTTTTCCTCACTGAGTCTAACCAAGCTCTCAGAATTTTCCCCCTCAAGTCTCTCAGAATGTTCACCCATCTGAACATCCTCCCCCTCTCTAATTCGACTAGACCCCTCACCTCTCTTCTCAGGTTGGTCCTCTTGGGTAGGGATTTGAGGTAATTCAATTCCCATAGAGGTGCAATAAGCTTTTAAAATCTCACTCTCCCTTGGAATATAGTTCCTAAGTGATTTTGGCAACAGTTTATGATTGGGATAATTTTCAAGTCTTGTTACTGAGGTCATCTTACCCAAATAAAATGTAGGACCATGCTCTTCATTTGTTCTTCTTGAGATTGTTCTGTTTTCCTGCATGGCATACCAAATAACAATTTGCCAGTACCTTATGTAGGGAATGTATGTCAGTGGAGCATCCTTTGTCTTCTTCTGAATTGCTTTCTGATTCTTCTCAAATGTATTCTTCATATCTTCCCAAAGTATTAAAGTATAGTCATAATGCCTATTCTTCACTAAACCTTGAAATATCTGAAGAATTTGTTTAGAACCTTGATCAGCAGAACTATTTTTCCCTGACAAACATTTATTTACCACATGAAAGAAGCAAGCCCAAATAGGTGGTAATTTGTTTCTTCTGAACAAACTGAGAGTCCTCAATCCTTCATTGTATCCCAACTTCATAAACTCTGCTATTAATTCCTCTGTTAGGGGTAAATCCTCAAAATCTGTTCTTCTTTGTACATCATCTTTCTCTGGTAGATTCAGCATCTCTCTTAGTGCAGAGATAGATAAGACAAATGTCACTCCTCCAATTTCAGACACAAACTTATTATCTTCTAACCTAAGATATTTCCACCATTGTTGTATGTACTGAACAGGCACATTTTTACTTCTTGTAAACCATTTTCTGTACGGATGATGTTTGAATAACTCCATGATAATTCTGTGTTCAGGCTTAAAACGACTTTCCTCAAACAATATAACACAGTTATTTTCAGATAATTTCAACCATTCACTCTCAGGAACAACTCTTTCCACTAGAATAGATCTATCTGACATAATAGAACCTGCAGCACTCTGATCATGTTCAATATTAACATTTACCTCATCCGCATTTCCTTCAGATTCATCCATTTGTTCATCTTCTTCATCATTTCTTATTGCCCCTTCCTCTGCAACTCTATTTTGTACTTCATCATTTTCCGAATCAGATGAATCCATTATCGATTTTGTAGAATGTAGAGAAATTGGACCACTTCTTCGTATTTCAGACATGATTTAAGAAGAAAACAGATTCAAAGAACTCTGGATTTGATTCGTATCTCACGTTTCGCTCTGGAATTTGAAAGAACTTTGAAATAGGGATTTTAAGACCTATTTAAAATCCGCGAAGTTGAAAGGTTTAACGGAAAAGCGAAATCAATGTTATAACGGAGTCAACACACGTGAAATACCACAAAGGATTTAAATGAAATACGTGGCATTGTCAAACAAATATGAAGCTGACACGTGTTAGTGGATAGAATTTTGACTCAAGTCAAAGATCTGAATAACACGCGCAGATGTTCTGATTCCATGACTCAGAAGAATTTTGCCTTGTAACCAAAATGTCTTTTAAAATCAACTTCTGACCAATATAAAACATTTTGATTATTCAGAAGAGGTTTGAACAGATAAGAAATGAAAACAAATCTTTTAAGCATCACAAAATGATTTTCAAAAGAATTTTGATGCTCCCCCTTGACTTGAGCATGCATTTGAGTATTAATGATACATAAAGATGAGATAACAAGATAATCGAAGAAGCATAATCCATACAGTTGAAGTTATTTGTATTTCTCAAAAATAAATTTTTTTTGAAAGTTAGATTGCTGAAGTATTGACTCAGAATTTCTGACCTTAAGATTCAGAGGTTCTGATCTCAAGACTCAGAAGTTCTGAACTCAAGACTCAGAAGTTCTGAATTCAAGATTCAGAATTTCCGAACTCAAGACTCAGAAGTTCTGAACTCAAGACTCAGAAGTTCTGAACTCAAGACTCAGAAGTTCTGAGTACACTACTCAGACAACTTCACTTAGAAAAATTTAGCATTTTTAAGAAAAAAATATTTTCAACTAGGCAGATTAAGCATTCCTATTTTACATATGAGAAAAGAAAACCTTTTGTGATCAAGAGGCTTTGTGAACAAGTCAGCCAATTGATACTTTGTATGCACAAAGTGCATCTCTATAGTTCCTTTTTCCACATAGTCCTTTATAAAATGATACCTCACGTCTATATGCTTAGTCTTCGAATGTTGAACAGGGTTCTGAGTAATAGCAATTGCACTTTCTGAGTCACAATAGATGGGAATCTTATTAAGCTGATATCCATAGTCCATGAGTTGTGTTCTCATCCACAATGTTTGAGAGCATGAAGCAGCAGCAGCAACATACTCTGCTTCAGCAGTTGAAGTGGATACACAATTCTGTTTCTTTGATGCCCAACTCACTATTTTATCTCCCAAAAAGTGACAAGCACCAGATGTACTCTTTCTGTCCAACCTACTTCCTGCATGATCAGCATCAGTGAAAGCAGTCAATTTGAAGTCAGTTTCTTTTGGATACCATAAACCTAGATCAGGTGTTCCTTTGAGATATCTTAAAATCCTTTTGACAGCCAACATATGTGATTCTTTCGGGTTAGATTGAAATCTAGCACAGAAACAGGTAGAAAACATGATATCTGGTCTACTTGCAGTCAAATAAAGTAATGATCCAATCATGCCTCTATAAAGTTTGATATCTGCTGAAACACCTTTGAGATCAGCATCTAACTTTATGTTAGTTGCCATAGGTGTTCTCATAGAAGCACAATCAGACATTTTGAACTTTTTCAGAATATCTCTGACATATTTTCCTTGATTTATGAAAATACCTTTTGGTAGTTGTTTGACTTGAAGACCAAGGAAAAAATTCAGTTCACCCATCATGCTCATTTCAAATTCAGATGACATGACTTTTGAAAAATTATCACATAATTCTGGACTGGTAGAACCAAATATTATGTCATCAACATAAATCTGAATCAGAATCAAATCATTACCCTGTTTCTTTAAAAACAAAGTTGTGTCAATCTTACCTTTCTTGAATCCTGAACCTAACAGGTGTTTAGTAAGAGTGTCATACCAGGCTCGTGGTGCTTGTTTTAGACCATATAAAGCTTTGTCTAAAATATAAACATGATCAGGGAATTCTGGATCAACAAAACCTTCAGGTTGATGGACATACACCTCTTCATTAAGTTTGCCATTTAGAAAGGCTGATTTGACATCCATTTGATACACCTTGAAGTTTTTATGTGCAGCATAGGCTAAAAATATTCTGATTGCCTCTATTCTTGCCACTGGTGCAAATGTCTCATCATAATCAATTCCCTCTTGTTGACAGTATCCCTTAGCAACCAATCTTGCCTTGTTTCTGATGACAACACCTGATTCATCCTTTTTGTTTCTGAACACCCATTTAGTTCCAATTATAGATTTACCTTCAGGCTTTGGAATGAGTCTCCAAACTTTATTTCTTTCAAATTGAAGCAATTCCTCTTGCATTGCTGAAATCCAGTCTGGATCCTCTAGGGCTTCATTAGCTTTCTTTGGTTCAATTACACTTAAGAAACCAGCAAACATTACTTCATTTGCTGTAGCTGATCTTGTCTTTACTCCTGCTGATGGATCACCTATTACTTGATGAATAGGGTGATTTTTAGTCCATTTGTTAGCACTAGGGAGTACATCAATCTCTGAATAATTGTTGTTTGCATCATTCTCATCAATGATTGCTTGTAATTCTGAACTGTCACCTTGTTCTGACGTATGAGTAGGAGTTGCATCCAAGTTTGAGTTCTGATTAATGAAGTCAGAGTTCTGATTGACTTGTTCAGAGTTCTGAGTACAAGAATCAGAATTCTGATTACAAGGTTCAGAGTTTTCACCACTTGTATTTATTAGATTTGGGCACTCCTCTGATGGACCTTTGTCAGAAATTACAGTTGATTGAACTATTTCTGGAGTCTTATTTTTCATCTCTTTGACCATCTTTGGGTTTTCATATTCTGCATAAGAATCAGAAATTAGTTCACTAAAAGCATCCTTAAACAGTAAATTGAGTTCTGAACAAATAGGATTAGAATTTGTATCAGAAGTCATTTTTGTCTTGTTCAGCATGAGTTCTGAACTGTCTTGTTCAGAAGTCCGCATTCTGGCTTCATCAAAAGTTACATTTATGCTCTCCATCATCCTCTTGGTTCTTTTATTGTAGATTCTGAATGCTTTGGAAGTTAAAGAATAACCCACAAAGTATCCTTCATCTGCCTTTTTATCGAATTTGGCAAGATTTTCTCTGTCTCTGAGAACGTAGCATCTGCAACCAAAAATATGAAAGAATTTGATTAATGGTTTTCTTTTATTTATCAGTTCATAAGCAGTCTTATTTAATCTCTTATTGATTAAAGTTCTATTTTGTGTAAAACAGGCAGTTGCAATTGCTTCAGCCCATAGGAAAGTAGGAAGATTTGCATAAGCCAACATTGTTCTCGCAGCCTCAACTAGAGTTCTATTCTTCCTTTCAACAACACCATTTTGTTGAGGAGTTCTGACAGCAGAAAAATTGTGAGAAATCCCAGAACTTTCTAGAAAATTCTGAAGAGTCTCATTTCTGAACTCCGTTCCATTATCACTTCTGATTTTCTGAACTTGAAGTTGTAAGAGAACTTGAATCCTTTTGATAAAATTTATCAATGTAGTAGCAGCTTCTGACTTAGCTCTTAGGAACTCAACCCACGTGTATCTGGATAATTCATCAACAATCACAAGCATATATTTCTTTCCTCCCATCGACTGAACTGAAATTGGACCACACAGATCAGTATGAATCATTTCTAATGGTGCTTTGCAAGATGAGTCCATTTTTAATTTGTGAGAACTCTTTTTCATCTTGCCCATTTCACAAGCTGAGCATAATGATTCTTTTTCAAATTTAAGCTTTGGTAAGCCTTTAACCAAATGTTTTGCAACAAGATTATTAAGATCTTTGAAATTCAGATGAGAACATCTTCTGTGCCAAAGCCAGCATTCATTTGCAGTTGATTTTGATAAAAGACAAACTGTATTTAATGTTTTCAATTTTGAAAAATTAACTACAAATAAGTCCATATGTCTTTTGGCCCAGAAGACTTTGACATCATTTTCAGTTAGAATCATGCAACCTGTTATTTGAAACTTAATTTGACAAAGACTGTCTAAAAACTGACTTATGCTGAAAAGATTGTGTTGTAATCCTTCAACATAGAAAACCTTTTGGATAGTTAGATCCCCTTTAGTTAAATCCCCATAACCTTTGACTTGACCTTTGCTATTGTTTCCAAAGTTTACTGCTCCTCCAGCCTTTTCTGTGAAGTTTGATAGAAAAGACTTCTGACCTGTCATGTGTCTTGAAGCTCCTGAATCTAAAAACCACACATGACAGCCCTGCAAAAAGATCAGTTAGGTTTAGGTACCCATTTTGGAATGGGTCCATCTTTGTTAGCTTTGTCATTGGATTTAACATCAGTACCTTTTACTCTCCACTCAAAATCTTTCTTCAAACACCACTTTCCTTGAACTTTTATGAAGTCAGAACATTTTCTGCTTACAAGTTTGTTCAAATTCTTTTTGAGAGTTGTAACTTTTGGTTTTGCTATGTTTTCAACTTTCTTTTCTTTTATCTTTTCTTTCTTCTGAGTCTGAGGAACAAAAATTTTCTTCTTTTCTGTATTTTGAGAAACAGAAACTTTCTGAATATCTTTTCTTATGTATGAAACAGAAGTTATTTTGACTTGACATTTGTGAGAATATTGGAATGAATCATTTTTACATCTAACACAAACAAGATTTTTCTTTGCAAGTGACAATAAATCTGAAACATAGATCATTTCATTTTTATTTATACTGTTCAGAGTACAATTGCCCTTATTACAAGAATTTCTAGCGTTTAGTTCAGAAGTAGATTTCATTCTAAGCTTCTCAAGTTCCCTTTTCAGATCGTTCAACTTTGCAAGATCATCTTTCCTTTTGCTTTCTTCTTTTTCTGAAAAATTCAAGTTCTTTTTGTTAGAAGAATTAGATGATTCACCTTTTTCATATGTACTTGATTCATTAAAGAATTTATCATTTTCTCTTGAAGCATTAATTTTAAAAAGATCATACTCAGTCTTCAGTTTTTCAAGCTCTGTTATTTTCTGAATAAAAATATTCTTTTCTTTCAAAGCTTCTTCAAGTTTAATATCCACCTCACAGAAATCATTTTCAAGTTCATCATAAGTTTTCCTTAAATCCTCAAGTTCTTGACTCACAAGATTAAATCTCTTTTCAAGTTGCAAAAATTCATCTGATTTTGTTTCAGAAAATCCAGTTGAATCAGACTTCTGACTACCTGAGTCAGAGTTCTGATTTACAGACTCAGATGTCTGATCTTTAGACTCAGAATTCTGACTACAAAGTTCAGAATCCTGACTAGAAGTTTCAGACTTCTGATTGACTGTTTCAGAATTTTTACTTGTATCAAATATGCTCTCAATGTCATGATATGAAAAACTTGGTTGTTTATTTTTGTAGCTGACATTTAAGGAATCATACTTGAATTTAGTATCATTGTATCTTGGCTTTTCATCTGTTGGTTTAGAAACTTCTTTCTTAACCTTTTCTTCTGAACCAACTGACTTTTCTGTTTTAGACTCAGAAATTGTCTCATCTGACTTTTTAGAGTTTGGTCTTTGCAAATTGTCAGAACTTGTTATAGAACTAGCAGGTCTTATGAAAACTTCAACAATTTCTGGGATTTTTGGCTTAGAAACTTGAAGTATTGGAGCTCTTTTTAAAATTACATTTTCTTCCAATCCCAATCCCTTCTTTGGATTGTAAAATCTTGTATCTTTAACATTGCTTAATAAAAGATTTAATGTTTGCTGAGTTTGACCTCTTTTCAAATTCAAATCTTCCAATTCTTTGATTTTGGAGTATAAATTCTTTCTTTCTTCAAATAACATATCAAATTTTATTTGTAAATCACCTTTTTCATCCTTTATTTTTGTAAACTCAACTTTTAGTTCAGAAAGCCTTTTCATCAATTCAGAATTTTCATCTTTAACTTTCTGTTTCTCAGCCTCAGATTCTTCATATTGTTCGTTTATTACTTCTTTTTCAATTCTGAATTTGTTAACCAAAGTTCTTTCTCCTTTTATCTGTTTTCTTAGGTTAGCAAATTCAGTTTTCATTTCACCAATCTGTGTCATTAACTCTAATTCAAGTGAAGAATGTACCTCAGCAGATGACTCAGAATCAGCATCTTCAAAATCAGAATCATCCTCATTCCTCATTTTTGCCATATAGCTTCGCATCTGTGGAAAGTTGATATGATCATCTTCATCAGAAGTGTAGTACAGCCAATTCTCCTGTTCAGCCAATAGCGCACTCTCGTCATCTCTCTTCTTTGCAAGCTGAGCCTTCTTCGTGTAGTATTCATAATCTTTCACAACTTTAACTCTGCAATCCTTGGCATAATGGCCAGATTTTCCACACTTGAAACACAAATTCTTTTCTTTTCTCTCTTCATTCTCTTCCTTGTTTTCTTCACTTCTCTCTATTCTCTTTTCAATCTTATTTTCTTCTCTGTCATCTTTCTTCTTATAATCTGAACTTCCAGCTCTCTTATAATTTCCTTGAAATCTGCCCTTCCCATACCTTTTGTTGAAAGTATTTGTCAGCAAAGCTAGCTTTTCAGCCATTATCTTGATATCTTCATCATCTTCTGATCCTTCTTCTTTGTCAGATTCCTCCAGACTCGGTATTTCTGATAGATATGCAGTCTTTTTGGGTGCTTTGATTGCTTTGGACTTTGATAAGAACGCTAACTGATCAGCAACATTTTTCTTTTCTTCCACAACTAACTTGACAGAGTCTTCATGTTGATTAAGAACACAGAACAAATCATTTAAGTCTTCTTCACACATATCCTTGTTCATTTGCAGACTTATGGCAAATGATGACCATTCTGAATTTAGACTGTTCAGAAATTTGTAATTTATTTCTGATTTTGTTTTCTTCAGTCCATTTCTTCTCAAGTCATTTAGAATAGTGCAAAATTTACTGTATGTCTGTGTCAAACTTTCTGACTCTTTTGCTTTGAACCTTTCATAAGCATTTATGCTTTGATTTAACTTTGCCTGAATAGATCTCACAGTTCCTAACATTTGCCTTTCCAATTCGTCCCACATTTCTTTAGCTGATGATCCACTGTCAATCCTGTTAAGAACCTCATTCGGGACAGCCAAAGTCATCAAAGTAATTGCTCTTTTGTCAATAGCATGCCTATTTTTCTGTTCAGCAGTGTATTGGGAATAATTCTTCTTTACTCTGGTCGCTGGAATTTCTGGAGTTGTCTCTGTAGCAGGGGTTGCGGCGACATCGATATATACTTCGATTGGACCTTCTCGTATAGAAATCATAAGATTTTCATCGATGTTGTCAAGGAATTGGATCATACGAGTTTTCCATTGCTGATACTCTTCTGGTATAAGAACAGGCGGTTTGGTTTCGGATCCCATGGCTAGATATTCTTTAGAAGACATGATTGTAAGAAAATTCAACAGAAAGACAAATTCGATTTTCTTGATCGAAAAGTAGCAGGTAATTCAAGAATTGCTAAGAATTCAAGAACTAGCCCTAGCAGCGGAATCGAATTTTGAATGAATCAAGAAATCTTCAAGAAATTGATCAATCGATCTTCGCAATCACAATCTTGAACGAATTTGTTTGTTGATTAGCTCTGATACCAATTGAAAGTGCAGGATCTATTCTTACAATCAATATAGAAAGAAGTAATTGAGAAATTGTATGATCAAGCCCAATTGTATTCAATGATGCACAGAATTACAGATCTAAGAGAGAGATCACCTCAAAGATTACAAGGAATGAATACAAGTAATATGGGAAAATCAATCAGTTAGCAACGTAGTGCTAACCACTCTATTTATACTGCAACAAACATCTTAAAGCTACAGTACAAATAAGAAAGACTAATAAGAACATAACACGTGTCCTAATTAGTTTACACATTACTAAATAACGAAACTCGTCATAAGTTCTGAACAGGTAGTTCAGAACTTCTGAACATTCTTCTGATCACGCTTCTCAGAACTTCTGACTTCTCTTTCTCAGATCTCTGACTCTTCTTCTCAGAACTTCTGACTCTTCTTCTCAGAACTTCTGAACCTTCTTATCAGATCTTCAACACTTGGTTTATTGACAAAACTTCAGATCTAACAAGTGCCATGGTCGAGGTCAACCAAGGCAGCGTCGGCTTCTTCATCAATGATCTCCTCCTCGTGAGGTATTTGCTCTTGAGGAGGCGGTTGTGGTTCTCCTGGTAGATCGTGAGGTTGTTGTTGTTCCGCCATAGATAATCTGTAAAAGCAAACATATTTAGTAATTGAGGCGGTTGCACAAGTGTCAGTGCGTACCTTGGCTGTGGTCGGCTCAATCTAAAACAGTTCGAGGACTGGCAATGACAAAACAGATACTGAAATGGACACAACAGAGGTGTCTGGACAAAAATTGGGAATGCAAAGTTGTCCGGACAAGGTTGTAACCGGACAACACATGTGTCCGGATAGCAGAGGTTTCCGGATGAGGTAAGGTTTCCGGATAGAGTCGGGACTCCGGATAAGGGAGTCCGGGTCTTAGAGGTTACCAGGTACGCGATTTTCCTGAGAAAATTAGAGTCCGGATGAACATGAGAGTGTCCGGATAAAGTGAGTACATCCTTTTTCCGGATAACCTTAGGGTCCGGATGCCAAACTACCCGGTAGTTGAACTTACCGGAAACTCGTTAGTTTCCAGACAACTAGGTATCCGGGTGAGGATGGTGTCTGGATGTATAAGCATATGATTGAGAGTCTCCGGATAAACACTCATTGGTTTAAATGTGTCCGGACACGAGGAACTAGTCCGGACGATGATGCAATCAGTTCATTAGCAAATCAGGCGATCCCAAGCACATAATAGGTTATCGAGAGTCGAATAGCACCATATGGGAGTATGGACAACTCACAACGTGCACCCAGTGGTCCGAAATGGACAAGGAACCCTTTAGAGAGTTCGACACTATTTGATCGACCAAATCAAGGGTCGGGGTGCGGTGCAAAGTGTATGAGACTCGCAAATAGATGACTAACAGTGATAGTCGAAGAGCATACCTGAAGATAGAGACTGAAAACACCGTGAATCGAGAAGTGGAAGAGAGTCTGAGCGAGAGAGAGAGAGAGAGCGACGAGTGTTTAGGGTTTAGTGGGTTTTTCGGATAAGACATAATGAAGGGAGTCCGGGTGCCTTTTATAGCCGGATGGTATCCGGATTCTTGGCCGACCCGGACTCATGCCGGATCCGGATACTGTCCAAAATCCTTGGGGTTTCCGGATGTTGTCCGGATAAATCCCACCGGTCGTTTCCCTTGCAATTTTACGGGAATCCGAACCGGAAGATGACTTTCTCTCGCTCCCCCTCAAGCTGATCATAGAGAGTAATCGCTCCCCCTCGGATCGTGCAGTAGTGTGTATTGGAGGAGGCCGACACACAAACAAAAACTCTTAGCCTTTGCAAGGAAAGAAAAAAAAATGTGTGCCGCTCCCCCTCAAACGATGACCATGACATGCGCACGGGAGTGCCCACACACACACAAAAAAACTTTTGACTATTAAGAGAAAAACTGTGTGTGATGTTCCCCCTCAAAGTATGAGAAAGCTTACCTGATACCGCATGGTACTCCCCCTGAACACAAGAACATATGGTGAAAGCACAGAGATATTGAAAGAAAAATGCAGACGACAGTATGAAATAGAAGAAAACACACGAAGAAAGGAAAAAAATACACGAAATCAACCTAATAAATACAGAAACTATAGTCTAACTATGTAGCTAAGACAAGTAGAATACATAAGCGAGAAAGTCTATACGGAGGCATCAGGAGTGATAACACCGGATGATGAGTATACAGTTGCTCGTAGATGTATGGAACTTGTAATAGGCACACATGCAGATTAAGTCTTCAGATTTAGCATACCTAGCTTGAACACAAGAGTTGTAAAGCATTTTTCGTCCAAGGCTTTGGTAAAAAGGTCTGCTAACTGATGTTCCGTATTTACGAAGTAGAGTTCGACGGTACCTCTCTTAATGTGATCCTTAATAAAATGATACCGAACGTCGATGTGCTTCGTCTTGGTATGTTGGACCGGGTTGCTTGAGATTGCACTTGCCTCTTCGAGTCACAGTAGATCGGGATTTGACATACGTAAAGCCGTAGTCTTTGAGTTGCGTCCTCATCCATATTACTTGGGAACAACAACTTGCGGCGGCTACATACTCCGCCTCAGCAGTTGATGTTGAAACACATTGTTGTTTCTTCGAAGCCCAACTTACCAGGTTATCTCCCAAGAACTGAATGTGTCCCGAGGTGCTCTTGCGGTCCAACATGCATCCCGCGTGATCCGCATCAGAGTAAGCGGATAGGCCAAAACCTGTCTCTTTCGGGTACCAAAGGCCAAGGTCAGCAGTACCACGTAAATAACGAAAAATACGTTTAACAGAATTGTAATGAGACTCTTTAGGGTTAGATTGATAGCGGGCGCAAAGGAATGTTGAGGACATAATATCCGGTCTACTGGCAGTTAAGTACATCAAAGAACAATCATTCCCCGATACAATTTCGCGTTGACTGCCTTTCCTTTCAGATCAGCGTCAAGCTTTGTATTGGTTGCCATGGGAGTTTTCATCGGTGAGGACTGGTCCAATTGGAATTTTCGAAGAATATCCCGAATGTATTTGGACTGGTTTATGAAAATTCCGGTCAACAATTGTTTAACTTGAAGACCAAGGAAGAAATTCATCTCACAGAGCATACTCATTTTAAAAAATTTCCCATGAGAATGGCAAAGTTCTTTGCGTATAGAGGATTGGTAGAGCCGAAAATGATGTCATCGACATACACCTGGACAAGGATGATATGACCCTTTTCATTCTTGATATATAGTGTAGAATCAATTGTACCTCGTGTAAAGTCAGATTCTAAAAGGAATTTAGACAAGGTGTTGTACCATGCTCGCGGGGCTTGCTTCAAGCCATATAGTGCCTTGTGTAAGATGTAGACATGGTCAGGCTTTTAGTCATCCACAAGTCCGTCTGGTTGCGACACATATACTTCTTCTTGGAGGTCGCCGTAGAGGAAGGCTGTCTTCACATCCATTTGGAAGACTGTGAAGTTCTTGTGCGCTGCGTACGCGAGAAACATACGGATGGCCTCGATGCGGGCGACCGGAGCATAGGTCTCATCATAGTCAATCCCCTCTTGCTGTCGGTATCCTTTGGCCACGAGACGCGTCTTGTTGCGAACAACGATGCCGTCTTTGTCCTTCTTGTTCTTGAAGATCCATTTGGTTCCTATGACCGTCTTGTGTTTGGGACGAGGAACCAGTCGCCATACCTTTAGAGCTTCAAATTGATTCAACTCTTCTTGCATGGCGATGATCCAATCTGGATCTTCCAGCACTTCGCGTACATTTGTTGGTTCGATCTTGCTTAGGAAACCGAAGAATAAGCAGAAATTGGCGGAGGCACCTCGTGTACGTACAGGGGTTGAAGGATCAACGATTATCTGATGAAAAGGGTGTGCCTGTGTCCATTTGGTGGTGTGTGGAAGCGGTTGTTGCATGGAATGTGATGCGTCCTGATCCACATAAGCGCCAGATGGAAGATCTTGGACTTGTTCAAGAGTTGCAGGCGAGGTCCTTGGAGGAATTGGGGGAGGATTCGTCGCAGGTTGCACAACTTCCGGTTCCAAGGAGATCAGAGGTTGTGCGTCAGTTGAAGCAGATGACGAGTCATTGGGAGCGATCTCCGAGATTATAGGTTCCGCAGGGGGGGGGGGTGTCAGGACCAGGTGATGACGGTGGAGTTGTCTCGATTGATGTTGACGGCATACTCGTAGAAGGAGGCGGACCAGATACAACGGCCGAATCCTCATTGGGAGCAGCTTCAGGTCGCGGTTGCGCTGAGACAGGAGAAGAATTAAGTAGGTCATCATAAAAATATTGAAACTGTAAATCTAAATCAGAAAAGTCTGCATTCGATGAAGATGCTTGATTCGGATTTACTGTCGTTTGTGCAGATCCCGAACTCGAAGGTCCGGAAGCCAACACGCCAGTTAAACCGGGTTCTGAACTGAGTTGTTCAGAAGCCAAATCTGCGGCTTCGTCGAACGTCACGTTTATACTTTCAACAACGGATTTGGTCCATTTGTTGTAAATGCGATACGCCTTAGCCTGCATGGAGTATCCAATGAAGACTCCTTCGTCCGCCTTGGGGCTGAATTTGCCGAGATCATCCTTGTCATTTAGCATATAACACGAACACCCGAAAGCGTGAAAGTATCCGACAGCTGGAATGTGCTTGTTCATGATCTCGTACGGCGTCTTATTGAACCGTTTGAGAAGAATGGAGCGGTTCTGTGTGTAGCAAGCCGTAGACACCGGTTCAGCCCAGAGGTATAGGGGTAGTTTTGCTTGGGACAGCATCGTGCATGCTGCTTCAACGAGGGTACGGTTCCGTCGTTCCACTACTCCGTTTTATTGGGGAGTTCGTGCTGCGGAGAAGGTATGGGAGATGCCGACTGACGTCAGATAGGCATCCATCTTCTGGTTCTTGAACTCCGTCCCGTTGTCGGTTCTGATGGACTGAACGGGTTGAAGCTTGTTCTTCTGGATCGTCTTCAGACGATCAATGATGAGATTCGGAGTTTCGTCCTTAGAGCGGAGGAACTTCACCCAAGTGAAGCGCGAGTAGTTGTCCACCATCACCAGTACGTACTTGCGTTTATTGATGCTCGGAACACGCATTGGACCGCACAAATCCATGTGAATGAGTTCGAGGGTCCTGGATGTGCTTGGAGTAGCCTTTGGCTGATGGGATGTACGCTTCATCTTTCCCTTTTCGCATGCTCCACAGAGACGATCCTTCACGAACGGAAGTTGGGGCACGCCTCTGACGTGTTTACCTAACACGAGCTGATTAATACTTCTGAAGTTGAGATGCGAAAGACGTCAATGCCAGAGCCAGACTTGATCGGAGTCGGCTTTTGACAAGAGGCAAACGGGTTTGTCAGATTTGATTTCTGCGAGGTTAATGGTGTAGAGATGGGTTTTTCGAGTCCCAACCAGTAGTTCTTCTCCGTCGTTGTTGAGTACTCTACACCTCGTGGCTTTGAAGCTGACCTCGAGATCCTTGTCGCAGAATTGACCGATACTGAAGAGATTGTGTCCTAATCCAGCGACGTGGGACACTTTCTTGTTCGTGATCTTGTCTTGAACAATGTCGCTGTAGCCCACGATTGGCGATTTCTCATTATTCCCAAATCTCACGCTGCCACAATATTCTTCCTTGTAATTCGTGAGAAGCTCCCTCCTTCCGGTCATGTGCTTGGAGCATCCAGAATCTAAGTACCACACATGACCATTCTGTAAAACAAGATTAGTGTTGTTTAGGTACCCAAATTTGTTTGGGTCCTGGAGGGTTTGGTTTGGCACCTGTTGGGAAAGGATGCGTTGTCCCAGCTTTCCTTTTAGGTGTGGGGTTTACACCAGTAGAGGGAGCTGGTTTTGGCACTGGTCTCCTTCTTGGTGCAGACTTTGCACCTTTAGGGGGAAACGAGTTTGCTTTCCATCGAGGTGCTGGTTTAACCCCAGTGGGAGTGTCTCGTTTAGGAATGGGGTGAGACTCCCGCTGTGGTTTAACCTTTTGATTGGTAACCTTTGTTGAGCGATGGGGTTGCTTATTATTATTGGGTTTGCGCTTATGAAATAGATTACCAACAAAGTGAGGCGCATACCAATCATTATTACGAATATCATCAAATTCATTCCATCCACAATTAGAACAACATAAACAATCATGCGATAACTGAATCAATTGATTACGAGAGTTAACTTTAATGGGAAAAGAAACATCAAAAAGATTCCAATTATTCCAGGCATAATTGTTTTTGTCTACTCTAGAATTGAAAACAGGTGGGGAAGACTTTGACGTATCCTTCTTGACAGATTCCCGCTTTAGCCACTTTGGTGTTTCTTTGTTAGCTCGGCCATTTTAATCTGAAACAGTATGGACAGTATGATCAGTGACTTTGGAGGAAGCTGGGGTCTTAGTGGTTGGTCGTTCGGTCTTTTGCTTCGCCTGTGATTCCTTTTTAGAAATGGAAGCATTTTTGAGAATCTTAATCACAGGCGGAGTCCCTTTTTGAGAACAGTCGCCCTTTAGAAAATTGACCGGACGATTAACCACTGGAGTCAAAAAAATCAGGTTGACTTGGAGAAATAGGTGAGTTTGCAATTAATGGTCCGGTTGCTTGCCCTGTCTGTGATTGCCTTTTGAAAATGGGTTTCGAAGTTGGTTTTGACTGATAAATCTTAATCACAGGTGTGGCCTTTGTTTGGGAACAACTATCTTTTAACGAAGTAACCGGAGGATTGACCACGGAGGATAAAAATTCAGTGTGACTTGGAAGAGGTTTGTCGAAGGGAAACGAATCAAACTCTTCCTCACAGTTCCCTTCGGAGTTCATGTATTCTGAAAAATTTATCTCGGGAAGTAATTGACTTTGATCAGGTGAGAAAGGCGAGGAACTCTTTGTGCTTGTGTGCTTCGGGGAATTTGGTGCGGAAGCTAAGAAAAATTCAGAGTTCAAATTCCTTAAAACACTCTCGTCTTGAGAATCTTGACCGTCTTGTGTACTAGAAATCTTGCCTATGAAGGCTTTGCACGAAGATGTGTCGGATGAATTTGAGGTAGGTTCGGGTGAAATCTGCTTGTCAGATAGCAGTTGGTCAATTTGCTCTTGAATCTGACCAATTCTCGCGTACTCTTCCATCTTATATGTTGCCAAGGCAGACAGTTGTGATGTGAGTCGTTTGATTTCATTCCGAAGGATTTCCTGTCCTTCATCAGACACAACTTCGGTTTTGACCAGTTGTTGAGTCTCAAGTTTTCCAAGTAAAGCTTGTTTTTCCATTTGGAAATTGGAGCTTTCCTTTGCTAATGACTCCTCCAACTCGACTATCTTCGCTTCCAAGATAAGAGGAGGAACATAGAGTTTAAACTCATCCTTCTCAATCTTGGTCGCAGGTGCGTGGTCCTCATCCTTTTTGGAGGAATCCTTGGATTTAGGTACCTTGTAGGAGTCGAAGTAGTCATTGGAAAGATACTTTTTGTCCTTCTGATAAGAGTAATTAAGTGGTTCATAACAAAATGGAAGTTCAATTCCTCGTTTTTGTGCGCGTTTAAATTCCTCGGTTTCCTCCTCCTTTTCAGGTTTAAGAGGACCAGTCCATTGAATTGCATACTCTGGGTACTTTTAGTCTAACCCAAGGCAAGCAAAGTCACACAAGGTAGGAACTTGATATCTTCCCTTTTTTAAGTAGTGTGGGTTATCGTATCCGATTCCCCACTCTTTATTGAAATATGTGAACTCCTTGGGTTTATTCAAGAAAATGGTTTGATCAGTTTGTCCCCTTTTGTGGAGTTTGGTTTCAAGTTCAAGAATTTTTGCTTCCAACTCCTTATGCTGATTTTGAAGAGAGGAACATTGGTAAACAATTTCCTCTTTCTCAATCATGCACTGATCAAACTTATACTGAAGTTCAGATAGGTTGGCCCTTAAATCCTTAGGTGCTAAAGACAGATTTCTACATTTCTTAGTTAAGTTAGCACAATCAGATTTATATTTCGCGGTTGTTCGCTTTTGAACATCAAGCTTTTCATGTAGTGACTTAATTTCAAGCTTTTGTTGTTTAGTGGTAGCTTGAAAGGAATCTGCCTGATTGGTCAACATTCGCATTGTATTCAAAAATTCAGGTTGACAAGAATCACATACCTGATTTGGAAGAGCAGTTTCTTCTTCAGTGGAAGAGTGGTATCCCATGAATGCATCAGCGACATCGGAATTGTCTTCATCATCCGATATTTCCAGGCAGTAGTCATTTTCTGTGAACATTGCCTCTCCAGCCTCTTTCTGACGGGACAGGGCGAGCTTTGCCTCATAGTAGTGAGAGTTCTTAACAGTAGGCTGACGGCAATCTTTTGCGAAATGGCCTAGTTTCCAGCCGTTGTAGCACTTTACGGGTTCATCTTTCTTCTTTCCCTCTTCTTTCACCTGTTTTCCTTTCTTCTCAGAGTTGTCGTGCTCGTTCACCTTCTTGTTTCCTTCGTAACGATCTTTATAGTCATGACGCTTGTTGTATGAAGTAGAGTAGCGCTGGCTATTGGAATAAGGCTTCTTGTAGAACCGTTGTTGTTCGAAGGTCTTGGTCAGCTAGCTTCATCATCAGAATCGTTGTCGTCTTTACCTTCAGCTTCGGATTCAGAAGAACTTTGCTTTGGAGCACGCCTAGAATGACTTCCCGATGATTTTCCTTGCTTGGAGGAAATGAGAGCAATGGGATCGGCAGAAGGCTTTGGTTCAGAATTTTTCGCACGTAGGAGCTCATTCACTTCATCTTCGTCTTGAAGGAGCGTCTCATATAGTTCGTTGATGCTGATATTCTCAATCAAATTGTTGTGCTTGACGTGAGAGGCAAACACCTTCCATTCTGGTAGGAGGTTGTTGAGAAACTTCAGTGCGTTCTCTGTGTTAGAACGAACAATCTTGTTTTTGTTCAGTTCATTCAGAAGCAAGCAGAATCGTTCATATGTCTGAGTAAGAGACTCTCCAGGACGCTGTTTGAACCCATCGAACTTTGTGATGGCACTGTTTATCTTTAGTTGGTTGCCGACCACGCTCTCACGCATCATTCTTGCAACTTGATCCCACATACCTTTCACCGTGTCCTTGTAGCTGTCTATGGCGGTGTAGATCGAGTTGGGAAGGGCTTGAATCAGATATCTCTTGGCACATTTCTCACCTTCATTCATGCCCCTTTCGTCTTCAGTCATTTCAGCAAGAGTCTTCTTCTCACGTCGAGCAATTGCAGCAGCTATTTCCTTCATCGGTTCGTCAATCAGGCCATTCTTTAGAGCTCTCTCGATGTATTCATAGTTGTCATTGGACTCTATGACTATCATGAACCTGTCTCTCCATTGGCTATACTCGTTCGAATAAAGGCAAGGAGGCTTGGTGTCTGTACCAATAGCGAGAGCATCACGGGAAGATGACATCTTTGGTTGCAACGGAGTGATCGTCGGACGTGTAGATCGATTCAAAGAGAAAACCTAACGCAAGGCACTAACAGTGAAATCCTAACGCAGGGTCTACGAGTGTTTTGACTAACCTGATCTAAGTGATCTGATCTGGAATTATTCAGTTAATAATCAAAAAACAAAAATATCCGGATAGGAGTGAAGTGTCCGGATGAAATTAAAGATCTGGGACTTACCGGGTGAATGGAGTTTCCGGAGAAATTGATTTGACCGGAAACTTTTTGTTGTCCGGATAAAATAGGTTACCGGACACTTTGAATTGTCCGGATAAAATATTTTACCGGAAACCTTGGGTTTCCGGAACAATTGTACCCGGAAAGATTTAAAAGATTTACTTACCCGGTAAAATGACTTACCCAAAAAACTTGACTTGCCCGGATAGAAGAAGAATCCGGATGGAGAAACCACAAACGTCCGGACAAACTCGACTTGTCCGGAAACCACGACTGTGTTATCCGGATACTGCGGCTGTGAGTTCCAATCGAGTGGGAAATCGTCTAGGGTTGCTCAAAATCGATCCTGAATGATTAGTAACACAACCAAACACAAAAATAACACTACCCAAATCGATTTTGAAGCAAAAACAACAAGTTTAGATGATAAAAATTTGATTTTTGATGAAGAACACACTCAAAACTTTTAACTTTGATTTGCTTAATTAACCACTCAAATGGACGAATTAGGATGTGAAAATTGCAGAAACACTAATGACACTGATACTAACACAACCCAATAAACAGAAACAGCCAATTTTATCAGAATCAAGATTTCAAAAAAGTCAAGATGAACACATACGGGAAAAAGTCAAAACTTACTAGAAATCACTAGAGAGCCTTTGAATCGAATCCGTCCGTCTGCTCTGATACCAATTGTAAACACCAGATCCGTGCAACAATACAGAAATCGAATATGATATGCAATAGTAACAATGATTTCAATACGTCATCCCTTTCATTAACTTTCAGAGAGAATTACAATATGAATTGGAAAGGTAAAGATGATTAGCTTGTTTTTCCAAGCTAATCAACATTAAGTACTATGGGCCCGTGGTTAACAAGCCCACGTCCCGTTCACTAATAGGTTCAAATTAAACAAATACAGATTAACCCTTGTACTTTAAATCAACATTAAAACATGCTCTAACATTCTATAAAATAATTTTTTTTTCACAATTTAAAAACTGATTAGTTGACCAGAACGAACAAAATTAAACTTCGAGAATAAAGCTTACAAGATAAACAAACCAAGTTAGATCAAGACATCAACCAAAGTCACATGAAATGATAAGCGTCGCGAGTAAGATCAAAGATGTCGCAAATAGTCTCAAATTGTCACAAAAACTTAAAAACCATAAACCATGCAAACTCATGCAAATCATCGCTAAAACCTCACAACTTACCGATAACACTCTCACAAACTTATCGTTTGAACGTCACAACTATCGTTTAAACTTCTCACACCGTACGTTAAACCTCGTAAACACCGGATAATACGTATGCACGATAACCAAACTACCGGTTATGAAAAGTGCGGTAACTCTTATGTGCGTTAAGTCCGTTTACCGATCAAAAGATATACGGTATAGCCGAAAGATCGTGTGATATAAAAAAACAAAAGATCGTGCGATAAACTCACAGAATCATGCCAAGTATCACAAACAGGAATATAACCTACTGCATGTATGTATGGATGAAGATGTGAAGCAAATCAGAGAAGCATGTGGTAGTTTGGAGATGAAATTCAGTCAAACATGGAACAAAATACGGTCAAAGATGTAAGGCTATGGTGTTCTTGCATGGAGGATGAGAATCATGCAGTGATATTTTGTTGAGGCAACGAAAAGTGAACATACAAACTATTTGAAATCCAAAGACCATGCACCAATATTATAGTAATATGTATGTATTCTATGTATGATCGATGCACAATGGTCAAGGAAGAAACCCATATAGTCAACAATAGTAGGCTAAGGGATGTTATCCGGAAAAGGAGTGGTGTTCGGATAATGTTTCACCCGGAAAGTTTGTGAGTGGTTTTCATCCGGAAATAAATTGTCCGAGAAAAAAAACTTTTATCCGGAACCAGAAACAATGTGGATGCATTTGTCCAGATAGTTAGGAGAAATTAGGAACTTACCCGGAAACAATAAGGAACTTCCGGACACTGCGGCTGGTCGAGAAATTCGGATCAGGGTTCGATAGGGTTGCTTGATTTCACTCCTGTAGGGTTTGATTTTGACCAAAAACACAAAAACAAACATACCCAAATCGATTTCCAAGCAAAGTATATCCTATTTTTCAATAATCACCACAAAAAATTTAAGAACATCACCAAAACTCAAGAATTGGTTTTTAAATTGAAAAATTGATTCCTTTGAGAATTGATATAGATGCGGATAAACAGCAGATTAAAAACGATTAAACAATCGAGAATTAACAGAAGAATTATTAAATCAACGAAAAACTTTGCAAACCCGATAGATGACCGATTCACCAAACAATTACTGCACTAATACGAACAGCAAACGAGTGTCTTCTGGACCTCAAACGATTAATCCCACCGTTCGGAATGTCGAACGGACTGTCCAAAAATCGTGACTATCCGACGGTTTAAGCTTCGGTAATAGGCAAAACGGCTCGGCTGCGTTTTCCACAAAATTCAATACGAATTTTATTGCTTTCTCACTTTCGATTGGCTTTTTCAGTTTCTTCAAATCACCGATTCGGCTCTGATACCACGTGTAGATCCCATATTGACAGGTAACAATAGAATCAATAAACAATAACAAGACAATTTGTTGATTTCAACTTGTCATCAATCTCGTATTCATTCAAAATATCGTTCAGAGAATATTACAATTCAAAGTAGGGAACGATTACTAAACAATAAGCTCGCTAATGAATTGCTAACCTAAAACTAAAGGTTAACTAAACCTTATATACTAAGGCTTTAGACAATCAAGGCCTAAGTCCATTAGGCTAAACTAAGCCCAATTACACAATTAAGGCTTTTACAAATAATAATTTAAACTAATTAAAGTCTATATAATTCTTTATATATATTTCTAATATGTAGGACATTTATGGTCCTAACGGTAACCCTCCAAATTGACCCATGGCTTGGATCATTTGAAACATTACTGATTTGAGTTCAAAGTGTTGTGGAATCATGTTGGGCCTTAGAATCCCGGAGCTTAAATCAGTAACTCCGAAAGTAGCATTGTCCCGTATTTTTTGATGTTTGCTATCGGCAATCGTCACTGTGTTCTCCACTAATGGTGGGATAATGGGTCTTTCTGCTCCTGCCATATTTACAGTGGGGTTCACAGTGGGTTGTCGATTTGTGTTTTTGTTTTTATGTCTTCTTCGAAAAGTTTTTTCTATTTCAAGATCAATTGGTACCAAAGGCCCATGTTGTTGCCTTGGCATGCAACACGAACAACTTAGAAAAACTAGTTACTCGGGCTCGAACAAAAACTAATGTCTTGAGATTTAAAATCACGCCAGTCCCGACAACGGCGCCAAAAACTTGGTACGTGCGAAATATGTGATTTAATCGCAGTGGGATGCAAACTATCCATAGTGGGAAGCACAAGTGTACACTAGCCACTATGATCGTCACAACAAGTTATAGTTGGTAAAATACCAGAATCGTATCCACAGGGACTGCACAATCAAGACAATATGGTTCTCATGAGCTTCCTTTTACAGGTTTCAGTTACAGAAGAAGCAATAAGTTGGTTTGTTTGGTGAAATGCTATTTTAACGAATTACTTTAGATTTAAAAGAAGGCATGTAGGTTAGATTTTCCCTAGATTTTATATTAAATACTTGATCCCAAAGAGTGATCACTGCACTTGTGCAGAGTGGGCACTCCCTTTAGAGAAGCCCGGTTACACAAATACTCACACCTTCGAGTAAAATCACATACTCTTAGTACTTACTATTTTGTCAATGGTAATCTCAAAATGGACTTTTTCAGGCCTCAATGGAATGTGTAGAAACAAATACTCTATGTGTTTTTAAGTACACAAACTAGCTTGCCTACTACTCCAGTGGGTTGAGATTAGCTCACTGTGCAGACCTCACTTTCGCAAGTGTCATAAGAATTCTTTCGAATTCCCTAGCATCGTCCAAGCTCGTGTCACTGCGTTCTACTCATTTCTGAGTTGAGAACTAGACTTTAGATCCTCACAAGTGATCGGCTTGTTTGCATCATTGGGCAATTATCGAGAGTTAATGACCAAAACAATAAATATTTCAAGTATGAAGATTACTCAAGCTTTTTTCATAAAATCCAGGTACTTTTCTTTCCTACATCCCAAAGAGAATATTAAAAGTAAAGAAGTAAAGAGAATAGAAGATGAAAAGATGCAAGTAAATACTAAAAGTGGCTTCGATTAAAATCCGCAGTGGGCACTGTGAGTACAACTCTGCTATAAATTACTTCAAACTAACGATCACACTAGGAATTGAAGTGCAGAAAATTAAAGACTAATGTAGTAATTTCTAGAGCTATAACTAACACTAACATGTACTACATATGTGGTAGATGGAATGAATAGTAAATGAAACCCAACACCTTTTTATATACTTCGAGGAAAAGTTGGACCAAACAAAAATGGGGAATTGTCTAGAGGCTAAAAGAACAAGGAGAGAGAGAGACATAAAATCCATTTCCTTTGAGCAAGGCTTCTCTCCACAGGGTTGTTAGAAAATTACCCCAACGATACTTCAGCTTTTCCAAAAAGTCAACTTTAAGTACCATTGGTTTCAATAAACTATTCAAAATGCCATCTTTAAGGGGACATGCTTATAGCTTTTCTTTCCATGCTTCTGCCATAGACTCTTCTATTCTCCAGGACTGAGTTCCAAGCTAAGATTTGAATTTCATTTGTCTTCTTCTTGGCACGACAGTGGGATCTGGAGTGGGCACTCCGCAAGTCACTGCAGAATTTTCGTGAAAGTGCAGCAAAATTCTACCAAATGGTTTATAAAAACTGTGGTTCACTCTTTTTGCTCATTTTTAGGAATATTACCAAGAATGAGTGATTTGAGAAGCAAAAATGGCTAAAATTTGACAAAAGAAAATAAAAATAAAAGGAAATAATAACTCTAAAAATAGAGTTATCACCTCCCCTACGTGTCCAACTCTGAATTGGCACATAAGAAGGGAGATGACAGAACTCCCGTATAGGATGAGCCATCTAAGGACGTTTCACCTCGGGAATCGAGAGGAAGTCCCAATGATCTCAACATACAAGCAGGGTCAATGTTGGGCGCCTAAGGAACAGAGGCAAACTCTAGTGATGGACGTGTTCACCCAGAGGTGTAACGTCCCAAAAATTACAAGGAATTTAAATTTTTTAAAAGTAATACATTTCATTATAATCAAACCAAAAGTTAACAAATCCCATTACAATAAGAATAAACGTCGTTATTTAAAACCGTCAACAAAGTTTAAGCAGCGGAAAAGTTATATAATTCAATCCCCATTCACTAAAAATCAATTTAAACAATCTTTGCCTTGCGCCCGTGTGTACCGTCATGCCCGACTACTACTCGCACCTGAAAACATAAGACATTGGGAAGGGGTAAGCACGAAGCTTAGTGAATTCAATCCTTACATAGGATCGCAATTATATCAGCATCACCCTTAAACATACCAGCACATAAATTTCTTGGAACATCCATCAAGAAAATATATCACGATTAATAATATTCCTTATGCTCCTTGGAACCACCATCAAGAAGACATAATCACAACACATTATACCAATACAGATACTCCTTGGAACAACCATCAAGAAGTGGCCTTACACTTCTTGGAACAACCCTCAAGAAGATATAATCACAACTCATTATACAAACGCATATACCTCTTGGAACATCCATCAAGAAGTACACCAATCATAGTTCAATATATACACACAAATATATATATTCCATACCACAATAATATCAACAAACAATCATAATCAACACACTCCAACTATGGCAACACAAATATAATTCCTATCCTATATAGTGAGAGAACTCACCTCAAACGCAAAGCTTATGACCTCAACCGCAACACGAACCAGCCAACACCAGTTCACCTTTTTCCACCTAAATAAGCGTTAACAATTGTCAATGTGACGCCCCAAACCAAAGCCACGACTACTAACTTTAAAAATACATTTTTCCAGTTTTTACTCTCAACACACAGGTTTGTCAGGAAAAGGCATCCGCAAAGAAGAAGCATGATGACCCATCCAATTATGGAGATGGACCATCGGGTCATCATGAGGGGGAGAAGACGACAGAGACCAATTCAGTAGAACCCTTAACCAACCCTCAACCCTTAACTATTGTCCCATCCAACCCAAGCATTCAATAGAAGACCACAGAGGCAACACCCACCTCTATGGAAACAAATATTCAGGAAGAAGACCTACCCTCTCCCACACCCAACAATGAAGAACAACTCTCCACCTCACCCAAAACCATTCCAAAAACCCCAAGAGTCAAAATTTTGTCTTTAAAACCTCCGAAAGCCAAGAAAGACCTGAATACCCAAGAAAAATCAGTGGAAAAAGAAGCCACAGAACAACCTTAACAACCAACTCAACCAGCACAGAGCCTGAAGCCTAACGAAAAACCTAAGGATAAACCAACCGCGGAAGAAAAAGGGAAAGGACCCATGTAACCAACCTCTAAGCCTCATGTGAGTGTTCAATTTATGTTGTATTCAAGTTGAGGGACTAATTGTGTAACATTTAGGTCTAAGTATAAATAGCTTAGATCTCCTTACTTTTGAAGTAGATTTTCACTTTACACATATCATTTCAATATCACTCTCTGTGAGTTTCTCTCTACATTGTAATTCAATCTTTTGAAGATTAATGTGAGATGAATGGATTGATTCTGTTAGCTCCAATATTTATAATATTATAAGTATTGAAAAATAGGCTAAGTATGAAAGACTTCCACAGAAGCTCTGCGGAGTGCCACAGAAGCTTTGCCGAAATAAACAAAGATCGTTCAAGACTAGACAACTACAGAAGACTGCTAAACAGAAGGACCAAGCCACAGAACCTCTGTCACCCTTGACAGAGCCTCTGCGGTACATACTGAAGAGTTGGAAGATATTTATAATATCTTACTGTTCCAGGATCCGTTCATCCACTTGTTTCTAGGCGTGTCCTGACATCAACTACACGTGTCAAACTCTGATAGGGCTCTGTCAAAATGGGAACGTGCACATTAAATGAACATCGTACCTGGCTACTGTTCATAAGATCCTGTCAACTATAGATCATTCCTTATTGTCTAAAGCATGTCTCCTTTTGTAGTATAAATAGAAGACACATGTTGAGGTCTTCTATTAAGAAATTAAGATGCAAGCTATTAAGCAATCAAGCATTTTGCATTAAGCAAGATCTTTTACACAAAACACTAGCAAACAATTAACGTCAAATTTGTTCTTAGTGTTCTTAATCTATATCAAATTCAGTCTTCCTTGAGATATTCATTTGTTCTTCATATACTGTTTATTTGATATATTGTGTTGTTTCTATATAAACATATCTGTTAGTTCATCAAATACGTTTCCGCAACACATCTTATTTGAACTAATAGGTTAGATAATCTTTGTCAATCAAATACGGGAACCAACAATTGGTATCAGAGCAAAGCTTGATTTTCAATATCAAGTGATCCTCCTTTGACAAGATTATTGGTAGGAACGTGTTCTGTTTTTAACCTGTTATACATTCCTTCAAACAGATTCTGCTTTTCAGCCATTTTCGATTTATTCGATATTTGGTAAATCTTTAGAAACTGTTTCTTAAGTTAAAACACCATAAAAGTGCAGTTAAAAGCTCCCAAACCCAGAAAATCTTTCCAGATTATTCTATCGTACTTTTTTCTTGTCATATCTCTATTCTGAAACTTTCTACTCTTGAAATGACAAACGCACAAAATTTCTTCACAGCTGGTTCATTAACCAAACCACCAACGTTTCTACGAGATGAGTATCCTCAGTGGAAAATCAGAATGATCCAATTTTTTTGAGGGTACTGATAAAGAGCTCGTACAGTACCTTTATAGTCCTCCGCATGTCCCAATGTTAACGGTACCTCGTGTACCAGCTACAGCTGACACTCCTGAAATCCCTGAGCATCAAAAACCTAAAACCAGGGATGGTTGGTCAGATTCAGATAGGGAAAAAGATGAACTCGCGCAGAAAACTAAGAGACTTTTGATCATGGCGATCCCCAACGACCTCTTCCAGTCCTTAGATGCATGCGAATCTGCGTATGATCTTTGGAAAGAACTGGAGAAACAACTTGAAGGGGGAGCTAAAACTCAGAAGAACCGAAGGGCTCAATACATAAACGAATATTACACCTTTAAAGCCTTGACAACTGAATCTCTGCAGACAACGTACGATAGGTTCAACTCTCTGATTAATAAGTGCAAGAAGTTTGGCAGTGTAACATCCCTTAATCCCAACATACAAGTTTCATATAATTCACCACAAAATAACATATCATATTCCAAATACAGTCCCTTAAATTCTACAATTTGGTCTTTCAGTACAAACTTTTTCGAATAAAGTAAAATACATAACAACTACTAATTATAACTGAGATCTTCATAATCATTCAACATCCACAAAAGCTAAACATGAGAAATCCTATCATAGTCTTTTGTTTGCTCCTTGACCTAGAATACATATTTTAAAACAAAAATGAGGGTTAGACCTTGAGGTCTAGTGAGAAAACCCCTGTTGGTTAAAGAAAACATTTGCACATAATTCACGTTGCGACTTCAATGCCAAGTCGCAACCAACTGTTGCGACTTCGTTGAATATCGCAGTCGTCTATTGCGACTCCGATGAATGTCTCAGTCTACTGCTTTGTCCTAAAACCTAGATTTTTGCAGTTTTATAGTATGCATGATTATGTAACTTTGCAGATATGTTTTATACTATCATTAGAACACTATTCCAAACCCAAAATTCGAATACTCTTCTAAAATAGCATAACCCACTTCTAAAGTTCATGTAAAACCTATTATACATAAAAAGGAAGAAGTAGGATGGATTATTACCTTGTTTTCTTCTGTTGTTAATAGAAATTCTAGCAGAAATTATAAGATTTCCTTCTTCCTCTTCTTAGCCTTCTCGATTTCTTCTTCCTCTCTCTCAAAACCGAAAACACACACACACACCACCTAGGATAATTAGATATTTTTGGCTAAAAGAAGACTTCAATTCCCAAATGAAGTACTAGAGGCGGTGAAGGTGGTGAATAGCTTTTGCAATAAGGCTAAATAAATCCTCAACTTCTCCTATATGACAAAATACACCCCTATGCTTCCATAATAGAATTATAACTTACCCTTTAACTTCTAACTCCATAATATTAAATTAAAATAACACTTATAAATAAACCAATAATATAACTGGTTATTACAACATCTCCCCCTTAAAAGAATTCCGTCCCGGAATTTAATTAAGAGAAAAGATGAGGGTATTTGGCTCTCATTTCGGACTCTAATTCCCACGTAGCATCCTGACCCCTGTGATGTTTCCACTGTACTTTCACTTGTCTGATTTCTTTATTCCTTAATACTTTAACCTTGTGATCAACTATAGCTTCCGGTTCTTCCACGTAGTTCAGCTTTTCATCAACCTGGATATCCGGTAGATAGACTGCCTGGTCCGGCGTGACTAAACATTTCCGAAAATTCGACACATGAAACGCGTTGTGAATCCTGCTCAATTCCAACGGAAGATCCAATCTGTATGCTACTTCACCAATTCTTTCTGTAATTTCAAATGGTCCAATATACCGCGGACTGAGTTTACCTTGCTTCCCAAAACGTATGACTCCTTTCCAAGGTGAAACTTTTAACATCACAAATTCCCCAACTTGAAATTCTAACGGTTTCCGGCATCGATCTGCATAACTCTTCTGTCTGTCTTGTGCCGTTTTCAATCTATCCCGGATCTGAGTAATCTTATCTGCTGTTAACTGTACTATTTATGGCCCTGCTAATTGTTTCTCCCCTACTTCATTCCAACACAAAGGCGTTCGGCATTTCCTACCATACAATACTTCAAACGGTGCCGCCTGAATACTAGAATGATAACTGTTGTTGTAAGCGAACTCTATCAAAGGCAAATGTTTATCCCATGATCCTCCAAAATCAACTATACAAGCCCGAAGCATATCTTCTAACGTCTGAATTGTTCTTTCACTTTGTCCATCAGTCTGTGGATGATATGCTGTACTCAACTTGATTTGGGTTCCCATCTCTTTTTGAAAGCTTCTCCAAAATCTAGAAGTAAAACGACTATCTCGATCAGAAATAATCGAAATTGGTAGTCCATGTCGAGTTACTATTTCATTAATGTACAGTTTGGCCAAACGTTCCAAAGAATCGGTTTCTTTTATCGGCAAGAAATGAGCAGACTTTGTCAACCTATCCACAATCACCCAAATAGAATCGAATCCCTTTGAAGTTCTTGGTAACTTGGTAATGAAATCAGTTGTGATCTGATCCCATTTCCACACTGGAATATCTAAGCGTTGTAACTGACCAAACGGTTTCTGATGCTCAATCTTTACTTTCTTGCAGGTAATGCAGTCTTCCACACACTTAGCAATACTTCTTTTCATCCCCGGCCACCAATAGAATTGTTTCAAATCACTATACATTTTATTTGTACCTGGATGAATGGAGAATCGAGATTGATGAGCTTCTTGTAGTACACGATCACGTAATCCACCCAAACGAGGTACCCAAATCCTATTCTCCAAACACAACAACCCACGATTATCTTTCCCAAGCAATGCTGATATCCCAACTAACCGTTCAGATTTCAAACTTTCTTCTTGATAAGCATCTAATTGGCACTTCAGTAATTCGTCAAAAATGTTTGAAAGAAGTTCCGCTCTTAAAGATATCGCCTTTATCGTTCCACTTGTTTCTTGTCGACTTAATGCATCTGCTACCACATTCGCTTTCCCTGGGTGATAAAGGATTTCACAGTCATAATCATTCACTAACTCTAGCCACCTTCTTTGCCTCATATTCAGTTCCTTTTGATCAAAAAGATGTTGAAGACTCTTATGGTCCGTGAAAATTTGACATTTGGAACCATACAGATAATGTCTCCAAATCTTCAATGCAAAGACAACCGCTGCAAGTTCCATATCATGGGTAGGATATTGCCTTTCATGATCCTTTAATTGACGAGAAGCATAGGCAATTACTTTTCCACGTTGCATGAGTACACATCCCAAACAACAAGCTCCGACTAATTGATCAAAGAGGTCATCAATTCTAGGTAGGGGATACTTGTTTTTGATCGTTCGCTTATTCAATTCTCTGTAGTCGATACACATTCTCATCGAACCATCCTTCTTTTTCACAAATAAGACTGGTGCTCCCTACGGTGAAGAACTTGGTCTGATGAAACCCTTATCGGATAGATCTTGCAGTTGTGCCATCATTTCTTTCATTTCTGGAGGCGCCAAACGATACGGTGCACGGGCCACAGGGGTGGCTCCAGGAATTAAATCTATACCGAACTCTACCTGCCTAACGGGCGGAAGACTGTGCAAGTCTTCGGGAAATACTTCTGGAAAATCACTAACAATTGGAATGTCTTCCAACTTACTCTTCTCTAGCTTAGTATCTATTACATAAGCTAAGTAACTCTGACAACCTTTACTAACACACTTACGGGCTTTAATCATGCTAATAAGATTATACTGATAATTCCTACGATCGCCATAAATCACTATCGGCCCTTTTTCAGGTAACACAACGTTTATTAACTTCTTATCACAATTTATATTAGCTTGGTTCTCGGCTAACCAGTCCATTCCCACTACCACATCAAACTCTACCAGGGCTATTGGAAATAACTGGATCGGTACTCCGCACCCTTCTATATCTATCACGCAACTATCAAATACTTCTTTAACGGCTACTTGATTTTCATTTACCGTATCTACCAATAAAGCATGATCTAACACTTTCGTCTTTAAACGCATGTAAGCAGCAAGTGAAGGAGACACAAACGATCGGTTTGCACCAGAATCAAATAACACCTTAGCACGTGTGGAATTTATTAAGAATGTACCTGTAACTACGTCCGGAGTTTCCTCCGCTTCCTTTGCTGTCATCTGAAATGAACGGCCTCTTACTCTTGCTGGCTCTGACCTCGGTACTGTTGGTATAACACCCGATGCTCTTGTTGACGTGCCACCCGATGGTATTCTTCCCAATGGACAATCTGATTGAAGATGATCTGGCGAATTGCATGAATAACAAAATCTAACCACCCGACAGTCTTTAGCAATATGACCAATCTTCCCGCACTTATAACAGTTTCTAGGATCTACCTGACAGCTTCCTTGGTGGAAACGGTGGCACTTTGGGGAAGGTCTTTCAGCTGCTCTAAAAGGTGGACGACTATCAAATCAATGAAATCCAGACTTCTTCACATCGTGTGGTGGTCCTTCCCATTTTCTCTTTCCCGCACTCTTATCCCCAACATCCCTCTTATTGTCTCGCTCCACATTTTCCGCATCATTGACTGCTTCTGAAAAAGTATTAGGTCTCGCTGCAGTTACCAACTTTCTAATCTCCGAATTCAATCCGAATACATACCTTTCCATTTTCATCTTTTCGGTGGCAACATAATATTCTCCGAAACGCGACTTTTCCAAGAAACGGGCTGTGTAGTCTCTTACCGATAAATTTCCTTGATGTAGGCTCAGGAATTCCTCTTCCAACTGTCTAACTGCGGCTTGCGGGCAAAACTGTTCCTTAAATGCTCTCGAGAATTCGCCCCAAGTAAAAGTTGAATATACCTCAGGTCCTTCAGAGTCAATAAGGGCTTCCCACCAATACAAGGCGTCTGCTTTCAACATTGTTGTTCCATATAACACTTTATCTTCTTCCGCGCATTTACTGGTCTTAAATGCAGCTTCAACCTCCTTCAGCCATCGCATTGCTTTTACTGGATCTCTGTCCCCTCCATAAGTGGGTGGTTTACAGCTTAAAAACATTTTATAATCACACTTTCTTGGTACTGATGTGACAATAGGTGCGATAGGCACTTCGTTTCCAAGGGTAGGGTCTGGTATTGATGTTTCCGTATGATGAGTCTGGTTAAACATGGCTTGAATATTTGCCTGAAGTCTTCCCATTTCAACCGCTAGATCGTCTCTCGTAACAAACTCCGTGCCTCGCCCCTGTACACCGCCCCCTGTCCTACCTCTGCCTCTTTCTCCCCCTCTTCCCCTTCCTCCGGCTGTTTGTCTCGTTCCACTTGCCATTATGTTGATTCAAACAAGGTTAATATACACATAAGCACATACCCCATATAATAAAGTATTCTGGTTCAAACATGTACCTGTAAGATCATAATTACACTGGCCAGGTGTAATCTGAAATTACCTTACATGATGTTCCTTCTACCTTTTTATATTTATCATCCCAAGGTTCTAAAATAACAAGGACCTCCTACTTCGCATGCAGTTTAAGTCTAGGTACATATACTAATACCTAAATCTCTTAAACTAAGGTTCTGATACCATTTGTAACATCCCTTAATCCCAACATACAAGTTTCATATAATTCACCACAAAATAACATATCATGTTCCAAATACGGTCCCTTAAATTCTACAATTTGGTCTTTCAGTACAAACTTTTTCGAATAAAGTAAAATACATAACAACTACTAATTATAACTGAAATCTTCATAATCATTCAACATCCACAAAAGCTAAACATGAGAAATCCTATCATAGTCTTTTGTTTGCTCCTTGACCTGGAATACATATTTTAAAACTAAAATGAGGGTTAGACCTTGAGGTCTAGTGAGAAAACCCCTGTTGGTTAAAGAAAACATTTGCACATAATTCACGTAAGAATACCAACTATGACTCATGCATCATGTATCTTTCCATCTCTGTCTCTTTTCTTTTCCTTGGCCATATTAATTGGTAGCAAGCCAATTAATTAATTTACACCGCTGTACTAAATACAGCCAACACCACTGTCCCTTTGTACAGCCAACTTTCACCGGTCCTAAGCCCGGCCAACTAGTACTCATTCAATGTAATATTCATATAAACACTATATGCACTATATTACATTTAATCACATATATGTATTCCATTTGAAAACATTTCAAATAAAAACTCACCTTGTTTTTATCACAAAAACCCTTCCAAGATAACTCACGTACGTCGACCTTTCACCAAATCTGAAATCAGATAAAATACCAAATATCTCTTTTAATACTTAAACTTACAAAATTCCCAACTGAAATCGCAATGAACAGTACCAAGTCGCAATCTCCTATGGCGATTCCACTTTGAAGTCGCAACCCCTTATTGCGATTCCACCCTGAAGTCGCAACCCACTATTGCGATTCCACCCTGGAGTCGCAACCCACTATTGCGATTCCACCCTGGAATCGCAATCAACTACTGCGATCCCAAACTCGAATCGCAATCAACTACTGCGATTTCAAGCCAAGTCGCAAACGACCATTGCGACTTCAATGCCAAGTCGCAACCAACTGTTGCGACTTCGTTGAATATCGCAGTCGTCTATTGCGACTCCGATGAATGTCTCAGTCTACTGCTTTGTCCTAAAACCCATATTTTTGCAGTTTTATAGTATGCATGATTATGTAACTTTGCAGATATGTTTTATACTATCATTAGAACACTATTCCAAACCCAAAATTCATATACTCTTCTAAAATAGCATAACCCACTTCTAAAGTTCATGTAAAACCTATTATACATAAAAAGGAAGAAGTAGGATGGATTATTACCTTGTTTTCTTCTGTTGTTAATAGCAATTCTAGCAGAAATTATAAGCTTTCCTTCTTCCTCTTCTTAGCCTTCTCGATTTCTTCTTCCTCTCTCTCAAAACAGAAAACACACACACACCACCTAGGATAATTAGATATTTTTGGCTAAAAGAAGACTTCAATTCCCAAATGAAGTACTAGAGGCGGTGGAGGTGGTGAATAGCTTTTGCAATAAGGCTAAATAAATCCTCAACTTCTCCTATATGACAAAATACACCCCTATGCTTCCATAATAGAATTATAACTTACCCTTTAACTTCTAACTCCATAATATTAAATTAAAATAACACTTATAAATAAACCAATAATATAACTGGTTATTACAGCCAGTCACAGAACTTCTGAAGAGAATAACGTCATGTTTCTCAAAAGTCTGAACGAAGAATGGCTCCAGTTATCTATGTCTTTACAAACCAATCAAGATTTAGATTCCTGGACTCTTTCAGACCTCTACGGAACATTAGCTGGACAAGAGCCTCAAGTAGCACAAGCAAATACACTAACCATTGCACCTCTTGCTTTGGTTGGCAAAGCTACAGAAGCAACCGAGAAGCCGAGGAAAGAAAGAGCGACAGAGGAAAAGAAGAAGGAGAAAAAGAAAAAGAAAAAGTTGGTGGTAGTTGATAGCAAAGACGAAGAAATGGAAGAGGAAGAGATCACTCTGGCATCAATAGCAAAATTCTTAGCACTATTGACAAGAGAATTCAGAGGAAACCATAAGAGATCTGGTAGTGAAAGATATGGCAGAGAAAGAAGAGAAGAATCAGCTGACCGACAGAGGTCAGACGACAGAAGTGATGACCCACAGAGGTCGAGTGAAAGGTATAACAGAGGAAATGATCGACAGAGGTCAGACGACAAGCCAAGCTACAAACCACAAGAATGCTACAAGTGTGGTAAGTCTGGTCATTATGCTAATGAATGCATACCGGAAAAAGGTGGTGACCGACCGAGGTCCGACGATCGTGCTGGTAATACTTCCCAGACCCAAGGTTGCTACGACTGTGGGAAGCCAGGCCACTTTGCAAATGAATGCCGAAGCAGACCAAATCGCCCACAGAAGGACTCAACTTTTTACAAAAAGAAAGCTGAGTACTATGCTCAAAAGTCACTCATGGCGAACAAAGTGGTGAACAAGGAAGATTGGGAGTCAGATACAACCTCGGATGAAGAATACACCAACAATGCCTTGTTCTATTGCATGGTAGAAATCAACTCCGACTCTGACACTGAGGTATCCACTTCAAACTCCACCTCTAGTACGACAGAAGTTGATTTACTTTTAATTAAAGCTGAAAATATTGAACTGAAAAAGACTTGTGATGATATTCAGAAAAAGCTCACTTTTTATGAAAGAGAAGCTAGACTTCTCACGGAAGAAAAAGCAAAAAAATTCACACAAAAGGAAGAATTAGAAGCAAACTGGAACAAGAATCTTTTTCCTTTAAAAGAGAAAATTTCTGAATTAAATACATCTTTAAAATCCAAAACAAAAGAACTTTCAGATTCTGAGGGCGACAGACTAAATATTTTAGCTCTAAAAGAATATTTTCAAAAGGAAAGAGAAGTCCTTTGGCAAGATCTACTTAGAAGAGATATTTTAATCAAAAATTATCATGATGCCCAGAAGGTGTATGAGAAAATAAATACTCAAATAGGAAGGCGAGGTATTGGGTACAGTGATATTAATCAAGGTACAGAAAACAAAAAGAAAAAACCTTTGTCATCTCTATTTGTTATAGGAAAAATCAACAAACCTAATTTTTCAAACATACTCTGTGTAAGTAAAAGAGTAAAAGTCTATAGGGAACCTCACTTAAGGAAACCCACGAAGATGATAAATGTGGGGTTTGAAAACAGAGATTTATCATCTTCAACCTCTGTCAAAAGAGGATCCAAACCAAAGAGATATCTGAAAACTCAAGATCAGATAGGAATCTTCAAGTTTGGTAAACCAGAGACTCAAACTCAAGTTTCCGTTGTCTGCATAATAGATTCTGAAAAGAAATTATCTGCAGAAGCACTTGAGTTCAAACCAACATTTTCAGAAGAAAAACTAAGAAATATAATTGAAAAGGAAATAATGGAAATCGGGAAAATAGATGTTTTGAAAAATCTATGTACACCTTCTGTAGATCAAAAACTCTCTAAAGAGATCTTATCAAATACCTCTGTTGACTTAGAAAATAACTTTTCAGATGAAGAAAGCAAGTATGACACATGCTCGGAAAGTCCAGCCTCTGTCGAAAGAAATAATGGTGACTCCACCTCTGTATATGAGGACGATTCATCATCTGACAGATCAGAGACTGACAAAACAGAAAAGGTTCCTTGTGACTCAGAGGATGTTATACTACCCTCTGAAGTTCTTAACAGAACTATTCCTTCCAAGGAGAAAATCACAAGGAGTCCTATATGTCCAGACTTTAAGGACATGAGTAAACAAGCCCAATTCTATCCTGAGCTTAAAAAATTTAATTTGTCCTCTCAAAATCCAAAAGATTCAAAGTTTTTAAAACCCTTAAAACCAACTAAAGAGAAACCAACATGGCAACAAAAGGGTAAATGGACAACAACTAACAAATCTTTTTCTTCTGTTGGTAGTGAAATCAACAGAAGTTCACTACAGAAGGGACTCACAGAAGGCTGCTCCAAACAAAGATTTTTGCCAACAATCTAATCTACATAAGTCTTCTTGTAATAGGAAGCCATATGCTAGAATAGAATGTAATGCCTCTGTGGCCCAGTTTAAAGCTTTCAATGAAAATTTCAAGCAAATCACTTTTGATGTTCAATATTGTCATTGCTTTGATCTTATGTTCAAATTGAATAATCATTTCTGTAGTTCAAAATGTTTTCTCTCTGCACCTAAATCAAATATTAAAGAGAAACAAACTGATTCTTCGACAAAAGATACAATGTATTTCAAGAATGCTAAGGCAAACTTGAAAATTTCTAACAAAACTGGACCCACGTGGATATGGGTACCTAAAACTATGTGATTGTCTTGCAGAAGCAGTATGTGACAATATGGTATCTAGACAGCGAATGCTCAAGGCACATGACTGGCAACAGAGGTCTTCTATCTACGTTCCAAGAAAAACAAGATGGTGGATCAGTGACCTTTGGAGACAACAACAAGGGGCATATTAAAGGCTATGGAGTAATAAAGAAATAAAACATCACCATACACAAAGTTGCATATGTGGATGGCCTTAAACACAACCTACTCAGTGTCAGCCAACTTTGTGATACGGGATTCGATGTACTGTTCAAAAGAACATTATGCTCTCTACAAAGTGAAGACAACGGAATAGAACTTCTGCGAGCCGAAAGAAAAGGTGATCTGTATCTAATGAACTTCAATGCCAAGAACAAGGACAACATTTGCCTTGTTGCAAGCAATGGTGAAGAAGCCTGGCTATGGCACAACAGATTATGTCATCTAAACTTTCATACTCTAGATAAACTGGTAAAACTTGATTTGGTCAAAGGTTTGCCTAATGTTAAATATAATAAGGATCATTTATGCTCTGCTTGTGAGATGGGAAAACTCAAACAAGCTTCCCACAGAGGCAAAACTGATGTGTCTTGTCCTAGGTCTCTGTACATGCTTCACGTTGACCTTTGCGGTCCAATCGCTATACAGAGCCTAGGTGGCAAGAAATATATATTTGTCTTAATTGATGAATATTCACGATTTACATGGGTTGAATTTGTCAGGAAAAAAATCAGATGTTCCATGCATCCTGATTAATCTAATGAAAAGAATCCAAGTTCTTTATGAGTGTAGAATTCTGAAGTTACGAAGTGACAATGGCACAGAATTCAAAAACTCTGTCATTGAAGCCTATCTTACAGAAGAAGGAATATCACAGAACTTCTCTGTCGCACGCACCCCACAACAGAATGGCGTGGTCGAACGAAAGAACCGCACGCTTGTGGAGGCTGCAAGAACCATGTTATCTGCATGCGGATTACCAATGACCTTTTGGGCAGAAGCAATTTCAACTGCTTGCTATACCCAAAATCGTTCAACAATCGTGAAAAGACACATCAAAACTCCTTATGAATTGATCAACAAACGGCGACCAAACATCAAGTTTCTCCATGTATTTGGATGCAAATGCTTTGTCTTAAACGACAGAGAATCAAGAGGAAAGTTTGAAGAAAAAGCTGACCAAGACAAGTTCATCGGGTACTCTGCCGCTTCCAAAGCCTACTGAGTTTACCTTCTAAAGTCGCACACGATTGTAGAAAGCATCAATGTGTCTTTTGATGACTTATTCCAAAAGACTTCTGAACAACTCAGTTCAGAACTCGGGCAAAACAAGGAATCCTCTGGCATCTCAAAAACAAAAGAAGATTTAGGTCTTCTATTTCAAGAATTGTTCAACGACGATGTTGATCCCTCTGCTGGAACCAACAGAACCTCTGCAGAATCACCTTCTGTAAGTATCTCTCTATCTGATCCTTTTAATACCTCGTCTACTTCTGTAACTATAGGTACTGAAAATCGAACAGAATATACGATAACAAAAGATTCAACAGAGGTAATCCAAATACTAAATCCTACAGAGAAAGCAAAACCAGAGGAAAGTCAAGATGAAACCACAATGGCTACAGAGGAGGAAATTCCAACTCTAATACCCATTCCTACAGAAGCTGAACTAAGCACAAGGGAAGAACCATCAACCACTTCAACCACAGAAGTCCAACTTGATGACTCAAATGATCAACTTCCACGAACAACTCAATGGACAAAAAGCCATCCTCCAAGCCAAATCATCGGTAATCCTACTGATAAGGTAAAAACAAGATCAGCTTCTGCAAATTTTTGTTTCTTTACCAACTTTATTAGTGTGATCGAACCGAAAAAGATCTCTAAGGCCCTGGAAGATCCAAACTGGATGGATGCTATGCAAGAAGACCTTCTACAGTTTGAGCGAAACAAGGTCTGGACTCTACTACCTCTGCCACGAGGGAAACATGCCATAGGGACTAAGTGGGTCTTCAGAAACAAAAAGGATGAGGATGGAATGGTCATTCGAAACAAAGCAAGACTGGTGGACAAGGGATATCGCCAAGATGAGGGCATAGATTACAATGAAACTTTTGCCCCTGTTGCACGGCTCGAAGCAATAAGAATTTTCTTAGCCTTCACAGCCCACAGAGGTTTTAAAGTATATCAAATGGATGTAAAATCTGCTTTTCTCAATGGTGAAATTCAAGAAGAAGTATACACCCAACAACCAACAGGGTTTGAAAGCTCAAAGCACCCAAGGTATTTCTATTACCTCGACAAAGCTCTATACGGACTGAAACAGGCTCCAAGAGCATGGTACGAAAGACTTTCTACCTTTCTTCTCGATAACGACTGCAAAAGAGGTACCACTGATACAACTCTGTTTTATAAAGAAGAAGGTCTTGAGATTATTCTTGTACAAATATATGTAGATGACATTATTTTTTAGTCTACAAATGCACAAAAATGTAGAGATTTTGAAAAGCTCATACAGAGTGAGTTTGAAATGAGTATGATGGGAGAATTAACCTTTTTCCTTGGACTTCAAGTCAAACAATCATCAGAAGGAATTTTCATAAACCAATCAAAATATGTCTCTGACATACTTGAAAAATATAGCCTCTCTGATGCCTCTGTCATGAAAACTCCAATGGCCACTGGAAATAAACTATTTTCAGATCCAAATGGCATCTCTGTCGAGTGCACGCTTTACAGAGGAATGATTGGGTCTTTATTATACATAACAGCAAGTAGACCTGACATAATGCATGCCACATGTCTCTATGCAAGATATAAAGCTAATCCTAAGAAGTCTCACTATATTGCTGTAAAGAGAATCTTTAGATACCTCAGAGGGACCAAAAATCTTGGTTTTGGACTAAAGGCATAAACAGATTCATATTACGGAGGATGTAAACTCTACAGAAAGAGTACCTCTGGGAGTTTTCAATTCTTAGGTGGGAAATTAGTAAGCTGGACTTCAAAGAAACAGAATTGTGTCTCAACATCTACGGCAGAAGCTGAATATGTTGCTGCTGCTAGCTGTTGCTCTCAGGTTCTGAGGATGAAAACTCAGCTAAAAGACTATGGTCACATCCTCTGCAAAATACCCATCTTCTATGATTCCAAAAGTGCAATTGCCATCTCTGGAAATCCAGTACAACATTCAAAGACAAAGCACATTGATATCAGGTATCACTTTCTGAAGCATCTTGTTGAAAAACAAACCATCGAGATGCACTTTGTTCCCACAGAAATTCAGCTTGCTGATTTATTCACCAAGCCACTTGATGAGAAGAGATTCCTTTACTTGGTGGGTAAATTAGGAATGATAAATATGAGTTAACTTCTGTAAGTATCTATCTTATCTTCATATTAAAATATATTTTTTTTTCTCTTTGTAAATTATTAAATATTAAGTTTTCCTATTTTTTTCTCTTAGTAAATAATTTTCTTTTGTATGTAAATTCTAAAATCTCAAACTCTGAAGACAACAGAGCTTCTGTAGGACTCCTCAGAACCTCTGACGATCCTTACAAAACATCTGAAGCACTTGACCTATGTTATATACATTACTTCTGATTATTGAACCAAGCATTGGTCAAGGGGGAGCAAAAGGAGAACATACTTGGTTTACAGAAGTTGATTAGATCAAGGGGGAGCAGAAGGAGACATTGCTTAATATACAGAGATTTATAAGTCAAGGGGGAGCAAAGAAAGAACTTTGTCGGACAAAGAAGAGCACAAGTTGGTATCTCGTACAAATTCTTTTTGAAAATAATTTTCTAGGACACAAATTTCTAAATATGTTCTAGAAACTTTATTAAAAATATTCCAAATAAAATTTGATCAAAAAGAATATTGAGCTTTCCATTATTAGAAATTTAAGGTCATAGAGCCTCTGCTGAGACCAACAGAGGTTCTACAGGCAAAAGCTCTATGATCATAAATCAAAATCTTGGAAACTCTGTCGATCACCTTGGGTGTCAACTTTCAAAAAGAATCATCGCGTACATATATTCTTCTCAAAAACAATTTTCTAGGACACCAGATTTCAAATAGGTCCTAAAAACATTGTTAAAAACAATCAAAAACCTGGATGATCAAAAATGTTTATAAATTGTTAGATATAAGAAATTTCTTGTCTCAGAGCCTCTGCTGGCTCTGACAGAGGTCCAAAAACCTCTGTAAAAGAGTTTCTATACTAAGAATTTATCGATCCTCTCCATGGAATTTTCAACCATTTTTTTCGAGATACAACCAAAAGAGGAATGAAAAACAAGGTTTTCAAATTACAGAGCCTCTGTCAGTTTTCAAATCACAGAGCCTCTGTCAGTTTTTACTTTGGGCATTTCTGTAACAGTAACGGTCACATCTCTGCAAATGAAAAACTTGTGGAGGTAAAGAAACGCACGTGCCCAGCATTTAATGAGGCCGCCCACGACGTCTCGTCATACCTGACACAGATAACGTGTGTAAAGCCCATGTCCCTGTATGGTTTTTCTCTTTTACGTTAATTGGATTATATGTATTTCTCTTCTTATCGTCCTTTTTTTCTTTTTCGGGTTTTCGTTATGGAAAAGACCAAGGTTGTTAGCTCTGAATAAAACTCTTATCACCGAGCACCCCTGCCCTCCTCTCTTGCCATCGTCGTGCTACCACCACAAGCACACCACCGCTGCCACCACCCTTGGCCGAAGTGCAGTGGAGAGAAGAGAGAAGCGCTGTGAAGAGAGAGTGCAGCGAAAGAGAAGGAGTGCAGCGGGAGTCGAGGCGCTATCGGGTTGCCGTAGCGAGGTAAACCGTCTCTCTCTTTCCTTGTTTTCCTGTCCTTTTCGTCGCCGGTGATACACAGCCAAGCCACCACCGTCGCAGCCATGGATGCTGGCGGTGTTCACCGCCGCAGTACGCCGTCGTGCGGTGGCTGGTCCGTGCATAAACGGCTGTTGGGTCGGGGGTGTGCGAGTAGGGCCGATTAGTTGGGCGGTATGTGGTTTAGTCAAGCTCGTAACCTAAAACCCCATGTCGAAACTCTAATCGTTAAACCTCGTATTGCTACTTTTCGGGGGTGGTGGATGCCGCCGCCGACCACCACTGCCGGAGGTGGCAGTGGGTGGTGCTGGGATTAGTCCAGTCGTGGCTGCCTAGACTCGAACCTAAATAACTAAATCGTAACCCCAATCGCGAAAACATTGAACCGTTTCAAAATCGTCATTTTATGTGAAAATCCCATTCTGTCCATAACATTTCCTTCGTAGCTCGGATTGAGACGAATCCGGTGCCCACGGTTCACATTCTGTGCCGGTCACACATTTCATGTTTTAGCGAAAGTCTGGTTCGGCTTCTAGCTTGGTGTAAAATAGCTGTTTTTACAGCAGGTCCGAGTTCGGCAGATTCGCACCCCGTTCTTAGAAAATTCATATTAAATCGTAGGAAAATCGTTAGAACGCGTGCGATATTTCCTTGAAACCCTAAGAAATAGAACTAGCTGGTTATGGAAAAATAATTCTGGGTTGTTCAGTTTAGGGGGGGGGGGGCTAAGCAGGTCCCGAACAGACCCGTCATATTAGAGAAAAAGATGGAAGTTTAACGTTTAAGCTTGTAGTTGTGACTTTGGGTTAGGACTTCACTTTGACGTTTGATATTACTTATCTTAGGTGGAAAGAGGTGAGTTGGAGTTGGCCGGCTCGTTGTGCTGTTGTGGATACCTGCGTTGCTTTTGAGGTGTGTTCTCTCACTGCGTAGTTAGGGATTGTATGTATATCGCGGTAGTTTGTATGTACTACTGTTTTTGTTGTGTGAACTAGTTGTATTGTGGTGCGTATTATTTGATTGGTTTAAATTCTTAGTATAAATGTGTATTATATACATCTCGGTGGGACCGAGGAAGCGGGTAGAAATGTTGTGTGAACTCGGTGGGACCGAGGAGTTGGGTACATAATTACTTGTATGTGTTTACTTGTATTATGTAGTTGTTGTGTTGTTTGATCATGTGTGGATAGGGTGATGTGCATATAATTGCTATCTGCGCATGTGTTGGAATTCACTAAGCTTTGTGCTTACCCTTTTTCCTATAAAATGTGGTTTCAGGTACCAGTGGCTCCAAGGCGTGACGGGTACACACTGGCGCACGTGAAGGACTATTATATTTATGAGATTTAGAATTATCATTTAAACAATTTAGTTCCACTGTTTATCTTTAATGAGAATATTTATTGTTAAGTTTGCAAGCAAAACGGTTTTTGGATGACTAACGAGGTTTCATTTAATAAAAGGTTCATTTTTAAAAGTTAAAATTTATTGTAATATTCGGGACGTTACAACTTGGTATCAGAGCACAGCTTGAGTGAATCAAACACATCTCAGTGTGTTTGATCTCATGTTGCGGCCATGAAATTCTTCTCTTAAATTTTTTGGAAAATAAAAGAAAGGAAAACCCGTTTGAGAAACATTGATCGATGGCGCAGTGTGTACAGTCAACCGGAGCTAAAGGAAAAAGGTACAATAATTAGAATATTTATCGCTTTCTAGATCATAGGGTATGCATGCTAGATTGCTTGTGTCGGTTACATGGTATTGTATGGTTACTGCTTGCTAATAGGAATTTTATGCTAGCCTTGATAGGTTGTTAAGCAAATGCACTATAGGTTGTATGCAGTAGGAACCGAATAGCCTTAGAATGTTGTATTTAGTTCTATTGCGCAGCTCTTATTTAAGTCCAACCGTTGTAGGATAGAATCTTATATTCGAATGTCTATCTGGTTTTCACTGTATACGACTGTGCATTTGCGAGGCGACTCGCCAGGACTAGTGGGGATTATGTCCTAGCAAGGGTAGTGGAATGAGCTGAAACTCCTAGGGAGCTAGGAAGAGCGTTTGCATATGCTGGTACGGGCATATGGGTGTATTTGTCTGAAATGGCAAATGTCTGACCGAATAAGACTTCAGACACATTCAGATCTAATTTTAAAAAAACAAACAGCCCCTTACTGCCCGAATCATCACTGTTCTCTGGAAAAAAAATATGAAATACATGAACTTTTATTGTCTAATGATGGATATGTTTATAAGAATAAATATTTGAAATATGTTATTTGTGTATTACCTTTTCGGTTTTTCAAACGACGAATGTTCTTGTCTTGATCCACTTTAATTTCCATGATAGAGCTTGCCATATTACCCATACATGATTCGGATGATGAATAATATATGTTTTAGGATCATGACAGTTTCATTATTGACCTACGTTGTTCATAAAGATGGATTCTGGTACCAACAATAGGATTTATGCTTTTATGACTCCACAAGTAGGATGTTTATTTATTCATGTTACCAATTGAAGCCACATGATATATGGTCATCCACAACTTCATGAATAACAACAGTATGATTCCAAATTCCATACTCATTTCAACATAGTTCACGATTTACCAAATTCATGATTGCAGAAAGCATGATTTCTATATTTGCCCACTAATTCATGAAACCTAAATGTATTATTCATAAATTCATGTATTCATATCTTCATGAATTAATATCTTCATGATTGCATAAATCAGGATTTCTATGTTTATTCTCTAATTCATTAAACCAAATGTTTTATGTTTGAAACTCATGTATTCATATGTTCTTTTTTACTATATTCATGTGTTAGTGCCTTAATTACCATGTTGTACCATGTAGAGGGACCAATTACGTAATTATCAAGTTACAAAGTATATAATGTAACTTTAGCCTAGATTTCATTTTAGGTCATTCCATACTACACACATAAGTACACACACTCTACCATTCTCTCTACATTCTCTATTGTACTTGGTGATTGTTCTTCATAGATTCATATATATGGATGGCCATCTGATTGCTTATATGGATTGATTACTTGTTCTGGGATCACAATTGGTATCAGAGCATAGTACATCACTTAGATCAGATTAGCATTTTGAGGATTTTTGCAAAAGTTGAGTGTTCTTCATTTTTCATTTATTTCTATTCGATTTTAGCCATTTGAGTGCTTCAAATGGATTATAATTGGTCTAGGAGTGTTTGCTAGCAATCTATGTGCGTTTTTATTCCGCAATTACACCAAAATTTGACTCAAATTTTGCAAAACAAGTATTTTTGAACTTTTGAGAAATACCTACTGTTTTAAATCGAAATTTGTTGTTCTAGTGGTTTTTGGACAAAACTCGAAGTATTAAAGTTGTCCAAAATATCATTGTGAACCTGCATACCAATTTTCAGAGTAATTGGATCATTTTTGAAGAATCGACTTAAGATCATTTGAATATTCATAACAATCGCAACTTTATGTGTTCTTGAGTGTTCATCCATATCGCAACTCACAAGAAGTGAACAGTAGTGTATCGCAACCCGCAGTTGCGACAAGCCGTTATTATCGCAATTTTTCGAAGTGAACAATATTTCCTTGCAACTGCATGTTGCGATAAGACTCTTTTATCGCAACCTACTTCATAGTGAACAGTACTTATCGCAACTCTCTATTGCGATAAGAATCGTTTTGGCTTATATCGCAACCTATTTGTTGCGACGAGATTTTTTCTATTGCGATAAACTTGTTGCGGTATACTTGGTTCTTGAGATAAACTGTTGGTTGAGACAAGTTTTTGGTTGCGACAAGTAGTGAGTTGAGACAAGAATTGTGTTGCGATAAGGCTTGAGTTGAGATAAGATTTGGGTTGAGATAAACAGTGTGTTGCGAGAAGATTTGGGTTGAGAAAAACAGTGGGTTAAGACAAGATAGTGTGAACAAATTTTTACTAATCAGATCATAAGGGGTACTTAACGATCATAAACAAGTAATCTAAATATGACAGCGAGAGACATTTTGACTATTGGGTCAAAGGACAAACCACCTGTTCTTTTTCCCAAGGAGTTCAAGATATGGAAAGACAGATTCATGGATTATGTTGAACGTCAAGAAAATAGGTACTTCATTGTTAGTTCTCTTAAGGAATGTCATATGGGGTTACAAAGAAGAAGAGGAATTATTATTGATGGTGATCCAATTCCAGATTTGGTTGATGTTCTACCAATACATTATGACGTTGACCAAAAGAAACGGTATAATGGAGACAAACATGCAAAATCCTTGGTTATACAAGCCTTGACCAACAATATTTATCAAACGGTAGATAGCAAAAACTATTCTGGGAAGGCTATGTTTGATGAGTTGACTAAGCTGTATCAAGGACCTGAAGTAGAGAACCAGATGAGAATCTCCAGTGCCATAAATATGTATGAAAACTTTAAACAAAAGGAAGGGGAGACATTTGATTCTACGTATGATCGTTTCAATACAATATTGAATGAACTGAATAGGTACAAGATAGACAAGTCAATAATCGAGCACAATGTGAACTTCTTGAGTGTTCTTCAACCTGAATGGAAGAAGTATGCTCACAGAATGAAACAGAATGATAAGTTAGCTGATTTTCCTCTACAAGATATGTATGAAACCCTGAAACAAGATGAGGAAGATGTTGATGAGAAGAGGGACAAGACAAAGAAGAAAGAGAAGAAAGAGAAGAAAGAGGTTAAAGAAGAAGAGATAGATCCACTTGCTTTAATGTCTAACAAAACCATCAAGAAATAGTCAAAGAATGTGGGAAATCAGTCGGATGATGAACAGTATGATGCTGATGGGATGGATGAAGCTGAAAGTCTGAAGCATTCAATGATACTTCTTTCTAGAGCCTTTATAAGGCTGTTTGCGAAAAGCCCCAGTTCAAATAATCAAAGGTATGCGTCTGGCTCCAAGAACTTCGAGCACAAAGCGCATGTTGAATCGAAAAAGAAGTTTGAGGAGAAGAGGTATGAGTATAAGAGAGATGATAACAGGACTGATGAGAAGAAGGTATTTGAGAAAAAGGATGAAGCACCGAAGTGCTACAACTGTGGGAAGACTGGTCACTTCTCCAAGGAATTTTGGAAGCCGAAAGTCAGAGATCCAGTTACTATAAGAACGAGTTGCTGCTTGCTGAACAAAAGGAATCAGGGATAGCATTGCTGGTTGAATAGGAATACTGGCTTGATGAGACTGATGATGAAGCAGATGATGAGACAGCTGCTCAGACTAAGATGTGTTTCATGACCAAAAACACTGATGATGAAAGGTCAGAGTCTACTTCAGAGACAAATGAGGTACATTTCGCTCTTTATAATCAATTCTTTACTCAACAAGCATATTTACAAAGAAAGTTAGATGAACTAACTGATGATCAGAAAAGTACAGATGAATTAATTTCCACTTAAATGGAAAGACTAATAGAACAAGACAGTCACATTAAAGAATTAGAAAAGAAAAACACTGAGTTCTATGTAGGTCATGCGTATTTTCAAAGTAGAATAACTGAATTATCAGAACTATTAGCGAGTACGGAAGCAAAGAAGAATGAGTTTGAAAACCTTTTACATGCTTATAAAGATAGAAATAATGAGCTGAGTGAAAATGTCAAAGGTCTGGAAGAAACATTATATAAAGCAGGCCAAACTGAACAAACAATTCACATGAATAAGCCTAACAAATTATGGTATTACAATTCTAAGTGGGGTATAGGGTATGACAATCCACAATACCTGAGGAATGCCTTAATAAAATCCCCCGCTCTATATGAATTTGATTGGTTTATGCTTTCATCACATCCTAGCTATCAAATCAAATGGCTTAAAATGGATGGTGAAGACTATGAGGCTGAGGAAGAAATAAAAAGAAAAATCACTGTTAAGACGCAACTTCCTTTTTGGTATGGTCCTGATTATGCAAAGGCGTTAGATAACGAAAGAACCTTGCCAAATGATTATTTTGAGAGTTATGTTGTTAAAGAACCAGATGAAAATGAAAATACTCAAAAGGACACAAATGAAAAACCAATTTTTAAAGGAAAAAAGGTATTTTCAACCAATGGTTCTTGAACAGAAACTCATGGACATCGAAAGCAAGATCAAAAGTACAATTCAAGATGTCAGATATGACGAAAAACTTGCTTTTGAGATCGAAAAGGAAGTTATGATCACAGTGTTTTCGAAAAGTTTAAAAGAAATGAAAACAAAACTTGAGGAAATATCTGAAGAAAGAGTTCCAAAAGAGAAGCAATCTTCCGATTCAGATGCTTCCTCATGCAAAGCTTTCATGGTAAATACTATTTTTAGGAGTTTGACAGTTGATGACCTAGATGATTTTGAATCTTGGGATGTGGAAAATCAATCTGTTAAAGCTGCTCCTAAAAGGTATTTTCCTACAGAAGAAGATAAAGCTTTTCGAAAAGAATATAATAAGTTTCTTTTTCCTAAATCTTATGGTATCTTTCACACATCCTATGATATTGAGTCTGATCTTGATAGTGAGAATGTTGGTGAGGACAAAGGTAAAGCTGTAAGTGAAGTGCCTGTTCAATTTGACTTTAGTGCCAAACTTCCAGATCATTTTGACTTCCTAATAAAAGAAGAAGCACCTAAGAAGAATTTCTTTAAGGGTGAATTTTCAAAACCTGTTGAAAAATCTTCTGTTAATGATTATTATTCTAAATCTAAATCAAAACAATAATTACAGAAAAAGAAAATAAAAACAAAAAGAAAGAAACAAAATAACTCTTTTAAAGCTCAAAATTCCAATGCTTACAACTCCTATCTTTCTAGTATTTCAGATCGTTATTTGAGAAACAATACGCGTATCGAGTGGAGAATAAAGGCGTCCACACAGGATGTGGCTCAGATCAAATCATCCTACACTGTTTTAAATTCCAAGAAAAAAAATTGTTTCAAATGTTAGTGATCATGCTGTTGAAAATAGACAAAAACTTGTTATTCCTTACAAGGTTTATTCAATGCAACAACTGATTAATTTAGCACGTGATCAAATTTGTTGTTCTTCTTGTGGTATGGATGATTTTATCTGCAAATCTGATTATAACCGTTGGTTTTATTCAAATGATTACTTTAACACCGGTTATAGAAAATATAATATCAAGTCCAAACATACTAATCAGAAAGGACCCATTTGGAAATGGGTACCTAAAACCATATAATTTCCCTTTTGTAGCCCAGTCATGTCTGGTACTTAGATTCAGGTTACTCAAAGCACATGACTAGAAGAAAGGAGCTGCTCGCTAATTATGTGGAGAAATATGGTGGTAGGGTTAAGTTTGGAAACGATCAATATTCTCCAATTTTGGGTTACGGAGATATTGTCAAAGATAATGTGAGGATTACTAAGGTTAATTACGTCGAGGGCTTAGGACACAATTTGTTTAGTATAGGTCAATTTTGTGATAAAGACCTAGAAGTCCATTTCAAGAAGACCCGTTGTGCAGTTCTAACCGACGGAGGAGATGAGCTTCTTGTTGGTTCTAGGAATTCCGATTTGTACACTATTGACCTATCAACGCTCAATCCTAAGAACGACGTATGTCTGATGTCTAAAGCGTCGTTGGAGAAAAGTTGGTTATGGCATAGACGACTATCTCATCTCAATTTCCGTTACATACAAAAACTGACGTTGGGTGATTTAGTCATAGGTCTACCAGTGCTGAATTTGAAAAAGATAACTTATGTATTACTTGTGAGAAGGGGAAGATGAAGCGAGCTTCTCACCCATCGAAACCTGAGCCCAGCACACACAAAGCTTTGGAAATCCTTCATATGGATCTCTGTGGTCTGATGAAGACTCAGAGCATCAGTGCCAAACGTTACGTGTTAGTTGTCGTCGATGATTACTCGAGATACACATGGGTCAAGTTTCTACGATCAAAAGATGAAACACCTGACTTGATCATCTCATTAATCAAACAACTTTAGGTGAATCGTCAACAAACAGTTCAGACCGTCAGATCAGATAACGGGACAGGCTTCAAAAACAAGACTCTTGATGACTTCTTTAAGTCATTAGAAATAACTCGTCAATATTCTGCGGCAAGAACACCTCAGTAGAACGGAGTCGTTGAAAGACGAAACCGTACACTCGTTGAATCTTCCAGAACAATGTTGTCTTATGTTGATCCACTTCTGTTTTTGTGGGCTGAAGTTGTTGCGACGGCATGCTATACACAAAACCATTCAATTATGCATCGACGGTTTGGTAAAACTCCATATGATTTGATTAACAATAGAAAACGTGTAATGCACTACTATCGTGTCTTTGGATGCAGATGAATCGTGCTGAACGATAAGGATAACTTGAACAAATTCAGTTCTAAGGGAATTGAGGGCGTCTTTATCATATACTCGCTCACATCAAAAGCATACAGAGTTTATCTCAAGTCTTCCAGAACTGTGATGGAAAGTACAAATGTCAAGTTCAACGAATATGAAGAAAATGGCTTCTGTGCAAAACAGTACAGAACCCACGATATCCGGAATACTAGCATCTGGACAAATCCGTCCAATGATGACTAGATCTTCAAACAAGGATCAAGCTTCCACTTCTAATTCTAATCCTAACGAGCGTGATTTATTGTTTGAATATTTTTATGATGACTATTTTGGTAGTGATAAATCTTCACCATCTGTCAATAACATGATTCAAGTTGAAACACCACCAGTGCAAGCTACTATGTCAGGCCCTTCACTGGTGCTGACTTTATCAAATACTGGTGCAACTACTCCTGCAACTTCTCCAAGGAACACAACCATCGTATCTACACAAGAACGACAACATGCATCTATGAGTGGTGCTTCTTCATCGGGAATAACTTTGAATGTCAGTGATCAGGGTAATAACAACGTTTCTGAAAAATCAACTGAATCAGTTCCCGAGGCTGCGTCGATTGTCCATTCTGACAAACAACCCGCCTCTCAACCGGAACCGACATTGACGATCGAGTTGAACTTCGATAAGGATCCTGCCCTTGTCGACCCAAATGAAGATGCAATATCTCTCCATCTACACTCCACAAAGTGGACACACAGTCACCCAATTGATCAGGTGATTGGTGATGTATCTAAACCAATGAAGACAAGAGCTACATCCGCAAACGAAGTTTTATATGCACTCTTCTTAAGTCAAGTTGAGCCCTCAACAGTTCAATAAGCCTTAGAAGACCCTGACTAGTTGTTTGTGATGCAAGAAGAGATGAATCAGTTTGAAGCTTTGAAGGTGTGGAGACTAGTTCTGCAACCCAAAGGTAAGACAATTATCGGTACCAAGTGGGTCCTAAAGAACAAGAAAGATGAAGACGGTATAATTGTGCGAAACAAAGCTAGATTGGTAGTGAAAGGGTATAGGCAACAGGAGGGGATAGATTATGATGAGACATACGCGCCGGTTGCTCATCTTGAGGCAATTCGGATGTTCCTGTCTTTTACCGCCTACAAGAACTTCACCATCTATCAAATGGACGTGAAGACGACATTCTTGAACGGTGTTTTAAAGGAGGAAGTGTACGTGTCTCAACCGGAAGGCTTTGTGGACAAAGACTATCCAAATCATGTATACATTCTTGACAAAGCCCCTACGGTCTCAAACAAGCCCCACGTGCCTGGTATGAAGTCTTATCAACCTTTCTACTATAAGTTGACTTTGTGAAAAGTAAAATCGACAAAACTCTGTTTACTCTGCGCGAGGAAGGTGATATTCTTTTAGTTCAGATTTATGTTGACGATATTATTTTTGGTTCGACTAACCCTGGACTTTGTACTTGGTTTTTTTGGCATTATGATGACTCAGCTCCAAATGAGTATGATGGGAGTGATTAATTTCTTTCTCGGATTACATGTAAAACAATTCTCTACGGATATCTTCATCAACCAGTCGAAGTATGTGTTTGACATCTTGAAGAAATTCAAGATGGAAAACTGTACGTCGATCGGTATGCCTATGGCTCCTGGATCTAAGATAGGTCTAGATCCTGACGGTATTGATGTCGATGTAAAGATTTATAGAGGAATGATTGGGTCTCTAACGTATCTAACTGCTAGTCGTCCAGATATGAGGTTTGCAACTTGTCTATGTGCTAGATTTCAGGCCACACCCAAAGAGACACACCTCGGCACCGTCAAAAGAATCTTTCGGTACTTCAAAGGCACTCCGTACCTAGGACTGTGGTATCCTAAAGGAACCGGCTTCGAACTCACTGCATATTCAGATGCAGATCACGGAGGAAGCATGTTGGATAGAAAGAGCACTTCTGGGCACGTCCAGTTTTTGGGAGACAAGCTCGTGAGTTGGTCATCTAAAAAGCATAATTGTGTTTCAACATCAACCGCGAAAGCATAATATGTTGCTGCGGCGAGCTGTTGTTCACAAGTCCTTTGGATGAAGACCCAACTCATGGACTATGGGTTTAAATATGAGAAGATCCCCATTTACTGCGACAGTAACAGTGCTATTTCCATATCTGCTAACCCTGTCCAGCACACTAAAACCAAACACATTGATATAAGGTATCATTTCATAAAAGATCATGTTGAGAAAGGAACTGTTGAATTGTATTTTGTTACAATTGAGTATCAGCTTGCCATTCTCTTTACAAAAGCCTTGGATGAAAAACGTTTCAATTTTCTAGTATCCAAGCTCGGCATGCTGAATATGAAAGTTTAACTTCCATTTACTGATCATATAATAGATGGAAATATTTGTATCTCAATCTAGACATCGTATCTAGATTGATACACTCAAATTTTCATCATATTCTATTCTCAATATATGTTATTTAAATTTTCATATCTTAGTTGTATTACAAATGTTTATTCAACTTGTTATTTCTTTCTCTTCTTTTAAATATCTTATCAACGATTTGTTATGATACTTGTATCTGCACGAAGGTATGTCCATGGTTTCAGGGGGAGTTTTAGTACAGATCATATGCACAAAATTATGGGGAGTGTGCATAACTGCCAGATCATGTAAGTGTAGATACATTGTGACTATTGCTTCCGAGAAGATAAGGTAAGTATTCTGACTTGTTTTAAACACTAACTCTTAAATGATGAAAACAATTTTTCAAATCTATGCATCATTTAAGGGGGAGTGAAAACTATGTTTAAAACCTTGAGTGCATAAATCAATTGGAAGTTGGACATCTTCCAATGTGATAAAATCATTTTTGAAAATTACTGAAAAATGTCCAAGTGTTCACTTTATCGCAACCCATTGCTTGCGATAAAGATGTGAACAGTGTTTTATCGCAACCCTCAGTTGCGATTAAACACAAAATGGATTTCATCGCAACCCCTTAATTGCGATAAAACACACATGAACAGTATCTAATCGCAATCCTCTGTTGCGATAAGATCGAACATGTTGTCGCAACCAGTTCCTTGCGATAACATCTGAGTTTATTGCAACCTTGTACTTGCGATAAGCTGACACTATGGCGGTCAAACTTTGGACCAATCACATCGTGCCACGTGTCACTTTGTCTCAAGCCTTTAAATACGAGGAGTTTGATTTTTTTATCTCATTCCACACACACTCAAAACCCTCTCAACTTACTTCGAGAAACTGCAATCTGCTTTTGGATTTTCCAAGTGTTTTTCGTGATCAAATCAATTTTTGTGTGTTCGTATTACTTCCAGGTACATTTTCTTGGATTTACACTCGTTTTTAACCGTTAATACCATGCTTATCAGTCGATTGTAGGGTTTTATATTCGAAACCTTTATCTGCCTTTTTTCATCTTATGCTTTGAAATCGACCTTTGTATGCTTGTATGTGGTTAGGACTCGTAGAACTTATCTTCTGTGTGTATTGCGAGCCTCATAGTGTAGGTTTGAACTAATCTTAGTGCGAAATTTTGAATTTGAGCCTTAGACACTTAGGTTTATTTTAGAGTTCAAATATATCGCAACCTTAGGTGTTCTTAGTGTTCGTGTTTATCGCAACCAACCATGTTACTCACATTCAATGTTGTCGCAACCTGCAACCTGCATATCTTCATACTAACATTTTCCTCGCAACCACTTTGTTTCGATAACACCTCCTCGCAACCCTTGTGTTGCGATATCATCATGGCCTACGATAACATTTCTTGTGTGTTGCGATAAAACCTAGACTTAGCAAATTTCTAGAAATTTTTGACGAAAAACCTATTTTTGGCACTGTTCTAAACAGTGAATGGTTCAGATGACACACCGTGATGGAAATTCTTCTGACGAGAATACCGCCATACCCTCGCAATGATCGTCACATCCTTCGGTAAATGCTCGGGATCTTGATGCCGAGTTGCTACCAAGGAACCAACATCTGAGGTTAGATGACAACAACCATCACCTTGATCTCAATGTGGTCTTCAACTACCAAATCATTGTCGAGATCCTCCGTGGCCATCCCCTACGAACCGCGCTTACAAAAGTCGTCACCGTACCTATCATCTACCTGCAACAATTTTAGGCAACTCTACAGTACTTCCCAAATCACCGAAGGGATCCACATTTCGGAGCCAAAGTCGATCACTTTGATGCATGCATAACTATTAGTAGACTCCGAAGTGTACTTAACCTACCCTACAGTGAAAACTTTGAAGACCTTGTTCCCGAAGCACAACTCTTTGCCGATATCCAAAGCCTCAGATATCAAGATGCCAAACATCCAATTCTGATGGGCTCGTCCAAATTCCAACGCAATTCCTACCGAGGGATATCGCCAAGAAGAAGGCATTGATTACGATGAAACTTTTGCCCCTATCGCACGACTCGAAGCTATAAGAATCTTCTTAGCTTTCGCAGCCCACAGAGGTTTCAAAGTCTTTCAGATGGATGTAAAATTTGTCTTTCTTAATGGTGTAATCCAAAAAGAAGTATATGTCCAGCAGCCACCAGGGTTTGAAAGTGCCAAGTACCCAAACTACGTGTATTACCTCGACAAAGCTCTGTATGGACTGAAACAGGCTCAAAGAGCATGGTATGAACGCCTTTCAACCTTTTTTCTCGGTAACAATTTCGAAAGAGGTACAACAGATACAACTTTGTTTTATAAAAGAAAAGGTGATGAGATTCTGCTTGTACAGATCAATGTGGACGACATTATCTTTGGTTCTACAAATGACAAATAGTGCAAAGATTTTGAAAAACTTATGCAGAGTGAGTTTGAAATGAGTATGATGGGAGAACTAACCTTCTTCCTAGGACTCCAAGTCAAACAATCCTCATAAGGAATTTTATAAATCAAGCCAAATATGTCTCTGACATACTTTCAAAATTCAATCTTTCTGAGTCCTATGTCATGAAGACCCCTATGTCAACTGGAAATAAGTTACATTCTGATCCTGGTGGAAAATCTGTAGAGTGCAAACTCTACAGAGCCATGATTGAGTGTTTGTTGTACTTAACCGCTAGTAGACCCGATATAATGTTTGCTACATGCCTCAGTGCAAGATATCAAGCAAATCTAAAAGAATCACACTTTCATGCTGTAAAGAGGATCTTTAGATACCTAAAGGGCACCAAAAATCTTGGCCTCTGCTATCCGAAGAACTTTGGATTTAATCTAACGGCTTACTCAGATTCAGATTACGGGGGATGCAAACTTGATCAAAAGAGCACCTCTGGTTGTTGTCAATTCCTAGGTGGTTGTTAGATCTGAAGTTTTGTCAATAAACCAAGTGTTGAAGATCTGATAAGAAGACTCAGATGTTCTGAGTAGAGAAGTCAGAGGTCTGACTGTGAAAGCTCAGAAGTATTGATCAGTGAAATCAGAAGTCTGGAAAGAGAAGTCAGATGTCTGAGTTAAGGAGTCAGAAGATCTGAGAAGCTTTATCAGAAGAATGTTCAGAAGTTCTGAACTACCTGTTCAGAACTTATGACGAGATACTTTACTTAGTATTTTATAAACTATTTAGGACACGTGTTATGTTCTTATTAGTCTTTCTTATTTGTACTGTAGCTTTAAGATGTCCGTTGCAGTATAAATAGTAGTTAGCTCTATGTTGCTAACTGATTGATTTTTCCCGTATAACTTTGTATTCATTCCTTGTAATCTTTGAGATTCTCTCTCTCTTAGATCTGTAATTCTGTTCATCATTGAATACAATTGGGCTTGATCATACAACTTCTCAATTACTGCTTTCTATATTGATTGTAAGATTAGATCCTGTTCTTTCAATTGGTATCAGAGCCAATCAACAAACAAATTCGTTCAAGATTGTTATAGCGAAGATCAATTGATCAATTTCTTGAAGATTTCTTGATTCATTCAAAATTCGATTCCGCTGCTTGGGCTAGTTCTTGAATTCTAGGCAATTCTTGAATTACCTGTTACATTTCGATCAAGAAACTCGAATTTGTCTTTCTGTTGAATTTTCTTACAATCATGTCTTCTAAAGAATATCTAGCCATGGGATCTGAAACCAAACCGCCTGTTCTTATACCAGAAGAGTATCAGCAATGGAAAATCCGAATGATCCAATTCCTAGACAACATTGATGAAAACCTTATGATCTCTATTCGAGAAGGTCCAATTGAAGTGTACATCGATGTTGCTGCAACTCCTGCTACAGAGACAACTCCAGAAATTCCAGCAACCAGGGTGAAAAAGAGTTACTCCCAATACACAGCTGAACAGAAGAATAGGCATGCTATTGACAAAAGAGCAATTACTTTGATGACTTTGGCTGTCCCAAATGAGGTTCTTAACAGGATTGACAGTGGATCATCAGCTAAAGAAATGTGGGACGAATTGGAAAGGCAGATGCTAGGAACAGTAAGATCTATTCAGGCAAAGTTAAATCAAAGCATAAATGCTTATGAAAGGTTCAAAGCAAAAGAGTCAGAAAGTTTGACACAGACATACAGTAAATTTTGCACTATTATAAATGACTTGAGAAGAAATGGACTGAAGAAAACAAAGTCAGAAATAAATTACAAATTTCTGAACAGTCTAAATTCAGAATGGTCATCATTTGCCATAAGTCTGCAAATGAACAAGGATATGTGTGAAGAAGACTTAAATGATCTGTTCTGTGTTCTTAATCAACATGAAGATTCTGTCAAGTTAGTTGTGGAAGAGAAGAAAAATGTTGCTGATCAGTTAGCATTCTTATCAAAGTCCAAAGCAATCAAAGCACCCAAAAAGACTTCATATCTATCAGAGATACCTAATCTGGAAGAATCTGACAAGGAAGAAGGATCAGAAGATGATGAAGATATCAAGATAATGGCTGAGAAACTAGCTTTGTTGACAAATACTTTCAACAAAAGGTATGGGAAGGGTAGATTTCAAGGAAATTATAAGAGAGTTGGGAGTTCAGATTATAAGAAGAAAGAAGACAGAGAAGAAAATAAGTTTGAAAAGAGAGTAGAGAGAAGTGAAGAAAACAAAGAAGAGAAGGATGAAAGAAAAGAAAAGAATCTGTGTTTCAAATGTGGAAAATCTGGCCACTATGCTAAGGATTGCAAAGTTAAAATTGTGAAAGACTATGAGTATTACACCAAGAAGGCTCAGCTTGCAAAGAAGAGAGATGATAAAATTGCTCTGTTGGCTGAACAGGAGAATTGGTTGTACTATACTTCTGATGAAGATGATCATATCAACTTTCCACAGATGCAGAGCTATATGGCAAAAATGAGGAATGAGGATGATTCTGATTTTGAAGATGCTGATTCTGAGTCATCTGCTGAGGTACATTCTTCACTTGAATTAGAGTTAATGACACAGATTGGTGAAATGAAAACTGAATTTGCTAATCTAAGAAAACAGATAAAAGGAGAAAGAAAATTGGTTAACAAATTCAGAATTGAAAAAGAAGTAATAAAAGAACAATATGAAGAATCTGAGGCTGAGAAACAGAAAGTTAAAGATGAAAATTCTGAATTGATGAAAAGGCTTTCTGAACTAAAAGTTGAATTTTCAAAAATAAAGGATGAAAAGGTGATTTACAAATAAAATTTGATATGTTATTTGAAGAAAGAAAGAACTTATACACCAAAATTAAAGAATTAGAAGATCTGAATTTGAAAAGGGGTCAGACTCAGCAAACACTAAATCTTTTATTAAGCAATGTTATAAAGATACAAGATTTTACAACCCAAATAAGGGATTGGGATTGGAAGAAAATGTCACTTTAAAAAGAGCTCCAATCAACTTGTATGAAAAACTTCAAGTTTCTAAGCCAAAAATCCCAGAAATTGTTGAAGTTTTCATAAGACCTGCTAGTTCTATAACAAGTTCTGACAATTTGCAAAGACCAAACTTTAAAAAGTCAGATGAGAAAATTTCTGAGTCTAAAACAGAAAAGTCAGTTGATTCAGAAGAAAAGGTTAAGAAAGAAGTTTCTAAACCAACAGATGAGAAGCCAAGATACAATGATACTAAATTCAAGTATGATTCTTTAAATGTCAGCTACAAAAATAAACAACCAAGTTTTTCATATCATGACATTGAGAGCATATTTGACACAAGTAAAAATTCTGAAACAGTCAATCAGAAGTCTGAAACTTCTAGTCAGAACTCTGAGTCTAAAGATCAGACATCTGAGTCTGTAAATCAGAACTCTGACTTAGGTAGTCAGAAGTCTGATTCAACTGGATTTTCTGAAACAAAATCAGATGAATTTTTGCAACTTGAAAAGAGATTTAATCTTGTGAGTCAAGAACTTGAGGACTTAAGGAAATCTTATGATGAACTTGAAAATGATTTCTGTGAGGTAGATATTAAACTTGAAGAAGCTTTGAAAGAAAAGAATATTTTTATTCAGAAAATAACAGAGCTTGAAAAACTGAAGACTGAGTATGATCTTTTTAAAATTAATGCTTCAAGAGAAAATGATAAATTCTTTAATGAATCAAGGACATATGAAAAAGGTGAATCATCCAATTCTTCTAACAAAAAGAACTTGACTTTTTCAGAAAAAGAAGAAAGCAAAAGGAAAGATGATCTTGCAAAGTTGAATGATCTGAAAAGGGATCTTGAGAAGCTTAGAATGAAATCTACTTCTGAACTCAAAGCTAGAAATTCTTGTAATAAGGGCAATTGTACTCTGAACAGTATCAATAAAAATGAAATGACCTATGTTTCAGATTTATTGTCACTTGCAAAGAAAAATCTTGTTTGTGTTAGAAGTAAAAATGATTCATTCCAATATTCTCATAAATGTCAAGTCAAAATAACTTCTGTTTCATACATAAGAAAAGATATTCAGAAAGTTTCAGTTCCTCAAAATACAGAAAAGAAGAAAATTTATGTTCCTCAGACTCAGAAGAAAGAAAAGATAAAAGAAAAGAAAGTTGAAAATATAGCAAAACCAAAAGTTACAACTCTCAAAAAGAATTTGAACAAGCTTGTAAGCAGAAAATGTTCTGACTTCATAAAAGTTCAAGGAAAATGGTGTTTGAAGAAAGATTTTGAGTGGAGAGTAAGAGGTACTAATGTTAACTCCAATGACAAAGCTAACAAAGATGGACCCATTCCAAAATGGGTACCTAAACCTAACTGATCCTTTTGCAGGGCTGTCATGTGTGGTTTTTAGATTCAGGAGCTTCAAGACACATGACAGGTCAGAAGTCTTTTCTATCAAACTTCGCAGAAAAGGCTGGAGGAGCAGTAAACTTTGGAAATAACAGCAAAGGACAAGTCAAAGGTTATGGGGATTTAACTAAAGGAGACCTGACTATCCAAAAGGTTTTCTATGTTGAAGGATTACAGCATAATTTTTTCAGCATAAGTCAGTTTTTAGACAGTCTTTGTCAAATTAAGTTTCAAATAACAGGTTGCATGATTTTAACTGAAAATGATGTTAAAGTCTTCTGGGCCAAAAGACATATGGACTTATTTGTAGTTAATTTTCCAAAATTGAAAACATTAAATACAGTTTGTCTTTTATCAAAATCAACTGCAAATGAATGCTGGCTTTGGCACAGAAGATGTTCTCATCTGAATTTCAAAGATCTTAATAATCTTGTTTCAAAACATCTGGTTAAAGGCTTACCAAAGCTTAAATTTGAAAAAGAATCATTATGCTCAGCTTGTGAAATGGGCAAGATGAAAAAGAGTTCTCACAAATTAAAAATGGACTCATCTTGCAAAGCACCATTAGAAATGATTCATACTGATCTTTGTGGTCCAATTTCAGTTCAATCTATGGGAGGAAAGAAATATATGCTTGTGATTGTTGATGAATTCTCCAGATACACATGGGTTGAGTTCCTAAGAGCTAAGTCAGAAGTTGCTACTACATTGATAAATTTTATCAAAAGGATTCAAGTTCTCTTACAACTTCCAGTTCAGAAAATCAGAAGTGATAATGGAACAGAGTTTAGAAATGAGACTCTTCAGAATTTTTTAGAAAGTTCTGGGATTTCTCACAATTTTTCTGCTGTCAGAACTCCTCAACAAAATGGTGTTGTTGAAAGGAAGAATAGAACTCTAGTTGAAGCTGCGAGAACAATGCTGGCTTATGCAAATCTTCATACTTTCCTATGGGCTGAAGCAATTGCAACTGCTTGTTTTACACAGAATAGAACTTTAATCAATAAGAGATTAAATAAGACTGCTTATGAACTAATAAATAAAAGAAAACCATTAATCAAATTCTTTCATGTTTTTGGTTGCAGGTGCTATGTTCTTAGAGACAGAGAAAATCTTGCCAAATTCGATAAAAAGGCAGATGAAGGATACTTTGTGGGTTATTCTTTAACTTCCAAAGCATTCATAATCTACAATAGAAGAACCAAGAGGATGATGGAGAGAATAAATGTAACTTTTGATGAAGCCAGAATGCGGACTTCTGAACAAGACAGTTCAGAACTCATGCTGAACAAGACAAAAGTGACTTCTGATACAAATTCTACTCCTATTTGTTCAGAACTCAATTTACTGTTTAAGGATGCTTTTAGTGAACTAATTTATGATTCTTATGCAGAATATGAAAACCCAAAGATGGTCAAAGAGATGAAAAATAAGACTCCAGAAATAGTTCAATCAACTGTAATTTCTGACAAAGGTCCATCAGAGGAATGTCCAAATCTAATACATACAAGTGGTGAAAATTCTGAACCTTGTAATCAGAATTCTGATTCTTGTACTCAGAACTCTGAACAAGTCACTCAGAATTCTGACTTCATTAATCAGAACCCAAACTTGGATATGACTCCTATTCATACATCAGAACAAGGGGACAGTTCAGAATTACAAGCAATCATTGATGAGAATGATGCAAACAACAATTATTCAGAGATTGATGTACTTCCTAGTGCAAATAAATGGACTAAAAATCATCCTATTCATCAAGTAATAGGTGATCCTTCAGCAGGAGTAAAAACCAGATCAGCTACAGCAAATGAAGCAATGTTTGCTGGTTTCTTAAGTGTGATTGAACCAAAGAAAGCTAATGAAGCTCTAGAGGATCCAGACTGGATTTCAGCAATGCAAGAGGAATTGCTTCAATTTGAAAGAAATAAAGTCTGGAGACTCATCCCAAAGCCTGAAGGTAAATCTATTATTGGAACTAAATGGGTGTTCAGAAACAAAAAGGATGAATCAGGTGTTGTCATCAGAAACAAGGCAAGATTGGTTGCTAAGGGATACTGTCAACAAGAGGGAATTGATTATGATGAGACATTTGCACCAGTGGCAAGAATAGAGGCAATCAGAATATTTTTAGCCTATGCTGCACATAAAAACTTCAAGGTGTATCAAATGGATGTCAAATCAGCCTTTCTAAATGGCAAACTTAATGAAGAGGTGTATGTCCATCAACCTGAAGGTTTTGTTGATCCAGAATTCCCTGATCATGTTTATATTTTAGACAAAGCTTTATATGGTCTAAAACAAGCACCACGAGCCTGGTATGACACTCTTACTAAACACTTGTTAGGTTCATGATTGTTTTTAAAGAAACAGGGTGATGATTTGATTCTGATTCAGATTTATGTTGATGACATAATATTTGGTTCTACCAGTCCAGAATTATGTGATAATTTTTCAAAAATCATGTCATCTGAATTTGAAATGAGCATGATGGGTGAACTGAATTTTTTCTTTGGTCTTCAAGTCAAACAATTACCAAAAGGTATTTTTATAAATCAAGGAAAATATGTCAGAGATATTCTGAAAAAGTTCAAAATGTCTGATTGTGCTTCTATGAGAACACCTATGGCAACTAACATAAAGTTAGATGCTGATCTCAAAGGTGTTTCAGCAGATATCAAACTTTATAGAGGCATGATTGGATCATTACTTTATTTGACTACAAGTAGACCAGATATCATGTTTTCTACCTGTTTCTGTGCTAGATTTCAATCTAACCCGAAAGAATCACATATGTTGGCTGTCAAAAGGATTTTAAGATATCTCAAAGGAACACCTGATCTAGGTTTATGGTATCCAAAAGAAACTGACTTCAAATTGACTGCTTTCACTGATGCTGATCATGCAGGAAGTAGGTTAGACAGAAAGAGTACATCTGGTGCTTGTCACTTTTTGGGAGATAAAATAGTGAGTTGGGCATCAAAGAAGCAGAATTGTGTATCCACTTCAACTGCTGAAGCAGAGTATGTTGCTACTGCTGCTTCATGCTCTCAAACATTGTGGATGAGAACACAACTCATGGACTATGGATATCAGCTTAACAAAATTCCCATCTATTGTGACTCAGAAAGTGCAATTGCCATTACTCAGAACCCTGTTCAACATTCAAAGACTAAACATATAGATGTGAGGTATAATTTTATAAAGGACTATGTGGAAAAAGGAACTATAGAGATGCACTTTGTGCATACAAAGTATCAATTGGCTGACTTGTTCACAAAGCCTCTTGATCACAAAAGGTTCTCTTTTCTCATATGTAAAATAGGAATGCTTAATCTGCCTAATTGAAAATATTTTTTTCTTAAAAATGCTAAATTTTTCTAAGTAAAATTGTCTGAGTAGTGTACTTAGAACTCTGAGTCTTAAGAATCAGAATTTCGGAATACTAAGATCAGAACTTCTGAGTCTTGAGTTCATAACTTCTGAGTCTTGAGTTCAGAACTTCTGAGTCTTGAGATCAGAACTTCTGAGTCTTGAGTTCAGAACTTCTGAGTCTTGAGTTCAGAACTTCTGAATCTTAAGGTCAGAGATTCTGAGTCAATACTTCAGCAATCTAACTTTCAAAAATTTATTTTTGAGAAATACAAATAACTTCAACTGTATGGATTATGCTTCTTCTATTATCTTTTTATCTCATCTTTATGTATCATTAATAGTCAAATGCATGCTCAAGTCAAGGGGGAGCATCAAAATTCTTTTGGAAATCATTTTGTGATGCTTAAAAGATTTGTTTTCATTTCTTATCGCTGATCATTCTAAGAACAAGCTTTTAATGATAAATTTTTTGTTATTCAAACTATATCTGAATTAAAAACTTTTCATATTCAGATATAAGATTTTAAATGATCCTTTTTAAATCATCATAATATGAACAGAATTTTGATGATAAAAAGTGCTTCTATCTGTTCAAACCTCTTCTGAATAATCAAAACGTTTTATATTGGTCAGAAGTTGATTTTAAATGACATTTTGGTTACAAGGCAAAATTCTTCTGAGTCATGGAATCAGAACATCTGTGCGTGTTATTCAGATCTTTGACTTGAGTCAAAATTCTATCCACTAACACGTGTCAGCTTCATATTTGTTTGACAATGCCACGCATTTCATTTAAATCCTTTGTGGTATTTCAAATGTGTTGACTCCGTTATAACATTGATTTCGCTTTTCCGTTAAACCTTTCAACTTCGCGGATTTTAAATAGGTCTTAAAATCCCTATTTCAAATTTCTTTCAAATTCCAGAGCGAAACGTGAGATACGAATCAAATCCAGAGTTCTTTGAGTCTGTTTTCTTCTTAAATCATGTCTGAAATACGAAGAAGTGGTCCAATTTCTCTACATTCTACAAAATCGATAATGGATTCATCCGATTCGGAAAATGATGAAGTACAAAATAGAGTTGCAGAGGAAGGGGCAATAAGAAATGATGGAGAAGATGAACAAATGGATGAATCTGAAGGAAATGCGGATGAGGTAAACGTTAATATTGAACATGAACAGAGTGCTGCAGGTTCTATTATGTCAGATAGATCTATTTTAGTGGAAAGAATTGTTCCTGAGAGTGAATGGTTGAAATTATCTGAAAATAACTGTGTTATATTGTTTGAGGAAAGTCGATTTAAACCTGAACACAGAATTATCATGGAGTTATTCAAACATCATCCTTATAGAAAATGGTTTACAAGAAGCAAAAATGTTCATGTTCAGTACATACAACAATGGTGGAAACATCTTAGGTTAGAAGATAATAAGTTTGTGTCTGAAATTGGAGGAGTGACATTTGCCTTATCTATCTCTGCACTAAGAGAAATGCTGAATCTACCAGAGAAAGATGATGTACAAAGAAGAACAGATTTTGAGGATTCACCCTTAACATAGGAATTAATAGCAGAGTTTATGAAGTTGGGATACAATGAAGGATTGAGGACTCTCAGTTTGTTCAGAAGAAACAAATTACCACCTATTTGGGCTTGCTTCTTTCATGTGGTAAATAAATGTGTGTCAGGGAAGAATAGTTCTGCTGATCAAGGTTCTAAACAAATTCTTCAGATATTTCAGGGTTTAGTGAAGAATAGGCATTATGACTATACTTTAATACTTTGGGAAGATATGAAGAATACATTTGAGAAGAATCAGAAAGCAATTCAGAAGAAAACAAAGGACGCTCCACTGACATACATTCCTTACATAAGGTACTGGCAAATTGTTATTTGGTATGCCATGCAGGAAAACAGAACAATCTCAAGAAGAACAAATGAAGAGCATGGTCCTACATTTTATTTGGGTAAGATGACCTCAGTAACAAGACTTGAAAACTATCCCAATCATAAACTATTGCCAAAATCACTTAGGAACTATATTCCAAGGGAGAGTGAGATCTTAAAAGCTTATTGCACCTCTATGGGAATTGAATTACCTCAAATCCCTACCCAAGAGGACCAACCTGAGAAGAGAGGTGAGGGGTCTAGTCGAATTAGAGAGGGGGAGGATGTTCAGATGGGTGAACATTCTGAGAGACCTGAGAGGGAAAATTCTGAGAGCTTGGTTAGATTTGGTGAGGAAAAACAGAATGAGAGTGATGAGGATGAGAGATTGTCAACAGAGGTTCAAACAGAAAGAGATGCCTCTGAACCAGCTAATCTTGACCAGGTAACCACAAATGCTATTGGTTCACATCTCTTGGTGTCCAATATTGAAACAAACACCATGGACCTAGTGGTGGATCTTGAACAACCCATCCATATCCACTCAGAAGCATTTCAACATGCTACTGTTTCACACAAATCTGGGGAACCATCCCAAACTCATTTGGAGGGAGGTGATAAATCCCAATTTATTTTTCAACACATTGAGTCTGAATATCACAGTCCTATTCATATTGAGCCTGAAATTCCTTTTGACACTTGCACAAATCAGGAATTTCGTATTCCTGAAACAACATTCATAGACATACCTAATGTTGGGTGTCGAGGATTGGATGGAAGTCCTGGTGAGGTGAACATTACAAAAGCCTCATTCAAACGTGCATCTGTTGTACAAGATGACTGTGTGTTATCTACAGGCCATGAGCCCTCTGGGCACATGAAAACTGGACCATCTGTTGGTTCAGGTTCACTGTTAGAAACTTCTGAATTTGAAAAGATTCAGAAACAAAACAAGGAGATGGGGGAAAAAGTAGAAAATTTGGAGAAGAAGGTGGAGGATTTGAATGATGAGATGTCAGAGTTGAAAGTTGTGTTGGAGAAAAAGTTGATTTCTGTTGAAACCAAAGTAGATGATGTAAAGAAATCCTTGGATTCTCACAAAAAGGAGATCGTGGATATAATGTCTGGTTTTCAAAAAGATATGTTAAAACAGATGCAAGGTATGCAAGAATCTATACTGAAAGCACTGAGTGTATCTTTGGCTTCTACTTCAAAGCCTCTTGATCCTGTTCCTATTGCAGAAGCTGAACCTAAAGTTATTTTTAATCAGAACTTGAAAAGAAAGTTTGATGATAATGAACCTCATGATCATCAAAAGGGGGAGAAAAGACAAAGGTTAAGTTCTGATGATGATATTGGCATAGAAGATTTTGAGATGGCAGATATGCAATTAGCTAGTACAAAAAGTTCAGAAGATCAGACACAGGAAAATTTAAAGGCAATAACTCAGATAGTTCAGATTGATAGCTCAGATACAGAGGAAATGGAGTTAGAAAGTACAGATGGTGGTGATTCAGATAGAACAGAGGAATTGAACTTAGACATAGAAATGGAAAGAAACTCAGATGAAACTGAAGCTATTGAGGAATCTGTATTGAGATCAGAAAAGACAGTGGAAAGTGAAGTGGTCAACATGTGTACAGATATTGTGGTGTATAACAAAGAAAAAATGACGGATTCTGAATTAAAAGAAAGGAGGTTAAGTGAAGAGTTGATCAGAAGGATGCATAATAATTTAGTCAGAGCTTTGAATGTTCAAAAAGTTCAGCAAGGAATAAAAATGATAAGACCTATTGATCTAATGGGAGAAGAAGACAGAACTGTGAATTATACTCAGGATTTTGAAGATGATTTTAGATTTAACTTTTGTGATGAGTTAAATACAGAAGAAGAGTATGTGAAAGTGAAAGACTTCTTTATGCCTTCTGAGTATGTATTCAGAAAACCAATTGAGATCCCAAAGATTAAATTGCAAAGACTAGAAGAACCTGTATGTGATTTCATTCTAGAGTTAAGTGATGTGCCATTAGCCAGACAATTTCATGATGATATTTTTCCTGAGGAAATATATGATAATCTCTACTACACAGAAGGAGAGTATGAGCCTTTGGAAAGTAACATTGATGGTTTTATGGATGACAGAGCTCAGATGGTCTACTCAGAAGCTTCTAACAGGTTCAGAGTTCCTGACTCAAAACTGCATATTCAGAAAAGAATTGAGAAAGTTCTGATGTTTCAACAAGATGAATTCAATGGTTCAATGTTTGTTAGAATGGAAGTACTGAAAGAAAGAAATACAAAGGTTTCCATGTCTACCTTTGATTTTCACAGATTGACTCTTGATGATCAGATCTTTCTAGTCAAGTTCTTTGCTAGCACTGAAGAAGCCTTGATAGAAATTGAATGCAGAAGACTTCTGGGTATTTATGTCAGAAATATATACTTGTATGACTTCCAATTAGCTATTGAAGAAAGAAAAGAAAAGTGTAATCTGAGTTCTCCCACAAAGAAAACAGAAGTTGATTTGCATGTGAAGGGATTTGTGAATGAAGGAATGGAGACAGAAGGGTTCACATATATAGTTCACGAAAGGCTTGAATTGTTCAGATTAAAAGAGTTGGTAAAGTACAGTGATGCAACTCTGAATTGGTTGTTGATTAAAATGGAAGTAAGTATGGAAGCTGAAAAAGAGAGTTTAAAGAAGAGATGTATAAACTGTGTGAAGAGGAGGTTGGATCTTAGAAGAAAAATCAGAAATAGTAGTGAATGGTTGCTATCTGAGGTGAATCCCAAAAAGATTCTACATAATGATTTTGTGTTTCCTGCTGAGTATGAAGTGAATGAAATTTTGTCAGATGAAGTTGAAGAAGTACAGAACACAATATCTCAGAATGTGCAGATAACTAGTTTTGATCAAGCTGAACAGTCTGAACCAAAAGAAGATGAAATATCCATTGATCTAAATGGATACTTTCTTGAATTTGATTTACCTGAGTTCTTCAAACCAAAAGAGGTACAATTCTTGGATGTGTATTATGATAGACCTAAGGAGACTCAGATCTGGTTGGCTGAAAAATTAAGATGTCTTGGCAAAACAAATCAAGCTGTTTACTCAGATTTTTTAATCACTGGAATCAGAGAATTGAGGGTTAAGAAATTCAGAAAGATGGAGTACTTATCTTTTGAAGTTCTGAGAGAAGATGGCAAGGTTTATTACTTTACTGATGCAGATTTTGAGAAACTATCAGTAGTTGACTTCTACAGATTACACAGCTTTCTATGCTTCAAAGAGTCGAGCAAAGACAGAAATGAAAGGAAGGCCAGAAGTGTGGTAATTGAGGCCATGTTCTACATCTTAAGGTGGCACTGTTATACAGATTTTCAAATAGCTTTGTACCTACAAAAGTCATGTGTTTATCTGGCAAATCCCAACACAGATCATGAACAGAAAAAGAAGTTAAAGACTGGAAGTGTTCACAAATATCCAGATTTGGGAGTATTTTTGAAAAACAAAAGTGGAAAGATTTTCTTCAGAGCAAAGGAAACCGCAAAATACTGTTCTGGAACTTTAAGAATCATAAAGCATAATTTGGAGAAAAAGATGCTGAAAGTGAAGGAAGCAAACATGACTCAAGAAGTAATCAATCAGCAAGTTGATATTATTCAAGAAATCATTGACAAAATTGATAAAAGGATTAATCTGAGAAATGTGCTACTTCAGAAGATTGTTCCTGCTCTGAAAGAACTGGATGATGCAAAGTTTAAGTTTATTTGACAAAAAGGGGGAGATTGTTAGATCTGAAGTTTTGTCAATAAACCAAGTGTTGAAGATCTGATAAGAAGACTCAGATGTTCTGAGTAGAGAAGTCAGAGGTCTGACTGTGAAAGCTCAGAAGTATTGATCAGTGAAATCAGAAGTCTGGAAAGAGAAGTCAGATGTCTGAGTTAAGGAGTCAGAAGATCTGAGAAGCTTTATCAGAAGAATGTTCAGAAGTTCTGAACTACCTGTTCAGAACTTATGACGAGATACTTTACTTAGTATTTTATAAACTAATTAGGACACGTGTTATGTTCTTATTAGTCTTTCTTATTTGTACTGTAGCTTTAAGATGTCCGTTGCAGTATAAATAGTAGTTAGCTCTATGTTGCTAACTGATTGATTTTTCCCGTATAACTTTGTATTCATTCCTTGTAATCTTTGAGATTCTCTCTCTCTTAGATCTGTAATTCTGTTCATCATTTAATACAATTGGGCTTGATCATACAACTTCTCAATTACTGCTTTCTATATTGATTGTATGATTAGATCCTGTTCTTTCAGTGGTAAACTAGTCAGCTGGACTTCAAAGAAGCAGAACTGTGTATCAACATCCACGACAGAAGCTGAATATGTTGCTGCTGCCAGTTGTTGCTCCCAAGTTCTGTGGATGCGAACTCAGCTAAGAGACTACGGTCACAATATCTACAAGATACCCATGCTATGTGACTCCAAAAGCGCCATAGCGATTTCAGCTAATCCTGTACAACATTCCAAAACAAAGCACATCGATTTCCGTTACCACTTTCTGGAACATCATATGGAAAAAAGAACAATCGAAATGCACTTCGTGTCCACTGAATACTATCTTGCAGACCTATTTACCAAGGCACTAGATGAGAAAAGATTTCTTTTCTTGGTAAGTAAGTTGGGTATGATAAACATGAGTTGAATCCTCTGTAAGAAAGACTTGATCCTCGTGTATATATGTATATGTTTGAACTCTTCTGCATGTAAATTCCTTACCACCAAAAGTGTTGTAACCAACAGAGCTTCTATGGAATTGATTAGAACCTCTGTCGATCTCCACAGAACCTCTGGTGAGTTTGACCTATGTTCTGTGCATTACTTATCTCATTTGATTCAAGCATAGGTCAAGGGGGAGCAGAAGGAGACCTTGAACTAGTCTACAAAAGTTGCTAATTCAAGGGGGAGCCAAAGAAGATAAGTGGTCAACCAAATCTACAGAAGCCGGGTAGCTCACCGAGCAAAGGTAAGCCAAATGGAGAATGTCTCGCAAAAAAACCATTCTCTAAAAAAGTTTTCTAGGACACCAATCTCAAAATATGTCCTAAAAACAGTGTGTAAGACAATGAAAAACTTGGATGATCAAAAACTTTTAGGAATCTTTAGTTATTAGAAATTTTCACTCATAGAGCCTCTGTTGGCTTTGACAGAGCCCCAAAGCCTCTATGGATGAAAATTTTGTGCTAAACACTCTATCGATCCTCTCCAATGAATTTTCAAACATTTTTGGTAAAGGTGCAAGCTAAGAGGAGACAAAAGGACAGGTTTCAGATCACAGAGCTCACTCCACTACAGAGCCTCTGTTGATTCTGATACTTGACTCTTTGTGGCAATTCTGTAAAACCAAGATATTTACTGCGAGTGACAGACCCCAGACAGAAGAAATGCCCACGCGCCAAGCATTAATGGGCCGCACACGACGTCTAATCGTGCTTTGACACATCTGACGTGGCAGACTTTCATTAGACGTGCATGCCACACGATCTTTCTGAAACGTTTCCCCAGCTGTAGAACTCGAGTGCGGACCCCAAATGTTTATTAAATCCACTTTTACCGTGGAATTATATCCGTTATCTACTCCACTATATAACCCCGTTTACTCCATTTCCTATTCCATTTACGCATTTACTCCCATATTCTTCTCTGACGAACCATGCAAATACCTGCAACTTCTCCATTTCTACTCGTTTCTTCAAGATTAAGACAATGGTTTCCATTTCGAGATCTCCGGCGAACTCCCCTACACATTCAGAGCACTCATAGAATCCAGAAATAGCCGGAACCTTAGGACAAGATAACTCCGGTGAGTCAATAGCCTTTACTCCGACCACCCACCTGCAAAACTTTTTGGAACATGATCATTTCGAAAGAAATCTTCCCCTGAAACCCAACAACCACTACCTTGTCCCCTCAAGAACAACTTTTAGGGAAGAACATGCTATCCTTCTGCACATCCTGGAAAACCATTATTTGTTTCCTCTATTAACCAAGAATGTAAAGAAGATCCATGCCATATACCTTTACCAATTTTGGCAGAGTTGCCATTTTGACCCAGAAGATAGACAAATCAAGTGATACATCTCCAAACCCGACCAATCTGAATACCTAGAAATCAAGTTCAACAGAACCATGTTCTCACTAGAATTCAGCCTACCGACCAGAGGACTTATTGGCATAAAGAAGTATGCAGATGAACAATAAGATGAAGAACTCTGCAGGTTTGCATAGATGTTGGGCTACAACACCCATTTAAAGAAGAAGAATGATTTCAGGAGGAACAAATTTCCCCCTCTGTGGAATACCCTCTTCTAAATCCTATATAGATGCCTAACTAGCAAAATTGGTAGCCCTGACCAAACTTCCCACCAGATCATGGCCATTATGTTTGGGGTTTATTATGACCTGCCCCTGGATTATGGTACCCTTATGATGCAAGAGATCATCAACACGATAGACCACAAATTTTCAGCACAGAGGGAAAAGGGAAACTCAACCAAAGACAAAGATCTTCCCCCTCTACAATATCATAGGATTCTCGGTGTCCTACTAGAACCTCTGCTTCGACTACAAAAATGGCCAATGGAGGGCCCTGTCGTCAAAACATACCCTATTGGCAAGAACACCCCAACAGAACATGAAGCTGGGTACGACTTCTGTAGACCTCTATCGAAAGAGCTTCTGGGATACGCAACTGATGAAGAACTTAAGCTAGCTTCTATACGCGATCATCGGACTCCTGAACCGAGTCCAGTGACACCCCCGCGTCTAGGAGCCTCTATAGGAGATCCGGTAGTTGAGAGAATGAGTGATGAAGAATGGGCAGTGGCTTTGACTGAACATGAAAAGATTCAGGAGAATTTCCTTCGTCAGAGATGGCAATTAGAAACCTCTGTCTCGAAGAGAAAAACCTCTACAACCACTCCAAAGAAGTAGAACGCTCAGAAGAAAATGAAATCTGCAGAAGGAACCTCTACCAGTGTTGCCCAACAAACCGATCAAACCCCTCCAGCAGAAACAATGATCGACTCTTCTACACCCCTCCTCCGAAGGAAAAGAAGAAGAAAAAAACACACAAGTCCTCAGGGGAGGGTGCACCCAAATCAAAGCGAAGGAAACACAAGAAGAAATCAAAGAAACCCCGCACATCTCTGCAGCCAGTTGCTGAAGAAGAAGAAGAAGAACTCGCAGAAGAAACCCATGACCAACCTCTGCAATCCCCAACTCTCATCAATTATGCAGACCAGGGAGACTTCAATATGTTCCTTCTCCGACCCGACATTGATGATTCACTAGATACCTCCGGGTGGACCGCAGAAACAATCACATGTTTGGACACCTCAACCCCAACTACTTTAATATCAGAGGAGGGTCCTGATTCAGAATATGACCAAGTAAACCACGACCCTCTACACCCAGATCTTAGACATATGTCCTCTTTCTATCACATGTACGCCTCACTTGAACAAGAGGCAATAGAGGTCGAAGCCACTAGGGTAGGAGTAGCAACAGAGGGTGAAATTGAAAAAGATGTCGTAGTTGAAGAAGGCACACAACCCCAACTAACTCCCAGTGCAACCCACGTGTCTATTACCTCCAGTCTAGTGGCAGAAGGTAATATTAAAAACGAGCAGCACAACTCGACCCCAACCCCTCCAAACCGGGCGGAGGTAACTCTTTCTACCTCTGTGCCAATATTAGTCGGGGAAACCATTCCAGGGGAGTCCTCTCAAAAGGACTTACCCTTAGTTAGTGATCAATTGCCCCAGATCACAACAGACATCCCAACAGAGGAATTTGTTTCCTCTGACTCGCACACACACATAGATCCAAAAGGCTCTTCAGAGGAGCTTAGAGTGCACAAAGACGAAGAGACTATAGACAAGTATCCGAGTCAACATAAGGATACTCTTGTACCCACCTCTGGAGTGGATCAAGACAATGTCCTTATCAGAACTTCTGTAGAGAATGAGGCCTCAAAAACCTCTACTCAAGGATCAGAAGGAAATCCTTCCGCCCCCAACGTACAAACAAGGGCGAAAGAATGTGTCCAAGGAACATGGACTCACTCTGGGGAAGAATGTGTTCCCCCAGAGGTTACACCTAGTCCACAAGTATCAAGGGATAAGTTCCAAACCCTTCTCACCTCTGTGGACAACACATTGAAAGGGTTGCAAAGCTCTTTTAATTATTTTGCAGATACTACATCCAGGGCCTTAACAGATCTGAACACCAAAATGGACAACCTGTCTACAGAGGTGAAAAATGCCTTAGCCCAGATGAAGTCAACTGCCACAACCTCTGCCACGTCTGTTGCTGCTGAGTTTGAGAAAGCCACATCCTCTGCCTTCCAAAGCTCTGTCAAAGACTTGATTGAAAAGCTGAAGAAAGAGCAATCCCCAACCTCTCCGGGCCTTACTTCTAAAGATTTAAAGAAGGCCCTCGAGTAAATTCAAGAGCATACTACAGAAGCAACTCTGGCCATGAAGCCCTCTGACTACATGACCAGAACACAACTCACAGACCTTGGACAAGGAGTTCTTGACCAAATCACAAAATTCATAAGAGCCTTCACTGCTGCCAACGCCAACTACGTCAAAGACTTCCGCAGAAGTGTCGGCAAATTATGCTTCAACACTGAGGCAGAGGTCCACAACCTTCTTGGCGTCTGCGATGCTCTATGCGCAAAAATGATAGTTGCAGGTGCCACTCCTCCAAAGAAACCAGAAGCATTCATGCAGGGCAGATGGTACCGAAGACAAGGGTCAGGATGACTCTGATGATGATTCTAACGATTCATCAGATCATCCTAAGGGGGAGAAAGGAACACATGACAAAGCTGCAAGCAAAGGATTACCTGCACCAACGACAATATCAGCAGAACCTATACCCCAAGCACCCCCAACTGAAACCCAAGAAGAAAATCCCCAACAACAGTCCACAGAGGCAACAACCACCTCTGTGGAAACATCCCTTGAAGAAATACAAATACAAATCCAAACCTAAGTACCTGAAACTAATCAAGATCAACAACAGAAGACCACAGAAGTAACACCCACCTCTATGGAAACAACCTCTATATTCGGAGAAGATGTGCCAACCTGTGAACAATTTCAATTCTTGACATCCTCCGAAGAAGATCAACCAACCCCAACAACACCTAAACCAACAGAAGACAAACCCCCTACATATACACCAAAAACACCAAAGGAACCAAAAGTTCCATCTCCCACACCCAAAACCAGAACCAAATCTATTGCTCACAAAAGAAAATATTTGAGCAAGTCTACAGAAGCCTCACCAACCTCCTCACCAATCAAGACCTCAGAAACACAAGTGTCAAATCCAACAGAGGCAACCCTCGCAAACCCTACTGAAACACCATCATCCAAACCCTCAGAAACTTCAAAGACAAAACCCACAAAGACAATCCCATCTCTACAAGAAGATCTACAGCCGAAGGCAAAAGACAAAGGCAAGGGAATCATGACCGAGGAACCTAAAAAGAAGAAGCCAAAAAATCAACCAATAGAGAAACTGATGAAGAGTGCCTTCGATGCATATGTGACACCAAAGCCAGAAGAAGAAGAATGGGCTTTCGGTGTTATCCCTCTGTCAAACATACAAGTTATGGATCCGAAGGCAAAACCTACAGAAGATCGAGTGAAGCAAATTAAAGAGCAAATGGATGTTCTGCGCAAACCCATGCCTCCACCTGGTGCACCTACATGACAAATGGAAGAAGTAGTGTACAGGTTCCTATACAACAGAACTATCAGAGATCCTCTGCCACCATCCATTCAAGATCCAAACTTCCGTGCTGAGATCGAAAACATCTTCAACAGAACAACTCCCAAACCTGTCAATCAAGTCTACTCAATCTCTAAAATCTACAAGGTCATATGCTGTAAGTTCTCTCACACCAGAACCACACCTAAGGTTTCCTACAACATATATAAGGTCAAAAGAGTGGACAGATCCGAGAACCAATTCTTAGATGCTGATCGTAGGAACGTAAGCCCCTATGACCGACCCAGCCTTCTGAACTGGACAAAACACAACTTCACAACAGATGCAGTTCGAAGGGCATACAGGGTAATCATGAAAGTCATGCATGAGAAACTTCTGCTATCGAGCCTGGTCGATTTCCATGTAGGACGAGATCTTGGAGTAAGAAACCTAAGCCTTAGACCACCAAAAGATGACTGCCCATCCTCTGCCATACCAAACTTGATCATAACTTCCCCAAAGATTGGGTATGTCTTCAAAGATCCTGCGGGAAAATCAAGACTGTTTCTGGAGATGGACTGCCAAAATTACACAACAAGTACTCTCATAGAGTTTAGAGCCAACCTTGTAGAGCACAGAGGAACGGAATTGATGGACACAACCTCCACCGATTAACTGATAGAGGTCATTGACTCCGTATTCAACTTTAGAACCCTCTACATCAGAATCTATCATGAGCTCAAAGAAGTAGGACTCGACAATAGAAGTTTCAACGACTTCCAAAACGCCAACGTCTGAGTTAGTCTACAAATCTCTGCTACTTTTTCTTTCATCATGTAATCAAATGTAAATGTCTCTGGCATAGTCGTATATGAAAACAAAATGGTTTACAGAGGTCAAATACCTCTTGTCGTGTTCTTAGTCTGGAAAACCATGCATGTTTCAAATTTCTATTTTCAATAATTAGGGGGAGATTGTTAGCTCCAACTTCTACTTTTATAAAAGTATTGAAAATTAGGCTAAGTATTGACACCGACAGAGGTTCTGCCAAGACACCGATAGAAGACCAAGTGAAGACTCAAGTGAAGATGTTCACAGAAGACAAGGCCACAGAGCCTCTGCCAAACTTGACAGAGCCTCTGTAGTATGAAGACTTAAGACTTAGAAGATTACTTGAAGATCAAGACGAAGACAATCGCGCCTCACACGTTATCTGCTGTGTGAAGATTCGGAAGATCTTTCGTACAAGGCGTGCTCTGACAATTCCACGTGTCAAACTCTGATGGGTTTCAGCCTTTGCAAAAAATGGCACACTACATTAACATTGTACCTGTAGCAGTCTCACGATTATGTCTTGTACCCTTTAGTCCTTTATGTCTAGAACTTGTCCCCTGGTGAACAGTATAAATAGAAGACTCATGTTGAGTTCTTCAATCAAGTTTTGCACAACACACACATCCTTAAGAGCAGAATTCCTGTTTAATCTTCGGTGTTCTTGGTGTTTTATTTATATCAATATATAGCGGGTTATTGAGTTACAACTTGTGTTATTTACATCTGACGCATTTGATATACTGTGTTCTTTTATCTTAAATATCTTATTAGTTCTCTAAAACGCTTCCGCACATCATTCTGTTTCGAACTAATAGATATAATCATCATTGTTAAGTAAAATAGGAACCAATAGTAATGATTACCATTAACATGCACTATTGCAATTGACACGTGTTGGGATGATGACGGCGGTTGTGTCCTGAATGGTAGGTATGTCACACTACTTGCCATATTAAGAATATGTAGTATGCCATTGAACCTTGAAGCAGCTAGAATTCCCATTTCAGGCATAACGATCCAATGCATAGGTGGTGCAAAGATGCCCTTCTGGAAAAATCCAATGCTTCGTAAATTCTTTCACACTCGTCGTTGCCAATCACATAAGAGTAATATTGTTGATAATTAGTTAGTTCAACGATTAACTCTCTGCAGATATTGTCCCATTCGTCTTCATGACCACCCAGACAATTAGATATGGCTCGAAATCCACAGTTTCCATCACCCAATACATCTTGTATTTGTATGATGTATGCATGAAATAAACTCAGGATTTGATCAAGATATGGATTTGTGGGGGTGGGTTATCGTGGGAAGTAAGAGCTATGCCTCGCTGATTCTTGATGAGTAAAACCTTCAGAGTTGATAAATGTTGGCGCGTTAGAACAACTGCTTCTACGAGGGTCTTCATGAATCTTTTTTTTTAGAGCTTGATTCTTTTGAGAAGGACGTCCTCGAGTGATTCTATGAGTCGAGGGTTCATCAAACAACGGTTTTGATGGCATTATTATATCTTTTAACCTTTTTAGCAAGGTTTTACGACCAGGAACTGATTGTTTATTAAATTTTTCTCTAAACCTCGGTACTTCATCGTCACATTGAATATCATCGTCTTGTGCGGACGCACGTGGCGAGAAATCAAGTTTTTTCCAAAATACGTCGATCGCATCAAGTGGAATGGGTACGCCTTGACATATATAGTGCTTGTTCATGCGCACATGGTAATCCATGACTTGTACGCAATTTACAACCACAATTTTCAGAAAATACGTTAGTCTCGAAAGACCACACATATTCTCGGTAAATCATATCAAGTGCATAAGATGAAACAAAGCCCCACAAACTTGGAAAGTGTGGTTTTTGAAATTGATGTTTCCTAATATTTTTACTCATTTCAAAACTTGTTTTGATCGACGTGTCTTGTGACTGAATTACTTGATGAATATGAGATAAAAAAAATTAAGTCTGCTTGTGAGGTCTCCAAATATTTTTTTTAATTAGGAATGTTGGCTTTCAACTCTATTTGTTGTGTGATTTCCAAAATTTAAAAATTGATCAACCCAAGCAGACACAAACATTTCCTTATATGGCGTCAACCATACCTTATTCAGGTAATCGAAAACACCTGAAAAATATAACAAATATATATATATATATATATGTATGTATATATATATATATATATATATATATATATCAATATCTTTAGTAATAATGGTTAAACTATCTTATATCAAGAATACCTGGATAATTGAGCAACGTTTCTTGAAGTTGTACCAATTTGTATGTGTACAGTTCTTGATTTGGAGATTCAAGTAACTGCAACCATTCAACCATTCAAGTATGTGTACATTTCTTGATTTGGAGATTCAATTTGTATGGTACCTATTTGTTTTATATGTGGCATCGATGACCAACACTTGTGGGAATGCACGCCAAAGCTCCAATGATTTTGTATGAATGAAGAATAAATCTTTGATAATGTCGATTTTCGACATTGTTTTTAATCTCAAACTAGGGGGTTCACACATGTCTTCAAGTGAAATACGAGTATTTAACGTATTTCGACACTTGTGGATTTCGAGCCATATCTACTTGTCTGGGTGGTCATGAAGACGAATGGGACAATATCCGCAGAGAGTTAATCGTTGAACTAACTAATTATCAACAATATTACTCTTATGTGATTGGCAACGATGAGTGTGAAAGAATTTATAAAACATTGGATTTTTCCAGAAGGGCGTCTTTGCACCACCTATGCATTGGATCGTTATGCCTGAAATGGGAATTCTAGCTGCTTCAAGGTTCAATGTCATACTACATGTTCTAAATATGGTAGGTAGTGTGACATACTTACCATTCAGGACACAACCGCCGTCATCATCCCAACACATGTCAATTTCAATAGTGCATGTTAATGGTAATCATTACTGTTGGTTCCTATTTTACTTAACAATGATGATTATATCTATTAGTTCGAAACAGAATGATGTGCGGAAGCATTTTAGAGAACTAATAAGATATTTAAGGTAGAAGAACACACTATATCAAATGCGTGAGATGTAAATAACACAAGTTGTAACTCAATAACCCACTGTATATTGATATAAATAAAACACCCATAACACCGAAGATTAAACAGGAATTCTGCTCTTAAGGATGTGTGTGTTGTGCAATGCTTGATAGAAGAACTCAACATGAGTCTTCTATTTATACTGTTCACCAGGGGACAAGTTCTAGACATAAAGGACTAAAGGGTACAAGACATAATTGTGAGACTGCTACAGGTACAACGTTAATGTAGTGCACCATTTTCTGTAAACGCTGAAATCCATCAGAGTTTGACACGTGGAATTGTCAGGGCACGTCTTATATGAATGATCTTCAGGATCTTCGTACATCATAGAATGTGTGAGGCGCGATTGTCTTCGTCTTGATCTTCAAGTAATCTTCCAAGTCTTTAGTCTTCATACCACAGAGACTCTGTCAAGTTTGGCAGAGGCTCTGTGGCCTTGTCTTCTGTGAACATCTTCACTTGAGTCTTCACTTGGTCTTCTATCGGTGTCTTGGCAGAACCTCTGTCGGTGTCAATACTTAGCCTTGTTGGTTCCTGTTTTGCTTAACAATGATGATTCTATCTAATTAGTTCAAACAATAAATAATGCGGTAGCGTTTTAACGAACTAATAGATATTATGAGGTAGAATAACACACATTGTCACATACAAGAATTGTAAATAAGACAGATAAATAGCTCAATGATTTACTGTATTTGATATAATAAGAACACCAAGAATACCGAAAGGTTTGACAAGTAACTGCTCTAAAGGTGTGTGTGTTGTGTAAAAAGCTTTTTGGAAGAGTTCACATGAACCTTCTATTTATACTACTTCTAAAGGGGACAAGATCTAGATACTAACGATGGTAGGTACTAATACATTGCTTTGAACAGTTGCTGGAAGGTACAAAACACTATTCTGGAATTGTTGCAGATACAACGTTCATTAAATGCTCTGTATTCTGCTTTAGGCTGAAACCTATCAGAGTTTGACACGTGGAGTTGTTAGGTCACGCCTTTGTACGAGTGATCTTCAGAACCTTCGAATGTCAGAAATCATGTGAAGTACTATTGTCCTTGTATAGATCTTTTGCGTAGATCTTCCTTTTACCACAGAGGCTCTGTCAAGTATGACAAAAGCTCTGTGGCCTTGTCCGCTTAGAAGAGTCTTCTATTGTTTCTTCACTTCGGTCTTCTTGGCTAACCCAACAGAGCCTATGTCAGAGACTTCTGTCTTCTCAGTTACTCGGCTACTCGGCAGAGCTTCTATTGGTGTCGATACTTAGTCTATTTTTCCAATACTTCTATTTGTCATAAAGATTGGAGCTAACAATCTCCCCCTAAGTATTGAAAAATAAAAATTTGAAACATGCAAGGTTTTGTAGACTAAGAACTCGACATGAGGTATTTCACCTCTGTTGATATTTTTCTTTCATAAAAGATGTGCGAGAGACACTTACATTTGATTACATGATGAAAGTAAAAGTAACAGATGTTGGTAGAGGATATCAGACTTTGCCGTCTTTGAAGTCGTTGAAACTTCTGTTGTCGAATCCTAATTCCTTAAGCTCGTGATAAAAGCTGATGCAGAGGTTTCAGAAGTTGATTGTTGAATCGATGACTTCTATCAGTTTGTCTGCATTAACCCGATCCATTTGCTCTGTTCCTCTGTACTCCACGAGGCTTGCTCTGAGCTCTGTCAAAGTACTTGTTGCATACTTCTGACAGTCCATTTTTACAAATAGTCGTGACTTCCCAGCAGGATCTTGATACACTAACCCAACTCTTGGAGATGTAATGATTGATTTTGGTATGGCAGAAGATGGGCAATCGTCTTCTGGTTGTCGGAGTGCGAGGTTTCTTACTCCGAGATCTCGTGCTAATTGGAAGTCGACAAGGTTGTATAGCATAAGTTTCTCTCGCATGGCTTTCCTTATTACCCTGTATCCCCTTCGATGTGCATCTGTTGTGAAGTTCTGTTTTGTCCAGAGCAGAAGGTCGGGTAGGTCGTAGGGATTTAGATTTCTCAGATCAGCATCTGAGAATTGATTCATGGTTCTGTTCTCCCTTCTGACCTTGTATATATTATAGGAAACCTTAGGTGTAGTTCTGGTTTGAGAAAACTTACAGTATATGATCTTGTCAATTTTTTCGATTGAGAAGACTTCGTGTTTTGGCTTGGGTTTTGTTCTTGTGAAGATGTTTTCGAGGTCAGCACAAAGTTCGGGATCTTAGACCATTGGTAGCATTGGATCTCTGGCAGTTTTGTTGTAGAGATATATGTACACCACTTCTTCCATTTCAGGTGGAGGTGCACCAACTGGAGGCATGGGTCTGCGCAGAGCATCCATTTTTTTCTTAATTTATGCCACTCGATCCTCTGTAAGCTTTTTCTTTGGATCCAGAACAGGTATGTTTGATAGAGAGGTGACACCTAAAGCCCAGTCTTCTTCTTCTTCTTCTAGTTTTGGTGTAAAATAAGCATCGAAGGAGCTTTTCATGAGTTTCTCTATTGGTTGATGCTTATGTTTCTTCTTCTTGGGTTCCTCTGTCATTATACCCTTGCCTTTGTCTTTTGCCTTCGGCTGAAGATCTTCTTGTAGAGATGGGGTTGCCTCTGTAGGTTTTGGCATTTGAGTTTCAGAGGGTTTGGTTGTTGGAGTTTCTGTGGGGGTTGCCTCTGTTGAATTTGACACTTGAGTTTCAGAGGGCTTGATTGTTGGAGTTTCTGTGGGGGTTGCCTCTGTTGGATTTGACACTTGAGTTTCAGAGGGCTTGATTGGTGATTTAGGTTCTGTTGGAGAGGTTTCAGGTGTTTTGCTCAGATATTTTCTTTGTTTTTGAGCAATGGTTTTGATTCTTAGGTTTGTTTTAGGTGTTGGGGAAGGTAGTTCTTCTTCAGAAGATGTCAGAATTTGGATGTTTTCTTAGGTTTGGACATCTTCTCCAAATACAGAGTGGAATTCCACAGAGGTGGTTATTGCCTCTGTGGATTGTTGTTGTGTTCCTCCTTGGGTTTGAGTTGGAGGTGCTTGAAATATAGGTTCTGCAGATTCCAGTGGAGCTTGTAGACCTCTGCTTGACGCTTTTTCCTTTTGTTTCTCCCCTTGATTCTCCCCCTCAGGATGGTCTGATGAATCGTTAGAGTCATCATCAGAGTCATCCTGACCTTTACTTTTAGTACCCTCTACTCTGCACGAACTTTCAGGTTTCTTCGGCGGTACAACATCTACAACGATCATCTTAGCGCATAAATCATCACAGAGGTCGAGGAGTATATGAACCTCTGTTTCTGGGTTGAAGCGCATTTTTCCTACGCTTTTCTGAAAATCCTTGACATAGTTGGCGTTGGCAGCAGTGAAAGCTCTGATGAACTCTGTCATTTGATCCAGAATCCCTTGCCCAAGTTCTGTGAGCTGAACTCTGGTCATATAGTCTGAAGGTCTCATGGCTTGAATGTTTTTCATTGTTTGCTCTTGAACTTCGTCTAAGGCCTTCTTTAGGTCTTCATGTGTAAGGCCCTTAGTAGCAGAGGATTGCTCTTTCAGCCTTTGGAAAAAGTGTTTGACCGATTCTTTGAAAGCAGAGGTAGTGGCTTTCCCAAATTCTGAGGCTGCAGAGGTAGCAGTGGTGGTAGCAGTTGACTTCATCTGGGTTATGGCATTTTGCACCTTTGTGGACAGGTTGTCCATTTTGGTGTTCAGATTAAGGATTGCCCTGGATGTTGTTTCTGCAAACGATTTGAAAGAGCTTTGCAACTCCTTCAATGTATTGTCCACAGAGGTGACAAGGGTTTGGAACTCATCCCTTGATACATGTGAACTAGTTGTAACCTCTAGGAAACACATTCTTCCCCAGAGCGAGTCTCTGTCTCTGAGACACCTTCTTTCGCCCTTGTTTTTATGTTGGGAGCGGAAGGATTTCCTTCTAATCCTTGAGAATAAACTTTTGGAGTTTCAGTCTCTATAGAAGTTCTATCAAGGACATTGTCTTGATCCACTCCAGAGGTAGGTACAAGATTATCCTTGAGTTGACTTGGGGATTTGTCTAGAATCCCTTCGTCGGTGTGCATTCAAATCTCCTCTGAAGAGATGTTTGGGCCTAGGTGTGTGCGTGTAGCAGAGGAAACAAATTCCTCTGCAGGGATGTTTGATGTGACCTGGGGCAATTGATCACTTACTAAGGGAAAATCCTTTAGAGAGGATTCCCCTGGAATGGTTTCCTCGGTTTCTAATAGTACAGAGGATGTAAGAATTTCCTCTGTCCGGATGGTTTGGGTTGGGGTTGAGCTGTGCTACTCTTTTTCAATATTGCCCTCTGCCACTAGACTAGCAGCAATAGAAATGTGGGTTGCACTGGGAGTTGGTTTTGGTTGTGTTCCTCTATTATTCCAGGCATTTGTTCTTGCTTCTGCTTCTGTGTAGCATCCAACCACTTGTTCTCCATCTATGGTCTCAACCTCTGTAGTTACCCTATGGGTTGTTGTTTCTACCATGACTTCTTGGTTTTTCCCTAGATCATCATAGCAGGGATTTGTCCCAATTAGTCGCATGACATGTGGATGATAAAGACCTTTTCTTATTTGGTCTGCTTCTTCTTCATCAGAATCAACCTCTGAGACTTCTACCCTAGTCTCCCTAGATTCAACCATTTCTTCTGTTGGACCTCCTAACATGGTGTCCATGTGATGGTCTTCTGCAGCTACCTCTTCCTTTGGGTTGCCCTTTGTACATCAAATCCTGGTTGAAGAAAAGGGTTATGTAGTACCTCTGGTGTCTTACCCTGAACATTTTGTGGCGTTTGATCATCATCATCCAAGTCAGAAGAGATTCTGAAGTCTGGTGCTTTTGTTGAATGATGAGATAGAACTTCTGCAGTCCATCCAGAGGGGTCCAAAGAGTGTGCAATCCCGGGTTGTTGGAGGAAGAGAGAAAAATCACCCTGATCTGATGCATAGTTGATGGGTGAAGGGGATTGCAGGGTTACTCATTGGTTTCTTCGCCCAATTCTGCATCCTCTGCGATGGTCCGCAAAGGGGTGTGAGGTTTCTTGGTCTTCTTCTTGGTCTTTTTCTTTTTTGGCTTTGGGGCACCCTCCTCTGAAGACATATGTTTTCTTTTCTTCTTTTCTTTTAGAGGAAGGGGTTGTGCAAATGATCCAACCTCTGTTGCATGAGGAGAGGATAGTTGAGCAGCAGAGCTAGAGGTACCCTCTGTAGTTTTTCTCTTGTGTGCTTTCTTCTTCTTTTTCTTGGGTGTGGTGGAAACGGTTTTGCTCTTTGTTGAAGGGGAGAGAATCGCTTCCCTCTAAGCTTGAAAGTTGGCCAATACAAGCTGACGTTTGGCCAAGCTGCAGCCCATTGCTCATCTGACATCTTTTCGACAACCCTAGTTCCTAATGGGGCTCCTAGACGCGGGGGTGTCATAGGCCTCGGTTTTGGAGTTCTACGATCGCGTATGTATTCTAACTTAAGGGTTTTGTCTGTTGCGTATCCCAGAAATTTCTTTGGCAGAGGTCTGTAAAAAGGGTATTCATCTTCGTGCTCTGTTGGGGTGTTTTTGTTCAGTGGGTACATTCTGGTCGTTGGTCCCTCCATTGGCCATTTTTGTAGACGTAGCAGAGGCTATAGATGGACACCCATAATTCTTTGACATTGCAGAGGAGGTAGAGTTTCGGGCTTTCGTCCTTTGGCCTTCTGAGAGGAGATCCTTCTGTCAATGGTGTTGACCATTTCTTGCATCATGATGGTGGAGTAGTCCAGAGGTAGATCATAATATACCCCGTACATTATGGTCAATAATTGGTGTGAAGTTTGGTCTGGACTACCACCTTCCCTGTTAGGCACCGATTTAGGATTGAGAAGAGTGTATTCCACAGAGGAGGAAGGCGATTTCTTCTAAAATCGTTTCTTTTTCTTAGGGTTGTGTTGTACCCTAACATTTCAACAAAATGGTAGAGCTCTACGTCTGTTGGTTCCTCTGCGTATGCCTTTATCCATAGTAGTCCTCTGGTGGGTGTTAATGCCAAAAATCGCACCAAAGGGACAACTTAAGGTCGATGTGGACTTAATCAACTAAAGAAAGGATCTTTCGATGAGACGTGCGACGAGGATAAAAATAAATGAGACAAGGGATTTGATGACACGGGTAAAACCTCAAACGAGGAAAAAACCTGCGGACGACAGGGGGTGTCGTCGCTGCACTATGGTCGCCAATCAGGGGCGACGTCCTTGGTACTGGCATCGGTCGTACGATGATTACGTTTTGGAAGTTTTGGCTTGAGGATGCAAACTTCATCAAAGGAGCTTACGTTTGGAGAACTCTAGTTTAGCTTAATCTAGCAAAGGTGAGTTCAAGTTACTTTGTGAAAACTTTGTACATGACAAAATGAGTATTTTACAAATAATTGTGTGTTTTACTTGGAAATGTATATGATTGAGTTATTGGGATAGTGTAACTCTTTTAAAGTGGTTATCTTTATAAATGTGTAAAACACCCATAATTGGGACTTTGGATAATTGGATGGTTAGAAACCATAATTTGTCTTTAAAAGATAAATTGCTTAAAATGATGTCTATTTGATGGTTTAATCATATATGTGTAAATGAGTTTAATAAACCATTTGGGAAATGCACTTTTAGTGTTAATGGTAATTTGGAGAATATTAAGGGTGTGAGTCCTCTTTGGAAAAGAGGGTTATCCCGATCCATGTTTTATTTCGAGTTTTCATGAAATTGAAGTATTTACCGGGAAATGGTGTGTGTTGTCATATTTGATGTCATTTTATGACTTTCATAAACTACCTTTTTGAAGGTAGTTGAGCTTGTGGCTCAGTATTGAATTTTATTAAGTATTGGGGACATTTGTCCAGTTTTGGTAACTCAAGGTTGAGTTTTGTTAACGATTTATGTTATTGGGGAATTGCATGTTTTGAATGCATTTATTTATTCACTTGGGGTCGTGTAATATTTAGACCTTGTTAGCCATGGATCCATAGGCATTTGAGTTTCCCTTAGTCTCGCGGGCAAGAGGTCGGAATTGATTGAGCTCAGTTTATGAGACGTTAGTTTATTTTGTAGCACGGGATAGGCATCGGGTTCCATTATAAGTAAGGCGTGGACTTAGATGGTCGGGCGTCGTCTCATGGGCAGTAAGGTGTAATCCCTAATGTGCTTTGTGGATTTGGTGACCTAATGTATAGACCTGGAGTGGTTGAAGTTGGGGCATCCTAGTCTCGTGAGCAATAGATCTGGAGTGATTGAGCTCAGTTTTACGAGAGTAATCCACGTGGGTGTTTTATTGCATTGTAAGTGACTCACTTTAGTGTTCCGTCACGTGCGATGTATACGGGTCTCCCCCGTCACCGAAAGGTGTTGTTTCGGGTATTTGTTGTTACTCGTGTTTTCGGTGACGTGTTGTATTTATATGGATTGTTTTTCCATGGTATGTAACTTGTGGTTTATATCTCATTCGTGTGTAATGTTTTGAGTAATTGTGTTTATCCATGATTTCGGTAACGTATCATATTTGTGAGATTTGCATTTCCACGTTATATGAGTTGTGGATTATGTTTCATCCATGTTTTGGGGGAACGGCAAATAATTATAAGTTTAATCGTTTTGAGTGTCAAATGCTATTTCACCTTTTCGTCGACTTTGTGAATAAGTCTATTTTGGAAATCGTGTCATATTAAAGATTTCAATATGGAATTTGAATGAGTTGGAAAATGGATGTATTGCGTTTAAAGTAAACTCTTTTGAAATCATGACTAAAACTACCACTCTTTCGATTTATGATTTTATATAGTCATGATAAAATGCTTGAACTCACTAGGCGTTAGCCTAACGCTTTTTATTTGTCGACATGTGCAACAGGCTCAGGTTGGGGAATAGCTTTAGCTACACTGTGAAGTGGCGAGTGCTAGTAGAATGCACGAGAGATGGTTTTTGATTAAGTGAATTCTTCCGCATTCAATTGGGACTAGCAACTTGTGTTGTATTAAGTAACGCCCGTCTTAAGTTTTAGTTATAGAATTGAAATGTTTAAATTCTGAGGTATTTTCAGGAATGAATTGTAGAGATGATTTTATCTCCTTTGATTATTTTATTGATTTTAAAGTTAGTTGCTCATTCCAAAATTTGAGGGTGTTACAAGTTGGTATCAGAGCATAAGTTTGAGAGAATTAGGTATTGATTTTGGATACCTAGACTCAAACTAGCGTTTGTTTAAGTTAATGAGAGTGAAATTCACCTTTAGGTACCTTAAGATGGGATGTTTTGAAGTTGATGAACGTTGTAGAAACGAGAATCACGTCGAGAGTAGGAAGGATAATCATGTACGATGCGTTCATAGTGACACCTGGCCAGTGTCACGGTGAATCTACTAGTATATGTGCATACTTGAATTACTTTAATGTGATGATCGTTGGGGCAGTGAAGAAGGTTCTAAGCTAGTGGTCGTTGGAATAGATGGACGATTCTAGTATTGGTCACTTGGAGTGACGATAAGCATGATAATTGCTTTAAGTAGACCGTTTCGGGTCGAGATTGATGGTTGGATTAGAACCATAGGCTTATTGAGCCGACTCTGATTTGAGGAAAGAACGTAAGGTTAAGTGATGTAATTACCAACTTGCCTTAAGAGGTTTGAATATCCGGATGACAATAGCGGACCGGAGGGATTTGGAAGGGTATGAGTTGAGACGTTGAATACCGACTAAGTCATGCACAAAGTTTATTTTGAAAATAAATTGCATCAACTAGTTCTTGTGTTTCAAATCCTTATATGGATTTTGTTATGAAATTTAGAGAAATGTTTAGCACACGCACAAGATTTCAAATCATGGTTTTGAACGTGCATGAAACCATTTTGTTGCGGGAGTTGTGAACTCCGTCGGAATTTGTTTTGCCTTATTTCATTATTGTTTAACAATTGTTTTGGATATAATGATAATCATATTTTATGGTGTTTAAGATGTTGGGCAATAACTACGGCTTGTGACTCTAACATTGGATCTTCTCCACATATGTTAGAATTGGACGGAAAGTTATCTTCCATGATGTTTGTGTAAATTTATTCTGGGAGATTTGTTTAGTGTGAGTTTTAAACAATGTTGTTTATGTGGTATTAGCATAGAAGGGATTTTGGAATTTGGCATTTGGCCATGATTTTGCTTAATGCAGTCTGACTTTGGAGGCACAATGTTGGTGTTATTTTGTTGACTTGGAGTCATTGAGTTCGTCGAGTTTCATGGAGTTTTGTTGTACGACGTTTTGTGTCGTGTGGGTACAATTTTACAATGTGCAAACTCTATTTACTTATGTGAAAAGTTTACGAGTTATGTTGGGCATTTAGTCCCACTCGAGATTTGTTGAGAAAAGTTAATTTTATGTCATAAGGCAGCTAAGAAGAATAAGTTTGGAACTCTAGTGTTGCAAATAGTTCAATGTATGGATTGATTTATACATGACTTAAGTGATGCATGAAAGAACGTTTTGGTGACATTTCATAATGATTTACTTGGGGCGCTTTTGGTCAGTTAAATGTTTATTATCATTTTATGTAAAATGCGTTATATTGATTTCAGGGTATGCACAGCTTGGTGAGCATTGTTTCTCAATATCTTGACAAATGAGTCGTGCACGAAATGTTTTATTAAATCCTTGTTTAAATGAGAGGTCATTTTGGTCAAGGGGGTGTTTTGGTGTGGTGAAAATTATGCATAACTTTACAATGTCTTATATTTTGAAAATATAAATGCGTGAGTCGTCGACATTTGGTTAATTTGGAATTGCCGATTATTTTGGGAGAATTGAAAAACCTTTTTGAGTTTTGAAGAAATGCGTACCTGGAGTATTTTTGACAAATACATTTTAAGTAATGACGCTTTGACGTTTTAAGTCCCAAGTACGAAATTTTGAGGAAATGCTTGTGATGAAAATTTTAGAAAATTTGTTTGTATAAAACTATGTTGCATACAATTTCTTATGTTTTGAACATTTACACGCACCGTTGTTGCAATTCGAGAACCGAAGTCGGTTTGACCCTCATTGGTGTCAACCATTTACTAGCAATTGTTCCTTCCTAGTTTTCTTTTTAGAAAGTACATGGTTGTGTACAGTTTTATCAATAACGTTTTGCTCGTGTGTCGTTATGTGACCATTTGAGAAAATTTTGGAAACCAGTTTGAAGAATTTCATCTTTTGAAATTTTGATGTGAGTTATTTGATGCATATATGTTATTACAAGAAATTTCTAAGAAGTATTATGAGCTTGCATATCTACCCCAATTTGAAGTTTTACGATGTTTTAAGTCGATATGTTCGAATGATGGAAACGTAGTGATTTTGTTTAAATATGGAATTTGCACAAGTCATTTTGTGTTTTGGCTGAGTCGAGTTTGTAAATCGTTTCACCGTTTTGTATAATAAATTGACGCGCAAATTTTGTTGGTGAACCTTGTTTCACGCAATTTTATGGTTAATCATGAAATTTTTGGGAGTCAAATGTCGTTGGACTTCTTTTGAAATACGTGCACATCTTTTATTGCACCTTGTTTAAAGTCAGGCAGTTACTTTACGATGCATGTCATGAGTCAATCCATACTAGAACCGTGGCGATCCTTTTTTTTAGAAGTTGTTTATTGCGCTTTTGCGTTTTGTGAATAATCTGAGCTGCAATGAATTAATTTCAACATGACTTTCATATGTGGAACGAGCGTGTCCGTTTTTGCGTAACTACCGATTTGAATGATAGTAGTTTTCTATACGTACAACTTATTTGATATGAAAATCCTTGCGTTGAAAATTTCTGTGAAAAGTTTTGTTGATTGGCATAATTGTTAAAATATTCGCTTGAAAAACCTTGAACTCGTTAGGACCTTGGAAAGAATGAGCAACCAGTTAAGGGTGAGTGCGTGTAACACTTCGGCGGTGGAATGTTGGGTATTCCACGTGTGATAGCGTTGTAGGCCGAACGGTGTTGGGTGCAGGGATGATGCACTTTTGTAACTAGGAGATCTAATTCACGGTATCTTATATTGAGGGGGGGTGGTGACCTTTCTTGTTGGGAATCTTACTTTGGGGTCCTGGTCAACTTTCGTATGTGGGACCCTTTAGGCACCATATCGATAACCTTGGTTTTGTAAGAAGGCTCGACGAGTGAAGCTCGTGTGTAGAGTCTTTTGTGATTCAACTTATTGGTATGACTAGGTGTCAACTTTTGGGCTTGAGGCCAAGCACCTCTATTGTAATCGGGGAATTGTAGTCCGATTTTAAATGAATGATGGTAACGGTTGTAGTAACCTTGAGATGCTAAATGGTGATGAGTGTTTGGTGGAATGACCTTCGCGTGTGGTTAATGAACCTGTCGATTTGATGATTCATGTGAGATGAATTTTGGAGTCTAATAGAACTCGTTGGAGTTAATCGGCAGTTAATGGTAGGAATGATCGGAATTGAGGATTTTATTGGGTTTGTTAGTGAACAATCTTGGAGTGGGTAGAGCTTGAAACTGAAATCAAGAAGTATGGAACATCCTAAGGTTGGGAGACAACCGAAGTCGTCTAACCAGGAATTATTCCAGTGGTTAGGGTGTTTTTCCGGACGTAAGTACGGTGTACTTGAAAGGGGTTTTGTTGGTAAGAAAATTGCCTGAGGATCTTTCTTTATGATTGTGTGGAAAACTTAGATTCCAGTTAGGAGTTGGCGGATTGTGGCCGATATGGAGTCGGTTAGCCTTGGGTGATGGAGGATGTAGATTTCGAGGACGAAATCATCCTAAGGTTGGGAGGATTGTAACACCCGTAAATTTCGGATATGTCCAATTTCGAATCAGTGTAGAACCGAGCCTTAAGAAAATATGAAAAATAGGATTTTGGGGTAAATCCTAGATTTCATGGTCTTGTTGGATAGGGAATTTGAATACGAGTCCAACGAGCCTTTCCGGAGCAAAAACGGAGCTAAAACGAGGAAGTTATGGCCAGGTTAAGTTTCGGTACACTCTGAGCTATAGTGCCCGACGATAGTGACATTGTCACAATCGCCGTGTCACTATCGCTGGAAGTGTACCGCAGGTGGGAAGAGCTTGGGCGATTTTGCCCCGGCGATAGTGACAGTGTCACTATCGCCAGGTCACTATAGCCGACGGGTTCCATGGGTTTAAAACCTTTTCCTTCTTCTTTCTTCTTCATTTTTCATTTCACCCATCTCTCTCAACCCTCTCAACTCTCTCTAGAAATCGGTTTCTCTCACTAGAAACCCTACAACCCCTCTCCTCTCCTCTTCATCTTCTCTACCCAAAATAATTTCCTCCATTGTTGAACTCTTGAAAGTTTGAAGCATTTTGGGAGTTAGGAGCTATCTTTTGGAAGGAGTCAAGTGTTAAAGGTAATCTATTTCTACCCAAAGATGTTATTATTGTTGATTTCATCTTCTTTTTACCTTGGGTTGTTGTGGGACGATTTTGGTGATGATTTGTTAAAGAAATCTCGTTTCCTTCATCTACAAAAACTAGGGTTTGGTATAAGTTGGGTATTTTGGTATAGTATGGGTGGATAATGATTCCTTATGGTTAGACTTGGTTATTGATGGTTGGAAATTCATAAATATAGGTTTTGGAAGTTTTGGCTTGAGGATGCAAACTTCATCAAAGGAGCTTACGTTTGTAGAACTCTAGATTTAGCTTAATCTAGCAAAGGTGAGTTCAAGTTACTTTGCGAAAACTTTGTACATGCCAAAATGAGTATTTTACAAATAATTGAGTGTTTTACTTGGAAATGTATATGATTGAGTTATTGGGATAGTGTAACTCTTTTAAAGTGGTTATCTTTATAAATGTGTAAAACACCCATAATTGGGACTTTGGATAATTGGATGGTTAGAAACCATAATTTGTCTTTAAAAGATAAATTGCTTAAATGATGTCTATTTGATGGTTTAATCGTATATGTGTAAATGAGTTTAATAAACCATTTGGGAAATGCACTTTTAGTGTTATGGGTAATTTGGAGAATATTAAGGGTGTCAGTCCTCTTTGGAAATGAGGGTTATCCCGATCCAAGTTTTATTTCGAGTTTTCATGAAATTGAAGTATTTACCGGGAAATGGTGTGTGTTGTCATATTTGATGTCATTTTATGACTTTCATAAACTACCTTTTTGAAGTTAGTTGAGCTTGTGGCTCGGTATTGAATTTTATTAAGTATTGGGGACATTTGTCCAGTTTTGGTAACTCAAGGTTGAGTTTTGTTAATGATTTATGTTATTGGGGAATTGCATGTTTTGAATGCATTTATTTATTCACTTGGGGTCGTGTAATATTTAGACCTTGTTAGCCATGGATCCATAGGCATTTGAGTTTCCCTTAGTCTCGCGGGCAAGAGGTCGGAATTGATTGAGCTCAGTTTACGAGACGTTAGTTTATTTTGTAGCACGGGATAGGCATCGGCTTCCATGATAAGTAAGGCGTGGACATAGATGATCGGGCGTCGTCTCATGGGCAGTAAGGTGTAATCCCTAATGTGCTTTGTGGATTTGGTGACCCAATGTATAGACCTGGAGTGGTTGAAGTTGGGGCATCCTAGTCTCGTGAGCAATAGATCTGGAGTGATTGAGCTCAGTTTTACGAGAGTAATCCACGTGGGTGTTTTATTGCATAGTAAGTGACTCACTTTAGTGTTCCGTCACGTGCGATGTATACGGGTCTCCCCCGTCACCGAAAGGTGTTGTTTCGGGTATTTGTTGCTACTCGTGTTTTCGGTGACGTGTTGTATTTATATGGATTGTTTTTCCATGGTATGTAACTTGTGGTTTATATCTCATCAGTGTGTAATGTTTTGAGTAATTGTGTTTATCCATGATTTCGGTAACGTATTATATCTGTGAGATTTGCATTTCCACGTTATATGAGTTGTGGATTATGTTTCATCCATGTTTTGGGATGTTTTGGGGGAACGGAAAATAATTATAAGTTTAATCGTTTTGAGTGTCAAATGCTATTTCACCTTTTCGTCGACTTTGTGAATAAGTCTATTTTGGAAATCGTGTCATATTAAAGATTTCAATATGGAATTTGTATGAGTTGGAAAATGGATGTATTGCGTTTAAAGTAAACTCTTTTGAAATCATGACTAAAACTACCACTCTTTCGATTTATGATTTTATATAGTCATGATAAAATGCTTGAACTCACTAGGCATTAGCCTAACCCTTTTTATTTGTCGGCATGTGCAACAGGCTCAGGTTGGGGAATAGCTTTAGCTACACTGTGAAGTGGCGAGTGCTAGTAGAATGTACGAGAAATGGTTTTTGATTAAGTGAATTTTCCGCATTCAATTGGGACTAGCAACTTGTGTTGTATTAAGTAACGTCCGTCTTAAGTTTTAGTTATAGAATTGAAATGTTTAAATTCTGAGGTATTTTCAGGAATGAATTGTAGAGATGATTTTATCTCCTTTGATTATTTTATTGATTTTAAAGTTAGTTGCTCGTTCCAAAATTTGAGGGTGTTACAAGCTCCAAATCTCCTTTGGGTCTAAACGAGCGAGGAATAGGACGATCATCGGGCGCTTGGCTGGCATGACGCTTGGCCGCGGAATACGTCAGACCGCGTACGTCTGAACCACCGGTGATGCAATTGACGTCTTTCGTGTGCTCGGGGGTCGACGATCAATGATTATTAACTGGAATAGTGGCATCGTCGATGATATCTTTGAGATTCCCTTTTGGAAAATGATATGCTAGTTCCTTTCTGTCGCATTACCATGATCGGCATGGAAGTTGCACCACTTTGATAGGTCGGACTTCTTCGGCCATCGAATGGTAGCTTGAGTACCTTTCAGAGCTTCGACTAATTCCTTAGCAGATCCTTTGAATCCGTAAGTGGATATCTTGGGGTACTGAGTGAACTTAGTCGCGGTCTTGGCCTCTGCTTTCATCTTGAAACGAACATTTGAAATTTGGCGCGCTTTTTCTATTCTGGAAAAACCCTTTGTCTTGAACTCTGGCTTTCTGGCACCTAACGACTTCTTGTCGTGAGTGTGTTTGCGACTAAAGGCTATATCGTCTTCGACCCTCATATATGCTAAGGTTCGGGCTCGGACGTCTTCGAAAGTTTCTGGGGGAAATTTAGTCAGATCGATATATAGACCCGAACTATCGTCCAGACCACGCTTATAGGCTTCGATCGCGGTTTTAACGTCACAATTGCGAATACTGATCATTTCGGCATTGAATCTATTGAAATAACTTCGAATAGACTAATTAGCTTTTTGCACGATGTAGTACAGATCACTAGTCTGTTTTTCCATCTTGCGACTGTTGGCAAACTGCCGGGAGAATTGGTTGACAAATTCAGCGAACGACCCGATAGATTTGGGTTTGAGGTTGATCAACCACTGGAGAGCTGGACCCGTGAGAGTCGTTCCAAAACTCTTACACATGCATACTTCCTGGTACATAAATGGGATCGAGATCGTCCACATGAGCTGCTTATATTGCGAGACGTGCTCAGTCGGATCAATCACACCCGAACACTTGGGAGTGAAGGCAGGAATGTTATACTTTTTTGGGACCTCGCAGGTGGCGATCTCGTCGATGAAAGGCGACGCCTGATACCCCGAGCGAGGCTCGACGTCGACAGGCACGGCTGCCCCAGGAAACTTGGCGAGCAAGGACAAGACACACTCATTTTGGTCTTCTAACATCTTCAAACGCTGAGCAACGGGATTGTTAAGATCGGGATTTGCCCCTGTCGAGGGATTGGCCCCAGGGCTAGTGCCATTACCATGTGACGAGCCATTGGTGTCTCCGTTGAAAGGAGCGGAGTATGGCTGCAACCCATATTGGAATTGCTGTGGTCCGTTCTGAAACGATTGTGGTCCCTGCTGGAAAGGCTGCGATCCACCGTGGAGTGGCTGCGATCCACCTTGAGGTCCATTCTGAAATGGCTGCTGAAATGGTTGCGACCCCTGCTGGAAAGGCTGCGACCCTTGTAATGGCTGAGACCCATTATTCAAGGGTGGTGGCCTTATGTGCTGAGGAGGAACTGTCCCAAACTGAGGATTTGGGTTGAACGACCCTGGTTGTTGATTCTGCATGAACGGGCCTGGATGCTGATTCTGCGCGGATGAACCTAGATTCGGGACAAATGGTTTAGGGCCATTATGGTCGAACAATCTTGGAACCGGTTTCTGCACGAACGACCTAGGACCAATTTGAGGCCCAAGAGGATTTCTTAACCTCGCGATCTCCTCAGCTGCTCTGCGATTCTGCTCCGCCATTGCGTTGAGCTGATTCTTGGCGACTTCGAGCTCCTGATACATCTGAGCGACGGCTTGCTGCGGATTTCCAGAGGCTGCCATTTTCCTGCAACAAAAAATAGAAGAAGCTCCAAGAAACTATTAGTAGGGTGCACGCTCGTCGAGGATTTTCTCTAGATGAGGTCCCACGGATGGCGCCAAACTGTTAATGCCAAAAATCACATCAAAGGGACAACTTAAGGTCGATGTGGACTTAATCAACTAAAGAAAGGATCTTTCGACGAGACGTGCGACGAGGATAAAAATAAATGAGACAAGGGATTTGATGACGCAGGAAAAACCTCAAACGAGGAAAAAACATGCGGACGACAGGGGGTGTCGTCGCTGCACTATGGTCGCCAATCAGGAGCGACGTCCTTGGTACTGGCGTCGGTCGTACGATGATTACAATACAAATGAAGGAAATACTTTGAAATGTAAAGTACAAGTGTTTAAATGTGAAAATAGGTGTTTGTCATGTGTGAATACAAAGTGTAAACTGTTGGTCGAGGGCTTGTTGTCGTGCGTCGAGAGCGATACTTTATCTTTCCTTCGAATGTTCTTGAGTTCGCTGTTAGATTCTGGCTCTCAGTATTTGATCTCCAGAGTTTGAATGTTCTTTGCTATGAGTTTGGATGATTTTCTCTGCTGTGTGGTGAAGTTCGCTGGAGTGTATTGGATGTTCACCGATGTCCCTTGAAATGAAGCTTTAGCTGGTCTTTTATAGTCTTCGCGTCATTACTTAACTCCATTAATGATTCGATTAACGGCTACAAGGGCTGGAAACGGTCGCCGGAGTGATTGTCCATGATGATCTTCGTCCGTTATGGCTATCGATCATTGATGGTTGCGTCGGTTATATCCGTTGCTCTTTAATGAATTTGATTCCTGCATTAAACACTTAACAAACGTAACAGTCAAGGTTAACGTTAGTTTTGGTCGAAGGTGCAATGATCTCACTCAACGGTCGTACGGGACGGGCGATACTATGGTCGAGCGTCATGGGTGACGTACGACTTACCTTTTATGGGCGACAACGGATGTTTTCTGGACTCTCGTCGAGACCTTATCTTAATACAAGATATAGCTTATGACGTGCGTCTTACCTGCTTCTGTCGTGGTCGTACGACGTGATTTTTTGCCCAAACAGTGGGTAGGCTGAACTCCAGTGAGAACATGGTTCTGTTGAATTTGAGTTCGAGGTGCTCGGATTTGTCTGGTTTGTAGATGTAGCCCTTGATTTGTCTATCTGCGGTGTCAAATCTGCTGCTTTGCCAGAATTGATTGAGGTATCTGGCAGGGATTTTATTGACTGTTTTGGATAACAGGGGGTAAAGGTAATGGTTTTCCAGAATGTGAAGAAGGATGGCATGTGCTTCCCCAAAAGCGGTTTTTGAGGGAACCAGATAGTAGTTATTTGGTTTTAAATGAAGAACACGTTCAAAGTGTTCATGGGCAATGAAGTTTTGAAGATTGGTAGTCGAAGCAAAATCTGCTTCATCGCCAGAGTGGCCTTGTTCTAGGTTTCTGGCGATTTCTTGGTTTTGGGAGTTCTCATAATGAGATGGAGAGTTCACTGGAGCGTTGGAGGTAGAAGCCATTGGTTTAATCTTGAAGAAAGAGAGTAGAATATGGGAGTTGTAGGTTTTTGCAAGGTTCGCCGGAGAAGATGAAGAGAATAAGTTCGTAAACGTTTAGAGGTTGTGGTAGGTTTGGTTTTATACTGAAGAGATGGTAGAATCTGAAAGGGTAAATATTTGCAAGTGAAAAAAATTTGGGATCCGTAATTGAGTGCATACGGCTGGTTCAACTTTCTAGGAGAACGTGTGCCACATACGTCCAATCAAAAGATGCCACATCATTAATGTCAGAACACGATTAGATGGCGTGTGTGGCCCATTAATGCTTGGCGTGTGAGCTTTTCTACTTTCAGAAGACTGTCACTCGCAGTAGATAACCCGTTCTTTTACATAATATCCATAAAATGCCAAGTGTCAGAGTCAATAGAGGCTCTGTGGTGGAGTGAGCTCTGTAATCTGAGACTTGTCTTTTTGTCTCCTCTGATGCTTGTATCTTTACCAAAAACGTTTGAAAGATCATTGGAGAGGATCAACAGATCTTTAGTACAAAGTTTTCATTCACAGAGGCTTTGAGGTTCTGACGAGGCCAGCAGAGGCTCTGAGAGTAAAAATTTCTCATAACTAAAACTTTAGAGAACTTTTTGATCATCCAAGGTTTTCATTGTGTTAAACACTGTTTTTAGGAAATATTTTGGAAATTTGTGTCCTGGAAAACTGTTTTGGAAATATATTTTGTTCGAGACACACTCTTAGAGTGTCTAGTTTGGGCGATAGAGACTGTTTGGTTGAGTGAGCTATTTGCCCATAAGACGTTCTTCCAGTATCCTTGTGTGTGCATTTGTACGTACAAATCCTTAAAGAAGACATTTAAGTTTGATCGACAGAGTTTCCGTATGAAATTTTCAGTTATAGAGGATCCGGCTTACAGAGGCTCTGTTGAGCTCAACAGAAGCTCAATGACCTTAAATTTCCCATAACGGAAGGCTCGAAAATCTTTGTGATCATTTCTTGTTTGAGATGTCGTAAACATTGTTTATAGGACGTATTTTGAATTTTGTGTCCTAGAAATTTGTTTTCAAAAAGGATTTGTACGAGTTACTCACTTTTGGTTCTTCTTTGTTCGGTAAAAACACATGACTTCTGTGGATATGGTTGATCACATCTTTTCTTTGGCTCCCCCTTGAATGATCAACCTCTGTAGATCAGTTCAAGATCTCCTTCTGCTCCCCCTTGACCTATGCTTGCATCAAATTACATAAGTTGTGCACAGAACATAGGTCAGAGTTATCAGAGGTTCTGTGGAGATTGTCATTCTCTGAGCAATCCCGCAGAAGCTCTGTTGGTTACAACACTTTTGATGATTAAGAATTTACATACAGAAGAGTTTAAATATATACATATGTACAAGAAGATCAAATCGTACTTACATAGGGTTCAACTCATGTTTATCATTCCCAATTTACGCACCAAGAAAAGGAATATTTTATCATCTAGTGCCTTGGTGAATAAGTCTGTAAGCTGGTATTCAGTGGGCACAAAATGCATTTCGATTGTGCCAAATTCAACATGATGCCTCAGAAAGTGATAACGAATATCGATATTGTATAAACAGTATTCAATCTTACAATCAATTTAGAACAATCAAACAGTAAATGATAGATAATTGGATCCAAAAGAATTGTATTCAATCAAGAACAGATTACAAATCTAGAGAGAGAATCTCTCAAAGATTACAAAAGTTAATACAAAGATATGCGGAAAGTTATGCCAAAGATTAGTTAGCTTATAGTTGCTAACAACTATATATACTGTAAGGAAAAGCTAAAGCTACAGTACATATACATGAAAGTCTAATAGGAATATTACATGTGTCCTAATTAACTAACAGAATACAAAGGAAAGTATCTTGTCATAAGTTCTGAACATATTGTTCAGAACTTCTGAACAATCTTCTGACTAAGCATATCAGAACTTCCTTTGAAGCACTTGGTCTTTTTAACATCTTCTTCAGAAGTTCTGAGTCTCCTACACAGAACTCTGATCCTTCTGTTCAGACTTTCATACTTGTAATCTTTTCGAGACTTCTCAGCCAGAGCTTCTGAGTCTTCTATCCAGAACCAATACTTGTAACTTTTGACAAAACTTCAGATCTAACAATCTCTCCCTTTTTGTCAAACAGTCATGTACTTATCAACATTGAACTCTTTCAAAGCAGGTACAATCTTTAAAAGAATTACATTTCTCAAATTAAGACTTCTTTCAATCTTTTCTATGATCTCTTGTATTTCTTCAACTTGAGATCCTCTTGTTAACTTTTTCTCTAAGCTATGTTTAATGAATCTCAGAGTTCCAGAACAGAATTTTGCCACTTCATCTGGTCTGAAGAAAATCTTCTCTTTTCTGTCATTTCTCAAGAAACCTCCCAATTCTGGATATCTTACAACATTTCCACTATTCAGAAGATTCAACTGTTCATGACCATTGTTTGGCTTTGAAAGATATACACATGGTCTTTGTATATACAAAGCAATCTGAAAATCTGTATATGCATACCATCTAAGAATGTAAAACATAGCAACTCTTACTACAACCAATGCTCATCCCTCCTTCTTATGTTTACTACACTCTTTATTTGACAAAAGACTATACAGCCTGTAGAAATCTGTCACTGAGATCTTGTCAAAATCTGCCTCTGTAAAGTAGTAGACTTTTCTATCTTCTCTCAATACTTCAAATGAATAATACTCATGTTTTCTGAACTTCTTAACACTCAATTCTCTTATTCCAGTGATTAAGAAATCTGGGTACACTGCTTGTTTTGGTTTTGCTAAGTATCTTGCCATCTCTGCAGGAAGCCATTTATGTACATCTGTTCTATCATGATACACACTCAGAAAATTTACTTCTCTTGGTTGAAAGAAATAAGGAAGAGCATACTCCAGAAAGTAACCATTAACATCAACATGTATTTCTTCTTCATTAGCCTCAAACTTTTCTGGCTGATGTGTATCTTTCATTTTCACATCTTGTGAGGACACATTTGGAGTATCTTCTTCAATCTCTTTTGAATAAACTTCACTTACCTCATACTCAGTAGGAAATACAAAATCTTTATGCAACAATTTCTTTGGGTTTTCTTCTGAGAGCATCCATTCACTGCAGTCTTTGATTCTTGTTCTGAGATCGAACCTCTCGTTGATATGCATTTTTCATTTTTGTTTCTGTTGATCCAAACCCTCAGTGATTTGATAATGACCCTATCTTAAATACTTAGTGAAAATTGTAAGTAAACAATATGTATCAGAGTTTCACTATCGCTGATAAGTACTAAGATCTTACAGTACTGCTGATAGGAACTCTCGCACTTTTAGATTAAACATTCAGCGAACACTGTTCACCATATCGCTGAGTCTGTTCAGTCCTTATGGTGATCGCTGATAAGTTAGTTGTTTACTTATGATCCCTGAAGACAAGATTCACGTCAACAAAGGTTCTACGCTGAAGTCGAAGATCAAGCTCAAGAACCAGCGACAAGTCTCCTAATGAACGGATGCGGATCAGCGAAGACTCAGATTTGTCCACTCAACGTGAAGTATCAAGTACAAGACTTCAGCTATCGCTGAACTTTATCATCTGCTGAATAGTAAATGATAATCGCTGAATCAACGAAAGCTGATCATGAAGTCCTCCGTACAAAGTACTTTTGTCTTAACCTCCCTTGCACGCCACCGTACGAAATGTCAGAAAAGAACCTCCGAAAATCTGAAATCGTACAACCACTCTGATACTACACTGTTCATTCATGCGGCTACTAAGGTTGTCATCAAAGGTCAATGACATGCAACCAATCCGCTGATGACACGTGTAAAGTATATACTGGATTGCATTAAATGCATGCAGTATATAAAGAGATGAACTCACTTCATTTGAAGTAACTTGCTAACTCTGGACAAGTTCAAATCTCTCAAGATAGGATTTTATTAGTAATCTCCTTATCTTTCTTAGTGCAAGAAAACCTTAGTGTTCCAACTTGTTTAGATTTAGGTTTATCCTTAATCTTGTTTCCGCAACAAGCTGTAAATTGTTAATGATTTATCAATAAACAATTTAGAAAAGTAAAATAGTGTGTTTGTATTCAACCCCCCCCCCCCCCCTTCTACAAACTTGTTTAAGCCTTTCGGGACCAACAAGTGGTATCAGAGCAGATTTGTTTAATCTCATAAACAAGATCTAATCTAAGATATTTCTCTTCCTTGCTATTATCTGAAAATGGCCAACTCAAACACAAACACTCACTATGTAGACAATGGTTCTTTTGCACAATCCCCTAAATTCTCCAAAGATAGTTTAAATCTATGGAACGATAGGATGATAATCTCAACTTTTCCTAAAGAATCCTCTAACCCCAGGTATAGAGATGACATGTATCAAAAGCTGAAGGAGAAGTATGCAAAGCTGAAAAGCTTTAAGAAGAAGGGAAAAGGCCTAATGGCTGACTATGATTGGGCTGCTTCTGATGAAGAAGCCTCATCATCTGATTCTGAAGATGATGAAGCAAATCAATGTCTCATGGCCAAGATTGAAGAAGAGGAAGAAAGTTCAGACATTCCTTCCACTTCAACATCTGCCATTCAGGTTAAGAAGGGTATCTGGTATCTCGATAGCGGATGCTCTAGACACATGACTGGAAAGAAAAGCCTGCTCGCTGAATACAAGGAAGAGAAGGGTCCCTCTGTAACTTTCGGTGGAAATGGAAAAGGACACACCCGAGGGTATGGTGTACTTTCAAATGGTACAACATCCTTCAGAAGAGTCGCATATGTTGAAGGGCTGAAGCATAATCTTCTGAGAATCAGTCAGCTTTGCGACATGGATAACAAAGTGATTTTCACTAAGGAATCCTGCTTTGTCTCTGACAAAAAGGAGAAGATAGCTCTCAGCGGTTATCGTTTGGAAAATGTTTACGTTATAAACATGGACTCAACAACCACTGAGAACTCCTGTTTCTTCTCAAAGGCATCTTCTGATGTCAACTGGCTATGGCACAAGAGGCTCTCACATCTCAACTTCAAGACACTGAATACTCTTTCATCCAAAGAGTTAGTCACTGGTCTACCTCAACATTCATACGCCAAAGAATCCTTATGTTCAGCGTGTGAAAAAGGGAAGCAGACCAAGGCAAGCTTTAAGTCCAAGCAAGTTTCCTCAGTGTCATCTCCTCTTCAACTACTCCATATGGATTTGTTTGGCCCCGTTAACAAACAATCCATCGCTGGAAAGAAATATACGCTGGTCATAGTTGATGAATTCTCTCGTTATACATGGGTAATGTTTCTCCGTTCTAAGAGTGACACCCCTGAAGAACTCATCACCTTTGTTCGGAAGATGGAAACTCTGAACAATATGACTGTTCGCTCAATAAGGAGTGATCATGGAACTGAATTCAAAAACAGTTCTCTTGATTCCTTCCTTGAGAGCAAGGGTATCTCTCACAACTTTTCGTCAGTGAGAACACCACAACAAAACGGAGTCGCTGAAAGAAGAAATAGAACAATTATTGAAGCAGCACGTTCAATGCTCAGCGATTCTCACCTGCCTACTCAGTTTTGGGCAGAAGCTGTCAACACGGCTTGTTTTACGCAAAACAGGTCGCTGATAGTCAAAAGATTCAAAAAGACAGCCTATGAACTTTTTCATGGGAGAAAGCCTTCAATCAGCTTTCTTCACATCTTTGGTTGTCAGTGTTTCATACTGAACAACAGAGATGCCCTTGGAAAGTTTGATCCTAAGGCTGATGATGGAATCTTTCTTGGATACTCCTCAGTTTCCAAAGCCTTCAGAGTCTTCAACCGAAGAAGACAAACTGTAGAAGAAACTATTCACGTCACGTTTGACGAATCCCGTTCAGCGAACTCTAAACCGAACGCTGATACAGAAGAACTGAATCAATGGATGTTTTCTCATCTTGGTGATTCAGAAGATGTTCCCACTACTCATACTCATACAACTGAAAATGATGGTCCTACTATCATTCCCAATATGCAGAATAGTGAAGCTGAAACATCTTGGGTCTCAGCTGTTCCTATAAATACTATACCCGCAGTTGATCCAAATGTCTCAGAAATTCCATCTATCTCTCAGCAATCAGTGAATGAAGTGACAAATGCAAGCATTCCTCTCTTAGCTGATTATCCAGAAGTAGCTGAAGCCTCATCTTCAGTTTCTCCAGTTCAGACTGAGTCAGCGACGCATGCTCCGGCTCAGCGATGGACTGTAAATCACCCAATTAATCAAATAGGGGGAGATTGTTGATCCAAACCCTCAGTGATTTGATAATGACCCTATCTTAAATACTTAGTGAAAATTGTAAGTAAACAATATGTATCAGAGTTTCACTATCGCTGATAAGTACTAAGATCTTACAGTACTGCTGATAGGAACTCTCGCACTTTTAGATTAAACATTCAGCGAACACTGTTCACCATATCGCTGAGTCTGTTCAGTCCTTATGGTGATCGCTGATAAGTTAGTTGTTTACTTATGATCCCTGAAGACAAGATTCACGTCAACAAAGGTTCTACGCTGAAGTCGAAGATCAAGCTCAAGAACCAGCGACAAGTCTCCTAATGAACTGATACGGATCAGCGAAGACTCAGATTTGTCCACTCAACGTGAAGTATCAAGTACAAGACTTCAGCTATCGCTGAACTTTATCATCTGCTGAATAGTAAATGATAATCGCTGAATCAACGAAAGCTGATCATGAAGTCCTCCGTACAAAGTACTTTTGTCTTAACCTCCCTTGCACGCCACCGTACGAAATGTCAGAAAAGAACCTCCGAAAATCTGAAATCGTACAACCACTCTGATACTACACTGTTCATTCATGCGGCTACTAAGGTTGTCATCAAAGGTCAATGACATGCAACCAATCCGCTGATGACACGTGTAAAGTATATACTGGATTGCATTAAATGCATGCAGTATATAAAGAGATGAACTCACTTCATTTGAAGTAACTTGCTAACTCTGGACAAGTTCAAATCTCTCAAGATAGGATTTTATTAGTAATCTCCTTATCTTTCTTAGTGCAAGAAAACCTTAGTGTTCCAACTTGTTTAGATTTAGGTTTATCCTTAATCTTGTTTCCGCAACAAGCTGTAAATTGTTAATGATTTATCAATAAACAATTTAGAAAAGTAAAATAGTGTGTTTGTATTCAACCCCCCCCCCCCTTCTACAAACTTGTTTAAGCCTTTTGGGAGACATCAACCAGTCTCTGAAGTCTATGGAGATGAAACTTACGGATCTCACCACCGGTCTATCAAATAACTCTACAGCTGTAACAAACGCTGGAGAGAATCTGACGAAGCTGACTACTGTGGTGGAAAAGAAGGCCTCCTCTGATGACATCAAAGACCTTGATAAAACTCTCGCCGACTTTGCCAAAGTGCTCTCCGACATCTACACTGACTACACCAACCTCAAATCATCAGTTTCCACCATTTCCAGCGAGGTTACAACGCTGAAGAAATCGGTTGGTACACTCGAAGGTGATATGTCAGTGGTCAAGACCGACTTGGGCTCAGTGAAGACCGACCTTGGTTCTGTCAAGACAATGATCGAGACGCTGGTGAACAAGGCAAATAATCCAGCTCCTGCTCCGGCCCCTGCACCTGTTTTGGACTCATTCACCGCAGAGGATCGCCAAGAGCTGAAGAAAATCACGCCTGCTATTTCTGGCCTAGAAGACAGAATAGCTAAGCTTGAAGGTTGTGTGAAAATCTCTGGCCCAGAAGACAGAGACAACACCAATGCTGAATCTACCCATTCCTCCCCCGCCCATCATGAGAAAGAGGGGGAGAAGAGCGCTGAACAGGAGAAGAGCGCTGAAGACCTTTCCCATGATGAATCTATCAGGGGAGAGGGTAATGAAGATCGGATTACTGGACCTCAGGGAGATGAAAACCCTGAGGGAACCGAGAACCTCGCCTCTGTATCTGAGGGGGAGCAACTCGATGAAGATGCTGAGGAATCTGAAGCAGAAGAAGACGAAGACTTCGACATCCCTGAAGCTGAACCATCCTCCTCTCCAAGGAACGATGATGATGATGATGAAGATGATGATTTCTTTGTTGTCAAACCTGCTCCTCGAACCAAAGCTCTTAAAGGTATTTCAATAAAAGAACCTTCAGGGGAGAAGACAAAGACAAAGCACTCAGCCTCTGGCGCTGAGAAAAGCAAAGACAAAGGCATCGCTGAAGATGATAATCTGGCGATCCTACTTGCAAAGCCGATTTGTCAGGTACACTAAACTTATTTTTCCTTCCCTGATCATCTCTGAAAAATCAGTTATCCATTCCACAAACACCATACACATCCACATTTTTTTCTATCTTTTCTACCCTAGTTCTTCTACCCAGTTCTTATTTGTAAGATCGCTGCGTTTCAGCTAGTCCTCTCCCCTGTTTGAGGATATCGCTGAAAGATCTGTTGCGACTTCACCAATAATTCCAGCTACCGCTGAAGACATAATCCCAGTCTTAGATTTAATCTCTGAGACTGATGAACCAGAAGAACAACCTCTCTCGCACAGAAACAGACCTTCCTCAGTTCCTCAAAGGCTGAGTGAAGAAGATCAAAAGAGGAGAGAAGAAATGATAAAGCGATTCGAGGATCAACGAATCATCCTAAGGCGCGATCAACTACCTTCAGTTCCTCCTAAGTTCAGAATTTCAAAAGCTGAATACCAGGATCATCTCAGAGCTGAACGCCTCATCGCTGAAAGGAAGGAAGCTGAAGATAAAGACAGAGAATACGCCATCAAGCTCACTCAAGAATCTGTCAAAGACCCCAAGCTGAAGCGTATTCCCATTCAAATCCAACGAAAGCTTTGGGAACAAGCCTAGAAGATCGTGGAAAAGAAAGCTGAAGTTTCTCAGACCACCCTGATCTGGTGTAAAGAGAAAATCCACTTCAGATATCGTCCAGCGAAGATCAACAAGGTATTCATCTCTGGAAGAACCTCCATCGGAGTACCTATTGTTGACATCAAACTGTTCAGAGAAGATGACTCATCTGAAACCTTTCGTGCTGACACTGTAAAAAGGTATGGTCTCTCTGAATGGCTGGAGATGAGGTTAGCTATCCAACCATCAAAATCTAAGTACAAGGATCATTTCGAAAAGCTGATAAACAGACAGATCGATTTGATATCTTCTTGTGTGGATATTCCTCCTGTTCCTGATCTAAAGCCGAAAAGAAAAAAAGGACTCTCCAAGGAAGAAACGTCAAGATTCAAACTCAGGTCCTGTCATACGAAATGAAACTGGAATTGGTTTCTCTCGCGCTGAAGTACTTGGTCCTGATCCTGATCTATCTGCCCTTGATGTCTCTTTGCCACCATGTGAACTTTTCGTCCCTGGTAAAGTCATCAGTAATCCTTATGGAATATTCTTTCTTGACTACGACGGACGTAAATGCTTTCAACGGATCGCTGAGCTTCCAATCACTCCAATCGAACAGCTCAAAGATCTCATCTACTGGTGCGACTTCAGAAAAGACATTCAGGCACGACACCTAAAACCCTTGATTTTTGAAGCTGCTCTGAAGCTAAAGAATAAAGGAGAAAAGGTTCCTGACTGGATGATTCCAACTGAAAAGACAACCCTTGATGAACTTCTCATTAAGGAAGAACCCTTTGAAGGCTGACAACAATCACCATTTTCTCTATTGTATCAGTCATCCTTCAGTACTTGTAATTTATTTCGCTTGTACTTGTAATCTTTCTTATTCATATTGTAACCTGATTCAAAGATTTAAAGAAAGATTTCAGCGAATGTACTTTACTCCATCAGTACTGAAAAGATCCCAGAAAACAGTAAAAGGGACAAATATTTTATGAGTTCTTTTTATCCTTATGTTTTCATTAAATAGCAATTTTCTCTGTTGCTATGTCATAATCAAATAGGGGGAGATTGTTGATCCAAACCCTCAGTGATTTGATAATGACCCTATCTTAAATACTTAGTGAAAATTGTAAGTAAACAATATGTATCAGAGTTTCACTATCGCTGATAAGTACTAAGATCTTACAGTACTGCTGATAGGAACTCTCGCACTTTTAGATTAAACATTCAGCGAACACTGTTCACCATATCGCTGAGTCTGTTCAGTCCTTATGGTGATCGCTGATAAGTTAGTTGTTTACTTATGATCCCTGAAGACAAGATTCACGTCAACAAAGGTTCTACGCTGAAGTCGAAGATCAAGCTCAAGAACCAGAGACAAGTCTCCTAATGAACTGATGCGGATCAGCGAAGACTCAGATTTGTCCACTCAACGTGAAGTATCAAGTACAAGACTTCAGCTATCGCTGAACTTTATCATCTGCTGAATAGTAAATGATAATCGCTGAATCAACGAAAGCTGATCATGAAGTCCTCCGTACAAAGTACTTTTGTCTTAACCTCCCTTGCACGCCACCGTACGAAATGTCAGAAAAGAACCTCCGAAAATCTGAAATCGTACAACCACTCTGATACTACACTGTTCATTCATGCGGCTACTAAGGTTGTCATCAAAGGTCAATGACATGCAACCAATCCGCTGATGACACGTGTAAAGTATATAGTGGATTGATTAAATGCATGCAGTATATAAAGAGATGAACTCACTTCATTTGAAGTAACTTGCTAACTCTGGACAAGTTCAAATCTCTCAAGATAGGATTTTATTAGTAATCTCCTTATCTTTCTTAGTGCAAGAAAACCTTAGTGTTCCAACTTGTTTAGATTTAGGTTTATCCTTAATCTTGTTTCCGCAACAAGCTGTAAATTGTTAATGATTTATCAATAAACAATTTAGAAAAGTAAAATAGTGTGTTTGTATTCAACCCCCCCTTCTACAAACTTGTTTAAGCCTTTCGGGACCAACAGTTTCAGAACTGCTTTTTCACCCTCAGCATTTACAGCCATTTCTAGTAACAAGTACTGTAAAGTAGCAATACTATACTTCACCAGATCATTTAATCTGAAAAACATTCTTACTCGAGAGACTATGCATGCAAAACCATCATTTTCAACTCCTTCAGTAATGAATCCTCGACCTCTAATTTCATGAATAGGCTTTTTGACTGGTTTGCTCAGGTTACATATCTCTTTCCCTGCTTCAATTGCCAACTGAAAATCATAGAATTACATATTTCTGACATAAATCCCCAGAATTCTTCTGCATTCAAGTTCTATCCAAGATTCTTCAGTACTAGCAAAGAACTTCACCAGAAATACTTGATCATTTAGAAATAGTTTATGAAAGTCAAAATTGGTCATGCTTACTTTCAGATTACCTTCCTTCTTAACTGATAGACTCACATTTTTTAACCCATCAAATTCATCAGTTTGAAACTCCAGAACTTTCACAATTGCTCTCTAAACATGTAGTCTTTCTGTAACATCCCTTATCTTTAAAACACTCATTTAACGGAAAGTAACCTTAAAATACAGTGGAAGATTTGTAATTAAAACATTTAGATAAAATCCCATAATCTTATAGAAAAGAGTACAAGTTTGCAACTTAAAACCAATAAGTTTGAGACAAACAATATTCAACTGAAAAGTTTAGAGAATCCAAAACTATCATTCATCAAAAGAAAATATAAGTTGCTGAGCTGCCGCAAATCCAAAAGCTTCAAGCTGGAGCCTTTCCTTTATTCTTCGAAGATGTACCATCCACTAAAAGATGAATAACAACGGGGTAAGCTTTCGCTTAGTGAGCACGCACCTATACCACATATCATCATGCATACATACTCGCATAAACATAGCAATCACATACATGTAACATCCTTCCATTCCTTAAGGCACAAAGCCAATAAGGAAGGTCATAACTAGACACTGGTACCAGGCCTCTTCATACATAACATATTCCCTAGGGGTATTACTACCACCATAGGTACTCTTTCCTTTGGCAAAGCCAACATACACATAATCACACATGCAATCCAACTACATACACATAACTTACATAATATAGGTAGAGTACTCACCTGTCAAGATGTCAATTACCAAGTACTTCACAATGTATAATAATCACCTCGTACCACCTATAACATTCATACATACACATATCATAACAAGCCCAAAAATGGAACTCTAATTCTATCCCAACTCTCATCCCGAAATGACATAGCTAGGATAGTCCAAATACCATAAAACTTTGCCAAACATCCCATTTCATACACCCCATTTCTATTGATTTCTAAACATAATACACATACCTTGCAATTCTAGACCGCGAACAACAATCCTCCTAGAACCTTTCACAACTTGAATCTTCCAAAATCACCAAATCTTTCGCCTGGAAAATACAGCAACTTCGGACACTTGGTTCTCTCTACTGGGAACTCCGATGCCAAATCCCTCCGGTCAGAATGTAGATTAGAGGGTCGTGAAGTCGCTGTCCAAATTTCACGACGATCCAACGGTTAACGAAGGAGAATCGGTCGATCTTTCACAACAGCTCACAAGAACTCCGAAAATCCCTTTCACAGCAACTTCGGACACTTGGTTCTCTCTACTGGGTACTCCGATGCCAAATCCCTCCGGTCAGAATGTAGATTAGAGGGTCGTGAAGTCGTTGCCCAAATTTCACGACGATCCAACGGTTAACGAAGGAGAATCGGTCGGTCTTTCACAGCAGCTCACAAGAACTCCGAAAATCCCTTTCTCTTTTCTCTCTTCTTTGCTAAAGAAACAAATGGCTGCAAATGAGGGTGTTTAGGGTTTCCATCCCCTTTACATACATGCCAAAACACACCCTCATCTTACAAAATTGATAAACTGGCCCCTAGATTCCTGAACACGTACAAAACGACCCAAAAATTAACTCAACCCCAAAAGAGACAGTTAAATCACGTAAATTGGGAAACGGGGTGTTACAACTCTCCCCCACTTACCAGGATTTCGTCCTCGAAATCGATCAGACTTGGAAGAGTTCCGGATAATTCGATCTCATCTCAGCTTCCGGTTCCCATGTCCATTCTGATCCTTTTCGGTGTTCCCACTGAACTTTCATTAAGCTGATCTCCTTGTTTCGCAAGGATTTGGTCTTCCTTTCCAAGATTGCTATCGGTCTCTCAATATAATTCAACCGTTCGTCGACCTGTATGTCATCTATAGGGACATGCGCCGACTCGTCAGCTAAGCACTTCCTCAACTGAGATACGTGGAAGGTGTTGTGTATCAGACTGAGTTCCGGCGGAAGCTCCAGCCGATACGCAACCTTCCCAACCCGTGCTATCACCTTGAAAGGTCCGATAAACCTAGGGCCTAGCTTGCCCCTCTTCCGGAATCGGATCACCCCTTTCCAAGGTGATACCTTCAACAAAACATTATCTCCCACGTTGAACTCCAGATCCGACCTTCGCTTGTCGGCGTAACTCTTTTGACGACTCTGTGCGGTTCGTAGCCTATCCCGAATCATCTCAATACTTTCCGTCGTTTTCTGAACCACTTCTGTGCTGCTTAACTCCCGCTGGCCTACCTCTCCCCAACAGATAGGAGTCCTACATCTTCTCCCGTACAACATCTCATACGGAGGCATGCCAATACTGGCATGGAAACTGTTGTTGTATGAGAACTCAGCCAACGGTAAATACGTATCCCAGCTGCCCCCAAAATCCAAAACACAGGCTCTCAACATATCCTCAAGAGTCTGAATTGTTCTCTCGCTTTGCCCGTCCGTCTGTGGGTGAAAGGCTGTACTGAACTGAAGTCTCCTACCCAAATCTTCATGGAACTTCCCCCAAAACCGCGACGTAAACCGAACATCCCTGTCTGATATCACTGTTACCGGTACCCCATGCCTTGCTACAGTTTCACTGACATAGATGTCAGCTAACTTTTCTGCAGATGAACTTTCACGGATCGCGATAAAATGTGCACTCTTTGTCAGTCTATCTACAACCACCCAAATGGCATCATGATTCCTAGGTGTTCGAGGCAACTTGGTAATCAGATCCATTGTTATATGCTCCCACTTCCACTCTGTTATCTCTAATGAATGTAACTTCCCGTGCGGTCTCTGATGCTCTGCTTTGACCCTTAAACAAGTCAAACATTTCTCCACGTACTTAGCCACGTCCCTCTTCATCCCCGGCCACCAGTAGTCAGTCTTCAGATCTCTATACATCTTAGTAGCACCGGGATGGATAGAGAACCTTGACTTATGCGCCTCGTCCAGAAGTGTCTGCCTTGCCTCACACGATACTGGAACCCATACCCGACCGTACCGAGTCAATAGACCTCGACTGTCGGGCACTAACTGATCCACCTGTCCCTTTATCCGTTCCTTCTTCTGGTTCTCACCCTTGATCGCTTCCTCTTGAGACCTTCTTACCAAGTCGTGAAGCGACGTTGATACTGTTAGTCTCATCAACGGTACCCGAAGTAGAACACTACTCGCTCTTCTACTCAAGGCATCCGCTACGACATTTGCCTTCCCCGGGTGATAAAGAATCTCGCAATCATAATCCTTCACCACATCCAACCACCTCCGCTGTCTCATGTTCAAATTCTGTTGATCCATGAAATAACGAAGACTCTTGTGGTCCGTATAGATAGTACACTTCACCCCATACAGGTAGTGCCGCCATAACTTGAGAGCGAACACCACTGCCGCAAGCTCCAAATCGTGAGTCGGGTAATTCACCTCATGCGTCTTCAGTTGACGAGACGCATAGGCAATCACCCTTCCCCTCTGCATAAGAACGCAGCCTAGCCCGTGATAAGACGCATCACAGTAGACTGTTATGTCTTCAACTCCCTCCGGTAGTGTCAACACCGGAGCCTCGCATAACATTCTCCTTAAGGTTTCGAACGCTGTTTTCTGTTCCTCTCCCCAAACGAAACGTTCGTTCTTCCTCGTCAGCTTCGTCAACGGAACTGCTATCTTGGAGAAATCCTGGATGAACCGGCGGTAGTACCCGGCTAATCCAAGGAAACCCCTAATCTCAGTGGGAGTCTTCGGGGTTTCCCACTTCATCACTGCCTCCACCTTCGCTGGGTCTACCTTGATACCCTCTCGGTTCACAAGATGTCCAAGAAATTGAACCTCTTGTAACCAGAAATCACACTTGGAGAACTTTGCATATAACTGCTCCTTACGCAAAATCTCCAAAACCTCTCGTAGATGCTCCATATGATCCTCCTTCGACTTGGAGTAGATCAGTATATCGTCTATAAACACGATGACTGACCTATCCAACATCGGTCTGCAAACTCTATTCATAAGATCCATGAATGCCGCCGGTGCGTTCGTCAGTCCAAATGGCATCACGATGAACTCGAAATGCCCGTACCTGGTTCTGAACGCTGTCTTGTGAACATCCTCTTCCCTGACCTTCAACTGGTGGTACCCTGAGCGAAGATCTATCTTAGAGAACCAAACGGCTCCCTGAAGTTGATCGAAGAGATCGTCGATCCTCGACAACGGGTATCTGTTCTTCACCGTAAGCTTGTTAAGATCTCTATAGTCGATGCACATCCGCATCGACCCGTCCTTCTTTTTCACGAAAAGGATAGGGGCTCCCCAAGGTGAACTACTGGGGCGGATGAAACCCTTATCCAACAGTTCCTCCAGCTGCTTAGACAGTTCATGCATCTCCGGAGGTGCCAAACGGTAAGGAGCCTTTGCTACCGGTGCCGCCCCCGGAATCAAGTCTATTCGGAACTCCACTTGCCTCCCGGGAGGAATGCCAGGCAAGTCATCCGGGTAAACATCCGGAAACTCGCTGACCACTGGTACATCTGCCACTGTTCTCTTCTTTTTCTCCTCCCGTTCATCAACAATATACGCCAAGTAACTGCTACCACCATGGTGCACATATCTTCTATCTTTGGCCAAAGTGCACACCTTTGGTACCCCTTTTCTTCCTTCACTCGAGATAGTTAATTCTCCCCCACTTGGGGTTCGAATCACTACCTGCTGTTTTTCACAATCAATGCGCGCTCCATTCCGACTAAGCCAATCTATCCCAACTACTACATTTATTTCCCTCATCGCAATAGGAATAAGATCTATACTAAACTTCACTCCGGCTATCTCTATTACATTACCTTTATACACATCACTCACAAAACGAAACTCCTCGTCCGCTATTTCTACTTCTAGCGGACTCTCTAACTTGTCCTTTACAATAGCAAAGTCTTTACAAAACGATAAAGAAACAAAAGATTTAGTAGCTCCCGAGTCAAATAAGACAAGGGCAGGTGATGCATTAACAGGAAAAATACCTGTCACGACATCTGGCTCCTCCTTTGCTTCATCTACGGTCATCTGGAACACTCGCCCCCGAGTCCTGGGTGCGTCGTTCTTCTTTCCCAATCCACCCTCTAGCATCTTCACCGGTGCGGTTCCCGAGTTCTGGACCGACCCGGTATTCATTGGGCACTCGTCAGCAAAATGGCCCGGCTTGTAGCACTTAAAACATATCTTTGCGGTCGCCTTGCAGTCTCGACTGATATGACCCGGTTGCCCGCATTTGTAACAGGTTCCGGAGCCCATACGGCATTCTCCCGGATGCTGTCGTCCACACTTCCCACAGCGGGGATGCTCTCTCTTGAACTCTTTCTTTACCTCCGGTTTATGACTCCCAGTTTTGAACCTCTTAGTCTGCTGAGGTTGAGTCTGAACCGTTTCTGCCCTTCTTGTCTTTCTTTGGCTCTCTAATTCGAGCTCTCTAGCCCGAGCCGCCTCGTGCATCTGCTGAAAATCAGTGCACCTTGCCATAACAACAAATTCTCTAATCTCATGTTTCAAAACTCTCCCATATCTGTACATTTTGGCCTTTTCATTCCTGACATACTCAGGACAGAAAAGGGACCGCTCCAAAAACTTGTCAGTGATCTCGTTCACCGACTCTGTAGTTTGCTCCATAGATAGAAACTGATTTGTGAGTCTATCTACCTCAATTTGGGGCACATACTGTTCCATGAACAGTTCCTTGAACTGTTCCCAAGTCATGCTATCCACTTGTTCTGGCGTCCGAGCACGAACAATAAGGTTCCACCAGTCTTTCGTTGCCTTCCTCAGAAGGTTCGATGCGTAGCGAACCTTGACTTCCTCGGTACAAAAACTGGTGCGGAAAGCACCCTCCACCTCAGCTATCCAACGAGTGCTGGTTATGGGGTCCTTCTGCCCCTCAAACTGTGGCGGCTGACAGGCCGAGAAATCTCTGTAGCTTGTCCCCCGTGGTTGTACGCCTGACAAGCCCCCTGATCCACTGGCCCTGCTGGCCACAGCTGCCTCTACCTGACTACGAATTTCATTAGCCAGTTCCTGCTTTACCTGCTCAAAGAGACTTGGGAGTAACTCGTGAAGAACCTCCCCGACCTCAGCAGCGATCACACCTCTCAGATCAGGAATTTCCTGATCCTCTTCAATAATCGGTCTCTTGCCTTGCCTTCTAGTGTTCACCATTCTGATACATAAACATGATACTTTAGAATAATTCATCTACACCCCCCCCCCTGAGTAAACTCCTAGCATAGTCCAGAGGTCCTAGCTTAGTTGTCTTTCTTTCTAACATGCTCCTTAGAAACCGTCTGCTTATACTCTCTTAACAAAATCCCTTTCTAGCATGTTACTACCCAACCCTCAACCTTGTCTGGTTCATAGAATTCTTTTGCAACTATATCAAGTCCCGGCATGTACAATGTAATTGCAATGGTATGGGCCCTTATACCATTATAATTACACCCTCCATGTTTAGACTCAACACCGTCACTAAGGTTCCAATTCCCAGCTTAGTTGGTACCTTTAACATATATATCACAACATTTTCCATATCTACCACTTATCATATAAACATTATAATCATATTCTAATTCACATTATGCATCAACAAAACATACTTGAAATCATAACCTTGTCACATTGACCATATCTAGCATACATAAACATAATTACTCATCCAATACAGTTATAAAACTGGTCTTTCACAAAACTGAACATGCTTTATCATAAATCCTAATATGGAATAGTGTGCTCACCCCCGTCTTGATGCTCTGGACCGCAGCTCAGCCGTGAAAACTTTTTCTTTTAAAACACCCTTTCCTTATAAACCATTTTCTAACACGAAACAGCTTTTTTTTAAAGGTTACTTATTTGAAAACTTGAGCACTTGGGTTTAAGTTCAAACACTCACCACTTGTGAATGCCCGTATCCCTTAAACCAAGGCTCTGATACCAACTGTAACATCCCTTATCTTTAAAACACTCATTTATCGGAAAGTAACCTTAAAATACAGCGGAAGATTTGTAATTAAAACATTTAGATAAAATCCCATAATCTTATAGAAAAGAGTACAAGTTTGCAACTTAAAACCAATAAGTTTGAGACAAACAATATTCAACTGAAAAGCTTAGAGAATCCAAAACTATCATTCATCAAAAGAAAATATAAGCTGCTGAGCTGCCGCAAATCCAAAAGCTTCAAGCTGGAGCCTTTCCTTTATTCTTCGAAGATGTACCTGCCACTAAAAGATGAATAACAACGGGGTAAGCTTTCGCTTAGTGAGCACGCACCTATACCACATATCATCATGCATACATACTCGCATAAACATAGCAATCACATACATGTAACATCATTCCATTCCTTAAGGCACAAAGCCAATAAGGAAGATCATAACTAGACACTGGTACCAGGCCTCTTCATACATAACATATTCCCTAGGGGTATTACTACCACCATAGGTACTCTTTCATTTGGCAAAGCCAACATACACATAATCACACATGCAATCCAACTACATACACATAACTTACATAATATAGGTAGAGTACTCACCTGTCAAGATGTCAATTACCAAGTACTTCACAGTGTATAATAATCACCTCGTACCACCTATAACATTCATACATACACATATCATAACAAGCCCAAAAATGGAACTCTAATTCTATCCCAACTCTCATCCCGAAATGACATAGCTAGGATAGTCCAAATACCATAAAACTTTGCCAAACATCCCATTTCATACACCCCATTTCTATTGATTTCTAAACATAATACACATACCTTGCAATTCTAGACCGCGAACAACAATCCTCCTAGAACCTTTCACAACTTGAATCTTCCAAAATCACCAAATCTTTCGCCTGGAAAATACAGCAACTTCGGACACTTGGTTCTCTCTTCTGGGAACTCCGATGCCAAATCCCTCCGGTCAGAATGTAGATTAGAGGGTCGTGAAGTCGCTGTCTAAATTTCACGACGATCCAACGGTTAACGAAGGAGAATCGGTCGATCTTTCACAGCAGCTCACAAGAACTCCGAAAATCCCTTTCACAGCAACTTCGGACACTTGGTTCTCTCTACTGGGAACTCCGATGCCAAATCCCTCCGGTCAGAATGTAGATTAGAGTGTCGTGAAGTCGCTGCCCAAATTTCACGACGATCCAACGGTTAACGAAGGAGAATCGGTCGGTCTTTCACAGCAGCTCACAAGAACTCCGAAAATCCCTTTCTCTTTTCTCTCTTCTTTGCTAAAGAAACAAATGGGTGCAAATGAGGGTGTTTAGGGTTTCCATCCCCTTTACATACATGCCAAAACACACCCTCATCTTACAAAATTGATAAACTGGCCCCTAGATTCCTGAACACGTACATAACGACCCAAAAATTAACTCAACCCCAAAAGAGACAGTTAAATCACGTAAATTGGGAAACGGGGTGTTACACTTTCATCAGGCTTTCTGAATCTGTTAGAAGCTTCCACATAAACCATCTGAACTCTTTCATCCAAAAATCCATCAATAAAATTCTCAATTATTACTGAGTTATCTTCTTCGCAGTAGATATTCTCATATGTTTCTTCTAGAAAGATATCTTTAAAGAAATGATTAGCCAGAGGAGTATCACTCTGACTGATAATGAAATCACATAAAGGCTCTTTTAACACTGGTAATTCAATCCTAGGAATCACAATGGGTCTTCTGTACACATACTCCAAGGGCATGAAGTAGTTTTCAACTCTTTCAAATTCTCCACTTAGAACATTTAACTCATCTAGAAAATGAAGTTCAAAATTATCTTGAAAACTACTTGTGTATCCAACTGAATGATCCTCTTCTCCCAACAAATCAATAGGTCTCACTGTCTTCATAATTCTTTGAATTTTCTGAACATTAAGTGCTCTGACCAACTCACCATGCATTCTTCTTATCAGAATTTCATTCAGTCTTCTCTCTTCTAACTCAGAATTTAGAAGTTCACCACTGACATAAGGAACTATCTCTTTACAAGTGTTTACTTCAGAACTTTCAGTCAAACTTTCTTCAGAAATATCTGCCATACTGATCTCACAATCTTCTTCAGAAGAATCTGTCATTACTTCTTCTGTCATAGCATTCTGATCTGTCATTACTGCCTCATATGATCCAAAAATACTTGCTGACTTACCATTCTAAACTTCCATGACAACATCAACATCTGCCATAAGAACTTCAGTTTCATCAGAATTTACCTCCATTTCAGTATTCAAATCCAGTTCCTCTGTTTTATCAGTAACACTTTCAGAAGAGTTATCTTTTACCATGTAGAATCCAGATCCGTGCAACAGTTTTAGAAATCGAAATAGTAAAGCAATAAGAATATGATTTCAATACGTCATCCCTTTCATTAACTTTCAGAGAGAACTTACAATATGAATTAGAAAGCTAAGTGATGATTAGCTTGTTTTTCCAAGATAATCAACATTAAATATGATGGGCCCGTGGTTAACAAGCCCACGGCCCGTTCACTAATAGGCTCTAGTTTAATCAAATACAGTTTAACCCTTGAACTTTAAATCAACATTAAAACATGCTCTAACAATCTCCCCCTTTGATTTGAAGTTCGAGTTCGCGCTCTAGCTCTTGCCAGTTGAATACGTATCGTTTGCGCAACGCGAAGTGAACCTCAAATAATCTGATTGCACGGCGATAGTCGATGCGGTCTTCTATCATTTCCAAAGCTTCCCGAGCAGTTGTTTCATTCGGATTCGGGACATATGAATGCTTTGGATTCTCAGACTCGTGCTGCATAATTTTTCGAAGAGCATCTCTGACCTTTAGAAGCGTGCCGTCACAAAATCTGTCTACCTGACTGAAACGCATAAACTTCTTTTCGTTCTTTTCGTTGTTGTAGACTATCCCGAATTCAGGTTGTAGAAGAAGAGAGTTCTCGGGATACATCTTCAGCTCAGGAGCTTTCAGATTTGGTTTTATCAGATTAACTTTCTTTGCCCTGTTCTCGACAGGCATTTGAAAATCCGTTAGGTATGACATCATGATAGTACGGACCAGGTGTCGACGAACAGCTTCGAGGGCCTTTGTAATCTCTAGCGGTCGGATGGTTCTTGAACGTAAGTCTTTCAGTAATACCAGAAAGTCTAGCGGTCGGAGGTTCTTGAAGTCGGCTTCAGAGAATCTCCATTCATTACCATCTTTGCGGCGAACGATGAAGACTGGATAGACGATCCTCATGATGCGGCGTGAATGGATGTTAAGAACCTCTGTGATCTGATGCTTTGTTCTGACTTAACTGGCTGGAAGACACCGCTGCATTGCAAGTATATAATGCCGTCGGTATTCGGGGTTGAGGTTGTAAATACCAAGGCAAAAGGTCGGCTCGATCGGGCAAAGCTTGTGGACGAACAACTTCTTCAAAGATTCCTCCAGATGAGGGATAAGTACCATGATCTTCTCCCAACGGATTTGTTGCTGTTGAGGAGGGGGAGGAAGATCAGAAGCTGTCGTGGGAGGAGCAGTTGTCGGAAGATCGGAAGTAGTAGACTCGGGTCTTGTTGATGACGTTCCGGCGGGTTGAGCATAGTGAACAGGAGATGCTCCATATAAGCTTTGGAGCAGGAACTGATCGTAATCAACATTGTCGTCCTCATCAGTGGGGAAGACCAAATTTACCTGGAGATTTACGGCACTGGCGGCTTTTTCGTGCCGTGCATCTTCGGTCTCCGGGTTGGCTTCACAATTGGATCTATCATGTCCAGTATCGGTCTGTCTGACGAGTCAAAGTCGACCAGTTCCTGTGTTGAACCCTCGGGCTTTTCAACCGTCGGGTCTTCTTCATCTGAAATTTCCATATCTATGACCATATTCTCTAGTGGCAACTCGGCTTCATGTGTTTTTGATGTAGTTGTCGCAGTTGGGGTTTCCTGTGGAACCACTGTTGTAGCTTCGGCAGTCATGATCATCCTGGTCATCGTGCCTGCGTTTGAGACCACCGGCTTGACTCTTACAAGTGTATTCGAGTGAACGGACCCTCTCAGACAGCGTGGTTAACGCTTTGTTGTGGTTCTCGAGGGTCGAGTCAATGGAGTCGAGGCACGAGATAATAGATGAAGATGGAGCGGTGACCTGTGATCGGAGAACAGAGATCATGTCTGCTTCGGTAGAGGCGGTGGAGTTGGATTCCTGGAGCAGTTGGGCCAAGAGCATCGTCTTTAGAGTGTCCACCGAATATGTAGGTTGCGGTTTTATCGGTGGAGGCACAAAGGCGGTTTCAGTTTCAACGAGGTGGCCCTTTCTCCTGATAGCACGCATCGCTTTGCCAAGTTCAGCGGCTACATGTTGTTGCATCTGCTGCTCCATAACTTGCTGGACAGCCTTAAGGGTGCTGTCCAGAGACCCTTTTGACACAAAGTCGGGTAAAGTAGAGCCAGGATCACTTAGATTGCCCGTTGAGACATCCGATATAGAGGCAGAGCCACCTACGTTCACAGTTGGCAAAGGGTAGCTATGGTTGGTAGGATTTCCCGCCGATCCTTGTGTTTCACCTAGAGGTGAAGACACTACAGCGGTTCCGGTTGAGTCACGAAGAGTCTCGACTTGGTGTTGCTCAGTTTCGACTGTCCTAGCCAAAGAATTTTCAATATCAAGAGGTGCTAGACTCGATTGTGCACGAAAGGAAGTTGAGACCGGGGGAGGCTGATCTCTTGTTTCAACACCGGAGCCCTCCAAATGAGGGACCAGTGGAAGTGGTGCTAAGTCCCCGTGTATGACTGAAACACCTGTCTTTTGAGAGACGGATGAGTGGATAAGGGGGTCGTGCAATTGCTCCGCTGGGTGGACGAAGGCTTCTTCAATACCCTGTCCCAACTCATGAGACAGGATAGCAGATGTGGCTACCCGGCTGTCACTCGGTTCGATTCGCTCAGGAGCCTCGTTATCTTTACGGCTCAATGTTTCCTGGTTCAACTTTGAACGCAGTTCTCTCCGGCTCGCATGTCCTAACTCCTCTACTTGTTCTCCCTCAGATGTCCTAATAGGGTCGGTTCCAGTATGTGGAGGTGAGTCAAGTGGAATTCCAATGTGGAAATCAGGGTTGGGTCCGATTCCGTGAGGTATTTGTCTCATGTGGACGGTTCGGTCGGTATCGGAGTCAGTGGAGTCAGATTCCACGTCTTCAACATGTGGAATGGGAGAATGGGGTTCGGTGATATATGGCTCGGTCAAGTGGTGTAATCTCGGTCTAGATGATGGATCGGTTTGGGCTGAGCTGGAATCGGGTTGCGATTCCACTGCACCAACTGCTCTCGTTTCCCTTCCTCTCACAACTAACGTTCCCCACCCGATAGCACCTGCTTGTCGGGCCCTTCCACCTCTTACTCTCGGACCCTCGCGTCTCTCGGGTCTAAGTCACTGGGCAGGTCCCTCCGGCGCTGGCTGGACCATGGGATTACCTAACGCTTCCCTATATGCTACTTCCCCTGGTGCAATGGGATCGGCGATGGCTAGTAGTGGTTCAGGGATGGGCATGGCTACCGCATCAGATGGATTGCGGATAACCATGAACTGTAAGTGGTGATGGGGACATACCGGATGGTTCAGGCGACGACGAATGGCAGGATTCGCGTCCATGTGTGGACGCACCACAAGCGAAAGGAAACGCGGATACGGAAGGAATTTCTTTTGTTTTGAACCTCCGATGTGGCGAATGGCGGTGACGAGCTCCCTCCAAATGATCATTGCGAAGTCGATGTGGCGGTTGTAGCACACAGCATGAACAAGGCGAAGGAAGTCGCGGGTGCACTGATCAATGCCTCTCCATCGCGAAGAAAGACATCGGTTGAGGATTGTAAAGAGGGTGTACCATATCGGAACGAGGTACTTCTGGTTGAATGCGGACGACCGGTTTAGGTCATGGTTGTAGCCAAGTGCGCGGATTTGAGCACAAAGAGTGTCATCATTTACGGCAGGATCGTACCATGCATGATTGTTGGCGGTGGCCTCCGGAAGAAATAGAAGGCGGTGGAATGAGTCCGGTGTGAGCATGAAAGGTTGGTTATCGATCTGAGCGGTGATCGATTGCGAGTTACCGGCTGTGACAACGCAGGCGATGAGCCATACCTGTATTACGTACAGGACTGGGACGTCGGCTGTGCGGGTAAGGGCCTCACGGAGAGGGTGATTCATAAGGATTTCCAGAAGTACCTGATGGAGTGGTTGGGGCCTGAATAGTGTCGGGTCTAGGTGGTGATTATTGGCCTCCAGTTCAGTGCCATAGTCAGGATCAACCAAGGCATTATCTGCTTCATCGTCAATAATGTCCTCCTCTTGAGGTATTTGCTCTTGAGGAGGCGGTTGTGGTTCTCCTTGTTGTTCGGGAAGGGGTTGTTGATGATCCGCCATATGTAATCTGTAAAATAACAGAAAAGTTAGTAAATAAGGCGGACGAATAGGTTTTGGCGCGTACCTTTGCTGTGATTGGCTCAATCTGAGACAGATCGAGGACTGGCAGTTACAAAACAGGTACTGAAATGGCAACAGGGGTATCCGGACAAAAATGGGGAAGCCAAGTTTTCTGGACCGAGTTGTTTCCGGAGAACACATGGGTCCGGATGTTGGAGGTATCCGGTTGAAAAAAGGGTGTTTCCGGATAAAGTGGAGACTCCGGACAAGGGAGTCCGGGTGTCAGGGGTTTCCGAGTACACACTTTTTTCCGGAGAACATTAGAGTCCGGACACCAAACCACCCGGTAGTTGAACGTACCGGAAACCCTAAGGTTTCCGGACAACTAGGTCTCCGGGTGATGGTAGTGTCCGGTTGAATCACCATGCGCTTGAAGGTGTCCGAACACGATGAATTTGTCCGGACGAAGACTGAGTCGTTCGATGTGTCAAATAAGAGATCCCAATCATTTGTACGGGTTACTGAGAGTCGAATAGCACCTTATGGGAGCATTGACAACTCGCAAATCACACCCAGTGGTCCTAAGTGACGAGAAACCCTTAAGAGGTCTCGGTGTGTGCTGCGATGTGTGCAAAAATGGTTGAAATGTGAACGAGAGGGAGAAACTAGTAACATACCTCAAGATTGGGACTAAGAACACTGTGAAACGTCGGTACGAGAGGTGTCCGTGTGCGAGAGAGAGAGACAAGAGCTTTGGAGTTTTTGTCGCGAATTTCTGGATAACTAAAAATGGAGTCCGGGTGCGTATATATACGCGGGTAGAGTCCGGGTTCGTACTCGACCCGGATAGCTACCCGTTCTGGATTATGTCCGGATACCATAGGTGTCCTGGTGCGAGAGTTGTCCGGTTGTTGGAGTTGTCCGGATGCGAGAGTTGTCCGGATAACTCTGAGTAGACTTGTTCCGTGAATATTTTCAGGAACCTGAACCGGAAGAGAACGTTCGCTCGCTCCCCCTCTAGCTGAGCATGGGGTGTTATCGCTCCCCCTCAGATAGTGCAGTAGTGTGTAGTGGAGGAGTCCGACACACAAAAACTTTTAGACTTTTCAAGAAAAAAACTTGTGTCGCTCCCCCTCAAACGACGACCATAACATGCACACAGGAGTGCCCACACACACAAAAACTTTTGACATTTATGAGAAAAATTGTGTGTGACGCTCCCCCTCAAAGTATGAGAAAGCTTACCTGATACCGCAAGGTGCTCCCCCTGAACACAAGAACTTATGGTGAAAGCACAAAGATAGTGAACGGAAATCAGCCGACATTATGAAATAAGAGAAACACACGAAGAAAGAAAAATACACGAAATCTACCTAATAAATACAGAGACAATGCTCTAAATGTGTAGCTAAGACAAGTAGAATACATGTGCGAGAAAGTGTATGCTCAGTCATCAGGAGTGAGAACACCGGATGATGAGTATACAGTTGCTCGCAGATGTATGGAACTTGTAAGAGGGCACACATTCAGATTAAGTCTTCAGATTTAGCATACCTAGCTTGAACACAAGAGTTTTAAAACACTTTTCGTCCAAGGCTTTGGTAAACAGGTCTGCTAACTGATGCTCTGTATTTACGAAGTAGAGTTCGACTGTACCTCTTTCGACGTGATCCTTAATGAAATGATATCGAACGTCGATGTGCTTTGTCTTGGTGTGTGGGACCGGGTTGCTGGATATGGCAATCGCGCTCTTAGAGTCACAGTAGATCAGGACTTTGACATACGTGAATCCGTAATCTTTGAGTTGAGTCCGCATCCAGATGACTTGGGAACAGCAACTTGCAGCAGCCACATACTCCGCCTCGGCTGTAGATGTGGAAACGCGTTGTTGTTTCTTCTAAGCCCAACTTACCAGGCTATCTCCCATGAACTGAATGTGTCTTGAGGTGCTCTTGCAGTCCAACATGCATCCCGCGTGATCCGCGTCAGAATAAGCGGTTAAACCAAAACCTGTCTTTTTCGGGTACCATAGACCAAGATCAGCAGTACCACGTAAATAACGAAAAATGCGTTTAACGACAGTTAAATGAGACTCTTTAGGATTTGATTGATAACGGGCGCAAAGAAATGTTGAAAACATAATGTCCGGTCTACTGGCAGTAAAGTACATCAAAGAACCAATCATTCCCCGATACAATTTGGCGTTGACAGCCTTTCCGTTAAGATCGGCGTCAAGCTTTGTATTGGTTGCCATGGGAGTTTTTGTTGGTGAGGACTGGTCCAATTGGAATTTTCGAAGAAATCCCGAATGTATTTGGACTGGTTAATGAAAATTCCGGTCGACAGTTGTTTAACTTGAAGACCAAGGAAAAAATTCATCTCACAAAGCATACTCATTTTCAAAAAAATTCCCATGAGAATGGCAAAGTTCTTTGCGTATAATGGATTAGTAAAACCGAAAATGATGTCATCGACATATACCTGGACTAGAATGACGTGACCCTTTTCGTTCTTGATAAATAGAGTAGAATCAATTGTACCTCGTGTAAAGTCGGATTCTAACAGGAATTTTGAAAGGGTGTTGTACCATGCTCGCGGAGCTTGCTTCAAGCCATAGAGTGCCTTGTCTAAGATGTAGACATGATCAGGCTTAGAATCATCCACAAATCCGTCTGGTTGCGACACATAAACTTCTTTTTAGAGGTCGCCGTAAAGAAAGGCAGTCTTCACATCCATTTGGAAAACGGTGAAATTCTTGTGCGCTGCATAAGCGAGAAACATACGGATTGCTTCGATGCGTGCGACCGGAGCATAGGTCTCATCATAGTCGATCCCCTCTTGTTGTCGGTATCCTTTAGCCACGAGACGCGCCTTGTTGCGAACAACGATGACGTCTTCGTCCTTCTTGTTTTTGAAGATCCATTTGGTGCCGATGACCGTCTTGTGCTTGGGACGTGGAACCAGTCGCCATACCTTTAGAGCTTCAAATTGATTCAGCTCCTCTTGCATGGCTATGATCCAGTCCGGATCTTCGAGCGCTTCACGTACGTTCGTCGGCTCGATCTTGCTTAAGAAGCCGGAAAATAGGCAGAAGTTGGCGGAAGCACCTCTTGTACGTACAGGAGTGGAAGGATCACCAATTATCTGATGGAGGGGATGTGCCTTTGTCCATTTGGTGGAGTGTGGAAGCGGCTGTTGGGTGGAATGTGATGCGTCCGGATCCACGTATGAGCCAGATGGAAGGTCTTGAACTTGTTCAAGAGTAGCAGGCGAGGTCCTTGGAGGTAGTGGGGGAGGATTCGTCGATGGGTGCGCGACTTCTGGTTTCGAGGATTTCAGAGGTTGAGCGTCGGTTGTGGCAGATGACGAATCCGTACGAGCGATCTCCGAGATGATAGGTTCCTCTAGGCCTGTGACAGTACCAGATGATGACTGTTGATCTGTCTCTACTGATGTTGATGGCGTATTCGTAGATGGGGGCGGACCAGATTTAACAGTCGAATCCTCATTGCGAGCAGCTTTAAGTCGCAGTTGCGCTGAGACAGGAACAAAATTGTTAAGGATGTCATCATAAAAATATTGAAACAGTAAATATAAATCAGAAGAGTCTGCATTTGATGAAGATGCATGATTCGGATTTACTGTTGCTTGTGCAGATCCCAAACTCGAAGGTCCGGAAGCTAGCACGCCAGTAAAACCGGGTTCTGAACTGAGTTGTTCAAATGCCAAATCTGCGGCTTCGTCGAATGTCATGTTTATGCTTTCAACAACGGATTTGGTCCGTTTGTTGTAAACGCGATACGCCTTAGCCTGCATTGAGTATCCGATAAACACTGATGCGTCCGCTTTGGGGCTGAATTTCCCGAGATCATCCTTGTCATTCAGCACGTAGCACGAGCAGCCGAAAGCGTGAAAGTAGCTGACGGTTGGAATGTGATTATTCATGATCTCGTACGACGTCTTATTGAACCTCTTGAGAAGGATAGAGCGGTTCCGAGTGTAGCATGCCGTAGACACCGCTTCAGTCCAGAGGTATAGCGGCAGATTCGCTTAGGAAAGCATCGTGCGTGCAACTTCAACGAGGGTACGGTTCCTTCATTCCACTACTCCGTTTTGTTGAGGAGTGTGGGCCACTGAGAAGGTGTGGGAGATGCCGACTGACGTTAGATAGGCATCCATCTTCTGATTCCTGAACTCCATTCCGTTGTCGGTTCTGATGGACTGAACAGGTTGAAGCTTGTTCTTCTGGACAGTCTTCAGATGATCAATGATGAGCTCCGGAGTTTCGTCCTTCGAGCGTAGGAACCTCACCCAAGTGTAGCGCGAGTAGTCTTCCACCATCACCAGCATGTATTTGCGTTTAATGATGCTTGGAACACGCATTGGACCGTACAAATCCATGTGAATGAGTTTGAGGATCCGGGACGTGCTCGGAGTTGCCTTCGGCGGATGTGATGCACGCTTCATCTTTCCCTTTTCGCATGCTCCACAGAGACGATCCTTCACGAACGGAAGGTGGGGCACGCCTCTGACGTGTTTGCCTAGTACCAGCTTATCGATACTTCTGAAGTTGAGGTGCGAAAGACATCTATGCCAGATCCAGACTTGATCGGAGTCGGCTTTTGACAAGAGGCAAACAGGTTTGTCGGTTTTGATTGCTGCGAGGTTAATGGTGTAGAGATTGGTCTTTCGAGTCCCAACCAGTAGTTCCTCATCGTCGTTGTTGAGGATTCTACACCTTGTGGCTTTGAAGCTGACCTCGAGATCCTTGTCGCTGAACTGACCGATGCTGAAGAGATTATGTCCTAATCCCGCGACGTGGGACAACTTCTTGATCGTGATCTTGTCTTGGACGATGTCGCCATAGCCCACGATTGGCGATTTCTCATTATTTCCAAATCTAACGTTGCCGCAGTATTCTTCTTTGTAATTCGTGAGAAGCTCCCTCCTTCCGGTCATGTGCTTGGAGCATCCAGAGTCTAAGTACCATACATGACCGTTCTGCAAAACAAGATTAATGTTGTTTAGGTACCCAAATTTGTTTGGGTCCTGGAGGGTTAGGTTTGGCACCGGTTGGGAAAGCATGCGTTATCCCAGCTTTCCCTTTAGGTGTAGGATTTACACCGGTAGAGGGAACTGGTTTTGGCACTTGTTTCCTCCTCGGTGCAGAAGTTACACCTTTAGGGGGAAACGAATTTGCTTTCCACCTGAGTGCTGGTTTAACCCCAGTAGGAGCACCTTATTTAGGAATGGGGTGAGTCTCCCGCTGTGGTTTAACCTCTTGATTGGTACCCCTTTTGGAATGGTGTGGTTGTTTGTTATTATGGGGTTTGCGCTTATGAAATAGGTTACCAACAAAGTAACTGTTGGTCCCATTTTGGAACAGACAAACAATAGAAGATAAAATCCATAGAGAAAGTAGAGATAAGATAGAAATTAAGAACAATACTCATAGAAATCTTATCTCATATTCATTGATTCAAGGTATGGAGGGGGAGATTGGAAGAACACCACACTAAACGTGAAATCGACTCTCATAAGAAACTAGTATGTGTGTGTTAATTGTGAACTCTCCAGATTTCTCACTTAACCTAAAAAGCCTATGGACACCTTTATATAGGGCCCATTTTACACAAAAGGCTTAAGCTCATAAGGCTAATTACAAAGATAACATAAATCTAATTATAAAGCCCATACAATAATTTCTTTATAAAACATTCATATAAATTAGGGGCTAATTAAAGCTAACAATCTCCCCCTAATGTTTATAAAGAAAGCATCATCTTATAGTCTCCCCCTTTCTTTCTTTATAACCTTTGGTTTTTCGTTCATCATGTCTTCAAAGCATCACGAGCTCCCCCTCAAATGTAGGCTCATCTTCTTGAAAGACCGAGACAAATAACACATTATGTCCAACTTTCATGTCTCAACTTCACCACTATTTTTTACCATCATAGAGACTGATTGAAAGAAAACATAAAACATGTATAATGAACTCCAGCCTCTTAGCATTCCAACGAGCTATGATTCATCCATTTTGGATGAAAAACGAGTGAGTTATGTAAGTTTTCCTTCAGCTGCGCAGAACGGTCATAAAACAGAAAATTTGACTCTAAAAGATCCCGTTGAGTAAACATTCAGTACGGAGCTTTAAACATGAATAACACAGGAGGGAGTGACAATACATATGTCACAATAGCATCATGAAACCGTGAAGAACCGTCGAGAGAACGCCGTTCTTGAAAGCGGAAAGAGCACGAGTGAAATGCAATGCTTTCGGTCCAGCAAGAGTCCATTGACTTTGACACAGATTCTGGCCATTAAGAACACTGATTCAGACCAAACTCAAAACTTGAAAAAGTTTTACCTGTGTCTTAGGAATTCAACGCAACTAGACTCATGCGAATCGGAGCACCGAGTAAGAAGTTGTGCGCGTGTTTCTGAAACAGCGCAAAGCTGTCAGTAAATCCAAAAATTTCGGGCTCTGGGCTTTGGATTTATCATGACCCCTGGACCATCAGCTTCTGAAAATCATGCTCTGAAATACCTCTGGTCCCCTCTGGTCATTGAGAAAAAAAATTGGTCTACAGAGTCTCTGTTGCATTCCTTCTGATGAAACCTCTGATGAACCTCTGTCGCAACCTCTGTCGCAATCTCCGTGGTGCAGCCTGATCGACAGAACAACTCTGTCGTAACCTCTGCGATCAACAGCTTTACAGAGGCTTTGTGATTGCGAATGAATAGCCTCTGTAGTTTGATCAAAGCTTCTGGACTGTTATGAACAGACTCTACTCAGTATCCTCTGCACAATATCTACACAACTCTAGGATCTGCACAATAACAATGTATAGCATCAGCTTCTGCATAGATCGTAGAGGCTTCTGTGAATGCTTCTGCAATTATTGTATGTGTTGCCCACTACTTAAACATAGCAGCTTTCTGCAGATATTGACAGCAGCAAATTTCAGTTGCACGACATCGAATGGACAGCTTGATCGAGCACAAAGACTCTGGACAACCTCTGTAGTAGCTCTATGCAATTTGTGGACACCTTGGAATCTAACACTGCTTTGAAGCCACAGAAGCTCTGTGCTTATGCATAGAGGCTCTGTGTGAGCTCTAATTGATCTTCTGTGCACCTCTGTGCATCTTGACAGCTTCTGCAAATTCTGCGCAGGCTTCTGAATTACTTCTGGGCTTGTCCTTAATTAGATAATCAATTGGCAGAAGATTGCTTTGCTTGCTGTTTGATCTAAAATTTTGCACAGATTTTGATCTGCAAGGCTGCACATATTGAGCTTGAAATCTGGATGGCCCATAATCTGCTGCACTTTGAATTCTTCTGCTGCAGTTTTCAAAAAGATAACACATTGCAGCAGCTTCTGCATGTCTGAATAGCCTTTGACAGCACATTTCGAGAATCTCAAACAGTAGTTTAATTCTACTGCGCATCGCAAACAGCATAAAAAAAACTTTTTAGACAGATCTGGACTGTTTGACAGCAACAGATTTCAGCTTTGACAGCAACGATTTTCATCTTTGCAGCAACGAATTTCAGCTTTCACAGCAAGTATTTGACAGCAAACTTTTGACAACAAGTATTTGACAGCAGCTTGCTGAATTTTACAACTTTCTGTGGACAGCACTAAGTTGTTTGACAGCAACAAACAACCCCTAATTTGACAGCAAATTGGCTTTGACAACAACCATTTTGACAGCAGTTTTGACAGCAACTTGTTTTTTACAGCAAACTCATTTTGACAGCAGTTTTGACAGCAACATGTTTTTGACAGCAACTTCAATTTTCTGCTTGGAAAGAAGCTATTTGACAGCCCCAAACAACCATGACAGCTTGTTGTTTTGAACCACACAGCAGCAAAAATAGTTATGACAACAAACAGCACCAAACAACATGTTGTTTTCTGTTTTAGAACTTAACAAACAACAACAGATTGTTGTTGGTTTCCAAGTTTCACAAAGCGATAGTTTGGTGTGGAAAGTAAGACGATCTCCAAAACACTTTTAGAACGACGAGTGCAAATACTCAGATCTCTAATTGATCAGGTCATAAAACTGATTAGAAGCACTCAAAGTCATAAAAACCTTTCAGATCAGACTTTGAACATGTACACCAAATCTTTCTCAAACAACTTTCTCAAGACCCAAATGATTTTGTTTTTCATTTAAATGATTATGAGTGGCGGAAGATAAACAAAATCTGAGTAAAAGAGAGTCCAATCTTGGATTTAAATAAATGTCAGATCAAAGATCAACAACCTTACTACCAAGATGCCAAAACAAAAATGCTATGGACTTAATCACACACAAGGATGAGATCATAGATCAACCATCTACTTAGTGCTTTCAAATATTAGACCAATGAATGAGAAAGAATCAAAACACACACATGAAGTATATCAGATCAGATTTGAACCAAATAGAGTCAAATCTTCACTTAGGCATTTTATCAAACATGTGGTGTGCAGAATCAGATTTTGTGATGAAACAATGATATTTTCTATGAAAGATCATCCAAATCTCATCTAAATGAAGAAATGGGTTTCTAATAAGCACAAAAACAGAAAATAAACCATTAGAATGATATTTGTGTTTAGGCTCATGTGATTGAAACAATCTAAGCACCAAAACAACAAATAAATCATCTAATAACTTCTATTGTTGCCATAGATGACCGATTTTGAAGAAAAGTTTCTTCAATCGGCTCTGATACCAATTGTTGGTCCCATTTTGGAACAGACAAACAATAGAAGATAAAATCCATAGAGAAAGTAGAGATAAGATAGAAATTAAGAACAATACTCATAGAAATCTTATCTCATATTCATTGATTCAAGGTATGGAGGGGGAGATTGGAAGAACATCACACTAAACGTGAAATCGACTCTCATAAGAAACTAGTCTGTGTGTGTTAATTGTGAACTCTCCAGATTTCTCACTTAACCTAAAAAGCCTATGGACACCTTTATATAGGGCCCATTTACACAAAAGGCTTAAGCTCATAAGGCTAATTACAAAGATAACATAAATCTAATTATAAAGCCCATACAATAATTTCTTTATAAAACTTTCATATAAATTAGGGGCTAATTAAAGCTAACAGTAAGGCGTATACCAATCATTATTGCGAATATCATCAAAATCATTCCAACCACAATTAGAACAACATAAACAATCATGCGATAACTGAATCAATTGATTAAGTGAGTCAACTTTAACGGGAAAAGAAACATCAAAATGGTTCCAATGATTCCATGCATAATTGATTTTGTCTACTCTAGAATTAAAAACAGGTGGGGAAGACTTTGACGCATCCTTCTTGACAGATTCCCTCTTTAGCCACTTCGGTGTTTCTTTGTTAGCGCGACCATTTTGATCTGAAACAGCACGGACATTATGATCAGTGACCTTTGAGGAAACAGGGATCTTAGTGGTCCGTCGTTCGGTCTTTTGCTTCGGCTATGATTGTTTTGAGAAGGTGAAGCATTTTTAAGAATCCTAATCACAGGCGGAGTCTTTGATTTAGGACAGTCGCCCTTCAGAAAATTGACCGGACGATTAACCACTGGAGACAGGAAATCAGGTTGACTCGGAGAAATAGTAGTGTTGGCAGTCAATGGTCCGGTCGCTTGGCTCGGCTGTTATTGCCTTTTGGGAACAGGTTTCGAGGTTGGTTTTGACTGACAAATTTTGATCACAGCTGTGGCCTTTGTTTGAGAGCAACTCTCTTTCAAAATATTAACCGGAAGATTGACCACGGGGAATAAAAAATCAGTGTGACTTGGAAGAGGTTTGTCGAAGGAAAACGAATCAAACTCTTCTTCACTGTTACCTTCGGAGTTCATATACTCTAAAAAATCTATCTTGGGAGTTCACATTCATCTTGAGAAACTTGACTTCCTTGAGTCGAGACATTTCCTATGAAAGCTTTACACGAGGATGTGTCAGATGAGATGGAGGAAGGATCAGGTGAAATCTGTTTTTGAGTTTGGAGAAGGTCAATCTGCTCTAGGAGTTGACTATTTCTTAGGTGCTCCTTCATCGTTTCTCTTGTCATTGCAGACAGTCTCGATGAAAGCTTATTGATTTCACACTGAAGAGTTTCCTTTTCTTCATTTGACACACCTTCGGTTTTCTAAGATTTAAGTTTCTCAAGCTCAGACATTAGCGCTTACTTTTCCATTTGAAAAACTGACCTTTCTTTCTCGAATGACTCCTCCAAATCGACTATCTTTGCTTCCAAGATGAGAGGGGGAACATAGAGTTTAAACTCATCCGTCTCAATCTTGGTTGCAGGTGCTTGGTCCTCATCCTTTTTGGAGGAATCCTTGGAACTAGCTACCTTGTAGGAGTCGAAGTAGTCATTGGAAATGTACTTTTTGTCCTTTTGATACGAGTAGTTAAGCGGTTCATAACAAAATGGATGTTCAATTCCTTGTTTTTTGTGTGCGTTTATGTTCCTCGGTTTCCTCCTCCTTTTCTGGTTTAAGAGGACCAGTCCATTGAATTGCGTACTCTGGGTACTTTTTATCTAACCCAAAGCAAGCAAAATCATACAAGGTTGGAACTTGATATCTTCCCTTTTTTAAGTAGTATGGGTTATCGTATCCGATTCCCCACTCTTTGTTGAAGTACGTGAACTCTTTGGGTTTGTTCAAAAAAATAGTTTGATCAGTTTGCCCCCTTTTGTGGAGTTTGGTTTCAAGTTCAAGAATTTTAGCGACAAACTCCTTATGCTGAATTTGATGAGAAGAACATTGGTAAATAATTTCCTTTTTCTCATTCATGCACTGATCAAACTTATGCTGAAGATCAGATAATCTGGCCCTTAAATCTTTAGGTGCTAATGACAGATTTTTGCATTTATCAGTTAAATTAGCACAATCAGATTTATATTTCTCTGGTGTTCGCTTTTGAACATCAAGCTTTTCATTTAGTGACCTAATTTCAAGCTTTTGTTGTTTAGTGGTGGCTTGGAAGGAATTTGCCTGATTGGTCAATGCTTGCATTTTATTCAAAAACTTAGGTTGGCAAGAATCACATACCTGACTTGTAGAAGCTGTTTCTTCTTCGGTGGAGGAGTGATATCCCATGAAGGCATCAGCAACATCAAAATTGTCTTCATCATCCGATCTTTCCAGCCAGTAATCGTTCTCGACGAACATTGCTTCTCCAGCCTCTTTCTGACGAGACAAGGCGAGTTTGGCCTCGTAGTAGTGAGAGTTCTTAACAGTAGGCTGGCGGAAATCCTTTGCAAAATGGCCAAGTTTCCCGCAGTTGTAGCACTTTACGGGTTCATCTTTCTTCTTCCCTTCTTCTTTCTCTTTCTTTCCCTTCTTCTCAGACTTGTCGTGCTCGCTGACTTTCTTCTTCCTTCGTAACGATCTTTATAGTCATGGCACTTGTTGGAGGAGGTGGAGTAGCGCTGACTATTAGAAGTAGGCTTCTTGTAGTACCTTTGCTGTTCAAAGGACTTGGTAAGCAAAGCTATGGCCTTTTTGAATTCTGAAACGGCTTCATCATCAAAATCGTTGTCTTCCTTACCTTCAGCCTCTGATTCAGAGGAACTCTGCTTTGGATCACGCCTAGAGTGACTTCCCGATGATTTTCCTTGCTTGGAGGGAATGAGAGCAATGGGATCGGCAGATGACCTTGGTTCAGACTTATTCGCGCCTAGGAGCTCATTCACTTCATCTTCGTCTTGAAGAAGTGTCTCATACAGTTCATTGATGCTGATATTCTCAATCAAATTGTTGTGCTTGACGTGAGAGACCTTCCTTTCAGGTAGTAGGTTGTTGAGAAATTTGAGTGTGTTTTCTGTATTAGAACGGACAATCTTGTTCTTGTTCAGTTCATTCAGAAGTAGGCAGAACCATTCATAGGCCTGGGTAAGAGACTCGCCGGGGCGCTGCTTGAAGCCATCGAACTTTGTTACGGCACTGTTTATCTTCAGTTGGTTGCCAACTACACTCCCACGCATCATTCTTGCAACATGATCCCACATACCTTTAGCCATGTCTTTGTAACTGTCGATTGCAGTGTAGATAGAGTTGGGAAGGGCTTGAATCAGATATCTTTTAGCACATTTTTCACCTTCAATCATGCCTCTTTCGTATTCAGTCATTTCAGCAAGAGTCTTGGCCTCACGTCGAGCTACTGCAGTTGCAGTTGCAGTTGCAGCTATTTCCTTCATTAGTTCGTCAATAGGGCCATTATCTAGGGCTCTCTTGATGTACTAATAGTTGTCCTTGGACTCTATGAAGATCATGAACCTATCTCGCCATTGGCTATAATCGTTCGGATAGAGGCAAGGTGGCTTGGTGTCAGTGCCAATAGCGAGAGCATCACGGGAAGAAGACATCTTCGGTTGCGACGGAGCGATCGTCAGACGGGTTGATCGATTCAAAGGGTAAACCTAACGCAAGGCACTAAGAGTGAAATCCTAACGCAGGGTTTATGAGTGGTATAACCTAAGAGTGATCTTACTGGATAGGAATCCAAATAAGTGATCTGATCTGGAAGTGTCCGGATCAGATTAAACAGATCAAAGAAAACACAAAGTGTCCGGGTAGCACAACGAATCCGGATAGAACAGTTTCCGGATAACACAGAGGTTACCGGAAGAAACTGGTTACCGGATAAGGACTTTAAACAAATAGTTTCCGAATAAAAGGATGTCCGGATAAGATGCTTACCGGATGCAGAGATGTCCGGACAAGATACTTATCGGATAAGGAGATGTCCGGATAAAGTGGTGTTCGGAAACTTTGGGTTTCCGGAAACTAATTTACCCGGATTGATTGAGTTAGAACGACTTACCCGGAGAGTTGGAGCTTACCCGAAAGACTTACCCGGAAAAGTGGCAAATCCGGATGGATTTAACACAGTTGTCCGGAAAGAATGCTTTTATCCGGAAACCGCGGCTGGTTTGTCCGGACTCCTCGGCTGTTAGCTTAAATCGATTGACTTTTCGATTAGGGTTGCCCAAAAACAATCTTGGATGGTTAGTAACAATGCCAAACACAAAAATAACACTAATCCAATCGATTTTAGAGCAAAATCAACACGTTTTGATGGTTAAAAATCGGATCCTTATCAAGAACACTACCAAAAACTTTTGATTTTAAATTGCTAAATTGAACAATCAAATGGTCGAATTGGAATGCGAAACTTTGCAGAATTACTCATAAGTGGAATGCTAACACAACCCAATAAACAGAATTGGTCAATTTGGCCAGAATCAAGATTTCGAAAAAGTCAATATGAACATATACGGGAAAAGTCAAAAAACTTACTAGAAATCACTAGAGAGCCTTTGAATCGAATCCGTCCGTTTGCTCTGATACCAATTTTAGAATCCAGATCTGTGCAACGGTTTTAGAAATCGAAATAGTAAAGCAATAAGAATATGATTTCAATACGTCATCCCTTTCATTAACTTTCAGAGAGAATTTACACTACGAATTAGAAAGCTAAGTGATTATTAGCTTGTTTTTCCAAGCTAATCAACATTAAATATGATGGGCCCGTGGTTAACAAGCCCATGGCCCGTTCACTAATAGGCTCTAGTTTAATCAAATACAGTTTAACCCTTGAACTTTAAATCAACATTAAAACCTGCTCTAACATACCACTTTATCAGTTTCCATATCATCTTCAGAATCTGAAATTATTGTCTGAATACGTATTTTCTTTTGAACCTCTGCTGATTTCTCAACAATTGTTTATTCCTCAAAAACAACCTTTTTTGAGTTCTGAACATCTACATCTGCTAACTCCATATCCGCAAACTCAAAATCTGTCACTCCAATATCTGCTAACTTTTCAATATTTTTGTTGGATCCCAGATTCACTTTAACAAGATTAACAGTCTATTAGTTTGAGTTTAGAGTTTGATGCGGACGCGTATTAAACTAACAGATATGTTTGATAGATATTGAACACACACTTATAAAGAAAACAGTAAAGAATAAGAGGATATCTATAAAGGTTACTGTTTATTCAATATTAGATAAGAGCACCAAGAACAGATTAAGAACTGTTTGGTGTGTATGTGTGAATGTAATACTCCAGATAGATTTGACTATATAAAGCTTAAGAGTATTAGTGATTCGTTGAAGGAAGATCTCAACATGAGACTTCCTTTTATACTACTCTAGAAGATTATGAAGCAGGTCACTGTTCCTTTAACGGCATGAATAGTGGAACGTATGGTATGAACAGTAGACCGGATGGCATGAGCAGTTGTTCGTGCCATACGCATTTAATGGAGCAGATGTATGAGTTGTATTTGCATTAAATGGCGCAAACGTTTATGTTGTACTATGCCCTATTGAGTCCACTCAGAGCTTGACATGTGTTTAGGTTTGACAGGGCACGCTTCCATTCAAGTTGATGAACGGATCCAGTAACAGTAGTAAGATATGAAATATCTTCCAAGTCTTCATCGCAGATCACAGAGGCTCTGTAAAGGGTTACAGAGGTTCTGAGGTCTGATCTTCTGTAGAGCAGTCTTCACTGGTTTCCGAGTTGTTGATCCTTTGTGCGTATTACAGAGGTTCTATGGTCACCTCTGTAAATTCTGTAGCTTTCTGATCTTGATCTTTCGGAAGAAGTGGCAGAGCCTCTGAAAGAGGCTTTCTTCACTTAGCCTATTTTTCACTACTTCTAAGTACTTCTATGATTAGGAAGATTGAAGCTAACAATCTCCCCCTGAGTAGTGAAAAATAAAAATTTGACACTTCAGTACTTTAGGCTAAGTTTTGATATGACAGAGGTTAAACAATACCTCGAATGTTCTTTCATTTAAAGAAGTGCCAGAGGCATTTTACATTGGAGTACATGAAAGATACAAACAAAATTATTCACAGAGATTTTTGTTTGAGAATCAGATGTTGGCGTCTGTGAAATCATTGTAGCTTCTGTTGTCTCTTCCAACTTCTCTGATCTCTTTGTAGAAACTGATGCAGAGCTCTCTTAAGCGTATTGTGGCATCAATCTCTGTGATGAAAGCATCTGCAGTGTCTCTCTTCATCAGCTCTGTATCTCTGTATTTCACAAGGTTCGATCTGAACTTTTTCAGAGTACTGGTACTTCTGACATTCCAATGGCAAGAAGAGTTTGGCTTCGCCTTTTGAGTTTAGATACACTAACCCGATCCTTGGTTCTGTAATTATCGAATTTGGCACAACGTCAGGTGGGCAGCGATCTTCTGGTGGACGAAGGTTTAGATGTTTGAGGCCGAGATCTTTTCCTAGCTGAAAGTCTAACAGACTGTATATCAGAAGCTTCTCCCTCATGGCTTTTCTAAACACTTGATAGGCTCTGACGTTTGGCTCTGTGTTGTAGTTGTCCTTCGTCCATTGCAGAAGTTCAGGTAGATCATAGGGATTCAGATTCCTTATGTTAGCATCAGCGAAGGTGGTTTCTGAATTGTTTTCTCTTTTGACTCTGTACAGATTGTACCTGAATCTTGGAAACGTTTTTGTAGCAGAGAACCTACAGAAGATTACCTTTTTGACTTTGTGATTTGAGAAGACTTCTGCTTTGGATCTTGGCTTTGTTCTGCATAAGATGTTCTCAAATTCTTGTCTGATCTTTGGATCAGTGACGTGGTCTATTGGAAGATTTGTCTGATAAGGTTGTTTATAGAGGTATTTGTGGACCTCTTCTTCCATTTCTTCGAGTGCTTGACCACGTGTTGGTGCTTGTCTTCTGAGACTCTCCATTTGTTGAACTACTTCTGCAGCTCTTCCTGTCAGAGGAATGTTTGTTTGAGGCTTTAACCCGTATGCCCAATCTTCTTCTTCAGGTTTAGGGGTTTGGAAGGCATCAAAGGCGCTTTTCATTAATTTCTCTGTGGGGTTAGGCAATGTTTTCTTCTTCTTGGGTTCTTCTGTCATTTTTGCCTTTCCCTTGTCTTTGGCCTTTGGTGGTTCAGAACCTGTTGTTTCTTTACTCTTGGGTGTCGGATCTTTTGTTGGATTGATGGGAGTTGCCTCTATAGATTCTGACACTTGTGCTTGAGAGGACTTCTGTTGCTTTTGCTCTGTTGGGTTTGTTTGCTCTGTAACCTCTGTTGGAGGTTCTTTTGTTGCTTCTTCTGTGAGCTCTGGGGATTGAGGAATGTCGAATTGTCTTGCCATTCTTAATACTGCTGTAAACCCGTGGCTTTCTACTGCTCTTTGCGCCATTCGATTAGTCATTGTATTGTGCATTTTTCTTAGAACAGAAGAAGCAGAGGATTTTGATCTTGGTGGTTTGTGGGCAATTGACTTTTTCCTTGGGAAGGTTTTGGGTGTTTCTGTTGGTTTTGATGGTTGGGAGGGAAGTTCTTCAGAAGATGATGTCAAATGTTGAGCATCTTCTCCAAACATTGAAGGGAACTCCACAGAGGTGGGTGCTTCCTTTGTGGTCTTCTGAGCTTCTGTTCCTCCGGGTTGGTTTGTTGGGCTTTCTTCCAAAATGATAACCATAGGGGTGGTTGTTGCCTCTGTGGTCTCTTGAGCGGTTTTTGTTTCTTTGGTTTCTTCAGCAGTTGATTCCACAGAGGTGGGTATTGTCTCTGTGGTCTGTTTTGTTTGTTGCTGTTGTTGGGTTTGTTCTAGAGGGGCTTGACTGACAGGCTCTGCGGCTATTGGTGGACCTGTAAGTCCTCTGCTTGCAGCTTTCTCTGTAGATTTCTCCCCCTCAGGATGATCTGATGGACCAGGGTGGTCATCATCAGAGTCATCCTGGCCCTTCTCTGAAGTACCCTCTGTCCTGCAGGAGTCCTTTGGTTTCTTTGGAATTTCTGCTCCTGCGGCCATTAGTTTTGTGCAGACATCATCATAGAGGCCGAGAAGAGTTACCAGCTCTGCCTCTGTGTTGAAGCGCGTTCTGCCTACACTTGCCCTGAATTCTTTGACGTAGTTAGCATTGGCAGTGGTGAAGGAGAGGATTACTTCTGTAACTTGATTGATCACATTCTGCCCAAGCTCTGTCAGCTGTGCTCTTGTCATGTAGTCTTTTTGTTGCATCAGCACAGTGTTTCGCATTGCTTCTTCTTGAACTTGTTGCACGGCCTTCTGTAGATCTGCAAGAGTGATGCCCGTTGCTTTTGAAGGCTGTTTGTTCATTTGATCGAGGAACTTTTTGACAGAATCCTCAAACGAAGAAGTTACGGTTGTTGTGGCAGAAGTGGTCGTTGTTGTAGTAGAGGCTTTCATCTGGGATATGGAAGATTGCACCTCTGTGGACAGGTTGTCCATTTTGGTGTTCAAGTTTTGCAAGGCCTTCGAGGTTGTTGTTGTGAAAGATTCGAAAGAGCTTTTCAACTCTTTCAGGGTTTGGGTCACAGAGGTGACAAGGGTTTGGAACTCATCCCTTGATACTTGTGATCCGGTGGTAACCTCTGGAGGAACGCATGCGTCTCCAGAGTGAGTCCCTGTTCCTGGGACACCTTCTTTCACCCTTGTTTGTACGTTGGGGGTGGAAGGGTTTCCTTCTGATCCTCGAGAAGAAACATGAGTTTCAGTCTCTACAGAAGTTCTGAGAAGAACATTGTCCAAATCCACTCCAGAGGTGGGTATTGGAATATCCTTCTGTTGACTAGGAGACTTGTCTAGTGTCTCTGCGTCTCTGTGCTCATTACTTCTCTCTGAAAGAAGTGTTGGTCCTAATATGTGCGTGGCAGAGGAAACCAATTCCTCTGTGGGGTGTTCTGATGTGATCTGGGGCGATTGATCACGAACTGTAGGTGAGTCTCTTTGAGGAGACTCCCTAGAAATGGTTTCCCCGGTTTTTGTGGGCGCAGAGGTTGAAAGAGTAACCTCTGGCTGGATGGGTTGGGTAAGGTTCGAGCTGTGCTACTCTGTTTCAATAACACCTTCTGCAGCTAGACCTGCGGTGTTAGAAATGTGGGTTGCATTGGGAGGGGGTGATGGATGTGTGCCTTCTGCTTCTACGACATCTTTTACTATTTCCTTTTCTTTTTCTCCCATCCTCTTGAGTTCCTCTCTGACCCCTGTTAAATCCCACTCAGTTGTCAGATACTGATTCCTTTCCCTTATGGCCTCTTCTGACATATCGATCTCTTCTATGACTGTTTCAGAAGCTGGGCGAGGACTCCTTCTGTGAACGTCCATTCCCTGTAGGATTAAGGGATTCTGTAATATGTTTGGAGTTTCACCCATGTGATCTCTGGGAGTTTGGTCGTCGTCTTGCAGATTTGTGTCCACCCTAGAGATAGAGAAATCATGTTCTTCTGTGGTGTGGTGGTCGAGTGGTTCTGCAGTCCACCCGGCGGTATTGAGAGTGTTGGCAATGTCGGGATTTTCAAGGAAGGCAGTTAAGCCTCCTTGATGAGCAAAGAGATCTGCACCTTCTTCTACAGTCTTTTCCTCTGCAGTTGCTTCTACCCTAGCCTCTGCGACCTCTGTTTCCATATGTGCTGCAGGTTCTTCTTCTTGAGCTTCTGCAACCTCTGTTTGCACATCTTCTGTAGGTTCCTCCTCTGCAATTGTAACCAACGGATCAAGTTGTTTTCTTTGCTTCTTTTTGGTCTTCCTCTTCTTTGGTTTTGGTGCCCCTTCTTCTTAGGGATTTGATTTTCTTTTCTTCTTTGGTTTTGAAGAAGAGGAGGGAGGAGCAGAGTCGCCAAGTGTTTGGCCAATTTCTGTTCCTTTGTCTTTGGAGAGAGAGGTTCTACGATTATTGCTTCTAGGGGGACACCTAAACGCGGGGGTGTCACAGGACTCGGTTGTGGGGTCCTATGATCGCGTATGTACCTACGACTAAGGGTTTTGCTCGTTGCATAACTCAGAAGCCTCTTCGATACTGGTCTGCAGAATCTGTATCCCTCTGCATGATCTGTAGGGATATTTTTGTTCATGTGGAACTGTTTAGGAGTTGGCCCTTCCAATGGCCATTTCTGCATCAATAGCAGAGGTTCAAATAGAACTCCCAAAATTCTCTGAAATTGCTGGGGCGGTAGAAAATTTGGATCATTCTCTTTTACTGTCTTTGTGTTGTTATTTATGTCTATCGTATGTATGATCTCTTGCATCATAATTATTGAGTAATCGAGAGGGAGATCGTAATAGACCCCGTACATGATCGCTAAAATCTGGTGCGAGCTCTGGTCTATGCTGCCTATCTTCCCTGTTAGGCACCTGTTTAAGATAGAAAACAAAGTGTTCCACAGAGGTGGTAATCTTCCTTTGTGGAAATCATTTCGCTTTCTGAGATGGGTGTTGTACCCAAGCATCTCTACAAACTTACAGAGCTCTTCATCTGTGGGTAGTTCTGCATACGATTGTAGTCCAAGAAGACCCCTCGTTGGTAGATTGAACTCTAGAGAAAACATAGTTCGATTGAACTTGAGTTCCAAGTGCTCAGAGTTATCAGGCTTGGAAATGTATCCTTTGATGAGGGAATCATCTTTGTCGAATCTGCAGCTCTACCAAAATTGGTTTAAATACCTGACAGGTATTTTCTCTGGTGTTCTTGAGAGTAGGGGAAAGAGGAAATGAATTTCCATTATGTGTAGAAGGATGGCATGGGCTTCGCCGAAAGCAGTGGGAGAAAGGATAAGATAGAAGTTGTTTGATTTGATGGGTAACATTTCTTCGAAATGTTCTTGTGCAATAAAGTTCTAGAGATGGGTAGTCGGAGCGAATTCTGCGGAGTCGCCGGAATCTTCCTGTTCAGCATTTCTTGCTATATGTGGTTTTTCTGAATGTTCAGAATGAGCAGGGGAAGGTTCAGGTGAGTCCGCCGGAGACTGGGTAGGGGAGATTGTTCGAGAAGATGAAGCCATTGTATAGAGAGTAAGATATTTGCAGGTTTTGTAGGGTTTCGTCGGAGAAGAATGAGAATTCGAAAGGTTTTTATGAAGGGTTAAGGTTGGGTTTTATAGATGGTAAAAAGATAGAATTTGAAAGGGTAAATATTTTTGGCAATGGATAATTATTTGGAATCCGTACTCGAGTTTGAAACGGGGTTCAACTTTCCGTAAAGACGTGCTTTATACGCCCCCAATGGAAATGAGACACGTAGGCCAGTGTCAGAGGTTGACAGGACGTCGTGCGCGGCCCATTAATGCTAGGCGCGTGGGGCTGTTCTTAGTTACAGAAAGTTTACTCGCAGTAAAAGGTATCCGTTACTTCACAGAAATGCCCAAAAACCATATTCACAGAAGCTCTGTTGTTTACAGAGGCTCTGTGATTTTCAAAATCTTGGATTTTCACCCTCAGTGTTATCATGACTCTGTAGGTTCTTCTTTGACCCAACATTTGTGAAAGCATTAGAGAGGATTAATAGGATTTTAGTGAAGAGTTTTCGTTCACAGAGGTTTTGAGGCTCTGTTAGAGCTTGCAGAAGCTCTGTCAGGGCCAGCAGAAGCTCTATGAAAGAAAATTTCTCATTACTAAAAATCTATTAATCATTTTGATCATCCAAGTTTTGACATGCATTAAGAAATGTTTTTCGGACATATTTGAAAGTTGGTGTCCAAGAAAACTGTTTTGGAAGAAGTTTTGTGCGGGGTCATGGTTTTTGTCCGATATACGAGCTAAATTTGAGATTATAGAGCTGTGTTCTGGCAGAGCTTCTGTTGAGCTCAGCAGAAGCTCTATTACCCCAAATTTCTCATAACCCAAAAATTATCAAAGATTTTACCAATTTTATTTTTGAAAAGATATTTCCAGTTATTTTAGGACGAATTTGTCAATAAATGTCCCATTAAAACTGGTTTCAAAAATATTTTGTGCGACATACCTTTTGATTTTTCTTCTCGGAAGTTATGTTTGGCTTTTGTCGATATAGACTCATCGACACTTTTCCTTGGCTCCTCCTTACAGATTATCCTCTGTAGTTTCTTGCAAGGTCTCTTCTGCTCCCCCTTGATCTAATCACCTCTTTAGATCAAGTATTTTCTCTTCTGCTCCCCCTTGATCTAATCACCTCTTTAGATCAAGAATTTTATCTTCTGCTCCCCCTTGACCTTTGCTTGGATCAAAATATGATAAGTTTTGCATGGTACATAGGTCAATTTCATCAGAGGTTTTGATTAGACGTACAGAAGCTCTGTGATATCAAGAATTTTAAGAATTTACATACAGAAGTAAAATTGACTAAAGCAGTAAATAAAGCAATGTATTTACTCATATTTACAGAGGATAAACTATACTTACAGAGGCTTTTCACGTCATGTTTATCATTCCTAACTTACCCACCAAGAAATTGAATCTTTTTACGTCTAAGGCTTTGGTGAATAAGTCTGCCAGTTGATATTCTGTAGGCACGAAATGCATTTCGATTGTACCGTGTTCAACATGATGTTTCAAGAAATGGTACCTTATATCGATATGCTTTGTTTTAGAATGTTGCACAGGGTTGGCAGAGATAGCAATGGCACTCTTAGAATCACAGAAGATGGGTATTTTGAATAGGATGTGCCCGTAGTCTTTTAGCTGTGTCTTCATCCATAGAATCTGAGAACAACAGCTAGCAGCAACAACGTATTCAGCTTCTGCAGTAGATGTTGATACACAATTCTGTTTCTTGGACGTCCAGCTGACTAGCTTACAACCTAGGAATTGACAACTCCCAGAGGTACTTTTTCTCTGTCGTAGCCATCGTTCAGAAGAAAGGTAGAAAGTCGTTCGTACCATGCTCTTGGAGCCTGTTTCAGTCCGTACATAGCCTTTTCAAGGTAGTACACATGTCTTGGGTACTTTGAACTTTCAAACCCTGGTGGCTGATTTACGTAAACCTCTTCTTGGATATCACCGTTGAGAAAGGCTGATTTTACGTCTATCTGATAGACTTTAAAACCTCTGTGGGCGGCGAAGGCTAAGAAAGTCTCATCGTAGTCTATGCCTTCTTCTTTTCTATATCCCTTTGCTACTAACCGTGCTTTGTTTCTGATGACCACTCAATCTTCATCTTTCTTATTTCTGTAGACCCATTTAGTTCCTATGGCCTGTTTTCCTCGTGGCAGAGGTACTAGAGTCCATACTTTGTTTCGTTCAAACTGCAGAAGCTCATCTTGCATGGCGTCTACCCAGTTTGGGTCATCCAGGGCTTCAGAAATCCTCTTTGGTTCTATCACACTAATAAAGTTTGTGAAGAAACAAAAATTAGCAGTGGCAGACCTTGTCTTTACCTTGGCAGAAGGTTCACCAATTATTTGGATTTGAGGATGGCTTTTTGACCACTTTGTTGTGCGTGGAAGATGGTCATCAATATCATCAACTTGCTCTGCAGAGGCTTATGGATGGTCTACTTCTGTTGTAGCCTATGTTGATGTGTGTGCCTTTGTAGCGGATCCTATAGGAATGATTTGTATGAGTGGTGTTGGAGTTCGTTCCTCTGAGGACGTATAGACTTGGTCCTCTATGTCCTCTGTTATTGGTTCCTCTGTGGATTGCGGAGTTTGTTATTCAGCAGCTTCTGTGGTCGTTTTTCTTTGTGTTTCCTCTTCTGTAGATTCTTCTTCAACATTTGCATGTGTAGCATTAACAGAAGAAGATGAAGCATTATTTGGACCAATGAGAGTCATACGTGTAGGATTTTGTCCGACAGAGGATGTTTCTGCAGAAACTCTTATTGTTCCACCAGAGGGATCAATGTCGTCATGGAACATCTCTAGGAATAGAAGATTCATTTCTTCTTTTGATTGAGAGATGCCAGAGGATTCCCCTTTGAGTCCGAGTTCTGAACTTATTTGCTCAGAAGTCTTCTAAAATGAGTCATCAAAAGAAACATTGATGCTTTCGACGATCTTGCGTGATTTCGTAAGATATACTCTGTAGGCTTTGGAAGAGGCAGAGTATCCAATGAATTTTCCTTCATCAGCCTTTACTTCGAATTTTCCTCTGGAATCTCTGTCGTTTAAAACAAAGTATTTACATCCAAATACATGGAAAAACTTGATGTTTGGCCGCCTTTTGTTGATCAGTTCGTATGGAGTTTTGATGTGTCTTTTCACGATGGTTGAGCGATTCTGTGTATAACATGCAGTAGAGATCGCTTCTGCCCAAAAGTTCATTGGTAATCCACATGCTGATAGCATAGTTCTTACAGCCTCCATGAGTGTTCGATTCTTTCTTTTGACTACTCCGTTCTGCTGTAGAGTGCGTGCGGCAGAGAAGTTCTGTGATATTCCTTCTGTAGAAAGATAGGCTTCAATGACTGAATTTTTAAATTCTGTGCCATTGTCACTTCTTAACTTCAGTATCCTGCATTCATAAAGAACTTGGATTCTTTTCATTAGACTAATCAAGATGTTTGGTACATCTGATTTCTTTCGGACAAATTCAACCCAGGTGAATCGAGAATACTCATCAACTAAGACAAGTACGTATTTCTTGCCACCTAGGCTCTGTATGACAATGGGACCGCAGAGGTCGACATGAAGCATGTACAGAGGCCTGGTGCAAGACACATCTGTTTTCCCTTTGTGGGAAGCTCTTTTGAGTTTTCCCATCTCACAGGCATAACACAAATGATCCTTATTAAATTTAACATTAGGCAAACCTTTAACTAGATCAAGTGTGACCAGTTTATCCAATGTGTGAAAATTCAAGTGACAGAACCTGTTGTGCCATAACCAGTCTTCCTCACTTTTGCAGGCAACAAGGCAAACTTTGTCCTTGTTCTTTGAATTGAAATTCATCAGATAGAGATCGCCTCTTCTTTCTGCTCAGAAGTTCTATTCTTGTTTCTTCACTTTTCAGAGCGCAGAAAGTTCTTTTGAATAACACGTCGAATCCTGTATCACAAAGTTGGCTTACACCGAGTAGGTTGTGTTTAAGGCCATCCACATATGCAACTTTGTGTACATAAACATTTTCCTTTACTATGACTCCATAGCCTTTTATGTGTCCCTTTTTGTTGTCACCAAAAGTTACAGATCCACCTTCGTGTGTTTCTTAGTATGTGGATAGTAAACTTCTGTTTCCAGTCATGTGCCTTGAGCATCCGGAGTCTAGATACCAGGTTGGCACATATCCACATGGGTCCAACATTGTTAGAATTTTTCAAGTTTGAAAATCTAGAACTTATAGGATCTATAGAGGTCTTCTATAACATATTAAGCGCATCAGAGGTTTTGACTTGTAGATTCAAGTTCAGAAAATCTGGGCAGATAGGAATCTCTGTGATTTTCTCTTTTGGAGAAATAGTTCTGTGAAGAACTTCAGAGGAGTATTTAACATCCTCTGTGTCATAGAGAACTATCCCAGATTTAACATCTGTCTCTGAATCGTCAGAAGATGAATCGTCCTCGTATACAGAGGTTGAATAATTTTCCGAATATGTATCATACGAGCTTTCTTCCTCTGTAGAATAATTTTCATAGATGGCAGAGGTTTCTGATAAGATCTCTTCAGCGAGAATTTTATCTATAGAAGATGTACAGAATTTTTCTAAAACGCTTGATTTCCATATTTCCAAAATTTCTTTTTCAATTGTTTCTTTAAAATTTTCTTCTGCAAAAGTGGGTTTAAACTCAGGAGCTTCTGCCGATAACTTCTTTTCAACATTTATCAAACAGACAAAAGCAACCTGTGTTTGGGTCTCTGGTTTACCAAACTTGAAGATACCAATCTGATCTTGTGTTTTCAGATATTTCTTTGGTTTGATACCTCTATTGACAGAGGTTGAAGATGATGAATCTGGGTTTTCAAACCACACGTTAATCATCTTCTTATGTTTCCTTAAGTAGGGTTCCACAGGGATTTTTGCCCTTTTGTTTACAGAAATTAGGTTTGGAAAATCTGGTTTGTTCGTTTTTCCTATCACAAATAGAGAAGACAAAGGTTTATTTCTTTTGCCTTCAACACCTAGGGTGATATCATCATACCCTATACCTCGTCTCCCTATTTGTGAGTTTACCTTTTCATAAACTTTATGTGCATCTTTATAGTTTTTAAGCAAAACTTCTCTTCTGAGTAGATCTTGCCAAAGTATTTCTCTTTCTCTTTGAAAGTATTTTTTAAGAGCTCTTATGTCAGTAGTTTCGCTCCTTGAAACTGAAAGTTCTTTTGTTTTGTCTTTTAAAGCGTAGGTTAATTCAGAAAATTGCTTTTTCAAAGGATCTAGATTTTTGTTCCAATTCTTTTCTTTTCTATCTTTTTCTTCAAAAATCTTTTCCTTTTCTTGAGTGAGAAGCCGTACTTCTCTCTCATTAAAAGTGAGTCTTTTCTGAACGCTTTGATTTATCTCTTTCAGTTCAATTAATTCAATGTTAAGTCTAAGTAAATTATCATCTACAGAGGTAGTACAAGAGGTAGAGTTTGAAGTGGATGCCTCAGAGTCAGTGCAGTAGTCGACTTCTGCCATGCCACAGAATAGGGCATTAGCGGTGTATTCATCGTCAGAAGTAGAGTCTGACTCGAAGTCTTCTTTGTTTGCCTCAGAATGCCCTTTCGCCATTAGGGATTTTTGCGCATAATACTCAGCCTTCTTTTTGAAAAAAGCTGAGTCCCTCTGTGGGCGATTTGATCTGCTTCTGCATTCGTTTGCGAAGTGGCCTGGCTTTCCGCAGTTGAAACACCCTTGGGGAGTGTTTCCAGTTCGATCATTGGACTTGTCATCTGACCTCTGTCGGTCATTCCCTCTATAATTTCTATCGCTTGACCTCTGTTGGTCATTTCTATCATTTGACCTCTGTCGGCCACTTGATTCTTCTCCACTTCCGTCATCTCTTCTGTCACCCTGGTTGTCTCTGCCATATCTATCACTTCCTGAACCCCTTCTGTTTCCTCTGAACTCTCTTGTCAATAGAGCTAATGATTTAGCTAATGACGCAAGGGTTATTTCTTCTTCTACCTGCTCTTCTTCTTCACTGTCAACTATCACCATCTTTTTCTTCTCCTTCTTCTTCTCCTCTGTAGCTCTCTCACTCCTTCATCTCTCTGCAGCCTCTGTAGATTTACTAACCAATGCATATGGTGCAATGGTTAGTGTTTTAGCCTGTGCTATTTGAGGTTCTTGTGCGGCTAATGTTCCGTAAAGATCAGAGAGTGTCCAGGTGTCTAGATCTTGATTTGTTTGTAAGGACATAGACAGCTGGAGCCATTCATCATTTAGGCTTTTTAAAAACATTACGTTGTTTTCTTCAGAGGTTCTGTGAATGCCTGATTTTCTGCATTTGTTGATAAGAGAGTTGAATCTGTCGTACGTTGTTTGCAGAGATTCTGTTGCAGAGGCTCTGAATGCATGATACTCATTTATGTACTGTGCTCTTCGGTTTTTCTGTGTTTTAGCACCTCCTTCCAACTGTCTTTCCAGTTCTTTCCAAAGATCATGCGCTGTTTCGCATGCATCTAAGGATTGAAAGAGTTCGTTGGGGATTGCCATGATCAATGTCCTTTTGGTTTTCTGTGCAACTTCATCTTCTGTTTTATCTTCGTTTGACCATTCTCCTTTTGGCTTCGGTTTTTTATGTTCAGGGACTTCAGGAGATTCAGCAGTAGCAGGTACACGAGGTACTACTATCATGGGAACAGGAGGAAGATTGTAAAGATATTGTACTAGATTTTTTTCAGTACCCTCGAAAAAATGGACCATTCTTATTTTCCATTGAGGATACTCATCTCGAAGGAGAGTAGGAGGTTTAGTGGGAGAACCAGTAGTAAAGAAATTATTTGTATTTGTCATTTTAAAGGTTCTAATGAGATAGTATGACTAAAGAGTATGAGTCCGATGAACTGGAAGATTTTCTGGGTTTGAACAGTTCCCAGAATAAATTTTTAAAGGAGTTTTAACCTGAAAAAAAAATAGTTTCTTGTTAAGAATACAGTTTTCGAAAATCGAAAAATGATAAGAAAAACAGAAACTTCTTAATGAAATGAAGAACAGGTTAAAACAGAATAATATCTATCACGAATCTTGTAAAGAGGATCACTTGATATTAAAAAATCAAGGCAAGCTCTGATACCAATTGTTGGATCCCAGATTCACTTTAACAAGATTAACAGTGTATTAGTTTGAGTTTAGAGTTTGATGCAGAAGCGTATTAAATATCTTCCAAGTCTTCATCGCAGACCACAGAGGCTCTGTAAAGGGTTACAGAGGTTCTGAGGTCTGATCTTCTGTAGAGCAGTCTTCACTGGTTTCCGAGTTGTTGATCCTTTGTGCGTATTACAGAGGTTCTGTGGTCACCTCTGTAAGTTCTGTAGCTTTCTGATCTTGATCTTTCGGAAGAAGTGGCAGAGCCTCTGAAAGAGGCTTTCTTCACTTAGCCTATTTTTCACTACTTCTAAGTACTTCTATGATTAGGAAGATTGAAGCTAACAATTTTCAAACTCACCAGTGCTTTGTTTTTCTAACTCGGTACATATCTTTTGCCTTTTCTCCCCCTTTTGATGATCATGAGGATCATTATCATCAAACTTTCTTTTGGACTGAGTTGATTCTGATTCAGGTTCAGCTTTAGATACATGCATGATAGCTAATGGCTTTGAAACACTAGCCAAAGATGAACTAATAGCTTGTAACAATGAAGATTTCAAATCCTTCATACTATTGAAAATCTCTTTTTGAAATTCTGACATTTCATCCTTGATCTCCTTTTTGTGAGCATCCAAGGATTCTTTCATTTTATCCACCTTTGTCTCTACAGAATTTGCTTTCCCATCCAACAAAATCTTGAGCTCCTTCACCTCATCTTGTAAGGAATCAACAATACTCTCCAATTTTTCAACTTTCTCCCCGAACAATTGATTTTGTTTCTGAATCTTTTCAAATTCAGAAGGTTCTAACAGTGAACCTGAATCAACAAATGGTCCAGTTTTCAAGTGTTCAGAGAACTCTTGGCCTGAGGTGCCACAAAGACACCATGTACCACAGAGGCACTGTGTAATGAAGCTTTTGAGATGTTCACTTCACCAGGACTTCCATCCAATCCTTGACAACCAATATTAGGAGTGTCTATGGATATTGTTACAGGAATACGAAATTTTTGTGATGTGCTTGTGTTGAAAAAAAAATCAGGCTCAAATTGATCTTTACTGTGTATTTCAGACTCTATGTGTTGAATGAAATCTTGGGATTTATCACCTCCCTCCAAATGAGTTTGGGATGGTTCCCCTGTTTGTTTTGAAACAGTAGCATGTTGAAATGCTTCTGAGTGGCTAGGGATGGATTGTTCAAGTTCCACCACGGGCTCTATGGTGTTTTCTTCAATGTTAGTCACCAAGGGTTGTGAACCAACAGTAGATGTGGTTGCCTGGATTAAGTTGGCTGGATCAATCTTTCTGTTTCAAATTCTGTTATCATTCTCTCATTCTCACCACTCTCTTTCTGTTTTTCACTTTCATTTCTAACCAAGCTCTTTGAATTTTCCCTCTCTATTCTCTCAGAATATTCTCCCCCTTGAATATTCTCCCCCTTGAACATTCTCCCCCTCTCTATTTTGAATAGACCCCTCACCTCTCAACTTAGGTTGTTTCTCATGGGTAGGGGCTTGAGGTTGTTCAAGTCCCATTGAAGTGCAATAAGCTTTTAATATCTCACTCTCCCTTGGAATGTATTGCCTAAGTGACCTTGGAAGAGGTCTGTGATTTGGAAAAATTTCAAGTTTCATAGTAGAAATCATTTTACCCATATAGAATATTGGTCCATGCTCCTCATTTGATCTTCTTGGAATATTTTTGTCTTGATCCATTGCATGCCAAATTACCAACTGCCAATACCTCTGATATGGTATGTATGTGAGTACCTTATCCCTTGTTCTCTTTTCTTTTGCCTTCTGATTCCTCTCAAAAGTGTTCTTCATATCTTCCCATAGAATAGAAGTGTAGTCATGATGCCTATTCTTCACTAATCCATGAAAGATCTGCAAAATCTGCTTTGAACCTTGATCTAGAGAGTTGTTCTTCCCAGTAAGACATTTGTTGATTATATTGAAAAAACATGCCCAAATTGGTGGCAATTTGTTCCTTCTGAACAAGCTTAGAGTTTTCAACTCTTCATTATACCCTAATCTTCTAATTTCAGCCAATAATTCATCTGTTAATGGAGAATCTTCAAATTCTAATCTTCCCTGTAAATCATCCTTTTCTGGTAGCCTCAACATTGTTCTCATAAACTGTATATTCAGAGTTACAGTGACTCCCCTATTTCAGATACAAAACTGTTACCTTGTAACTCCAAATACTTCCACCACTGTTGGATATACTGAACAGGAACCGATTTCTTCATTGTAAACCATTTCTTAAAAGGATGGTATTTCAGTAACTCTATGATTATCCTATGTTCTTTCTTGAACCTAGTTTCATCAAGTATTAACACACAGTTATTTTCCATCAACTGCAAATATTCACTCTCAGGAACAATCCTCTCACCAGTATTAGATCTTCCAGACATGACTGACCTAACTGAACTCTGTTCGTGTTGAATATTCTCATTTCCCTCATCTGCGTCTCCCTCTGATTCATCCATGTTTTCATCCCCTCCTTCTTCTTCAACATTTTCTAGTACAATGTTTTCTCCTATTGCCCCTTCTTCAACAACTCTATTTTCAGGTCTTTGTACTTCATTATTCTCTTAATCGGATGAGGATTCCATCAATGATTTTTCAGAGTGTACAGAAATAGGTTTACTTCTTCTCGAACCCGACATGATTTAAAATCGATGATTCAAAGAAAACAAGAACAAAGAACACTGGATTTGTGTGTATCTCACGTTTTCGCTCTTGGAATTCAAATAATTTTGAAAGATGGATTTTAAGAACTATTTATAATCCGCGAAGCCGAAGGGTTTAACGAGAAAACGTTGTTTTTGTCAGTGTTATAACGGAGTCAAACACTTTGAAATACCACAAAAGATATTAAATGACACGTGGTAATTTCAATTGAGAAAGAAGCTGGCACGTGTTATTGGATAGAAATTAACACAAGTTAAAAGTTCTGAATAACACGCTCAGAGTTCTGAGAATGCATACTCAGAAGTTCTGAGTACACAGTTCAGAAGAAATTCCCTTAGAACCAAAATTCATTTAAAATCAACTTCTGATTATATAAAAACATTTAATCATCCAGAAGTAGTTTGAACAGATAGAAAATTATTTTATCATCAAAGTTCTGTCCTTCTTTTGATGATTTGAAATTTTTGAAAGCATTTAAAATCTAACATCTGATCTTGAAAAAAAATATTTTATGGATTCAGAAGTAGTTTGAACAAGTGAAAAATGTTTATCATTGATAGCTTGTTCCCCTTAGAATGATTAGTGATGAGAAAAGAATATACAAACCTTATAAGCACCTCAGAACGATATCTGAATGATTTCAATGCTCCCCCTTGACTTTTGCATATACTCAAACACATATTATAAGGAATATAAAAATAAAACAGAAAAAAACTTAACAACATATTGAAATATTTGTAATTTTCATAAATGTGTTCTGAAAGGTAGTCAGAAGTTCTGATTAATCTATTCAGAATTAAAGAATTTGAAGTTAGATTTCTGAAGTATTGATTCAGAAGTTCTGAACTCAAGAGTCAGAATTCTGATTAAGAGTGTCAGAGTTCTGGGAACACTACTCAGAAAATCTCACTTAGAACAATTTTCATTTCTGAAAACTAACAAATATGTTCAATTAGTCAATTTAAGCATTCCTATTTTACATATGAGAAAGGTGAACCTTTTGTGATCAAGAGACTTTGTGAACAAGTCAGCCAATTGATACTTTGTATGCACAAAGTTCATTTCATAGTCCTTAATAAAATGATATCTTACATCAATATGCTTGGTCTTTGAGTGCTGGACACGATTCTGAGTTATTGCACTGGAACTTTCTGATTCACAATATATGGGAATTTTGTTGAGTTGATATCCATAGTCCATAAGTTGTGTTCTCATCCACAAGGTTTGAGAACAACAAGCAGCAGCTACATACTCTGCTTCAGTAGTGGATGTGGACACACCATTTTGCTTCTTTGAAGCCCAACTCACTATCTTGTCTCCCAGAAAATGACAAGCACCAGAAGTACTTTTCCTGTCCAATCTACTTCCTGCATGATCAGCATCAGTGAATGCAGTTAGTTTAAATTAGTTTCTTTAGGATACCAAAGGCCCAAATCAGGTGAACCTTTAAGATATCTTAAGATCCTTTTAGCAGCTAGCATATGAGATTCTTTTGGATTAGATTGAAATCTAGCACAGAAGCATGTAGCAAACATGATATCTGGTCTACTTGCAGTCAGATAAAGTAGAGAACCAATCATGCCTCTATAAATCTTGATATCTGTTGAACCTCCAGAGAGATCAACATCTAACTTGACATTTGTTGCCATTGGTGTTCTCATAGAAGCACAATCAGACATTTTAAATTTCTTTAAAATATCCTTTACATATTTTCCTTTATTTATGAAAATTCCATTTGACAATTGTTTTACTTGAAGACCAAGGAAAAAATCCAGGTCTCCAATCATGCTCATTTTAAATTCTGATTCCATGACTTTTGAGAATTCAGTACATAATTTTGCACTAGTAGAACCAAATATGATAGCATCTACATATATCTGAATTAAGATCAAATCATCACCCTTTTTCTTTAGAAACAGAGTAGTGTCAATTTTACCTTTCTTGAAGCCATATTTTAATAAGTGTTGAGTTAGAGTGTCATACCAGGCTCTTGGTGCTTGTTTCAGAGCATATAAGGCTTTATCTAAAACATTAACATGATCTGGAAATTCAGGGTCAACAAAACCTTCTGGTTGATAGACATAAACCTCTTCATTAAGTATACCATTTAGAAAAGTTGATTTGACATCCATTTGGTACACTTTGAAGTTCTTATGTGCAGCATATGCCAAGAATATTTTGATTGCTTCTATTCTTGCCACAGGTGCAAATGTCTCATCATAATCTATTCCTTCTTGTTGAGAATATCCCTTTGCATCCAATCTAGCCTTATTTCTGACCATAACACCTGACTCATCTTTCTTGTTTCTGAATACCAATTTTGTTCCAATAATAGATTTTCCTTCAGGTTTTGGAACAAGTCTCCAGACTTTGTTTCTTTCAAACTGTAGCAATTCATCTTGCATTGCTAAATTCCAATCTAGATCCTCTAGGGCTTCATTGGCTTTCTTATGTTCAATTACACTAAAAAATCCTGCAAATATTGCCTCATTTGCTGTTGCTGATCTGGTTTGTACTCCTACTGATGGATCTCCTATCACTTGATGAATAGGATGGTCTTTAGTCCATTTATTTGAACTAGGAAGTACATCAATCTCTGAAAAATTGTTCTTTGTATCATTCTCATCAATAATAGCTTATAATTCTGAATTATCCCCTTGTTCTGGTACTTTTTGAGGTAAACCATCCAAGTTTGAATTCTGAGTAGTGGAGTCAGAATTATGAATAACTTGTTCAGAGTTCTGAGTACTCTGACCAGAAGTCTGTGTACCTTGACCAAAAGTCTGATTAACTTGTCCAGAATTCTGAGTTATAGTCTCAGAAGTTTCATTACTTGTGTTAATTAAACTTGGACATTCCTCTGATGGGCCAGTATCAGAAATTACTGTTGTTTGAACCACTTCCGAGGTTCGCTTTTTCATTTCTTGAATCATTTTAGGATTTTCAAAATCTGCATAAGATTCAGAAGTAAGTTCCAGAAATGCATCCTTAAACAATAAATTGAGTTCTGAACGGTTAGGATTAGAAGCTGTTTCAGAAGTCATTTTTGTCTTATCCTGTTTGAGTTCTGAACTGTTTTGTTCAGAAGTCTTCATTTTTGACTCATCAAATGTTACATTTATGCTCTCCATTATCCTCTTGGTTCTTCTGTTGTAGATTCTAAATGCTTTGGAAGTTAGTGAATAACCAACAAAGTATCCTTCATCTCCCTTTTTATCAAGTTTACCAAGGTTCTCTCTGTCTTTGAGAACATAGCATCTACATCCAAAAACATGAAAAAATTTAATCAGTGGGTTTCTCTTGTTAATCAGTTCATAAGCAGTTTTATCTAGTCTCTTATTTATCAAAGTTCTGTTCTGTGTAAAACAAGTAGTAGCTATTGCTTCAGCCCATAGGAAGGTTGGAAGATTTGAATAAGGCAACATGGTTCTTACAGCTTCAACTAGAGTTCTGTTTTTCCTTTCAACAACACCATTTTGTTGAGGAGTTTTGACAGCTGAAAAGTTATGAGAAATCCCCAGGCTTTGCAAAAAGTTCTGAAGAGTCTCATTTCTGAACTCTATCCCATTGTCACTTCTGATTTTCTGGACTGGAAGTTGTAAGAATACTTGAATTCTTTTGATGAAATTAATCATTGTTGTAGCAGCCTCTGACTTCGCTCTTAAGAATTCAACCCATGTGTACCTGGAATATTCATCCACAATAACAAGCATATATTTCTTTCCTCCCATTGATTGAACAGAAATAGGACCACACAAATCAGTATGCAGCATCTCCAATGGTGATTTGCATGAAGAATCCATTTTTATATTGTGAGAACCTTTCTTCATCTTGTCTATTTCGCATGATGAACATAATGATTCCTTTTCATACTTGATCTTTGGTAAACCTTTGCAGATGTTTGCTAACCAGATTGTTCAGATCCTTGAAATTTAAATGAGAACATCTTTTGTGCCAAAGCCAATATTCATTAGCAACTGCATTTGATAATAGACATGCAGGGGTTAATACTTGTATTTTTTAAAAATTAACCACAAATAGGTCCATATGTCTTTTGGCCCAGAAGACTTTTATGTCCTTCTCAGTTAAAATCATGCAACCTGTTATGCAGAATTTAATCTGACAGAAACTGTCCAAAAACTGACTTATGCTGAATAGATTATGTTGTAATCCTTCAACATAGAAAACCTTCTGAATGGTTAGATCTACTTTTGTTAAATCTCCAAAATCTCTGACTTGTCCTTTGCTGTTATTACCAAAATTTACTACTCCTCCAGCCTTTTCTGTGAAGTTTGTCAGAGAAGACTTATGAGCTGTCATGTGTCTTGAAGCTCCAGAGTCTAAAACCACACATGACATCCCTGCAAAACAATCAGTTAGATTTAGGTACCCATTCTGAAATGGGTCCATCTTTGTTAGCTTTGGTATCTGATTTAACAAAAGTTCCTTTGACTTTCCATTCAAAATCTTCTTTTAAGCACCACTTTCCTTTTACTTTTATGAAGTCAAAACATTTTATGTTCACAAAATTGTTTCTTTTCTTTTTGAAAACTTTTGGTTGAGACTGAGAAACATTTTCAGTCTTCTTTTCTTTAGTTTGAAACATATTTTCTTTCTTCTTTTCTTTTGGATTAGATTGAGAAAAGTTTTCAATCTTCTTTCCTTTTATCTAAGTTTGAGTAATCAAAACAGTTTTCTTTTCTGAATTCTGATATGCTTTGTTTATATAAGAAACAGATGTTATTAAAATTGGACTTTTCTGAGATGATTGAAATGAATGTCTACCACATTTAACACATGTGAGATTCTTTCTTGCAAGAGACAATAGATTTGAAACATAAGTCTTTTCACTTTTATTGCAAGATTTCAGATTACAATTGCATTTCATACAAGAACTATTGACTCTAGGTTCAGAAGTAGTATTCAATCCAATCTCCTCAGAAACTCTTTTCAGATCATCTTTCCTTTTGCTTTCCTCTTTTTCTGAATTAGCAGATGATTTGGATGATTCACCATTTTCAAATATACTTGATTCATCAAAGAATTTCTTATCTTCTTTTAATGCATTAACCTTGAAAAGATCATATTCAGCCTTTAACTTCTCAAGTTCTGTTATTTTCTGGACATAAGTGTTGTTTTCTTTTAAAACTTGGTCCAGTTTAAAATCTGCATCACAATAATCATTTTCAAGATCATCAAAGGTTTTTCTTAAGTCCTCAAGTTCTTGACTAACAAGTTTAAATCTCTTTTCAAGTTCTGAAAAACTTTCTGAAGCGAATTGAGATTTTTCAGTTGACTCAGAATTCTAACCTTCAGACTCAAAGTTCTGACTAATAGAGTCAGAATCCTGACTAGAAGACTCAGACTTCTGACTGACTGTTTCAGAAACCTTACTTGTATCAACTATACTTTCAATGTCATGATATGAAAATTTTGGTTGTTTATTTTTATAACTGACATTTAAAGAATCATATTTGAATTTTGCATCATTATATTTTGGTTTCTCTTCTGTTGGTTTGGAAATTTCTTTCTTAACTTTGTCATCTGAAACTTCTGAGTTCTCAATTTTTGGTTCAGAAATTATTTCCTTTGCTTTTACATGACTTGATTTTTGTAGATTATCTGAACTTGTTATAGAACTAGCAGGTCTCACAAAAACTTCAACAATCTCTGGAATTTTTGGTTTAGGAACCTGTAGTTTATCAAAATCATAAAGATTTGTTGGAGCTCTTTTCAAAACAACATTTTCTTCCAAACCTAAACCCATTTTTGGATTATAGAATCTTGTGTCTTTAACATTGCTAGTGAGAAGATTCAAGGTTTGTTGAGTTTGACCTCTTTTCAGATTAAGGTCTTCTAACTCTTTGATTTTTGTGTACAACTTCTTTCTTTCCTCAAGTAACATATCATATTTAATTGGTAAATCAACCTTTTCATCTTTTATTTCTGAAAATAGGATTTTTTATTTCAGAAATCTTCTTTAAAAGATCAGAATTCTCATTTTTGACTTTTTGTTTCTCAACTTCAGATTCTTCAAACTGTTCTTTAATTATATCTTTTTCTGTTCTGAACTTGTTAACCAGAATTCTTACACGTTTTATTTGTTTTCTGACTTTAACAAATTCAGAATTCATATTGCCAATTTGAGTCATTAAATCAATTTCAAGTGCAGAATGTACCTCAGCAGAAGATTCAGAATCAGCATCTTCATAATCAGAATCATCCTCATTCTTCATCTTGGCCATATAACTTTGCATTTGTGAAAAGTGAATGCAATCCTCTTCATCTGAAGTAAAATGTTAGCTTCAATCTTCCTAATCATAGAAGTATTTAGAAGTAGTGAAAAATAGGCTAAGTGAAGAAAGCCTCTTACAGAGGCTCTGCCACTTCCGAATGATCAAGGTCAAAAATCTACAGAAGCTACAGAGGAAAACAGAACCTCTGTGTTACTCTCAAAGAAGACCAATGACTCGGAACCCGGTGAAGACTGCTCTACAGAAGACCAGACCTCAGAACCTATGTAACCCTTTATAGAGCCTCTGTGGTTTACGATAAAGACTTGGAAGATATTTTATATCTTGCTACTATTACTGGATCCGTTCATCAACTTGCATGGAAGCGTGCCCTGTCAAACCTCAACACGTGTCAAGCTCTGAATGAACTCAATAGGGCTTAGTACAACATAGACGTCTGCTCCATTTAATGCAATACAACACGTACGTCTGCTCCATTAAATGCAATACAGAACGAACAACTGTTCATGCCATCCGTTCTACTATTCATGTCGTTCGTTCTACAGTAGCCCATGCTTTATGGTCTCCTAGAGTAGTATAAAAGGAAGTCTCTTGTTGAGATCTTCCTTAAGATTCTTAACTTTTAGAAAACAATCTTAAGAACAATATTAAGATCAATCACTCAAGAATCTGAGAATCTGAGTTTAATACTTATGCTTTATATCGTCAAACCTGTTTAAGTATTGCACTCTCACACACACACCAAACAGTTCTTAATCTGTTCTTGGTGTTCTTATTATATATCGAACGACAGTAATCTTCAAGATATCAATTTGTTCTTAAATACTGTTTCTTTATATTGTGTGTTATAAAGTCTATCAAACATATCTGTTAGTTCTCTAAATACGCTTCTGCATCAAACATAAACTCAAACTAATAGATCTGTTAATCTTGTCTAAGCGAATCTGGGATCCAACAATTGGTATCAGAGCCTGCCTTGATTTTCAATAACAAGTGATCCTCTTTGTTACAAGATTTGTAATAGACATCATTTCGTTTTAACCTGTTCTTCATTTCGTTGAAACTATTTTTTTTCAGGTTAAAACTCCATTAAAGTGCACACTGGGAACTTTTTAAAACCCAGAAAACCTTCAAGATCATCAAACTCATACTCTTTCATCATATTATCTTTTCAGAACCTTCGAAACTCTTACAAATGACAAATACAAATAACTTTTTCACTGCTGGTTCACTAACCAAGCCTCCTACTCTCCCTCGAGATGAGTATCCTCAATGGAAGATAAGAATGATCCATTTCTTTGAGGGTACTGAAAAAGCTCTCGTACAATACCTTTACAACCCTCCTCATGTTCCCTTGATTATACTACCACGAGTACCAGCTACTACTAAATCTCTTGAAATCCCTGAACATCGAAGACCTAAGCCAAAAGGAGAATGGTCAAATGAAGATAAGGCAGAAGATGAAGTTGCACAGAAAACAAGGAAAATATTGATCATGGCTATCCCCAGTGAACTTTTTCAATCCTTAGATGCATGCGAAACGGCGCACGATCTTTGGAAATAATTAGAAAGACAGTTGGAAGGGGGTGCTAAAACGCAGAAGAACCGAAGGGCACAATACATAAATGAATATCATGCCTTCGGAGCCTCTGCAACAGAATCTCTGCAAACGACGTACGACAGGTTCAACTGTCTCATAAACAAATGTAGAAAGTCTAGCATTCACAGAACCTCAGAAGAAAATAATGTTATGTTTCTAAAGATCCTGAATGACGAATGGCTCCAGTTGTCTATGTCTTTACAAACAAACCAAGATCTAGACTCCTGGACACTCTCTGATCTCTATGGAACACTAGCCGTACAAGAGCCTCAAATAGCACAGGCTAAAACACTAACCATTCCACCATACACATTGGTTAGTAAGTCTACAGAGGCTGCAGAGAGACCGAGAAATGAGAGAGCAATAGAGGAGAAGAAGAAGGAAAAGAAGAAGATAGTGATGGTTGACAGCGAAGAAGACGAGCTGACAGAAGAAGAGATAACTCTTGCGTCATTAGCTAAATCCTTAGCTCTGTTGACAAGAGAGTTCAGAGGAAACCAGAGGGGTTCAGGAAATGATCGATATGGCAGAGACAACCGAGGTGATAGAAGAGATGATGGAAGAAGAGAAGAATCGAGCGACCGACAGAGGTCAGATGATAGAAATGACCGACAGAGGTCAAGCGACATAAACTACAGAGGTAATGACCGACAGAGGTCAGATGACATGTTGAGCCACACACAACAATAATGCTACAAGTGTGGCAAGCCTGGTCATTATGCAAACGAATGCCGAACGGAGAAAGATGGAGACCTACAGATGTCCAATTATTGCACTGGAAACACTTCCCAAGGCTGTTTTAACTACGTGAAGCCAGGCCATTTCGCAAATGAATACAGAAGTAGATCAAATCGCCCATAAAAGGACTCAGCTTTTTATAAAAAGAAGGATGAGTATTATGCGCAAAAATCCCTAATGGCGAACAAAGGGCATTCTGAGGCGAACAAGGAGGACTTCGAGTCAGACTCTACCTCTGATGATGAATACACCACCAATGCCCTATTATGTGGCATGGCAGAAGTCGACTCTGGCACTGACACTGAGGTATCCACTTCAAACTCTACCTCTTGTACTATTCTGTAGATAATAATTTACTTAAACTTAACATTGAACTGATTGAACTAAAAGAGATAAATGAAAGCATTCAGAAAACTCATTTTTAATGAGAGAGAAGTACGGCTTCTCACTCAAGAAAAGACCAATATTTTTGAAGAAAATGAAAGAGTAGAAAAGAATTGGAACAAAAATCTAGATCCTTTAAAAAGGAAAATTTCTGAATTAACCTCTGCTCTAAAAGACAAAACAAAAGAACTCTCAGTTTCAAGGAGTGAAACAACAGACATAAGAGCTCTTAAAGAATACTTTCAAAAAGAAAGAGAGATACTTTGGCAAGATCTACTCAGAAGAGAAGTTTTACTTAAAAACTATAAAGATACACAGAAGGTTTATGAAAAAGTAAACTCACAAATAGGAAGACGGGGTATAGGGTACGATGATATTACCCTAGGTGTTGAAGGCAAAAGAAATAAACCTCTGTCTTCTCTGTTTGTGATAGGAAAAATGAATAAACCAGATTTTCCAAACTTACTCTCTGTAAGTAAAAGGGCTAAAATCTCTGTGGAACCTCACTTGAGGAAACATACGAAGATGATCAATGTGTGGTTTGAAAACACAGATTCATCATCTTCAACCTCTGTCAATAGAGGTATCAAACCAAAGAAATATCTGAAAACACAAGATCAGATAGGTATCTTTAAGTTTGGTAAACCAGAGACTCAAACGCAGGTTGCTTTTGTCTGTTTGATAAATGTTGAAAAGAAATTATCGGCAGAAGCTCCTGAGTTTAAACCCATTTTTTCAGAAGAAAAATTTAAAGAAACAATTGAAAAGGAAATTTTGGTAGTATGTAAAACAAGCGTTTTAGAAAACTTCTGTACATCTTCTGTAGATAAAATTCTCGTTGAAGAGATCTTATCAGAAACCTCTGCCGTTTATGAAAGTTATTCTACAGAGGAAGAAAGCTCGTACGATACATGTTCGGAAAATCCAGCCTCTGTCTCTGTATATGAGGAAGATTCATTTTCTAACGACTCAGAGACAGATATTACATCTGGGATAGTTCACTATGACACAGAGGATGTTAAAATCTCCTCTGAAGTTCTTAACAAAACTATTTCTCCAAAAGAGAAAATCACAGAGATACCTATCTGCCCAGATTTTCTAAACCTGTATTTACAAGTCAAAACCTCTGCTGAGCTTGATATCTTAAAGAAGACCTCTATAGATTCTAAAAGTTCAAAATTTTCAAAACCCTTAAGGCAAATTAACGAAAATCTCACTTGGCAACAAAAGGGAAAATGGCCTAAAGTTAACAAATCTTTTTCCTCTATGACAGTGAAGAAAGATGTTCACCACAGAAGAGACCCACAGAAGGCAGGAACTAAACAAAGCTTTTGCAAACAACATTCTAGTATTCATAGATCTTCTTGTAATAGGAAATCTAATGTTAAGAAAGAATGTAATGCCTCTGTGGCTCAGTTCAATGAATTCAATGAAAAGTTCAAGCAAATCACGTCTCATATTCAATATTGTCATTGCTTTGATCTTATGTTCAAACTAAATAATCACTTCTCCAGTCAAGATTGTTTACTCTCTACTCAAATTCAAAAGTCAAAACCTACAAAGAAACAATCTGATTCTTTTATAAAGGATAAAATGTATTTCAAGAATGCTAAGGCAAACTTGAAAAATTCTAACAATATTGGACCCATGTGGATATGGGTACCTAAATCTCTATGATTGTCTTGCAGAAGCGGTATGTGCCAACCTGGTATCTAGACTCCGGATGCTCAAGGCACATGACTGGCGACAGAAGTTTACTATCGACGTACAAAGAAACACTCGAAGGTGGATCTGTAACTTTTGGAGACAACAAAAAGGGACACATCAAAGGCTATGGAGTCATAAAGAAGGAAAACGTTTCTGTATACAAAGTTGCATATGTGGATGGCCTTAAACACAACCTACTAAGTGTAAGCCAACTTTGTGATACAGGATTCGATGTGCTATTCAAAAGAACATTTTGCTCTCTGAAAAGTGAAGACACAGGAATGGAACTTCTGTTAGCCGAAAGAAAAGGTGATCTATATCTGATGAATTTCAGTTCCAAGAACAAGGACAAAGTTTGCCTTATAGCCTGCAAAAGTGAGGAAGCCTGGTTATGGCATAACAGGTTCTGTCACTTGAACTTTCACACCTTGGATAAACTGGTCAAACTTGATCTAGTTAAAGGTTTGCCTAATGTTAAATTTAATAAAGATCATTTGTGTTATGCCTGTGAGATGGGAAAACTCAGAGGAGCTTCCTACAAAGGCAAAACAGATGTGTCTTGCACTAGGCCTCTGTACATGCTTCATGTCGACCTCTGCGGTCCCATTGCCATACAGAGCCTAGGTGGAAAGAAATACATACTTGTCTTAGTTCATGAGTATTCGCGTTTCACATGGGTTGAATTTGTCCGAAAGAAATCAGATGTTCCAATCATCTTGATTAATCTAATGAAAAGAATCCAAGTTCTTCATGAATGCAGAATACAGAAGTTAAGAAGTGACAATGGCACAGAATTTAAAAACTCTGTCATTGAAGCCTATCTTTCTACAAAAGGAATATCACAGAACTTCTCTGCCGCACGCACTCCACAGCAGAACGGAGTAGTCGAAAGAAAGAATCGAACGCTCGTGGAGGCCGCAAGAACTATGCTATCAGCATCCGGATTACCGATGAACTTTTGGGCAGAAGCGATTTCTACCGCTTGTTATACACAGAATCGTTCAACCATTCTTAAAAGACACATCAAGACCCCTTACGAACTGATCAACAAAAGGCGGCCAAACATCAAGTTTTTCCATGTGTTTGGGTGTAAATGCTTTGTTTTAAACGACAGAGATTCCAGAGGAAAATTTGAGGTAAAAGCTGACGAAGGAAAATTCATTGGATATTCTTCCTCTTCCAAAGCCTACAGAGTATACCTTACAAAATCTCGCAAGATCGTAGAAAGCATCAATGTTTCTTTTGATGATTCATTCCAGAAGACTTCTGAGCAAATCAGGTCAGAACTCGGACTTAAAGGGGAATCCTCTGGCATCTCACAAACAAAATAAGACTTAAATCTTCTATTTCTAGAGATGTTCCACGACGACATTGATCCCTCTGTTGGAACAATCAGAGCTTCTGCAGAACCATCTTCTGTCGGTCAAAATCCTACAGGTATGACTCTAAATGGTCCAAATAATGCTTCATCTTCTTCTGTAAATGCTACAGATGCAAATGCTGAGGAAGAATGTACAGAAGATGAAACACCAAGGAAAACGACCACAGAAGCTGCTGAAGAACAAACTCCTCAATCCACAGAGGAACCAATAACATGGGGAATAGAGGACCAAGTCTATACGTCCTCAGAGGAACGAACTCCACCACCACTCATACCAATCATTCCACAAACTGTAGGTTCAACTACAAAGACACGCACTACGATAGAGGCAACACCAGAAGAAGAACAACATGAAGCCTCTGAAGAACAATTCGATGACATTGATGACCATCTTCCACGCACAACTCAGTGATCAAAAAGCCATCCTCCAAGCCAAATAATTGGTGAACCTTCTGACATGGTAAAAACAAGGTATGCCACTGCTAATTTTTGTTTCTTTACGAACTTTATTAGTGTGATAGAGCCAAAGAAGATTTCTGAAGCCCTTGATGACCCAAACTGGGTAGACGCCATGCAAGATGAGCTTCTGCAGTTTGAGCGCAACAAAGTCTGGACTCTACTACCTCTGCCACGGGGGAAACAGGCCATTAGGACTAAGTGGGTATACAGAAATAAGAAGGATGAAGATGGAGTGGTCATCAGAAATAAAGCACGATTAGTGGCCATGGGATATAGACAAGAAGAAGGCATAGACTACGATGAGACTTTTGCTCCTGTCGCACGGCTCGAAGCAATAAGAATATTCTTAGCATTCGCAACCCACAGAGGTTTCAAAGTCTATCAGATGGACGTAAAATCAGCTTTTCTCAACGGTGAAATCCAAGAAGAGGTTTACGTAAATCAGCCACCAGGGTTTGAAAGCTCAAAGTTCCCAAGGCATGTGTACTACCTTGAAAAAGCTCTGTACGGACTAAAGCAGGCTCCAAGAGCATGGTACGAACGACATTCTACCTTTCTTCTAGACAATGGCTACGACAGAGGTACAACAGATACTACCTTATTCTATAAACGTAAAGACAGTGAAATAATGCTTATACAAATCTATGTGGACGACATAATTTTTGGGTCTTCTAATACAGAAGAGTGCAAAAGTTTTGAAAAACTCATGCAAAGTGAGTTTGAAATGAGTATGATGGGAGAATTAACATTCTTCCTCACTCCAAGTCAAACAATCATCAGAGGGAATTTTTATAAATCAGGCCAAATATGTCTCTAACATTCTTTCCAAGTATAACCTCTCTGATGCCTCTGCCATGAAAACTCCAATGGCCACTGAAAATAAGTTATACTTAGATCCAGATGGCATCTCTGTAGAAAGCACTCTCTACAGAGGCATAATTGGATCTCTGTTATACTTAACTGCTAGCAGACCTGACATTATGCATGCCACATGTCTTTGGGCACGTTATCAAGCTAATCCTAAGAAATCACATTATGATGTTGTTAAGAGAATCTTTAGATACCTAAAGGGGACCAAAAATCTTGGTCTCTGGTATCCACAGAACTCTGGCTTTTCTCTTAAAGCTTATACAGATTCAGACTATGGAGGATGCATGCTAGACAGAAAGAGTACCTCTGGGAGTTGTCAATTCCTAGGTGGTAAGCTAGTTAGTTGGACCTCCAAGAAGCAGAATTGTGTGTCAACATCTACGGCAGAAGCTGAATACGTTGCTGCTGCTAGCTGTTGTTCTCAGGTTCTATGGATGAAGACTCAGTAAAAGACTACGGCCACATCCTATTCAAGATACCCATCTTCTGTGATTCAAAAAGTGCCATTGCCATCTCATCCAATCCTGTGCAACATTCAAAAACCAAGCATATCGATATAAGGTACCACTTCTTGAAACATCATGTTGAATATGGTACAATCGAGATGCATTTCGTGCCCATAGAATACCAACTCGCGGACTTATTCACCAAAGCTTTAGACGATAAGAGATTCAATTTCTTGGTGGGTAAGTTAGGAATGATCAATATGACGTGATAAATCCTCTGTAAGTATAACTTATCTTCTGTAAATATGTGTATAAATTTATTGCTTTGATTGATTTCTTTCTGCATGTAAATTCTCAATCTTAAATAGTTCTTGAAATCACAGAGCTTCTGTGGGTCTGCTCAGAACCTCTGGCGACCCATACAGAACCTCTGGTAAACATGACCTATGTACTATACAAAACTTATCCGATTTTGATCCAAGCATAGGTCATGGGGGAGCAGAAGGAAACTACTTGATCTACAGAGATGGTTAGATCAAGGGGGAGCAAAAGAAGCCTTGAAATGATCTACAGAGGTTAATCTTTCAAGGGGGAGCCAAAGAAGTGTTGATAAATCTATTCGTCAGAAGTCAGACATCACTACCGAGAAAAGAAGAAAAGGTATGTCTCGTGCAAAAGGTTTTTGAAAACAGTTTTCTGGGACAAAAATTGTCAAATACGTCCTAACATTACTGGCAATAACATTTCAAAAATTAAATCATTAAAACTTTTTATAATTATTGAGTTATGAGAAATTTGAGGTCATAGAGCTTCTGTTGAGCTCAACAGAAGTTCTGCCAGATAACTACTCTCGCACAAATACACACACCATGACCTTCTCGCACAAAACTTTTTCCAAAACAGTTTTCTCGGACACCAACTTTCAAATTTGTCCGAAAAACATTTCTTAATGCAAATAAAAACTTGGATAATCAAAATTGTTAATAGATTTTTAGTTATGAGAAATGTTCTGTCATAGAGCTTCTACTGGCCCTGACAGAGCTTCTACAAGTTCCTACAGAGCCTCAAAATCTCTGAACGAAAATTCTTCACTAAAATCCCATTAATCCTCTCTAATGCTTTTACAAATGTTTTGGTCAAAATAGAACCTACAGAGTCATGATAACAATGAGATATATGAGAAAAGGGTAAAAATCCAAGATTTTCAAAATCACAGATCTTCTGTAAACCACAGAGCTTATGTGAATTTGGTTTTTGGGCATTTCTGTAAAGTAACGGTTACTTTTACTGAGAGTGAAAAGCATGTGGCAAAGGACAACCCCACGCGCCTAGCATTAATAGGCCGCGCACGACGTCCTGTCAACTTCTGACATGGCCTACGTGTCTCATTTTCATTGGGCGTACATGGCACGTTCTTTGTTTGGAAAATTGAACCCGCCGTTCAAACTCAAGTACGGATTCCAAATATTTATCCATTGCCAAATATTCTTACCTTTTCAAATTCTACCATTTTACCTTCCTATAAAACCCAAGCTTACCCTCTCATAAAAATCTTTACGAACCCTCATTCTTCTCCGGCGAAACCCTGCAAAAACCTGCAAGTATCTTATTCTCATTATCAATGGCTTCATCTTCTCGAGCTATCTCCCCTGAACTCTCTCCGGCGAACTCACGAGAACACTCCCCTGCTCATTCTGAACATTCAGAAAACCCCCACCTCGCCATAAATGCTGAACAAGAAGATTCCGGCGACTCAGCAGAATTTGCTCCGACCACCCATCTCCAAAACTTTATAGCACAGGAACACTTTGAAGAAGTACTACCCATCAAATCCAATAACTACTATTTGGTCCCCTCACCCACTTCTTTCGGCGAAGCCCATGCCCTTCTTCTAAACATCATGGAAAACCATATTCTCTTTCCTTTACTCTCAAGAACCCCAAAGAAAATACATGTTAGGTATTTGAACCAATTTTGGCAAAGTTGCCGATATGATAAAGATGATTCCCTTATCAAATGGTACATCTCAAAGCCAGACAACACAGAGCATTTGGAACTCAAGTTCAATCGAACAATGTTTTCTCTTGAGTTCAATCTACCAACAAGGGGTCTTCTTGGACTGAAATCATATGCAGAACAACCAACAGACGACGAGCTCTGTCGTTTTGTAGAAATCCTGGGATACAACACCCACCTGAGGAAGAGAAATGACTTCCACAGAGGCAGACAACCACCTCTGTGGAACACCTTGTTTTCAATCCTCAACAGATGCCTTACAGGGAAGATAGGCAGCATTGATCAGAGCTCGCACCAGATCTTAGCCATCATGTACGGGGTCTACTACGATCTCCCACTCGATTACGCGACCATCATGTTGCAGGAGATCATCAATACAATTGACAGAAAGAACAACACCAAAAGTGTAAAAGAGAACGATCCTAAGTATCTACCGCCTCTGCAATTCCAAAGGATATTGGGAGTCCTGTTCGAACCTCTGCTGATGTTGCAGAACTGGCCAATGGAAGGGACAACTCCTAAACAGTTCCCAATGAACAAAAACATCCCCACCAATCATGTAGAGGGCTATACCTACTGCAGACCACTGTCAAAGAAGCTTCTGAGCTATGCCAAGAGCAAAACCCTTAAGCGATAGTATATACGCGATCATAGGACTCCACAACTGAGTCATGTGACACCCCCGCGGTGTCCCCCTAGGAACAATAGTTGCAGAACCCCTCTCTACAAAAGAAAAGGAGCATAAACTGGAAAAACACATGGCAATACAACTCAGTTTTATAGCCAAACGAGCAGAGCTCCAGAGAAAGAAGTCTTCTAAAGCCTCTGCCTCCACCCCAAAAACAAAGAAGAGGAGAACTGCAGAAGGCACCTCTACAAGCATAACAAAAGCTCAACCTTCACCTCCTCATACCACAGAAGTTGGCTCCTCTGCTCCTCCCTCCTCTTCAAAATAAAAGAAGAAGAGGAAATCAAAGCCCACAGAAGAAGGGGCACCAAAACCCAAGAGGAGGAAGACCAAAAAGAAGCATAGAAATCAAATTGATCAGATGGTTACCATCGCAGAAGAGGAACCTGCAGAAGTGGTTGAAGAAGAGGTCGCAGAGACCCGGGTCGAAGAGACTGCAGAAGAAGAAGTTGCAGAAGAGGGATATCAATCACCTTATCAATCCCCAGATCGATTCGCTCATCAAGGAAGCTTAAATGATTTCCTTGAAAACCCTGACATTGCTAACACCCTAAATACAGCTGGGTGGAATGCACCACCACTTGACCACCACACCACAGAAAAATAAGACTTCTCCATCTCTGGCGTTGACACAACTCTGCAAGATGATGACCAAACCCCAGAGATCACACGGGTGAAATTCCAGACATTCTACAGAACCCCTTCATACAATAGGGTTTGAGTGTCCACAGAAGGAGTCCAAGTCCAGCTTCAAAAGAAGGTATAGAAGAAATCGATATGTCAGATGATGCCACTAGGGAAAGGATTAGGCTACAAGTAGAAGCTGAGTGGAACAGAGAAGATGTTACAGAGGCTTTAGATAGAATGGGAGGAAAAGAAAAAGGGATAGAAAAAGATGTCGTAGAAGTAGAAGCCACACGTCCTCAAACCCCTCCCAGTGCAACCCATACTTCTAACACCGCAGGTCTAGCTACAGAATGTGTTATTGAACAAGAGCAGCACAGCTCGATCCAAACCCAACCCATCCAGCCAGAGGTTATTCTTTCAACCTCTGCGCCCACAGAAACCGGGGAATCTATTCCTAGGGAGTCTCCTCAGAGAGACTCACCTACAGTTCGTGATCCATCGCCCCAGATCACACCAGAACACCCTACAGAGGAATTCATTTCCTCTGCCACGCACAACTTAGGGCCAACACTTCTTTCAGAGAGAAGTAGTGAGCACAACGACGAAGAGACTCTAGACAAGTCTCCTAGTCAACAGAAGAACATTCCGATACCCACCTCTGGAGTGGATTTGGACACTGTTCTTCGCAGAACTTCTGTAGAGATTGAAACTCAGGTTTCTTCTCGAAGATCAGAAGGAAATCCTTCCACCCCCAACGTATAAACAAGGGTGAACGAAGGTGTCCCAGGAGCAGGGATTCACTCTGGAGACGCATGTGTTCCTCCAGAGGTTACCACTGGAACACAAGTATCAAGGGATGAGTTCCAAACCCTTGTCACCTCAGTGAACCAAACCTTGAAAGAGTTGAAAAGCTCTTTCAATTCTTTTGCAGAGACAACATCGACGGCATTGCTAAATCTGAACACCAAAATGGACAATCTGTCCACAGAGGTGAAAACCTCCATAACCCAGATGAAGTCTTCTGCTGATACAACTACCTCCTCTGCCACCACAGAAATTGAGAAAGCCGCAACTTCTGCGTTCAAGGAATCAGCCAAACATTTCCTTGAACAACTAAACCATCAATCCAACAGAGCACGGGGAATTACACCTGCAGATCTTCAGAAGGCCCTGCAACACGTACAAGAAGAAGCAATGCGCAACACTGTGCTTATACAGCCAATAGACTACATGACCAGAGCACAGCTAACAGAGCTCGGGCAGAATGTGATAAACCAGGTCACAGAAGTCATCGTCTCCTTCACTACTGCAAATGCCAACTACGTTAAAGACTTCAAAGCAAGTGTCGGCAGAATGCGCTTCAACACAGAAGCAGAGCTTGCAACTCTATTCGGCCTCTGTGATGATGTATGCGCAAAGTTGATGGCCGCGGGAGCAGAACTACCAAAGAAACCCAAAGCTTCCTGCAGAGCAGAGGGTACTTCTGATAAGGGTCAGGATGACTCTGATGATGACCACCCTGGTCCATCAGATCACCCAGAGGGGGAGAATCCAAGGGAGAAAGCTGCGAGCAGATGACCTCGAGCTCCACCAATAGCCGCAGAACCCGTCAGTCAAGCCCCTCCAGAACAAACCCAACAACAGCAAACTCAACAGACCACAGAGACAACACCCACCTCTATGGAATCAACAGCTAAAGAAACCAATGTACCAGAAACTGTTCAACAGACCACAGAGGCAACAACCACCCCTGTGGTAATCATCTTGGAAGAAAGTCCAATAACCCGGAGTAACAGAAGCTTAAAAGACCACAGAGGGAACACCCACCTCTGTGGAATTTCCTACAATGTCAGAAGTAGATGTTCAACATATGTCATCCTCTTCAGAAGAAGATCTTCCCTCCCTAACTACAAAACCAACAGAGAAACCCCAAACCATCCCAAGAAGAAAGTCTATTGGCCACAAACCAAAAAGAGCAAAGACCTCTGCTTCTTCGGTTCTAAGAAATATGCACAACACAATGACTGAACGAATGGCGCCAAAAGCAGAAGAAAGACACAGGTTTACATCATCTTTTCGAATGGCAAGAAGATTCGACATTCCTCATCCCACAGAAACCAAGCTCACAGAAGAAGTCACCAAACAACCTCCAACAGAGGTTACAGAGCCAATCAAGCCAACAGAACCAATGCCACAAAAGGCCTCTCAAACACAAGTGTCAAAACCTACAGAGGCAACAGGTTCTGAACATCCAAAGGCCAAAGACAAGGGAAAGGCGATACTGACAGAAGAGCCCAAGAAAAATAAATCTTTGCCCAACCCTACAGAGAAATTGATGAAGAGCGCTTTTGATGCCTTCCAAACTCCAAAGCTTGAAGAAGAGGAGTAGGTATATGGATTGAAGCCTCTGTCAGACATTCCACTAACAGGTAGAGATGCAGAAGTTGTTCGACAGATGGAGAGTCTCAGAAGACAAGTACCACCATCTGGTCAAACATACGAAGAAATGGAAGAACTAGTATACATATACCTCTACAGACAACCCTTTCAGACAAATCTTCCAACAGACCACGTCTCAAATCCAAATATCAGAGAAGAATTAGAGAACATCTTCAGCAGAACAAAGCCAAGAACCAGAGCAGAAGTCTTCTCAATCCACAAAATCAAAAAGGTAATCTTTTGTAGGTTCTCCGTTACAAGAACCCATCCAAGGGTCAGGTACAATCTTTCAGAGTCAGAAGGGTAAACAATTCAGAAGCCACCTTCGCTGATGTTGACATAAGGAATCTGAATCCATATGATCTACCTGAACTTCTGCAATGGACGAAGGACAACTACAACACAGAGCCAAACACCAGAGCCTATCAAGTGTTGAAAAAAGAAATGAGGGAAAGGCTTCTGATCTACAGTCTGACAGACTTTCAGCTAGGAAAGGATCTTGGTCTCAAACATCTGAACCTTCGACCACCAGAAGATCGCTGCCCACCTGATGCTGTGCCCAATATAATCATTACAGAACCAAGGTACGGGTTAGTATTTCAAAACCCAGAAGGCGAAGCCAAACTTTTTGTGACCATGGACTGTCAGAAGTACGCAACCAGTACTTTGAACATGTTCAGATCAAACCTTGAAAAATACAGAGATACTGAGCAAATGGATAGAGATGCTGCAGATGCCTTCATCAGAGAAATTGATGCAACAATCCACTTAAGAGAACTCTGCATCATTTTCTATAATGAAATCAGAGAAGTTGGAAGAGACAACAGAAGCTACAACGATTTCAAAGACGCCAGCATCTGATTCTCTAACAAAATCTCTGTGAACCATTTTTCAGTGTATCTTTCATTATTCTCAAATGTAAAATGCCTCTGGCATATTTCTAAATGAAAGAACTTTCGAGGTACTGTTTAACCACTGTCTTATCTAACTTAGCCTAAAGTACTTCAATGTCAAATTTTTATTTTTCACTACTTAGGGGGAGATTGTTAGCTTCAATCTTCCTAATCATAGAAGTATTTAGATGTAGTGAAAAATAGGCTAAGTGAAGAAAGCCTCTTACAGAGGCTCTGCACTTCCGAAAGATCAAGGTCAAAAATCTACAGAAGCTATAGAGGAAAACAGAACCTCTGTGATACGCTCAAAGAAGACCAATGACTCGGAACACGATGAAGACTGCTCTACAGAAGACCAGACCTCAGAACCTCTGTAACCCTTTACAGAGCCTCTGTGGTTTACGATAAAGACTTGGAAGATATTTTATATCTTGCTACTGTTACTGGATTCGTTCATCAACTTGCATGGAAGCGTGCCCTGTCAAACCTCAACACGTGTCAAGCTCTGAATGGACTCAATAGGACTTAGTACAACATAGATGTTTTCTCCATTTAATGCAATACAACACGTACGTCTGCTCCATTAAATGCAATACAGCACGAACAACTGTTCATGCCATCCGTTCTACTATACATGTCGTCCGTTCTACAGTAGCTCATGCTTTATGGTCTCCTAGAGTAGTATAAAAGGAAGTCTCTTGTTGAGATCTTCCTTAAGATTCTTAACTTTTAGAAAACAATCTTAAGAACAATCTTATGATCAATCACTCAAGAATCTGAGAATCTGAGTTTAATACTTATGCTTTATATCGTCAAACTTGTTTAAGTATTGCACTCTCACACACACACCAAACAGTTCTTAATTTGTTCTTGGTGTTCTTATTATATATCGAACGACAGTAATCTTCAAGATATCATTTTGTTCTTAAATACTGTTTCTTTATATTGTGTGTTATAAAGTCCATCAAACATATCTGTTAGTTCTCTAAATACGCTTCCGCATCAAACATAAACTTGAACTAATAGATCTGTTAATCTTGTCTAAGCGAATCTGGGATCCAACATATAATATAGCCAGTTCTCCTGTTCTGCCAACATTGTAATCTCATTATCTCTTTTCTTAGCCAGCTGAGCCTTCTTTGTGTAGTATTCATAATCTTTTACTACTTTCACTTTGCAGTCTCTGGCAAAGTGACCAGGTTTTCCACACTTAAAACATAAATCCTTCTCTTCTTTCTTCTCAAACTTACTTTTATCTCTATCTTCTTTCTTCTTGTACTTCTCTTCTGAACTCCCCTATTCCCTTATGTACTTACCCTGAAACTTATTCTTTCCATATCTTTTGTTGAACGTGTTAGTCAATAAGGCCAATTTTTCTGCAATCAACTTGATATCAGCATCTTCCTCTGATCCTTCCTCCTCATCAGATTCTTCTTCTAACCTTGGTATTTCATACAAAAATACCGATTTCTTTGTTGTTTTGATCACCTTAGATTTTCTTTCTGAAAGTTAGGCTAGTTGATCAGAAACACTTTTCTTCTCCTCCACTACTTGCTTAACCGAATCTTCATGTTGTTCAAAACTTATGAACAATCTTCTGACTAAGCATATCAGAACTTCCTTCAAAGCACTTGGTCTTTTTAACTTCTTCTTCAGAAGTTCTGAGTCTCCTACTCAGAACTTTGATCCTTCTGTTTAGACTTTCATACTTCTAATCTTTTCGAGACTTCTCAGCCAGAGCTTCTGAGTCTTCTTACTCAGAACTCTGAGTCTTCTATCCAGAACCAATACTTGTAACTTTTGACAAAACTTCAGATCTAACAATCTCCCCCTTTTTGTCAAACAGTCATGTACTTATCAACATTGAACTCTTTCAAAGTAGGTACAATCTTTAAAAGAATTACATTTCTCAAATTAAGCCTTCTCTCAATCTTTTCTATGATCTCTTGTATTTCTTCAACTTGAGATCCTCTTGTTAACTTTTTCTCCAAGCTATGTTTAATGAATCTCAGAGTTCCAGGACAGTATTTTGCCACTTCATCTGGTCTGAAGAAAATCTTCTCTTTTCTGTCATTTCTCAAGAAAACTCCCAATTCTGGATATCTTACAACATTTCTACTCTTCAGAAGATTTAACTGTTCATGACCATTGTTTGGCTTTGAAAGATATACACATGGTCTTTGTATATACAAAGCAATGGTCATGTTTTCTGAACTTCTTAACACTAAATTCTCTTATTCCAGTGATTATGAAATCTGAGTACACTGCTTCTTTTGGTTTTGCTAAGTATCTTGCCATCTCTGCACGAAGTCATTTATGTACATCTGTTCTATCATGATACACACTCAGAAAATTTACTTCTATTGGTTGAAAGAAATATGGAAGAGCATACTCCAGAAAGTAACCATTAACATCAACATGTATTTCTTCTTCATTAGCCTCAGACTTTTCTGGCTGATCTGTATCTTTCATTTTCACATCCTGTGAGGACATATCTGGAGTATCTTCTTCAATCTCTTTTGAATAAACTTCACTTACCTCATACTCAGCAGGAAATACAAAATCTTTATGTAACAATTTCTTTGGGGGTTTTCTTCTGAGAGCATCCATTCACTACAGTCTTTGATTCTTGTTTTGAGATCCAACCTCTCTTTGATATGCATTTTGCATTTTTGTTTCAGAACTGCTTTTTCACCCTCAGCATTTACAGCCATTTCTAGTAACAAGTACTGTAAAGTAGCATTACAGTACTTCACCAGATCATTTAATCTGAAAAACATTCTTACTCCAGAGACTATGTATGCAAAACCATCATTTTCAACTCCTTCAATAATGAATCCTCGACCTCCAATTTCATGAATAGGCTTTTTGACTGGTTTGCTCAGGTTACATTTCTCTTTCCCTGCTTCAATTGCCAACTAAAAATCATAGAAGTACATATTTTTGACATAAATCCCCAGAATTCTTCTTCATTTAAGTTCTATCCAAGATTCTTCAGTACTAGCAAAGAACTTCACCAGAAATACTTGATCATTTAGAAATAGTCTATGAAAGTCAAAATTGGTCATGCTTACTTTCAGACAACCTTCCTTCTGAACTGATAGACTCACATATTTCAACCCATCAAATTCATCAGTTTGAAACTCCAGAACTTTCACAATTGCTCTCTGAACATGTAGTCTTTCATCAGGCTTTCTGAATCTGTTAGAAGCTTCCACATAAACCATCTGAACTCTTTCATCCAAAAATCCATCAATAAAATTCTCAATTATTACTGAGTTATCTTCTTCGCAGTAGATATTCTCATACGTTTCTTCTGGAAAGATATCTTTAAAGAAATGATTAGCCAGAGGAGTATCACTTTGACTGATAATGAAATCACATAAAGGCTCTTTTAATACTGGTAATTCAATCCTAGGAATCACAATGGGTCTTTTGTACACATACTCCAAGAGCATGAAGTAGTTTTCAACTCTTTCATATTCTCCACTTAGAACATTTAACTCATCCAGAAAATGAAGTTCAAAATTATCTTGAAAACTACTTGTGTATCCAACTGAATGATCCTCTTCTCCCAACAAATCAATAGGTCTCACTGTCATCATAATTCTTTGAATTTTCTGAACATTAAGGGGCTGTTTACTAACTGCTGACCAGGCTGACTCGGTCAGCGGTCAGAGTGTTTACTAATTCTCGGATCTGACCGAGAGCTGACTGAGAATCTGACTGAGATCTGTCTGAACCAGTTCCAAAATTAAGCTGACCCGGGTCAGATTTTCAGGGCCAAAAGCCAACCTTATCATCTCATTATCTCCTTGGTCTTGAATGAGGATATTTCCCATGATTTTCGAAGCTGGATCTAATTTTTTGATACTTGACATCGCCATTTTGATAGCTTCAACTATATCTATGGTGGTCTATAAAGAAAGCAGCAAACAAAAACAAAGGAAAAAAGAAAGATATTCAAAAACACAAAACACAGTCGCTCTCGGTCACTAGACCACCATTCTTGTTTGCTTCAGCTTTCTCTCTCTACAAAAAAGCATTGATTTTTAGTGAGAGAAAAAAAGAAAGGGTGAGTGATATTTTCAACAGTGAGAGAGAGAGAGATAGAAATATCGAACGGTTCGTCTTGTTTTGGGGATTAACGAGAGAGAAGATGATAAATGTATGAGTGTTAGCATAAGGTACAAATGTTTGAAGCAATGTTGATGCCTTGCTGTAACCCACGAAGAAACCATAAGTTGGATGAGTGAATGGAGGTTTATTGTTGTTTAAAGCTTCATAAAACTTTTGGAACTTTGGGGAAGATGAAGCAGATAGGTTGTGCCCTTGTAGGGTAGGGCTAGGGCTGGGGGTGGGGTGGAGTGGGGTGAGAGGAGTGGGTGTCAGGTGCCTTTATTTAAAAAAAGGCGTTTTAAAAATACTTTTAAAAGATAAAAAAAATTTAAAACAAGATAAATATTTATTTATAAATATCCATTCGAGGATATGAATATTTTTATTTTTATTAATATGTTTTAAAGTTTACAGTTTGTATTTCTCTTCTATTAAATGATTTATAATAGAAATAATTACAATTAATTTAGCATATAATCACATAAGGGTTAAAATTGTAATTTTTTTGTTGGTAAGCACTTACCAAAAAACACTTGGTAAACACTCTTACCCGGACAACACTTCCGGGGACAGCACTTACCCGGGACAACACTCTTACCCGGACAGCACTTGCCCGAAAAGAGTTGGTAAACAGCCCCTAAGTGCTCTGACCAACTCACCATGCATTCTTCTTATCAGAATTTCATTCAGTCTTTTCTCTTCTAACTCAGAATTTAGAAGTTCACCACTGACATAAGGAACTATCTCTTTACAAGTGTTTACTTCAGAACTTTCAGTCAAACTTTCCTCAGAAATATCTGCCATACTGATCTCACAATCTTCTTCAGAAGAATCTGTCATTACTTCTTCTGTCATAGCATTCTGATCTGTCATTACTACCTCATCTGATCCAAAAATACTTGCTGACTTGACATTCTGAACTTCCATGACAACATCAACATCTGCCATAAGAACTTCAGTTTCATCAGAATTTACCTCCATTTCAGTATTCAAATCCAGTTCCTCTGTTTTATCAGTGACACTTTCAGAAGAGTTATCTTTTACCACTTTATCAGTTTCCATATCATCTTCAGAATCTGAACTTATTGTCTGAATACTTATTTCCTTTTGAACCTCTGCTGATTTCTCAACAATTGTTGATTCTTCAAAAACAACATTTTCTGAGTTCTGAACATCTGCATCTGCTAACTCCATATCTGCAAACTCAAAATCTGTCACTCCAATATCTGCTAACTTTTCAATATTTTCAAACTTACCAGTGCTTTGTTTTTCTAACTCAGTACATATCTTTTGCCTTTTCTCCCCCTTTTGATGATCATGAGGATCATTGTTAGCTTCAATCTTCCTAATCGTAGAATTATTTAGAAGTAGTGAAAAATAGGCTAAGTGAAGAAAGCCTCTTACAGAGGCTCTGCTACTTCCGAAGGATCAAGGTCGAGAAGCTACAGAAGCTACAGAGGAAAACAGAAGCTTTGTCATACGCACAAAGAAGACCAATGACTAGGAACCCGGTGAAGACTGCTCTACAAAAGACCAGACCTCAGAACCTCTGTAACCCTTTACAGAGCCTTTGTGGTTTACGATAAAGACTTGGAAGATATTTTATATCTTGCTACTGTTACTGCATCCGTTCATCAACTTTCATGGTAGCGTGCCCTGTCAAACCTCAACACCCGTCAAGCTCTGAATGGACTCAATAGGGCTTAGTACAACATAGACGTCTGCGACATTAAATGCAATACAACACGTACGTCTGCACCATTAAATGCAATACATCACGAACAACTGTTCATGCCATCCGTTCTACTATTCATGTTGTCCGTTCTACAGTAGCTCATGCTTTATGGTCCCCTAGAGTAGTATAAAAGGAAGTCTCTTGTTGAGATCTTCCTTAAGAATCTGAGAATCTGAGTTTCATACTTATGCTTTATATTGTCAAACCTGTTTAAGTATTACACTCTCACACACACACCAAATAGTTCTTAATCTGTTCATGGTGTTCTTATTATATATCGAACGACAGTAATCTTCAAGATATCATTCGGTTCTTAAATACTGTTTCTTTATATTGTGTGTTCTAAGTCTATCAAACATATCTGTTAGTTCTTTAAATACGCTGCTGCATCAAACATAAACTCGAACTAATAGATCTGTTAATCTTGTCTAAGCAAACCCGGGATCCAACAATTGGTATCAGAGCCTTCCTTGATTTTTAATATCAAGTGATCATCTTTGTAACAAGATTTGTGATAGACATCATTCTGTTTTAACCTGTTCATTTCTTTAAAAAGTACACTCTGGGAACTGTTAAAACCCAGAAAACCTTCCAGTTCATTACACTCATACTCTTTCGTCATATTATCTTTTTAGAACCTTCGAAACTCTTACAATGACAAATACAAATAACTTTTTCACTGTTGGTTCACTAACCAAGCCTCCTACTCTCCTTCGAGATGAGTATCCTCAATGGAAGATAAGAATGATCCATTTTTTTGAGGGTACTGAAAAATCTCTTGTACAATATCTTTACAACCCTCCTCAAGTTCCCATGATAACAGTACCACGAGTACCAACTACTGCTGAATCTCTTGAAATCCCTGAACATCAAAAACCTAAGCCAAAGGGAGAATGGTCAAATGAAGATAGGGCAGAAGATGAAGTTGCACAGAAAACAAAGAGAATATTGATCATGGCTATCCCCAATGAACTTTTTCAATCCTTAGATGCATGCGAAATAGCGCACGATCTTTGGAAAGAATTAGAAAGACAGTTGGAAGGGGGTGCTAAAACGCAGAAGAACCGAAGGGCACAATACATAAATGAATATCATGCCTTCAGAGCCTCTGCAACAGAATCTCTGCAAACGACATACGACAGGTTCAACTCTCTCATAAACAAATGTAGAAAGTCTGGCATTCACAGAACCTCAGAAGAAAATAACGTCATGTTTCTAAAGAGCCTGAATGATGAATGGCTCCAGTTGTCTATGTCTTTACAACAAACCAAGTTCTAGACTCCTAGACACTCTCTGATCTCTATGGAACACTAGCCGCACAGGAGCCGCAAATATTGTTAGGGCAGGTTTTATATGTTGATTTAAAGTTCAAGGGTGTAATTTGTATTTGTTTAAACATAGTCCATAGTGAACGGGCCGTGGGCTTGTTACCACGGGCCCAGCATATATAATGTACAATTAGCTTAGAAAATAGCTAGTTGTCTCATTTAGCTTTTCAGTATTGTAACGATTATTCTCTGAATCAAATAGCTAAGTGGACAGCCTTTGTGATTAATTTATTTGTTCACATCTCTTATTCACATAAACACAATTGTTGCACGGATCTGGATCCTACAATTGGTATCAGAGCAGACGGACGGATTCGATTCAAAGTTTCATTCATCAAATTCTGGTTAGTTTGACTTTTACTCCTCTGACTATTCTTGAATTTTTTGACTTTTTGATTCAATCGAAATCAGTTGTTTTTGCTTATTGGGTTGTGTTAGCATTATCATTATAAGAGTTTCTGCAAAATTTCACATCCTAATTCATTCGTTTGATTGGTCAATTTTGCAAATCAAGTTCAAAACGTTTGGTTGTATTCTTAATCAAAAATCCAATTTTTGATACCAAAAGGTGTTGTTTTTGCTCTAAAATCGATTGGGTTAGTGTTAGTTTGTGCTTGGTATTATTTCTAACCTTTCAGGAACACATTAGAGTAACCCTAGTCGAGTTTCGATCGAATTTAGCAAAACAACGACTTTTCCGGACAAAACAGCCGCGTTTTCCGGACAGATCAAGGTGTCCGAACGTTTGTGGTTCCATCCGGACAAGTCAGTCATCCGGACAAGTCAGTCATCCGGGTAAGTCAAACATCCGGGTAAGTTTTTCAAATCTCTATCTTCCGGGTAATCTTGTTCCGGAAAACTCAAAGTATCCGGAATTCGTTTTATCCGGAAATCCTCATTTACCCGGAATCGTTGTAGTATCCGGACACATCATTCTTTCCGGAAACTTCAAAGTACCCGGAAATCCCATACTTTCCGGACTCTATTGTATCCGGTAAGTCTTGCTTATCCGGTTGATTCCATCCGGTATCTATAGAGCATCCGGTAACCTTGGTTATCCGGACAACTCAAGATATCCGGACAACTCTTGTTTATCCGGACAGTACTTCTGTTGAACGTGTTTGTTCTGTTTTGTCATATCTGTTCCAATCTGATCTACTGTTAGTCTAAGGACCGTTCCACTCATAGAACCACGTTAGGATATCACTCTTAGAATCTTGCGTTAGGTTCTCATTTCGAATCAATATACCCGTCTGACGATCACTCCGTTGCAACCAAAGATGTCTGCTTCTCATGACGCTCTCGCCATTGGTACCAACACCAAGCCTCCATGCCTATACCCAAACGAGTACAGTCAATGGCGCGACAGATTCATGATTTTCATTGAATCGAAGGACAACTATGAGTTCATCAAGCAAGCTCTTGAAGAAGGTCCTATCGCGCCACCAATGAAGGATATTGCAGCCGCTGAAGGTGTTGAACCCAAGAAAAAGAAAAAGTCCTTTGCCGAAATGTCAGAGTTTGAAAGAGGGAGGATAGAAGGGGAGAAACAGGCGAAGAGATATCTGGTGCAAGCTCTTCCCAACTCGACCTACACTGCCATCGACAGCTACAAAGACACGGCTAAAGGCATGTGGGACCAGGTAGCCAAAATGATGTGTGTGAGTGCAGTTGGAAACCAACTGAAGATCAATACTGCTATAACCAAGTTCGATGGTTTCAAGCAGCGTCCTGGCGAGACTCTTACTCAGGCTTATGAACGTTTCTGCTCTCTACTCAATGAGCTGAACAAGAATGGGATAGTTCGGTCGAACACAGAGAATGCTCTCAAGTTCCTCAACAACCTCTTACCCGAATGGAAAGTTTATGCATCTCATGTCAGGCATAACAACCTGATTGAAAGAATCGGCATAAATGAATTCTACGAGACACTTCTTCAAGATGAAGATGAAGTGAATGAGCTACTTGCCGAGAAGAAGACTGAACCTAAGCCTGTAGCTGATCCTATTGCTCTTATTTCCACCAACAAGGGAAGACCTTCGAGCCGACACACTGAACGGGCTCAAAAGCATAATTCTTCTGATTCTGAACCGGAAGAGAAGAAAGATGAAGATTCTGATAGTGAAGTAAACGACTTCATGAAAGCCATTGCCCTCCTGACAAAGACCTTCAAGCAACAACAGTTTTACAAGAAACCAACGTCTAATGGTCAGCGCTACTCCACTTCTGCCAACAAGCGTCATGACTACAAAGACAAATATGAAGGTAAGAAGAAGGTCGATGAGCAGGATCAGACTGAGAAGAAGGACAAGACTGAGAAAGTTGACCGCAAGAAGAAAGATGAGCCCGTGAAATGCTATAATTGCGGGAAACTTGGTCACTTTGCCAAAGATTGCCGCCAGCCTACAGTGAAGAATGTCCACTACTACGAGGCCAAGCTAGCTTTAGCAAAACAAAAGGCGACTGGAGAAGCAATGTTCGCTGAGGATGATTACTGGCTGCAAAGATCTGATAATGAAGATGAAGATGAAGTTGCTAATGCTTTCATGGGATATCATTCCTCCACTGATGAGGAAACCGCAACTGCACTTGCAAATCAGGTATGTGAATCCTGTCAACCAGATTTTTTGAATGCTATGCAATCATTTTATGGTCAGGCAGAATCCTTTAAGGCCACTTCTAAAGAACAAAAGCTTGAAATTATAACTCTAACAGAAAAGCTTGATGTTCAAAGAAAGTTAAATGAAAAATATAAGTCCGAAATTGCTAATCTAAATGAAAAATGCAAAAATCTTTCATTAGCACCCAAAGACTTAAGGGCCAAATTGTCTGATCTCCAGTCTAAGTTTGATCAGTGTCCGAATGAGAACGAAGAAATTGTTTACCAATGTTCTTCTCTTCAAATTCAACACAAGGAGTTTGTGGATAAAATTCTTAATCTTGAAAACAAACTTCACAAAAGGGGCCAAACTGTTCAAACCATTTTCTTAAATAAACCAAAGGAGTTCACATATTTCAACAAAGCATGGGGAATTGGATACGACAACCCTCATTACTTACAAAAGGGAAGATATAAAGTTCCGATTCTCTATGACTTTGCCTGTTATGGTTTATCTACAAAGTACCCGGAGTACAAAATCAAGTGGACTGGTCCTCTAGAACCTGAAAAGGAAGAGGAAACTGAGTAATATAAGCGTAAACACAAGCGAGGAATCCAACTTCCGTTTTGCTATGAACCTTTGAACTATTCCTACCAAAAGAATAAGAAGTATCTTTCTAATGACTACTTCGACAGCTATAAGGTTGCTCCGCCCAAGGATTCCTCCAAGAAGGATGAGGACCAAGCAACCGCGACCCAGACTGAGACGGATGCGTATAAACTCTATGTTCCCCCTCTCATCTTGGAAGACAAAATAGTCGAATTGGAGGAGTCATTGGCAAAAGAAAGGTCCGATTTTCAAAAGGAAAAACAAGCTTTACTTTCAAAACTTGAGAATCATCAACCGGTCAAAACCGAAGTTGTGTCTGATGAAGGACAGGAAAGTCTTAGGTTTGAAATCAATCGTCTCACATCACAACTGGCTGCTTTGGCAACAGAAGTGTTGGAAGAGAAAGTAAGTAAAGGTCGACTACAAGAGCAGTTTGACCAACTCCAATCAGAAAAGATGATTTCACCTAAACAATCCTCAAGCTCGTCTGACACGTCGTCGTGTAAAGTTTTCTTCGGGACAACTTCTTTTCCAACAAATAAAAGATCAAAAGAAGGTTCTGATTCTCATGATAAGAGTGTTTCACGGAATTTGAACTCTGATTTTTTCCTAGCTTCCGCACCAAATTCCCTAAAGCACACCAGCACAACGTGTTCCTCGCCATCCTCAACCAGTCCAAGTCCCGACATTCCTGAGGTGAATTTTTCTGAATTCATGAACTCAGAAGGTGATGATGAGGGAGAGTTCGAGTCGTTCCCTTTCGACAAACCTCTTCCAAGTCACACATATTTTTTATCCCCGGTTGTGAATCATACGGTCAATTTTGAAAAGGGAGCTTGTTCAAACTCAAAGGCCCCAGCTGTGATCAAGATTTTAAAATCTAAACCTGTTTCCCAAAACACGTCATAGCCAAGGCAAAAGACTGAACAAGTTCCCGTTAAACCTTCAACTCCTTCAAAAGCCACTGATCATTCTGTACCTGTTGTTTCAGATAAAAATGGTCAAGCTAAACCAGAAACACCAAAGTGGCTAAAGGAGGATTCTGTCAAGAAGGATGCATCAAAGTCATTTCCCCGTGATTTAAATTCTAGAATAAACAAAGACAATAGTGATTGGAATCATCAGTACTATTTTGAAGTTTCTTTTCCTGTTAAAGTGAATTCTCTTCCACAATTGGCTCGATTATCGCATGATTGCTTGTGTTGTTCAAATTGTGGTTGGAATAATTTTGAAGCTAGTTTGGAAAAAGTAGTGTCTTTTCTCGTTAAATTGAACTCTCTTCAACACTTGATTCATTTATCGCATGATTGTCTTTGCTGTTCTAATTGTGGTGGGAATGATTTTTATGATATTCTGAAAAATGACCGGTATGCACCATTTTTTGTACATAATCTGTATGAGAAACGCAGACCCCGTAATAACAAGAACAATCCATCTCATAAACGGGGTAATCAATCACCGGTTAAACCACGGCGGGAGACCAGACCCAATCCTAGATGGACTGCTCCTACCAAGGTTAAACCGGCTCCTAAAAGGCAACCTGGCACAAAATATGTTCCTCCCAAAGGTGTACAATCTGCACCTAAGAGGCGACAAACGCAAACATCAGTTCCCCCGAAAGGTGTAAATTCTTCACCTACCGGGAAAGTTGTGCCAAGACAGGTTTCTTCAAAGGGAGCCACGCCTAACCCTCCAGGACCCAAACAAATTTGGGTACCTAAACTTCTCTAATCTTGTTTTGCAGGGCGGTCATGTGTGGTACTTAGATTCAGGATGCTCCAAGCACATGACCGGAAGGAGGGAGCTTCTCACGAACTACAAAGAAGAATATCTAGGAGATGTTAGATTTGGCAACAACGAGCGTTCGCCGATCGTGGGCTACGGCGACATCGTACATAATAAGATCACCATCAAGAAGGTGTCACACGTCCAAGGATTGGGCCACAATTTATTCAGCATAGGCCAATTCTGCGACAAAGATCTCGAGGTCAGCTTCAAAAATACAAGGTGTAGAATCCTCAACGACGACGGTGAGATACTACTAGTTGGACATCGAAAGACCAACCTCTACACCATTGACCTCTCAGCCCTCTCAATTGATAACCCTGTCTGCCTTCTGTCAAAGGCCTCTTCCGACCAAGCTTGGATCTGGCATCGACGACTTTCGCACCTCAACTTCAGAAGCATCAATCAACTGGTGCTAGGCAGACACGTTAGAGGCATGCCCAACCTTCAGTTCGTGAAGGATCATCTGTGCGAGGCATGCGAGAAGGGAAAGATGAAGCGAGCATCCCATCAACCGAAGGACACTCCCAGCACATCTCGGACTCTCGAACTCCTTCACATGGATTTGTGTGGTCCGATGCGTGTTTCGAGCATCAACAAGCGCAAGTACGTTCTGGTGATAGTGGACGATTACTCACGTTACACCTAGGTGATGTTTCTCCACTCAAAGGATGAAACTCCTGAGATCATCATCGAGCATCTCAAGACGATCCAATTGAACAAGCGTCAACTAGTTCAGTCCATCAGAACCGACAACGAGACGAAATTCAAGAATTCCAAGATGGACGGTTATCTCTCCTCTGTAGGAATTTCGCACAACTTTTCTGCCGCACGCACTCCTCAGCAAAATGGTGTGGTGGAAAGACGTAATCGTACCTTAGTCGAAGCGGCGCGCACAATGCTTTCCCAAGCTAATCTACCGCTATATCTTTGGGCTGAAGCGGTGTCTACAGCTTGTTACACGCAAAATCGCACGATTCTATACAAACGATTCAACAAGACGCCCTACGAGATCATGAATCATCACGTTCCAACTATTGGCTACTTTCACGCGTTCGGATGCACGTGCTACGTACTGAACGACAAAGATGATCTCGGCAAACTAAGCCCCAAAGCGGATAAAGGAGTCTTCATCGGATACTCAATGAAGGCTAAGGCTTATCGCGTTTACAACACACGGACTAAATCCGTTGTTGAGAGCATAAACGTGACATTCGACGAAGCCGCAGATATGGCTTCTGAACATCGCAGTTCAGAACCCGGTTTAACTGGTGTGTTAGCTTCCGGACCTTCTAGTTCGGGATCTACACAAATGACAGTAAATCCATATCGTGCATCTTCATCGAATGCACATTATTCTGATTTAGATTTATTGTTTGAGCATTTTTATGATGACCTATTTAATGCTTCCCCATCTGTCTCAGCTATTCCTAGGATTGAAGCTGCTCGTCTTGAAGACTTGGACAACCTATCTGGTCCACCGCCTTCTACAAGCTCGCCTTCTAACACCTTGGAGACAGATCAGCCGTCATCACCTGCTTCACCTGATCCTGTGATTCCCCCGGAGGACCCAAAACCAATCACGGAGATCGCTCCTATAGATTCGTCTTCCTCGACAACCGACGATCAACTTCTGAATTCCTCGGAACAAGAAGTTGTGCAACCATTGGCGAATCCTCCCCCACCTCCTCCGAGAACTCAACCCGCTACTCTCGAAGCTGTACAAGACCTCCCATCCGGTTCGTATGTGGATCCGGACACGTCTCATTCCACCCAGCAGCCGCTTCCACACACCACTAAATGGACGAAGGCACATCCCCTGCATCAAATCATCGGTGATCCCTCTACACCTTTTCGTACGCGAGGCGCTTCCGCCAACTTCTGTCTCTTCTCCGGCTTCTTAAGCAAGATAGAGCCAACAACCGTACACGAGGCGCTTGAAGATTCGGACTGGATAATTGCCATGCAAGAAGAGCTCAATCAGTTCGAAGCTCTAAAAGTGTGGCGACTGGTTCCACGTCCAAAACACAAGACGGTGATCGGCACCAAGTGGATCTTCAAGAACAAGAAGGACGAAGACGGCATTGTTGTCCGCAACAAGGCGCGACTCATGGCAAAGGGATATCGTCAGCAAGAGGGGATAGACTTTGATTAGACCTACGCTCCGGTGGCGCGAATCGAAGCAATCCGTATGTTTCTAGCCTATGCCACGCACAAGAACTTCACAGTCTTCCAGATGGATGTGAAGACGGCCTTTCTATACGGCGAACTCGAAGAAGAAGTTTATGTGTCGCAACCCGACGGCTTTGTGGACGATTCGAAGCCTGACCATGTCTACATTTTAGACAAAGCACTATATGGTCTAAAACAGGCCCCGCGAGCTTGGTACAATACTCTCTCTAAGTTCTTATTAGAGAAAGGCTTCACACGAGGTACAATTGACTCTACTCTTTTTATTAAGAATGAGGAAGGTCATATCGTCTTGGCTCAGGTATATGTTGATGACATAATTTTCGGTTCTACCAATCCTTTATATGCCAAGAACTTTGCCAAACTAATGGGAAGATATTTTAAAATGAGTATGCTTTGTGAGGTGAATTTCTTCCTTGGTCTACAAGTTAAACAACTTTCGACCGGAATATTCATTAACCAGTCCAAATATATTCGGGATATTCTTCGAAAATTCCAATTGGACCAGGCCTCACCTACGAAAACTCCCATGGCAACGACTACAAAGCTTCTCACAGATCCTAATGGAACGGATGCTAATCAGAAGCTGTATAGAGGAATGATTGGCTCTTTAATGTACCTAACTGCCAGTAGACCGGATATAATGTTCTCGACTTTCCTGTGTGCCCGCTATCAATCCAACCCAAAAGAGTCTCACATGACTGCTGTTAAATGAATTTTTCGTTATTTACGTGGTACTGCTGATCTTGGCCTATGGTACCGGAAAGAGACAGGTTTTGGATTATCAGCCTATTCTGACGCCGATCACGCGGGAAGCATGATGGATCGGAAGAGCACATCGGGGCACATTCAGTTCCTGGGAGATAGTCTGGTAAGCTGGGCATCAAAGAAGCAGCAGTGCGTTTCAATGTCAACTGCCGAGGCGGAATATGTGGCCGCCGCAAGCTGCTGTTCCCAAGTCATCTGGATGAGGACACAACTCAAGGACTACGGTTTCAAGTATGTCAAGGTCCCGATCTACTGTGACTCGAAGAGTGCTATTGCTATCTCAAGCAACCCGGTCCAGCACACCAAGACGAAGCACATCGACGTTCGGTACCATTTCATTAAGGATCACGTCGAAAGAGGTACTGTCGAACTCTACTTCGTAAATACTGAGCATCAGTTAGCAGACCTGTTTACCAAAGCCTTGGACGAAAAGCATTTTAAAACTCTGGTGTTCAAGCTAGGTATGCTAAACCTGAAAACTTAATCCGTTTGTGTACCCTTGTCAAGTTCTATACCTCTACGAGTACCTGTCTACTCATCATCCGGTGTCAACACTCTGGACGGTTGAGCAAACACTTCCTCGCACTGGTATTCTACTTGCCTCGGTAACACATGTAGATTTAGTTTCTGTATTTGTTAGGTAGTTTCGTCTATTTTTCCTCTTTCTTCGTGTGTTTCTTTTATTACATACCGTCGTTTGTTTGTTATTTCCCGATCTCTGTGCTTTCACCATTTGTTAATGTGTTCAGGGGGAGCACACTGCCATATCAGGTAAGTATTCTAATCTGTTGAGGGGGAGCGTCACACACAGTTTTTCTTAAACAATCCAAAAGTTTTTTATGTGTGTGGGCACTCCTACGTATAGGTAAAGTCATCACTTGAGGGGGAGCGACACAAGTTTTCTATCCAAAACTCACAATTCTTTTGTATGTCGGGTCCCTTATTTGCACCCTACTGCACAATTTGAGGGGGAGCAGTGATTTCCCCTTTTCCGTTCGAGGGGGATCACTGAAACCCCCCCCCCCCTGTTCAATTTGAGGGGGAGCGAGAGAAAGATCCCTGGCGGCACGGTTTCCTGGAAATTCCAAGGAAAATACCAAATAAGGGGTATCCGGACTCTTCAGGTTGTCCGGACTCCTCTGTTTGTCCGGACAGTATCCGGACCGGACATACCCGGATCGGTCAAAGTCCCCGGACAGTATCCGGGTTTTATAAGACACCCGGGTTCCTACTCCTTCATTTACCCGAATCTTACGTGCAAAACCCTAAACCCCCTTCACTATTCTCTCTCGCTCGGACTCTCCTCAATCGGACGATTCACACACGCATTTCATTCCAAAATCAGGTATGTTGTTCGTGATTACCTATCGATCATTCTTATTCGAGTATTGATTCTTGTTGCATCTCAATCAAACCACGGTTTGATCGAGCTCTATAAACCCGAACCCCAAACCTCGGGTCCACACGATTTGTGATTCCCTTGGCGTAAGATTGATAGGAACCGTCCAAAGGGTAGTCTAAAATGGTATTTGGTCCACTTATTTTCACTTACACTGGTCCTTAAGCCTCGATTTAGTCGATTTCTCAACAAGGGGTTTCGTCCGGACACGTTCTTCGTATCCGGACTCTCTCAAACAACCGGAAACCTAGTTGTCCGGAGACCTTAGGGTTTCCGGTAAGTTCAACTACCGGATAAGTTTGGAGTCCGGACACAACCATTATCCGGAAAATCGATTTGTCAGGGAACCTTGTCCGGGTAATTCAATTTTACCCGGACCCTTGTATACTCATCCGGACTCCTCTGTCATCCAGACAATTCATGTTGTCCGGACACTCCCTTATTTGTCCGGAAAAGTCCTCTGTTATTTCCAATTCATGCCTGTTTACCAATACCATTCCTCGGTCTGTCTAGGATTGAGCCATCCAATGTCAAGGTACGCACCGACAGTTGTTATTTTGATTCCGTTCCTAACAGAGTACTACTTTGCAGATTCTTACATGGCAGACCAACAAAATCCGGAAGACCAAATTCCTCAGGAGGAGGAACTCATCGACGAAGTCGCGGATGCTGCCTTGGTCGATCCTGAACATGGCATCGAGTTGGAAGCCAACAACCATTACTTGGACCCAGCGCTTTTCAGACCAAACCCACAACATCAGGTCATACTCGACATTCTGATGCGCCATCCCATTCATGAGGCACTCACTCGCACCGCCGACGTTCCTTTGCTCTATGTTCTGCAAGTCTGGCTGACGGCGCAAGTCCGTACGATTGGCAACACTCAGACCATCATGGCTCAAATAGACAACCACCCGTTTACACTGACGCCCGATTCTTTTCGCCGATTACTATCACTACCGGAAGCCACTGCGAACAACCATGAACGGTACGATCCTGCCGTTAACGACGCTACTCTGTGCGCCCAAATGCGTGCTCTTGGGTACAACTCCGACCTTCAACGGCCATCGGTCTTCAATCGCAAGTTCTTGGCACCTATGTGGTACACGCTCTTCACCATTCTCAATCGATGCCTGTCCGCTCGATGGAAAGGTATTGACCAATGTACAGGCGACTTTCTGCGCCTTGTTCACGCCGTGTGCTACAACCGCCACGTTGACTTCGCCATGATAATCTGGCGTGAACTTGTGACCACCATCCGACACATCGGCGGCACCAAACAGAAGAAGTTCCTTCCATATCCGCGATTCCTTTCGCTTGCCGTTCGACAACACATGGATGCCAATCTCGCCATTCCACGACGACTCACACATCCGGTATGTCCCATCTGCCACCTCCAATTCATTGTGATCCGCAACCCATCCGATGCGGTCGCCTCGCCCATTCCTGCCGCCCTATTCGCCATATCCGATCCCGCTGCACCAGGGGTAGTTGCTTATAGGGGAGAGTTAGGAAATCCCATGGTCCAGCCAGAGCCGGAGGGACCTGCCCAGGGACATAGACCCGAGAGACGTGAGGGTCCAAGAGTGAGAGGTGGAAGGGCCCGACAAGCAGGTGCTGTCGGGCGGGGAACGTTAGTTTTGAGAGGAAGGGGAATGAGCGTAGGTGGTGCAGCGGAATCGCAGCCCGGTTCCAGCTCAGCCCAACCCGGTCCATCTTCGAGACCACGCCTACATCACTCCACCGAACCATATATAACCGAACCCCCCTCTCCCGGTACACAAGTCGAAGACGTGGAATCCGACTCCACGGACTCCGATACCGACCACAACATCCGCCTGACGCAAATCCCTCACGGTATTGGACCCAACCCTGATTTTTCCACTGGCATTCCACTTGACTCTCCACCCTCTGGAACCGAACCGATCCCTAGGACGTCTGAGGGAGATATAGGTGTTGAGTTAGTTCATGCGAGAAGGAGAGAACTGCGTTCAAAGTTGAACCAGGAAAGATTGAGCCGTAAAGATAACGAGGCTCAAGAGCGACCCCAACCGAGTGATATCCAGGTCGCCACATCTACTATCCCGTCTCATCCGTTGGGACGGGGTATTGAAACAGACTCTGTGGACCTAGCGGAGCAATTGCACACCCCCATAGCCACTCATCCGTCTCACAACAGACGGATGTTTCAATATTACACGGGGAACAAGCACAACTTCCACCGGCCTCTCATTCGGAGAGTGTTGGTGTTGAAATAAGAGACCAACAGCCCCCGGTCTCGCCTTCTTTGTGTGCACCAACGGATCTAGAGCCTATTGTTACTACACATTCTTCGCCTAGGACACTTGATGAGGAACAACACCAAGTCGCGGCTCTTAGTGACCCGACCGGAACGTCTATAGTGTCTCCGACTGCCGGAACACGAGGATTGGACGGAAATCCTACCACAGTTAATATCATGCCAGCTGTGAACGTAGGTGCCTCAACGGGTGCTCTAAGTGACCCCGGAGTTATCTCACCCGACTTCGTGTCGACAGGGTTTCTGGACAGCACCCTTAAGGCTGTCCGCCAAGAGATGGAGCGGGACATGCAGCAACACGTAACCGCCGAAATCGACGCCATAAAACGCCTACTTAAAGGTAAAAGCCAAGCCGTTGATTACGAATCCGAACCCGCACCTCCACCATCTTACTCGGTAGATACTTTGAAAGCCATGCTCCTGGCTCAATTGCTCCAGCAATCTGACACACCCGCCTCTACCGATGCAGACCTGATCTCACTTCTCCAAATCCAGGTCACTGCCCCATCATCTGTTACATCACGCCTAGACGCCATTGACTCAGCCCTCGAGAACTACAACCGAGCACTCGCTACTCTATCCGAGACGTTTAGCTCACTTGAAGAAACATGTAAGAGTCAAGCCGGCGGTCTAAAACGAAGACACGATGACCAGGAGGATCCTGATCACCGTGAGGGGGAGAAGCGACAACGTCTAACCGAGACCGCCTCCCTGATCCAACCTGCAGCGACATCTGTGGTTCATCAGGAACCCCCAACTACGGCAACTTCAACAGAAACACCCAAAGCCGAGTTGCCATTAGCACAGATGGTCATCGACATGGATATTTCAGATGATGAAGCCCCAACGATTGAAAAGCCCGAGGGTACAACACAGGAATTGGTCGCACAAGAACCATCAGACATGCCGACGCTCACCATGATTGATCCTGCACGTGAAACCAACCCGAGAATCGAAGACGCATGGTACGAAAAAGCTACCAGAGCCGTAAACTTCGAGGTAAACTTGGTGTTTCCCACTGATGAAGACGACAATGTTGATTACGACCAGTTTCTGCTTCAGAATTTATATGGTACGCCTCCCGTTCACTCGACTCAACCCACCATGACTACAGATCAACCCGAAAGCTCCAATGTAGACTTCCCGACATCTCCTCAGCAAACGACAGCTCCTAATCTTTCTCCCCTTCCTCAGCAACAAAATCATTGGGAGAAGATCACGGTCCTCATTCCTCATCTGGAGGAATCTCTGAAGAAGCTGTTCGTACACAGAATTCGCCCGATCGAGCCGACCTTCTGCCTTGGCATCTACAGTCCTGAACCAGCACGTCAACTCCGATATGTAGAAGCCATGAAGCGGTGTCTTCCGAGAGACCAGGTTCGAACCAAACATAAGATATCAGAAGTGCTAAAGATTCAGTCAAACAAAATCATGAAGATCGTCTTTCCCGTATTCACTGTTCGACGTGAAGACGGAAAAGAATGGATTTTCTCTGAGGCTGACTTTAAGCATCTCCATCCGTTCGACCCCCTGGTTATTCTGAAAGACCTTCGCACCAGAACCATCCGACCGCTTGCTGTAACAAAGGCGCTCGAAGCGGTTCGTCGATTCCTCGTCCGTTCTATTATGATGTCTTATCTTACGGACTTTCAAATGGCAATCGAGAACCGAGCAAAGAAGGTAAATCTGCTCAAACCGAATCTGAAAGCTCCTGAACTGTCGATGTATCCCGAGAACGCAATGCTGCTTCAACCAGAATTTGGGATCGTCTTCCTCAACGCTCAGAAAGAAAAGAAGTTTATGAGGTTCAGTCAGGTAGATCGATTTTGCGACGTCACTCTGCTCAAAGTTCAAGACGCTCTTCGGAAGATCATCAAACACGAATCCGAAAATCCAAAGGTATCCTATGTGCCCAATCTGAATGAAAGAACTGCTCAGACTGCTTTGAATATGATTGAGGAACGTCTTGACTATCGCCGCGCCATCAGATTCTTCGAAGTTCATTTCGCACTTCGCAAACGCTATGTCTACAACTGGCAAGAGCTAGAGCGCGAACTCGAAATTCAAATCAAAGGGGGAGATTGTTAGGGCAGGTTTTATATGTTGATTTAAAGTTCAAGGGTGTAATTTGTATTTGTTTAAACATAGTCCATAGTGAACGGTCCATGGGCTTGTTACCACGGTCCCAACATATATAATGTACAATTAGCTTAGAAAATAGCTAGTTGTCTCATTTAGCTTTTCAGTATTGTAACGATTATTCTCTGAATCAAATAGCTAAGTGGGCAGCCTTTGTGATTAATTTATTTGTTCATGTCTCTTATTCACATAAACACAATTGTTGCACGGATCTGGATCCTACAAATAGCACAGGCTAAAACACTAACCATTGCACCATACGCATTGGTTAGTAAATCTACAGAGGCTGCAGAGAGACCAAGAAATGAGAGAGCAACAGAGGAGAAGAAGAAAGATAAGAAGAAGATAGTGATGGTAGACAGCGAAGAAGACGAGCTGATAGAAGAAGAGATAACTCTTGCGTCATTAGCTAAATCCTTAGCTCTGTTAGCAAGAGAGTTCAGAGGGAACCAGAGGGGTTCAGGAATTGATCGATATGGCAGAGACAACCGAGGTGATAGAAGAGATGATGGAAGAAGAGAAGAATCGAGTGACCGACAGAGGTCAGATGATAGGAATGATCGACAGAGGTCAAGCGACAGAAACTACAGAGGTAATGACCGACAGAGGTCAGATGACATGGTGAGCCACACACAACAAGAATGCTACAAGTGTGGTAAGCCTGGTCATTACGCAAACGAATGCCGAACAGAGAAAGGTGGAGACCTACAGAAGTCCAACGATCGTACTGGAAACACTTCCCAAGGCTGTTTCAACTGCGGGAGGCCAGGCCATTTCGCAAATGAATGCAGAAGTAGATCAAATCGCCCACAAAAGGACTCCGCTTTTTACAAAAACAAGGCTGAGTATTATGCGCAAAAATCCCTAATGGCAAACAAAGGGAATTCTGAGGCGAACAATGAGGACTTCGAGTCAGACTCTACCTCTGACGATGAATACACCACCAATGCCCTTTTCTGTGGCATGGCAGAAGTCGACTCCGGTACTGACACTGAGGTATCCACTTCAAACTCTACCTCTTGTATTAATTCTGTAGATGATAATTTACTTACACTTAACATTGAACTGATTGAACTAAAAGAGATAAATGAAAGCATTCAGAAAAGACTCACTTTTAATGAGAAAGAAGTACGGCTTCTCACTCAAGAAAAGGCCAAATTTTTTTAAGAAAAGGAAAGAGTAGAAAAGAATTGGAAAAAAATATAGATCCTTTAAAAAGGCAAATTTCTGAATTAACCTCTGCTCTAAAAGACAAAACAAAAGAACTTTCAGTTTCTAGGAGTGGAACAACAGACATAAGAGATCTTAAAGAATACTTTCAAAGAGAGAGAGATACTTTGGCAAGATCTACTTAGAAGAGAAGTTTTACTTAAAAACTATAAAGATGCACAGAAGGTATATGAGAAAGTAAACTCAAAAATAGGAAGACGGGGTATAGGGTACAATGATATTACCCTAGGTGTTGAAGGCAAAAGAAATAAACCTCTGTCTTCTCTATTTGTGATAGGAAAAACGAACAAACCAGATTTTCCAAACTTACTCTCTGTAAGAAAAGGGCTAAAATCTCTGTGGAACCTCACTTGAGGAAACATACGAAGATGATCAATGTGTGGTTTGAAAACACAGATTCATCATCTTCAACCTCTGTCAATAGAGGAATCAAACCAAAGAAATATCTGAAAACACAAGATCAGATTGGTATCTTTAAGTTTGGTAAACCAGAGACTCAAACGCAGGTTGCTTTTGTCCGTATGATAAATGTCGAAAAGAAATTATCGGCAGAAGCTCCTGAGTTTAAACCCACTTTTTTAGAAGAAAAACTTAAAGAAACAATTGAAAAGGAAATTTTGGAAGTATGGAAAACAAACGTTTTAGAAAACTTCTGTACATCTTCTGTAGATAAAATTCTCGCTGATGAGATCTTATCAGAAACCTCTACCGTCTATGAAAGTTATTCTACATAGGAAGAAAGCCCGTACGATACATGTTCGGAAAATCCAGCCTCTGTCGAAAGAGATGACTCAACCTTTGTATACGAGGACGATTCATCTTTTGACGACTCAGAGACAGATGTTACATCTGGGATAGTTCACTATGACACAGAGGATGTTAAATTCTCCTCTGAAGTTCTTAACAGAACTATTTCTCCAAAAGAGAAAATCACAGAGATACATATCTGCCCAGATTTTCTAAACTTGTATCTACAAGTCAAAACCTCTGCTGAGCTTGATATGTTAAAGAAGACCTCTATAGATCCTAAAAGTTCAAAATTTTCAAAACCTTACGAAAATTCCACTTGGCAACAAAAGAGAAAATGGCCTAAAATTAACAAATCTTTTTCCTCTGTGACAGTGAAGAAAGATGTTCACCACCGAAGCGACCCACAGAAGGAAGGAACTAAACAAAGCTTTTGCAAACAACATTCTAGTATTCATAGATCTTCTTGTAATAGGAAATCTACTGTTAAGAAAGAATGTAATGCCTCCGTGGCTCAGTTCAATGAATTCAATGAAAAGTTCAAGCAAATCACGTCTCATATTCAATATTGTCATTGCTTTGATCTTATGTTCAAACTAAATAATCACTTCTCCAGTTAAGATTGTTTACTCTCTACTCAAATTCAAAAGTCAAAACCTACAAAGAAACAATCTGATTCTTCTACAAAAGATAAAGTGTATTTCAAGAATGCCAAGGCAAACTTGAAAAATTCTAACAATATTGGACCCATGTGGATATGGGTACCTAAATCTCTATGATTGTCTTGCAGAAGCGGTATGTGCCAACCTGGTATCTAGACTCCGGATGCTCAAGGCACATGACTGGCTACAGAAGTTTACTATCCACGTACAAAGAAACACTCGATGGTGGATCTGTAACTTTTGGAGACAACAAAAAGGGACACATCAAAGGCTTTGGAGTCATAAAGAAGGAAAACGTTTCTGTATAAAAAGTTGCAAATGTGGATGGCCTTAAACACAACCTACTCAGTGTAAGCCAACTTTGTGATACAGGATTCGATGTGTTATTCAAAAAACTTTCTGCTCTTTGAAAAGTGAATACACAGGAATGGAACTTCTACGAGCCGAAAGAAGAGGTGGTCTATATCTGATGAATTTCAGTTCCAAGAACAAGGACAAAGTTTGCCTTGTAGCCTGCAAAAGTGAGGAAGCCTGGTTATGGCATAACAGGTTCTGTCACTTGAACTTTCACACCTTAGATAAACTGGTCAAACTTGATCTAATTAAAGGTTTGCCTAATATTAAATTTAATAAAGATCATTTGTGTTCTGCCTGTGAGATGGGAAAACTCAGAAGAGCTTCCCACAAAGGCAAAACAAATGTGTCTTGCACTAGGCCTCTGTACATGCTTCATGTCGACCTCTGCGGTCCCATTGCCATACAGAGCCTAGGTGTCAAGAAATACATACTTGTCTTAGTTGATGAGTATTCGCGATTCACATGGGTTGAATTCGTCCAAAAGAAATCAGATGTTCCAATCATCTTGATTAATCTAATGAAAAGAATCCAAGTTCTTCATGAATGCAGAATACAGAAGTTAAGAAGTGACAATGGCACAGAATTTAAAAACTCTGTCATTGAAGCCTATCTTTCTATAGAAGGAATATCACAGAACTTCTCTGCCGCACACACTCCACAGCAGAACGGAGTAGTCGAAAGAAAGAATCGAATGCTCGTGGAGGCCGCAAGAACTATGCTATCTGCATGCGGATTACCGATGAACTTTTGGGCAGAAGCGATTTCTACCGCTTGTTATACACAGAATCGTTCAACCATTACGAAAAGACACATCAAGACTCCTTACGAACTGATCAACAAAAGGCGGCCAAACATCAAGTTTTTCCATGTGTTTGGATGTAAATGCTTTGTTTTAAACGACAGAGATTCCAGAGGAAAATTTGAGGTAAAAGCTGACGAAGGAAAATTCATTGGATACTCTGCCTCTTCCAAATCCTACAGAGTATACCTTATAAAATCTCGCAAGATCGTAGAAAGCATCATTGTTTCTTTTGATGATTCATTCCAGAGGACTTCTGAGCAAATCAGTTCAGAACTCGGACTTAAAGGGGAATCCTCTGGCATCTCACAAACAAAAGAAGACTTAAATCTTCTATTTCTAGAGATGTTCCACGATGACATTGATCCCTCTGTTGGAACAATCAGAGCTTCTGCAGAACCATCTTCTGTCGGTCAAAATCCTACAGGTATGACTCTAACTGGTCCAAATAATGCTTCATCTTCTTCTATAAATGCTACAGATGCAAATGCTGAGGAAGAATCTACAGAAGATGAAACACAAAGGAAAACGACCACAGAAGTTGTTGAAGAACTAACTTCACAATCCACAGAGCAACCAATAACAAAGGATATAGAGGACCAAGTCTATACGTCCTCAGAGGAACAAACTCCACCACCACTCATACCAATCATTCCACAAACTGTTGGATCAACTACAAAGGCACGTACAACGATAGAGGCTACACCAGAAGAAGCCTCTGAAGAACAATTCGATGACATTGATGACCATCTTCCACGCACAACTCAGTAGACAAAAAGCCATCCTCTAAGCCAAATAATTGGTGAACCCTCTGACAAGGTAAAAACAAGGTCTGCCACTGCTAATTTTTGTTTCTTTACGAACTTTATTAGTGTGATAGAGCCAAAGAAGATTTCTGAAGCCCGTGATGACCCAAACTGGGTAGACGCGATGCAAGATGAGCTTCTGCAGTTTGAGCCCAACAAAGTCTGGTCTTTAGTACCTCTGCCATGGGGGAAACAGGCCATTGGGACTAAGTGGGTCTACAGAAATAAGAAGGATGAAGATGGAGTGGTCATCAGAAACAAAGCACGATTAGTGGCCAAGGGATATAGACAAGAAGAAGGCATAGACTACGATGAGACTTTTGCCCCTGTCGCACGACTCGAAGCAATAAGAATATTCTTAGCCTTCGCAGCCCACAGAGGTTTCAAAGTCTATCAGATGGATGTAAAATCAGCTTTTCTCAACGGTGAAATCCAAGAACAGGTTTACGTAAATCAGCCACCAGGGTTTAAAAGCTCAACGTTCCCAAGGCATGTGTACTACCTTGAAAAGGCTCTGTACGGACTTAAACAGGCTCCAAGAGCATGGTACGAATGACTTTCTACCTTTCTTCTAGTCAATGGCTACGACAGAGGTACAACAGATACTACCTTATTCTATAAACGTAAAAACAATGAAATAATGCTTGTACAAATCTATGTGGACGACATAATCTTTGGGTCTTCTAATACAGAAGAGTGCAAAAGTTTTGAAAAACTCATGCAAAGTGAGTTTGAAATGAGTATGATGGGAGAATTAACATTCTTCCTCGGACTCCAAGTCAAACAATCATCAAAGGGAATTTTTATAAATCAGGCCAAATATGTCTCTGACATTCATTCCAAGTATAGCCTCTCTGATACCTCTGCCATGAAAACTCCAATGGCCACTGGAAATAAGTTATACTTAGATCCAGATGGCATCTCTATAGAATGCACTCTCTACAGAGGCATGATTGGATCTCTGTTATACTTAACTGCTAGCAGACCTGACATTATGCATGCCACATGTCTTTGTGCACGTTATCAAGCTAATCCTAAGAAATCACATTATGATGCTGTTAAGAGAATCTTTAGATACCTAAAGGGGACCAAAAATCTTGGTCTCTGGTATCCACATAATTCTGGTTTTGGTCTTAAAGCTTATACAGATTCAGACAATGGAGGATGCATGCTCGACAGAAAGAGTACCCCTGGGAGTTGTCAATTCCTAGGTGGTAAGCTAGTCAGTTAGACCTCCAAGAAGCAGAATTGTGTGTCAACATCTACAGCAGAAGCTGAATACGTTGCTGCTGCTAGCTGTTGTTCTCAGGTTCTGTGGATGAAGACTCAGCTAAAAGACTACGGCCACATCCTACTCAAGATACCCATCTTCTGTGATTCCTAAAGTGCCATTGCCATCTCTGTCAATCCTGTGCAACATTCAAAAACCAAGCATATCGATATAAGGTACCACTTCTTGAAACATCATGTTGAATACGGTACAATCGAGATGCATTTCGTGTCCACAGAATACCAACTCGCGGACTTATTCACCAAAGGTTTAGACGTGAAAAAATTCAATTTCTTGGCGGGTAAGTTAGGAATGATCAATATGACGTGAAAATCCTCTGTAAGTATAGCTTATCTTCTGTAAATATGTATATAAATAAATTGACTTATTTATTGCTTTGATTGATTTCTTTCTGTATGTAAATTCTCAATCTTAAATAGTTCTTGAAATCACAGAGCTTCTGTGGGTCTGCTCAGAACCTCTGACGACCCCTACAGAACCTCTGGTAAACATGACCTATGTACTATACAAAACTTATCCTATTTTGATCCAGGCATAGGTCAATGGGGAGCAGAAAGAAATTACTTGATCTACAGAGATGGTTAGATCAAGGGTGAGCAAAAGAAACCTTGAAATGACCTACAGAGGTTAATCTTTCAAGGGGGAGCCAAAGAAGAGTGACAATGAATCTATATCGTCAGAAGTCAGACATCACTGCCGAGAAAAGAAGAACCAAAAGGTATGTCTCGTACAAAAGGTTTTTGAAAACAGTTTTCTGGGACATAAATCGTCAAATACGTCCTAAAAATACTGGGAATAACTTTTCAAAAATAAAATTATTAAAACTTTTAATAATTTTTGGGTTATGAGAAATTTGAGGTCATAGAGCTTCTGCTGAGCTCAACAGAAGTTCTGCCAGAACACTACTCTGTAATCGCAAATTTAACTCGAAAACCGTATACACACACCAAGACCTTCTCGCACAAAACTTTTTCCAAAACAGTTTTCTCGGACACCAACTTTCAAATATGTCCGAAAAACTTTTCTTAATGCAAATAAAAACTTGGATGATCAAAATTGTTAATAGATTTTTAGTTATGAGAAATTGTCTCTCATAGAGCTTCTACTGGCCCTGACAGAGCTTCTGCAAGCTCCTACAGAGCCTCAAAACCTCTGTGAACGAAATTTTTTCACTAAAATCCTATTAATTCTCTCCAATTCTTTTACAAATGTTTTGATCAAAATAGAGCCTACAGAGTCATGATAACAATGAGATATATGAGAAAAGGGTGAAAATCCAAGATTTTTAAAATCACATATCTTCTGTAAACCACAGAGCTTCTGTGAATTTGGTTTTTGGGCAATTTCTGTAAAGTAACGGTTCCTTTTACTGAGAGTGAAAATCATGTGGCTAAAAACAACCCCACGCGCCTAGCATTAATGGGCCGCGCACGACGTCCTGTCATCCTCTGACATGGCCTACGTGTCTCATTTTCATTGGGCGTACATGGCACATTCTTTTTGAAAGTTGAACCCGCCGTTCTAACTCAAGTACGGATTCCAAATATTTATCCATTGCCAAATATTCTTACCTTTTCAAATTCTACCGTTTTACCCACCTATAAAACCCAAGCTTACCCTCTCATAAAAATCTTTACGAACCCTCATTCTTCTCCGGCGAAACCCTGCAAAAACCTGCAAGTATCCTATTCTCATTATCAATGGCTTCATCTTCTCGAGCTATCTCCCCTGCACACTTTCCGGCGAACTCACCTGAACACTCCCATGCTCATTCTGAACAAAAGAGCACTTCGAAGAAGAGCACTTCGAAGAGGTACTACCCATCAAATCCAATAACTGGTATTTGGTCCCCTCACCACTGCTTTCGGCGAAGCCCGTGCCCTTCTTCTAAACATCATGGAAAACCATATTCTCTTTCCTTTACTCTCAAGAACCCCAGAGAAAATACCTGTTAGGTATTTGAACCAATTTTGGTAAAGTTGCCGATATGATAAAGATGATTCTCTTATCAAAGGGTACATCTCAAAGCCAGACAACACAGAGCATTTGGAACTCAAGTTCAATCGAACAATGTTTTCTCTTGAGTTCAATCTACCAACAAGGGGTCTTCTTGGACTGAAATCATATGCAGAACAACCAACAGACGACGAGCTCTGTCGTTTTGTAGAAATGCTGGGGTACAACACCCACCTAAGGAAGAGAAATGACTTCCGCAGAGGCAGACTACCACCTATGTGAAACACCTTGTTTTCGATCCTCAACAGATGCCTTACAGGGAAGATAGGTAGCATTGACCAGAGCTCGCACCAGATCTTAGCCATTATGTACGGGGTCTACTACGATCTCCCACTCGATTACTCGACCATCAAGTTGCAGGAGATCATCAATACGATCGACAGAAAGAACAACACCAAAAGGGTAAAAGAGTACGATCCTAAGTATCTACCGCCTCTGCAATTCCAAAGGATATTGGGAGTCCTGTTCGAACCTCTGCTATTGTTGCAGAAATGGCCAATGGAAGGGCCAACTCCCAAACAGTTCCCAATGAACAAAAACATCCCCACCGATCATGTAGAGGGCTACACCTACTGCAGACCACTGTCAAAGAAGCTTCTGAGCTATGCCAAGAACATAACCCTTAAGTTAGAGTATATACGCGATCATAGGACTCCACAACCGAGCCCTGTGACACCCCCGAGTTTAGGTGTCCCCCTAGGAACAATAGTTGCAGAACCCCTCTCTACAAAAGCAAAGGAGCAAAAACTGGCAAAATACATGGCAATCCAACTTAGTTTTATAGACAAACGAGCCGCGCTCAACAGAAAGAAGTCTTCTTCTAAAGCCTCTGCCTCCACCCCAAAAACAAGGAAGAGGAAAACTGCAGAAGGCACCTCTACAACCATTACAGAAGCTCAACCTTCACCTCCTCATGCCACAGAAGTTGGCTCCTCTGCTCCTCCCTCTTCCCCAAAACAAAAGAAGATGAGGAAATCAAAACCTACAGAAGAAGGGGCACCAAAACCCAAGAGGGGGAAGACCAAAAAGAAGCATAGGAAACCACGTGATCAAATGGCTTCCATCGCAGAAGTGGCAGATGAAGAAGTTGTTGTAGAAGAGGTCACAGAGACTAGGGACGAAGAAACTGCAGAGGAAGAGACTGCAGAACAAGAAGTTGCAGAAGAGGGATATCAATCACCTTATCAATCCCCAGATTGATTCGCTCATCAAGGTAGCTTAAACGATTTCCTTCAACAACCTGACATTGCTGACACCCTAAATACAGCTGGGTGGAATGCACCACCACTTTACCACCACACCACAGAAGAACAAGACTTCTCTATCTCTGGCGTTGACACAACTTTGCAAGATGATGACCAAACCTCCAGATATCTAACGGCTGAATGTAACGTCCCAAAAATTAAAAGGAATTTAAATTTTCAAAAATAATGCATTTCACTATAATCAAACCACGAGTTAACAAATCCCATTACAATAAAAATAAACGTCGCTGATTTAAACCGTCAAACAAAGTTTAAGCAGCGGAAAAGTTATATAATTAAATCCCCATTTAAAAAAAAGTTAAACTTAAACAATCTTCGTCTTGCGCCCGTGTGTACCGTCATGCCCGACTACTACTCGCACCTGAAATCATAAGATATTGGGGAGGGGTAAGCACGAAGCTTAGTGAATTCTACCACCTACGCAGGTAGCAATCACACATATATCGCCCCTACTCGCAAGTAGGCAAACAACACGACAATTACAATTATAATAACATATCCAGGTTTAAACATGTAATCACATACCTCGGTCCCACCGAGCCCTCGGTCCCACCGAGTACACATTATGATATCCATACTAGCTCAGTCCCACCGAGCCCTCGGTCCCACCGAGTACACATTATATGAAGTCCATACTAACTCAGTCCCACCGAGCCCTCGGTCCCACCGAGTACACATTATATGAAGTCCATACTAGCTCAGTCCCACCGAGCCCTCGGTCCCACCGAGCCCCTCTGTCCCACCGAGGTGTACACAAAACACATACCGTTCACATATTATATAATTTACAACAAGCTATCATACCACAACTAATTCACGTAAGCATACAATAACACGCAAGAGCAAACGCAACATATATGTAACTCCTAGTCTACGAAGTGAGAGAACTCACCTTAAAGCAACGCGAGTATCCGCAACCGCAATCACAAGCCGGCCAACTTCACTCACCTTTTCCCACCTAATTACGTGTTAACAAATGTCAAAGTGACTCCCCAACCAAAAACCACGACTACTAAATTATAGAATACATTTTCCAGTTTTTACTCTAAAAACACAGGTCTGTTCGGGACCTGTTTAACCCCTTATAAACTGATAAATCCAGAAATATTTTTCCATAATCACAAAGTCCCATGTCTTAGGGTTCTAGGGACATATCGCACGTTCTCTAACGATTTTTCTACAATTTACTATGGATTTTACAAAACCGACTTGAAGCACAGTGAAAAACAAGACCTTTCAGTACAAAACAACAATTTGACACTAGCTATGGTCCTAACTGGTTTTTCCGTAAAACATATGAAACTTACTATACTCAGAATGGGAGATTTTGGCACTGATTTCACCCCAATACGATGTTCCTAGAAAAGGTTATGGCTTTCACAAAACAGTGGCAGAAACTATGAATTTCACATGAAATGACAAATATTGATTATTAATCCATTAAGTCATAGCATAACCCAAACAGACCCGGAAGGCATACTAGCTACTGAATAAAGGTTAACCTAAGCTGGACAACAGCCGTACACCACCCACTGCCGCCTCCGGTGGTGGTGGTGGCTGACGGCGGTGACGGTGGTTACGGTAACACCCTCGGCGAAACCTCCCAACACCGCCCATCCCGACTCACCCGCACACACCCACACACACGCACCCCCCCTGCCGTCACCCCGGCGGCGTGCAGCGGCGGCCCCACCGCCGGCAGCCGTGGCTGCGGCGGTGGTGGTGGCGGTTTACCATTTTCCGACGAAGAAAACATTAGTTAAAACGAACGGAACACTTACCTTGACGCGGCCTTCTTCCTCTACTTTTCCGACCGAACCCGACGGTGGTTCTCTCACTCTCCGGCGATTCACTTTCTCTCTCACACCTCTCTCGCTCTCTTTCTCTTTTCCGGCCGAAACCGCAAGGGGAGGGGAAAAGACTTAGGGTTTCTTTCTTTCCTTTCTCTTGTTTGTTTAACACGTCACAAACACACACAACTAACATGGGTCACAGTTTTGGGTTTTGCATGGGCCAAACACACTACTTTGGCCCTTGACAAAAATGGTCCCTCAACTACATCCTTCTCACAAACTAACCAACGTTTGACATGTTAACAATTAAGTCCAAAACGTCTAACCCCGTTAAATAAAACTTAAAAGAGAAGAATTAATAAAAAGAAATTACATACCGAAATATGGGATTTACAACTCTCCCCCACTTGGATTAGACTTCGTCCTCGAAGTCTAGACCGGCAAATAACTCGGGATAGCTCTCGCGCATCTCCGCTTCGGGCTCCCACGTCCACTCTAACCCCTTCGGTACAGCCACTGGACTTTCCTAAACTAGAATCTAAATTTCTCGCCCCGTCTAGAAATTCTCGAATAGTCTTCTTACTAACAAAACTCCTTCAAGGACACTGAAATTATGATCGGAAGAACACTCCAACAACTGGATTCATTCCTAGTCAAACGACTTTTGTTGCCTCCCAACCTTAGATGTTCCATACATCCCGATTCAACCTTCAAACTCTAACCATTCTAAAGGTGTTCACCAATATACCTTATAGGATACTCAAATCCGATCATTCCTCCATTACTGCCGATTAACGTCCACGAGTTCTAATAGACTCCCAAAATTTATTTCACACAGATCATCAAACCAGTAAACTTATAATCACCCACGAAGGTCATTCCACCATAACCATTCATCGCAATTAAGCATCTTAGGGTTACTACTACCATCACCATACTTATTTCAAAATTGGCTACAAATCTCCGATTACACTAAAGGTGTTTGGCCTCAAGCCTAAAAGTCGACACCTAAATATACTACTTACTTCAAAAGGTTACTGCGCATTTATTCTCTTAATTACAAAGGGCCTCATTCTCTTAACTGATACTATTCGGCCTACAGTACCAACACGCGTGGAATACCCAACCTTCCACCGTCTACTTATCCTCCACACTCGCTCTACGAAGCCTAGTTACACAGTATCAAGATACACCTCAACGTCTACCTCCCAGGTACATCTCCAGGCCCGGCACATCAGAACTACCTCCTAGGTAAGTGTCCAAGACTATATCCTCCCAGTGCCTATTGGAAAGTCAAGGTCATAACACATGAATACCGGGGTCCCACCCCGAGATACCCAACCGACCGTTACCAACGACTGACTGACATGATCAAGGATCAAATGTAAACAGTCTACCAACAACATGCCAATACCAGAAATGACTCACTCACCCAAACATGTAAATACTCAAAATGACACATAACACTTAAAAGCGCTTTTCCCCAAATGGTTTACAAAATCATTTACAAAATATTTTCAACGTCAAGATTTTTCACTTCAAAAAGACCGTATGCAATAAAGCTACTATTACCAGGTCGGTAGTTACGCAAAAATGGACACGCTCGTCTCACATAGTAAAATTATGTTGAAAATTATTCCATTGTCGTTCAGTTTACTTACAAAATCCAAATGATATGGAACGAAGTTTACCAATCAAAATTCGTGCACGTCAGTTATTTATACAAAACAAGGAAACGATTTATTGACAATAAAACATTTGGCTGACTAAAAAGCGTACCAAACAACTCATGATAAAATGCTACCAAAAATATTCTCCCCAAAATTCTACAACACGATCCATATAATGATTAGAAACGCAAGAATTAGATAATGCAATTTTATTTTCAAAATCAAACTTTGTGCATGACTTAGACGACATTCTACGTCTCGACTCGTACTACTCCAAATCCCTACGGTCCACTACCGTCATCCAGACATTTAAACCTTTTAGGGCAAGTTGGAATTCACGTCAAATCATCTTACGGCTTTTCCTCAAGACAAAGTCAGCTCAAAAGCCTATAATTCTAGCTCAATCATAAATCTTGACCCGAAATAGTCTACTTAAAACAATATTACATCAGCAACCACAACCACAAGTGGACAGCCTAGCCGTCCTATACTACGGCCCAAACGCTCACTACAAGTATGAGGCACGCAATAATGGGTAGCCCCGCTATCAAACATCACTACAACAGACACCGAGTTAACTAAGAACGTACTTAATCACACAGCTTAAGCAAAAAGCAACTACATACAATATCCAATAAAAGAAAACAAGTGATGAAATATACCTGTCACCACTTTAGGCGTAGCCTGTGCCTCCTCCACAGTCAGTTGATGAATTCTACCTTAGGCCGCCTCGGGTCCAGCCTGACCCACACGACCATCAGTAATACGCAAGGGAGCCACTGCAGGAGCTTCTTGTGCCCCACTCCCAACAGTAACCCTCGGATTCTGGCAGTTGATCTTCACGTGTCCCGCCTGTTTGCAGTTAAAACAGACCACCAGTGGTGCCCTGCAATCCCGACCGTAGTATCCTACCTGGCCACACTTGAAACATTTGTCGTTTCTCCTTCCGCTACTACCCTTGGTTTTAAACCCACCACTCCTTCGATTCAAAAGTGAGTCCGAAGACCTCGTTTTCTTTGGGACTGCGGATTCTGGTGCAACGGCATGCGCCGTTTTCCTCTTCTTAGTCCGTTCCTCTAACTCGAGTCCCTGTCCCCGAGCAGTCTCCAACATCATTACTACCTCATCACGAACGGCGGTAATAATCCCGGGGATTGCCTCCCTAATAGCATGCTTTACTTCAGCCGCGATCAACTCACGTATCTGCTCAATAGTGAGTTCAATACTAGCATTCGGTTCAACATCGTTGTTCCTCCTTGTGATGGTCATCCTAGGTAATTAATACAACGAGCTATTAGCACATAATCACTCATACTAACAACGCTCAAGCTCGACTCCTTGGATTCCTCGCGACTTTCCCCGACTCGAACATTGATCCTGTGCTTCCGGTAGTAGGAGCTCTACTACTACCATCTACACCTATCACTGTCCGCTCCGAGTCCCATCCCGAGTACCCAAGTAGTTGCTCGCCCAAACAAAAACCATACACGTATGCCTGCACTGACACATGTACACACTCTTCCTAGCTCCCTAGGAATAATCATAATACTCCACTACCCTTGCTAGGGCGAAACCCCCACTAACCCTGACGAGTCGCCTCGTAAACGTACAGTCGTATACAGTGGAAACCAGATAGACATTCGAATATAAGATTCTATCCTACAACGGTTGGACTCAAACAAGAGCTGCGCAATAGAACTAAATCCAACATTCTAAGGCTATTCGGTTCCTACTGCATACAACCTATAGTGCATTCACTTAACAACCTAGCATAGCTAGCATAAGTTCCTATTAGCAAGTAACAACCATACAGTACAGTGTAATAAGCACTAAGCAATCTAGCATACATACTCATATATAAACACTCTTCCCGGCTCACTAGAAATTTCATCTCATCCCACTACCCTTGCTACCACGGAATCCCTATTAGCCATAACGAGTTGCCTCGCGAATACCCAATCGCATGCAGCGTGAATCAAATAGACATTCGAATACAAGATTCTATCCTAGAACGGTTGGACTCAAACAAGAGCTGCGCAATAGAACTAAATCAAATATTCTAAGGCTATATGATTCTTACTGCATACAACCTATAGGGCCTTCACTTAACAACCTACTATAACTAGCATTGATTCCTACTAGCAAGCAATCATCATACAGTACAGTGTAAACAACATAAGCAATATAGCATGCATACCCTATGATCTAGAAAGCGATAAATACACTAAGTACTGTACCTTCCCACGCAGCGTCGGCTGACTGTACACACTGCGCCCTCGATCACCGTTTCCCAAACGGGTTTTCCTTTTTCCTTTACTCTAAAAGATTTTAGTAAAAGGATTTAAAATTTCATAGCCGCAACTTGAGACCAAACACACCGAGATGTGTTTGATTCACTCAAGCTGTGCTCTGATACCAAGTTGTAACGTCCCAAAAATTACAAGGAATTTAAATTTTCAAAAATAATGCATTTCACTATAATCAAACCACGAGTTAACAAATCCCATTACAATAAAAATAAACGTCGTTGATTTAAACCGTCAAACAAAGTTTAAGAAGTGGAAAAGTTATATAATTAAATCCCCATTTAAAAAAAAGTTAAACTTAAACAGTCTTCGTCTTGCGCCCGTGTGTACCGTCATGCCCGACTGCTACTCGCACCTGAAATCATATGATATTGGGGAGGGGTAAGCACGAAGCTTAGTGAATTCTACCACCTACGCAGGTAGCAATCGCACATATATCGCCCCTACTCGCAAGTAGGCAAACAACACCACAATTACAATTATAATAACATATCCAGGTTTAAACATGTAATCACATACCTCGGTCCCACCGAGCCCTCGGTCCCACCGAGTACACATTATGATATCCATACTAGCAAAGTCCTACCGAGCCCTCGGTCCCACCGAGTACACATTATATGAAGTCCATACTAGCTCAGTCCCACCGAGCCCTCGGTCCCACCGAGTACACATTATATGAAGTCCATACTAGCTCAGTCCCACCGAGCCCCTCAGTCCCACCGAGGTGTACACAAAACACATACCGTTCACATATTATATAATTTACAACTAGCTATCACACCACAACTAATTCACGTAAGCATACAATAACACGCAAGAGCAAACGCAACATATATGTAACTCCTAGTTTACGCAGTGAGAGAACTCACCTTAAAGCAACGCGAGTATCCGCAACCGCAATCACAAGCGGCCAACTTCACTCACCTTCTCCCACCTAATTACGTGTTAACAAATCTCAAAGTGACGCCCCAACCCAAAACCACGACTACTAAATTATAGAATACATTTTCCAGTTTTTACTCTAAAAACACAGGTCTGTTCGGGTCCTATTTAACCCCTTATAAACTGATAAATCCAGATATATTTTTCCATAATCACAAATTCCCATGTCTTAGGGTTCCAGGGACATATCGCACGCGCTCTAACGATTTTTCTACAATTTACTATGGATTTTACAAAACCGACTTGCAGCACAGTGAAAAACAGGACCTTCCAGTACAACACAACAATTTCACACTAGCTATGGTCCGAACTGGTTTTTCCGTAAAACATATGAAACTTACTGTACTCATAATGGGAGATTTTGGCACTGATTTCACCCCAATACGATGTTCCTAGAAAACGTTATGGCTTTCACAAAACAGTGGCAGAAACTGTGAATTTCACATGAAATGACAAATATTGATTATTAATCCACTAAGTCATAGCTTAACCCAAACAGACCCGGAAGGCATACTAGCTACTGAATAAAGGTTAACCTAAGCTGGACAACAGCCGTACACCACCCACTGCCGCCTCCGGTGGTGGTGGTGGCTGACGGCGGCGACGGTGGTTACGGTAACACCCTCGGCGAAACCTACCAACACCGCCCATCCCGACTCACCCGCAACCTCACACCCGCACACACCCACACACCCGCACACACCCACACATCCACACACACACGCACCCCCCCCCTGCCGTCACCCCGGCGGCGTGCAGCGGCGGCCCCACCGTCGGCAGCCGTGGCTGCGGCGGTGGTGGTGGCGGTTTACCCATTTCCGACGAAGAAAACATTAATTAAAACGAACGGAACACTTACCTTGACGCGACCTTCTTCCTCTACTTTTCCGACCGAACCCGACGGTGGTTCTCTCACTCTCCGGCGATTCACTTTCTCTCTCGCACCTCTCTCGCTCTCTTTCTCTTTTCTGGCCGAAACCGCAAGGGGAGGGGGAAAAGACTTAGGGTTTCTTTCTTTCCTTTCTCTTGTTTGCTTAACACGTCACAAACACACACAACTAATATGGGTCACGATTTTGGGTTTTGCATGGGCCAAACACACTACTTTGGCCCTTGACAAAAATGGTCCCTCAACTACATCCTTCTAACAAACTAACCAACGTTTGACATGTTAACAATTAAGTCCAAAACGTCTAACCCCGTTAAATAAAACTTAAAAGAGAAGAATTAATAAAAAGAAATTACATACCGAAATACGGGCTTTACAATGAAACTCCAGACATTGTACAGAACCCCTTCATACAATAGGGATTGAACGTCCACAGAAGGAGTCCAAGCCCAGCTACAGAAGGTCACGAAGAAATTGATATGTCAGATGATGCCACTAGTGAAAGGATTAGGCTACAAGCAGAAGCTGAGTGGAACATAGATGAGGTTACAGAGGTTTTAGAAAGAATGGGAGGAAAAGAAAAAGAGATAGAAAAAGATGTCGTAGAAGCAGAAGGTGTTATTGAACAAGAGCAGCACAACTCGATCCAAACCCAACCCATCCATCCAGAGGTTATTCTTTCAACCTCTACGCCCACAGAAACCGGGGAATCCATTCCTTGGGAGTCTCCTCAGAGAGACTCACCTATAGTTCGTGATCTATCGCCCCAGATCATACCAGAAAACCCTACAGAGGAATTCGTTTCCTCTGCCACGCACAATTTAGGGCCAAAACTTCTTTCAGAGAGAAGTAGTGAGCTCAGAGACGAAGAGACTCTAGACAAGTCTCCTAGTCAACAGAAGAACATTCTGATACCCACCTCTGGAGTGGATTTGGACACTGTTCTTCACAGAACTTCTGTAGAGATTGAAACTCACATTTCTTCTCAAAGATCAAATGGAAATCCTTCCACCCCCAACGTACAAATAAGGGTGAACGAAGGTGTCCAAAGAGCAGGGACTCACTCTGGAGACGAATGTGTTCCTCCAGAGGTTACCACCGGAACACAAGTATCAAGGGATAAGTTCCAAACCCTTGTCACCTCTGTGAACCAAACCATGAAAGAGTTGAAAAGCTCTTTCACATCTTTTGCAGAGACAACATCGACGGCCATACTAAATCTGAACACCAAAATGGACAATCTGTCCATAGAGGTGAAATCCGCCATCACCCAAATGAAGTCTTCTGCTGAATCAACTACCACTTCTGCCACCAAAGAATTCAAGAAAGCCGCAACTTCTGCGTTCAAGGAATCAGTCCAACAGTTCCTTGAACAACTAAACCAGCAATCCAACAAAGCAGAGGGCATTACACCTGTAGATCTTCATAAGGCCCTGAAACACGTACAAGAAGAAGCAATACGCAACACTGTGCTGATACAGCCTAAAGACTACATGACCAAAGCACAGCTAACAGAGCTCGGGCAGAATGTGATAAACCAGGTCACAGAAGTCATCGTCTCCTTCAATACTGCAAATGCCAACTACGTTAAAGAGTTCAGAGCAAGTGTCGGCAGAATGCGCTTCAACACAGAAGCAGAGGTTGCAACTCTACTCGGCCTCTGGGATGATGTATGCGCAAAGTTGATAGTCGCAGGAGCAGAACTACCAAAGAAACCCAAAGCTTCTTGCAGAGCAGAGGGTACTTCTGATAAGGGTCAGGATGACTCTGATGATGACCACCCTGGTCCATCAGATCATCCAAGGGAGAAAGCTGCGATCAGAGGACTTACAGCTCCACCAATAGCCGCAGAACCCATCAACCAAGCTCCTCCAGAACAAACCCAACAACAACAAACTTAACAGACCACAGAGACAACACCCACCTCTGTGGAATCAACTGCTGAAGAAACCCATGTACCAGAAACTGCTCAAAAGACGACAGAGGCAACAACCACCCCTATGGTAATCATTTTGGAAGAAAGTCTTTCAACAAACCAACAACTCGGAGGAACAGAAGCTCAAAAGACCACAGAGGCAACACCCACCTCTGTGGAATTCCCTACAAAGTCTGGAATAGATGTTCAACATCTGTCATACTCTTTAGAAGAAGATCTTCCCTCCCAAACTACAAAACCAACCAAAAAACCCCAAACCATCCCAAGAAGAAAATCTATTGCCCACAAACCAAAAAGATCAGAGACCTCTGCTACTTCTGTTCTAAGAAATATGCACAACACAATGACTGAACGAATGGCGCAAAGAGCAGAAGAAAGACAGAGGTTTACAGCATCTTTCCGAATGGCAAGAAGATTCAACTTTCAACCCACAGAAACCGAGCTCACAGAAGAAGTCACCAAAGAACCTCCTATAGAGGTTACAGAGCCAATCAAGCCAACAGAACCAACGCCACAAAAGTCCTCTCAAACACAAATATCAAAATCTACAGAGGCAACACCCAAACCTACAGAGGAAACAGGTTCTGAACCTCCAAAGGCCAAAGACAAGGGAAAGGCAAAACTGACAGAAGAGCCCAAGAAAAAGAAATCATTGCCCAAGCCTACAGAGAAATTAATGAAGAGCGCCTTTGATGCCTTCCAAACTCCAAAGCCTGAAGAAGAGGACTGGGCATATGGATTGAAGCCTCTGTCAGATATTCCACTAACAGGTAGAGCTGTAGAAGTTGTTCGACAGATGAAGAGTCTCAGAAGACAAGTACCACCACCTGGTCAAACATTTGAAGAAATGGAAGAAGTGGTATACAAATACCTCTACAAACAACCCTTTCAGACAAATCTTCCAACAGATCACGTCACAGATCCAAATATCAGAGAAGAATTTGAGAACATCTTCAACAGAACAAAGCCAAGAACCAGAGCAGAAGTCTTCTCAATCCACAAAATCAAAAAGGTAATCTTCTGTAGGTTCTCCGTTACAAGAACCTATCCAAGAGTCAGGTACAATCTGTTGATCCAAACCCTCAGTAATTTGATAATGACCCTCTCTACATTCTACTTAGTGAATATTGTAAGTAAACTATGTATTAGAGTTTCACTATCGCTGATAAGTACCAAGACTCAATTCGGTACCGCTGATAGGAACTTTAGTTCTTAAGTTTAAACACTCAGCGAACACTGTTTATCCATGAAGCTCTGAGCCTGTTCAGTCTTGAGAATGATCGCTGATGTTCTCATATATTTATCAGCGTAACTGTTTCACCATCCATATGTTCTAAAGGAACATTAGCTCTGAGCCTGTTCAGATCTATGGTGATCGCTGACAATCAGAATTGTTTACTTATGATCCCTGAAGACAAGTTTCACGTCAACATAGGTTCTACGCTAAAGTCGAAGACCAAGCTCAAGAACCAGCGACAAGTCTCCTAATGAACTGATGCGGATCAGCGAAGACTCAGATTGTCCACCATACGTGAAGTATCCAGTACAAGACTTCAAGCCATCGCTGAACTTATCACTCGCTGATAAGTCTCTGATTCAACGATAAGCTGATCATGAGGTCATCCGTACAAAGTACTATTGTCTTAATCCCCCTTGCACGACTCCGTACGAACTGTCAGAAATAGAACCTTCTTATTGTCTGAAGCCGTACAAACCACTCTGATTCTACATTGTTCATACATGCTCTACTAAGGTTGTCTACTCAATTTAGAACCTACGACCAATCAGCATATGACACGTGTAAAGTATATTCTGCCATGCATTAAATGCATGCAATATATAAGAAGACTTCCCACTTCATTTTTGAAGTACTCTTGTTAACTCTGGCCAAGAAGTCTCATAAGATAGGATTTTATTAGTGATTTCCTTATCTTTCTTAGTGCAAGAATCTGTGTGTTCCAACTTGTTTAGATTTAGGATTTATCCTTAATCTTGTTCTGTAACAAGCTGTAAATTGTTAAGGATTTATCAATAAACAATTTAGAAAGTAAAATCTCGTGTATTTTTATTCAACCCCCCTTCTACAAATTAGTATATCCCTTTAGGGACCAACAAGTGGTATCAGAGCGGATTTGTTTAATCTATAAACAATATCTTTTTCTATACTAATCTCATATTTTGTAGAAATGACCACAAATACAAACACCAACTATATAGACAGCGGTTCTCTTGCCAAACCCCCTAGATTTTCCAGAGACAACTTTAATCTGTGGAAAAATAGGATGATTCTCTTCCTGGAAGGCGTAGATCCAACTATACCTCACTACGTCGAAAACGGCCCATACGTTCCAGTAACTTTTGATGTTGCGGTTCCAGGCACTGCTACAACAGCTGCAATCCCTGAAAGGCTGGTTCCAAAAGCAATCAACATGTGGTCCGACGAAGACAAGAAGAAAGTGGCTCTGGACACAAAAACTAGATCCATACTATCCATGGCACTCCCTGACGAAGTTTTCCACTCCGTCATGAACCTGAAAAGTGCAAAAGCCATGTGGGACACTATATGTGTTCAGTATGAAGGCACGTCTGAAGTCCAGGACTTAAGGAATATAAACCTGGTAAGACAATACGAGAGCTTCATCGCTGGTAAGAATGAAACTCTCTCTGAAACTCATCAACGTTTTAACTGCTTGATTATAGATCTTAAAACGGTTGGTAAGGAATATTCTAACTTTGAGATTCTGACAAAGTTCTTAGAATGTTTGCCTGACAGCTGTGATAATTTTTCAATGTGTCTCAAGCTGTCGAAAGATCTGAAATTAATGAATCTTTCTACGTTATACGGCACTATGCTTAATCATGAGCAATCGTGTCAGCTTAAGAAGAATCTTGCAAAAGATTTTAAAAGCACTTCAGTTGCTTTAGTCTCAGAGGAGCCTACAACTCAGCGAGCGGCTGTTACCATCACTGAGTTGGAAAGCATCTCTGAAAGATCTTCGGATTCTGATTGTTCAGATCTCGATGAGTCCTTGGCCCTCCTAACTAAGAAGTTCAGGAGATTCGCCAAGAAGAAAATGTTTAGAAAGAATAAACCTTTATCTCTTACTGACAAGCCTAGATCATCAACGCCTGTTGATAAGGCTACTGCTACTTGTTTCAATTGCGAAAAGAGAGGACATTTTGCGAACGAGTGCAGGTCAAAGAAAGCCATGAAGAATTCAGCGTTCCCAAAGAAATTCTCTAACCATAGGTCCAGAGAAGACAAATATGCAAAGCTGAAGGAACGTTATGCAAAGCTGAAAAGCTTTAAGAAAGGAAAAGGCCTGATGGCTGACTTCGATTGGGCTGATTCTGAAGAATCATCATCTTCATCTGACTCTGAAGATGAAGAAATAGCCAATCTGTGTCTAATGGCCAAGATTGAAGAAGAGGAAGACCAGTCTAACATTCCCTCTACTTCAGCGTCCACTTCGGCCTCTCGTTCTCAGGTATCTACTTCCTTCTTTACCAATATTTTAAATATTGATGAAGCTGATAGTCTACGCAAGATCGATTTATTGACTACAAACTTATATGATGCCATGAATGGCAAAATGATTGCTGAAAATCAAAACCTTGATCTAGCTGAACAACTTAGAAAATGTCATCTTCAGATAGAAAGGCTTTCTAATATTGAAGAAAATTTTAAAGACCAAGTTCAGCTGAATCAATTAGTCAAAATCGAACGAGCTGAGGCTATAGCTGCGTTGAAATCTGAAAAAGCTACTGTTGAAGGATGGTGTAATTCTTCAACAAATATCACTGAGATTATCAAGTCTCAGATTCCACTGAATGACAAACATGGTTTGGGTTACGCTTATAAAACTCCAACACCAACCACTGATCGTTCCATGCTCTTATTTGGAACCTTCGTCTCTTCAGTCGCTGACACTTCATCCTCTCAGTGTTCCTCGTCCATAACTCCAATCCCTGAGGAAATACCTACCCTAGTCTTAGACAAAGGTAAAGGTATTGCTGTTGAAAAACCTTCCTTAGTCTCTAAAGACAAAGGAAAAGGAATTGCTATTTATCAAAAACCTCTGAAGGGTATCTTAATACCTAAGCTGAATGCTTCAAAAGCTTTAGTAATTCATTCCTCTGGCTCAAGGAATTCGATCGCTGGATCTACTCAACGTGGATCTATTCAGCGATCTACTCCTAGACTCAAAGTGGATGTTATTGGTAAGAAATTTGTTGAACTGAAAGTTCCTCTTATTTCCAATGCCAAAGGTATTCTTGATGCTGGTCCTTCCAATCCTAGAAAACCCATCCAGCATGCAAAAGTTCCTAAAACTACTTTTAGTTATAGGAAATGTTATCACTGTGGACTTAACGATCACATTGCTAGTAAGTGCCCCACAGCCACCAAAGCTGAAAAGATAGCTAAGGTGAAGATTGCCCCCAAGGCAACGAAGACCACTGAGATTAAGAAATTAACCAAAGTGAAGAATGACAAAGCTGAATCTTCAACTGCTGTGAAGAAGACTGCTGAACCTTCCATTCCAAAGACTTCCACTGACAAACGCGTACACATGGTTCAGTGGGTGCCCAAGAAAAACTAATCATTATATGTGTTGCAGGTCAAGAAGGGTATCTGGTATCTCGATAGCGGATGCTCTAGACACATGACTGGTAAAAAGAACCTGCTCGCTGAATACAAGGAAGAAAAGGGTCCCTCTGTGACTTTTGGTGGAAATGGGAAAGGACAGACCCGAGGGTTCGGTGTACTATCAAATGGTATAACAACTTTTCGAAGAGTCGCATACGTTGAAGGGTTGAAGCATAATCTGTTAAGCATCAGTCAGCTTTGCGACATGGATAACAAAGTGATTTTCACGAAGGAATCCTGCTTTGTCTATGACAAAAAGGAGAAGATAGCTCTCAGCGGATACCGTTTGGAAAATGTTTATGTAATAAACATGGACTCGACCTCCACTGAGAACTCCTGTTTCTTCTCAAAAGCCTCATCTGATGTCAACTGGTTATGGCATAAGAGGCTCTCTCATCTGAATTTCAAGACACTGAACACTCTTTCCTCTAAAGAGTTAGTCACTGGTCTACCTCAACACTCATACGCCAAAGAGTCCTTATGTTCAGCGTATGAGAAAGGGAAGCAGACCAAAGCAAGCTTTAAATCTAAGCAAGTTTCCTCAGTGTCATCTCCGTTACAATTACTCCATATGGATTTGTTTGGCCCTGTTAACAAACAATCCATCGCTGGAAAGAAATATACACTGGTCATCGTTGATGAATTCTCTCGCTTCACATGGGTAATGTTTCTCCGTAACAAGAGTAACACCTCTGAAGAACTCATCACATTTGTCAGGAAGATGGAAACCCTGAACAACTTGACCGTTCGCTCAATAAGAAGTGATCACGGGACTGAATTCAAAAACAGTTTTCTTGATTCATTCTTTGAGAGCAAGGGTATTTCTTACAACTTTTCTTCAGTGAGAACACCGCAACATAATGGAGTCGCTGAAAGAAGAAATCGTACGATCATTGAAGCTGCTAGATCAATGCTCAGCGATTCTCTCCTTCCTACTCAGTTTTGGGCAGAAGATGTCAACACTGCTTGTTTTACGCAAAACAGGTCGCTGATAGTTAAAAGATTCAAGAAGACAGCCTATGAACTGTTCCATGGGAGAAAGCCTTCAATTAGCTTTTTTCACATCTTCGGTTGTCAGTGTTTCATACTGAACAACAGAGATGCCCTTGGAAAGTTTGATCCTAAGGCTGATGATGGAATCTTTCTTTGATACTCCTCAGTGTCCAAAGCCTTCAGAGTCTTCAATCGTAGAAGACAAACTGTAGAAGAAACTATTCACGTCACGTTTGACGAATCCCGTTCAGTGAACTCGAAGCCATCTGCTGACACTGAAGAACTGAATCAATGGATGTTTTCTCATCTTGGTGATTCAGAAGATGTTCCCACTCGTCCTCCAAATCCTAATACAGCTGAAGATAATGATCCTATCATTATGCCAGGCATACAGACGAGTGAAGCTGAAGCGTCATGGGTCTCAGCTGTTCCTATTAATACAATATTCGCTGAACCATGCACTACTTCAGGTTTCCCATCTACTTCTCAGCAATCAGTGAACGAAATGCGAACTGCACCTATTCCTGTCTTAGCTGATTATCCAGAGATTGCTGAAGTTTCATCTTCAGCTGCTCCTGTTCAAAATGATTCAGCTTACGCTCCGGCTCAGCGATGGACTGCAAATCACCCAATCGATCAAATTCTTGGTGATCCCAACGCTGGTGTTCAGACACGACGAGGTTCAGGTAACATTTATTTATTTGTTAACTTTATTTCTCTGATTGAACCAAAGATGGTAGATGATGCCCTCAAAGATCCAAACTGGGTCAGCGCTATGCAAGAAGAGCTGACTGAATTCAAAAGAAACAAGGTTTGGAAACTTGTTCGTAGACCAACAGACAAGTCAGTGATAGGCACTAAATGGATCTATCGCAACAAGTTGGACGAACATGGAACTGTAACCCGCAACAAAGCTAGACTAGTTGCTCAGGGATACAGACAAGAGGAACGCATAGATTATGATGAAACTTTTGCTCCAGTAGCTAGACTGGAAGCAATTCGTCTTTTCTTAGCATATGTTGTACACAAGGACTTCAAGGTATATCAAATGGATGTCAAGTCAGCGTTCCTTATTGGAAAGCTGAATGAAGAAGTCTACGTGGAACAACCACCAGGATTCTTAGATCCTAAGCATCCAGGTTATGTTTATAAGCTGGATAAGGCACTCTATGGGCTGAAGCAAGCTCCTCGTGCATGGTATGACACTCTTTCATCTTATCTCCTAAATGAAGATTTTGAGCGAGGTAAAATTGTTAAAACTTTGTTTTTCAAGAAGGTAAAAGGTCATATTATTTTGGTTCAGATATATGTCAATGATATTATATTTAGTTCCACTAACCCTGATCTTTGTACTCGATTCTCTGAAAGGATGCAAGCTGAGTACAAAATGAGTATGATGGGTGAGCTAACATATTTCCTTGGTTTACAGATAAAGCAAAGTGATAAAGGAACATTTATTAATCAGGGAAAGTATGTTAAAGATATGCTGAAAAAATATGATTTAACTCAGAGTTCAGCTATGAAAACCCCTATGGCACCGCCGCTGATACTTGACAAGGATTCTAAAGGAGAACCTGTTAATGTCACGCTGTACCGTGGGATGATCGGATCTTTATTGTATCTCACAGCGAGCCGACCCGATATCATGTTTGCCACTTGTTTGTGCGCAAGATATCAAGCTGAACCAAAGGTATCTCATATGGTCGCTGTAAAGTGAATCTTTCGTTACCTCAAAGGTACAGCGAACCTCGGTCTTTGGTATCCCAAGGACTCAGGGTTCGATTTAACCGCCTATTCAGATAGTGATTTTGCAGGATGCAAAATGGATAGGAAAAGCACCACAGGAGGTTGTCAGCTCCTGGGTGGAAAGCTGGTGAGTTGGACAAGTAAAAAGCAAACCTCAGTGTCCACCTCAACTGCTAAAGCTGAGTATGTAGCCGCTGGAAGCTGTTGTTCTCAAGTCCTGTGGATGAGAAATCAACTATTGGACTATGACCTTCAGCTCTCCGAAATTCCAATCTATTGCGACAGCACAAGTGCCATCGCTATAACCAACAATCCAGTGCTACACTCAAAGACAAAACATATCGAAATCAGGTATCATTTTATCAGAGACCACGTGATGAATGGTGATATCGAACTTCATTTTATACGCACTGATTTTCAGTTAGCTGATCTTTTTACCAAACCTCTTGATGAGACAAGATTCAACTTTCTCATCAGCGAGCTTGGAATGCTGAACTTTGAAGAGTAAAATCTTCAGTGGTTCGCATTTAATCAGTTAATTACTTGTTGATCAACCTCAGCGTTATATTTGTATAATGACAAGTGATTCAGTGATAAAAATGAACTTTTATAACCCATCCTATCATCAACTCTCTTAAAAATATGAGTCGCTGATATCCAGGTATGTTATTCTCTCTCTGACATTCGCATGAAAATGCAAGATTTCAAAACAAACTTTTGTCGCTGAACTCTTTAAGTTCTCAGCGATATCTTTGAAATCTCTTAAAACTCCTCGCTGATATTTCTTTATTCAGTGCTTCATGTTTTTCGAAACATCCCTGAGTTTTCCAAAACCTCAGAGACGTTTTAAAATGTGAAAGGACGTTTCTGACGTCATCCTTACAGGATAAACCCTGGCACGTTCTTCTGACACACGTTACGCACGTTCGTTTTCTCGTCCAATCAAATGCTAACACGTGTCCGTGTCATGATGAAAAACTTTTCCCGCTCACAAGTTTTTTTCTCTCTCCTCACTCTATAAATACTCCTCGAGTATTTGTTTTTCCTCTTTACGCGAACAAAACCTCTCTCGAATTTCTGAAGATAAACTATTTCATCTGCAAATTGTTCATCTTCTTCCTCAAGATTCAAGGTCAATATTCTTGTAATATTATTGTTTATGCTTGTTTTTGATCTAATCTTTGTTAATATGGATCGAAACAAAAGAAACTGTTTTAAAATGAAATCATTTTCTTTCATGATTTTGTGAAACACAACCTTTCATGGTTGTTCTTCAAGTTTACATTTCATATTTAAACTTGTTTTCATATGTTTTTCCAGATTTTTGTCAATGGAAAACATATATGCTTCATTAAGACTTTTTGGGCTTAATGAAATGGTAAAATGCTAAATGAAATGGACAAGTCTTAAATCTCACATTTCTTGTGTTCATGTTATTTATGTGTTTATAGCAGAAATGGCTCAAACTGATACTCAGGTCACTGAAACTGGAATCCCAAAGGCATCGCAAGTCAGGTTCGCTCTGAATCAGGTTCACTTTCAGAACAACAACCCTTATGCTCTTCTGGAATTCCCTGAGAAGAAACGGGTCAGCCATCTGGACGACGCCGTTAATTTCCTCACTCACTGCCCTATCTACTCAGCCTTAACCCTTTCTCCTCTAGCTGATAGAACCCTTCTCAGCCAGTTCTAGTATTCTTCAAGAACGGCTCAGTTTTCCTCTGCCAAAAACCCTAAGAAGACCATCAGTGCCATCGCCTTTGACACTGATCATGGAACCTTCAAAATAACTCTTGGAAATCTGAGGCACGCCCTGAACCTTCCCACAGGAACCAAAGAAAAACCTTTCGTTCCCCTCCCTGACCCCAAAAAGAGCTCCGCTGATAAGGAAGCAATCATAGCTTTCTTTGATGCGATGAAGTATGCATGGGATTTGGGACGAGATGGTCTTCCAGACAAGAAACAGACAATTATGAAGAAGTCAAAGATGCCCAGCGAGATGAACTTCATCTTTGCTCATCTCATCAGCTGTCTGACAGCCAAATCCGGATCTTCTGATCAAGCCTCCCAACCACAACAAGCTATGGGGTATTCCTTGCTGAAGGGACTCCATATAGACTGGGCGAAGATCATATTCGATGACATGCTGCTTCGTGTCACTGCTGACCCGCGTCCACAATGAGTTCCTTATCCAAGATTTGTCAGCGTTTGGCTCGAACAGGCATTAGGAGATGCCTATCCTAAAGTTGGGGACCTGAAGCTCCCTCAATTAGGGCTGAAGGTTCTTGACTTCAAGCCGCTGGAACACGAGGTACGTCTTTCTGCTCTCTTAACTCTTCTAAGACCTCCTTCTTCGACTTATGTGGCTCCTTCAGCGACAATTCCCCTCGCTGATACCCATGCCACAACAGCCACTCCTAAGAAAAGGAAACACTCTACAGCCTCTCTTGACTCCAAAAGGGTCAAGAAAACCAAGGAGCAGCCCACCCAGCAACTTCTTGCTGAAGATTCCCCGACTCAACCTTCACATGAGTCGCTGGAAGCTTTCGCGATACGCTCTGCCGCAGCTGCTCAAACCATCCCTCTAATCCCAACCTCAGCGTCTCTACACGCTGAAGGTACGACTTGGGAAACTACCCCACCTCCTTTCGTCTCTCAACAGACTGAAAGAGTAATTCTCAGTGCTTCCCACACTGAACCTGCTACCCAACCCAAATTCTCAGCCTCCGCTTCTCCTTCTATTCCTTTGTTCTCTATTCCACCTTTCCTCAACCCAACTACCACGACGACCATTCTTCCTGGAGCTAAAGCTGCTTCATTAGGAAGAATGGGTGTAAGACCTACAGGTTTCGTTAAGCCTCAGGGAAGTCTCGCTGAAGATATGGAGCACTTCTCTGGCTACGGCGATTTTGGCGAATTCAGCAACCCTCCACCTGCAGGTACACCCACTCCCATAAACACTGTGACTAAACCCGATACTTCTGAGCTTTCCTTTGTTCACAAGTCCTTATCTGTTACAGGTCTTACTTTGGGCGACATCAACGAATCCCATAAACAGTTGGATACAAAGGTCTCAGGTCTCTCCACAACTGTTTCTGATAACTCGAAAGCTGTAACAAACGCTGGAGAGTCTATCACGGCGCTGACTAAAGTTGTTGAAGCCAAAGCCTCCAAAGCTGCAGTGGATAAAGTTGATGAAGCAATCGGTTCGTTTTCAAAGGTCCAAGCAGACGTATATCTGGATTATGCAACCCTGAAAACCAAAGTATCTGACATGACCAGCAATGTTACTACGCTGACGACTTCGGTTTCGTCAATACAGGGAGATATGAGCACGGTCAAGTCTGATATTGATGCTATGAAGAAGCTGATGCAGGATATTCTGAATCGTCTACCTGCCACTGCTCCTGCTCCTTCTCCGTTCTCAACAGCTGACCGTGACACGCTTATCAAGATGCCCACCACCCTAACTGGTCTAGAAAACAGTTTAGGTGAGCTCCTGACCTACGTTGGTTTCCCTGGCCCAGAAGACAGGGAACCAGCCCATGCTGCTGGAACCAAGGGTGCTTCCTCCCACTCTCCCTCACATCATGAGGAAGGGGGGAGAGGAATTATGAAGACCTTCCCCATGGATCTGAGGGGAAGAAGACAAATGAAGAAGATGCAGTTGCTGAACTCCAAGCAACAACTTCTGCTGAACCTCTTGGAGATGCTGCACCTCAGGGAACTGATCACCCTGAGGGAACCGATAAGCTCGCCTCTGCATTTGAGGGGGAGCAAATCGAAGAAGTTGCTGATGAGTCGGAATCGGAATCTGAATCTGAAGACGACGAACCCATCGACCTCGCTGACAAAGAACCATCATCAGATGATAATGATGATGATGACTTTGATGCTGATGACGATGCCTTCTTTGTGATGAAAAAGACTCCAGCACTTGCGGGAGTTGTGCTGAAAGAACCTACAGGGGAGCGGACAAAGACCTCAGCGTCCGAACCAACTGGCAAAGGCAAAGGCGTCTCTGAAGACGAAAATCTAATGATCGTGCTTCAAAAGCCAGTTCGTCAGGTACTTTAAACTTTACCTTGTCTACATCCCTCCTCTATACACTTATTAGCTCCACTCAAAATCCTATACACAACCCACTTCACTGTTCTTAAAAGAAAGATCGCTGTGTTTCAGACAGTCCTCTCCCCTGCTTGAGGATCCAAAAGAACCAGCTACTGATAAAGTTGTGGAAATAATCACAGTCTTGGATTTAATCACCGAGACTATTGATGATGAAGAACAGACTCTTTCTCACTCAAGAAGACATTCCTTGGCTCCTCAGCAACCAAGTGAAGAAGAACAGAGAAGAAGAGAAGAAATGATCAAACGACTCGAGGATCAGCAAATCATCTTGCCCGCGCCTAAAAAATACAAGATCTCAAAGCAAGAGATAGCTGATCACCTCGAAGCTGAACGTCTTCTCAAGAAAAGGAAGAAATCTGAAGAGAAAGACAAGGCTCTCGCCATTCAGCTTGCTCAAGAAGCAGTCGAGGACCCCAAGCTGAAACGTGTTCCTCTTCAGGTTCAACGAAAGCTATGGGAAGAAGCTCACAAGATCAAGGAGAAGAAGACTGAAGTCTCTCATCGCACCCTCGAATGGAGCAAAGAGAGATTGCACTTTAGATATCGACCAGCGAAGATTAACAAGGTATTTGTCTCCGGAAGAACAACTATCGGAGTACCTATTGTTAATGTTCGTGTAATCAGAGAGGATAAATCAACTGAAGATTTTGTTGCTGAAGTAATTTCAAAATATGGTCTCTCTGAATGGTTGGAAATGAGGTTGGCTATCCAGACGTCCAAATCAAACTACAAGGATCACTTCGAAAACTGATAAATCGACAGATCGATCTTGTATCTTCATGCGTGGATATACCTCCTCCTCCTGATCTCAAGCCTAAAAGAAAAAGAGCTACTTCAAGGAAGAAACTTCAAGACTCAGATTCAGGACCTGTTATTCAAAATGAAACTGGTATAGGTTTCTCACGAGCTGAAGTACTTGGTCCTGACCCTGATCTCTCTGCCCTTGATCTAACTCTGCCACCAGCTGAAGACTTCATCGCTGGTAAAGTAGTCAGCAATCCTTATGGAATATTTTTTATCGACTACGACGGACGAAAGTGCTTTCAAAGGATGGATGAGCTGAAAGATGCTCCAATCCAACATCTCAAAGATCTCATCTGGTGGTGCGACTTCAAGAAGGACATTCAGGCTCAACACCTTAAACCCTTGATCTTAGATGCAGCGCTGATCAAAAAGAATAAGGGTGAAACGATCCCTGACTGGATGATTCGTACTGGCAAGACCCTTGAAGAACTTCTCATCAAGGAAGAACCACAGTAAGCTGATAGGATCGCCTTTTCATCTATGTTATCAGTTATCCTTTTGTACTTGTAAATTATTTTGTTTATACTTGTAATCTTTCAGTTTCCTTGTAATCTGATACAAATTTAAAGAAAGATTTCAGCGAACGTACTTTACTCCACTCAGTACAGAAAAGATCCTAGAAAACAGTAAAAGGGACATATATGTTATTTGTTCTTTTTATCCTTATGTTTTCACTGAATAGCAATTTTCTCTGTTGCTATGTCATAATCAAATAGGGGGAGATTGTTGATCCAAACCCTCAGTAATTTGATAATGACCCTCTCTACATTCTACTTAGTGAATATTGTAAGTAAACTATGTATTAGAGTTTCACTATCGCTGATAAGTACCAAGACTCAATTCGGTACCGCTGATAGGAACTTTAGTTCTTAAGTTTAAACACTCAGCGAACACTGTTTATCCATCAAGCTCTGAGCCTGTTCAGTCTTGAGGATGATCGCTGATGTTCTCATATATTGTTCAGCGTAACTGTTTCACCATCCATATGTTCTAAAGGAACATTAGCTCTGAGCCTGTTCAGATCTATGGTGATCGCTGACAATCAGAATTGTTTACTTATGATCCCTGAAGACAAGTTTCACGTCAACATAGGTTCTACGCTGAAGTCGAAGACCAAGCTCAAGAACCAGCGACAAGTCCCCTAATGAACTGATGCGGATCAGCGAAGACTCAGATTGTCCACCATACGTGAAGTATCTAGTACAAGACTTCAAGCCATCGCTGAACTTATCACTCGCTGATAAGTCTCTGATTCAACGATAAGCTGATCATGAGGTCATCTGTACAAAGTACTATTGTCTTAATCCCCCTTGCACGACTCCATACGAACTGTCAGAAATAGAACCTTCTTATTGTCTGAAGCCGTACAAACCACTCTGATTCTACACTGTTCATACATGCTCTACTAAGGTTGTCTACTCAATTCAGAACCTACGACCAATCAGCATATGACACGTGTAAAGTATATTCTGCCATGCATTAAATGCATGCAGTATATAAGAAGACTTCCCACTTCATTTTTGAAGTACTCTTGTTAACTCTGGCTAAGAAGTCTCATAAGATAGGATTTTATTAGTGATTTCCTTATCTTTCTTAGTGCAAGAATCTGTGTGTTCCAACTTGTTTAGATTTAGGATTTATCCTTAATCTTGTTCCGTAACAAGCTGTAAATTGTTAATGATTTATCAATAAACAATTTAGAAAGTAAAATCTCATGTATTTGTATTCAACCCCCCCCCCCCCCCCTTCTACAAATTAGTATATCCCTTTAGGGACCAACACAATCTTTACAAAGTCAGAAGGGTAAACAATTCAGAAACCACCTTCGTTGATGCTGACCTAAGGAATCTGAATCCCTATGATCTACCTGAACTTCTGCAATGGACGAAGGACAACTACAACACAGAGCCAAACACCAGAGCCTATTAAGTATTGAGAAAAGCAATGAGGGAAAGGCTTCTGATCTACAGTTTGACAGACTTTTAGCTAGGAAAGGATCTTGGTCTCAAACATCTGAACCTTCGACCACCAGAAGATCGCTGCCCACCTGACGCTGTACCCAACTCAATCATTACAGAACCAAGGTTCGGGTTAGTATTTCAAAACCCACAAGGCGAAGCCAAACTTTTTGTGACCATGGACTGTCAGAAGTACACAACCAGTACTCTGAACATGTTCAGATCAAACCTTGTTAAATACAGAGATGCTGAGCAAATGGATAGAGACGCTGCAGATGCTTTCATAAGAGAGATTAATGCAACAATTCTCTTAAGAGAACTCTGCGTCAGTTTCTACAACGAGATCAGAGAAGTCGGAAGAGACAACAGAAGTTACAACGATTTCAAAGATGCCAACATCTGATTCTCAAACAAAATCTCTGCAAACCATTTTCATTGTATTTTTCATAATACTCAAATGTAAAATGCCTTTGGCATATTTCTAAATGAAAGAACTTTCGAGGTATTGTTTAACCTCTGTCTTATCTAACTTAGCCTAAAAATACTTCAATGTCAAATTTTTATTTTTCACTACTTAGGGGGAGATTGTTAGCTTCAATCTTCCTAATCGTAGAAGTATTTAGAAGTAGTGAAATGGATCAAGGTCGAGAGCCTCTTACAGAGGCTCTGCTACTTCCGAAGGATCAAGGTCGAGAAGCTACAGAAGCTACAGAGGAAAACATAAGCTCTATCATACGCATAAAGAAGACCAATGACTTGGAACCCGGTGAAGACTGCTCTACAGAAGACCAGACCTCAGAACCTCTGTAACCCTTTACAGAGCCCTTGTGGTTTACGATAAAGACTTGGAAGATATTTTATATCTTGCTACTGTTACTGGATCCGTTCATCAACTTGCATGGTAGCGTGCCCTGTCAAACCTCAACTCCCGTCAAGCTCTGAATGGACTCAATAGGGCTTAGTACAACATAGACGTATGCGACATTAAATGCAATACAACACGTACGTCTGCACCATTAAATGCAATACATCATGAACAACTGTTCATGCCATCCGTTCTACTATTTATGCCGTCCGTTCTACAGTAGCTCATGCTTTATGGTCCCCTAGAGTAGTATAAAAGGAAGTCTCTTGTTGAGATCTTCCTTAAGAATCTGAGAATCTGAGTTTCATACTTATGCTTTATATTGTCAAACATGTTTAAGTATTACACTCTCACACACACACACCAAACAGTTCTTAATCTGTTCTTGGTGTTCTTATTATATATCGAACGACAGTAATCTTCAAGATATCAGTCTGTTCTTAAATACTGTTTCTTTATATTGTGTGTTCTAAGTCTATCAAACATATCTGTTAGTTCTTTAAATACGCTTCCGCGTCAAACATAAACTCGAACTAATAGATCTGTTAATCTTGTCTAAGCAAACCCGGGATCCAACAATCATTATCATCAAACTTTCTTTTGGACTGAGTTGATTCTGATTCAGGTTCAGCTTCAGATACAGGAATGATAGCTAATGGCTTTGAAACACTAGCCAAAGATGAACTAACAGCTTGTAATAATGAAGATTTCAAATCCTTCATACTGTTGAAAAGCTCTTTTTGAAATTCTGACATTTCATCCTTAATCTCCTTTTTGTGAGCATCCAAGGATTCTTTCATTTTATCCACCTTTGTCTCAACATAATTTGCTTTCCCTTTGTTAGGACACTGAAGTTGTCCTTTATAATAGAAAGTTTTGTAAAGCAATAGCTGTGTTAAAGGGCTTATGCTTAATTGTTGTAGCAAGTGATGAAGACTATAAATAGGTCTTTACTTGTAGTTTGTAAGTAGTGAATTCATTAATACAAGATGTAGATCTCTAATCACTTTGTGTTCTCTCTAGGTTGGATTTCCTTTTCAATAATGTTCTTCGTCATCTTGTTACACAATACTTGGATTGTATGAAGATCATGGACCTAACACCCTTCCAACAAAGTCTTGAGCTCCTTCACCTCATCTTGTAAGGAGTCAACAATACTCTCCAATTTTTCAACTTTCTCCCCCAACAATTGATTTTGTTTCTGAATCTTTTCAAATTCAGAAGGTTCTAAGAGTGAGCCAGGATCAACAAATGGTCCAGTTTTCAAGTGTTCAGAGAACTCTTGGCCTGTAGGTGCCACAAAGACACCATGTACCACAGAGGCACTGTGTAATGAAGCTTTTGAGATGTTCACTTCACCAGGACTTCCATCCAATCTTTGACAACCAATATTAGGAGTGTCTATGGATGTTGTTACAGGAATACGAAATTTCTGTGATGTGCTTGTGTTGAAAACAATTTCTGGCTCAAAATTATCTTTACTGTGTATTTCAGACTCTATGTGTTGAATGAAATCTTGGGATTTATCATGTCCCTCCAAATGAGTTTAGGATGGTTCCCCTGTTTGTTTTGAAACAGTAGCATGTTGAAATGCTTCTGAGTGGCTATGGATGGATTGTTCAAGTGCCACCACGGGCTCCATGGTGTTTTCTTCAATGTTAGTCACCAAGGGTTGTGAACCAACAGTAGATGTGGCTGCCCGGATTAAGTTAGCTGGATCAGAATTATCTCTTTCTGTTTTAAATTCTGTTAGCATTCTCTCATTCTCACCACTCTCTTTTTGTTTTTCACTTTCATTTCTAACCAAGCTCTCTGAATTTTCCCTCTCTATTCTCTCAGAATGTTCTCCCCCTTGAACATTCTCCCCCTCTCTATTTTGAATAGACCCCTCACCTCTCAACTCAGGTTGTTCCTCATGGGTAGGGGCTTGAGGTTGTTCAAGTCCCATTGAGGTGCAATAAGCTTTTAATATCTCACTATCCCTTGGAATGTATTGCCTAAGTGACCTTGGAAGAGGTCCGTGATTTGGAAAATTTTCAAGTTTCAGAGTAGAAATCATTTTACCCATATAGAATATTGGTCCATGCTCCTCATTTGATCTTCTTGGAATGTTTCTGTCTTGATCCATTGCATGCCAAATTACCAACTGCCAATACCTCTGATATAGTATGTATGTGAGTACCTTATCCCTTGTTCTCTTTTCTTTTGCCTTCTGATTCCTCTCAAAAATGTTCTTCATATCTTCCCATAGAATCGAAGTATAGTCATAATGCATATTCTTCACTAATCCATGAAAGATCTGCAAAATCTGCTTTGAACCTTGATCTAGAGAGTTGTTCTTCCCAGAAAGACATTTGTTGATTATATTGAAAAAACATGCCCAAATTGGTGGCAATTTGTTCCTTCTGAACAAGCTTAGAGTTTTCAACTCTTCATTATACCCTAATCTTCTAATTTCAGCCAATAATTCCTCTGTTAATGGAGAATCTTCAAAGTCTAATCTTCCCTATAAATCATCATTTTCTGGTAGCCTCAGCATTGTTCTCATAAACTGTATATTCAGAGTTACAGTGACTCCCCCTATTTCAGATACAAAATTGTTACCTTGTAACTCCGAATGCTTCCACCACTGTTGGATATACTGAACAGGAACCAATTTCTTCATTGTAAACCATTTCTTAAAAGGATGGTATTTTAGTAACTCTATGATTATCCTATATTCTTTCTTGAACCTAGTTTCATCAAGTATTAACACAGTTGTTTTCAATCAACTGCAAATATTCACTCTCAGGAACAATCCTCTCACCAGTATTAGATCTTCCAGACATGACTGGCCTAACTGCACTCTGTTCGTGTTGAAAATTCTCATTTCCCTCATTTGCTTATCCCTCTGATTCATCCATGTTTTCATCCCCTGCTTCTTCTTCAACATTTTCTAGTAGAATGTTTTCTCCTTTTGCCCCTTCTTCTACAGCTCTATTTTCAGGTCTTTGTACTTCATTATTCTTTGAATCGGACGAGGATTCCATCAATGATTTTTCAGAGTGTAAGGAAATAGGTTTACTTCTTCTCAAACCCGACATGATTTAAAATCGAAGATTGAAAGAAAACAAGAACAAAGAACACTGGATTTGTGCGTATCTCACGTTTTCGCTCTTGGAATTCAAATAATTTTGAAAGAGGGATTTTAAGAACTATTTAAAATCCACGAAGCCGAAGGGTTTAACGGAAAAACGTTGCTATTGTCAGTGTTATAACGGAGTCAAACACTTTGAAATACCACAAAAGATATTAAATGACACGTGGTAATTTCAATTGAATAAGAAGCTGACACGTGTTATCGGATAGAAATTAACACATGTTAAAAGTTCTGAATAACACGCTCAGAGTTCTGAGAATGCATACTCAGAAGTTCTGAGTACACAGTTCAGAAGAAATTCCCTTAGAACCAAAATTCATTTAAAATCAACTTCTGATTATATAAAAACATTTAATCATCCAGAAGTAGTTTGAACAGATAGAAAATTATTTTATCATCAAAATTTTGTCCTTCTTTAGATGATTTGAAATTTCTGAAAGCATTTAAAATCAAACATCTGATCTTGAAAAAAAATATTTTAAGGATTCAGAAGTAGTTTGAACAAGTGAAAAAGGTTTATCATTGATAGCTTGTTCCCCTTAGAATGATTAGTGATGAGAAAAGAATATACAAACCTTATAAGCACCTCCGAACGATATCTGAATGATTTTAATGCTCCCCCTTGACTTTTGCATATACTCAAACACATATTATAAGAAATATAAAAAAACAAAAAAAAACTTAACAACACATTGAAATATTTGTAATTTTCAGAAATGTGTTCTAAAAGGTAGTCAGAAGTTCTGATTAATCTATTCAGAATTAAAGAATTTGAAGTTAGATTTCTGATGTATTGATTCAGAAGTTCTGAACTCAAGAGTCAGAATTCTGATTAAGAGAGTCAGAGTTCTGGGAACACTACTCAGAAAATATCACTTAGAACAATTTTCATTTCTGAAAACTAACAAATATGTTCAATTAGTCAAATTAAGCATTCCTATTTTACATATGAGAAAGGTGAACCTTTCGTGATCAAGAGGCTTTGTGAACAAGTCAGCCAATTGATACTTTGTATGCACAAAGTGCATTTCAATTGTTCCCTTTTCTACATAGTCCTTAATAAAATGATATCTTACATCAATATGCTTGGTCTTTGAATGCTGGACAGGATTCTGAGTTATTGCAATGGCACTTTCTGAATCACAATATATAGGAATTTTGTTGAGTTGATATCCATAGTCCATGAGTTGTGTTCTCATCCACAAGGTTTGAGAACAACAAGCAGCAGCAGCTACATACTCTGCTTCAGCAGTGGATGTGGACACACAATTTTGCTTCTTTGAAGCCCAACTCACTATCTTGTCTCCCAGAAAATGACAAGCACCAGAAGTACTTTTGTTAGAACCAGATCCATGCAACAAATAAGAAATCAAATAGATGAATCAATAAGAACAATGATTTCCAATGGTCATCCCTTTCATTTTCCAAGCTAATCTTACATTAAATACAATGGGCCCGTGGTTAACAAGCCCACGGCCCGTTCACTAATAAGGCTCAAAATAAACTATTACAATTCAACCCTTGAACTTTAAATCAACTATAAACCTGCCCTAATAATCTCCCCCTTTGATTTGAAATTCGATTTGGCGCTCTAGATCTCTCCAGTTGAAGACATATCTTTTGCGAAGCGCGAAGTGTACCTCGAACCATTTGATTGCAGGGCGGTAGTTGATGCGCTCTTCAACTATTTCCAAGGCATTCCGAGCAGTTACTTCATTCGGATTCGGAACATATGAGAACCTTGGATTTTCAGACTCGTGCTGAATGATCTTTCGAAGAGCATCTTGAACTTTGTGGAGTGTGCCGACACAGAATCTTTCCACCTGACTGAAGTGCAAGAATTTTTTCTCGTTTTGCCCGTTGAGATAAACAATCCCGAATTCTGGTTCTAGAAGCATAGCGTTCTCGGGATACATGTTTAACTCAGGTGCTTTCAGATTTGGCTTGATCAGATTTACCTTCTTTGCCCTGTTCTCGATAGCTATTTGAAAATCCGTTAGATACGGCATCATAATGGTACGGACCAGGTATCGACGAACAGCTTCAAGCGCCTTTGTAACTTCAAGCGGACGGATGGTTCTTTTACGAAGGTCTTTCAGAATAGCCAGGAAGTCGAACGGTCGGAGGTGTTGGAAGTCGGCTTCAGAGAATTTCCATTCATTCCCATCTTCACGTCGGACAGTGAATACTGGGTAGACGATCCTCATAATGTGTCTTGAATAGATACTGATTACCTCTGTGATCCAAAGTTTGGTTCTGATTTGGTTGACTGGAAGACACCGCTGCATTGTGCTGATATATCGCCGTTGGTATTCGGGGCTGAAGTTGTAAATACCAAGGTAGAAGGTTGGCTCGATCGGGCGAAGATTGTGGACAAACAGCTTTTTCAATGATTCATCCAGGTGAGGGATGAGTACCGTGATCTTCCACCAACGAATTTGATGCTGAGGAGGGGGAGGAAGATCAGAAGTTGTCGTTTGTAGGGGAGTTGTCGGAATATTGGCAGTTGAGGTCTCGGGTCTTGTTGACGTTCCGGAGAGTTGAGCATAGTGAACGGGAGAAGTACCATATAAATTTTGCAGCAGGAACTGATCATAATCGATGTTGTCGTCTTCATGAGTTGGGAAGACCAAATTTACCAGAAGATTTACGGCACTGGTGGCTTTTTTGTACCATGCATCTTCGGTCTCCGCGTTGGCTTCATAGTCTGGATCGATCATATCCAGTAGAGGTCTTTCTGATGAATCAAGGTTGATCAGTTCCTGTGTTGAACCCTCGGGCTTTTCAACCGTCGGGGCTTCATCATCAGATATATCCATATCAATCACCATGTCTGCTAAAGGTAACTCGGCTTCAGGATTTGTTCCGGTTGTAGCTGCCGTAGTTGGGGTTTCCTGTCGAACCACTGTTGTAGTTGCAGACTGGATCAGGGTGGCGGTCTCGGTCTCGGATAATCTGGGTCTTTTCTCCCACTCACGGTGAGCAGGATCATCATGGTCATCGTGTTTCCACTTCTGACCGCCTGCTTGACTCTTGCAGGTATCTTCTAGTATACGGACCCTCTCAGACATCAAGGTGAGTGCTCGGGTGACGTCCTTGAGGGTAGAGTCGATGGAGTCAAGGTGAGATGTAACAGATGAAGATGGAGCATTGACCTGTGATCAGAGAACTGAGATCCGGTCTGCTTCGGTAGAGGCGGTTGTATCTGATTCCTGGAGCAGTTGGGCCAATAGCATCATCTTCAGGGTGTCCACCGAATAGATAGGTTGCGGTTGAATCGGTGGAGGTACAGGGGCGGTTTCAGTTTCGACGAGGTGGACTTTACCTTTGATAGCGCGCACCGCTTTGGCAAGTTCATCGGCTACATGTTGATGCATCTGTTGCTCCATATCCTGGCGGACAGCCTTAAGGGTGTTGTCTAGGGACCCTGGTGACACGAAGTCGGGTAAAGTAACACCAGGATCACTTAGATTGCCCGTTGAGGCATCTACCACAGGGGTAGAGCCACATACGTTCACAGTGGACGTGATGATAGCTGTGGTAGGATTTCCCGCTGATCCTTGTGTTCCACCTAGAGGTGAAGACACTACGGTGGTTCCGGTCGAGTCACGAAGAGTCTCGACTTGGTGTTGCTCCGCTTCGAGTGTCCTAGTCGAAGGATGTTCAATATCGAAAGGCGCTAGACTCAATTGTGCACGCAAAGAAGTCGCGACGGGGGGCTGCTGGTCGCTTGTTTCAACACTAGCACTCTCCGAGTGAGAGGCCGGTGGAAGTTGTGCTATATCCCCATGATGTACTGAAACATCTGTCTTTTGAGAGACGGATGAGTGGATGAGGAGGTTGTGCAATTGCTCCGCTTGGTCCACGGAGGCTTCTTCAATACCCCATCCCAACGTATGAGACGGGATAGCAGATGTGGCGACCCGGATTTCACTCGGTTGGGTTCGCTCTTGAGCCTCGTTATCTTTACGGCTCGATCTTTCCTGGTTCGACTTCGAACGCAGTTCTCTCCGTCTCACAAGATCTAAATCATCTAAAAATCCCTCCTTTGTAAAGCTCGTGTCCCGGTATGTATTTTATTTAGTTATTTATTTGTTTTAATATTGTTCTCTAAACAAATTTTATTAACGGGATTGACGGGAAAGACCATAACTCTTATTATTTTGTGATAAAAGCTATGGGGAAGACCTTAACTCCTTTTGGCAAGACTTTAGATTTTGAGGGACTAAAAGTGTCATTTTTGAAAGGAGTTTGCATGGGATCGGTTTAAGAACCGACCCCTCTTGTTTCTGTTTCGTCGAGCGCAAGCAAACAACAACAAAAACCCTAACCGCACATGCCTTTCCTTTCCTTCCTTGTTGCCACCGCCAACCACAGCGAGACTACCAAAAACAGCCGCCGCTAGCGGCTGCCGGCGAGAGTGAGGATTAGCGAGAGAGAAAGAAGGATTCGGGTGTACGTTCGATCACTGCTGTGTCGACGTCAAGAGGTATGGTTTCCCTTCTCATTGCTTTCTTGTTCGGCGTCGTTAATGCCGTGAAACCACCACCGCCGCCGCAGCCTTGGCTACCAGCGGTGTGCGCCACCGCCGTGCGCCACCAGTCCGGTGGCTGTGGCGGGTGGGATTGTTCCTGTTAGGACGTGGGTGGGAGTGTGCGTGTGACCCAAGAGTCGTTAGTGGGATCGTCCCTTTGCATCGCCGGATTTTTAGCAAACCATCACCACCGACGGTGGCGGCTGCCGCCTCCACGCCGCCGCTGACCGCCACTGCTTGGGATGGCAGTGGGTGGTGTTGTGTGTTTAGTAGCCTAAAACTCTAAGCCAAAGTATGAATTGCAGGTCTGATTGTATTAAGTCATAGCTTAATAGATGATTAACCCATGTTATCATTTTATGTGAAAATGTCCAATCTGTCGCTGTTTTGTAAAATCCGTAGAAAACTCTAGGAAACTCGGATTGAGGTGAAACCAGTGCCCAAATCTCCCAAATTAGGTCTAGTATGTTTCGCATGTTTTGCAGAAAAATTAACGAGGCCTCTAACTAGGGCCAAATTGGAAATTAGTGCAGACTGGTCCGAAATTCGCTGTTCGGATAGTCTGTTTTGAAAAATTCATATAAAATAATAGGGACCTCGTATGAACGCGTGCGATGTTTTCCCTGGAACCCTAAGACATAGAACGTTCAGACCATGGAATTATATTTATAGTTTGGTAGGTTTAAGGGGGGCTAAACAGGTCACGAACAGACCTGCAGTTTTAGACCAAAAGCTGGAAAATGCACGTTTAGACTTGTAGTTGTAATTTCGGGTTGGAGCTACACTTTGACACTTGATAACACTTCTTTAGGTGGAAAGAAGTGAGTTGGAGTTGGCGGGTTCGTGTCGCTGTTCGTGGAGTTCTACATTGCTTTCTGAGGTGAGTTCACTCACTGGGTAGGATAGAGATTGTATGCGCATTACTGTAGATCGTGTGTGATATATGTGTTGTTTGTGTGTAGTACTAGGCTGAGTAGAGTTTAGTATAAGGTCTTGGGTGTCGTATAAATCTCGGGGAGACCGAGGACTCGGGGAGACCGAGAAGTACGTACACGGGTGTGGTATGAACTCGGGGAGACCGAGGGATGCGTACACGAGCGTTGTATAAATTCGGGGAGACCGAATGGTACATTTATAGGTGTCCTTGCATGAGTGTGCATGTATTATTAAATTGCTTGTGTTGGTTGTTATATCTATCTGCTGATAGGGGTGGTGTCGATATGATTGATATCGTATGCATGTGTTTGAATTCACTAAGCTTTGTGCTTACTCTTTCCCTATAAATTAATGTTTTAGGTACGAGTGGCACAAAGGCGTGACGATACACACTGGCGCGTTGAGGAGGCTTTCCCTATTTTTATTTTGAGACACTATGTTTAAAAAATACTATATTTTCCGCTGCTTTAATTGAGTTGGTTGTTTAACTTAACGAGGTTTTGGATAAAATGTTTATTTGGAGTTAAATGTTTGTGGTTTATTTAATTGAAATGGTGTTTTTAAAAGTTCAAATTTATTGTAATTTTTGGGACGTTACATTCTCACATGTTCTATATCCCGGGGAAGGTCCCTCCGGCGCTGGATGGACCATGGGATTCCCTAACTCTCGTCTATATGCAATCACAGGTAGGGCTTCAGGCATATGTAAAGCACTGATATTATCCTGCTTCCCCTCAAAACATACATGGGGATTGACTTGCTTCCCCTCAGAGTGAGAGTGTTACTTACTTGGGAGTTATTAACACAAAAAACATTTAGACTTTTAAGAAAAACAGGGTGAAGCTTCCCCTCGGATTTTGTTGAGGTTGTTGATCCGCCATGGAATATGTAACACCCGGAAAATTCTTGTAAGTAATAATAGTCCTAATATTCCTTTATATTTTGACTTCTTAGATTATAATTGAATTCCTAAGTAATTTCTGTGATTGTTACTTGTTATTTGATGACTTCCGAAAGAAATCCGTAAGTTTATTCCTTAAGTAAATTAATGAAAAATATATGATAAAGTTAAATATTAGATTTTATGGATTAGTTGGATGGGTAATTTGAATACTAGTCCAACGGTACTTTCCGGGGTAAAAACGGAGTTTTAACGAAGAAGTTACGGCTAAATCAGTGGGAATTGAGAAGACTAGCAAACAGAAGCCGGCGCCGATGGTTTGGCGCCGATGCATCGGCGCGGGTGATCGGCGCCGAGCACCTGACGTGCCAAAAGGGGGTTAAACCCACCTCTTTATCCTTAGTCATTCACTCTTTTCACTAAAGAACTCTCAAATCCGATTTTTGTTCTGCTATCTTCTTCTCAAGCGATTCTTCATTTAAATCTAAGGTAAATTCATATTTCTTAATCCTAATTCAATTCAAGCAATTAGTAGATGAATCTTACCAATTAAACTTGAATTAGGGCATTACATCTTCATTTCATCTTGTTGGAGTAATTGGGTTTAAGTCTTCAAGTTAGGGTTATATCAATCGAAGATTTGAGGTGAGTAACTTGTATCTAATTGATTGTATTATACTTATCTACCATTCTTTATCTTGATTTTGGTATTGTTAATGAGAAATCTTGATTTATAAGCTCTTAATGGTTAAGAGGGAAACAAGAAGAGTTCAAGTAAGTTATGGTGGATTAATTGTGCTTTATTACTTAGAATGCCATGGTAAATGTTAGTGTTAAAGGTTTGGGTTTGATTTTACATCATTGGTATGTGATTATGATAATGGCTTAATATATGTCTTAATGAAGTAATGATGGCTTAATGGTCAAAATGGACTTATTATTGAATTGTAAACATGGATGTTTATTATTGATATTATATAGAATGTGAATTGATACATATGGATGTATATGAACTACATGGAAGTAGTATTGATATGTTAAATGGTTGGACCATTGTTAAGTGCTAAATATGCTTGGAATATTATTTGGATTAACATATTTGGTATTCACATAATTGGAGGAGCACCTAGTAGGCATTGGAGGATATATTCTTACACACCGTGGGGTAAGTGTAATTGATTCATACCCTCGGATACCGTGGGGTTTTCCGTTGTGTTATGCCTTGTGACAATACCGTGGGGTATCGATCAAGGTATATCTTCGATTATGATGTAACTGGGTAGCAATATGGGCCTTCTCCATGGAATCCAATTTGTGAATGTATCGAATTGTTATTCCTACATGCTATGATTATGCTCTATGTGCTATGTGTAAACCTCACTTAGGCTTTAAAAGCCTAACACTTGTTATGTGTTTTATGTGTTACAAATATTAGTGGTTCCGGACACAAGAAGGTTTAGATGGGGGTTGTGAGCAAGGGATCATTGTTGGAGAGTTAAAGATTTGAAGATTTATGATAGAACTTTCCGACACCTTTTGTAATCCGATTTTTATAGTAGAGATCAGATAAGCTAGTGGTCCATTAGTAGTTATAATTAACTAAATCTTCGTATTAATGGTTATGTAATGATTCATGAATACTTTTACTTTAGAAATGCGTACCACTCTTCCGTTTTATGGAAGTTTTTGTTAACCCCTGTTTTGGGGTGTTACAAGTTGGTATCAGAGCTTTAGTTTAAGTGAACTAAGTATGATGAGGAAGTACTTAGACTTAAGCTGAGATGAATTAAGTTATGAATCGTGAGATTGGGTAGAAGTATTAAGACGGGATGGTCTTAGGATCGACAGAAATACGTGAAATTAGTACGGTAACGACGGTAATGAGGATTCTCATGTATGATATATTCACAATCTCAATTAGCTACTGTTATTATGAATATATTGTTACATAAGCATACTTGTTTCTAAATTGTTCCAGTGACTAATTATTGGTAAAGTACGTTTCGTGTGTTTATATGTATATAACCATTTCTCAGGGTTATCTTTTGTTTTATAGCATAATGATGGTAAAAACGCCGCCAAGGTCTTTCAATTCTTTGGAGAACAGATCGGTAAATGATTGAGGGTTGGAAGGACAACCTGGAACTGGCGGGACTCATGAAAGTCCGCCGAGACAACCTTAAATAAGTGGATTAAAATGTGTGGAAATAGAATGTAAGATGTTTGATCAAGACGGGAATAGTATGAAATGGTTGAGTAAGTGAGCCTTGGAAGGCATGTATAACAAGTGTTAGAAGGCTGAGAGGGTAACCACTGGTTGGAAATAGAGCGTCAATGATAAGTTGCGTGAGTTAAACGATAAACCTTGTTTGAGTGAATAGCCTTCAATTGCAAGTAGAGTTTTATGCATGGTGTCCTCGAGTGTGTGTTACATGGGTTTTCGTGATTTCAAAACAAATGCATAAATAGAAATTTAGTCGATGATGAGTCAGTATGTGCACGTGGGTATTTAAAGAAAAAGGCAATACCATTTACGTCGCACAGCGAAATTTTGAGTTTAGCAATTTGCAAAATACTTCATACTTTACAAGAAAAGTTAAATATAAATGAGTGTGAGAACCGACTAGCTTACTTTGTGTCGGTAATTTCTTTCAACTTTTGTCGTATGAAAAGATTTTCATTAAATATATTACGGTCATAACAACATTGTTTTGGTTGAAAAAGATTAAGTTTTTCGGAAAGTAGTATGCAAATGATTCTCGTGATCGTTGTGCAGTACACTGAAGTTATAAGAATTTTGGGGTCATGTGTACCCAAGTTGCTCCAAGAGTTGTTATTTAAAAGGAGGAAATGTGCGAAATAATATATTTAATACATTGTTATGCATGAAGGCTATGAACGAACTAAGTCGTAAAATATTACTATAAGCTAAGAAAGAACTCTGAGAATGGAGAGGTGATAGATAAACCATGGGAGAATGTTTGTAGTTTTGGTAATTGTGTTCAAGAGGAAGGTGAACAATGGGAGAGTTGAAAGTGGACTTTAGCGTCGGTTGTAAGAAGGTCTATACCCTTGTTTGGTAACTAGAAATACAGTTGGCAAGGGACGGTTGTGTCCGGAGGAAAGATTAGTAGTCATCAAGGTGATGGAATTAGCAAATTGCTATGAGAAGTGTGGTGAGACAGAAAGGAAATACTCTCGACGTTAAATAAGAATTTATGGTGATCTTGTGATACTAGTATTGCACGAATAAGTTTGAAATGAAGACGATGAGATGTAAATTGTATTACGTTATGTTGAAAGGATTAGGTTCAGTCCTTGTTAATGAATAGATTAAAGAAGTGTCGATAGGTCGACTATTGACATTGAAGTCGGCAGTTGTGTAAGATGTATGAGGCCTTTTGCCTGTCACAGTGTGCGGTCTGGGTGCGTCCCGCGTATGCCTGTGCGGGCAGAAACAAAACCGTGAGCGGTACCGGCATGCTGTTATGCAGAGGGTATGCGCAAAGCGGACATTATCGTGTACGGTGGACTGGGGATGTTACATAATGTTATAGAATGCGGACAATACATATCTTGTGAAACACCACATGTGGGGATTTTAAGTGATTGGCGAATAAATCACGAGTGGAAGAGGTTTTGATTAAATTATTACATAAGTGAAAGTTAGGTGGTCAAAATACGCTTTTAGAAGTTTATTGTGGTTGTGCAATAATTATGGTGTGTTATATGCTTAATCGTATTTTTTAATAAGTGTCGGTTTAACTATTGGTCTTATGTGTGAGGACAGTTTGATGATCTTGTATTCTTAGTACCTTTGGGACTAATGAACTTTGGCAAAATAATATATATAAATATATATATTGTGGAGTATATAGAGTTGTATATACGTGTACATATAGATACATATATGAATTGACTTCATTGGGAAAGTAGCAATGAAGGGGTTGTGAGATTATCATGTCTCGAAGCGTGTGTTGCATGATGTGGGATTAGATGTATTTTAAATTTCATGAGTTGATATTGATAAATGATCAATAGACCCTTTGAGCAGATGGCTTGGTTTTAGACTCGGTTGAGTCTTAAGGGTATTCGTCGGTTTAATTAACTTGACATAGGCTTGGGGGTTGGAATTACATGAATTGTATTATAATTAAAGTTTACATAATGTGAATACATTGATTTTTCTTTGAGATCATGTATGAATGTTAAGTTAGAATCGGAAGATTAAAAGTTGAAGGATCACCTTGTGGGGGGTGTTAGGATAGTGAAAGACTATTGTTGTAGATGAACATTCTACTTATGGTGTAGATGGTTTATATATAATGAAGAATTAGGCACGAACATGGTAAGGGTATAGACTACGTCGATTTGTGTTGGAGTGTGCACTAAATATATAATGGTTTGGAATCACAAAGAATTCGTAAGAAGCGAGTAAATTTAAGTTAATTAGAAACTCGTGAGTTGTAGTTCAAACTAAAGTTGGGGAGGAATAAAGTAATGAAATAGATTCGGTTAATTGTGCGAGAGAGCATGAAGGTAAATTTGAATTGTGTACGAATGACCATGAGGGATCTGGTCTGCTGTGAGATGTTATGGGTGGAGAATGTACGAACGAGTAGTGGCATTAATTGTCAAGATAAATGTGTCAACCAGTAATAAGAAGTTATTACGAGGGAACATTAGATGAAAGTCTTTTCGGGGATTCCAGATGAATAGTACTAGTTGTCAATAAAGCTGTTGGAATATGTGGTTGTAAGATGGTGTAGTGATTTGGCTATTATTGGAATAGAATGTCGAGCGGTAGTGTGAGTTTATCCAAAGTGATTTTTGGTTGTGTGAGTCGCTAAATAAGTTTATGATTTTGAATCATAGGAAGTTTAACAAAGATGAGAAAGTGTTATCGGTATGTGGAAAAGTTGGGAGAAAGAGACAAATATTGATTGGAGGGTAGTACTCCATGCTAACGTAGGAAGTAATGATAGAAAGGTCGGACCTATGAATGTAGTTATACTACAGGTTCAATGGAATTATCACCTTTGATATATAATATTTTAGTGCTTGGTTGCAATGTAGTCGCGTAGTGCGATATTGATGTGAGGAAGTGGTAGTACTTTATACTGAAGAAACGTGTGGGTCATAGATGTAGTGATGGCTGCCGTAATTATAGAAGTATTCAAAAGTGGTGAGTATGCTCAATTTAAAGTGAGTATGGATTTCAAGCGGTATACGTTAATGTTATTTTGAGACCTGGAGATTGAGATGTGGATGATGACGGTATTGAAGACCAAGCAATAGTCGGATAAAGGTTTAATGATAAACGGTTACTCTAAGGAGGCTTACAAATCTAAGTTGGGGAGCGGATAATGGGGAAAGAAGTAAGGTTCAGGAAATATGAAAGATGAATCCTTGTTCCTTCTAGATTTTTAATTGTGAATAAGTATATAAGACTTGAAATGAAGAGATGTATACAAAATATTTCGTATTGATATGATGTGATTTCACTTGTTAAAGTGAGAGCGAATGGTATGAGTCGTTGGGTGAAGGAATGGGGAAACAATCTTAGAGAAATCATTGAGAAATTGCAATAGAGGAATGGGGTTATAGGTACAATAGTATTATATCAATAAAATGTTAATGTGACTTTAGAGTTGGAAGAAGATATGAAGATTAAATATCCACATTTATTTCTAAAATTTAAGATTTCGAGGACGAAATCTATTTCAAGTGGGGGAGAATTGTAACACCCGGAAAATTCTTGTAAGTAATAATAGTCCTAATATTCCTTTATATTTTGACTTCTTAGATTATAATTGAATTCCTATGTAATTTCCGTGATTGTTACTTGTTATTTGATGACTTCCGATAGAAATCCGTAAGTTTATTCCTTAAGGAAATTAATGAAAAATAGATGATAAAGTTAAATATTAGATTTTATAGATTAGTTGGATGGGTAATTTGAATACGAGTCCAACGGTACTTTCCGGGGTAAAAACGGAGTTTTAACGAATAAGTTACGGCTAAATCAGTGGGAATTGAGAAGACTAGCAAACAAAAGCCGGCGCCGATGGTTTGGCGCCGATGCATCGGCGCGGGTTATCGGCGCCGAGCACCTGACGTGCCAAAAGGGGGTTAAACCCACCTCTTTATCCTTAGTCATTCACTCTTTTCACTAAAGAACTCTCAAATCCGATTTTTGTTCTGCTATCTTCTTCTCAAGCGATTCTTCATTTAAATCTAAGATAAATTCATATTTCTTAATCCTAATTCAATTCAAGCAATTAGTAGATGAATCTTACCAATTAAACTTGAATTAGGGCATTACATCTTCATTTCATCTTGTTGGAGTAATTGGGTTCAAGTCTTCAAGTTAGGGTTATATCAATCGAAGATTTGAGGTGAGTAACTTGTATCTAATTGATTGTATTATACTTATATACCATTCTTTATCTTGATTTTGGTATTGTTAATGAGAAATCTTGATTTATAAGCTCTTAATGGTTAAGAGGGAAACAAGAAGAGTTCAAGTAAGTTATGGTGGATTAATTGTGCTTTATTACTTAGAATGCCATGGTAAATGTTAGTGTTAAAGGTTTGGGTTTGATTTTACATCATTGGTATGTGATTATGATAATGGCTTAATATATGTCTTAATGAAGTAATGATGGCTTAATGGTCAAAATGGACTTATTATTGAATTGTAAACATGGATGTTTATTATTGATATTATATAGAATGTGAATTGATACATATGGATGTATATGAACTACATGGAAGTAGTATTGATATGTTAAATGGTTGGACCATTGTTAAGTGCTAAATATGCTTGGAATATTATTTGGATTAACATATTTGGTATTCACATAATTGGAGGAGCACCTAGTAGGCATTGGAGGATATATTCTTACACACCGTGGGGTAAGTGTAATTGATTCATACCCTCGGATACCGTGGGGTTTTCCGTTGTGTTATGCCTTGTGACAATACCGTGGGGTATCGATCAAGGTATATCTTCGATTATGATGTAACTGGGTAGCAATATGGGCCTTCTCCATGGAATCCAATTTGTGAATGTATCGAATTGTTATTCCTACATGCTATGATTATGCTCTATGTGCTATGTGTAAACCTCACTTAGGCTTTAAAAGCCTAACACTTGTTATGTTTTTATGTGTTACAGATATTAGTGGTTCCGGACACAAGAAGGTTTAGATGGGGGTTGTGAGCAAGGGATCATTGTTGGAGAGTTAAAGATTTGAAGATTTATGATAGAACTTTCCGACACCTTTTGTAATCCGATTTTTATAGTAGAGATCAGATAAGCTAGTGGTCCATTAGTAGTTATAATTAACTAAATCTTCGTATTAATGGTTATGTAATGATTCATGAATACTTTTACTTTAGAAATGCGTACCACTCTTCCGTTTTATGGAAGTTTTGTTAACCCCTGTTTTGGGGTGTTACAGAATATCTGTAAAAGATCCAAAGTTAGTAAACAAGACGGATAAACAAGTTCTGGCGCGTACCTTTGCTGTAAATGGATCAATTTGAGACGGATTGAGGACTGACAGTAGGAAAACAGGTACTGGATAGACGGAACAGGGGTGTCCGGACAACACACAGGAAGTGCAAAGCTTACCGTACAAACCCAACTATCCGGACAACGAAAGATTCCGGATGAATTGAATTTTTCCGGATAGGGACCCTGTCCGAAAACTCTGGATTTTTAAAAAAAAAACTTTCCATGTCCTTGTTGATTTTGCAGAAATAGGACTATGTGGATTTAAGAAACGAACCTTCTCTCACTCCCCCTCAAATTGAGCGTGGTGATTACCTAGCTCCCCCTCGAATATTGCAAACTTGTGCAATGGAGAGTCCGACACACAGAAAAAAAAACTTTTGAACGTTTAAAGAAAAACATTGTGTCGCTCCCCTCAACTGATAAACATCCAGTTGGATGCTCCCCCTCAGAATGTGTGTGTAGTGTGAAATGCACACGGAAGTATCCACACACACAAAAAAACTTTTCAGCATTTAAAAAATTGTGTGTGACGCTCCCCCTCAATAGTAGAGTATACTTACCTGATGGCTGATTGTGCTCCCCCTAAACACATGAGCAGCTCATGAAAGTTCAGGTATAGACAAACCTCACGTCTTCGTAATATTGTTCCTTGTAGATCGTGAGCAGCTCCCTCCTTCCGGTCATGTATGTGGAACATCCAGTGTCTAAGAGTCACACACGACCGTCCTGCAAAACAAGTTTAGCGGACCTTGGGTACCCAGATTTGTCTGGGTCCCGGAGGGTTAGATTTGACACCTTTCGAAGGAACTTTCTTTGAAGCAGGTTGCCTCTTGGGTGTGGGTTTTACCTCAGTAGGAGGAACCCGGTTTGAACTAGGTTTCCTCTCCTGCTTTGGTTTAACCTCTGATTGGGAACCCCGTTTGGATTTAGACTTCTTTTTGTTCTTACGGGGTCTCCGTTTGGGTGTATGATTATACATGTGATATGACCCAAACCAATCATTATTATTAATGTCATCAAAGTTATTCCAACCACAACTAGAACAACACAAACAATCGTGGGATAATTGAATCAATTGTTGAGTGGAGTAAACTTTCATTGGAAAATTGACATCTCTTTTAACAAAATCATTCCTATGATTCCAGGCACAATCGTTTTTGTTCATTCTAGGGTAAAAGTCAGTATTGAACGACTTTGATGCAGCATCCTTGACAGATTCCTTGGCTGGCCACTTTGGTTTATCTTGTTTAGCGCGACCGGTTTTATCTGAAACAACAGGGAAGGTGCGGTCAGTGACTTTAGAAGGAACAATATTTTTGGTAGGCAATGGTCCGGTATCTTGCCTCGGCTGTGATTGCTTTTTAGAAACAGGTTTAGAAGTTGGTTTTGATTGAGAAATCTTGATCACAGCTGGGGCCTTTGTTTGAGAACTGCTACCCTTTTGAAAATTGACCGGACGATTCACCATTGGGGATAGAAAATCAGTGTGACTTGGAAGAGGTTTGTCGAAAGGGAACGACTCGAACTCTTCTTCACAGTTACCTTCGGAGTTCATGTATTTTGAAAAATCGACTTCCGGAATTACAGGACTTGGATCGGTCGAGGAAGGCGAGGAACACCTTGTGCTTGTGTGTTTTGGGGAATTTTGTGCGGAAGCTAATAAGAAATCAGAGTTCAAATTCCTTAAAACACTCTCATCTTGAGAATCTTGATCGTCTTATGTTGAAAAAGTTTTTCCTAAGAAAGCTTTACACGAAGACGTGTCCGATGAGCTAGAGGAAAGTTCGGGTGAAATCTTCTTTTCAGATAGGAGTTGGTCAAACTGCTCTTGGAGTTGACCTTTACTCACTTTCTCTTGCATCACTTCTGTTGCCAAAGCGGACAGTTGTGACGTGAGTCGATTGAATTCAAACCGAAGGATCACCTGTCCCTCATCCGACACAGTTTCAGTTTTGACCGGTTGTAGATTCTCAAGCTTTGTAATTAAGACTTGTTTTTCCATTTGAAACATTGACCTTTCTTTCTCATTTGACTCCTCCAACTCGACTATCTTTGCTTCCAAGATGAGAGGGGGAACATAGAGTTTAAACTCATCTGTCTCAGTCTTGGTTGCAGGTGCTAGGTCCTCATCCTTTTTGGAGGATTCCTTGGGTGTAGCTACCTTGTAGGGGTCGAAGTAGTCATTGGAGAGGTACTTTTTGTCCTTTTTATATGAGTAGTTTAAAGGTTCATAACAAAATGAAAGTTGAATTCCTCGTTTGTGTGTGCGCTTATATTCCTCGGTTTCCTCTTCCTTTTCAGGTTCAAGAGGACCAGTCCATTGGATTAAATATTCTGGATACTTTTTATCTAATCCAAAACAATCAAAATCATACAGAGTGGGTACATGCCATCTTCCCTTTTTCAAATAGTGTGGGTTAGCATATCCGATTCCCCACTCTTTGTTAAAGTATGTGAACTCTTTGGGTTTATTCAGAAAAATGGTTTAATCAGTTTGACCCCTTTTGTGGAGTTTGGTTTCAAGATCAAGAATTTTAGCAACAAACTCCTTGTGCTGAATTTGAAGAGAAGAACATTGATAAATAATTTCTTCTTTCTCATTCATGCACTGATCAAACTGAGACTGAAGATCAGATAATTTGGCCCTTAAGTCTTTAGGTGCTATAGAAAGATTTTTGCATTTCTCCTTTAAAATAGCATTTTCAGACTTATATTTTTCAGTTATTTTCTTTTGAACATCTAGCTTTTCGGTTAGAGACCTAATCTCAAGCAGTTGTTCTTTAGAAGTGGCCTTAAAGGAATCTGCCCGTTCAACAAGTGATTGCATTTGATTCATAAAGTCTTGTTGAGAAGATCACATACCTGACTAGATTCTCCAAGAGCTGGAGGCGTGGTGTGGTTGCTCATGGCATAAGCATCTCGAGACATCTTTGATGGTTGCACTGATGTGATCGTCAAACGTTGGTTCGATTCAAAGTGGAACAGTATCAAGGATACTTAAATGTCCCCCTCCTGCGACTTAGCACGGGGGTCCGGAAAACTGAGCTTACTGGGTGGAAAGAGTTTCCGGATAAAACACTTACCGGATGAGATACTTACCGGATACAATTAGAGAACACAAAAACTTACTGGGTAGACAGAGTTTCCGGATGGAATTGATTACCGGAAACCTTGATTTGTCCGGATAAAATACTTTACCGGAAAGTTTAGGTTTCCAGAACAATTTACCCGGAAAGATTGGGCTTATAAAGACTTACCCAGAAAGAAGACTTACCCGGAAAACTTACCCGGAGAGATTGACGTACCCGGATAGAATACACGATTATCCGGAAACTTGGGAGTTGTCCGAAAACCGAGGCTGCTGTGTCCGGAAACTGTGGATGTGGGTTTCCAATCAATTGAGAATCGACTAGGGTTGCTCAAAAACGTTCCTGGATGATTAGAAGCACTACCAAACACAAAAACAACACTAATCCAATCGATTTTAAAGCAGAAACAACAAGTTTTGATGGTAAAAATTTGATTTTTAATGAAGAACACACTCAAAACTTTTGACTTTAATTTGCTTAATTAACCACTCAGATGATCGAATTAGGATGTGAAACTTTGCAGAATTGATAATAACAATAATACTAACACAGCCCAATAAGCAAAATCGAACAATTTTGCCAGAATCAAGATTTTGATTTTTCAAGATGAACACAGACGTGAAAAGTCAAAAACTTACCAGAATTCAATATGAGCACTTTGAATCGATCTTGTCCGTCTGCTCTAATACAAATTGTTAGAACCAGATCTGTGCAACAAATAAGAAATCAAATAAATGAATCAATAAGAACAATGATTTCCAATGGTCATCCCTTTCATTAATCTTTCAGAGAGAATTTAACAATACAATGTTGAAAGTAAAAGAGATGATTAGCTTGTTTTTCCAAGCTAATCTTACATTAAATACAATGGGCCCGTGGTTAACAAGCCCACGGCCCGTTCACTAATAAGGCTCAAAATAAACTATTACAATTCAACCCTTGAACTTTAAATCAACTATAAAACCTGCCCTAACAACTTTTCCTGTCCAATCTACTTCCTGCATGATCAGCATCAGTGAAAGCAGTTAGTTGGAAATCATTTTCTTTAGGATACCAAAGGCCCAAATCAGGTGAACCTTTAAGATATCTTAAGATCCTTTTAGCAGCTAGCATATGAGATTCTTTTGGATTAGATTGAAATCTAACACAGAAGCATGTAGCAAACATGATATCTGGTCTACGTGCAGTCAGATAAAGTAGAGAACCAATCATGCCTATATAAATCTTGATATCTGCTGAAACTCCAGAGAGATCAGCATCTAACTTGACATTTGTTGCCATTGGTGTTCTCATAGAAGCACAATCAAACATTTTAAATTTCTTTAAAATATCCTTTACATATTTTCCTTGATTTATGAAAATTCCATTTGACAATTGTTTTACTTGAAGACCAAGGAAAAATTCAGTTCTCCCATCATGCTCATTTCAAATTCTGATTCCATGACTTTTGAGAATTCAGTACATAATTCTACACTAGCAGAACCAAATATGATATCATCTACATATATATGAATTAAGATCAAATCATCACCCTTTTTCTTTAGAAATAGAGTAGTGTCAATTGTACCTTTCTTGAAGCCAGATTTTAATAAGTGTTGAGTTAGAGTGTCGTACTAGGCTCTTGGTGCTTGTTTCAGACCATATAAGGCTTTATCTAAACCATAAACATGATCTATAAATTCAGGGTCAACAAAACCTTCTGGTTGATAGACATAAACCTCTTCATTAAGTATACCATTTAGAAAAGCTGATTTGACATCCATTTGGTACACTTTGAAGTTCTTATGTGCAGCATATGCCAAGAATATTCTGATTGCTTCTATTCTTGCCACAGGTGCAAATGTCTCATCATAATCTATTCCTTCTTGTTGAGAATATCCCTTTGCAACCAATCTAGTCTTATGTCTGACCACAACACTTGACTCATCTTTCTTGTTTCTGAATACCCATTTTGTTCCAATAATAGATTTTCCTTCAGGTTTTGGAACAAGTCTCTAGACTTTGTTTCTTTCAAACTGTAGCAATTCATCTTGCATTGCTAAAATCCAATCTGGATCCTCTAGGGCTTCATTGGCTTTCTTAGGTTCAATTACACTAAAAAATCCTCCAAACATTGCCTCATTTGTTGTTGCTGGTCTGGTTTGTACTCCCACTGATGGATCTCCTATCACATGATGAATAAGATGGTCTTTAGTCCATTTATTTGAACTAGGAAGTACATCAATCTCTGAAAAGTTGTTGTTTATATCATTCTCATCAATAATAGCTTGTAATTCTGAATTGTCCCCTTGTTCTGGTACTTGTTGAGGTAAAACATCTATGTTTGAATTCTGAGTAGTGGAGTCAGATATCTGAATAACTTGTTCAGAGTTCTGAGTACTCAGACCAGAAGTCTATGTACCTTGACCAGAAGTCTGATTAACTTGTCCATAATTCTGAGTTCTAGGCTCAGAAGTTTCATTACTTGTGTTGATTAAAGTTGGACATTCCTCTGATGGGCCATTATCAGAAATTACTGTTGTTTGAACCACTTCTGAGGTTCACTTTTTCATTTCTTGAATCATTTTAGGATTTACAAAATATGCATAAGATTCAGAAGTTAGTTCCAGAAATGCATCCTTAAACAATAAATTGAGTTCTGAACAGTTAGGATTAGAAGCTGTTTCAGAAATCATTTTTGTCTTATCCTGTTTGAGTGTTGTACTGGATTGGCAGAGATTGATATGGCACTTTTGGAATCACAAAGGATGAGAATCTTGTATATATTGTACCCGTAGTCCATGAGCTGAGTTTTCATCCACAAAACCTGAGAGCAACAGCTAGCAGCAGCAACATACTCCGCTTCTGCTGTAGGTGTAGATACACAGTTCTGCTTCTTCGAAGTCCAGTTGACTAGATTACCTCCCAGGATTTGACAACTCCCATAGGTGCTCTTTCGAACAAGCTTGCATCCTCCATAATCTTAATCTGTGTATGCCTTAAGACCAAAACCAGAGTTCTTCGGATACCACAGTCCAAGATTTTTGGTCTATTTAAGGTATCTGAAGATCCTCTTTACAGCAATATAGTGGGATTCCTTTGGGTTAGCTTGATATCTTGCACAGAGGCATGTGGCATACATTATGTCAGGTCTACTTACGGTTAAGTATAAAAGAGACCCAATCATACCTCTGTAGAGTTTGCACTCTACAAATGTGTCATTTGGATCTGAGAATAATTTATTTCCAGTGGCCATTGGGGTCTTCATTACAAAGGCATCAGAGAGACTGTATTTTGAAAGTATGTCAGAGACATATTTTGCTTGATTTATAAAAATTCCCTCTGATGATTGTTTTACTTGGAGTCCGAGGAAGAAAGTTGTAATACCCCGGGTAAGTTTGTTAGTTAAACCCTCTTGTCGTTAAATTTATTTAACTCTATAATTGATGTCTAGGGTAAATGAGATAAATTTATAAGTTTAGGGGTATATTGTTTAGTAATAAAAAGTGTAGGGGCTGAAGTAGTAAATATGATTAATAATATATGAATTAGGGTCCAGATACTTTCATTATCCAGCAAACAATTTCAGTGTGTGTGGGTGTTTTGAGAGCAAAAAGGAGAAGAAAAGGAAGAAAACTAGGTTAAGGCATCATTTGGTGTACTTGGAAGAGATTACAGGTATATTTCCTTTACAACTTATGTTTGTAATGGTTAGTAGATAGTTTCTGTCGGTTTAGAATTAGCAGAATCGAACTAGTATAATTTTCAGTCGGATTCTGGGCAAAAATGGCAAAACTCATCAGAGGTGTTCGGACACAGCAAGAATGTGTTCGGGTAGTTTGGCTGATGATGTTCGGATGATGTTATGGTGGTGTCCGGACGAGTCCTTTATCCAGGTAAGTCTCTTCTTTCTATAGATTCCGGATGAGTTAAGATACCGGACGGTGTCCGGATTACTTTGGTGTCCGGATGACGTCCGGATTATATATGTTGTCCGGAAAAGTCATGTTGTCCGGAAAAGTAATGTTGTCCGGGTAACTTGCGGTATCCGGAAACTTTAGTTGTTTGGTTATTTTTAACTAGTTTTTGAATGAGGACTGATTAAGGTTTTCTGAAAATTTTCTAGGGGCGCTGCCCCTTGACCCCATCCGCTAACCGGGTAGCGGAACCCCTGTGTTAAGTCGCCTTAGGGGAACATTTGAGGATTTGAGTTCTTTAGAGTTCTTAGCCTTAGTAAGACTTATGTGTTTTATGTGGTAAAGAGATACATGTATCTATTTGTTACAGATCCTGTAAATTCTGGGTAAAGGATTGAACCTGTTTAGAAGGCTTGGAAACGTGTTGATAAGCAATCAGGTGAGTTTTACTTCAAAATATTTTAACTGGAATACATATATGTGTGGAATTGATATATGATTAAGGTGTGACTATTATGTGTTTATAATATAGTAAGATATTCATATGTGCATTACACTATACAAGTGTACATTAGTCGGGTTCCGGTGTGCGGACCGATGGGTAGTCGGGTTCCGGTGTACGGACCGGTGAGTAGCCGGGTTCCGGTGTGCGGACCGATGGGTAGCCGGGTTCCGGTGTACGGACCGGTGAGTAGCCGGGTTCCGGTGTGCGGACCGGTAACGTTGATTATTTATTAGTTGACTTGCTACCAACTAGTATGGCCAGTTGTGGAGGAATAAGGTGGGATGAGATGTGCGAGTCTTGAATGGTATTGATATACGTGTAGTATATGGATGTATATGAAAAGTGTTATATAAATGGTTTTGATACAAAGGTTTACTAAACTGATAGGGATTTCCTCACTAGACCATTAGGTCTAACCCTCATTTCTGTTTTAAAAATATGTATTCCAGGTGGTGGATCGGGTAAGAGCAAGTAAATAGGACTCTTGATGGATAGCTTTTGTGAAGATGTTGGTTATGAAGTTATGGATGTATTTTGTACTTATGACTTTGTTATTAGTCATCATGTAATTTAAATTGCAAAAAGTTTGTACTGATTGATTTATTATGTTTTGTAAGACTAAGGGACCGAATGTGAAATACGATGTATCTTTTGATGATTTTATAATCTAAAATGTATGTTATTTGTACAATTGGAGGAAACGGGTTGTTACAAAAGTTAATTATCCCATCATACTCATTTCAAACTCACTCTGCATGAGTTTTTCGAAATCTTTGCACTATTGTGCATTTGTAGACCTAAAAATAATGTCATCCACATAAATCTGTACAAGCAAAATCTCATCACCTTTTCTTTTATAAAACAGAGTAGTATCGGTTGTACCTCTTTCGTAATTGTTATTGAGAAGAAAGGTTGAAAGTCTTTCGTACCATGCTCTTGGAGCCTGTTTTAGTCCATACAGAGCTTTGTCAAGGTAATACACGTATTTTGGGTACTTGGAGCTTTCAAACCCTGGTGGCTGTTGGACGTATACTTCTTCTTGGATTTCACCATTCAGAAAGGCAGATTTTACATCCATCTGAAAGACTTTGAATCCTCTATGGGCAGCGAAGGCTGAGAAGATCCTTATTGCTTCGAGCAGTGCGACAGGGGCAAAGGTTTCATCGTAATCAATGCCTTCTTCTTGGCAATATCCCTTGGCCACCAATCTTGCTTTGTTTCTAATGACCACCCCATCCTCGTCCTTCTTGTTTTTGAAGACCCATTTTGTCCCTATTGCTTGTTTCCCTCGTGGCAGAGGTACTAGGTAGTCCATACTTTGTTTCTCTAAAATTGCAGAAGCTCTTCTTGCATAGCATCTACCCAACATGGATCATCTAGGGCTTCAGAGATTCTTTTTGGCTCTATCACACTGATAAAATTTGTAAAGAAACAAAAATTAGCAGTGGCTGATCTTGTCTTGACCTTTTCAGAAGGGTCGCCAATTATAAGACTTAGAGGATGGATTTTCGGCCACTGTGTTGTTCTTGGAAGATGGTCATTTGAGTCATCAAGATTAACTTATATGGTTGCACACTGCGGTTCTGGTGCAACCTCTGTTGTTAATGGTGCTTCAGCTTGTGGGAGGATTGGAATGAGAGTTAGAATTTGTTCCTCTGAGGAAGTAGAGACTGAGTCTACGTTTTCCTCTGGTATTGATTCCTCTGTAGTTGCTGGAGTTGGTTTTTCAGGTGCCTCTGTGGTTGAATCCTTAGTTGTATCATCTTCTGTTCGCTCCCCCTCAGCATGTGTATCTGTATGATTCACAGAAAATGATGAAGTATTTAATGGACCAGTTAGAGATATACCTGACTCGTTCTGGTTTGCAGAAGATGTTTCTCCAGAGGCTCTGATGGCTCCAGCAGAGGGATCAATATCATCATGGAACATTTCTTCAAATAGAAGATTTAAGTCTTCTTCTATTGTCTTTGAAATGCCAGAGGATTCCTTCTTTAGACCGAGTTCTGAACTGATTTGTTCAGAAGTCTTTTGAAAGGAATCGTCAAAAGATACATTGATGCTTTCTACGATGGATTCAGACTTCAGAAGGTACACTCTGTAAGCTTTTGAAGTGGCAGAGTATCCTATGAACTTTCCTTCATTTGCTTTCACCTCAAACTTTCCTCTTGCTTCTCTATCATTTAAGACAAAGCGCTTGCATCCAAATACATGAAATAATTTGATGTTTGGTCGCCTTTTGTTGATCAAATGATAAGGTGTCTTGATGTGCCTCTTTACAATGGTTGATCGATTTTGGGTGTAGCATGCGGTTGATACTGCTTCTGCCGAAAAATACATCGGTAATCCACATACTGTCAGCATAATTCTTGCAGCCTCCACAAGCGTGCGGTTCTTTCGTTCAACCACGCCATTTTGTTGTGGGGTGCGTGCAGCAGAGAAGTTCTGTGATATGCCTTCTTCTGAGAGGTAAGCTTCAATGACAGAGTTTTTGAATTCTGTGTCATTGTCGCTTCTCAACTTTTGGATCCTGCACTCATATAGAACTTAGATTCTTTTCATTAAATTTATCAGAATGTTTGGAACATCTGATTTTTTTCTGACAAATTCAACCCATGTAAATCTTGAGTATTCATCGATCAAAACAAGTATATATTTGTTGCCACCTAGGCTCTGTGTAGCGATTGGACCGCAGAGGTCGACATGGAGCATGTACAGAGGCCTAGTGCAAGATATATCAGTTTTGCCTTTATGGGAAGCTCTTTTGAGTTTTCCAATTTCACAGGCAGAGCACAAATGATCTTTATTAAACTTGACATTTGGCAGACCTTTAACTAAATCAATTTTAACAATTTTATCTAGAGTATGAAAGTTTAAATGACAGAACATGTTATGCCATAACCAGGCTTCTTCGCTTTTACAGGCAACAAGGCAGAGCTTGTCTTCCTTGTTCTTGGCACAGAAGTTCATTAGGTAGAGATCGCCTCTTCGTTCGGCTCGCAGAAGTTCGACTCCTATATCCTCACCTTGTAGAGAACAGAAGGTTCTTTTGAACATCACGTCGAAACCCATATCGCAGAGTTGGCTAACAATGAGAAGATTGTGTTTAAGGCCATCCACATATGCAACTTTGCATACGAATATGTTTTCCTTCTTGATGACTCTGTAGCCTTTAATGTACCCCTTTTTGTTGTCTCCAAAGGTCACAGATCCACCATCGTGTTTTTCTTTGTATGTGGATAGTAGACCTCTGTCGCCAGTTATGTGCCGCGAGCATCCGGAGTCTAGATACTAGATCGGCACATACGGATTCTACAAGACAATCAGAGAGTTTTAGGTACCCATATCCAAATAGGTCCAGTTTTGTTAGGGGTTTTCAAGTTTTCCTTACCATTCTTGGACTTAGCTTTAGCTTTTGTTGAAGAAACATTATGTTTCTTCTTACCCTTGAATTTAGCATTTTTGATGGGTACAGAGAGTAAACAATGTGTTTTTGTGAAGTGTTGGCTTAATTTATACATGAGATCAAAGCAATGACAATAATGAATGTGTGAAGAGATTTGCTTGAACTTTTCATTAAAAACATTGAATGGGGGCACAGAGGCATTACATTTTATCCTAACATTTGACTTACTATTACAAGAAGACCTATGTAGGCTAGATTGTTGTTTGCAAAATCCTTTGTTGAGAGCAGCCTTCTGTGGACCCCTTCTATGGTGAGCTTCTGCAGGTTTCACTGTCACAGAAGAAAAAGATTTGACATTTTTAGCCCATTTACCCTTCTGTTGCCATGTTAGTTTTTCTTTAATAGAATTTAAGGATTTTAAAATCTTTGAACTTGTTGGATTTTGAGAGGACAGAGCCTTTTGATGTTTAATTTTCTCAAGCTCAAGAGAGGTTTTGGCTTGTATACACATGTCCAAAAAGTCTGGACAGATAGGAACTCTTGTGATTTTCTCCTTGGAAGGAATAGTTCTGTTAGGAACTCCAGAGGGTAGTTTAAAATCCTCTGTGTCATAAGGTCCTATCTCTGACTTAGAGTCAGTTTCAGGTTCGTCAGAGGATGAATCATCCTCATATACAGAGGTTGAGTCACTTAGTTCTCTTTCGACAGAGGCTGGACTTTCAGAGCATGTGCCATACTCACTTTCTTCCTTTTCTAGGGGACTATCTTCTAAGTCAACAGAAATATCTGATAAGGTTTCTTCAGAGAGATTTTGATCGACAAAGGTGTACAGAAGTTTTCAAAAAAGTTGTTTTTCCCGATTTCTATCAACTCTTTTTCATCTGAAACGATAGGCTTGAACTCAGGAGCCTCTGCCGATAATTTCTTTTTAGAGTTTATCATGCAGACAAAGGCAACCAGTGTTTGAGTCTCGGGTTTACCAAACGTGAAGATTCCTATCTGATCTTGAGTTTTCAGATATTTCTTAGGTTTGGATTCTCTTTTGACAGAGATTGAAGGTGACAAATCTGTGTTTTCAAACCACACATTTGTCATCTTCAGGGTTTCCTTATGTGAGGTTCCCCAGAGACTTTTTGCCTTTTGCTAACAGAGAGTAGATTTGGAAAACCAGGTTTTCATGTACTTCCAGTGAGAAATAGAGATGACAGAGATTTTCTTCTTTTGTTTCCGATGTATGGATCTATATCACAGAAGCCAATTCCCCGTCTTCCTATTTGTGTGTTAATTTTTTCGTATACCTTCTGTGCATCTTGGTATTTCTTAATTAAAAGATCTCTTCTGAGTATGTCTTGACAGAGGACTTCTCTTTCCTTTTGAATATAATGTTTAAGAGCTAGAATGTTCATTATGTCGGTCTCAACGTCCATTAGTTCTTTAGATTTTGTTTTTAATGCAGAGTTAAGTTTAGAAATCTTTTCTTTCAAAGGATTTAGGTGTTTGTTCCAATTTGTTTCAATTTCTTCCTCTTCTTGAAAGATTTTAGCTTTTTCTTGAGTGAGAATTCTAGCTTCTCTCTCAAAGAAGGTAAGCTTCTTTTGAATATTTTCGCAGGTCTTTTTAAGTTCTGTGTATTCAATGTTTAGTTTGAGCACATCAGCTTCTGCTTGACTAGAGTTAGAGTCAGAAGTGGATACCTCACTATCGGAGTCGGATGAGCTGACCTCTGCCATTCCACAAAACAAGGTGTTTTTGTCGCCTTCATCAGATGATTCGTCTGACAGCCAGTTCTCCTGATTCACCATTAGCGAGTTTTGAGCAAAAAACTCTGCTTTCTTTTTGTAGTAAGCAGAGTCCCTCTGTGGGCGGTTAGATTTTCTTCTGCAGTCAGCGGCATAATGACCTGACTTGCCACAGTTAAAGCATTCTTGGTTCTGGGAACCGTTGCCAATTCTGTCGTCCGACCTATGTCGGTCACCACCTCTTTCAGTTCTACATTCATTGGCGTAGTGGCCTGGCTTTCCACAGTTGTAACACACTTGGTTCTGTGAAGTGTTGCCAACTTTATCGTCTGACCTCTATCGGTCACCACCTCTGTTAGTCGACCTCTGTTGGTCGCTACCTCTGTCGTTCCTTTCATTTGACCCTTCTCTTCCTCGGTCATCTCTTCCATAGCGTTCATTGCCAGACTTCTTCTGGTAACCTCTGCTGAATTCCCTTGTCAAAAGGGATAATGATTTAGCAATAGAGGCCATTGATGTCTCTTCTTCTTCCACCCCCTCCTCATCTTCACTATCAACGATCAAGATTTTCTTTTTCTTCTCCTTCTTTACCTCTGCAGCTTTCTCCTTTGGCTTCTCTCTAGCTTCTGTGGTCTTACCGACCAGTGCAAGAGGTGCACTGATTTGTACTTTTGCTTGTGCGATTTGAGGCTCTTGGGATGCCAATGTTCCATAGAGATCTGACAGAGTCCAGGAGTCTAAGTCCTGATTTGTTTGCAGAGACATGGACAACTGGAGCCATTCTTCATTTAGGCTCTTTAGGAACATGACGTTGTTCTCTTCAGAAGTTCTGTGAATCCCGAACTTCTTGCACTTGTTGATTAGAGATTTAAACCAATCATATGTCGCCTGCAGAGATTCGGTCAACAGATCTTTGAATGCATAGTATTCATTTATGCATTGGGCTCTGCGGTTCTTCTGAGTTTTGGCCCCACCCTCCAGTTGTTTTTCCAGTTCCTTCCACATATCGTATGCAGACTCACACGCATCTAGGGATTGAAAAAAATCATTGGGTATAGCCATTATCAGAAGTCTCTTTGTTTTCTAAGCAACCTCATATCTTGCCCAATCAGGTTCGGACCACTTTTCCTTGGTCTTTGGTTTCTCGTACGCAGGAACCTCAGGAGTGTCACCTGTGGAAGAAATACGTGGTACTGTGACCATGGGAACGTAAGGAGGATTGTTGATAAAGTGCATGAGTTCTTTGTCAGTACCCTCGAAGAAGTGAATCATTCGTATCTTCCACTGAGGGTACTCATCTCTGAGTAGTGTGGGTGGCTTGGTTAAGGAACCAGCGGTGAAGAAGTTGTTTAAATTTGTCATTTTGAGAGAGTGATAATTCCATAAAATAGGGTAAGCTTTCTGAAAGCTTTGAGCATTGTACTAAAATGGAGATTTAACTGTAGTAACAGGTTCTGTAAGTATACCAAAGTCGAACAGGTCGAGAGTGACAGAAAACAAAAGGAATGAAGAACAGTTTAATATCAGTCCAAGTTTTTACCAAAAATCATTGTAAGAGTGGATCACTTGATATAGAAAATCAAGGCAGGCTCTGATACCAATTGTTGGTTCCTGTTTTGCTTAACAATGATGATTCTATCTAATTAGTTCAAAGAATAACTAATGCGGAAGCGTTTTAATGAATTAACATATATTATGAGGTAGAATAACACACACTATCAAATACAAGAAGTGTAAATAAGATAGATAAATAGCTCAATGATTTATTGTATTTGATATAATAAGAACACCAAGAACACCGAAAGGTTTGCCAAGAAACTGCTCTAAAGGTGTGTGTGTTGTGTAAAAAGCTTTTTGGAAGAGTTCACATGAACCTTCTATTTATACTACTTCTAAAGGGGACAAGATCTAGATAGTAAGGATGGTAGGTACTAATACACTTCTTGGAACAGTTGCTGGAAGGTACAAAACACTATTCTGGAACTGTTGTAGATACAACGTTCATTAAATGCTCCGTATTCTGCTTTAGGCTGAAACCTATCAGAGTTGACACGTGGAGTTGTCGGGTCACGCCTTTGTACGAGTGATCTTTAGAACCTTCAAATGTCAGAAATCGTGTGAAGTACTATTGTCCTTGTATAGATCTTTTGCGTAGATCTTCTTTTTACCACAGAGGCTCTGTCAAGTATGACAGAAGCTTTGTGGCCTTGTCCGCTTAGAAGAGTCTTTTGTTGTTTCTTCACTTCGGTCTTCTTGGCTAACCCGGCAGAGACTCTGTCGGAGACTTCTGTCTTCTCGGTTACTCGGTTACTCGGCAGAGCTTCTGTTGGTGTCGATACTTAGTCTATTTATCCAATACTTCTATTTATCACAAAGATTGGAGCTAACAAGCCTAATTTTCAATACTTCTATAAACAGTAGAAGTTGGAGCTAAGAATTACATAAAAGTGGTATTAAACGAAGAATACCCAATGCCCACACTCACACACCATTAGACACGTTGTCGACTTCAAGATGCATGTACATGGATCGTCCCATACAAACGTATATTAGATATGTATGAAGAATATATAGAGCGTATTCGTACTCGGGAATATATTGATTTAAATGAGTAATCAAAGTTGGAATTTGTTGAAATAAAAAGTATTTTTTTAACGTATTTTAGTTAATATTTGGCTCATTTTGAAATAATATAATTAAATAAAAAAAAATAAGAAGGTATCGACGAATAACAATACAAAAAAATAACGTAAACGTATGACATATAATAATATAATTAAATCAAAAAATAATCAATATTTGGCTCATTTCGAAGGTATCGACGAGACGATTATAATGGTATAACTTGTTAAAATTAAAAAATCTTTTTCTATCGTATTTTAGTTAATATACGATTATATGTGTTAATATAATAAAGATGTAAAATAAAAAATAGAAAACTAAAAGGTATAAAGTAAATTTATTCAATAAGTATAAGGATGTAAAATGTAACTTAAAAAAAGTGAAGTGTGTGAGAGAAGAGGGTTTACAAAAAGTGGCAAGAGGGTATACTTAGAATTTGCCTAAAAGAAATGTTGTACTTATCTTCGCGATCTATAGGATTACCAAATTAGCTATGTTTTAATATTTAAATATGGTTTTATAAAAATGGTAGAGATATTTGCATCCCCACCTAGAGAAATGTTCAAACGAGGAGCGTAACAATTTACGAAAAATGCGAGGGGCACCGCCCATTACTGAATCACATGTGATTCACTATTGCCGAATCACATGTGATTCACAACTGATCGGGGGGCTTCCGACCATGTAGTGGATCACATGTGATTTACAACTATGATTAAAATTCGAACACGTACGATTTGTCCTGCGGTTTACAAAAGCATGCGGTTTGTCTCGCGGTTTGTATAGTGAATCACATGTAATTCAGTACATGGACGATGTTCCTCGCATTTTCTTAAATTGATGTGCTCTTGATTTGAACTTTGAATATGGTGCGCTCCTGATAACTTGTCAAATGTATCCCTCCCTACCTATTAATCATTATAGCTCAATAATTACATCATGTAATTTTATAATTTAATTATTTTTTATTATTACATTGTATTACTTTTTTTAATATCCCTTTTATTATTATTATTATTGTAAAAAGCATGATCATTATTTTAAATATTTTTTTTATTTGTAACTAATTTTTTACTTTTTTTAAAGACAATTGCATTTCGGAGGTATCCTGAACTTAGTCCAGACTAATTTTTTACTTTTGTTTCTATGTATTAACATTTACGATAAAAATAATATGTTCGTTTACAAGAAAAAATATATACATGAAGAAAAATTAGAAATAAATTATGTATTTTAAATTTTTAAATATTTCTACAAAATATAACTTTTTCAATATTAACATTATTTTATATATTTTTATTGTATAATAATATCTTTTCTACATGTTATAACATCTTTTCTATATATTTTTATTATAAGAATATATTTTTATCATAAAAAATTAATATAACATAACTAATTCATATTCAAAGTTTTAATAAAAATTGATAAGTTATCATCTAAATTTTAAAGGTTGCTGAAGAATTGATGAATTATTCTTTAGATATTCATGTGCTTAAATAAGAATCGATTGGTTATATTTAAAGTTGGAAAAGATGATCAATTATTTTGTGAGATCCGGTTGAAATGTGTACTATTATAAAATAAAGCATATATTATTATTTATAAATAACAAGGAATTTGTCTTTTTAATTTATTTATTTAAATTTTGTTTTATATATTTATCATTATTATCTATTAACAAAAAACAAAACAAAACAAAAAACAATGAGAGAGAGAATTAAATGATGTCACTTTTAAATTTCTAGGTGATTTTTTCAGAATTTTTAAAACTTTTAATTGCACCTGAAATAGGTTGGGGTGCAATTTAGGATGATTCTATTTAGACAATCTTTTTAATTGTTACTTACTACTAATTATTATATAATTATGCATTTAATTACTAATCATCATAAATTAATCATTTCTGTTTTCTTTTTCTTCTTGTTTTTTTGATAAGTAATTATTATGTTATTATTTTTTTCTTTTTATAAAAAAAATTATATTATTATAATTTTCTTTTGATAAGTATTTTTGTTCTTTTTTATTTATCTTATATATATTACTATTTTTAGATTTTTTTTGTAAAAAGCACTACATTCCTGACAACTAGTTTTTGTTATTTAAATTTCTTATTATCGTTATAAAACAATTTTTTTTTAATCCAAAATTTGGTTTTTAAAATTTAAAATATATGTAATAAAATAAACAAATTACTAGAAAATCTAACTTTCTTAAATCATCACATGTTTAAAAAAATAATAATACTTAAAAACTTGATTGTTATTAAAATCAAGAATTATAGAAATATAAATTGTTATTATCATAATAATATTAAATAAACTATACTATCATTAATAAAATTATAAAAATAAAACCAATATATTAATAATCATCATATATACATTTTTGAGTTATTAGAATAAAGAAAATAAAACAATTGAAAAAAAATAATTAAATTGTAAAATTTGACCAAATCAAATAAAAATTAATTTAATAATATTATAAAATAAAAAATAATATTAATTTAAAATATTGTTATAAATAAAAAGTAAAGGTAAAAAACCCAATTATAATGATTATTAAAAATAAAAAAATAAAATAAAACCATTATGATTACAATAACATAAATGTGTAATAATTACAATAAATGTAGATGTCTTATTCGTTCACAATTTTCAAAGCTTCTTAAATTTAAGTCAAAAACTAATTATATAGAACATAACCATAAATAAGTGTCTTTATAGCAACACCCATAAGACCATCTCCAATGAACTCTCTATTTTACTCTCTATCTTTATGTTACTCTCTATATTCTCTTCAATGAACTCTTTATTTTACTCTCTAAAATAGAGAAATGAAACTCTCGATTTTTTTCTAACTTTTGATAATTACAAAATGACCCTTCTATTTTTTAGATTCTTGTATTTTTATTTTATTTGTTGTCTAATACCAATTTTAATAAACTAGATTTATATTTATCTTTAAGTTTTAAATTAATTTAAATTTATCCAACTAAATATGAATTATAACGTTGTTAAAATAATATGATAAAGTTAATAAATAAATTTATAAAGTTAATAAATATAAGGATATTATTGAAAATATATGTACTCAAAATAAAAAAGAATATATACTTGGAATATTCTTTTTTAAAGAATAAAATAGAGTAATAAATTGGAGAATATTTAACACACTCTCTATTTTACTATCTATAATAGAGAGTAAAATAGAGAAAAACATTGGAGATGCCCTAACAATCCCCTATAAAAATAAGTGAAACCAATTTATGTTAAATAACTCTAGTTCCCAATCTCAAGACACTTCAAATTTGTTGACTCATCCCTACTTGATTGAGGGATTGTATATCATCACATGAATCATTCATTAATCACCAGTTGTCTTGTTTATATGGTCCATGTAGGAAAAATGGTTAATACAATTATTTGAAGAAGGCTAGTCTAAGGCTCTAAACAAAGCCATAATTGCCAAAAGTTTTTCCAAAGGATCAACTAAAAGCGACACACATTCAACAAAAAACAACTTTATTACATACATGTTACTAATTCCAGAGACTAATGTAACGACCGTACTATTTTGAGAAGTTTTATTGGGCTTGTGTCAAGTTTTAAATAAAAGAGGAAATGGAGGGACTAGCGGGTAACATTGAGATAGGGTATAAAATGGGCACTAAACCCTAGGAGCAAACATTCTCTACTGATTTGAGAGGGTTTGGCGGCTGAGGAGAAGACGCAGAGCTAGGAAGCTGCAACGATTTCGTTCCAGGTCGAGAGAAAGAGAAAAGAAGGTTCATTGCAAATCAATCAGGTAATTCCTAAGCATAAACTCAAATCTCGTCGTGTGTTTGATTGCATAAATCATCTGGGGAAATGTATTAAGTCTATAGAGAGTATCTTAAGAAGAGATTAATCACTCTATATATATTTATGTGACAGTGGTAAAGGATTGGTAAGGAAGGAATTTAGACTGCCTATTTAATCGTCAAATTCTTTATCGCGAAGATTAAAGAACGTGATTAATCTCTGAAACCGTCCAGTAGCAGTCCCGGTACTCTTTGGAATTTTGTCCCGGTACAAGTCGACTCCCGGTAGTGTGAGTCCCGGTACAAGTCGACTCCCGGTGGTGTGAGTCCCGGTAGAGTGAGTCCCGGTACAAGTCGACTCCCGGTAATATGAGTCCCGGTAGAGTAAATTCCAAGTCCCGGTACTTATTTAATTTCAAGTCCCGGTGTGCAATGTACCGGTAGTATGTGGATCAAATTCTCGCTTCGAACACTTCACTAATCAAATGGATAGTGGGCCAACACGTGACCTTTTGACTTTGGTGTTTGGGCCGTGAGTTAGGAGCTAGCAGCATCATGTTAAACTTATTTTGTGGCCATCAAAATTAGAGTGATGGGCCACGTGGCTAGCTCTTGTCAAAAGGAGTTTTGATGATTCATTTAAATTGAAAGTTGGGTGGGCTAATTTAAATGTGGCCGGTAAGCAAAGTCTAGAACCCGAGGATTGGTTTAATGTGTAACTTACCAACTTAGACGATTTTGGGTCATGTTCGGAAGTAAACTCGGGTAGCAAATGTTGGATTATTAATTTACGCCTCTTATATCATAGGTGTTCTATCTAGGGGCGGGAGCATAAGTAGGAAGTCTTGAGACGAGAAATACTAAAACGTCCAGGTGAGTTTTCTAACTAAAATATGTGTTAATTTAACATGCTTCCTAAAGCGTGTACATGATGAGAAATGCCATGTTTATTTTTATGCTTTGACTGCATGAAAGTTGTTTACAGTTTTTAAATGAAATTATAAATGATTTATGGGGCGGACCTATTCCGTGAAAAATATATGTGGAATGTATGCATACATAGATGGTGGTGTGAATTGGCCAAGTCGGGGGGTGTGGCCCGCCAGATCATGCCGGGGGGTGTGTCCCGTTTATGCCAGGGTAATGACCCTATACGGCAGCATGAGACTGACTCGTTGTCATCTACGGGTGACTTCAGGGTGCCAATTTACGAGAGGCGGATTGTTATTTGTAAATATTTTCCATGTGATCAGATTTACGAATGATTTTCACTGAAATGGTAAACTGTTTTAAATGCTTGATATCGATTAGGAGGGACTCACTAGACCTCATGGTCTAACCCTCGCATTTTCAAATAAAACCTTTTCAGGCAAGCAGGTACAGAAGGGCTCTAGCAAGTAAGCATGGCGTTAGCAGGAGGTAGAAGAATAGTGTAGCGACACTATAGCTTAACTTAGTTATTTCTCAGTTGTGTAGGTTGTTTCCGCCAACCAATTTTGTTATGTTTGTAAGGAAATTTTGGACCCGATTTTGGGATGATTCACTCTTAACTTTATGATATTGCACCTTTAAATTGTTGGGTTGTTATAGTTGGTATCAGAGCCATAGTTTAAGAGAATTAGGCGACCGAATGGACCTAAACTTAAACTGTGAGGAGTAGAAATCACAACTGAGAAATTAGGAATGCGTTAGGAAAGCACTACTTTAGATGTAGGGCTAATGGGGTATCGAGGACGATCGTGTAAGGTAAGTTTGGGGTTACACCTGGCCAGTCTAACTGTGAACTTACAGGTACACGTATGTGCTTAAAATACCTTATTACCCTGTTGTTGTGACCTTGTTGAGTCCTTAGTATTAAAGGAGTCTCCTGTTGATGTTATACAGCAGAATATCTGCAAGAACTTTGAGAAGTAGGTCGATCCCAAAGGCGGTAGATACCCGAACAAAGAGTACTACGCTACGGGAGGAAGCAGTGAGAGTTGAGGAGGAACCAGTGAATCAGCCAAGAGTGATAGCTACTCGTGGGCGAGGAAGAGGTCGGGGGAGACCCAAAGGAGTGGTACCGAGAAAGGCAGCAACGGAAGTAGTGGCAACGACCACGAAAGGCAAAGGAAAGAAAAGGAAAGCGCCTGCCAAACGCAAGGCAAAAAGTGTTGGAGAACCGGAGGTACAGGCAGTATCGGAACAAGAAAGTTCGATGCCGGCAAGGGGAACAAAAGTTAAGAAAGGGGGCAATCCTAGGACTGCACAGGCATTCGTAACAGAGGATAAGTTTACGGTAGAGATGGATAAGTTGCAAAAGACCCTTCGAGCAGTGTTGCAAAATCAGAACAAGACTACGTCTGGGGAAAGAACCAAGAGTAGTACCGGAAAGAAGACCGGGGAAGGTAGTGAACCGCAAACTGAAATAGGGAACAACTCAGTAGCAACGGCTTCGGAACCAAAGGCAGAAAAAGGATGTTCGTTTAAGACTTTCACGTCGTGCAAACCTTCGACTTTCAGCGGGGAGCGTGATCCCGTGTTAGCTGTAAAATGGGTCCGCGAGATGGAACTGGCGTTCGATACTAGTAGGTGCGCCGAAGAGGATAAAGTACTGTTTGCCCGAGCGATGTTGAAATCTGAAGCAATCTTTTGGTGGGACGTTGAAACTGGAGGAAAGGGGCCAGAGGTGGCTAGAAGCATGTCGTGGGGGACGTTTGTTAAAAGATTTAAAGCGCAGTTCTGCCCCCTAGCCACGATTAAGAAATTGGAGGAAGAGTTTCTGAGCCTGGAGCAAGGGTCGATGACGGTGCAGGAATATACGTCGAAGTTTATTGAGAAAGCCAGATTTGCCGAACTATATGTACCTACAGAAGAACGACGGATCGAGAGGTATGTGTTTGGGCTGAAGAGCAGTATAAGAGAATTGGTGCAGGCGAAGGAACCAGTTACCTTTCAGGCAGCTGTGGATAAAGCGGAACTTACTGAAAAGGATAAGGACAGGCAGAGGAACGAGAGAGTCGGAGACAAACGTAAGTGGGACGGGCCAAGTCGAGATAGTAAGCGACCGAGTGCCGTCAGACCCAATCTGCGGGCGAGATCAAAGTCGGGGGAGAAACCTTGTGCAAAGTGTAACAAGATACACCGAGGAGAGTGTTGGGCTGAGGGGTGTTACAAATGTGGGAAAATGGGGCATCTATCCCGAGATTGTCGCAGCCCAAGGACCTGTTATCAGTGCGGAATGTCGGATCATGTCAAGTGGGACTGCCCGCAATTGAGGAAGAGTCATGCTGGGAGTGAAGGTGGAAGTAACGGAGGAAGGAATAATGAGAAGAAGGTGGAGCCGGCACGCGCCAGAGCTAGGGCTTTTCACATATCGGCTGAGGAGGCGGAGAACACGCCTGATGTGGTGACAGGTACCTTTCCTATAGACTCGATGTTTGCTAAAGTGTTTTTTGATTCGGGGGCCAACCGTTCGTTTGTGTCGCCCATTTTTGCTCAAAAATTGCATGTAAAACCCAAGGGGCTGAACTTTGGGTTTGAGGTAGAAATAACTGATGATTGTCGAGTCTGGGTAAATGAGGTCTTTGAGGGTAGTAAGATAGAAGTGGATGGCCACTTTTTCCCATTAAAATTATATCCTATGAGGATGGGGGAGTTTGATGTAGTCCTAGGGATGGACTGGTTAGCAAAAAATGATGCTAGTATTTTGTGCAATAAGAAGCTGATCCGTATTCCTTTAGCGGACAAGAAAGAGGTGGTAATATATGGGGATCAACGAAATAGGAAGTCGTGCCTAATTTCGTTAATCAAAGCCAGACGATGTTATGTGATAGATGCTAAGAAAGAAAAGAGAAGTGTGGAGGATGTGCCAGTAGTGGGTGAGTATCCGGAAGTGTTTCCTGATGACTTGACGAGTCTACCTCCAGACCGTCAAGTGGAGTTTAAAATTGAACTGCTACCTGGGGCGGCACCGATTGCCCATGCGCCCTATCGGTTGGCACCAGCGGAAATGAAGGAGATGATGACTCAGCTGCAGGAGTTGCTCGACAAAGGTTTCATTCGTCCGAGCTCATCGCCTTGGGGAGCCCCTGTACTCTTCGTTAAGAAGAAGGATGGATCTATGCGGATGTGCATAGATTACCGCGAGCTCAATAAGGTAACCGTGAAGAACAAGTACCCGCTTCCGAGGATCGATGATCTCTTTGATCAACTTCAGGGCGCGAGTTATTTCTCAAAAATAGATTTGAGGCCGGGTTACCATCAATTGAAGGTGAGAGAAGAAGACGTGCCGAAGACAGCTTTCCGTACGAGGTATGGGCATTATGAATTCTTAGTCATGCCCTTCGGGTTGACTAACGCGCCCGCAGTATTCATGGATCTGATGAATCGGGTGTGTAGCCCACTGTTGGATAAATGTGTGATCGTCTTCATCGACGATATCTTAATCTATTCTTGGACACGAGAAGACCATGAGAGGCACCTTCGGGCAGCACTAGAGTTGCTAAAGCGTGAGAAATTGTACGCGAAATTTTCGAAATGCGAGTTTTGGTTAAGAGAAGTTCAGTTTTTGGGTCATGTGGTATCGGCGGATGGCATCAAGGTAGACCCTGCTAAACTTGAAGCCATTAAAGATTGGGAGGCGCCCAAAACCCCATCAGAGGTGAGAAGCTTTCTCGGTTTACCAGGATATTACCGGAAGTACATTCAAGACTTCTCTCGAATAGCTTCGCCACTGACTTCATTGACAAGGAAGAACGTCAAATTCGTGTGGGCAGAAGCGCAGAAGTCTGCGTTCGGGACGTTGAAGGAAAGTTTATGCAGTGCTCCGATCTTGACGCTACCCGATGGATCAGAAGGATTTGTGATATATAGCGACGCTTCCAAGCTCGGATTGGGGTGTGTACTAATGCAGAACGGGAAGGTAATTGCCTACGCTTCCCGACAGTTGAAAGATCACGAAAGGAACTACCCCACTCATGACATGGAGTTAGCGGCGGTGGTGTTCGCGTTAAATATCTGGCGACATTATCTATATGGGGTAAAGTGTCAGGTTTACACCGATCACAAAACCCTGAAGCACATGTTCGATCAAAAGGAGCTGAACATGAGGCAGAGGAGATGGATAGAACTGCTGAGTGATTATGATTGCGAGGTTCTTTATCACCCGGGTAAGGCAAACGTAGTAGCCGATGCGTTGAGTCGTAGGGACCGAGAAGGACAGACCAAAGTGGTGGCTTTCAGGATCGAGGCAACTTCAGATCTTCTCGATGAGATTAAAAAGTTTCAGGAAGAAGCGTTGCAAGAAGCAAACGTGAAGGGCGAAAGTGTCTTTGGGGCTACATCACTGTTAGAAGTCAACAGTGGTGGGTTGAAGTGCATGAAAGGCCGAGTGTGGGTGCCCAAGGCGGGGAATTTAAGGGTAAGTATCCTTGAAGAGGCGCATAAGTCGCGGTTGTCAATGCACCCGGGGACCAACAAGATTTACAGAGACTTGAGACAATTCTTTTGGTGGCCAGGAATGAAGAAGGATATCGCTCATCTGGTAGAGCGATGTGTAACTTGTTTAAAAGTTAAAGCGGAGCATCAGCGTCCTTATGGAGAGCTGCAGTCCACGATGATACCGGTATGGAAATGGGATAATATCACCATGGATTTTGTCACGAAACTACCAAGAACCCCTAAGGGCAACGATACGATTTGGGTGATAGTGGATATTCTCACCAAATCGGCGCATTTCTTGCCGATAAGGGAGTCGGATTCGTTGGAGAAGTTGGCGCGTTTGTATATCAACGAGATTGTGTCTAGACATGGAATACCGAAATCCATTGTCTCGGATCGTGATAGTCGGTTCACGTCAAAGTTTTGGGGAAGTCTCCAGCGTGAACTAGGATCTCAACAGAAGCTGAGTACAGCATATCATCCACAAACGGATGGTCAAAGTGAGAGGACTATTCAGACGCTTGAAGATATGCTTCGAGCGTGTGTGATCGATTTCAAAGGATCGTGGGAGACGCATTTACCATTGATAGAATTCTCTTATAACAATAGTTATCACGCGAGTATCCAAACGGTACCATTTGAAGGATTGTACGGACGCAAATGTCGTACACCGTTATGTTGGAACGAAGTAGGAGAGAGACAGTTAGCCGGTCCCGAAATAGTTCAATTAATGGCAGACAAAATAGAAATTATTCGTGGGAGACTGAGGATCGCGCAAGATCGACAGAAGAAATATGCAGATAGACGAAGGAAGCCGATTGAATTTCAAGTGGGTGACAAGGTAATGCTTAAAGTGTCACCATGGAAGGGTGTGGTACGTTTTGGGAAGAAAGGAAAGTTGAGGCCAAGATATGTTGGACCCTTCGTTATCATTGAGCGAATCGGTGCGGTAGCTTATAAGCTGAAGCTGCCGGAAGAATTAAGAAGGATTCATCCGACATTTCATGTGTCTAACTTGAAGAAGTGTCTGGCCGAGACCGATGTGGCTATTCCGTTGGAGGATGTCAGCATTGACGAGAAATTGACGTATGAGGAAGAGCCAATCGAGATAGTAGACAGTAAGATACGAAAAACGAGGAACAAAGAAGTTTGTTTGGTGAAGGTTCAGTGGAAGTATCACAAGGGACGAGAAGCAACGTGGGAAGTGGAATCTGATATAAGAGCAAGATACCCTCATCTTTTTGGAAATGGAATTCCGGGGACTGAATTTCTTTGAGGGGGGAGTGTTGTAACGACCGTACTATTTTGAGAAGTTTTATTGGGCTTGTGTCAAGTTTTAAATAAAAGAGGAAATTGAGGGACTAGCTGGTAACATTGAGATAGGGTATAAAATGGGCACTAAACCCTAGGAGAGAACATTCTCTACTGATTTGAGGGGGTTTGGCGGCTGAGGAGAAGACGCAGAGCTAGGAAGCTGCAACGATTTCGTTCCAGGTCGAGAGAAAGAGAAAAGAAGGTTCATTGCAAATCAATCAGGTAATTCCTAAGCATAAACTCAAATCTCGTCGTGTGTTTGATTGCATAAATCATCTGGGGAAATGTATTAAGTCTATAGAGAGTATCTTAAGAAGAGATTAATCACTCTATATATATTTATGTGATAGTGGTAAAGGATTGGTAAGGAAGGAATTTAGACTGCCTATTTAATCGTCAAATTCTTTATCGCGAAGATTAAAGAACGTGATTAATCTCTGAAACCGTCCAGTAGCAGTCCCGGTACTCTTTGGAATTTAGTCCCGGTACAAGTCGACTCCCGGTAGTGGGAGTCCCGGTACAGGTCGACTCCCGGTGGTGTGAGTCCCGGTAGAGTGAGTCCCGGTACAAGTCGACTCCCGGTGGTATGAGTCCCGGTAGAGTAAATTCCAAGTCCCGGTACTTATTTAATTTCAAGTCCCGGTGTGCAATGTACCGGTAGTATGTGGATCAAATTCTCGCTTCGAACAGTTCACTAATCAAATGGATAGTGGGCCAACAATTGGCCTTTTGACTTTGGTGTTTGGGCCGTGAGTTAGGAGCTAGCAGCTTCATGTTAAACTTATTTTGTGGCCATCAAAATTAGAGTGATGGGCCACGTGGCTAGCTCTTGTCAAAAGGAGTTTTGATGATTCATTTAAATTGAAGTTGGGTAGGCTAATTTAAATGTGGCCGGTAAGCAATGTCTAGAACCCGATGTTTGGTTTAATGTGTAACTTACCAACTTAGACGATTTTGGGTCATGTTCGGAAGTAAACTCGGGTAGCAAATGTTGGATTATTAATTTACGCCTCTTATATCATAGGTGTTCTATCTAGGGGCGGGAGCATAAGTAGGAAGTCTTGAGACGAGAAATACTAAAACGCCCAGGTGAGTTTTCTAACTAAAATACGTGTTAATTTAGCATGCTTCCTAAAGCGTGTACATGATGAGAAATGGCATGTTTATTTTTATGCTTTGACTGCATGAAAGTTGTTTACAGTTTTTAAATGAAATTATAAATGATTTATGGGACGGACCTATTCCGTGAAAAATATATGTGGAACGTATGCATACATAGATGGTGGTGTGAATTGGCCAAGTCGGGGGGTGTGGCCCGCCAGATCATGCCGGAGGTGTGTCCCGTTTATGCCAGGGTAATGACCCTATACGGCAACATGAGACTGACTCGTTGTCATCTACGGGTGACTTCAGGGTGCCAATTTACGAGAGGCGAATTGTTATTTGTAAATATTTTCCATGTGATCAGATTTACGAATGATTTTCACTGAAATGGTAAACTGTTTTAAATGCTTGATATCGATTAGCAGGGACTCACTAGACCTCATGGTCTAACCCTCGCATTTTCAAAATAAAACGTTTCAGGCAAGCAGGTACAGAAGGGCTCTAGCAAGTAAGCAGGGCGTTAGCAGGAGGTAGAAGAATAGTGTAGCGACACTATAGCTTAACTTAGTTATTTCTCAGTTGTGTAGGTTGTTTCCGCCAACCAATTTTGTTATGTTTGTAAGGAAATTTTGGACCCGATTTTGGGATGATTCACTCTTAACTTTATGATATTGCACCTTTAAATTGTTGGGTTGTTATAACTAAGGGGCTGTTTACCAAATTTTTCATTAAGTCCTGTATGGATAAATCTGTCTGTCTGGATAAATTTGTCTGTCTGGATAAACTGGTGGTGTTGTTTACTTTTCTATCTGAACCAACCGTCTGAACGACAGAAATGACCAATTTACCCCTGCGTATTAATTATTTTAACATCAAAACATATAATCATAAATCATTGATATCATCCAAATAGTTTGTTCCATACCTAAATGAATAGTTGTATAACAAACAAATAAAAAACAAAAGAAATAAATAAAAGCAAGGACAAAGCTACTGCAACAAAAAAAACCTATTGCTCTTAAAAATACAACCCTCACACCTCACTGTCATACCCATGGTGGAAAGTATCAATAATAAACAATGGATAATAGATAATGGAAGAAATAATGAATGGAATGTTGTTAAACAATGGAAGAAATAACCCCCAAGTATCCACCTGCAAAATGAAAACATGAAACCACGAGAACATGTTATTAAACATAGATAGGAGAAGAAAGCAACTGCAGAAACCCTAGCTATGGAGAAGAAAGCAACTGCAAAAACCCTAGCCATGGAGAAGAAAGCAACTGCAGAAACCCTAGCCATGGAGAAGAAATCGATTCACAAGCACAAACACACAGACAATAGACAAACATAGATGTACAGATGGAGAAGAAACCGACTGCAGAAATCGTTGTGTTTGGAGGAGAGATCGAGTTCAGAAAACGTTACCTTTGAGGAGGGATCATGTGCAGAAATCGATTTAGAGAGAGGCCTTGAAATCTTGCTCGGTTTGGAGAGATGAGAGTAGCAGATAGGGTTTGACTATTTTTTCCAGTGAGGCGTGTTTGTTATCTAAGGGCAGGGTTGTCTTTTTTTGGGTTGAATGTGGACAACACAGGGTTTTCATCTGTGCGAATAAGTCCATAACTGTGCGAATAAGCCGTAAGTAAACACCCTAATTTGGCTGTGCGAATAAGCTGGATAGACAAATAAGCCCATTAAGTCCTAAGTAAACAGCCCCTAAGGCTATGTTTGGTAAACTAGCTGATAAACTAGCTTATGACTGATAAGCAAGCTGGTAGCTGATAAGCTATCTATTGACTGATAAGCTAGCTGATGAAAAAGTCACGTTTGACAAAAAGTAGCTTATAAACATTTAAATGACCAAAAAGAATATATTAAAAAAATAGATAATAAATAATAATTAATATTAATGAAGGCATAATTGGAGTATTTACAAAAAACTAGTCATAAGATACTCCAAGTAGTTTTTCAAAAAGTTAGCTTATGGTTATCCAAACATGTACCAAAAAATAAGCTAGTTTTTTTTTGGCAAACAATGCCTAATTATGATTTTAATATTAAGTCTATGAGCATTCTTACTTTACATGGTCCAAAATACTTGGTACATTAAGAATTTGAGCCCTGTATAAATATCATTTTACATAAATGTGGACAACTGTCAAGATCACTTGAAAACATGTACAAAGATGGAAACAAAGAATAAAAGCAAATTATATTTAACTTCTAGGGTTTATATATTACACTTTTAAATGCATACATACATTTGTAAGCATATATGTGCCACAAAAGAAAATTATTGGAATGACATTTAATTACAAATTTAAATTCTACTATTCTAAAAATATATTCTTATTTGCCAGATATATAATTCTACCGTATGACAGTCTTATCAACAAAGAGAGTGACAAATCCATTGTATAGATTTAGGGGTTGTTTACCCAAATCTATTTATTGAATTAATTTTCTTACTTATGTATTTAGATGTTTTACTATAAGTTGTGGTTTTTATTTACATCAGAAGTTACACTTCCACTTCTTATATTTATTTTGTTTTGATTTAATGTCAAAAACTCCTTAAAATCCTACAATATCTAAGTATGAAGTATGCAATTTTAATTAGGCATGTTTATTTATTTGAATCAATTTGAGTTCATATTAATTATTAAAGCATGTTAATTATGTAGGCTTATTCATTATTAATTTACGGCTTTAATAGTTTGAACTAGTTACCCACAAAAATATTTAAATATTTATCATAATCCATAATGTATAAACTTTGAAAAAACTCCTATATTTTTGGACATTTTGTCAAAATCTTCTGATACTTCCTAGAACTTTTACTTTAAATATGCAGCTTAAAAAAATGTATGCATGCACCTGTTGATCCAAACCCTCAGTAATTTGATAATGACCCTCTCTATATTCTACTTAGTGAATATTGTAAGTAAACTATGTATTAGAGTTTTACTATCGCTGATAAGTACCAAGACTCAATTCGGTATCGCTGATAGGAACTTTAGTTCTTTAGAATAGACACTCAGCGAACACTATTCATCCACCAAGCTCTGAGCCTGTTCAGTCTTGTGGATGATCGCTGAGGTTTTCATACATTGTTCAGCGTAACTGTTCACCATCCAAATGTTCTCAGGAACATAAAAGCTCTGAGCCTGTTCAGACCTTTGGTGATCGCTGACAATCATAGTTGTTTACTTATGATCCCTGAAGACAAGTTTCACGTCAACATAGGTTCTACGCTGAAGTCGAAGATCAAGCTCAAGAACCAGCGACAAGTCTCCTAATGAACTGATGCGGATCAGCGAAGACTTAGATTTGTCCACTCAACGTGAAGTATCCAGTACAAGACTTCAGCTATCGCTGAACTTATCACTCGCTGATAAGTCTCTGATTCAACGACAAGCTGATCATGAAGTCCTCCGTACAAAGTACTATTGTCTTAATCCCCCTTGCACGACTCCGTACGAATTGTCAGAAAAGAACCTTCTTATTGTCTGAAATCGTACAACCACTCTGATTCTACACTGTTTATAAATGCTGCTACTAAGGTTGTCTACTCAATTCAGAACCTACGACCAATCAGCAAATGACACGTGTAAAGTATATTCTGCCCTGCATTAAATGCATGCAGTATATAAGAAGACTTCCCACTTCATTTTTGAAGTACTCTTGTTAACTCTAGTCAAGAAGTCTCATGAGATAGGATTTTATTAGTGATTTCCTTATCTTTCTTAGTGCAAGAATCTGTGTGTTCCAACTTGTTTAGATTTAGGATTTATCCTTAATCTTGTTCCGTAACAAGCTGTAAATTGTTAATGATTTATCAATAAACAATTTAGAAAGTAAAAACTTGTGTATTTGTATTCAACCCCCCCCCCCCCTTTCTACAAATTAGTATATCCCTTTAGGGACCAACAGCACCATTACTTGAAATCTTAAATTTTAGTAATATTGATCAATAAACAATATTTTATGCATAAACAAAATTGGTTTTCAACTTTACCTCATATGCTTTATAATATTACTAGGTTCGAACCGTGTATTACACGGGGTAATTTAAAAACATTAAATCATGTCAGAAAACGTATCAACTAATATGAAAGATTAATTTAAAGTGAATTGACGGGAAGCATAACAATTTGACTTTGAAAATATCATTAACTAACCACCCGTTGATAACTGATATTATGTAGTTCAATTAAATTTAGAAGAAATAATATAATCATGATTAAAAAAGTATAAATAATTAAATGTACTATACTAAAATATTTGCATATTTATATTTTTGAAAAAGGTTCGAACTCATAATCCAAAAGTCAGTTGATAAGTGATATTTTTTTCAAGTAATTAAATCTCTTATGATAATTCTAAGAGTGTTTCGTTGACAGAATGGAAATTGATAGAACTGTAATTCGTCGAAGGAATTCGACTTTGAAGTAAAAATTGATAAAAAATTGCAAAAAGAAAATCACGACAATTTAGTGCTTATTTGTATCAAATCTCATACTAATCTCAACAAATCTCATACTAATCACGACACATTAATTCATATATATTTATGATATTTAATAATATAATTAAATCAAAAAATATTCAATATTGGGCTCATTTCAAAGGTATTGACGAAGCGATAGCAATGGTATAATTTGTAAAAAATAAAAATATTTTTGTAATGCATTTTAGTTTATATATACATTATTTATGTTAATATGATAAGAGTCTAAAATGAAAAATAAAAAAGTAAGAGATTAAAAGTAAACTACATACCTAATTATAAGGGTAGTAAATGCAACGTATAAATTAAAAAAATTGAATTAAGGAGAGATTTAAGGAGGAGTGAATGTGAGTGTGCTAATTGAACTTATAATGTAAACTGCGTTCATATACATGTTTAGGCGGAAAAATATTAAAGTCGGCTCACCAGTAGATGACACGTGGTTTGCCAGTTACTTATTTATTATATGTATAGACATAGATGTATTGTTGATAATATAATTCTTTAAAATATGAATTAAGTGAAAGAAGGACTACTAAATGATTGTAACAAAAATTATTATATATTTCCCTCTATATATTATTATTATACAGAGTATATTACATTTTTAGTCCCTGTGGTATGTTGAAAATTTCTATTTTCATCCTTATGGTTTTGAAATTGCGAGTTTCATCCCTATGGTTTATAATTCATTACTATTTTAGTCCTAGTGATTTAAACTTTATTGTTATTTTCATCCCTATAGTTTACAATTTATTTCTATTTTAGTCCTTCATACTTAAAAATAGTGTTTTGGCCTCAGGGACAAAAATAGAAATGAATTACAAACCATAGGGACGAAAACCAAAATTTCAAAACTACAGGGACAAAATCAATTTTTTTAGCAAACCACATGGACGAAAAACGTAATTTACTCTATTATATATTTGTTACTAATCTTGTTACTTATGCTTGTTCTTTCTATTATCATTATCTATTATGATTATGATTATTACGATTATGATTATGATTATGATTATCTATCAATAATGATTATGATTATTATTATTATTGTTATTGTTATTGTTATTATTAATTGTAACGTCCCAGATTTCATCGCAAGCAAACAACCATAAATAAGCATTTGAATTACATAAAACCTTGTCTTTACAACATCAATAATTCATACTAAACAAAGTTGACAGCGGAAGTCTCTAAATTCCACAGCCGAGAACTATTCTATTGTCATCGTATCCAAAACTTGAACTTTCTCTATGCTCCCAGTTCTTCCTATCGCCTCCTAGTTCTTACTTGAAGAACTCTTAACATGCTTGCCTGAAAATGGTTTAGTTTTGAAAGCGAGGGTTAGACCAAAAAGTCTAGTGAATTCCCTCCGAAAACAACATGCATATAGTATAAAATCGGTTTTAGAAAGTTATCATCGTAAACCTTAACATAACATCAGGCATGGTACTACACTGTATATAGGATCACATAAACATTCCGCGATCGGGGCCCAATGGGCTACCCTCTCGCCCTCAACCGGAGCCTACGCAAACTCCCCTTCTCGGAGCTTACGCAGACCCCCCTTTCTACTCAAAATAGGAGTAAACGAATTCCAACCTACCAGTCTGTCATAAACATCCAAGGGATCATCAGACCCCGAGGATCTATCTCTGATCCTACAGTGTAGACCGACTCCACATAGCACGTCATTCATTTCATAAAACATGCACCTTTAAAACCTTAATAAATCGTCATTCTCAGTTCATCAAGTACAATACATTTTCTCGAGTAATATGGGTATTTCATGGAAAACATGCGTAACGGTTATAACATTTCATGCTCGTAAATGAAATCATAATCAGTCAAAATCATTTAACACTTTAAGTCGTAAAGGGGTTTAGGGAACTCACCTGATAGAAATTTCTCTTCCTAACCTCTCGTCTCGTTCCGCCCGTACACCTAGTAATTAATTAATAAATTAATTAGATGCAACTCAGTTTCGGTCCTAAACTCTCCTCTTATGCCAACCTTAACTGAATGATAAAAACTATCAATTACAACTAGGCCTTTAATATAGTTTAGACCTTAAATCACTAAGCCCAAAGATAATTCTAAGCCCAAAAGGAACTTAAGGAATATCTCGGCCCCTCAAACCTTTCGGCCCAACCAATCGGAGTCCAAGCTTCAGTGTTGCAACTCCCGGTACCCCTTAGTACCGGTGCCTACGACTACCGGTACCGACCCTTGGGTCCCGGTATGCCGACTCCCGGTACCGACCCTTGGGTCCCGGTGTGCCGACTCCCGGCGAAAACCAAAATCTCTAAACTCGATTCTTTCTGAACATATCAAATAAGAGAGATTTTACCACAGTGTTCTTATATAAATTTCTGCTTAGCATAAACCTCCATATTAATTTGATTCTCTGATTTAGCAATCTGAATAAAAAATTAAAACCTTACAGAGTGATTAAACTTCTCACAACAAAAGCATGAAGACAACTAAAAATTAATTTATCTAGCTAATTTCTTGTGCAAGAAGCAACGAAGATTGAAAGTTTACTTACCCAAAGGAGTCTCCTCACGATTTGCTTGCCCAGTTCCCTAACACCTCTTCTCCTGATTTCGTTTCTCAGCCGCCATAGAATTTCAATAGGATGAACAGTAACCAATACCTAGAAGTCTGGTCCCTTATATAACCCTCACACATTGCAAGTAAGTCCTTCAACAAAACTTTCCTTCTTTTCATAATTGACACTAAACTTTCATCCTATAAGAATTTGGGTTGTTACATTAATTTATTATGATTATTATTAAGTTTTTATAATTTCAAATGTTTATCTTGATTATGAGTTCCTACTCATTATCTTCAATCTTATAGCTAAGTTTTGGAAATTACGCTTCCAACCCCCGTACATTTTGGTATCTAACCAAAAGCTCCTAAAATATTATTAAATGTTTAAAATTGAATTTTACTTTATGCTAAAATCAATATTTATTTTCCTCACAGCAAAATCTCTCAAAATACCATTAAGATGTTAAAACGTTGAAATTGGTTTCATATGTCAAACTCATAATCATTTTGGCCTCATGCCAAAAACTCTCTATAATTAACAATGTTTTCTTTAAATTAAATAAATCGCAAGATGTCGATTGAATTTTGTCAAACGAGTGTAAATAGCCATAAGATTTATAGGGATTTAAGTAATCCATGTGATTCTCCTACTACCTAGAAATTCATAGATTGAGCTATTTGTATTAAATACTCAAATACTAATATTAAACAATCAAATCCAATACAACCATGATAATGAAATTTCACATACATCATAATTTATTATGTTATGAACAAAAAAGTGCATCCCTTATGTACATAAATGGTTGAAACAACCCATCTGTGATTCAGTGTCCTAAACTCAAAAGAACTTGAGTACATATATTAATATTCAAGGTAAAGACTACTTTTGTTGGAAAGGTACAAAAATATACCTAAAACACATCAACTCCATATTGACCTTAAAAACAACCTCCTGAAAATGTAGAAGCAAATACCATCATGTTTTGAGACGACATATCGGTACTAGCTTTCATATAGAATACCTTCTATTAGAAGCGCCTAAAGAATCGTGGGATGCCCTAAAAAGGAAAATCGGGAGTTTTCATGAACATGTACTTCCCAAGCTAATCGTACAGTGGAATGAAACCCACATACTCGATTACAAGAAGGTAACTGATTTCAACAAAGAAATGTTGTGTCTCAAAACGTTTCCAAATCTTCGTGGCAAGGAACTCACAAAAGATGACATAACTCATAACATTATTTCTACCTTTCATATAGCAGTAAATATTAATGAACCAATATATATAAGTTGGAATGTAACCTTTAGAAGAACTCATCAACCTACTGCAAGTGGTTGAGAGACATAACAAGGTTCTTTCGCATAAAAACACCAGATATGTAGGGACAAAGAAAATTCTCGAGATCAATAATGAAAGTATCAAAGGTAGAAACAAGTCCAAAGGATTGTGAATTAAAAACAATTTCACACATGTGACATCTATGAACCATGTGGATGAGACCCTCGAAAGGGTCAAAGTCATGGTAAGAGCCAGGAAGAACTTTTTAATACCTAGATTAGAAATATAACTACCGCCCCAGGTGATAATGACCAATCAAATAAGAAATGCATTAAGCCACTAGCTGCTCGTATCGAAAAGTGAACAAGTTGAAAATGGACTATATCATATTAATTTTAAGATTGAATGAGCATATGTTTAGTTGAAATTTATTTTATGTAGATTCATTTCTTTTGCTTATGTAAAACTGAATATATAACCATTATAGATGTAAAGAAATACATCAAAACAAATGAAAAACTCTCAATGTTCTTCGTTCCATGTAGGAATATATCGAGGAAAACTTGATTTTTTGTGACATCTCATACAATCCTACGAAATATATTATTATTCATTGAATTATTATTTTTAATTCTTCTGAACACTTAGACGATGAACTGTCACTTGTTGCTAAAGCACTATATTAATAGGAACTTTGTTAAGATATTCGTACTAACGAGAAATCATATTATAAGAATGGAAATGGGTATATGTACATCAACTCTCATGATACGAAAGCAAAATATATTAGAGAAATTAATGTATCAAATTAATTGATTATCTATGTTATTAAATCATATTTTGTCATCAATAAAGAACTTTGGGACAATGACACATATATGTTTCACATGACCTTGTGGGACACCATGGTCATGACATGGTAATCCATGTATTGAAAAATACACATAGACACATTGTCTTTCGAGTAAAAGACAAAACGATGGAATTAACAAATTGCAACTGTTGACTTCTACTGCACAAGAAGCAACACCACCATCATAATATGTCATCTTCAATACCTAGAACTTTTGTATACCCTTATCCTTAGCCAAGACAGGAATGAGACCATCCTAAAGCTAAGATCATAATATAAAAATATTTCATTCTTACAACGAATACAATGTGACATTTATGGACATAAACATCCAGAATGCGGACCATTAAAGTACTTTATGGTTCTGGTTTTGACACGATGAACACGTGTAATATTATTGTCCACATGAAATGTTGCACTCCTAGCACTAGTTATATGTTTAAGGATTCACCACCCTGATTTCCTCATCAAGTCTACATGACATAGAATGTTGGAGAATTTACATCATAAGGATTTGATGATTATTGCATATGTATCGAGATTAATGTAGAGTTTCTTATACCCCATGTGTATATATAAAATGGTCTCGTAGAACAATAGAAGTTGTCATAAAAAGAATATAGATGGTAACTAGGGCATTGGTTATGCGCACCAATTTATCCACATTTGTATGGGGTTATGCAACATTACATACAACTTTACTTATTCATGTTTACACCCACTACCAGCCAACCAATCTCATACGTACCAGTTGATAACTGGATATAAGCCTGATGTTTTACATTTTTGTATGTTTGGTTGTGTTCTATATGTGCCAATTACGCCCCCACAGCCTACCAAAATGGGTCTTAAAGACGATTTATCATATGTTGGATATGAATCCCCAACAGTTATCCGCTAATTAGAATCCTTGATGAGTGATCTTTTTACCGCTAGATTTGTGGGTTGTCACTTTGATGAGATAGTTTTCTCGTCGTTAGGGAGAGATAGGAAAAAGGATTTTACATAGGAACGATAGTGTAACACCTCGAAAATCCTAACTCAAACTGTAAACGAATTCATTTGGAATTATTAAAGGACAAGGTTTTGCATTGGAGTGTGGGGCACGTAATGCTATTTGGATCGCATGAGAAATTGGGCAAAGATTGGGCTCGGTACCTGGACCACGAGAGTGCCCAACGATTGTGACATGGTCACTCTCGATAGGGTACTATCGCCCAATATGTACCGAGAGTTGTTGGATAGCGGGCGAGTATGCCCGGCGATAGTGACCAGCGTCACTATCGCAGTGTCACTATCGCAGTGTCACTATCGCAGTCGGGGTGCAGGGGCTACTTAATCCGATTTTGTTGCCTTTTTCTCATTTCTCCTATACCCATTTCCTTATTTCTCTCTCAAAAACCCTCCCCAAACCCTAAATCCATTTTGGAGCCTTTAGAGCCATAGATTTTTTGATTCAAAAAAAAATCCCTTACCTTTTATCAAGGATTCTTGGTTAAAAATCAAAGCTCTCCATTTCACATTCATTTGAGAGATTTCTACAATTTCTAGGGTTTCACCCAACCCTCTCCTAAACCTTTCCTTTCTTTGGATGAAATGAAGATTGAAGATCACTTTGGTAACACTAGAAGTGTTTGGTTGGTTGAGGTAATCTTCTCTTCTTTTCATTTTGGAAATTAGGGTTTCGATCTATTGGTGATTTTGGGTGTAAAATGTTGGGGGAAATGATTCTAAGTGTTTGGGGATAAAAATTTATGGTTGGAAATTGTGAATCTAGGTTTTTGGAAGATTTGGAGCTTGAGGAATCGTGTTTCTTCAAAGGAGCTTACGTTTGGAAAATCTAGATTGAACCTAAATCTAGCAAAATGAGTTTAAGTTGATTTGTGAAAACGTTGTACATGCTAAAATGTTTATTTTAAAGTATTTGTGTGCTTTATATGAAATTATCACTTGTTTAGTTAATTAGTGGGTTTTGATTAATCAAAGTGTTAAGCTTTACAAATCTTGTAAAACACCCACATTTGGGGATTTTGAGCGATTGATAAGTAAATCGCGAGTGAAAGTGGTTTTGTTAATTTATCGCATAAGAGAAGGTTATTTGGTCAAAATACACTTTTAGCGTTTGTTGAGATTATGCAACAGTTATGATATATTACCTTTTGAAAATGTGAACGTGTGAGTTAGAGATTTTGGTCAATCTCGACCTTACGAATATTTTGAGAGTTGTAAACCTTTTATTTGGGCCGATGGCCAATTGAGAATTTAAAAGGTAAAGATTTTGGAGTAACGATGTAGTTTGGTTTGCGTAACCGTGTGAGCAACACGTATTTAGCTAAACGTTTACTTTTTGTCCTTCCAAGGCTTGATTTATACTCAAATGAGTCTTTTGAGTGTTTGTCGGTTTCAGTAGCTCGAGGTGGAGGCATGGACATGTTATGTGCTTAAATTGCGTTTTATTTGAGTATGTGCCTTTTTGAGTGTCTGTCCTTAAATGTGAAAACCGTTTGATAATTTTGTATTCTTAGTACATTTGGGACTAATGATCTATGGCGAGTTATATGCATTGTTGAGTTACAAAAAATTTGCATATACGTATACACACATACATATAGATGCATATAAGATTTGACTCCATTGGGAAAGTGACAATGAAGGGGTTGTGAGATAATCATGCCTCGGAGCATGTGTTTGCATAATGTGGATTCGACACACTTTATTTGCATGAGTTGCTTTTGATAAACGATCACTTGATCCTTTGAGCTAGTGGCTCGGACTTGGACTCTGTGGGGTCTTGAGGGCGTTGCCCGGTTTTGATAAGCTCAACGTGGGCTTGGGTTATGTTTTGCATGAATTTTATTGTATTTGAGAATTACATGATTTGAATGCATTGGTTGTTCTTTTGAGGTCATGTATAAATGTTTAAGCTGAGTAAGTTTGTGTTGGATGGTGGGTTCCAAGGTAAAGATCCAGCAGGATTGAACTTGGTGGTTTGGACTAAAGACCTAGTATGGTTGATGTCTAAGAGGGACTAAAGACCTAGTATGGCTGATGTCTAAGATGGACTAAAGACCTAGTATGGTTGATGTCTAAGAGGGACTAAAGACCTAGTAGGGTTGATGTTTAAGATGGACTAAAGACCTAGTATGGTTGATGTCTAAGAGGGACTAAAGACCTAGTATGGTTGATGTCTAAGAGGGACTAAAGACCTAGTATGGTTGATGTCTAAGATGGACTAAAGACCTAGTATGGTTGATGTCTAAGATTGACTAAAGATTTAGTTTGGTTGATGTCATGTGTGCCCCATCCAAGAAGCTTACTTGTATTTATTAATTGCGGTTTAACTTGTGTTTGCGCCACATTCGATGGAATCGGGTCTCCCCCGTCACCGAAGGGTGTTGTTTTGGGTATTTCATTTATCCATGTGTCGGTATCGTTTTATACGCATAGGGATGGTTCTTCCCATGAATTATGAGTGGCGTTTTATGCCTCATCCTTGGTGGGACGTTTTCGAATATTGGAGTTTTATTCGCATTAATGTTATATTAAGGTTTTAATGATTATTTACATCCTGGGTGAGTTTTGAATTTGAGTCCATTGCTGGGAAATGATTTTCATTAGAAGCTTTCGCCACAGAATTTGCGTGCGTTTGGAAAATGGGTGTTGGTGTACTTTACTCAATTCCTTTTGCAGAAAATCATGATTTACGTTGAAACCTTTTGTCTAACAAATTATTTGTTCATGATGAAAACCCTTGAACTCACTAGGCGTTAGCCTAACCTTTTTATTTGTCGGCATGTGCAACAGGTTCAGGATGGGATTAGCTTTAGCTACACCATGGAGTGAGGAGTGCTAGTAGAGTGAACGTGAAGTGTTTTGCTTAGTGAAGTCTTTCGCACTTGTTTGGGATTAGCAACTGGTATATGGGTTAAGTAACACCCGTCTTGAGTTATCTTTTGTAGAAGTTGTGATGTTTAACTTTTGAGGTGTATTCAAGAATGGTTTGTAGAAAAACTTTTATCCTCCTTGGGTTATTTTATTGAAATTAAAGTTAGTTGCTCTTTACAAATTTGAGGGTGTTACAAGTTGGTATCAGAGCATAAGTTTGAGAGAATTAGGTGTTGGTTTTTGGATACGTAAACTCAAACTAGCGTTGTTTTAAGTAAATGAGAGCGAGATTGCACCATTAGGCACTCTAAGATAGGATATTCGGAAGTTATTGGGGGCACTAGAAACGAGAAGTCACGTCAAGAGTAGCAAGGATGATCATGTACGGTACGTTCATAGTTGCACCTGGTCAGTGTTATGGTGAACCTACCCGTTACATGGGAGTACTTGAACGACTCTAGTGTGATGACCGTTGGGGTAGTGAAGAGTTCTAAACGAGTGGTCGTTAGAAGAGTTTGACGACTTTAGCATTTGCCATTAGGAGTGGCGGTACTGCATTAAATGGACCGTTCGAGTCAAAATTGATGGTTGGATTGGAGTCGTAGGGTTATTGAATTGACCTTGATTCGAGGAGAAATTTGTAAGGTTAGTCGATGTGACTTTCAATTTTGCATTAGGATGTTTGAGCATTCAGATGATGATAGAGTGATCGGAGAAATTGGAGGAGTGTGACCAGGACATTAAGTGTCGACTAGGTATATGCACGAAATTTATTTTTCTTTTAAAATAAATTGCATCGATTGTTTCTTGTGTTTCGAATCGTCGTATGGACGGTACTGCTAAATCTTGGAAAAAGTTTGACGTAAGGAAGATTTTAAACCATGGTTTTGGAACATGCATGAAATTATTTTACGACAGGCAGTTGTGAACCTGGTCGAGATTTATTTTATTCCTTGTAGTCGTCCATTACTACTTTCGGATATTGTTATATCCACGTTTTAATGTCGTTTATGGTTTTGGATAAGTAACCGCGACTTACGACTTTGACATTGGATCTCCTCCACATATGTTAAGGTCTGGACGGAGAGTTACATTCCCTTGTTTCGGTGTTGACCTTTAATGGGAATTTGGATTTTGCGAGTCTTGACGAAGAGGTGTTGTTTTATCTTGTAAAAGGAGATTTTGGAATTTTGATGATTTGATCATAATGTTTTACGCGATTTGATTATTGAAAACGAAAACTTTGACACCATTTACTTGGTTGGATGTTGTTGAGTTCTATCGAGTTTGATGGAGGTTTTGTGGAGTACGATGGAGTTTCGTTTTACGACGTTTTGCGTTGCATGGGTGACACTTTATCGTGTGCATACTTGAATGATTGTGTGCGTTAAGTCATGGGTTTTAGTGAGTATTGTGTCTCATACGAGTTTTGTTGAGAAATGTACTTTATGTTGTGTTGCACCAAAAAGAGTGATTTTTTGGACGTTTTTAATGCCGCATGGCTTCTCCTTTGAGGATCGTGGTAGCATATTTTGTCGCAACTTGATGAGTGTGCAAGTTGAATTATACGTGGCATGAGTAATGCATATGGGAGTATCATGATAATACATCTCTAATGTTCTATTTTATGCACCCTCGTTTGTTGGCATTTTTGATGTCCTTTCTCGCAAATGCACTATAATAATTTATTGACATGAATAGTTTTATAGCCACTATTTTGGGGCGTTAATGCGCATCGCTTGTGCGGTTTAAGGTTTGGAGTTGATTTGAATCATTTTGAGTGTCAATCAAATTATGTGCACGCATTGTTTCCCGAAGTTTTGAGAAAGACACATTGAGGTGTGCAAGCCTGGTCAAAGGATTTTGTTTCCTTGTCAATATATGATTGAAAGAGGAATTTTGTTTCCTGGACGGAGAGTTACATTCCCTTGTTTCGGTGTTGACCTTTAATGGGAATTTGGATTTTGCGAGTCTTGACGAAGAGGTGTTGTTTTATCTTGTAAAAAGGAGATTTTGGAATTTTGATGATTTGATCATAATGTTTTACGCGATTTGATTATTGAAAACGAAAACTTTGACAACATTTACTTGGTTGGATGTTGTTGAGTTCTATCGAGTTTGATGGAGGTTTTGTGGAGTACGATGGAGTTTCGTTTTACGACGTTTTGCGTTGCATGGGTGACACTTTATCGTGTGCATACTTGAATGATTGTGTGCGTTAAGTCTTGGGTTTTAGTGAGTATTGTGTCTCATACGAGTTTTGTTGAGAAATGTACTTTATGTTGTGTTGCACCAAAAAGAGTGATTTTTTGGACGTTTTTAATGCCGCATGGCTTCTCCTTTGAGGATCGTGGTAGCATATTTTGTCGCAACTTGATGAGTGTGCAAGTTGAATTATACGTGGCATGAGTAATGCATATGGGAGTATCATGATAATACATCTCTAATGTTCTATTTTATGCACCCTCGTTTGTTGGCATTTTTGATGTCCTTTCTCGCAAATGCACTATAATAATTTATTGACATGAATAGTTTTATAGCCACTATTTTGGGGCGTTAATGCGCATCGCTTGTGCGGTTTAAGGTTTGGAGTTGATTTGAATCATTTTGAGTGTCAATCAAATTATGTGCACGCATTGTTTCCCGAAGTTTTGAGAAAGACACATTGAGGTGTGCAAGCCTGGTCAAAGGATTTTGTTTCCTTGTCAATATATGATTGAAAGAGGAATTTTGTTTCCTGGACGGAGAGTTACATTCCCTTGTTTCGGTGTTGACCTTTAATGGGAATTTGGATTTTGCGAGTCTTGACGAAGAGGTGTTGTTTTATCTTGTAAAAAGGAGATTTTGGAATTTTGATGATTTGATCATAATGTTTTACGCGATTTGATTATTGAAAACGAAAACTTTGACAACATTTACTTGGTTGGATGTTGTTGAGTTCTATCGAGTTTGATGGAGGTTTTGTGGAGTACGATGGAGTTTCGTTTTACGACGTTTTGCGTTGCATGGGTGACACTTTATCGTGTGCATACTTGAATGATTGTGTGCGTTAAGTCATGGGTTTTAGTGAGTATTGTGTCTCATACGAGTTTTGTTGAGAAATGTACTTTATGTTGTGTTGCACCAAAAAGAGTGATTTTTTGGACGTTTTTAATGCCGCATGGCTTCTCCTTTGAGGATCGTGGTAGCATATTTTGTCGCAACTTGATGAGTGTGCAAGTTGAATTATACGTGGCATGAGTAATGCATATGGGAGTATCATGATAATACATCTCTAATGTTCTGTTTTATGCACCCTCGTTTGTTGGCATTTTTGATGTCCTTTCTCGCAAATGCACTATAATAATTTATTGACATGAATAGTTTTATAGCCACTATTTTGGGGCGTTAATGCGCATCGCTTGTGCGGTTTAAGGTTTGGAGTTGATTTGAATCATTTTGAGTGTCAATCAAATTATGTGCATGCATTGTTTCCCGAAGTTTTGAGAAAGACACATTGAGGTGTGCAAGCCTGGTCAAAGGATTTTGTTTCCTTGTCATTATATGATTGAAAGAGGAATTTTGAAATTTTGATTTAATGAATCTCTACTTGAAAATTTAGTATGGACTATCTGGTATGTGCTATACTATTTCAGAGTAATTAGTAAGAAAGTGTTACAAAATGACATATATAATTTTGATTTGAAATTCCTTTCGATGTTTAAACCGATATTTCCAAGTGATGAAGTACCTTGGTATTCGATTTAAAACGGGATGATGACCTGAATCATGTCGTGTTTTAACCAAGGTGTATATGAATTGCTTCTCTGTGAATAAACTGACACATGCGTAGTTTGCTAACGAATTTCAGTTGTGACGTTTTATGGTTAAAAAGAAAATTTTGGGAATTGGTGTTGGGTAAATCCTTCTTTTGAAGTTTGTACAAACAGGTTGTTGAATGCTAATTTAAGGTAGAAATTTTCTTTGTGTATTTGGCATAAGTAAATCCGTGATGGGACCCTAGTGGTTCATTTTTAAAGGTTGTTGAATACGTTTTCGTGTTTCGTTGGTAACCTGATTTATGAAGAAACAATTTTCAAAATGATTTTTCATATGTGGGACGAGTGTGTCCAGGTTTACGCATCTACCGAATGGGTAGTAGTAGATTTTATACGTATGTTATATTGATATAAAATCCTTTGTGTTGAAAAATCTAGTGAAAACTTTATTGACATATTTGTTGAGCCTGTCACTTGAAAACCTTGAACTCTTTAGACTTGGTGAGGGGAGCACCCCAAGTTAGGGGTGAGGGCGTGTAGAACCTTTCAGTGAAGGATTGGGTTTCTAACGCGTGTTATGGTCGTGAGCCGTTTGGTTTCGTTTGCGGAGTCAAATTCCTTGTGGGCAACAGAAAGGTGGGACTCGCGGTATTTCTGGTAATGGTTATGGTAACCGTTTACGGCGACAACCTTGTTGCTGGTTGCCGGGTTTGTATAAAGGTCGCGTAGGACCCTTTAGACCGTGGGGGAATGACCTTGGAATCGTGGATATGTTCGAGGGATGAAACTCGTGTGTAGAGGCCTATGATGGGTCGAGTTTAGTGGTGTGACTAGGTGTCAACTTTTAAGGTTCGAGGTCAATAACCACTAGTGTGATTGGAAGGTGTAGTCCAAATGTTAATAATTGTGGGATCGGTTGTGATGATCCTAAGAGGTTCGATTGTGATATATAGTTTTCGCGGGATGACCCTTCTCATGTGGTAAAAGAATATGTCGATTAGATGATTGGTAATTAGACGTGTTTTGGAAGTGGTGTAATTGATGAATCAGTGACGACCGTCGGTGTTGGATTCTAATGGGACTCGTTAGGGGTAAGCGCCAGTTCAGCAGCGGGAACCTTAGATTTGGAGGTTCTTTGGTTTTAGATGTAATCAATCCTTGGACGAAATGGAGAACTTTAAGAGTGTGCAAACACGGATTGATTTAGAGTAGGGAATCCATCGTCGGGGAAGCATGGAACACATAAGGTTGGGAGACGACCGAGGTAGTGTGGTTGGGAGTTGATCCAATAGATGGAGCGTTCACCCGGACATAAGTACAATGTGCCCGAGAGGACATTGTTGGTAAGAGTTTACTTGAGGTTGTCTTAGTAGTCCGTGTGGGGGAAACTTAGATTCCAGTTGGAAGCTGCTGGATTATGGTCGGCGTTGAGTTGGTTAGCCTTTGGTTGTAAAGGATCTAAATTTCGAGGACAAAATTATTCTAAGGTTGGGAGGATTGTAACACCCAGAAAATCCTAACTCAAACTGTTAACGAATTCATTTGGAATTATTAAAGGACAAGGTTTTGCATTGGAGTGTGGGACACGTAATGCTATTTGGATCGCATGAGAAATCGGGCAAAGATTGGGCTCGGTACCTGGACCACGAGAGTGCCCGACGATTGTGACATGGTCACTCTCGCCAGGGCACTATCGCTCAATATGTACCAAGAGTTGTTGTATAGTGGGCGAGTATGCCCGACGATAGTGACCATTATCACTATCGCAGTGTCACTATGCAGGGGCTACCTAGTCCAATTTTGTTCCCTTGTTCTCATTTCTCCTATACCATTTTGGGTGTAAAATGTTGGGAAATGATTCTAAGTGTTTGGGGATAAATATTTATGGTTGGAATTTGTAAATATATGTTTTTGGAAGATTTGGAGCTTGAGGATTCGTATTTCTTCAAAGGAGCTTACGTTTGGAAAATCTAGATTTAACCTAAATCTAGAAAACTGAGTTCAAGTTGATTTGTGAAAACGTTGTACATGCCAAAATGTTTATTTTAAAGTATTTGTGTGCTTTATATGAAATTATCACTTATTGAGTTAATTAGTGTGTAACACCCTCAAATTTGGAACGAGCAACTAACTTTAAAATTCAATAGAATAACCAAATTAGATATAATCACTTCTACAATTCATTTCTTAAAATACCTCGGAATTTAAAACATTATAAGTCCACGATAAAATCACTTAATCGGGTGCTACATAACACAACACAAGTTGCTAGTCCAAACGATTGCGGAAGACTTCACTAATTAAGTCACCTCTCGTGCACTCTACTAGCACTCGCCACTTCACAATGTAGCTAGAGCTACCCCAACCTGAGCCTGTTGCACATGCCGACAAATAAAAAGGGTTAGACTTACGCCTAGTGAGTTCAAGCATTTTATCATGACTAAAAAAATCATAAATCGGAAGTTAGTAGCTTTAGTCATGATTCAAATAAATCTTTGATGAAAGTTTGAAACAAGATTATCATTTCCAAAAGGGTTTCCCAAGCGGGCGTAAATGACTCATTTTCCAACGCACTCAAATTCCATGGAAACCATTCCCGAAAAAGTGTAAAACGGTTTCCAAAATGAGATACAAATCCCAACCCACTCAAATACGTGAATAAATCTAGTTTTAGGCAAAACCTTCAAATACGGTTGACAATACATACTCAACCCGTACAGCATGGAAACCATCCATTTAAATATGATCTTTCATTGGAAACATAATACGAAGCAAAACTCACGCAAACGTAAAATGTATTAAAATCCAAATGCCATAAAATAAAACTCCAGCAGTTAAAACATCCAATAAGAATGTAACATAAATCCTTCCATCAATCATGGAAAACAATCCATATGCATGTATTATAACCTCAACAATGTGAATAGATAAAATACCCGAAATCAACACCCTTTGGTGACGGGGGAGACCCGATCTCATCGAATGTGGCAAACACATAAATTAAACCACGATTAAATAAATACAAGTAAGCTTCTTGGATGTGGAAAAATAGATGACATCAACCATACTAGGTCTTTAGTCAATCATCGGCATCAATCATACTAGATCTTTAGCCCATCTTAGAGATCAACCAAAACTAGGTCTTTAGTCCATATCCGGCATCAACCAAAACTAGGTCTTTAGCCCCTCTTGGACATCAACCATACTAGGTCTTTAGTCCAAGCCCTCAAGTTCAACCATACTAGGTCTTTACCTTGGAAACCCACCATCTAAAACAAGCTTACTCGACTTAAATATAAATACATGACCCCAAAAGAATAACTAATGCGTTCAAATCATGTAAACCTCAAATATGATGCAACTCACGCAATGCAAACCCCAAGCCCACGTCGAGCTTCTTAAAACCGGGCGAATGCCATCAAGACTCAATCGAGTCCAAAACTGAGCCCTCTGCTCAAAGATCTAATGATCATTTATCAGCGTCAAATCATGCAAATGAAATGCAATTAAGCATATAACACATCCCAGACTCCACCCCGAGCATGTAAATATCAACAACGTGCAATACTATGCAACACGGTGCAATAAAAGCAACCTGTAAATAAGACTCCACATCGAGCCATTTAAACCGGACAAATGTCCCAAGACTATCTCAAAGTCAAAACCGAGCAAAGTGCTCCAAGCTTGCTAGACCCATAATGTCGGTCATCATCGTATAAAACGCGTTTAAATATCGATTAAGAAAACACGTATCCCAAAATCATCATTAACCCCAAAACTCAACACGGATTAAACAAAAGGGTTTTCTCAAAGGACTCACACCCTTAATATTCTCAAAATGACTCATAACACTAAAAGTGCATTTTCCCAAATGGTTTATTAAAATCATTTACACTAACATGATTAAACCATCAAACAAACCTCATTTTGAGCAATTAATCTTTTAAAGACAATTTATGGTTTATAACCATCTAAATATTCAAAAGCCCCAAATACAGGTGTTTTACACATTTATGAAGATAAACACTTCAAAAGAGTTAAACCATTCAAATAAATCAACCTCATACATTTTCAAGTAAAACACACATATTTGTAAAATATCCATTTTGGCATGTACAACGTTTTCGCAAAGTAACTTGAACTCACCTTGCTAGATTAGGCTAATCTAGATTTTTCCCACACGTAAGCTCCTTTAAAGAAGTCCGAACCTTCAAGTCCAAATCTTCCAAAAACCTAAATTCATAAATTCCTACCATAAATATTCATATTCAACCACTTTAAAACCATTCCCCAAACATCTCATATTGAAATCTCCATTTTGACCAAAACCCCAATATTAACCTAATTTCTCCAAAATCATCCAAACCGAAATTGGAGAAACAAAACGCTAGGAGATCATCAATGGAACATTTATAACTCATAAGAAAGTATATAAGCTAGGAGGATGAACTCACCACTTAGGTTTTGATGAAAACCTAGAAAACCCCAAAAATCTCTAAGATGTTGTGGATGAAACTTGTTCTTGCATCTATAGATGAAATCAATAGCATAAAATGGGTAAGGAACGACTCAATCTCCAAGAGAAACCCCAAAATCGGCTAGGGTTTAGTGAGGGAGAAAGGGAAAACGAGTTGGGAGAGAAAGAAAAGAGATTCGAGAGACTTACCACCACCAAACACCCTTGAATATTCCAATGATCTTCCAAACTCTTTCTAGATCCTGGAAGAGCTCTCAAAATCGGAACCATAGGAACTTAAATCACCAAAATCGGAGTTGAAATGAGAGAGATATGAAGAAATGAAGTTTGGGGGTGAAATTCGTGTTTTAAGCGGATCAGGTGCTCGCGGGCGCAAGCAAATGGGAGCGCGGGCGTGAGCAGTTCATTCGGTTTCTTCTTAAACACTGTTTTGGCCATAACTTCTTCGTTATAGCTCCGTTTTCGCTCCAGAAAGAACCGTTGGACTCGTATTCGAATTCCTCATCCAACAAGACCATAAAATTTAGGATTTAAACCAAAATTCTATTTTTCATATTTTTCTTAAAAGGTCGGTTCCACACCGATTCGAAATTGTACTTATCCGAAAATTACGGGTGTTACATTCCTCCCAACCTTAGGATGATTTCGTCCTCGAAATCTACATCCTTTACAACTCAAGACTATCCGACTCAACGTCGACCATACTTCATCAATTATTAACTGACGTCAAATTTCCCCCACACAGTCTATAAAGACAATTCCTCGAACAATTTCTTACCAACAACACCCCTTCAAGTACATGTTACTTATGTTCGAAAGAACACTCTAACCACTAGAATAACTCCTAGTTTAGATAACTTCGGTTGTCTCCCAACCTTAGATGTTCCATACATCTCTATTTCAGTTTCAAGTCCTAACCACTCCCAAGTAGTTCACCGACGAACTCAACAGAATCATCCATTCCGATCGTTCCTATCATTAACTGTCGATTAACTCCAACGAGTTCTAATAGGCCCAAAATCCACCTCAACATTAATCATCAACCGACAGGTTCATTAACCACACACGAAGGTTATTTCACCAAAACCGCTCATCACAATTGAGCATCTTAAGGTTACTACTACCATTACCAATATTTCATGTAAATTGGACACAGCCCTTCGAATACGCTAACAATTTCCACCAAACTAAGGTTGTCAACGAAACGGCTATACCAATCTCGAAATGTGTTACCACAAGTTTAACCCTCTAATTACCACAAACTCATTGACTTCGCTACCGATATCATCCGGCCTATAATACCAACACGCGTGGAATACCCAACCTTCCACCGTTGAAGTGCTACATGCACTTACCCTTTTCAAGGTCCTAACGAGTTCAAGGTTTTCAAGTGTGTTATTCAATAAATATGCCAATCACCAAAACCTTTCACAAAATTTTCAACATAAAGATTTTCATATCAAATAAATCGTACGCACAAAACTACAATTATCAATTCGGTAGTTACGCAAAATGGACACGCTCGTCCCACGTAGGCAAATCATGTTGAAAATCATTTCATTGCAGTTCAGGTTATTCACAAAACGCAAAAGCGTAATAAATAACTTCTCTAAAATTAACCGACACGGTTCTAGTATGGATTGACTCATGACATGCACGTAAAGTAATTGCCCACTTTAAACGGGGCGCAACAAAAAGGTGTGCACGTAATTCAAAAGACGTTCCAACGACATTTGACTCCAAAATTTCTTTTCTAACCATAAAATGATATGGAACAAGGTTCGCCAACAAAATTTGTGCGCGTCAGTCTATTATACAAAACAAGGAAACGATTCCTAATTACACCTCAATCAAAACACAAAACGACTTGGGTAGGTTCCAAATTTAAAGACAAAAACCAATCCGTTTCCATTATGTGAAAATATCGACTAAACATCATAAAGCCTCACATTGGGGTGAACATGCAAGCTTGTAACATTTCCTTAAAATTTCTTGTGATGGCACACATGCACCAAATAACTTATACCAAAATTTCAAAAAGATGAAATTCTTTACATTCGTTTTCCAAAAATTTCCTCAAATGGTCACATGACGACACACGAGCAAAATGTTTCTGACAAACTGTACACAACAATGCGTTTTTCCAAAACATACGAGGAAGTATGTGTTAATAATTTATTGACACCAAAAAGGTTCAAACCTATTTTCAAATCTCAAATTGCACTAACGGTGCGCGTCAATGTTAAAAAACATAAGAAATTACACACACCATAGTTTTATACAAAAAAAATCTGAAATCTTCATCACGAAGCATTTCCTCAAAGTTTCGTACTTGGAACATAAAACGTCAAAACATCAATGCTGAAAATGTAATTGTTAAAATACTCAAAACGCACATTTCCTCCAAAATCAAAAGGTTTTCAACTTTCCAAAACATTCGGCAAATCAAAATTGACCAATGTCAACGACTCATACTTTCGTGTTTTTTTTTTCAAAACGTAAGTATTGCGAACTATGCATGACTTCTACAACACCAAAATACTCTTTGACCAAATGGTCACCATTTATACAATGAGTTAATAAAATAATTCCACTCTTGTTTCGCTTAACAAAGTGTCGAGAAACATGGTCACCAAGCTATGCATACCCCTAAGTTGATATAACACATTTTACATATGCAAATAAAACATTTAGCTGACCAAAACGCACCAATCAATTTATTATGAAATGTCATCAAAATGTTCTTTCGTGCCTCACTTAAGCAACATACAAATCAATCCATACACTGAACTATTTGCAACAAAATACTTAATAACACAAACTTTTGAAAGAGAAGTTACGCGACACTAGAGTTCCAAGCTCATCTTTTCTTAGCCGCCTTATGGCATAAAATTAACTTTTCTCAACAAAACTCAAATGGGACCAAATGCCCAACATAACTCGTAAACTTTTCACATAAGCAAATAGAGTATGCACATTGTGAAATTATACTCATACGACTCAACATGTCGTAAAACAAAACTCCATGAACCGCCATGGACTCAATGACTCCAAGTCAATAAAACCCCTGCTAAATACCATGCTTCCAAAGCCAAATTGCTATAAGCAAAATCATTAATAGGACACCAAAATCCCAAAAACCCCCTTCTAGGGTAATACCACGTAAACAACATTGTTTAACAACTCACATTAAACAAAATTTCCAAAATAACTTCACATAGACATAATGAAAAATAACTTTCCGTCCAAACTCTAACATATGTGGAGGAGATCCAATGTTAAAGTCACAAGCCGTAGTTATTGCCCAACATCTCAAACATCATAAAAATACGATTGTCATTACATCCAAAACAAATGTTGAACAACAATGAAGTAAGGCAAAACAAATCCCGGCGGAGTTTGCAACTCCCGTAATAAAACGGTTTCATGCACTTTTAAAACCATAAGTTGAAATCTTGTGTGCCTGCCAAACATTTCTCAAAATTCATAACACAATCCACATAAGGATTGGAAACACAAGAAATAGTTGATTCAATTTATTTCCAAAATAAATTTCGTGCATGATTTAGTCGGCATTCAACGTCTCAACTCATACTCCTCCAAATTCCTCTGGTCCACTATTGTCATCCGGATATTCAAACCTCTTAAGGCAAGTTAGGAGATACATCAATTAACTTTACGTTTTTTTCTCAAATCAAAATCTGCTCAATAAGCCTATGGTTCTAGTCCAACCTTCAATTTCGACCCGAAACGGTCTACTTAAAGCAAATATCATGCTTATCGTCACTCCAAGTGACAATTACTAGAATCGTCCATCTATTCCAACGACTACTCATTTAGAACCTCCTTCACTACCCCAACGATCATCACATGAAACAATTCAAGCATGCACATGTACTAGAAAGTTCACCATGACACTGACCAGGTGTCACTATGAACGAACCATACATGATTATCCTTGCTACTCTCGACGTGATTCTCGTTTCTAACAACATCCATTGATCCCAAAACATCCTATCTTAAAGTGCCAAAAGGTGAATTTCACTCTCATTTACTTAAACCAACGCTAATTTGAGTCTAGGTATCCGAAATCAACACCTACATCTCTCAAACTAATGCTCTGATACCAACTTGTAACACCCTCAAATTTGGAACGAGCAACTAACTTTAAAATTTAATAGAATAACCAAATTAGATATAATCACTTCTACAATTCATTTCTTAAAATACCTCGAAATTTAAAACATTATAAGTCCACGATAAAATCACTTAATCGGGTGCTACATAACACAACACAAGTTGCTAGTCCAAACGATTGCGGAAGACTTCAATAATTAAGTCAGCTCTCGTGCACTCTACTAGCACTCGCCACTTCACAATGTAGCTAGAGCTACCCCAACCTGTGCCTGTTGCACATGCCGACAAATAGAAAGGGTTAGGCTTACGCCTACTGAGTTCAAGCATTTTATCATGACTAAATAAAATCATAAATCGGAAGTTAGTAGCTTTAGTCATGATTCAAATAAATCTTTAATGAAAGTTTGCAACAAGATTATCATTTCCAAAAGGGTTTCCCAAGCGGGCGTAAATGACTCATTTTCTAACGCACTCAAATTCCATGGAAACCATTCCCGAAAAAGTGTAAAACGGTTTCCAAAATGAGATACAAATCCCAACCCACTCAAATACGTGAATAAATCTAGTTTTAGGCAAAACCTTCAAATACGGTTGACAATACATACTCAACCCATACAGCATGGAAACCATCCATTTAAATATGATCTTTCATTGGAAACATAATACGAAGCAAAACTCACGCAAACGTAAAATGTATTAAAATCCAAATACCATAAAATAAAACTCCAGCAGTTAAAACATCCAATAAGAATGTAACATAAATCCGTCCATCAATCATGGAAAACAATCCATATGCATGTATTATAACCTCAACAATGTGAATAGATAAAATACCCGAAATCAACACCCTTTGGTGACGGGGGAGACCCGATCTCATCGAATGTGGCAAACACATAAATTAAACCACGATTAAATAAATACAAGTAAGCTTCTTGGATGTGGAAAAATAGATGACATCAACCATACTAGGTCTTTAGTCAATCATCGGCATCAATCATACTAGATCTTTAGCCCATCTTAGACATCAACCAAAACTAGGTCTTTAGTCCATATCCGGCACCAACCAAAACTAGGTCTTTAGCCCCTCTTGGACATCAACCATACTAGGTCTTTAGTCCAAGCCCTCAAGTTCAACCATACTAGGTCTTTACCTTGGAAACCCACCATCTAAAACAAGCTTACTCGACTTAAATATAAATACATGACCCCAAAAGAATAACTAATGCGTTCAAATCATGTAAACCTCAAATATGATGCAACTCACGCAATGCAAACCCCAAGCCCACGTCGAGCTTCTTAAAACCGGGCGAATGCCATCAAGACTCAATCGAGTCCAAAACTGAGCCCTCTGCTCAAAGATCTAATGATCATTTATCAACGTCAAATCATGCAAATGAAATGCAATTAAGCATATAACACATCCTAGACTCCACCCCGAGCATGTAAATATCAACAACGTGCAATACTATGCAACACGGTGCAATAAAAGCAACCTGTAAATAAGACTCCACATCGAGCCATTTAAACCGGACAAATGTCCCAAGACTATCTCAAAGTCAAAACCGAGCAAAGTGCTCCAAGCTTGCTAGACCCATAATGTCGGTCATCATCGTATAAAACGCGTTTAAATATCGATTAAGAAAACACGTATCCCAAAATCATCATTAACCCCAAAACTCAACACGGATTAAACAAAAGGGTTTTCTCAAAGGACTCACACCCTTAATATTCTCAAAATGACTCATAACACTAAAAGTGCATTTTCCCAAATGGTTTATTAAAATCATTTACACTAACATGATTAAACCATCAAACAAACCTCATTTTGAGCAATTAATCTTTTAAAGACAATTTATGGTTTATAACCATCTAAATATTCAAAAGCCCCAAATACAGGTGTTTTACACATTTATGAAGATAAACACTTCAAAAGAGTTAAACCATTCAAATAAATCAACCTCATACATTTTCAAGTAAAACACACATATTTGTAAAATATCCATTTTGGCATGTACAACGTTTTCGCAAAGTAACTTGAACTCACCTTGCTAGATTAGGCTAATCTAGATTTTTCCCACACGTAAGCTCCTTTAAAGAAGTCCGAACCTTCAAGTCCAAATCTTCCAAAAACCTAAATTCATAAATTCCTACCATAAATATTCATATTCAACCACTTTAAAACCATTCCCCAAACATCTCATATTGAAATCTCCATTTTGACCAAAACCCCAATATTAACCTAATTTCTCCAAAATCATCCAAACCGAAATTGGAGAAACAAAACGCTAGGAGATCATCAATGGAACATTTATAACTCATAAGAAAGTATATAAGCTAGGAGGATGAACTCACCACTTAGGTTTTGATGAAAACCTAGAAAACCCCAAAAATCTCTAAGATGTTGTGGATGAAACTTGTTCTTGCATCTATAGATGAAATCAATAGCATAAAATGGGTAAGGAACGACTCAATCTCCAAGAGAAACCCCAAAATCGGCTAGGGTTTAGTGAGGGAGAAAGGGAAAACGAGTTGGGAGAGAAAGAAAAGAGATTCGAGAGACTTACCACCACCAAACACCCTTGAATATTCCAATGATCTTCCAAACTCTTTCTAGATCCTGGAAGAGCTCTCAAAATCGGAACCATAGGAACTTGAATCACCAAAATCGGAGTTGAAATGAAAGAGATATGAAGAAATGAAGTTTGGGGGTGAAATTCGCGTTTTAAGCGGATCAGGTGCTCCCGGGCGCGAGCAAATGGGAGCGCGGGCGCGAGCAGAGCTTCTGCCAAGTTTTGGGTAATTGCTCGCGGGTGCAAGCAAATGGGAGCGCGGGCGCGAGCAGTTCATTTGGTTTCTTCTTAAACACTGTTTTGGCCATAACTTCTTCGTTATAGCTCCGTTTTTGCTCCAGAAAGAATCGTTGGACTCGTATTCGAATTCCTCATCCAACAAGACCATAAAATTTAGGATTTAAACCAAAATTCTATTTTTCATATTTTTCTTAAAAGGTCGGTTCCACACCGATTCGAAATTGTACTTATCCGAAAATTACGGGTGTTACAATCCTCCCAACCTTAGGATGATTTCGTCCTCGAAATCTACATCCTTTACAACTTAAGGGTATCCGACTCAACATCGACCATACTTCATCAATTCTTAACTGACGTCAAATTTCCCCCACACAGTCTATAAAGACAATTCCTCGAACAATTTCTTACCAACAACACCCCTTCAAGTACATGTTACTTATGTTCGAAAGAACACTCTAACCACTAGAATAACTCCTAGTTTAGATAACTTCGGTTGTCTCCCAACCTTAGATGTTCCATACATCTCTATTTCAGTTTCAAGTCCTAACCACTCCAAAGTAGTTCACAGACGAACTCAACAGAATCATCCATTCCGATCGTTCCTATCATTAAGTGTCGATTAACTCCAACGAGTTCTAATAGGCCCAAAATCCACCTCAATATTAATCATCAACCGATAGGTTCATTAACCACACACGAAGGTTATTCCACCAAAACCGCTCACCACAATTGAGCATCTTAAGGTTACTACTACCATTACCAATATTTCGTGTAAATCGGACACCACCCTCCGAATACGCTAACAATTTCCACCAAACTAAGGTTGTCAACGAAACGGCTATACCAATCTCGAAATGTGTTACCGCAAGTTTAACCCTCTAATTACCACAAACTCATTGACTTCGCTACCGATATCATCCGGCCTATAATACCAACACGCGTGGAATACCCAACCTTCCACCATTGAAGTGCTACACGCACTTACCCTTTTCAAGGTCCTAACGAGTTCAAGGTTTTCAAGTGCGTTATTCAATAAATATGCCAATCACCAAAACCTTTCACAAAATTTTCAACACAAAGATTTTCATATCAAATAAATCGTACGCACAAAACTACTATTATCAATTCGGTAGTTACGCAAAACGGACACGCTCGTCCCACGTAGGCAAATCATGTTGAAAATCATTTCAATGCAGTTCAGGTTATTCACAAAACGTAAAAGCGTAATAAATAACTTCTCTAAAATTAACCGAAACGGTTCTAGTATGGATTGACTCATGACATGCACGTAAAGTAATTGCCCACTTTAAACGAGGTGCAACAAAAAGGTGTGCACGTAATTCAAAAGACGTTCCAACGACATTTGACTCCAAAATTTCTTTTCTAACCATAAAATGATATGGAACAAGGTTCGCCAACAAAATTTGTGCGCGTCAGTCTATTATACAAAACAAGTAAACGATTCCTAATTACACCTCAATCAAAACACAAAACGACTTGGGTAGGTTTCAAATTTAAAGACAAAAACCAATCCGTTTCCATTATGTGAAAATATCGACTAAACATCATAAAGCCTCACATTGGGGTGAACATGCAAGCTTGTAACATTTCCTTAAAATTTCTTGTGATGGCACACATGCACCAAATAACTCATACCAAAATTTCAAAAAGATGAAATTCTTTACATTCGTTTTCCAAAAATTTCCTCAAATGGTCACATGACGACACACGAGCAAAATGTTTCGGACAAACTGTACACAACAATGCGTTTTTCCAAAACATACGAGGAAGTATGTGTTAATAATTTATTGACACCAAAAAGGTTCAAACCTATTTTCAAATCTCAAATTGCACTAACGGTGCGCGTCAATGTTTAAAAACATAAGAAATTACACACACCATAGTTTTATAGAAAAAAATTCTGAAATCTTCATCACGAAGCGTTTCCTCAAAGTTTCGTACTTGGAACATAAAACGTCAAAACATCAATGCTTAAAATGTAATTGTTAAAAATAATCAAAACGCACATTTCCTCCAAAATCAAAAGGTTTTCAACTTTCCAAAACATTCGGCAAATCAAAATTGACCAATGTCAACGACTCATACTTTCGTGTTTTTTTTTCAAAACGTAAGTATTGCGAACTATGCATGACTTCTACAAACCCAAAATACTCTTTGACCAAATGGTAACCATTTATACAATGAGTTAATAAAATAATTCCACTCTTGTTTCGCTTAACAAAGTGTCGAGAAACATGGTCACCAAGCTATGCATACCCCTAAGTCGATATAACACATTTTACATATGCAAATAAAACATTTAGCTGACCAAAACGCACCAATCAATTTATTATGAAATGTCATCAAAATGTTCTTCTGTGCCTCACTTAAGCAACATACAAATCAATCCATACATTGAACTATTTGCAACAAAATACTTAATAACACAAACTTTTGAAAGAGAAGTTGCGTGACACTAGAGTTCCAAGCTCATCTTTTCTTAGCCGCCTTATGGCATAAAATTAACTTTTCTCAACAAAACTCAAATGGGACCAAATGCCCAACATAACTCGTAAACTTTTCACATAAGCAAATAGAGTATGCACATTGTGAAATTATACTCACACGACTCAACATGTCATAAAACAAAACTCCATGAACCGCCATGGACTCAATGACTCCAATTCAATAAAACAGCGCTAAACACCATGCTTCCAAAGCCAAATTGCTATAAGCAAAATCATAAATAGGACGCCAAAATCCAAAAAATCCCCTTCTAGGGTAATACCACGTAAACAACGTTGTTTAACAACTCACATTAAACAAAATTTCCAAAATAACTTCACATAGACATAATGAAAAATAACTTTCCGTCCAAACTCTAACACATGTGGAGGAGATCCAATGTTAAAGTCACAAGCCGTAGTTATTGCCCAACATCTCAAACATCATAAAAATACGATTGTCATTACATCCAAAACAAATGTTGAACAACAATGAAGTAAGGCAAAACAAATCCCGGCGGAGTTTGCAACTCCCGCAATAAAACGGTTTCATGCACTTTTAAAACCATAAGTTGAAATCTTGTGTGCCTGCCAAACATTTCTCAAAATTCATAACACAATCCACATAAGGATTGGAAACACAAGAAATAGTTGATGCAATTTATTTCCAAAATAAATTTCGTGCATGATTTAGTCGGCATTCAACGTCTCAACTTATACTCCTCCAAAATCCTCTGGTCCACTATTGTCATCCGGATATTCAAACCTCTTAAGGCAAGTTAGGAGATACATCAATTAACTTTACGTTTTTTCCTCAAATCAAAGTCGGCTCAATAAGCCTATGGTTCTAGTCCTACCTTCAATTTCGACCCGAAACGGTCTACTTAAAGCAAATATCATGCTTATCGTCACTCCAAGTGACAATTACTAGAATCATCCATCTATTCCAACGACTACTAGTTTAGAACCTCCTTCACTACCCCAACGATCATCACATGAAACAATTCAAGCATGCACATGTACTAGTAAGTTCACCATGACACTGGCCAGGTGTCACTATGAACGAACCATACATGACTATCCTTGCTACTCTCGACGTGATTCTCGTTTCTAACAACATCCATTGATCCCAAAACATCCTATCTTAAAGTGCTGAAAGGTGAAGTTCACTCTCATTTACTTAAACCAACGCTAGTTTGAGTCTAGGTATCCGAAATCAACACCTAAATCTCTCAAACTAAAGCTCTGATACCAACTTGTAACACCCTCAAATTTGGAACGAGCAACTTACTTTAAAATTCAATAGAATAACCAAATTAGATATAATACTTCTACAATTCATTTCTTAAAATACCTCGGAATTTAAAACATTATAAGTCCACGATAAAATCACTTAATCGGGTGCTACATAACACAACACAAGTTGCTAGTCCAAACGATTGCGGAAGACTTCACTAATTAAGTCACCTCTCGTGCACTCTACTATCACTCGCCACTTCACAATGTAGCTAGAGCTACCCCAACCTGAGCCTGTTGCACATGCCGACAAATAAAAAGGGTTAGGCTTACGTGTAACATCCCCCTTCTACCATATATACAAATAACATATAATTCATAACATACTTTCAACTAAAATACATTGTATTTCACATTCGGTCCCATAGTCTTGACAAACACACAAATAAAACTATACAAACTTTTCGTGAACTACATTACATTATGACTAACAACAAGTCATGAGTACAAAAATGCATCTATAACTTCATATAGAGAATCTTCACAAAACTATCCATCGATCGTCCTATTCACTTGTTCTTACTCGATCCGCCACCTGGAATACATATTTTTAAAACATGAGGGTTAGACCTAATGGTCTAGTGAGAAATCCCTGTCAATTTAGTAAACCTTTGTATCAAAACCATTTATGTAAAACCTTGCATACACATTCAAGTACTACAAGTATATACCTACCATTCAAGACTCGTACCTCTCATCCCACCTTATTCCTCCACAAATGGCCAAATTAATTGGTTGCGAGCCAATTTAACACACCGGTCCAAAGACCGGCCACGTATTATATTCTCATATAATACTCACGTAATTATAATATCTTAATATATTATAATCACCCACGTATGACATATTCATACAATTTATCAAGTATTTGTTATCCACATAATGTATTCCAGTAAAAATACTTTAAAGTAAAACTCACCTGTTTAGCTTATCAAAATACTTCCAAGCCTTTCCAATGGATTCAGTCTTTCACTTCAAACTCTTAGTATCTGAAACAATTCAAATACATATACCACTTTACCAAATAGCACACATAAGACTCTCTAACAGATTGAGAATCCCAATAACTTATCAAACTCTTATCCTCAAATGATCACCTACAGCGACTTAACACGGGGGTTCCGCTACCCGGTTAGCGGATGGGGTCAAGGGGCAACGCCCTTGCGGGGTTTGGGGGCGCCCCCCCAGGAAATTTTCGGAGAACTTAATCCAATAATACATTCAGAAACTATATCCGGACACTACCAAAACTACCGGAACTCACTGCACCGGGACTCCACTATACCGGGATTCCACAGTACCGGGACTCCACGGTACCGGGATTCCACAGTACCGGGACTCTCAGTACCGGGACTCTCCGTACCGGGAGTTGGCAATACCGGTAGTTGACAATACCGGTAGTCGACAGTACCGGGAGTTGACAATACCGGTAGTCGACAGTACCGGGAGTTGACAATACCGGTAGTCGACAGTACCGGGAGTCCACCGAGACTTCCCCGGGACTCTCAAGAACAGTCGGTTCCAATTTCTCAGATTCAATTGAAACTAACACAAATCACTAAAATCAAACTTTCTAAACCGATAGGAACTTGCTATAACCGATTACAAACATAATATGAGAAGAAACTATACCTCAATAACGACTCCAAACGAAACAATCGAAGCCCTAACCGTACGAATCCTTTTTCCGCTTCTTCTCGCCTCAGGAACACACACTGATAGAATTTAGATTATACTGCTGAATGAAATATCTGAATATCTTAAGGGTGTATATCAATCCCATACTTACCAAATGGACCCTGAACTACTCACTAATGACCAACACACCCCTTAACTTATAACTTGATCCAAACTTAACCAAAACATTTAACTTTAAAGTTAACTAAACTTAACGGAAAAAGAGATTTTAACTAACGGACTTACCCGAGGTATTACATCATCTCCCCCTTAAAAGAATTCCGTCCCGGAATTCAGTTAATCAAAAAGTTGAGGGTATTTGGCTCTCATTTCCAACTCTGATTCCCACGTCGCATCCTGTCCCCTATGATGCTTCCACTGAACCTTTACATGTCTGATCTATTTGTTCCTCAATACTTTGACTTTGTGATCAACTATAGCTTCCTGTTCTTCCACATAGTTTAACTTTTCATCAACCTGAATATCTGGTAGAGAGACTGCCTGGTCTGGTGTAACTAAACACTTCCGAAGATTCGATACATGAAACGCGTTATGAATCCTGCTCAATTCCGACGGAAGATCCAATCTGTAAGCTACTTCACCAATTCTTTCCGTAATTTCAAATGGCCCAATATACCGCGGACTAAGTTTACCTTGCTTCCCAAAACGTATGACTCCTTTCCAGGGCGAAACTTTCAACATCACAAATTCCCCAACCTGAAATTCTAACGGTTTCCGGCGTCGATCCGCATAGCTTTTCTGTTTATCTTGAGCCACTTTTAATCTGTCCCGAATCTGAGTGATCGTATCCGCTGTTAACTGTACTATTTCTGGCCCTGCTAATTGTTTCTCCCCCACTTCATTCCAACACAAAGGCGTTCGGCATTTTCTACCATACAATACTTCAAACGGTGCCGCCTGAATGCTGGAATGATAACTGTTGTTGTAGGCGAATTCTATCAAAGGCAGATGTTTATCCCATGATCCCCCAAAATCAACTATACAAGCCCGAAGCATATCTTCTAAAGTCTGGATTGTTCTTTCACTCTGCCCATCAGTCTGAGGATGATATGCCGTACTCAACTTTATCTGCGTTCCTATTTCTTTTTGAAAGCTTCTCCAAAATCTAGAAGTAAAACGACTATCTCGATCAGAAATAATCGAGATTGGAATTCCATGTCGAGTTACTATTTCATTAATGTACAATTTAGCTAAACGTTCCAAGGAATCAGTTTCTTTTATCGGCAAGAAATGAGCAGACTTAGTCAATCTATCCACAATCACCCAAATAGAATCGAATCCCTTTGATGTTCTTGGCAACTTGGTAATAAAATCAGTAGTGATCTGATCCCATTTCCACATTGGTATATCTAATCGTTGTAACTGACCAAACGGCTTCTGATGTTCAATCTTTACTTTCTTGCAAGTAGTACAATCTTCCACATACTTAGCAACACTTCTCTTCATTCCCGGCCACCAATAGAATTGTTTCAAATATCTATACATCTTATTTGTACCTGGATGAATAGAAAATCGAGATTGATGAGCTTCTTGTAGTACACGATCACGTAATCCACCCAAACGAGGTACCCAAATTCTGTTTCCCAGACACAATAACCCACGGTCGTCTTTCCCAAGCAATGCTGATATTCCCACTAACCGTTCAGATTTCAAACTTTCTTCTTGATAAGCATCTATTTGGCACTTCAGTAATTCGTCAAAGATATTTGGAAGAAGCTCAGCTTATAGCGATATCGCTTTTATCGTTCCACTTCTTTCTTGACGGCTTAGTGCATCTGCTACCACGTTCGCTTTCCCGGGGTTATAAAGGATTTCACAATCATAATCATTTACCAATTCTAACCATCTTCTATGTCTCATATTTAGTTCCTTCTGATCGAAAAGATGTTGGAGACTCTTATGATCAGTAAAAATTTGGCATTTAGAACCATAAAGATAATGTCTCCAAATCTTCAATGCGAAGACAACTGCTGCAAGCTCCATATCATGAGTAGGATATTGTCTTTCGTGATCCTTTAATTGACGAGAAGCATAAGCAATCACCTTTCCACGTTGCATAAGTACACACCCCAATCCCAGTTTAGAAGCATCACTGTAGACCACAAAATCCTCGGAACCTTCTGGCAATGCTAATATCGGCGCGCTGCAGAGTTTCTCCTTCAATATTCTGAATGCCTCGTCCTATTCTGCTTTCCATTCAAACTTTAGATTCTTCCGAGTTAGCTTGGTCAATGGCGTCGCGATTCGAGAAAAGTCTTTTATAAATTTCCGTTAGTATCCAGCTAGACCCAGAAAACTACGTACCTCGGTTGCCGTCTTCGGCGGTTCCCATTTTTCAATTGCTTCCACCTTCGCTGGATCAACTTGTATACCCTTCTCTGAAACTACATGACCCAAAAACTGAACTTCCCGCAACCAGAATTCACATTTAGAGAACTTAGCGTACAACTTTTCTTTCTTCAGTAACTCCAAAATCAAACGAAGATGTTGCGCGTGATCCTCTTTGGATCCGATTCATCAAATCCATAAAAGCGGCTGGAGCGTTCGTCAGTCCGAAAGGCATCACCAAGAATTCATAGTGTAACATCCCAAAAATTACAAGCAAATTTAAATTTTTAAATAAACAATTCATTTATAACAACTCATTAAATGAATCCCAACGTTTCGTTTGCAAACTCATAATTAATAACTTTATAATAAAAATACAGCGGAATAAACGTTTAATTAATAAAACCATAAAACAACCAGCTCTCCTCGCGCGCCAGTGTGTACTTGTCACGCCTTGAAGCCGCTCGTACCTGAAACCACAGTTTATTGGGAAAGGGTAAGCACGAAGCTTAGTGAATTCCAACACATGCGCAGATAGGAATTATACACACATCACCCCTATCCGCACATAAGCAACAACATCACAGTTACATAAAACGAGTAAACATCTACAAGTAATTATGTATCCAACACCTCAGTACCATCGAGGCCTCGGTCCCACCGAATTGTAATGTATCCAACACCTCAGTACCATCGAGGCCTCGGTTCCACCGAATTGTAATGTATCCAACACCTCAGTACCATCGAGGCCTCGGTCCCACCGAATTGTAATGTAACCAACACCTCAGTACCATCGAGGCCTCGGTCCCACCGAATTGTAATGTAACCGACACCTCAGTACCATCGAGGCCTCGGTCCCACCGAATTGTAATGTAACACATTTATACCAAGCATTCAAACCAATCAAATATTACACACCACAAACAACTAGTTCACACCACAAAGACAGTAGTACATACAAACTATTATGACATGCATACAACCCCTAACTACACAGTGAGAGAACTCACCTCGAATGCGCGCCCAGCTTAATAACACAATTCAAGCTTCACAAATACGGTCACTTCCCAGCACCTAAACGCATGTTAAAACGTGTCAATACGAGACCCGGACCCTATGACATGACACACGCTTAAACCGTCACTAAAACTAAATTCCGTTCACCCAAAACAGGTCTGTTCGGGACCTGTTTCGACCCCTTTAAACCCAGAAAATTCCCAATATTATATCATGACCAGAAAGTACTCTGAGTTAGGGTTCCAAGGACATATTATACGCCTCCTAACGATTTTTCTACAATTTACTACGGATTTTACAAAAACAGTTTCCGGAACAGCGAAATTCAGCACCTTTCAGTATAAAACGACAAATCGACCCATGCTACGTCCCGAACTGGGTTTTGCACGAAACACAGAAACGTTTCTAGACTCAAAAAGGGAACTTTTGACACCGTATTCACCCCAAACCGAGTTACGAGCAGAAAGTTATGACCATGACAAAACAGTGGCAGATTACAACACTGTCGGTTTACCGACCTGCTGTAAAAACAGAGGTTTTCTGCCTAGCTAGGGGCCGAACCAGCCTTTCGCTAAAACACGAAAAACGTGCCCGACACAGAATGTGAACCGTGGACACCAGAATCGCCTCAAACCGAGTTACGACGAGAAAGTTATGGCCGAAATACGAACTGGACAAAAAACTAATTTTCACATAAAATGACGAAACACCGAACTTGCGACCACTTTTTCGCCCAGCTAGAGACCGAACCAGTTTTCCGCTAAAACACGGAAAACGTGCTCGACCCTGAACTTGAACCGTGGGCGCCAGTTTCGGCTCAAACGGAGTTACGACGGAAAAGTTATGGTTGCGCGAAAACTGGACAGCACACTAAAATTTTCATAAAAGATAACTTATAAAAACGGTTCAAGGCTTAACGATTCGGGTCTTACGCTACGTGTGTGACACCCACTGCCACCGCCCTCCACCCACAGCCACCGCAGCGGCGGCGTGCGGCGGTGGTGGTCTCGCTGGAAAAACGAAAAGGAAAAGAAAAGAACGAGACTAACGAGAACCACATACCTCACGACGGCGTCTCACCACCACAACCAAACTCCTCCCTCTCGATCACCGACGACCCAGCAGTGGCGACCTCCGGCGATGGCAGCAGCGGCGGCGAGGGGTGGCTGCCGCTGGTCCTTTCTTCTCGTCCCTCTCCTTCTCGCGATCACTCTCTCTCTCTCGGCTCTCCTTCTTCTTTCACGACCGGCCGAACACCAAGGGGAGGGGGGGGTAGCCGTAGGTTTTCTTATGGTTTCAATTAGCTTTCTTTCCTTTGATTGCCATTCACGCCACAAACATCAAGCCACAAAAATTGGAATTGATTTAAGAAATCATGGGCCGAAATTTAGTTTAAGTTTTGGCCCTTGACACAAATGGTCCCTCAACTTAATTTTCTCGCAACTAACCACAATTCCGACATTTTTTCCGATTAGGCCTAACTCGACTAACCCCGTTAACGGAAACCACCTTAAATCAAACTTAAAAGAAAAGAATTAATAAAAGAAATTACATACCGGAATACGGGCTTTACAACTCTCCCCTACTTAGATTAGACTTCGTCCTCGAAGTCTCTGCTTACGAATAGCTCCGGATAGTTCTCCCTCATCCCAACCTCAGGTTCCTAAGTCCACTTGAAATCCCTTCTAAAACTTTTCGAATACCTTTCTAACTAACGTACTCCTTCTAGGACACTAGGATCATGATCGGCAGAACACCCCAAAAATTGGAATCATCCCCAGCCAAGCGACTTCGGTTGTCCCCCAACCTTAGATATTCCATACATCCCGAGTCAAATCTCCAGCTCTACCCATTCTAAAGCTGCTCACCAGTATACTCCACAGGATACTCGATTACGATCCCTCCTATCATTAATTGACGATTAACTTCTACGAATTCTAATAGACTCCAAAGATTTTCAATAACTTATATTAACAAAACATCGACCCCCTGCCGAACATCGGTCCAACCGATTGCAATAACAAACATCGGCCACCCGCCGAACATCGGTCCAACCGATCACAATAACAAACATCGGCCACCCGCCGAACATCGGTCCAACCGATCACAATAACTCAAATAAGCGTGGTATTATCCTAGACACTAACACAAATAGATATCCCCCACTACCAAAACAACTAACACACACGTAGATCGTTCCACCACAACCATTCATCACAAGTGATCATTTCAGGGTTACTACTACCATCACCATGATTATCTTAGCATCGGCTACAACTCTCCGATTATACTAAAGGTGTTTGGCCTCAAGCCCAAAAGTCGACACCTAAATATACCACCTACCTCAAAATGGTGGATGCGCATTTATTCTCTTAATAACAAAGGGCATCAATCCCTTAACCGATACTATTCGGCCTACAGTACTAACGTGCGTGGAATACCTACCTTCCTCCGTCGACGTACCATCCACACTTGCTCTACGAAGCCAAGTCACACCGTATCGAGGATACACCTTGACGTCTACCTCCCAGGTAATGCCTCAAGACCCAGCATACCGGAACTACCTCCCAGGTAAGTGCCCACAACTATATCCTCCTCGTACCTACTGGAAAGTCTAGGTTAAAACACATGAATACCGGGGTCCCACCCCGAGATACCCAACCGACCATTACCAACGACTGACTAACGTGTCTAAGGATCCAAAGCAAACAGCCTATCAACAACATGCCTATTCCGGATTGACTCACTCACCCAAACATGTAAACACTCAACGTGCAAAGAATGCCAAACGGTGCGACAAAAACAACTCATCAACTAGACTCCACATCGAGCCATTAAATCGGGCAATTGGCCCATGACTAACTCCAAGTCAAAACCGAGCAAAATGCTCCACGCTTGCTAGACCCTTCGGTCTGAAAATGCGTTTAAACAAAGTTTAAGCAAGCAATACTCTGAAGTCAACCTTAGTCTCAGACTCAACACGGGTTAAACAAAAGAGTTTTCCAAAAGGACTCATACCCTGAAAATTCTCGAAATGACACATGACACTTAAAAGCACATTTCCCCAAATGGTTTACAAAATCATTTACAAAATATTTTCAACATCAGGATTTTCATCTCAAAAAGATCGTAAGCAATAAAACTACTATAACCAGATCGATAGTTACGCAAAACTGGACACGCTCGTCCCACATAGGAAAAATCACGATGAAAATCGTTCCATTGCAGTTCGGTTTACTCACACAAAAGCAAAGCGTAATAAATAATTTCTTTAAAATGAACCGCCTCGATTCCAGTATGGATTGACTCATGATGTGCACTTACAGTAACCGTTTGACCTTAAACAGGGTGCAACAAAGGTGTGCACATAATTCAAAATAAGTTTCACGACATTTGATTCAAAAATTCCTCTTTTTAATCATAAAATGACGTGGCACAGGGTTTGCCACAAATCTTTCGCGCGTCAGCTAGTCACACAAAACGATGTCACGGTTTACAATTATATTTTTGTTAAAACACAATTGTCTCGTGTAAGTTTCAAACTTGAAGACAGAAACCAGTCCGCTTCTAATAATTGGAAATATCGACTAAAACCTCATAAAATCTCAAACTGGGGGCAGACATGCAAGCTTGTAACACTTCCTCAAGTTCCGTACTTGGGACATATAACGTCAAGACATTATAGTTTAAAAATGTATTTATCGAAAAATGCTCAAAATACTCGTTTCCTCCAAAGCAAAAGTTTTTAATTTCCCAAAAAAAAAATGAACGGTAATTCTAAATTAACCGAATGTCAAAAATCTACGCATTTATATTTCCAAAATATAACACATTGTAATCGTATGCATGATGTTCACAACATTAAAACACTCCTTGGATCAAATGGTCTTTCATTTCGACAAAAAAGAACTAAAACCTTTTCATGCACGACTTATGTCACGCATGAATCAATCCACACACTGAACTATTTGCAATAAAATACTTAGTAATACAAACTCTCGAACGAAAAGTTAAGCGACACTGGAATTCCAAACTCATTTTAAACAAATCACCAAATTAACCTTTATACAGACATCGTGGAATGTAACTTTTCGTCTCAACTCTAACACACGTGGAGGAGTTCCAATGTTAGAGTCTCAATCCGTAGTCACTTACCCAACATCTTAACCTCCACAAAACACGGATAACATCGTACCCGAAAGGACCGTTGGAAAAAAATAATCAAATGAAACAATCTTTTACAAAGTTTTCAACTCCCGTGATAAAACGGTTTCAAGCATTTTCAAAACTATAATTTGAAATCTCGTGTGTGCTAAACATTTCCCAGAGTTTCGAAATACAATCCATATAAGGATCGGAACACAAAGATTAATTAGTGCAATCCTATTTTCAAAATAAAACTTTGTGCATGACTCAGTTGGCATTCCACGTCTCGACTCATACTCCTTCAAACCTCCCCAATCCACTATCGTCCTCCGGGCATTTAAACCTCTTGGGGCAAGATGGGAAATTACGTCACATAATCCCTACGATTTTTCTTCAATTCAAGGTCTGCTCTATAGGCCTATGACTCCAGCACAACCTTCCATCTTGGCCCGAAATGATCTACTTACCACAAACATCGTCGACATCGTCACTCAAAGTGACTAATACTGGAAACGTCCTTCTATTCCAACGACTACTGGATTAGATCCTTCACCACTACCCTCAACGATCATTACATCTAAGCAAGACAAGTACACACATGTACCAGTGGATCTACTATAGTTGTCTCTCCTCGTGACAGCTATTCTGGGTAGATAATACAACGCGTTTTAGCACATAACAACGCACACTAACAACACTCACGCCCAACTCCTTGGATTCCTCGTGACTTCCCCGACTCGAGCATTGATCCTGTGCTTCCGGTAGTAGGAGCTCTACTACTACCTTCCACACCTATCATCACTCGTTCCGAGTCCCATTCCAAGGGTCCAAGTAGTTTCTCGCCGAAACTATACACATAATACAATTAATCCACACATGCCAGTTCAAGAACATATCCTAAACAGGCAAACTCTTACAACTACTGTATATATAAAACCATCGGTCTCGCCGATCAGACAACCACAATTGTATACATAATAAACCATATGCCCGCTCCAGCATATATATACACCCACTCTTCCTAGCTCCCTAGGAATTTCACCCTATTCCACTACCCTTGCTATGACGAAGTTCCCACTAGTCCTGGCGAGTCGCCTCGCGAATGCACAGTCGCATACAGTGTAAAACCAGATAGACTTTTGAATATAAGATTCTATCTTACAACGGTTGGACTCAAACAAGAGTTGTGCAGTAGAACTAAATCCAACATTCTAATGCTATTTGGTTCCTACCGCATACAACCTATAGTGCATTCACTTAACAACCTATCAAGGCTAGCATAAACTCCTATTAGCAAGCAACAAACATGCAACACAGTGTAATAAGCACCAAGTAATTTAACATACATACTCTTATGTTCTAGAAAACAATCTAGCACACGTACTCATACATAAACACCCTTCCCAGCTCTCTAGGAACTTCCTCTTATCCCACTACCCTTGCTACTACCGAATCCCTACTAATTAAAACGAGTGACCTTGCGAATACCCGATTATATGCAGTGCGAAATAAATAGACAGTCGAATACAAGACTCTATCCTAGAACGGTTGGACTCAAACAAGAGCTGCGCAATAGAACTAAATCGAATATTCTAAGGCTATAAATCTCTTACTGCATACAACCTAGAGGGCATCCACTTAGTAACCTATCATAATTAGCATAAATTCCTAATAGCAAGTAGTTCAACATACAACATAGTGTCCACAACAAGCAATCTAGCATGCATACTCTATGATCTAGAAAGCAATAAAACACTAAGTACTGTACCTTTCCCCTTTGGCTCCGGCTGACTGTACACACTGCGCCTCCGATCACCGTTCCTCGAACGGGTCTTTACTTTTTCTCTTATTTCCAAAAAGATTTAATTAAGAATTTGAAAATTTCCCAGCCGCAACTTGAGACCAAACACACCGAGGTGCGTTTGATTCACTCAAGCTGTGCTCTGATACCAAGTTGTAACATCCCAAAAATTACAAGCAAATTTAAATTTTTAAATAAACAATTCATTTATAACAACTCATTAAATGAATCCCAACGTTTCGTTTGCAAACTCATAATTAATAACTTTATAATAAAAATACAGCGGAATAAACGTTTAATTAATAAAACCATAAAACAACCAGCTCTCCTCGCGCGCCAGTGTGTACTTGTCACGCCTTGAAGCCGCTCGTACCTGAAACCACAGTTTATTGGGAAAGGGTAAGCACGAAGCTTAGTGAATTCCAACACATGCGCAGATAGGAATTATACACACATCACCCCTATCCGCACATAAGCAACAACATCACAGTTACATAAAACGAGTAAACATCTACAAGTAATTATGTATCCAACACCTCAGTACCATCGAGGCCTCGGTCCCACCGAATTGTAATGTATCCAACACCTCAGTACCATCGAGGCATCGGTTCCACCGAATTGTAATGTATCCAACACCTCAGTACCATCGAGGCCTCGGTCCCACCGAATTGTAATGTAACCAACACCTCAGTACCATCGAGGCCTCGGTCCCACCGAATTGTAATGTAACCGACACCTCAGTACCATCGAGGCCTCGGTCCCACCGAATTGTAATGTAACACATTTATACCAAGCATTCAAACCAATCAAATATTACACACCACAAACAACTAGTTCACACCACAAAGACAGTAGTACATACAAACTATTATGACATGCATACAACCCCTAACTACACAGTGAGAGAACTCACCTCGAATGCGCGCCCAGCTTAATAACACAATTCAAGCTTCACAAATACGGTCACTTCCCAGCACCTAAACGCATGTTAAAACGTGTCAATACGAGACCCGGACCCTATGACATGACACACGCTTAAACCGTCACTAAAACTAAATTCCGTTCACCCAAAACAGGTCTGTTCGGGACCTGTTTCGACCCCTTTAAACACAGAAAATTCCCAATATTATATCATGACCAGAAAGTACTCTGAGTTAGGGTTCCAAGGACATATTATACGCCTCCTAACGATCTTTCTACAATTTACTACGGATTTTACAAAAACAGTTTCCGGAACAGCGAAATTCAGCACCTTTCAGTATAAAACGACAAATCGACCCATGCTACGTCCCGAACTGGGTTTTGCACGAAACACAGAAAAGTTTCTAGACTCAAAAAGGGAACCTTTGACACCGATTTCACCCCAAACCGAGTTACGAGCAGAAAGTTATGACCATGACAAAACAGTGGCAGATTACAACACTGTCGGTTTACCGACCTGCTGTAAAAACAGAAGTTTTCCGCCTAGCTAGGGGCCGAACCAGCCTTTCGCTAAAACACGAAAAACGTGCCCGACACAGAATGTGAACCGTGGACACCAGAATCGCCTCAAACCGAGTTACGACGAGAAAGTTATGGCCGAAATACGAACTGGACAAAAAACTAATTTTCACATAAAATGACGAAACACCGAACTTGCGACCACTTTTTCGCCCAGCTAGAGACCGAACCAGTTTTCCGCTAAAACACAGAAAACGTGCTCGACCCTGAACTTGAACCGTGGGCGCCAGTTTCGGCTCAAACGGAGTTACGACGGAAAAGTTATGGCTGCGCGAAAACTGGACAGCACACTAAAATTTTCATAAAAGATAACTTATAAAAACGGTTCAAGGCTTAACGATTCGGGTCTTACGCTACGTGTGTGACACCCACTGCCACCGCCCTCCACCCACAGCCACCGCAGCGGCGGCGTGCGGCGGTGGTGGTCTCGCTGGAAAAACGAAAAGGAAAAGAAAAGAACGAGACTAACGAGAACCACATACCTCACGACGGCGTCTCACCACCACAACCAAACTCCTCCCTCTCGATCACCGACGACCCAGCAGTGGCGACCTCCGGCGATGGCAGCAGCGGCGGCGAGGGGTGGCTGCCGCTGGTCCTTTCTTCTCGTCCCTCTCCTTCTCGCGATCACTCTCTCTCTCTCTCGGCTCTCCTTCTTCTTTCACGACCGACCGAACACCAAGGGGAGGGGGGGTAGCCGTAGGTTTTCTTATGGTTTCAATTAGATTTCTTTCCTTTGATTGCCATTCACGCCACAAACATCAAGCCACAAAAATTGGAATTGATTTAAGAAATCATGGGCCAAAATTTAGTTTAAGTTTTGGCCCTTGACACAAATGGTCCCTCAACTTAATTTTCTCGCAACTAACCACAATTCCGACATTTTTTCCGATTAGGCCTAACTCGACTAACCCCGTTAACGGAAACCACCTTAAATCAAACTTAAAAGAAAAGAATTAATAAAAGAAATTACATACCGGAATACGGGCTTTACACATAGTGACCATACCTTGTACGAAAAGCAGTCTTTAGTACATCTTCTTCCTTAACCTTCAACTGATGATAGCCAGATCTGAGATCAATCTTGGAGAAGTAACAAGCTCCAACTAATTGATCGAAGAGGTCATCAATTCTTGGAATTGGATACTTGTTCTTGATCGTGCGCTTGTTCAGCTCTCGGTAGTCGATACACATTCTCATTGAACCGTCTTTCTTTTTCACAAATAGTACTGGTGCACCCCACGGCGAAGAGCTGGGTCTGATGAAGCCCTTATCAGACAAGTCTTGAAGCTGTGCCATCATTTCTTTCATCTCTGGAGGTGCTAATCGGTATGGCGCACGAGCGATAGGAGCGGCTCCTGGGATTAAGTCAATACCAAATTCTACTTGTCTAACAGGAGGAAGACTATTCAAGTCTTCAGGAAAAACTTCTGGGTATTCACTAACGATAGAAATATCTTCCAGCTTAATCTTTTCAGGCCTACTGTCTATCACATAAGCTAAATAACTAGAGCAACCCTTGTTAACACATTTACGGGCTTTTACCATAGATATAAGACTGGACTGATGATTCTTACGATCTCCATAAATCAGTACTGATCTCTTATCAGGTAAAACGACATTGATTATTTTCTTATCACAAACTATGTTAGCCTGATTCTCAGCTAACCAATCCATTCCTACTACCACATCAAATTCAATCAAAGTTATTGGAAATAGTTGTATCGGTACTCCACATCCCTCTATATTTATCATGCAACGATCAAAAACTTCTTTAACTGCCACTTGGTTATCATTTGCAGTATCTACTAATAAAGCATGTTTTAACATTTTAGGCTCTAAATGCATGTGAGCAGCGAAGGAGGGAGACACAAAAGATCGGTTTGCACCGGAATCAAATAACACTTTAGCACGCGTGGAGTTTATGAAAAATGTACCTGTGACCACATCCGGAGTTTCCTCCGCCTCTTTAGCTGTCATTTGGAATGTATGACCCCTCATTTTCGGCGGTTCTATTCTTGGGACTACTGGTCTAGTAATAGCTGGTTTCCCGGATGTACCCCGTGGTTGTATTCTACCTCGCGGACAATCTGATTGAAGGTGATCCGGAGAATTGCACAAAAAGCAAAACCGCGTTAATCGACAATCTTTAACAACATGACCGGTTTTCCCACACTTGAAACAAACCCGCGATTCCACTTGACAATTTCCCTGATGCTAGCGATTATATCTCGGACATGGCCTTTCCGCTGGTCGAAACGACGAACGGTTATCAAACCTCTGAAATCTAGGCTTCCTTGAATCCTGTAATGGTCCTTCCCATTTTCCTTTTCCCAAGCTCTTATCACCAGCATCTCTTTTGTTATCTCGTTCCACATTTTCTGCAGCATCCACCGCAGCTGTAAAGGTATTTGGCCCTGTGGCAGTCACTAGTCTTTGGACCTCTGCATTTAATCCATAGATGAATCTCTCCATTTTCATCTTCTCCGTAGCAACATAATATCCTGCAAAACGAGATTTTTCTAAAAATCGTGCAGTATAATCTCTGACCGACAGATTCCCTTGTTGTAGATTCATAAATTCTTCTTCCAATTGTCTGACAACAGCTTGTGGACAGAAGTGTGTTGTGAAAGCTAACACGAATTCCTCCCATGAAAAGGTAGTATATACATCCGTTCCTCTTGATTCTATAAGAGCCTCCCACCAGTACAGAGCATCACCTTTCAGCATTGCAGCTCCATAAAGTACTTTATCTTCTTTGGCACATTTACAAGTCTTGAAGATGGCCTCTATTTCTTTCAGCCATCTCATCGCTTTTACCGGATCCCGATCTCCTGAATATGTAGGGGGCTTGCAACTAAGAAACATTTTATAGTCACACCTTTTCATTACTGGTAAGACAGTTGAGGTAAGTGGCATTTCAACTTCGTGTTCCGGGTTTGGTCTTTCAGTTTCATTATGACGATTATGTTCGAACATAGCTTGTATGCTATCCTGTAATGTCCCCATTTCGGCAGCCAAATCATCCCGTGTAACAAACTCCATACCTTGCGGTTGTGGTCTTCCCCCAGTTCGGCCCCGAGTTCCCCTCCCGGTTCTGCCTCCACCACGATCTCCTCCTCTTCCCCCTGTTCCTATTGGTGGATTCTCTCCACCCGAATTCCTTCCTTCTCTTTGATTTCTTTGTCTAGTACCACTTTCCATTCTGTATATTCAAACGAAGTTAATATACACATAAGCACATACCCCATATAACAAGGTATTCCAGTTCAAACATGTACCTGTAAGATCATAATTACACTGGCCTAGTGTAATTTGAAATTGCCTTACATGATGTTCCTTCTACCTCTTATACTTAGTATCCCCAGGTTCTAAAATAATAGGGACATCCTACTTCACATGCAGTTTAAGTCTAGGTACAGATACTAATACCTAAATCCCTTAAACTAGGGCTCTGATACCATCTGTAACATCCCCCTTCTACCATATACACAAATAACATATAATTCATAACATACTTTCAACTAAAATACATTGTATTTCACATTCGGTCCCATAGTCTTGACAAACACACAAATAAAACTGTACAAACTTTTCGTGAACTACATTACATTATGACTAACAACAAGTCATGAGTACAAAAATGCATCTATAACTTCATATAGAGAATCTTCACAAAACTATCCATCGATCGTCCTATTCACTTGTTCTTACTCGATCCGCCACCTGGAATACATATTTTTAAAACAGAAATGAGGGTTAGACCTAATGGTCTAGTGAGAAATCCCTGTCAATTTAGTAAACCTTTGTATCAAAACCATTTATGTAAAACCTTTCATACACATTCAAGAACTACATGTATATACCTACCATTCAAGACTCGTACCTCTCATCCCACCTTATTCCTCCACAAATGGCCAAATTAATTGGTTGCGAGCCAATTTAACACACCGGTCCAAAGCTCGGCCACGTATTATATTCTCATATAATACTCACGTAATTATAATATCTCAATATATTATAATCACCCACGTATGACATATTCATACAATTTATCAAATATTTGTTATCCACATAATGTATTCCAGTAAAAATACTTTAAATTAAAACTCACCTGTTTAGCTTATCAAAATACTTCCAAGCCTTTCCAATGGATTCAGTCTTTCACTTCAACTCTTAGTATCTGAAACAATTCAAATACATATACCACTTTACCAAATAGCACACATAAGACTCTCTAACAGATTGAGAATCCCAATAACTTATCAAACTCTTATCCTCAAATGATCACCTACAGCGACTTAACACGGGGATTCCGCTACCCGGTTAGCGGATGGGGTCAAGGGGCAACGCCCTTGCGGGGTTTGGGGGCGGCCCCCCCAGGAAATTTTCGGAGAACTTAATCCAATAATACATTCAGAAACTATATCCAGACACTACCAAAACTACCGGAACTCACTGCACCGGGACTCCACTGTACCGGGATTCCACAGTACCGGGACTCCACGGTACCGGGATTCCACAGTACCGGGACTCTCAGTACCGGGACTCTCAGTACCGGGAGTTGGCAATACCGGTAGTCGACAGTATCGGGAGTTGACAATACCGGTAGTCGACAGTACCGGGAGTTGACAATACCGGTAGTCGACAGCACCGGGAGTCCACCGAGACTTCCCCGGGACTCTCAAGAACAGTCGGTTCCAATTTATCAGATTCAATTGAAACTAACACAAATCACTAAAATCAAACTTTCTAAACCGATAGGAACTTGCTATAACCGATTACAAACATAATATGAGAAGAAACTATACCTCAATAACGACTCCAAACGAATCAATCGAAGCCCTAACCGTACGAATCCTTTTTCCGCTTCTTCTCGCCTCAGGAACACACACTGATAGAATTTAGATTATACTGCTGAATGAAATATCTGAATATCTTAAGGGTGTATATCAATCCCATACTTACCAAATGGACCCTGAACTACTCACTAATGACCAACACACCCCTTAACTTATAACTTGATCCAAACTTAACCAAAACATTTAACTTTAAAGTTAACTAAACTTAACAGAAAAAGAGATTTTAACTAACGGACTTACCCGGGGTATTACATCATCTCCCCCTTAAAAGAATTCCGTCCCGGAATTCAGTTAAGCAAAAAGTTGAGGGTATTTGGCTCTCATTTCCAACTCTGATTCCCACGTCGCATCCTGTCCCCTATGATGCTTCCACTGCACCTTTACCTGTCTGATCTCTTTGTTCCTCAATACTTTGACTTTGTGATCAACTATAGCTTCCGGTTCTTCCACATAGTTTAACTTTTCATCAACCTGAATATCTGGTAGAGAGACTGCCTGGTCTGGTGTAACTAAACACTTCCGAAGATTCGATACATGAAACGCGTTGTGAATCCTGCTCAATTCCGACGGAAGATCCAATCTGTAAGCTACTTTGTTGAACCCAGATTCACTTAAACAAGATAAACAGTCTATTAGTTTGAGTTTAGAGTTTGATGCGGAAGCGTATTAAACTAACAGATATGTTTGATAGATATTTGAACGCACACTTATAAAGATAACAGTAAAGAATGAAAGGATCTCTTGAACAGTTACTGTTATTTAATATATGATAAGAACACCAAGAACAGATTAACCACTGTTTGGTGTGTGTGTGAATGTAATACTCAGATATATTTGACGATATAAAGCTTGAGAGTATTAGTGATTCCTTGTATTTCGTTGAAGGAAGATCTCAACATGAGACTTCCTTTTATACTACTCTTAGAAGACTATGAAGTAGGTCACTGTTCCTTTTACGGCATGAACAGTGGAGTGGATGGTGTGAACAGTAGACCGGATGGTGTGAATAGTTGTTCGTGCCATACGCATTTAATGGAGCAGATGTACTAGTTGTATTTGCAGTAAATGGCGCAGACGTCTAAGTTGTACCATGCCCTATTGAGTCCACTCATAGCTTGACACGTGTTTAAGTTTGACAGGGCACGCTTCCATGCAAGTTGATGAGAGGATCCAGCAACAGTGGAAAGATATGAAATATCTTCTAAGTCTTCATCGCAGATCACAGAGGCTCTGTAAGGTATTACAGATGTTCTATGGTCTGATCTTCTGTAGAGCAGTCTTCACTTGTTTCCGAGGAGTTGATCTTCTTTGGTCGCATAACAGAGGTTCTGTGGTAACCTCTGTAACTTCTGCAGCTTCTGACCTTGATCTTCCGGAAGATGTGGCAGAGCCTCTGTAAAGAGGCTTTGTTTACTTAACCTATTTTTCACTACTTCTAAGTACTTCTGTGATTAGGAAGATTGAAGCTAACAATCTCCCCCTAAGTAGTGAAAAATAAAAATTTGACACTTAAGAACTCTTAGGCTAAGTTTTAAATGACAGAGGTTAAACAATACCTCGAATGTTCTTTCATTCAAAGAAGTGCCAACGGCATTTTACATTTGAGTACATTGAAAGATACATTTAAAAAGATTTACAGAGATTTTTGTTTTGAGAATCAGATTTTGGCATCTGTGAAATCATTGTAGCTTCTGTTGTCATTGCCGACTTCTATGATCTCTCTGTAGAAACTGATGCAGAGCTCTCTCAAGCGTATTGTGGCATCAATCTCTGTGATGAAGGCATCTGCAGTTTCCCTCTTCATCATCTCTGTATCTCTGTGTTCCACCAGGGTTGCTCTGAATTTGTTCAGAGTTTTTGTAGAGTACTTCTGGCATTCCAGAGGTAAGAAAAGTTTGGCTTCGCCTTTTGAGTTTAGATATACTAACCCAATCCTTGGTTCTGTAATTATGGAGTTTGGCACAGCATCAGGTGGGCAGCGATCTTCTGGTAGACGAAGGTTCAGATGCTTGACGCCGAGGTCTATTCCAAGCTGAAAGTCTGACACGCTGTAGATCATGAGCTTTTCCCTCATTGCCTTTCTGAACACTTGATATGCTCTGACGTTTGGCTCTGTGTTGTAGTTATCCTTCGTCCATTGCAGAAGTTCAGGTAGATCGTAGGGATTCAGATTCCGAATGTCAGCATCTGTGAATGTGGTTTCTGAGTTGTCGTCCCTTTTGACTTTGTAGAGGTTGTACCTGACCCTTGGGTAGGTTCTTGTAACAGAGAACCTACAGGAGATCGCCTTTTTGATCTTGTTATTTGAGAAGACTTCTGCTCTGGATCTTGGCTTTGTTCTGCAGAAGATGTTCTCAAACTCTTGTCTGATTCTTGGATCAGAGACATAGTCTATTGGAAGATTTGTCTGATAAGGTGCTTTGAAGAGGTGTTTGTGGACCTCTTCTTCCATTTCTTCATGTGATTGACCAAGTGGTGGTGGTTGTCTTCTGAGGCTCTCCATCTGTCGAACTACTTCTGCTGTTCTTCCTGTCAGAGGAATGTCTGTCATGGGCTTTAATCCATACGCCCAGTCTTCTTCTTCTTCAGGTTTAGGGGTATGGAAGGAATCGAAAGCACTTTTCATTAGCTTCTCTGTGGGGTTGGGCATTGTTTTCTTCTTCTTTGGCTCTTCTGTGACCTTTGCCTTTCCCTTGTCTTTGGCCTCTGGTTGTTTAGAGCCTTTCGCTTCTGTCGCCTTGGGTGCTGGTTCTATTGGACTGTTTGGAGTTGCCTCTGTGGATTCTGATACTTGAGCTCGAGAGGACTTCTGGGATTCTGGTTCTGTTGGTTCTGTTGGCTCTGTAACCTCTGTTGGAGGTTCTTTAGTTTCTTGTTCTGTGAGCTCTGGGGATAGAGGAATGTTGAATTCTCTCGCTATTCTGAATCTTGAGGTAAACTTGTGGCTTTCTTTTGCTCTTCTGGCCATTCGATCAGTCTTTGTATTTTGCATTCTCCTCAGAACAGAAGCAGCAGAGGTTTTTGTTCTTTGTGGTTTGTGGGCAATTGATTTTTTTCTTGGGAAGGTTTTGGGTGTTTCTGTTGGTTTTGGTGGTTGGGAGGGAAGATCTTCTTCGAAGGAGGATGTCAAGTGGTGAACATCCTTTCCAAATACTGAAGGGAATTCCACAGAGGTGGGTGCTTCCTCTGTGGTCTTTGGGACTTCTGTACCTCCGGGTTGGTTTGGTGGGCTTTCTTCTAAGATTATTACCTCTAGGGAGGTTGTAGCCTCTGTCTTTTCTGTTTGTTTTTCTTGAGATGATTCCACAGAGGTGGGTATTGTCTCTGTGGTCTGTTCTGTTTGTTGCTGTTGTTGGGTTTGCTCTGGGGGGACTTGGCTGATTGGTTCTGCAGCTATTGGTGGACCTGTGAGTCCTCTGCTTGCAGCTGTTTCTGGGGTTTTCTCCCCCTCAGGATGATCTGATGGACCAGGATGGTCACTATCATCAGAGTCATCCTGACCCTTGTCTGTTGTACCCTCTGCTCGGCAGGAAGCTTCGGGTTTCTTTGGCATTTCAGCTCCAGCAGCCATTAGCTTTGCACATACATCATCACAGAGGCCAAGCAGAGTTGCAAGTTCTGCTTCTGTATTGAAGCACATTCTCCCTACACTTGCTCTGAACTCTTTTACATAGTTAGCATTTGCAGTGGTGAAGGAGAGGATGACCTCTGTAACTTGGTTGATCACATTCTGCCCAAGCTCTGTCAACTGTGCTCTTGTCATGTAATCTTTGGGTTGCATCAGTACAGTATTTCGCATGGCTTCTTCTTGAACTTTCTGTAGGGCCCTCTGTAGATCTGCAGGAGTGATGCCCGTTGACTTTGAAGATTTGTTGTTCAATTGATCAAGGAACTTTTTGATGGAGTCCTCAATCGAAGAAGTTGTAGTTGTTGCGGCAGAAGTGGTGGTGGTATCGGCAGAAGACTTCATCTGTTTCAGGGCAGATTTCACCTCTGTGGACAGGTTGTCCATTTTGGTGTTCATATCTAGCAGGGCCTTTGATGTTGTCTCTGCAAAAGAACTGAAAGAGCTTTTCAACTCTTTCAAGGTTTGGTTCACAGAGGTGACAAGGGTTTGGAACTCATCCCTTGTTACTTGTGTTCCGATGGTAACCTCTGGAGGAACACATTCGTCTCCAGAGTGAATCCCTGTTCTTGGCATACCTTCTTTCATTCCTGTTTGGACGTTGAGAATGGAAGGATTTCCTTCTGATCCTCGAGAAGAAACAAAAGTTTCAGTCTCTACAGAAGTTTTGAGATGAGCAGTGTCCAAATCCACTCCAGAGGTGGGTATTGGAATGCTCTTCTGTTGACTAGGAGACTTGTCTAGAGTCTCTTTTTCTTTGTGCTTTCTACTTCTCTCTGAAAGAAGTGTGGGTCCTATTTTGTGTGTGGCAGAGGAAACAAATTCCTCTGTGGGTTGTTCTGCTGTGATCTGGGGCGATTGATCACGAACTGTAGGTGAGTCTCTTTGAGGAGACTCCCTAGGAATGGTTTCCCCGGTTTTTGTGGGCGCAGAGGTTGAAAGAATAACCTCTGGCTGGATGGTTTGGGTTAGGTTCGAGCTGTGCTGCTCTTTTTCAATGACACCTTCTGCAGCTAGACCTGCGGTGTCAGAAATGTGGGTTGCACTGGGAGGGGGTGATGGATGTGTGCCTTCTTCTTCTGCGGCATCTTTTTCTACTTCTGTTTCTTTTCCTCCCCTTTGCTCTAATACTTCTGTAACCCCTGGATGCTCCCTCTCAGCTGTCAGATGCTGATTTCTTTCCCTTATAGCTTCTTCTGACATATCGACCTCCTCTATGACTACTGCAGAGGCTGGTGCAAGACTCCTTCTGTAAACATCCATTCCCTGTAGAATGAAGGGATTCTGCAAGATGCGTGGAGTGTCACCTCTGTAATCTTTGGGAGTTTGATCGTCTTGTTGCAGAGATGTGTCGACCCCATAGTTAGAGAAATCCTGGTCTTCTGTCGTGTGGTGGTCAAGTGGTTCTGCAGTCCACCCTGCGGTATTGAAGGTGTTGGCGATATCGGGATTGTCAAGGAAAGCACTCATGCTGCCGTGATGTGCATAACGATCGACCCCTTCCTCTGCAGTTACTTCCTCTGCGGTTGCTTCTACCATGGGCTCTTCTGTGGTTTCTGTTGCCAAGTGTTGTGCAGGTTCTTCTCGAGCTTCTGCAACTTCTGTTTCAGCGACCTCTGCAGTCTCCTCTTCTGCGATTGTTTTCAACCTCTTTTTGGTCTTTCTCCTCTTTGGTTTTGGTGCCCCTTCCTCTGTTGATTTTGACTTTCGTTTCTTCTTTGATTTTGAAGAAGAAGAGGGTTGGGCAGAGGAGCCACCTTCTGTGGTAGGAGGAAGAGAAGATTTCTCTGTAACTTCTATAGAAGTGCCTTCTGAGGTTTTCTTCTTTGAATGTTTCTTTGATTTCTTCGATTTCTTCTTCTTTGGTTTTGGAGGAGGTGCAGAAGAGCCAACTTCTGTGGCATGAGGGGGTGAAGATTGTGGTTCATCAACTTCTGTAGAGGTGCCTTCTGCAGTTTTCCTCTTTTTGGATTTCTTCTTCTTGGTTGAGGCAGAGGCTTTTGAGGACTTCTTTCTTTTGAGCTCTTCACGTTTGGTTGTGAAGCTCTGTTGTATTTCCAGGTGTTTTGCCAATCTTAGTTCCTTTGTCGTGGGTGAGAGGGGTTCTACTATTGTTTCTCCTATGGGGACACCTAAACGCGAGGGTGTCACAGGACTTGGTTCGGGAGTTCTGTGACGGCGTATGTACCTACGGGTAAGGGATTTTCTTGTTGAGTAGCTCAGAAGCCTCTTGGATATTGGCCTGCGGAATCTGTAGCCATCTTTGTGATCTGTGGGGATATTTCTGTTCATGGGGAACTGTTTAGCCTTTGGCCCTTCCATTGGCCAATTTTCTATCAACAACAGAGGTTCAAACAGGACCCCCAAAATTCTCTGAAATTGCAGAGGTGGTAGAAAGTTTGGATCCTTCTCTCTTGTTCTCTTTGTGTTGTTCTTTCGGTTAATCGTATGTACGATCTCTTGCATCATGAGTGTTGCGTAGTCGAGAGGTATATCGTAATAAACTCCGTACATGATTGCCAAAATCTGGTGCGAACTTTGGTCTATGCTCCCAATCTTCCCTGTTAGGCATCTGTTGAGGATTGAGAATAGGGTGTTCCACAGAGGTGGTAATCTGCCTCTGCGGAAGTCGTTTCATTTTCTCAGGTGGGTGTTGTAACCAAGCATTTCAACAAATTCACAGAGCTCTTCATCTGTGGGAGGTTCTACATACTTCTGTAGTCCAAGAAGACCCCTCGTGGGTAGATTGAATTCGAGAGAGAACATAGTTCTGTTGAACTTGAGTTCCAGGTGCTCAGAGTTATCAGGTCTTGAGATGTATCCTTTGATGAGCGAGTCATCTTTGTCATATCTGCAGCTCTGCCAAAATTGATTCAAATACCTAACTGGTATTGTCTCTGGTGTTCTTGAGAGTAAGGGAAAAAGAAAGTGGTTTTCTATTATGTGCAGAAGGATGGCTTGGGCTTCGCCGAAAGCAGTGGAAGAAGGTACCAGGTAGCAGTTATTCAATTTGATGGGGAGCACTGCTTCGAAATGTTCTTTAGAAATGAAGTTCTAGAGATTGGTGGTCGGAACAAACTCTGCGGAGTCGCCAGAATCTTCTTGTTCATAGTATTTGGCTGTATGTGGGTTTTCTGAATGTTCAGAATGAGCAGGGGAAGTTTCAGGTGAGTCCGCCGGAGACTGGGTAGGGGAAATAGCTCTTGAAGATGAAGCCATTTGATTGTGAGTAGGATATTTGCAGGTTTTGCAAGGGTTCGTCGGAGAAGAAGATGAATTCAAAAGGTTTTTATGAAGGGTTAAGGTTGGGTTTTATAGATGGGTAAAAAAGATAGAATTTGAAAGGGTAATTTTTAGCAATGGATAATTATTTGAAATCCGTACTCGAGTTTGAAACGGGGTTCAATTATCCGTACAAGGCGTGCTTTGTACGCTTCAATGAAAATGGGACACGTAGGCCACTGTCAGAGGTTGACAGGACGTCGTGCGCGGCCCATTAATGCTAGGCGCGTGGGGCTTTTCTTTGTCAGAAAGTTAACTCGCAGTAAAAAGTATCCGTTACTTCACAGAATGCCCAAAAATCCATTTTACAGAAGCTCTGTTGTTTTACAAAGGTTCTGCGTGTTTCAAAATCTAGGAATTTCACCCTTCTTATATTTCCTTGATATTTTGACTGTGACCAAAACATTTATACAATCATTGGAGAGGATTAATAGGAGTTTAGTGAGGAGTTTTCGATCACAGAGGTTTTGGGGCTCTGTAGAGACTTGCAGAAGCTCTGTCAGGGTCAGTAGAAGCTCTATGAGAGAAAAGTTCTCATAACTAAAATTCTATTAATCATTTTGATCATTCAAGTTTTGATATGCATTTAGAATTGTTTTTCGGACATATTTGAAAGTTGGTGTCCGAGAAAACTGTTTTGGAAAAAGTTTTGTGTGTTCATGGATTTTGTCCGATTTAAGAGCCAAGTCTGAGATTATAGAGCTGTGTTCTTGCAGAGCTTCTGTTGAGCTCAGCAGAAGCTCTATTATCCCAAATTTCTCATAACTCAAAAACTAACAACCTTTTTAACAATTTTATTTTTGAAAAGCCACTTTTAGTTATATTAGGACGAATTTGGCAATAAATGTCCCATATAACTGTTTTCAAAAAAAATTGTACTACATACCTTTTGATTTTTCTTCTCGGAAGTTATGGCTTGCTTCTGTCGATATATATTTATCGACACTTCTCTTCTGCTCCCCCTTGATCTAATCACTTCTTTAGATCAAGATTTTCTCTTCTGCTCCCCCTTGATCTAATCATCTCTTAGATCAAGATTTTCTCTTCTGCTCCCCCTTGATCTAATCATCTTTTAGATCAAGATTTTCTCTTCTGCTCCCCCTTGACCTATGCTTGGATCAGAATATGATAAGTTTTGCATAGTACATAGGTCAATTTCATTAGAGTTTCTGTGGGTATTGTCAGAGGTTCTGATTAGACCTACAGAAGCTCTGTGGTTTTAAGAATTTATTGAAGATTTTAAGAATTTACATTCAGAAGTAAAATCAATCAAAGAAAAAAAATGAGGAAATGTATTTACTTATTTACAGAAGATAAGTCATACTTATAGAGGCTCTTCACGTCATATTTATCATTCCCAACTTACCCACCATGAAATTGAATCTCTTTACGTCTAAGGCTTTGGTGAATAAGTCTGCTAGTTGATATTATGTGGGCACAAAATGCATTTCGATTGTACCGTGTTCAACATGATGTTTTAAGAAATGGTACCTTATATCGATATGCTTTGTTTTAGAGTGTTGCACAGGGTTGGCAGAGATAGCAATGGCACTTTTAGAATCACAGAAGATGGGTATTTTGAATAGCATATGCCCGTAGTCTCTTAGCTGAGTCTTCATCCACATAACCTGAGAGCAACAGCTAGCAGCAGCAACGTATTCAGCTTCTACAGTAGATGTTGATACACAATTATGTTTCTTTGACGTCCAGCTGACTAGTTTACCACCTAGGAATTGACAACTCCCAGAGGTACTCTTTCTGTCGAGCATGCATCCTCCATAGTCTGAATCTGTATAAGCTTTAAGACAAAACCCAGAGTTCTGTGGATACCAGAGACCAAGATTTTTGGTCCCCTTTAGGTATCTTAAGATTCTCTTCACAGCATCATAATGCGATTTCTTAGGATTAGCTTGATAACGTGCACAGAGACATGTGGCGTGCATAATGTCAGGTATGCTAGCAGTTAAATATAATAAAGATCCAATCATTCCTCTGTAGAGAGTGCTTTCTACAGAGATGCCATCTGGATCTAAGTGTAACTTATTTCTAGTGGCCATTGGAGTTTTCATTGCAGAGGCATCAAAGAGACTATATTTTGAAAGAATGTCAGAGACATATTTTGCTTGATTTATGAAGATTCCCTCTGATGATTGTTTAACTTGAAGTCCGAGGAAGAATGTTAATTCTCCCATCATACTCATTTCAAACTCACTCTGCATGAGTTTTTCAAAAAATTTGCACTCTTCTGTATTCGAAGACCCAAAAATTATATCATCCACATAAATTTGTACAAGCATTATTTCGCTATCCTTATTTTTATAGAACAGGGTAGTGTCTGTTGTACCTCTTTCGTAGCCATTGTTTAGAAGAAAGGTTGAAAGTCGTTCATACCATGCTCTTGGGGCCTGTTTCAGTCCATACAGAGCCTTGTCGAGGTAGTACACATGTCGTGGATACTTTGAACTTTCAAACCCGGGTGGCTGATTTACGTAAACCTCTTCTTGGATTTCACCATTGAGAAAGGCTGATTTTACGTCCATCTGATATACTTTAAAACCTCCGTGGGCTGCGAAGGCTAAGAATATCCTTATTGCTTCGAGCCGTGCGACAGGGGCAAAAGTTTCATCGTAGTCTATGCCTTCTTCTTGTCTATAACCCTTTGCTACAAGTCTTGCCTTGTTTCTGACGACCACTCCATCTTCATCCTTCTTATTTCTGAAGACCCATTTATTTCCTATGGCCTGTTTCCCTCGTGGCAGAGGTACTAGTGTCCATACTCTGTTGCGCTCAAACTGCAGAAGTTCTTCTTGCATAGCGTCTACCCAGTTTGGGTCATCTAGGGCTTCAGAAATCCTCTTTGGTTCTACCACACTAATAAAGTTTGTGAAGAAACAAAAATTAGCCGTGGCAGATCTAGTCTTTACCTTTGCAGAAGGTTCACCAATTATTTGACTTTGAGGATGGCTTTTTGTCCACTTTGTTGTGCGTGGAAGATGGTCGTCAATTTCATCAACTTGCTCTGTAGAGGCTTCTGGATGTTCTACTTCCGTTGTAGCCTCTGTGGATCTGCGAGCCTTTGTGGTTGATCCAATAGGAATGATTTGTATTAGAGGTGGTGGAGTTCGTTCCTCTGAGGATGTATAGACTTGGTCTTCTATGTCCTCTGTGATTGGTTCCTCTGTGGTTTGTGGAGTTTCAGCAGCTTCTGTGGTCGTCTTTCTTTGTGTTTCCTCTTCTGTAGATTATTCAGCATTTGCATCTGTAGTATTAACAGAAGAAGATGAAGCATTATTTGGACCAGTGAGAGTCATACCTGTAGGATTTTGTCCGACAGAAGATGGTTCTGCAGAAACTCTTATTGTTCCAACAGAGGGATCAATGTCATTATTGAACATCTCTAGGAATAGAAGATTCATTTCTTCTTTTGATTGAGAGATGCCAGAGGATTCCCTTTTGAGTCCGAGTTCTGAACTTATTTGCTCAGAAGTCTTCTGGAACGAGTCATCAAAAGAGACATTGATGCTTTCTACGATTTTTCGTGATTTCGTGAGGTATACTCTGTAGGCTTTGGAAGCGGCAGAGTATCCAATGAATTTTCCTTCATCAGCCTTTACTTCGAATTTTCCTCTGGAATCTCTGTCGTTTAAAACAAAGCATTTACATCCAAATACATGGAAAAACTTGATGTTCGGCCGCCTTTTGTTGAGTAATTCATAAGGAGTTTTGATGTGCCTCTTCACGATGGTTGAGCGATTTTGTGTATAACATGCAGTAGAGATCGCTTCTGCCCAAAAGTTCATTGGTAATCCACATGCTGATAGCATAGTTCTTGCAGCCTCCACGAGCGTTCGATTCTTTCTTTCGACTACTCCGTTTTGCTGTGGAGTGCGTGCTGCAGAGAAGTTCTGTGATATTCCTTCTGTGGAAAGATAGGCTTCAATGACTGAATTTTTAAATTCTGTGCCATTGTCACTTCTTAACTTCAGTATCCTGCATTCATAAAGAACTTGGATTCTTTTCATTAGGCTAATCAAGATGCTTGGTACATCTGATTTCTTTCGGACAAATTCAACCCAGGTGAATCGCGAATACTCATCAACTAAGACAAGTATATATTTCTTGCCACCTAGGCTCTGTATGGCAATGGGACCGCAGAGGTCGACATGAAGCATGTACAGAGGCCTGGTGCAAGACACATCTGTTTTGCCTTTGTGGGAAGCTCTTTTGAGTTTTCCCATCTCACAGGCAGAACATAAATGATCCTTATTGAATTTAACATTAGGCAAACCTTTAACTAGATCAAGTTTGACCAGTTTATCCAATGTGTGAAGATTCAAGTGACAGAACCTGTTATGCCATAACCAGGCTTCTTCACTTTTGCAGGCAACAAGGCAAACTTTGTCCTTGTTCTTTGAGCTGAAATTCATTAGATACAGATCACCTATTCTTTCGGCTCATAGAAGTTCCATACCTGTTTCTTCACTTTGTAGAGAGCAGAAAGTTTTTTTGAACAACACATTGAATCCTGTATCACAAAGTTGGCTTACACTGAGTAGGTTGTGCTTAAGGCCATCCACATATGCAACTTTGTATACAGAAACGTCTTCTTTCCTTATGACTCCATAGCCTTTTATGTGTCCTTTCTTGTTGTCTCCAAAAGTCACAGATCCACCATCTTGTGTTTCTTTGTACGTGGATAGTGCACTTCTGTCACCAGTCATGTGCCTCGAGCATCCGGAGTCTAGATACCAGATTGGCACATACTTCTTCTGCAGGACACTCACAGAGATTTAGGTACCCATATCCACATGGGTCCAATATTGTTAGAGTTTTTCAAGTTTGCCTTGGCATTCTTGATATACATTTTGTTCTCTACAGAAAAGTCAGATTGTTTCTTTGTGGGATTTGACTTTTGAATAGGCGTAGAGAGTAAACAATCTTGACTTGAAAAATGATTATTAAGTTTAGACATAAGATCAAAGCAACGACGGTATTGAATATGAGATGTAATTTGCTTGAACTTTTCATTGAACTTTTTAAACTCAGCCACAGAGGCATTACATTCTTTCTTTACATTAGATTTCCTATTACTAGAAGATCTATGAATACTCGAATGTTGTTTGCAAAAGCTCTGTTTAGGACCTGCCTTCTGTGGGTTGCTTCTGTGGTGAACTTCCTTCATCACTGTCACAGAAGAAAAAGATTTATTAACCTTGGGTTTTGAAAATCTAGAACTTATAGGATCTATAGAGGTCTTCTGTAACATTTTAAGCTCAGCAGAGGTTTTGACATGTAGATTCAAATTTAGAAAATCTTGGCAGATTGGAATCTCTGTGATTTTCTCTTTTGGAGAAATAGTTCTGTGAGGAACTTCAGAGGAGTATTTAACATCCTCTGTGTCATAGAGAGTTATCCCAGATGTAACATCTGTCTCTGAATCGTCAGAAGATGAATCATCCTCGTATACAGAGGTTGAGTCAATTCTTTCAATAGAGGCTGAATTTTCCGAACATGTGTCATACAAGCTTTCTTCCTCTGTAGAATAGTTTTCATAGATTGCAGAGGTTTCTAATAAGATTTCTTCAGTGAGAACTTTATCTATAGAAGATGTACATAATTTTTCTAAAACGCTTGATTTCCATATTTCCAAAATTTCTTTTTCAATTAAATTTTTAAAGTTTTCTTCTGAAAAAGTGGGTTTAAACTCAGGAGCTTCTGCTGATAACTTCTTTTCAACGTTTATCAAACAGACAAAAGCAACCTGTGTTTGGGTCTCTGGTTTACCAAACTTGAAGATACCAATCTGATCTTGTGTTTTCAGATATTTCTTTGGTTTGATACCTCTATTGACAGAGGTTGAAGAGATGAGTCTGTGTTTTCAAACCACACGTTAATCATCTTCTTATGTTTCTTCAAGTAAGGATCCACAGAGATTTTCGCCCTTTTGCTTACAGAGATTAGATTTGGAAAATCTGGTTTGTTCATTTTTCCAATCACAAATAAAGAGGACAGAGGTTTGTTTCTTTTGCCTTCAACACCTAGGGTGATATCATCATACCCTATACCTCGTCTCCCTATTTGTGAGTTTACTTTTTCATAAACTTTCTGTGCATCTTTATAGTTTTTAAGCAAAACTTCTCTTCTGAGTAAATCTTGCCATAATACCTCTCTTTCTCTTTGAAAGTATTCTTTAAGAGCTCTTATGTCAGTAGTTTCGCTCCTTGAAACTGAAAGTTCTTTTGTTTTATCTTTTAAAGTATGGGTTAATTCAGAAATTTGCTTTTTCAAAGGATCTAGAGTTTTGTTCCAATTCTTTTCTATTCTCTCTTTTTCCTCAAAAATGTTTGCTTTTTCTTGAGTGAGAAGCCGTACTTCTCTCTCATTGAAAGTGAGTCTTTTCTGAACACTTTGATTTATCTCTTTCAGTTAAATTAATTCAATGTTAAGTCTAAGTATATTATCATCTACAGAGGTAATACATGAGTTAGAATTTGAAGTAGATACCTCAGAGTCAGTGCAGGAGTCGACTTCTGCCATGCCACAGAATAGGGCATTGGCGGTATGTTCATCGTCAGAAGTAGAGTCTGACTGGAAGTCTTCTGTGTTCTTCTCAGAATGCCCTTTTGCCATCAAGGATTTTTGAGCATAATACTCGGCCTTCTTTTTGTAGAAGGCAGAGTCCCTCTGTGGGCGATTCGATCTGCTTCTGCATTCATTCGCAAAGTGGCCTGGCTTTCCGCAGTTAAAACACCCTTGAGGAGTGTTTCCTGTTCGATCATTGGACTTCTGTAGGTCTCCACCTTTCTCTGTTCTACATTCATTTGCATAGTGACCAGGTTTGCCGCACTTGTAGCATTCTTGCTGCGTGTGGCTTACCGAGTCATCTGACCTCTGTCGGTCATTCCCTCTGTAATTTCTATCGCTTGACCTCTGTCGGCCACTTGATTCTGCTCATCTTCTGTCATCTCTTATGTCGTCACTTCTGTCATCTTGGTTGTCTCTACCATATCTTTCACTTCCAGAACCTCTTTTGTTTCCTCTGAACTCTTTTGTCAATAGAGCTAAAGATTTAGCTAGTGACGCAAGAGTTATTTCCTCTTCTGCTTGCTCTTCTTCTTCACTGTCAATTATCATCATCTTCTTCTTCTCCTTCTTCTTCTCCTCTGTGGCTTTATCATTTCTTGGTCTCTGTGCCGCCTCTTTAGTTTTACTAACCAATGCATATGGTGCAATGGTTAGTGTTTTAGCCTGTGCTATCTGAGGTTCTTGTGCGGCTAATGTTCCGTAAAGATCAGAGAGAGTCCAGGTGTCTAGATCCTGATTTGTCTGTAGGGACATAGACAGCTGGAGCCGTTCTTCATTTAGACTCTTTAAAAACATGACATTGTTTTCTTCAGAAGTTCTGTCAATGCCTGATTTTCTGCACTTGTTGATTAGAGAGTTGAATCTGTCGTATGTTGTTTGCAGAGATTCTGTTGCAGAGGCTCTGAATGCATGATATTCATTGATGTACTGTGCTCTTCGGTTTTTTTGTGTTTTAGCACCTCCTTCCAACTTTCTTTCCAGTTCTTTCCACAGATCATGCGCTGTTTCACATGAATCCAAGGATTGAAAGAGTTCGTTGGGTATTGCCATAATCAATGTCCTCTTGGTTTTCTGAGCAACTTCGTCTTCTGCTTTATCTTCGGTTGACCACTCCCCTTTTGGCTTCGGTTTTTTATGTTCGGGGATTTCGGCAGATTCAGCAGTAGCAGGTACACGAGGTACTACTATCATGGGAACAGGAGGAGGATTGTACAGATATTGTACTAGATTTCTTTCAGTGCCCTCGAAAAAATGGACCATTCTTATTTTCCACTGAGGATACTCATCTCGAAGGAGAGTAGGAGGTTTAGTGAGAGAACCAGTAGTAAAGAAATTATTTGTATTTGTCATTTTTGAATGATCTAGAAAGAAAGTATGACTAAAGAGTAACTTCGATGAACTTGAAGATTTTCTGGGTTTAAGCAGTTTCCAGACACAATTTTAAAGGAGTTTTGACCTGAAAAGAATAGGTTAAAGCAGAATAATATCTATCACGAATCTTGATAAGAGGATCACTTGATATTGAAAATCAAGGCAAGCTCTGATACCAATTGTTGAACCCAGATTCACTTAAACAAGATAAACAGTCTATTAGTTTGAGTTTAGAGTTTGATGCGGAAGCGTATTAAACTAACAGATATGTTTGATAGATATTTGAATGCACACTTATAAAGATAACAGTAAAGAATGAAAGGATCTCTTGAACAGTTACTGTTATTCAATATATGATAAGAACACCAAGAACAGATTAACCACTGTTTGGTGTGTGTGTGAATGTAATACTCAGATATATTTGACGATATAAAGCTTGAGAGTATTAGTGATTCCTTGTATTTCGTTGAAGGAAGATCTCAACATGAGACTTCCTTTTATACTACTCTAAGAAGACTATGAAGTAGGTCACTGTTCCTTTTACGGCATGAACAGTGGAGTGGATGCTGTGAACAGTAGACCGGATGGTGTGAACAGTTGTTCGTGCCATACGCATTTAATGGAGCATATGTACTAGTTGTATTTGCATTAAATGGCGCAGACGTCTAAGTTGTACCATGCCCTATTGAGTCCACTCAGAGCTTGACACGTGTTTAAGTTTGACAGTGCACGCTTCCATGCAAGTTGATGAGAGGATCCAGCAACAGTGGAAAGATATGAAATATCTTCTAAGTCTTCATCGCAGATCACAGAGGCTCTGTAAGGTATTACAGAGGTTCTATGGTCTGATCTTCTGTAGAGCAGTCTTCACTTGTTTCCGAGGAGTTGATCTTCTTTGGTCGCATAACAGAGGTTCTGTGGTAACCTCTGTAACTTCTGCAGCTTCTGACCTTGATCTTCCGGAAGATGTGGCAGAGCCTCTGTAAAGAGGCTTTGTTTACTTAACCTATTTTTCACTACTTCTAAGTACTTCTGTGATTAGGAAGATTGAAGCTAACATACTTCACCAATTCTTTCCGTAATTTCAAATGGCCCAATATAGCGCGGACTAAGTTTACCTTGTTTCCCAAAACGTATGACTCCTTTCCAGGGCGAAACTTTCAACATCACAAATTCCCCAACCTGAAATTCTAACGGTTTCCGGCGTCGATCCGCATAGCTTTTCTGTCTATCTTGAGCCACTTTTAATCTGTCCCGAATCTGAGTGATCTTATCCGCTGTTAACTGTACTATTTCTGGCCCTGCTAATTGTTTCTCCCCCACTTCATTCCAACACAAAGGCGTTCGGCATTTTCTACCATACAATACTTCAAACGGTGCCGCCTGAATGCTGGAATGATAACTGTTGTTTTAGGCGAATTCTATCAAAGGCAGATGTTTATCCCATGATCCCCCAAAATCAACTATACAAGCCCGAAGCATATCTTCTAAAGTCTGGATTGTTCTTTCACTCTGCCCATCAGTCTGAGGATGATATGCCGTACTCAACTTTATCTGCGTTCCCATTTCTTTTTGAAAGATTCTCCAAAATCTAGAAGTAAAACGACTATCTCGATCAGATATACTCGAGATTGGAATTCCATGTCGAGTTACTATTTCATTAATGTACAATTTAGCTAAACGTTCCAAGGAATCAGTTTCTTTTATCGGCAAGAAATGAGCAGACTTAGTCAATCTATCCACAATCACCCAAATAGAATCGAATCCCTTTGATGTTCTTGGCAACTTGGTAATAAAATCAGTAGTGATCTGATCCCATTTCCACATTGGTATATCTAATCGTTGTAACTGACCAGACGGCTTCTGATGTTCAATCTTTACTTTCTTGCAAGTAGTACAATCTTCCACATACTTAGCAACACTTCTTTTCATTCCCGGCCACCAATAGAATTGTTTCAAATCTCTATACATCTTATTTGTACCTGGATGAATAGAAAATCGAGATTGATGAGCTTCTTGTAGTACACGATCACGTAATCCACCCAAACGAGGTACCCAAATTCTGTTTCCCAGACACAATAACCCACGGTCGTCTTTCCCAAGCAATGCTGATATTCCTACTAACCGTTCAGATTTCAAACTTTCTTCTTGATAAGCATCTATTTGGCACTTCAGTAATTCGTCAAAGATATTTGGAAGAAGCTCAGCTTGTAGCGATATCGCTTTTATCGTTCCACTTCTTTCTTGACGACTTAGTGCATCTACTACCACGTTCGCTTTCCCGGGGTGATAAAGGATTTCACAATCATAATCATTTACCAATTCTAACCATCTTCTCTGTCTCATAATATGAGAAGAAACTATACCTCAATAACGACTCCAAATGAATCAATCGAAGCCCTAACCGTACGAATCCTTTTTCCGCTTCTTCTCGCCTCAGGAACATACACTGATAGAATTTAGATTATACTGCTGAATGAAATATCTGAATATCTTAAGGGTGTATATCAATCCCATACTTACCAAATGGACCCTGAACTACTCACTAATGACCAACACGCCCCTTAACTTATAACTTGATCCAAACTTAACCAAAACATTTAACTTTAAAGTTAACTAAACTTAACGGAAAAAGAGATTTTAACTAATGGACTTACCCGGGGTATTACATTACGCCTAGTGAGTTCAAGCATTTTATCATGACTAAATAAAATCATAAATCGGAAGTTAGTAGCTTTAGTCATGATTCAAATAAATCTTTAATGAAAGTTTGCAACAAGATTATCATTTCCAAAAGGGTTTCCCAAGCGGGCGTAAATGACTCATTTTCCAACGCACTCAAATTCCTTGGAAACCATTCCCGAAAAAGTGTAAAACGTTTTCCAAAATGAGATACAAATCCCAACCCACTCAAATACGTGAATAAATCTAGTTTTAGGCAAAACCTTCAAATACGGTTGACAATACATACTCAACCCGTAAAGCATGGAAACCATCCATTTAAATATGATCTTTCATTGGAAACATAATACAAAGCAAAACTCACGCAAACGTAAAATGTATTAAAATCCAAATACCATAAAATAAAACTCCAGCAGTTAGAACATCCAATAAAAATGTAACATAAATCCGTCCATCAATCATGGAAAACAATCCATATGCATGTATTATAACCTCAACAATGTGAATAGATAAAATACCCGAAATCAACACCCTTTGGTGACGGGGTAGACCCGATCTCATCGAATGTGGCAAACACATAAATTAAACCACGATTAAATAAATACAAGTAAGCTTCTTGGATGTGGAAAAATAGATGACATCAACCATACTAGGTCTTTAGTCAATCATCGGCATCAATCATACTAGATCTTTAGCCCATCTTAGACATCAACCAAAACTAGGTCTTTAGTCCATATCCGGCATCAACCAAAACTAGGTCTTTAGCCCCTCTTGGACATCAACCATACTAGGTCTTTAGTCCAAGCCCTCAAGTTCAACCATACTAGGTCTTTACCTTGGAAACCCACCATCTAAAACAAGCTTACTCGACTTAAATATAAATACATGACCCCAAAAGAATAACTAATGCGTTCAAATCATGTAAACCTCAAATATGATGCAACTCACGCAATGCAAACCCCAAGCCCACGTCGAGCTTATTAAAACTGGGTGAATGCCATCAAGACTCAATCGAGTCCAAAACCGAGCCCTCTGCTCAAAGATCTAATGATCATTTATCAACGTCAAATCATGCAAATGAAATGCAATTAAGCATATAACACATCCCAAACTCCACCCCGAGCATGTAAATATCAAAAACGTGCAATACTATGCAACACGGTGCAATAAAAGCAACCTGTAAATAAGACTCCACATCGAGCCATTTAAACCGGACAAATGTCCCAAGACTATCTCAAAGTCAAAACCGAGCAAAGTGCTCCAAGCTTGCTAGACCCATAATGTCGGTCATCATCGTATAAAATGCGTTTAAATATCGATTAAGAAAACACGTATCCCAAAATCATCATTAACCCCAAAACTCAACACGGGTTAAACAAAAGGGTTTTCTCAAAGGACTCACACCCTTAATATTCTCAAAATGACTCATAACACTAAAAGTGCATTTTTCCAAATGGTTTATTAAAATCATTTACACTAACATGATTAAACCATCAAACAAACCTCATTTTGAGCAATTAATCTTTTAAAGACAATTTATGGTTTCTAACCATCTAAATATTCAAAAGCCCCAAATACGGGTGTTTTACACATTTATGAAGATAAGCACTTCAAAAGAGTTAAACCATTCAAATAACTCAACCTCATACATTTTCAAGTAAAACACACATATTTGTAAAATACTCATTTTGGCATGTACAACGTTTTCGCAAAGTAACTTGAACTCACCTTGCTAGATTAGGCTAATCTAGATTTTTCCCAAACGTAAGCTGCTTTGAAGAAGTCCGAACCTTCAAGTCCAAATCTTCCAAAAACCTAAATTCATAAATTCCTACCATGAATATTCATATTCAACCACTTTAAAACCATTCCCCAAACATCTCATATTGAAATCTCCATTTTGACCAAAACCCCAATATTAACCTAATTTCTCCAAAATCATCCAAACCGAAATTGGAGAAACAAAACGCTAGGAGATCATCAATGGAACATTTATAACTCATAAGAAAGTATATAAGCTAGGAGGATGAACTCACCACTTAGGTTTTGATGATGTAAAGCCCGTGTCCCGGTACATATTTATTTATTTATTAATTATTCTAATTATTGTTAATATTTTATTTAGCGGGGTTTAGTCGAATCGGACCAAAATGTTAATTGGGACAACTCTTGGGTTCTTGCAAGGAAAGGGATAAGTTGAGGGGCTATTAGGGACTTATACCCAAAGTTTGGAAAGGGGTCAGCCCAAGGGATGCCCCATCCCCCTTCCCCTTCGGTTTCACAGTAACACCACCACAACCCCAAGCCATTCTCCCCATCCCCTTCCCTTTTGCTGTCGCCGGCAAAGTGAGTGCAAGAGAGAGAGAGAGATCGACGAGGAAGAAAAATCGAGAGGGAAAGGGAGTGTGGTCGCCGACGGGAGGAGAGAGAGGGAGAGTGTTCGCCGGAGAGTGAGAGACGCCGGGAAGGAGAGGAACGCCGCTGCGTGCTACCGGAATCGGGAAGAAGGAGGAGTTGCAACGAGGTAATCGTTCGTTTTCCTTTCCGTGTCTTTTCGTTTGGTTTGTCGCGAGAATACCGCCAGCCACCACCACCGCCGGAGGCGGCAGGGGGTGGTGCATGGTTTTGTTCAGCCCATGTTAACCCTAATTCAGTAAGTCATGTTTCTTCGTGGGTCTGTTTGGATTAAGATAACTTATTGGGTCCAAGTTCAAAAGTTATCATTTTATGTAAATTGTGCAGTTTCTGCCCTGTTTTGTAAAAGCTATATCTTCTGCTAGGAATGTCGGATTGGGATGAAACTGGTGCCTAAAGTTCCCATTCTGAGTCTAGTAACTTTTATATGTTTTGTGGAAAAATCAGTTCGGGCCATAGCTAGTGTCAAATTGCCATTTTATACTGACAGGTCCTGTTTTAGCTGCACTGCGAGGTGTTTTTGTAAAATTCATATAGAGTGCTAGGAATATTGTTAGGACGCGTACGATACGTCCCTGGAACCGTAAGACATTGAACTTCCTGAATGTGGAATTAGATTTTTGGTTTGATAAGTTTAGCAGGGGTAAAATGGGTCCCGAACAGACCTGCATTTTTAGTATAAAAGCTGGAATTTTTAGTTTCGTTAAACTAGTAAAAGTGTCGTGAGTGGGGACCTTCCGTTGACGTTTTTAGTGCGTAATTAGGTGGGAAAATGTGAGGAAGGTTGACGTGCTGGTGTTGCGGCTCGGGAGCGCGTCGCTTTGCTTTGAGGTGAGTTCTCTCACCGCGTAGTTAGGAATTTCATGCATATCGTTATTTTGTGCTATGTGTTATTACGTGTTATTACGTGCTTACGTGAACTAGTTGGGATGTGATAACTAGTTGTGATTTGTTGAATTTATATGTGGATTATTTATGCTTGTGTACACCTCGGTGGGACTGGGGGGCTCGGTGGGACCGAGGGCTCGGTGGGACTGAGCTAGTACAATTGTATTATCTTTACTCGGTGGGACCGAGGGCTCGGTGGGACTGAGCTTGTATCGATATATTTTTGGTGTGCTCGGTGGGACCGAGGTTTGTATTTATACGCTAATTGTTATGTGGATTTATATTTGTGGTGATGGTGATGTTGCCTACTGGCGAGTAGGGGCGATATACGTGGGGTTGCTACCTGCGTGTGTGATAGGATTCACTAAGCGTTTAGCTTACCCTTTTCCCAATATGTTGTGTTTTCAGGTGCGAGCGGCTGTCGGGCTTGACGGTACACACACTATGCGCGGGGTGCTGAGAGTGTTTAAAATTTCACTTTTAAACCTTTAGATTTTATTTTATGAAATTTCCGCTGCGTAAACTTTATTGACTGTTTGAGTTAACGACGTTAATTTAATTTGAATTGCGAATTATTAAATTGGGGTTATTTTATAATGAAATGCATGTTTTAAAAATTTTAAATTCCTTGTAATATTTGGGACGTTACAACTTGGTATCAGAGCACAGCTTGAGTGAATCAAACACATCTCGGTGTGTTTGGTCTCAAGTTGCGGCTATGAAGTTTTTTTAAACTCTCTTATTAAAATCTTTGAAAATAAATGAACGGAGAAAGCCCGTTTGGGAAACGGTGATCGTGGGCGCAGTGTGTACAGTCAGCCGACGCCAATTGGGAAGGTACAGCACTTAGTGTATTTATTGCTTTCTAGGCATAGGGTATGCATGCTAGATTGCCGAGGTTGTTTACACTGTATTGTTCGATGATTGCTTGCTAGTAGGAATCAATGCTAGTTATAGTAGGTTGTCAAGTGAAGGCCCTATAGGTTGCATGCAGTAAGAATCATATAGCCTTAGAATATTTGATTTAGTTCTATTGCGCAGCTCTTGTTTGAGTCCAACCGTTCTAGGATAGAATCTTGTATTCGAATGTCTATTTGATTCACGCTGCGTGCGACTGGGTATTCGCGAGGCAACTCGTTATGGCTAACAGGGATTCCGTTGTAGCAAGAGTAGTGGGATGAGATGAAATTCCTAGTGAGCTGGGAATAGCGTTTACATAGGAGTATGTATGCTAGATTGCTTACGTGGATTTTGTGGTACTGTATACTTGTTACTTGCTATTAGGAACTCATGCTAGCCTTGATAGGTTGTTATGTGAATGCACCTTAGGTTGTATGCAGTAGGAACTGAATAGCCTTAGAATGTTGGATTTAGTTCTATTGCGCAGCTCTTGTTTGAGTCCAACCGTTGTAGGATAGAATCTTATATTCGAATGTCTATCTGGTTTCACTGTATACGACTGTGCGTTTACGAGGCGACTCGTCAGGGCTAGTAGGGGTTCCGTTCTAGCAAGGGTGGTGGGGTATTACGACTTTTCTAGGGAGCTAGGAAAAGTGTTTGCATATGCCGGAATGGGCATATGTGTTTGTTTGTGGTAAGCAACTACTTGGACGTCCCGGGACAGGACTCGAAACGAGTAAGGATAGGTGTGAAGGGTAGTAGCAGAGCTCCTACTATCTGAAGCACAGGATCCGTGCTCGAGTCGGGGAAAGTCACGGAGAATCCGAAGAGTTGAGTGTGAGCGTAGTTAGCAGGTTTTAATGTGTGCTAGTAGCTCGTTAAGGAGGAACAACAATGTTGATCCAGATGCTGATGCTGGAATTATTGTTGATCAGATTCGTGAGATGTTTGCGGTCAAGGTGACGCATATTTTGAGGAGGCGATCCCCGAAATTATTACCGCCATTCGTGATGAGGTAATAGTGTCGATGGAGGAGCGCATCGCGGCGATTCCACCCCCTACGGGTGGGCAGCCCCGAACAAGAGGGTCGGGATCGGTTATGGAGTGCACATTCCTTACCGGTGGTTGTCCTGCGAACTAGAAGGTTCGCTTCGCGGTGAATCTGTTACGAGACGGAGCGAAAGACTGGTGTGCTACTGCTTTGACGCTTAACGGGCGCACTACTCGACCTGGAAGGAGTTCGTCGTATGTTTCGTGTAGAGCATGTGCCTCTAGTGGAGATGGAGAGGAGTGCCAAAGAGTTCTTGGAGCTCTCTCAGACTGCGGAGGCCATAAATGAGGTGAACCGAAAGTTCACGGAAATGACATTATTCTATCCTTAGCTTGTTGCTTTTGAGGACATAAAGAGGACACGGTACAAGGATATGTTACGTACCAAGATCAGGGAGTTCGTGAGTACCGCGCAGTATGTTTCACTTGTTGTAGTGATGGAGGCGGCCTGAGGTAGAGTTCGTCAACTGGGAGTGGAGGAGGCACAAGCTACGTATAAAGTGGTGACAGGTACATTCTTGGTTAACTCGGTGCTTGCTGTGGTGACGATTGATAGTGGGGCTACTCATCCTTCCGTGTCTCACATAGTCAGTGAGTGTTTGGGGCCGAGTTGTAGGACGGTTAGGTTGTCCACTTGTGGTTGCAGTTGCTGAAGACAGGACCTTGACGGTTACTGACGTGTATCGGGGGTGCACTTTGGAGATCTCTGGTGTGAGGTTCCCGATTGATTTGATTCTGATCGCTATGCGGGAGTTGTGCGTGACTGTGGGCATGGATTGGATGGATGCGTATGATGCGGAGATTGTTTGTCGTCGCAAACAAGTACGAGTTCGAACCCCAAGCGGGGGAGAAATGCTAGTTCAGGGCGGCTTGCCCAGGCGGACCTCAGCGATATGTTCGGCTGCGAGGGCTCGGAGGTACTTGCAGCACAGTGGTCAGGGATTTTTGGCGTATGTGATCGACACGCGCGTCGACGGAGAGAAGAAGTCTGTGGAGGATGTGCCAGTTGTACGGGAGTTTGCTGACGTATTTTCCCGAGGAGTTACCGGGGATACCTCCCGAGCGACAGGTAGAGTCCACATTGATTTGATTCCGGATGCTGCTCCGGTGGCCAAGGCACCTTATCGCCTGGCTCCACCGGAAATGAAGGAGTTGTACACTCGTTGCAGGAACTTATCGAAAAGGAGTTCATCAAGCCGAGTTGTCCACCGTGGGGAGCCCCGATTCTGTTTGTGAAAAAGAAAGACGGGTCCCAACGGATGTGTATAGACTACCGTGAGTTGAATAAGCTTACGGTGAAGAATCGTTATCCTCCGCCAAGGATCGATGACTTGTTCGATCAGCTTCAGGGAGCCTCGTGGTTCTCTAAGGTTGATTTGAGATCGGGGTATCATCGGATGCGGGTGAGGAGAGAGGATACGGAGTAGACGGCCTTTCGTTCACGTCATGGCCATTTACAAGTTTGTGGTGATGCCTCTCGGGCTCACCAATGCACCCGCAACGTTCATGGACCTCATGAACCGGGTATGTAGCCCTATGTGGGATCGATCGGTGATCGTGTTCATCGACGATATTCTTGTGTAATCGAATTCGAAGGAAGAGCATGAGATGCATTTGCGAGAAGTTTTGGAAGTTTTGAGGCGGGAGAAGCTGTATGCTAAGCTCTCTAAGTGTGAGTTCTGGTTACGAGAGGTCCACTTTCGAGGGCATGTCATGAACCAGAATGGTATTATGGTGGATCCGGCCAAGATTACGGCTGTGATGCGGTGGGAAGTGCCAAAGACTCTCACTGAAGTACGGAGTTTTCTTGGGTTAGCAGGGTACTTCCGGAGATCCATTCAGGATTTCTCCAAGATTACTTTACCGATGACCCGATCGACGAAGAAATCTGCGGCTTTTAGTTGGGGTGAAGAGCAGCAGAGGGCTTTGGGGAGCTACGCAGGCGTTATGCGAGGCTCCGATGTTGACTTTGCCGGAGGGTATGTAAGAATTGGTGGTGTTTGCTCTCAAGATTTTGAGGCACTATTTGTATGGCGTCAAGTGTATACACTAACCATAAAAGCCTCCAGTACTTAATGACCGGCAAAACCTCAACATGCGTCAGAGGAGGTGGCTTGACGTGGTCAAGGATTATGATGGTGAGATACTTTACCACCCCGGTAAAGCGGATGTTGCTACGGACGCACTTAGTCGACATCTGGATGGTGAGCCACTGTGGGGCTTGTGTCAACGGTTAACAGTGGTTGCACCTCTTCTCGAGTCGATAGGTAGTGCTCAGGAGGTGGCAGTTTTGGAGGAAAATGCCAATCGCGAGAGAGTTTCGGGGGAAATTCCGAATTTTGTCCGTGATAGTCATGGGTCAATTGCTCGGTCTTAATGGTCGGTTGGGTATCTCGGGGTGGGACTCCGGTATTCATGTGTTATGACCTTGACTTACCAGTAGGCACTAAGAGGATACAGTCTTGGGCACTTACCTGAGAGGTAGCTCCGATGTGTCGGGACTTGAGACGTACCTGAGAAGTAGGCATTGGGGTGTAACTGGGCTTCGTAGAGCGAGTGTGGAAGATACGTCGATGGTGGAAGGTTGGGTATCCCACGCGTGTGGGTACTGTAGGCCGAATAGTATCGGTTAGGGAATGCTGCCCTTTGTAATAAAGAGGATAAATGCGTAGAATTTTTGAGGTAAATAGTATACTTAGGTGTCGACTTTTGGGCTTGAGGCCAAATGCCTTAGTGTAATTGGGGAATTGTAGTCGATTTTAAGGAAATTATGTTGATGGTAGTAGTAATCCTGAGATGTTTGCTTGTGGTGAATGGTTGTGGTGGAATGACCTTCGTGGATGATTATAAATTTACTAGTTTGATAATTCATGTGGAATAAATTGTGGGAGTCTATTAGAACTCGTGAAAGTTAATCGACAGTTAATGATAGGAATGATCGAATTCGAGTATCCTGTAGGGTATATTGGTGAGCAACTTTAGAATGGTTAGAGCTTGAAATTTGAATCGGGATGTTTGGATTATCTATGGTTGGGAGACAACCGAAGTCGTTTGACTAGGAATGAATCCAGTTGTTGGAGTGTTCCTCCGATCATACTTGCGGTGTACTTGAAGGAGTTTTGTGGTAAGAAAAGTATTCGAGAGATTTTTAGGCGGTGTGGGAAATCTTAAATTCCAGTTAGTGAAGGACCAGTGGAAACACTGAAATGGTTCCGAGTGAACTTGGGAACCTGAGGTTGAGATGTGGGAGCCCGAAGCGGAGATGCGCGAGAGTTATCCCGAGCTTTTCGTCTGTCAAGACTTCGAGGACGAAGTCTAATTCAAGCGGGGGAGAGTTGTAAAGCCCGTGTCCCGATACATATTTATTTATTTATTAATTATTCTAATTATTGTTAATATTTTATTTAGCGGGGTTTAGTCGAATCGGACCAAAATGTTAATTGGGACAACTCTTGGGTTCTTGCAAGGAAAGGGATAAGTTGAGGGTCTATTAGGGACTTATACCCAAAGTTTGGAAAGGGGTCAGCCCAAGGGACGCCCCATCCCCCTTCCCCTTCGGTTTCACAGTAACACCACCACAACCCCAAGCCATTCTCCCCATCCCCTTCCCTTTTGATGTCGCCGGCAAAGTGAGTGCAAGAGAGAGAGAGAGATCGACGAGGAAGAAAAATCGAGAGGGAAAGGGAGTGTGGTCGCCGACGGGAGGAGAGAGAGGGAGAGTGTTCGCCGGAGAGTGAGAGACGCCGGGAAGGAGAGGAACGCCGCTGCGTGCTACCGGAATCGGGAAGAAGGAGGAGTTGCAACGAGGTAATCGTTCGTTTTCCTTTCCGTGTCTTTTCGTTTTGTTTGTCGCGAGAATACCGCCAGCCACCACCACCGCCGGAGGCGGCAGGGGGTGGTGCATGGTTTTGTTCAGCCCATGTTAACCCTAATTCAGTAAGTCATGTTTCTTCGTGGGTCTGTTTGGATTAAGATAACTTATTGGGTCCAAGTTCAAAAGTTATCATTTTATGTAAATTGTGCAGTTTCTGCCCTGTTTTGTAAAAGCTATATCTTCTGCTAGGAATGTCGGATTGGGATGAAACAGGTGCCAAAAGTTCCCATTCTGAGTCTAGTAACTTTTATATGTTTTGTGGAAAAACCAGTTCGGGCCATAGCTAGTGTCAAATTGCCATTTTATACTTACAGGTCCTGTTTTAGCTGCACTGCGAGGTGTTTTTGTAAAATTCATATAGAGTGCTAGGAATATTGTTAGGACGCGTGCGATACGTCCCTGGAACCGTAAGACATTGAACTTCCTGAATGTGGAATTAGATTTTTGGTTTGATCAGTTTAGCAGGGGTAAAATGGGTCCCGAACAGACCTGCATTTTTAGTATAAAAGCTGGAATTTTTAGTTTCGTTAAACTAGTAAAAGTGTCGTGAGTTGGGACCTTCCGTTGACGTTTTTAGTGCGTAATTAGGTGGGAAAATGTGAGGAAGGTTGACGTGCTGGTGTTGCGGCTCGGGAGCGTGTCGCTTTGCTTTGAGGTGAGTTCTCTCACCGCGTAGTTAGGAATTTCATGCATATCGTTATTTTGTGCTATGTGTTATTACGTGTTATTACGTGCTTACGTGAACTAGTTGGGATGTGATAACTAGTTGTGATTTGTTGAATTTATATGTGGATTATTTATGCTTGTGTACACCTCGGTGGGACTGGGGGGCTCGGTGGGACTGAGCTAGTACAATTGTATTATCTTTACTCGGTGGGACCGAGGGCTCGGTGGGACTGAGCTTGTATCAATGTCTTTACTCGGTGGGACCGAGGGCTCGGTGGGACTGAGCTTGTATCGATATATTTTTGGTGTGCTCGGTGGGACTGAGGTTTGTATTTATACGCTAATTGTTATGTGGATTTATATCCGTGGTGATGGTGATGTTGCCTACTGGCGAGTAGGGGCGATATACGTGGGGTTGCTACCTGCGTGTGTGATAGGATTCACTAAGCGTTTAGCTTACCCTTTTCCCAATATGTTGTGTTTTCAGGTGCGAGCGGCTGTCGGGCTTGACGGTACACACACTATGCGCGGGGTGCTGAGAGTGTTTAAAATTTCACTTTTAAACCTTTAGATTTTATTTTATGAAATTTCCGCTGCGTAAACTTTATTGACTGTTTGAGTTAACGACGTTAATTTAATTTGAATTGCGAATTATTAAATTGGGGTTATTTTATAATGAAATGCATGTTTTAAAAATTTTAAATTCCTTGTAATATTTGGGACGTTACAGATGAAAACCTAGAAAACCCCAAAAATCTCTAAGATGTTGTGGATGAAACTTGCTCTTGCATATATAGATTAAATCAATAGCATAAAATGGGTAAGGAACGCATCAATCTCCAAGAGAAACCCCAAAATCGGCTAGGGTTTAGTGAGGGAGAAAGGGAAAACGAGTTGGGAGAGAAAGAAAAGAGATTCGAGAGACTTACCACCACCAAACACCCTTGAATATTCCAATGATCTTCCAAACTCTTTCTAGATCCTGGAAGAGCTCTCAAAATCGGAACCATAGGAACTTGAATCACCAAAATCGGAGTTGAAATGAGAGAGATATGAAGAAATGAAGTTTGGGGGTGAAATTCGCGTTTTAAGCGGATCAGGTGCTCGCGGGCGCAAGCAGAGCTTCTGCCAAGTTTTGGGTAATTGCTCGCGGGCGCGAGCAAATGGGAGCGCGGGCGCGAGCAGTTCATTCGGTTTCTTCTTAAACACTGTTTTGGTCATAACTTCTTCGTTATAGCTCCGTTTTCGCTCCGGAAAGAACCGTTGGACTCGTATTCGAATTCCTCATCCAACAAGACCATAAAATTTAGGATTTAAAGCAAAATTCTATTTTTCATATTTTTCTTAAAAGGTCGGTTCCACACCGATTCGAAATTGTACTTATTCAAAAATTACGGGTGTTACATAGTGGGTTTTGATTAATCAAAGTGTTAAGCTTTACAAATCTTGCAAAACTCCCACATTTGGGGATTTTGAGTGATTGATAAGTAAATCGTGAGTGAAAGTGGTTTTGTTAATTTATCGCATAAGAGAAGGTTATTGGGTCAAAATACACTTTTAGCATTTGTTGAGATTATGCAATAGTTATGATATATTACTTTTTGAAAATGTGAACGTATGAGTTAGAGATTTTGGTCAATCTCGACCTTACGAATATTTTGAGAGTTGTAAACCTTTTATTTGGGCCGATGGCCAATTGAGAATTTAAAAGGTAAAGATTTTGGAGTAACGATGTAGTTTGGTTTGCGTAACCGTGTGAGTAACACGTATTTAGCCAAACGTTTATTTTTTGGCCTTCCAAGGCTTGATTTATCCTCAAATGAGTCTTTTGTGTGTTTGTCGGTTTTAGTAGCTCGAGGTGGAGCCGTGGACGTGTTATGTGCTTAAATTGCGTTTTATTTGAGTATGTGCCTTTTTGAGTGTCTGGACTTAAATGTGAAAACCATTTGATGATTTTGTATTCTTAGTACCTTTGGGACTAATGATCTATGGCGAGTTATATGCATTGTTGAGTTATAAAAGATTTGCGTATACGTATACACACATACATATAGATGCATATAAGATTTGACTCCATTGGGAATGTAACATCCCACATATCCAAAACATACATATAACATATAATTCATAACATGGTTTCAACAAAATAATTCATGTTACACACTTGGTCCCAAAGTCTGACTAAACAATATAAAATTCAGTACAAACATGATCCCATTTAGATCTGATAATAGCTAATAACTGAAATTTAAGTTCAAAAGTATCATCAACTTCATAATGATCATCATCCCACATAGCTATCCACCAAGTAAATTAATCATTTACTCTTACTGGTACCACCACCTGGAATACAGATTTTAAAAACAAAAATGAGGGTTAGACCTAAGGGTCTAGTGAGTAAATCCCTGACATTTTTAAATCATTAAAATTTCATTTATATAAACACTCTTTATATAAATACACATACATCACACGTAAATTAGTACCAAATACAATTTACACAACATACCTGTCTCATTCCCCTTATCCCTCCACCAATGGCCAATATCAATTGGTTGCGAGCCAATTTAACACACCGGTCCAAAGCCCGGCCACGTATTATATTTTCATATAATACTCACGTAATTATAATATCTCAATATATTATAATCACCCACGTATGACATATTCATACACTTTATCAATCAGTTATATTTTTCACATAATGCATTCCAGTAAAAATACTTTTTAACGTAAAACTCACCTGGTATGATTATCACAAAGGCTCTTCCAAGATAATTCACGTATGTCGATCCTTCACAGAATCTGAAATCAGATAAAATACCAAATATCTCTTTTAACACTTAAACTTACAAAATTCTCAACTCAAATCGCAATGAACAGTACCAAGTCGCAATCTCCCATTGCGATTCCACCCTGGAGTCGCAACCCATTATTGCGATTCCACTCTGGAGTCGCAACCCACTATAGTGATTCCACCCTAAGTCGCAATCCACTATTGCGATCCCAAACCCGAATCGCAATCAACTACTGCGATTCCAAACCCAAATCGCAAACAACTACTGCGATTCCAATCCAAGTCGCAAACGACCATTGCGACTTCAAGCCCAAATCGCAATCGACCATTGCGACTTCGTTGAATGTCGCAGTCCTCTATTGCGACTTCGATGAATGTCACAGTTCACTGTTTCATCCTAAACCCCAGAATTTGTAGATTTATACTATGCATGTTTCTGGTAATTTGCAGATATGTTTAAGACCAAAAACATCACTTAACCATAAGCTTAAATTTCCGAAAACACCCATTTTAACAAAACCCACCAAGAATTTAACTAATACTTCAAGAACACTATTTAAGGAATTAAAACACATACTCAAGGATGGATTTGTTACCTGGATTACTTCAGCTTAGTCCTTAATTCACTGCAAAAAACCTCTTGATTTCTTTCTTCTTCTTTTCCTTCGATTTCTTTCTCTTTTTCTCTCAACACCGAAAACACACACACACTACACTAGGATATTTTTGGTTTCTTCCTTAAGAATGAAGACATCATTCTTCTAATGATGTACTAGGCGGTGGTGGGGTTTAGTTTGGCCAAAAAGACCATACCCACCCTAAACTTATCTCAAATGGCAAGATTTAACCCCAAACTTCCAAATAAAAATTAAAACTTACTCCTTTACTTCTAACTCCATAAAATACTAACACAAAACTTATGAAATTCCAAATTTTAAATTAAATAAAAATACCTGGTTATTACAACATCTCCCCTTTAAAAGAATTCCGTCCCGGAATTCAGTTAAGAGAACAGATGAGGGTATTTGGATCTCATTTCCGATTCTGATTCCCGTGTCGCATCTTGTCCCCTATGATGTTTCCACTGAACCTTTACCTGTCTGATCTCTTTATTCCTCAATACTTTAACCTTGTGATCAACTATCGCTTCCGGTTCTTCCACATAGTTCAACTTTTCGTCCACTTGAATATCTGGTAGAGAGACTGCTTGGTCTGGTGTAACTAAACACTTCCGAAAATTCGATACATGGAACGCGTTGTGAATTCTGCTTAATTCTGGCGGAAGATTCAATCTGTAAGCTACTTCACCAATTCTTTCCGTAATTTCAAATGGCCCAATATAACGCGGACTGAGTTTACCTTGCTTCCCAAAACGTATGACTCCTTTCCAAGGCGAAACTTTTAACATCACAAATTCCCCAACCTGAAATTCCAACGGTTTCCGGCGTCGATCTGCATAACTTTTCTGTCTGTCTTGAGCCGTTTTCAATCTATCCCGAATCTGAGTAATCTTATCTGCTGTTAACTGTACTATTTCTGGCCCTGCCAATTGCTTCTCCCCCACTTCATTCCAACACAAAGGCGTTCGGCATTTTCTACCATACAATACTTCAAACGGAGCCGCCTGAATGATGGCATGATAACTGTTGTTGTAGGCGAATTCTATCAAAGGCAGATGTTTATCCCATGATCCCCCAAAATCAACTATACAAGCCCGAAGCATATCCTCTAAAGTTTGGATTGTTCTTTCACTCTGCCCGTCAGTCTGTGGATGATATGCTGTGCTCAACTTTATCTGCGTTCCCATCTCTTTTTGAAAGCTTCTCCAGAATCTAGAAATAAAACGACTATCTCGATCAGAAATAATCGAAATTGGTACTCTATGTCGAGTTACTATTTCATTAATATACAACTTAGCTAAACGTTCCAGAGAATCAATTTCTTTTATCGGCAAGAAATGAGCAGACTTCGTCAACCTATCCACAATCACCCAAATAGAATCGAATCCCTTTGAAGTTCTTGGTAATGAAATCAGTAGTGATCTGATCCCATTTCCACATTGGTATATCTAGTCGTTGTAACTGACCAAACGGGTTCTAATGTTCAATATTTACTTTCTTGCAGGTAGTACAATCTTCCAGATACTTAGCAACACTTCTTTTCATTCCCGGCCACCAATAGAATTGTTTCAAATCTCTATACATCTTATTCGTACCTGGATGAATAGAAAATCGAGATTGATGCGCTTCTTGTAGTACACGGTCTCGTAATCCACCCAAACGAGGTACCCAAATTCTGTTTTCCATACACAACAACCCACGGTCATCTTTCCCAAGCAATGCTGATATCCCAACCAACCGTTCTGACTTCAAACTTTCCTCCTGATAAGCATCTATTTGGCATTTCAACAATTCATCAAAAATATTAGGAAGAAGTTCAGCTCGTAACGATATAGCTTTTATTGTTCCGCTTCTTTCTTGACGACTTAGCGCATCTGCCACCACGTTCGCTTTCCCTGGATGATAAAGAATTTCACAATCATAATCATTCACTAATTCTAACCACCTTCTTTGCCTCATATTCAATTCCTTCTGATCAAAAAGATGTTGAAGACTTTTATGGTCTGTGAAAATTTGACATTTGGAACCATAAAGATAATGCCTCCAAATCTTTAATGCGAAGACAACTGCTGCAAGCTCCATATCATGGGTAGGATACTGCCTTTCGTGATCCTTTAATTGACGAGAAGCATAAGCAATCACCTTTCCACGTTGCATGAGTACACATCCCAATCCCAATTTAGAAGCATCACTGTAAACCACAAAATCTTCGGAACCTTCTGGCAATGCTAATATTGGTGCGCTGCAGAGTTTCTCCTTTAATATTCTGAATGCTTCGTCTTGTTCTGCCTTCCATTCAAACTTTAAATTCTTCCGAGTCAGCTTGGTCAATGGTGTCGCGATTCGAGAAAAGTCTTTTATAAATTTCCGGTAATATCCAGCTAGACCCAGAAAACTACGTACTTCGGTTGCTGTCTTCGGCAGTTCCCATCTTTCAATTGCTTCCACTTTTGCTGGATCAACTTGTATACCCTTCTCTGAAACTACATGACCCAAAAACTGAACCTCCCGCAACCAGAATTCGCATTTAGAGAACTTAGCGTACAACTTTTCTTTCTTTAATAACTCCAATATCAAACGAAGATGTTGCGCATGATCCTCTTTGGATCGGGAATAAATAAGTATATCATCGATAAACACAATGACAAATTTATCGAGATAAGGCTTACATACCCGATTCATCAAATCCATAAAAGCGGCTGGAGCGTTCGTTAATCCGAAAGGCATTACCAAAAATTCGTAGTGGCCGTATCTTGTGAGAAATGCAGTCTTTAAAACATCCTCTTCCTTAACCTTCAACTGATGGTAGCCAGATCTAAGATCAATCTTGGAGAAATAACAAGCTCCAACTAATTGATCAAAAAGGTCATCAATTCTTGGGAGTGGATACTTGTTCTTGATTGTGCGCTTGTTCAGCTCCCGATAATCGATACACATTCTCATTGAACCGTCTTTCTTCTTCACAAATAAAACTGGTGCACCCCATGGCGATGAGCTGGGTCTGATGAAGCCCTTATCAGATAAATCTTGAAGCTGTGACATCATTTCTTTCATTTCTGGTGGTGCTAATCTATACGGCGCACGAGCGATGGGATTGGCTCCAGGTACTAGGTCTATTCCAAATTCTACTTGCCTAACAGGAGGGAGACTATTCAAGTCTTCAGGAAAAACTTCTGGGTATTCACTAACAATGGAAATATCTTCCAGCTTACACTTTTCAGGCCTACTATCTATCACATAGGCTAGATAACTAGAGCAACCCTTATTAACACATTTACAGGCTTTTACCATAGATATAAGACTGGACTGGTGATTCTTACGATCTCCATAAATCACTACCGGTCTCTTATCTGGTAAAACAACATTGATTATTTTCTTGTCACAAACTATGTTAGCCTGATTTTCAGCTAACCAATCCATTCCTACTACCACATCAAATTCAATCAAAGCTATTGGGAACAGTTGTATCGGTACTCCACATCCCTCTATATTTATCATGCAACGATCAAAAACCTCTTTAACTGCCACTTGGTTATCATTTGCAGTGTCTACTAATAAAGCATGTTTTAACATTTTAGGCTCTAAATGCATGTGAGCAGCAAAGGAGGGAGACACAAAAGATCGGTTTGCACCGGAATCAAATAACACTTTAGCACGCGTGGAGTTTATGAAAAATGTACCTGTGACCACATCCGGAGTTTCTTCCGCCTCTTTAGCTGTCATTTGGAACGTACGACCCCTCGTTCTCAGCGGTTCTATTCTTGGGACCACTGGTCTAGTAATGGCTGGTTTCCCCGATGTACCCCCGGATTGTATTCTACCCCGCGGACAATCTGATTGGAGGTGATCCGGAGAATTGCACAAAAAGCAAAATTGTGTTACTCGACAATCCTTTACAACATGTCCAGTTTTCCCACATTTAAAACAAACCCGTGACTCTACTTGGCAATTTCCCTGATGGTAACGATTACACCTTGGACATGGTCTTTCTGTTGGTCGAAATGACGGACGGTTGTCAAACCTCTGAAATCTAGGTTTCCTCGAATCCTGTGGTGGTCCTTCCCATTTTCTTTTCCCTAAGCTTTTATCACCAGTATCTCTTTTATTATCTCTTTCCACATTCTCGGCAGCATCCACCGCAGCTGTAAAAGTATTTGGCCCTGTGGCAGTCACCAACCTTCGAACCTCGGAATTCAACCCATAAATAAACCTCTCCATTTTCATCTTTTATGTAGCAACATAATATCGTGCAAAACGAGACTTCTCCAAAAATCGTGCAGTATAATCTCTAACCGACAGATTTCCTTGTTGTAGATTCATGAATTCTTCTTCTAACTGTCTGACAGCAGCTTGTGGACAGAAGTGCGTTGTGAAAGCTAACACGAATTCCTCCCATGAAAAAGTAGTATATACATCCGCTCCTCTCGATTCTGTATGAGCCTCCCACCAATACAGAGCATCTCCTTTTAGCATTGCAGTTCTATAAAGTACTTTATCTTGTTCAGCACATTTACACGTCTTGAAGATAGCCTCGATTTCTTTTAGCCATCTCATAGCTTTTACCGGATCCCGATCTCCTGAATATGTAGGGGCTTACAACTAAGAAACATTTTATAGTCGCACCTTTTCATCGCTGGTAGAACAGTAGAGGTAAGTGGTATCTCCACTTCATGTTCCGGATCCGGTCTTTCAGTTTCATTAAGACGATTACGTTCGAACATGGCTTGTATGCTATCCTGTAATCTCCCCATTTCAGCAGTCAGATCATCTCGTGTAACAAACTCTGTACCATGTTGTTGTGTTCTACCTCCAGTTCGGCCTCCTGTTCCTCTTCCGGTCCTACCTCTACCACGATCTCCTCCTCTTCCCCCTGTTCCTAATGGTGGATTCTCTCCACTTGAATTCCTTCCTCTTCCCTGATTCCCTTGTCTGGTGCCACTCGCCATTCTGTGGATTCAAACAAAGTTAATATACACATAAGCACATACCCCATATAATAAGATATTCCAGTTCAAACATGTACCTGTAAGATCATAATTACACTGGCCTGGTGTAATTTGAAATTACCTTACATGATGTTCCTTTTACCTTTTATACTTAATATCCCCAGGTTCTAAATTAATAGGGACATCCTACTTCACATGCAGTTTAAGTCTAGGTACAGATACTAATACCTAAATCCCTTAAACTAGGGCTCTGATACCATCTGTAACATCCCACATATCCAAAACATACATATAGCATATAATTCATAACATGGTTTCAACAAAATAATTCATGTGACACACTTGGTCCCAAAGTCTGACTAAACAATATAAAATTCAGTACAAACATGATCCCATTTAGATCTGATAATAGCTAATAACTGAAATTTAAGTTCAAAAGTATCATCAACTTCATAATGATCATCATCCCACATAGCTATCCACCAAGTAAATTAATCATTTACTCTTACTGGTACCACCACCTGGAATACAGATTTTAAAAACAAAAATGAGGGTTAGACCTAAGGGTCTAGTGAGTAAATCCCTGACATTTTTAAATCATTAAAATTTCATTTATATAAACACTCTTTATATAAATACACATACATCACACGTAAATTAGTACCAAATACAATTTACACAACATACCTGTCTCATTCCCCTTATCCCTCCACCAATGGCCAATATCAATTGGTTGCGAGCCAATTTAACACACCGGTCCAAAGCCCGGCCACGTATTATATTTTCATATAATACTCACGTAATTATAATATCTCAATATATTATAATCACCCACGTATGACATATTCATACACTTTATCAATCAGTTATATTTTTCACATAATGCATTCCAGTAAAAATACTTTTTAACGTAAAACTCACCTGGTATGATTATCACAAAGGCTCTTCCAAGATAATTCACGTATGTCGATCCTTCACAGAATCTGAAATCAGATAAAATACCAAATATCTCTTTTAACACTTAAACTTACAAAATTCTCAACTCAAATCGCAATGAACAGTACCAAGTCGCAATCTCCCATTGCGATTCCACCCTGGAGTCGCAACCCATTATTGCGATTCCACTCTGGAGTCGCAACCCACTATAGTGATTCCACCCTAAGTCGCAATCCACTATTGCGATCCCAAACCCGAATCGCAATCAACTACTGCGATTCCAAACCCAAATCGCAAACAACTACTGCGATTCCAATCCAAGTCGCAAACGACCATTGCGACTTCAAGCCCAAATCGCAATCGACCATTGCGACTTCGTTGAATGTCGCAGTCCTCTATTGCGACTTCGATGAATGTCACAGTTCACTGTTTCATCCTAAACCCCAGAATTTGTAGATTTATACTATGCATGTTTCTGGTAATTTGCAGATATGTTTAAGACCAAAAACATCACTTAACCATAAGCTTAAATTTCCCAAAACACCCATTTTAACAAAACCCACCAAGAATTTAACTAATACTTCAAGAACACTATTTAAGGAATTAAAACACATACTCAAGGATGGATTTGTTACCTGGATTACTTCAGCTTAGTCCTTAATTCACTGCAAAAAACCTCTTGATTTCTTTCTTCTTCTTTTCCTTCGATTTCTTTCTCTTTTTCTCTCAACACCGAAAACACACACACACTACACTAGGATATTTTTGGTTTCTTCCTTAAGAATGAAGACATCATTCTTCTAATGATGTACTAGGCGGTGGTGGGGTTTAGTTTGGCCAAAAAGACCATACCCACCCTAAACTTATCTCAAATGGCAAGATTTAACCCCAAACTTCCAAATAAAAATTAAAACTTACTCCTTTACTTCTAACTCCATAAAATACTAACACAAAACTTATGAAATTCCGAATTTTAAATTAAATAAAAATACCTGGTTATTACAACATCTCCCCTTTAAAAGAATTCCGTCCCGGAATTCAGTTAAGAGAACAGATGAGGGTATTTGGATCTCATTTCCGATTCTGATTCCCGTGTCGCATCTTGTCCCCTATGATGTTTCCACTGAACCTTTACCTGTCTGATCTCTTTATTCCTCAATACTTTAACCTTGTGATCAACTATCGCTTCCGGTTCTTCCACATAGTTCAACTTTTCGTCCACTTGAATATCTGGTAGAGAGACTGCTTGGTCTGGTGTAACTAAACACTTCCGAAAATTCGATACATGGAACGCGTTGTGAATTCTGCTTAATTCTGGCGGAAGATTCAATCTGTAAGCTACTTCACCAATTCTTTCCGTAATTTCAAATGGCCCAATATAACGCGGACTGAGTTTACCTTGCTTCCCAAAACGTATGACTCCTTTCCAAGGCGAAACTTTTAACATCACAAATTCCCCAACCTGAAATTCCAACGGTTTCCGGCGTCGATCTGCATAACTTTTCTGTCTGTCTTGAGCCGTTTTCAATCTATCCCGAATCTGAGTAATCTTATCTGCTGTTAACTGTACTATTTCTGGCCCTGCCAATTGCTTCTCCCCCACTTCATTCCAACACAAAGGCGTTCGGCATTTTCTACCATACAATACTTCAAACGGAGCCGCCTGAATGCTGGCATGATAACTGTTGTTGTAGGCGAATTCTATCAAAGGCAGATGTTTATCCCATGATCCCCCAAAATCAACTATACAAGCCCGAAGCATATCCTCTAAAGTTTGGATTGTTCTTTCACTCTGCCCGTCAGTCTGTGGATGATATGCTGTGCTCAACTTTATCTGCGTTCCCATCTCTTTTTGAAAGCTTCTCCAGAATCTAGAAATAAAACGACTATCTCGATCAGAAATAATCGAAATTGGTACTCTATGTCGAGTTACTATTTCATTAATATACAACTTAGCTAAACGTTCCAGAGAATCAATTTCTTTTATCGGCAAGAAATGAGCAGACTTCGTCAACCTATCCACAATCACCCAAATAGAATCGAATCCCTTTGAAGTTCTTGGTAATGAAATCAGTAGTGATCTGATCCCATTTCCACATTGGTATATCTAGTCGTTGTAACTGACCAAACGGTTTCTAATGTTCAATATTTACTTTCTTGCAGGTAGTACAATCTTCCAGATACTTAGCAACACTTCTTTTCATTCCCGGCCACCAATAGAATTGTTTCAAATCTCTATACATCTTATTCGTACCTGGATGAATAGAAAATCGAGATTGATGCGCTTCTTGTAGTACACGGTCTCGTAATCCACCCAAACGAGGTACCCAAATTCTGTTTTCCATACACAACAACCCACGGTCATCTTTCCCAAGCAATGCTGATATCCCAACCAACCGTTCTGACTTCAAACTTTCCTCCTGATAAGCATCTATTTGGCATTTCAACAATTCATCAAAAATATTAGGAAGAAGTTCAGCTCGTAACGATATAGCTTTTATTGTTCCGCTTCTTTCTTGACGACTTAGCGCATCTGCCACCACGTTCGCTTTCCCTGGATGATAAAGAATTTCACAATCATAATCATTCACTAATTCTAACCACCTTCTTTGCCTCATATTCAATTCCTTCTGATCAAAAAGATGTTGAAGACTTTTATGGTCTGTGAAAATTTGACATTTGGAACCATAAAGATAATGCCTCCAAATCTTTAATGCGAAGACAACTGCTGCAAGCTCCATATCATGGGTAGGATACTGCCTTTAGTGATCCTTTAATTGACGAGAAGCATAAGCAATCACCTTTCCACGTTGCATGAGTACACATCCCAATCCCAATTTAGAAGCATCACTGTAAACCACAAAATCTTCGGAACCTTCTGGCAATGCTAATATTGGTGCGCTGCAGAGTTTCTCCTTTAATATTCTGAATGCTTCGTCTTGTTCTGCCTTCCATTCAAACTTTAAATTCTTCCGAGTCAGCTTGGTCAATGGTGTCGCGATTCGAGAAAAGTCTTTTATAAATTTCCGGTAATATCCAGCTAGACCCAGAAAACTACGTACTTCGGTTGCTGTCTTCGGCAGTTCCCATCTTTCAATTGCTTCCACTTTTGCTGGATCAACTTGTATACCCTTCTCTGAAACTACATGACCCAAAAACTGAACCTCCCGCAACCAGAATTCGCATTTAGAGAACTTAGCGTACAACTTTTCTTTCTTTAATAACTCCAATATCAAACGAAGATGTTGCGCATGATCCTCTTTGGATCGGGAATAAATAAGTATATCATCGATAAACACAATGACAAATTTATCGAGATAAGGCTTACATACCCGATTCATCAAATCCATAAAAGCGGCTGGAGCGTTCGTTAATCCGAAAGGCATTACCAAAAATTCGTAGTGGCCGTATCTTGTGAGAAATGCAGTCTTTAAAACATCCTCTTCCTTAACCTTCAACTGATGGTAGCCAGATCTAAGATCAATCTTGGAGAAATAACAAGCTCCAACTAATTGATCAAAAAGGTCATCAATTCTTGGGAGTGGATACTTGTTCTTGATTGTGCGCTTGTTCAGCTCCCGATAATCGATACACATTCTCATTGAACCGTCTTTCTTCTTCACAAATAAAACTGGTGCACCCCATGGCGATGAGCTGGGTCTGATGAAGCCCTTATCAGATAAATATTGAAGCTGTGACATCATTTCTTTCATTTCTGGTGGTGCTAATCTATACGGCGCACGAGCGATGGGATTGGCTCCAGGTACTAGGTCTATTCCAAATTCTACTTGCCTAACAGGAGGGAGACTATTCAAGTCTTCAGGAAAAACTTCTGGGTATTCACTAACAATGGAAATATCTTCCAGCTTACACTTTTCAGGCCTACTATCTATCACATAGGCTAGATAACTAGAGCAACCCTTATTAACACATTTACAGGCTTTTACCATAGATATAAGACTGGACTGGTGATTCTTACGATCTCCATAAATCACTACCGGTCTCTTATCTGGTAAAACAACATTGATTATTTTCTTGTCACAAACTATGTTAGCCTGATTTTCAGCTAACCAATCCATTCCTACTACCACATCAAATTCAATCAAAGCTATTGGGAACAGTTGTATCGGTACTCCACATCCCTCTATATTTATCATGCAACGATCAAAAACCTCTTTAACTGCCACTTGGTTATCATTTGCAGTGTCTACTAATAAAGCATGTTTTAACATTTTAGGCTCTAAATGCATGTGAGCAGCAAAGGAGGGAGACACAAAAGATCGGTTTGCACCGGAATCAAATAACACTTTAGCACGCGTGGAGTTTATGAAAAATGTACCTGTGACCACATCCGGAGTTTCTTCCGCCTCTTTAGCTGTCATTTGGAACGTACGACCCCTCGTTCTCAGCGGTTCTATTCTTGGGACCACTGGTCTAGTAATGGCTGGTTTCCCCGATGTACCCCCGGATTGTATTCTACCCCGCGGACAATCTGATTGGAGGTGATCCGGAGAATTGCACAAAAAGCAAAATTGTGTTACTCGACAATCCTTTACAACATGTCCAGTTTTCCCACATTTAAAACAAACCCGTGACTCTACTTGGCAATTTCCCTGATGGTAACGATTACACCTTGGACATGGTCTTTCTGTTGGTCGAAATGACGGACGGTTGTCAAACCTCTGAAATCTAGGTTTCCTCGAATCCTGTGGTGGTCCTTCCCATTTTCTTTTCCCTAAGCTTTTATCACCAGTATCTCTTTTATTATCTCTTTCCACATTCTCGGCAGCATCCACCGCAGCTGTAAAAGTATTTGGCCCTGTGGCAGTCACCAACCTTCGAACCTCGGAATTCAACCCATAAATAAACCTCTCCATTTTCATCTTTTATGTAGCAACATAATATCGTGCAAAACGAGACTTCTCCAAAAATCGTGCAGTATAATCTCTAACCGACAGATTTCCTTGTTGTAGATTCATGAATTCTTCTTCTAACTGTCTGACAGCAGCTTGTGGACAGAAGTGCGTTGTGAAAGCTAACACGAATTCCTCCCATGAAAAAGTAGTATATACATCCGCTCCTCTCGATTCTGTATGAGCCTCCCACCAATACAGAGCATCTCCTTTTAGCATTGCAGTTCTATAAAGTACTTTATCTTGTTCAGCACATTTACACGTCTTGAAGATAGCCTCGATTTCTTTTAGCCATCTCATAGCTTTTACCGGATCCCGATCTCCTGAATATGTAGGGGCTTACAACTAAGAAACATTTTATAGTCGCACCTTTTCATCGCTGGTAGAACAGTAGAGGTAAGTGGTATCTCCACTTCATGTTCCGGATCCGGTCTTTCAGTTTCATTAAGACGATTACGTTCGAACATGGCTTGTATGCTATCCTGTAATCTCCCCATTTCAGCAGTCAGATCATCTCGTGTAACAAACTCTGTACCATGTTGTTGTGTTCTACCTCCAGTTCGGCCTCCTGTTCCTCTTCCGGTCCTACCTCTACCACGATCTCCTCCTCTTCCCCCTGTTCCTAATGGTGGATTCTCTCCACTTGAATTCCTTCCTCTTCCCTGATTCCCTTGTCTGGTGCCACTCGCCATTCTGTGGATTCAAACAAAGTTAATATACACATAAGCACATACCCCATATAATAAGATATTCCAGTTCAAACATGTACCTGTAAGATCATAATTACACTGGCCTGGTGTAATTTGAAATTACCTTACATGATGTTCCTTTTACCTTTTATACTTAATATCCCCAGGTTCTAAATTAATAGGGACATCCTACTTCACATGCAGTTTAAGTCTAGGTACAGATACTAATACCTAAATCCCTTAAACTAGGGCTCTGATACCATCTGTAACATCCCACATATCCAAAACATACATATAGCATATAATTCATAACATGGTTTCAACAAAATAATTCATGTGACACACTTGGTCCCAAAGTCTGACTAAACAATATAAAATTCAGTACAAACATGATCCCATTTAGATCTGATAATAGCTAATAACTGAAATTTAAGTTCAAAAGTATCATCAACTTCATAATGATCATCATCCCACATAGCTATCCACCAAGTAAATTAATCATTTACTCTTACTGGTACCACCACCTGGAATACAGATTTTAAAAACAAAAATGAGGGTTAGACCTAAGGGTCTAGTGAGTAAATCCCTGACATTTTTAAATCATTAAAATTTCATTTATATAAACACTCTTTATATAAATACACATACATCACACGTAAATTAGTACCAAATACAATTTACACAACATACCTGTCTCATTCCCCTTATCCCTCCACCAATGGCCAATATCAATTGGTTGCGAGCCAATTTAACACACCGGTCCAAAGCCCGGCCACGTATTATATTTTCATATAATACTCACGTAATTATAATATCTCAATATATTATAATCACCCACGTATGACATATTCATACACTTTATCAATCAGTTATATTTTTCACATAATGCATTCCAGTAAAAATACTTTTTAACGTAAAACTCACCTGGTATGATTATCACAAAGGCTCTTCCAAGATAATTCACGTATGTCGATCCTTCACAGAATCTGAAATCAGATAAAATACCAAATATCTCTTTTAACACTTAAACTTACAAAATTCTCAACTCAAATCGCAATGAACAGTACCAAGTCGCAATCTCCCATTGCGATTCCACCCTGGAGTCGCAACCCATTATTGCGATTCCACTCTGGAGTCGCAACCCACTATAGTGATTCCACCCTAAGTCGCAATCCACTATTGCGATCCCAAACCCGAATCGCAATCAACTACTGCGATTCCAAACCCAAATCGCAAACAACTACTGCGATTCCAATCCAAGTCGCAAACGACCATTGCGACTTCAAGCCCAAATCGCAATCGACCATTGCGACTTCGTTGAATGTCGCAGTCCTCTATTGCGACTTCGATGAATGTCACAGTTCACTGTTTCATCCTAAACCCCAGAATTTGTAGATTTATACTATGCATGTTTCTGGTAATTTGCAGATATGTTTAAGACCAAAAACATCACTTAACCATAAGCTTAAATTTCCCAAAACACCCATTTTAACAAAACCCACCAAGAATTTAACTAATACTTCAAGAACACTATTTAAGGAATTAAAACACATACTCAAGGATGGATTTGTTACCTGGATTACTTCAGCTTAGTCCTTAATTCACTGCAAAAAACCTCTTGATTTCTTTCTTCTTCTTTTCCTTCGATTTCTTTCTCTTTTTCTCTCAACACCGAAAACACACACACACTACACTAGGATATTTTTGGTTTCTTCCTTAAGAATGAAGACATCATTCTTCTAATGATGTACTAGGCGGTGGTGGGGTTTAGTTTGGCCAAAAAGACCATACCCACCCTAAACTTATCTCAAATGGCAAGATTTAACCCCAAACTTCCAAATAAAAATTAAAACTTACTCCTTTACTTCTAACTCCATAAAATACTAACACAAAACTTATGAAATTCCAAATTTTAAATTAAATAAAAATACCTGGTTATTACAACATCTCCCCTTTAAAAGAATTCCGTCCCGGAATTCAGTTAAGAGAACAGATGAGGGTATTTGGATCTCATTTCCGATTCTGATTCCCGTGTCGCATCTTGTCCCCTATGATGTTTCCACTGAACCTTTACCTGTCTGATCTCTTTATTCCTCAATACTTTAACCTTGTGATCAACTATCGCTTCCGGTTCTTCCACATAGTTCAACTTTTCGTCCACTTGAATATCTGGTAGAGAGACTGCTTGGTCTGGTGTAACTAAACACTTCCGAAAATTCGATACATGGAACGCGTTGTGAATTCTGCTTAATTCTGGCGGAAGATTCAATCTGTAAGCTACTTCACCAATTCTTTCCGTAATTTCAAATGGCCCAATATAACGCGGACTGAGTTTACCTTGCTTCCCAAAACGTATGACTCCTTTCCAAGGCGAAACTTTTAACATCACACATTCCCCAACCTGAAATTCCAACGGTTTCCGGCGTCGATCTGCATAACTTTTCTGTCTGTCTTGAGCCGTTTTCAATCTATCCCGAATCTGAGTAATCTTATCTGCTGTTAACTGTACTATTTCTGGCCCTGCCAATTGCTTCTCCCCCACTTCATTCCAACACAAAGGCGTTCGGCATTTTCTACCATACAATACTTCAAACGGAGCCGCCTGAATGCTGGCATGATAACTGTTGTTGTAGGCGAATTCTATCAAAGGCAGATGTTTATCCCATGATCCCCCAAAATCAACTATACAAGCCCGAAGCATATCCTCTAAAGTTTGGATTGTTCTTTCACTCTGCCCGTCAGTCTGTGGATGATATGCTGTGCTCAACTTTATCTGCGTTCCCATCTCTTTTTGAAAGCTTCTCCAGAATCTAGAAATAAAACGACTATCTCGATCAGAAATAATCGAAATTGGTACTCTATGTCGAGTTACTATTTCATTAATATACAACTTAGCTAAACGTTCCAGAGAATCAATTTCTTTTATCGGCAAGAAATGAGCAGACTTCGTCAACCTATCCACAATCACCCAAATAGAATCGAATCCCTTTGAAGTTCTTGGTAATGAAATCAGTAGTGATCTGATCCCATTTCCACATTGGTATATCTAGTCGTTGTAACTGACCAAACGGTTTCTAATGTTCAATATTTACTTTCTTGCAGGTAGTACAATCTTCCAGATACTTAGCAACACTTCTTTTCATTCCCGGCCACCAATAGAATTGTTTCAAATCTCTATACATCTTATTCGTACCTGGATGAATAGAAAATCGAGATTGATGCGCTTCTTGTAGTACACGGTCTCGTAATCCACCCAAACGAGGTACCCAAATTCTGTTTTCCATACACAACAACCCACGGTCATCTTTCCCAAGCAATGCTGATATCCCAACCAACCGTTCTGACTTCAAACTTTCCTCCTGATAAGCATCTATTTGGCATTTCAACAATTCATCAAAAATATTAGGAAGAAGTTCAGCTCGTAACGATATAGCTTTTATTGTTCCGCTTCTTTCTTGACGACTTAGCGCATCTGCCACCACGTTCGCTTTCCCTGGATGATAAAGAATTTCACAATCATAATCATTCACTAATTCTAACCACCTTCTTTGCCTCATATTCAATTCCTTCTGATCAAAAAGATGTTGAAGACTTTTATGGTCTGTGAAAATTTGACATTTGGAACCATAAAGATAATGCCTCCAAATCTTTAATGCGAAGACAACTGCTGCAAGCTCCATATCATGGGTAGGATACTGCCTTTAGTGATCCTTTAATTGACGAGAAGCATAAGCAATCACCTTTCCACGTTGCATGAGTACACATCCCAATCCCAATTTAGAAGCATCACTGTAAACCACAAAATCTTCGGAACCTTCTGGCAATGCTAATATTGGTGCGCTGCAGAGTTTCTCCTTTAATATTCTGAATGCTTCGTCTTGTTCTGCCTTCCATTCAAACTTTAAATTCTTCCGAGTCAGCTTGGTCAATGGTGTCGCGATTCGAGAAAAGTCTTTTATAAATTTCCGGTAATATCCAGCTAGACCCAGAAAACTACGTACTTCGGTTGCTGTCTTCGGCAGTTCCCATCTTTCAATTGCTTCCACTTTTGCTGGATCAACTTGTATACCCTTCTCTGAAACTACATGACCCAAAAACTGAACCTCCCGCAACCAGAATTCGCATTTAGAGAACTTAGCGTACAACTTTTCTTTCTTTAATAACTCCAATATCAAACGAAGATGTTGCGCATGATCCTCTTTGGATCGGGAATAAATAAGTATATCATCGATAAACACAATGACAAATTTATCGAGATAAGGCTTACATACCCGATTCATCAAATCCATAAAAGCGGCTGGAGCGTTCGTTAATCCGAAAGGCATTACCAAAAATTCGTAGTGGCCGTATCTTGTGAGAAATGCAGTCTTTAAAACATCCTCTTCCTTAACCTTCAACTGATGGTAGCCAGATCTAAGATCAATCTTGGAGAAATAACAAGCTCCAACTAATTGATCAAAAAGGTCATCAATTCTTGGGAGTGGATACTTGTTCTTGATTGTGCGCTTGTTCAGCTCCCGATAATCGATACACATTCTCATTGAACCGTCTTTCTTCTTCACAAATAAAACTGGTGCACCCCATGGCGATGAGCTGGGTCTGATGAAGCCCTTATCAGATAAATATTGAAGCTGTGACATCATTTCTTTCATTTCTGGTGGTGCTAATCTATACGGCGCACGAGCGATGGGATTGGCTCCAGGTACTAGGTCTATTCCAAATTCTACTTGCCTAACAGGAGGGAGACTATTCAAGTCTTCAGGAAAAACTTCTGGGTATTCACTAACAATGGAAATATCTTCCAGCTTACACTTTTCAGGCCTACTATCTATCACATAGGCTAGATAACTAGAGCAACCCTTATTAACACATTTACAGGCTTTTACCATAGATATAAGACTGGACTGGTGATTCTTACGATCTCCATAAATCACTACCGGTCTCTTATCTGGTAAAACAACATTGATTATTTTCTTGTCACAAACTATGTTAGCCTGATTTTCAGCTAACCAATCCATTCCTACTACCACATCAAATTCAATCAAAGCTATTGGGAACAGTTGTATCGGTACTCCACATCCCTCTATATTTATCATGCAACGATCAAAAACCTCTTTAACTGCCACTTGGTTATCATTTGCAGTGTCTACTAATAAAGCATGTTTTAACATTTTAGGCTCTAAATGCATGTGAGCAGCAAAGGAGGGAGACACAAAAGATCGGTTTGCACCGGAATCAAATAACACTTTAGCACGCGTGGAGTTTATGAAAAATGTACCTGTGACCACATCCGGAGTTTCTTCCGCCTCTTTAGCTGTCATTTGGAACGTACGACCCCTCGTTCTCAGCGGTTCTATTCTTGGGACCACTGGTCTAGTAATGGCTGGTTTCCCCGATGTACCCCCGGATTGTATTCTACCCCGCGGACAATCTGATTGGAGGTGATCCGGAGAATTGCACAAAAAGCAAAATTGTGTTACTCGACAATCCTTTACAACATGTCCAGTTTTCCCACATTTAAAACAAACCCGTGACTCTACTTGGCAATTTCCCTGATGGTAACGATTACACCTTGGACATGGTCTTTCTGTTGGTCGAAATGACGGACGGTTGTCAAACCTCTGAAATCTAGGTTTCCTCGAATCCTGTGGTGGTCCTTCCCATTTTCTTTTCCCTAAGCTTTTATCACCAGTATCTCTTTTATTATCTCTTTCCACATTCTCGGCAGCATCCACCGCAGCTGTAAAAGTATTTGGCCCTGTGGCAGTCACCAACCTTCGAACCTCGGAATTCAACCCATAAATAAACCTCTCCATTTTCATCTTTTATGTAGCAACATAATATCGTGCAAAACGAGACTTCTCCAAAAATCGTGCAGTATAATCTCTAACCGACAGATTTCCTTGTTGTAGATTCATGAATTCTTCTTCTAACTGTCTGACAGCAGCTTGTGGACAGAAGTGCGTTGTGAAAGCTAACACGAATTCCTCCCATGAAAAAGTAGTATATACATCCGCTCCTCTCGATTCTGTATGAGCCTCCCACCAATACAGAGCATCTCCTTTTAGCATTGCAGTTCTATAAAGTACTTTATCTTGTTCAGCACATTTACACGTCTTGAAGATAGCCTCGATTTCTTTTAGCCATCTCATAGCTTTTACCGGATCCCGATCTCCTGAATATGTAGGGGCTTACAACTAAGAAACATTTTATAGTCGCACCTTTTCATCGCTGGTAGAACAGTAGAGGTAAGTGGTATCTCCACTTCATGTTCCGGATCCGGTCTTTCAGTTTCATTAAGACGATTACGTTCGAACATGGCTTGTATGCTATCCTGTAATCTCCCCATTTCAGCAGTCAGATCATCTCGTGTAACAAACTCTGTACCATGTTGTTGTGTTCTACCTCCAGTTCGGCCTCCTGTTCCTCTTCCGGTCCTACCTCTACCACGATCTCCTCCTCTTCCCCCTGTTCCTAATGGTGGATTCTCTCCACTTGAATTCCTTCCTCTTCCCTGATTCCCTTGTCTGGTGCCACTCGCCATTCTGTGGATTCAAACAAAGTTAATATACACATAAGCACATACCCCATATAATAAGATATTCCAGTTCAAACATGTACCTGTAAGATCATAATTACACTGGCCTGGTGTAATTTGAAATTACCTTACATGATGTTCCTTTTACCTTTTATACTTAATATCCCCAGGTTCTAAATTAATAGGGACATCCTACTTCACATGCAGTTTAAGTCTAGGTACAGATACTAATACCTAAATCCCTTAAACTAGGGCTCTGATACCATCTGTAACATCCCACATATCCAAAACATACATATAGCATATAATTCATAACATGGTTTCAACAAAATAATTCATGTGACACACTTGGTCCCAAAGTCTGACTAAACAATATAAAATTCAGTACAAACATGATCCCATTTAGATCTGATAATAGCTAATAACTAAAATTTAAGTTCAAAAGTATCATCAACTTCATAATGATCATCATCCCACATAGCTATCCACCAAGTAAATTAATCATTTACTCTTACTGGTACCACCACCTGGAATACAGATTTTAAAAACAAAAATGAGGGTTAGACCTAAGGGTCTAGTGAGTAAATCCCTGACATTTTTAAATCATTAAAATTTCATTTATATAAACACTCTTTATATAAATACACATACATCACACGTAAATTAGTACCAAATACAATTTACACAACATACCTGTCTCATTCCCCTTATCCCTCCACCAATGGCCAATATCAATTGGTTGCGAGCCAATTTAACACACCGGTCCAAAGCCCGGCCACGTATTATATTTTCATATAATACTCACGTAATTATAATATCTCAATATATTATAATCACCCACGTATGACATATTCATACACTTTATCAATCAGTTATATTTTTCACATAATGCATTCCAGTAAAAATACTTTTTAACGTAAAACTCACCTGGTATGATTATCACAAAGGCTCTTCCAAGATAATTCACGTATGTCGATCCTTCACAGAATCTGAAATCAGATAAAATACCAAATATCTCTTTTAACACTTAAACTTACAAAATTCTCAACTCAAATCGCAATGAACAGTACCAAGTCGCAATCTCCCATTGCGATTCCACCCTGGAGTCGCAACCCATTATTGCGATTCCACTCTGGAGTCGCAACCCACTATAGTGATTCCACCCTAAGTCGCAATCCACTATTGCGATCCCAAACCCGAATCGCAATCAACTACTGCGATTCCAAACCCAAATCGCAAACAACTACTGCGATTCCAATCCAAGTCGCAAACGACCATTGCGACTTCAAGCCCAAATCGCAATCGACCATTGCGACTTCGTTGAATGTCGCAGTCCTCTATTGCGACTTCGATGAATGTCACAGTTCACTGTTTCATCCTAAACCCCAGAATTTGTAGATTTATACTATGCATGTTTCTGGTAATTTGCAGATATGTTTAAGACCAAAAACATCACTTAACCATAAGCTTAAATTTCCCAAAACACCCATTTTAACAAAACCCACCAAGAATTTAACTAATACTTCAAGAACACTATTTAAGGAATTAAAACACATACTCAAGGATGGATTTGTTACCTGGATTACTTCAGCTTAGTCCTTAATTCACTGCAAAAAACCTCTTGATTTCTTTCTTCTTCTTTTCCTTCGATTTCTTTCTCTTTTTCTCTCAACACCGAAAACACACACACACTACACTAGGATATTTTTGGTTTCTTCCTTAAGAATGAAGACATCATTCTTCTAATGATGTACTAGGCGGTGGTGGGGTTTAGTTTGGCCAAAAAGACCATACCCACCCTAAACTTATCTCAAATGGCAAGATTTAACCCCAAACTTCCAAATAAAAATTAAAACTTACTCCTTTACTTCTAACTCCATAAAATACTAACACAAAACTTATGAAATTCCGAATTTTAAATTAAATAAAAATACCTGGTTATTACAACATCTCCCCTTTAAAAGAATTCCGTCCCGGAATTCAGTTAAGAGAACAGATGAGGGTATTTGGATCTCATTTCCGATTCTGATTCCCGTGTCGCATCTTGTCCCCTATGATGTTTCCACTGAACCTTTACCTGTCTGATCTCTTTATTCCTCAATACTTTAACCTTGTGATCAACTATCGCTTCCGGTTCTTCCACATAGTTCAACTTTTCGTCCACTTGAATATCTGGTAGAGAGACTGCTTGGTCTGGTGTAACTAAACACTTCCGAAAATTCGATACATGGAACGCGTTGTGAATTCTGCTTAATTCTGGCGGAAGATTCAATCTGTAAGCTACTTCACCAATTCTTTCCGTAATTTCAAATGGCCCAATATAACGCGGACTGAGTTTACCTTGCTTCCCAAAACGTATGACTCCTTTCCAAGGCGAAACTTTTAACATCACACATTCCCCAACCTGAAATTCCAACGGTTTCCGGCGTCGATCTGCATAACTTTTCTGTCTGTCTTGAGCCGTTTTCAATCTATCCCGAATCTGAGTAATCTTATCTGCTGTTAACTGTACTATTTCTGGCCCTGCCAATTGCTTCTCCCCCACTTCATTCCAACACAAAGGCGTTCGGCATTTTCTACCATACAATACTTCAAACGGAGCCGCCTGAATGCTGGCATGATAACTGTTGTTGTAGGCGAATTCTATCAAAGGCAGATGTTTATCCCATGATCCCCCAAAATCAACTATACAAGCCCGAAGCATATCCTCTAAAGTTTGGATTGTTCTTTCACTCTGCCCGTCAGTCTGTGGATGATATGCTGTGCTCAACTTTATCTGCGTTCCCATCTCTTTTTGAAAGCTTCTCCAGAATCTAGAAATAAAACGACTATCTCGATCAGAAATAATCGAAATTGGTACTCTATGTCGAGTTACTATTTCATTAATATACAACTTAGCTAAACGTTCCAGAGAATCAATTTCTTTTATCGGCAAGAAATGAGCAGACTTCGTCAACCTATCCACAATCACCCAAATAGAATCGAATCCCTTTGAAGTTCTTGGTAATGAAATCAGTAGTGATCTGATCCCATTTCCACATTGGTATATCTAGTCGTTGTAACTGACCAAACGGTTTCTAATGTTCAATATTTACTTTCTTGCAGGTAGTACAATCTTCCAGATACTTAGCAACACTTCTTTTCATTCCCGGCCACCAATAGAATTGTTTCAAATCTCTATACATCTTATTCGTACCTGGATGAATAGAAAATCGAGATTGATGCGCTTCTTGTAGTACACGGTCTCGTAATCCACCCAAACGAGGTACCCAAATTCTGTTTTCCATACACAACAACCCACGGTCATCTTTCCCAAGCAATGCTGATATCCCAACCAACCGTTCTGACTTCAAACTTTCCTCCTGATAAGCATCTATTTGGCATTTCAACAATTCATCAAAAATATTAGGAAGAAGTTCAGCTCGTAACGATATAGCTTTTATTGTTCCGCTTCTTTCTTGACGACTTAGCGCATCTGCCACCACGTTCGCTTTCCCTGGATGATAAAGAATTTCACAATCATAATCATTCACTAATTCTAACCACCTTCTTTGCCTCATATTCAATTCCTTCTGATCAAAAAGATGTTGAAGACTTTTATGGTCTGTGAAAATTTGACATTTGGAACCATAAAGATAATGCCTCCAAATCTTTAATGCGAAGACAACTGCTGCAAGCTCCATATCATGGGTAGGATACTGCCTTTCGTGATCCTTTAATTGACGAGAAGCATAAGCAATCACCTTTCCACGTTGCATGAGTACACATCCCAATCCCAATTTAGAAGCATCACTGTAAACCACAAAATCTTCGGAACCTTCTGGCAATGCTAATATTGGTGCGCTGCAGAGTTTCTCCTTTAATATTCTGAATGCTTCGTCTTGTTCTGCCTTCCATTCAAACTTTAAATTCTTCCGAGTCAGCTTGGTCAATGGTGTCGCGATTCGAGAAAAGTCTTTTATAAATTTCCGGTAATATCCAGCTAGACCCAGAAAACTACGTACTTCGGTTGCTGTCTTCGGCAGTTCCCATCTTTCAATTGCTTCCACTTTTGCTGGATCAACTTGTATACCCTTCTCTGAAACTACATGACCCAAAAACTGAACCTCCCGCAACCAGAATTCGCATTTAGAGAACTTAGCGTACAACTTTTCTTTCTTTAATAACTCCAATATCAAACGAAGATGTTGCGCATGATCCTCTTTGGATCGGGAATAAATAAGTATATCATCGATAAACACAATGACAAATTTATCGAGATAAGGCTTACATACCCGATTCATCAAATCCATAAAAGCGGCTGGAGCGTTCGTTAATCCGAAAGGCATTACCAAAAATTCGTAGTGGCCGTATCTTGTGAGAAATGCAGTCTTTAAAACATCCTCTTCCTTAACCTTCAACTGATGGTAGCCAGATCTAAGATCAATCTTGGAGAAATAACAAGCTCCAACTAATTGATCAAAAAGGTCATCAATTCTTGGGAGTGGATACTTGTTCTTGATTGTGCGCTTGTTCAGCTCCCGATAATCGATACACATTCTCATTGAACCGTCTTTCTTCTTCACAAATAAAACTGGTGCACCCCATGGCGATGAGCTGGGTCTGATGAAGCCCTTATCAGATAAATATTGAAGCTGTGACATCATTTCTTTCATTTCTGGTGGTGCTAATCTATACGGCGCACGAGCGATGGGATTGGCTCCAGGTACTAGGTCTATTCCAAATTCTACTTGCCTAACAGGAGGGAGACTATTCAAGTCTTCAGGAAAAACTTCTGGGTATTCACTAACAATGGAAATATCTTCCAGCTTACACTTTTCAGGCCTACTATCTATCACATAGGCTAGATAACTAGAGCAACCCTTATTAACACATTTACAGGCTTTTACCATAGATATAAGACTGGACTGGTGATTCTTACGATCTCCATAAATCACTACCGGTCTCTTATCTGGTAAAACAACATTGATTATTTTCTTGTCACAAACTATGTTAGCCTGATTTTCAGCTAACCAATCCATTCCTACTACCACATCAAATTCAATCAAAGCTATTGGGAACAGTTGTATCGGTACTCCACATCCCTCTATATTTATCATGCAACGATCAAAAACCTCTTTAACTGCCACTTGGTTATCATTTGCAGTGTCTACTAATAAAGCATGTTTTAACATTTTAGGCTCTAAATGCATGTGAGCAGCAAAGGAGGGAGACACAAAAGATTGGTTTGCACCGGAATCAAATAACACTTTAGCACGCGTGGAGTTTATGAAAAATGTACCTGTGACCACATCCGGAGTTTCTTCCGCCTCTTTAGCTGTCATTTGGAACGTACGACCCCTCGTTCTCAGCGGTTCTATTCTTGGGACCACTGGTCTAGTAATGGCTGGTTTCCCCGATGTACCCCCGGATTGTATTCTACCCCGCGGACAATCTGATTGGAGGTGATCCGGAGAATTGCACAAAAAGCAAAATTGTGTTACTCGACAATCCTTTACAACATGTCCAGTTTTCCCACATTTAAAACAAACCCGTGACTCTACTTGGCAATTTCCCTGATGGTAACGATTACACCTTGGACATGGTCTTTCTGTTGGTCGAAATGACGGACGGTTGTCAAACCTCTGAAATCTAGGTTTCCTCGAATCCTGTGGTGGTCCTTCCCATTTTCTTTTCCCTAAGCTTTTATCACCAGTATCTCTTTTATTATCTCTTTCCACATTCTCGGCAGCATCCACCGCAGCTGTAAAAGTATTTGGCCCTGTGGCAGTCACCAACCTTCGAACCTCGGAATTCAACCCATAAATAAACCTCTCCATTTTCATCTTTTATGTAGCAACATAATATCGTGCAAAACGAGACTTCTCCAAAAATCGTGCAGTATAATCTCTAACCGACAGATTTCCTTGTTGTAGATTCATGAATTCTTCTTCTAACTGTCTGACAGCAGCTTGTGGACAGAAGTGCGTTGTGAAAGCTAACACGAATTCCTCCCATGAAAAAGTAGTATATACATCCGCTCCTCTCGATTCTGTATGAGCCTCCCACCAATACAGAGCATCTCCTTTTAGCATTGCAGTTCTATAAAGTACTTTATCTTGTTCAGCACATTTACACGTCTTGAAGATAGCCTCGATTTCTTTTAGCCATCTCATAGCTTTTACCGGATCCCGATCTCCTGAATATGTAGGGGCTTACAACTAAGAAACATTTTATAGTCGCACCTTTTCATCGCTGGTAGAACAGTAGAGGTAAGTGGTATCTCCACTTCATGTTCCGGATCCGGTCTTTCAGTTTCATTAAGACGATTACGTTCGAACATGGCTTGTATGCTATCCTGTAATCTCCCCATTTCAGCAGTCAGATCATCTCGTGTAACAAACTCTGTACCATGTTGTTGTGTTCTACCTCCAGTTCGGCCTCCTGTTCCTCTTCCGGTCCTACCTCTACCACGATCTCCTCCTCTTCCCCCTGTTCCTAATGGTGGATTCTCTCCACTTGAATTCCTTCCTCTTCCCTGATTCCCTTGTCTGGTGCCACTCGCCATTCTGTGGATTCAAACAAAGTTAATATACACATAAGCACATACCCCATATAATAAGATATTCCAGTTCAAACATGTACCTGTAAGATCATAATTACACTGGCCTGGTGTAATTTGAAATTACCTTACATGATGTTCCTTTTACCTTTTATACTTAATATCCCCAGGTTCTAAATTAATAGGGACATCCTACTTCACATGCAGTTTAAGTCTAGGTACAGATACTAATACCTAAATCCCTTAAACTAGGGCTCTGATACCATCTGTAACATCCCACATATCCAAAACATACATATAGCATATAATTCATAACATGGTTTCAACAAAATAATTCATGTGACACACTTGGTCCCAAAGTCTGACTAAACAATATAAAATTCAGTACAAACATGATCCCATTTAGATCTGATAATAGCTAATAACTGAAATTTAAGTTCAAAAGTATCATCAACTTCATAATGATCATCATCCCACATAGCTATCCACCAAGTAAATTAATCATTTACTCTTACTGGTACCACCACCTGGAATACAGATTTTAAAAACAAAAATGAGGGTTAGACCTAAGGGTCTAGTGAGTAAATCCCTGACATTTTTAAATCATTAAAATTTCATTTATATAAACACTCTTTATATAAATACACATACATCACACGTAAATTAGTACCAAATACAATTTACACAACATACCTGTCTCATTCCCCTTATCCCTCCACCAATGGCCAATATCAATTGGTTGCGAGCCAATTTAACACACCGGTCCAAAGCCCGGCCACGTATTATATTTTCATATAATACTCACGTAATTATAATATCTCAATATATTATAATCACCCACGTATGACATATTCATACACTTTATCAATCAGTTATATTTTTCACATAATGCATTCCAGTAAAAATACTTTTTAACGTAAAACTCACCTGGTATGATTATCACAAAGGCTCTTCCAAGATAATTCACGTATGTCGATCCTTCACAGAATCTGAAATCAGATAAAATACCAAATATCTCTTTTAACACTTAAACTTACAAAATTCTCAACTCAAATCGCAATGAACAGTACCAAGTCGCAATCTCCCATTGCGATTCCACCCTGGAGTCGCAACCCATTATTGCGATTCCACTCTGGAGTCGCAACCCACTATAGTGATTCCACCCTAAGTCGCAATCCACTATTGCGATCCCAAACCCGAATCGCAATCAACTACTGCGATTCCAAACCCAAATCGCAAACAACTACTGCGATTCCAATCCAAGTCGCAAACGACCATTGCGACTTCAAGCCCAAATCGCAATCGACCATTGCGACTTCGTTGAATGTCGCAGTCCTCTATTGCGACTTCGATGAATGTCACAGTTCACTGTTTCATCCTAAACCCCAGAATTTGTAGATTTATACTATGCATGTTTCTGGTAATTTGCAGATATGTTTAAGACCAAAAACATCACTTAACCATAAGCTTAAATTTCCCAAAACACCCATTTTAACAAAACCCACCAAGAATTTAACTAATACTTCAAGAACACTATTTAAGGAATTAAAACACATACTCAAGGATGGATTTGTTACCTGGATTACTTCAGCTTAGTCCTTAATTCACTGCAAAAAACCTCTTGATTTCTTTCTTCTTCTTTTCCTTCGATTTCTTTCTCTTTTTCTCTCAACACCGAAAACACACACACACTACACTAGGATATTTTTGGTTTCTTCCTTAAGAATGAAGACATCATTCTTCTAATGATGTACTAGGCGGTGGTGGGGTTTAGTTTGGCCAAAAAGACCATACCCACCCTAAACTTATCTCAAATGGCAAGATTTAACCCCAAACTTCCAAATAAAAATTAAAACTTACTCCTTTACTTCTAACTCCATAAAATACTAACACAAAACTTATGAAATTCCAAATTTTAAATTAAATAAAAATACCTGGTTATTACAGGGAAAGTGGCAATGAAGGGGTTGTGAGATAATCATGCCTTAGAGCATGTGTTTGCATAATGTGGATTCGATACACTTTATTTGCATGAGTTGATTTTGATAAGCGATCATTTGATCCTTTGAGCTGGTGGCTCAGACTTGGACTATGTTGGGTCTTGAGGGTGTTGCCCGGTTTTGATAAGCTCGATGTGGGCTTGGGTTATGTTTTGCATGAATTGCATGTATTTGAGAATTACATGATTTGAATGCATTGGTTGTTCTTTTGAGGTCATGTATAAATGTTTAAGCCGAGTAAGTTTGTGTTGGATGGTGGGTTCCAAGGTAAAGATTCAGCAGGATTGAACTTGGTGGTTTGGACTAAAGACCTAGTATGGTTGATGTCTAAGAGGGACTAAAGACCTAGTATGGTTAATGTCTAAGATGGACTGAAGACCTAGTATGGTTGATGTCTAAGAGGGACTAAAGACCTAGTATGGTTGATGTCTAAGATGGACTAAAGACCTAGTATGGTTGATGTCTAAGATTGACTAAAGAACCAGTTTGGTTGATGTCATGTGTGCCCCATCCAAGAAGCTTACTTGTATTTATTAATTGCGGTTTAACTTGTGTTTGCGCCACAATCGATGGAATCGGGTCTCCCCCGTCACCGAAGGGTGTTGTTTTGGGTATTTCATTTATCCATGTGTCGGTATCGTTTTATACGCATAGGGATGGTTCTTCCCATGAATTATGAGTGGCGTTTTATGCCTCATCCTTGGTGGGACGTTTTCGAATATTGGAGTTTTATTCGCATTAATGTTATATTGAGGTTTTAATGATTATTTTCATCTTGAGTGAGTTTTGAATTTGAGTCCATTGCTGGGAAATGATTTTCATTGGAAGCTTTCACCAAGGAATTTGCGTGCGTTTGGAAAATGGGTGTTGGTGTACTTTACTCAAATCCTTTTTCGGAAAATCATGATTTACGTTGAAACCTTTTGTCTAACAAATTATTTGATCATGATGAAAACCCTTGAACTCACTAGGCGTTATCCTAACCTTTTTATTTACCGGCATGTGCAACAGGTTCATGATGGGATTAGCTTTAGCTACACTGTGGAGTGAGAAGTGCTAGTAGAGTGCACGTGAAGTGTTTTGCTTAGTGAAGGCTTCCGCACTTGTTTGGGATTAGCAACTGGTATTTGGGTTAAGTAACACCCGTCTTGAGTTATCTGTTGTAGAAGTTGTGATGGTTAACTTTTGAGGTGTATTCAAGAATGGTTTGTAGAATTTTTTTTATCCTCCTTGGGTTATTTTATTGAAATTAAAGTTATTTTCTCTTTACAAATATGAGGGTGTTACAGATAGGAAGTGTCATAAAATATTCCCATTCTGTCTCATTTTAATCCCCAAACTTCACAACGTAAAAGTTGAAGTCAAACGAATTAGACTCGATACTGATACGTTTAATATTATTCTAGAAGTGACAATATCACATATACGAGCTGTAAATATACTCGCAAGATCAAAAGTCCCCAAACAAGGGCACAACGTCGCTGGAAGTACGTTGCAATCACACATGGTGGAGGTGTGGTTAAGGTCATAGCTCCCAAAAGGAAATGGGGGAAGCTACTTGGTTCGATTGATACTCATCTAAAGGAAGAGAAGAGTAAGGACAACTATTTATCATCAATACATGAGATTGTCTCAAATTAAAACAATGTCTATGAATCATTATCGGAGGACGCTCCGAAGTTAATATTGATTCTAGAGATCAAAGAAATCTCAAATGAATATCAGAATATGAGTCGATGGACAGATCATACATACTCAATGATGATATATTTGCATATACCATTGCTTATTAGATAACAGCGCACGATGGCATCGAACCATGCTCAGTTGAAGAATGTCAACAAAGAGCAAATTGGCCTAAATGAAAAGAAGCAATCCAGTATAATTATTTGACAAATGAACATGTATTTGGTTCGGTAGTGCTAACCGACCAAGTGTAAAGCCTGTAGGACATAGATAAATAATTTGTCAGTGAAGCATTATAGAATAATTAAGTCACAATATATAAGGCTCTCATTTGGCGCTAGGTTTCTCACAACGCACTGGATTGACCACAATAAGACTTACTCTCTCGTGATGAACAACATTCTGCTAATTAATTAGCCAAGTAGTTTCCGAAGGACTAGATATTGCAGCTAAACGATGTAGTTACTACGTATCTCTATGGGGATCTAAATTCAGAGATATATAAAAGTGTTTGATGACATTATACCAATATCAAGTAACTCTAAACCTTGAAATGCGTTTACAATAAAATAGAAACACTCACTTTATAGATTAAAGCAATCTATGCGGATGTGGTAACCCGCTTGAGTGAATACTTGATTGGAAAATGATATATAAGAACGATGAACTGTGCCCTTGCGTATTTGTTTAGGAAAACAAGTTCCAGACTTTCGAAGTAGCTCTATATGTCAATATTATGAACATAATATGCACTGTTAATGAAATAATAGAAACCACAAGCTACTTGAAATTTGATTTTGAGATGAAAGGTCTTGGGAAAACTTGGTTTTGTCTAGATAATTGAACTGGGACACCGAGTTTGTGGAATATTAATCCACCGATCCGCATATGTCCAGAAAATGATCAAGCGGCTTAATATGGACAAAGCGCATCCGACTAGCACTCCTATGATCGGTCAAAGTGTTGGATATAAGGAAATATCCATTTCGTCTAAAGGATGAGGACGAAGAGGTGTTGTAAGCTGGAATTCCATACCTGAGTACAATAGGCGCATTATTGTACCCAACACAATACACTTGATCGTATATTTTATTTCTCATTAAACATGTTAGCTAGATTTAGCTCAACGCCAACGCAACGTCATTGGAATGACGTCAAACTAATATTTTGGCACCATTGATGTGGGCCAATACTTTCCTTATGGAGAAAATTAGATTAATAATGGAACTTCAATACCTACTTAGATTGTGAGCGGCAAAAATACTAGCTCTTATAGAAAAACACCAAACAATGTCTTGGTATATATTTGTTGATATTAGGTATATGTTCAACTCATATAAAGGTTGTTCCCAAATTGGATAAGGAATTATCATATGGAACATGCTGATTGCTTGGAAGTAAACTAAGTCAGCCCTTAATAGCTATATTCTTAAATTATCAAGAATATTACTCTCCATGAGACTATTCAAGAATGTATATGGTCAAGGACTATCATTACACATACCAAAGGAGCTAGTAATTTTGAGTTTAACCACTATACAACTTGCATGTATGGAAATAACGCATCATGTATCGAAGAAATGAAAGTAAATTATATCAAGGGTTATAACATAAAACATATTCCGCTTAAGTTTTTATACAATCAACAATAACAAACTCTCCTCAAGATTCAAATGAATCAAAAAGGATGAGAGAAGAATGTAACATATTTTCCTACCAAATCATTTCCTAAAATCATATTTGGGAAACATGTGAAAGTATTATAATGCAAATGTTTTCAAACTCCTTTGATTAATGTACGAATCAGGGGGAGTAGTAGACAAAAGGGGAGTCTACTATATGTAACACCCCGAATTTCCATTACATTTATGGGGTTGAATTGTAATTTAGTCTGAGTTGTGGACTAAATTGTAATTATAAACTCCATTGTTAGAATTGTAATTTGACCAAAGTTTAAATGCTAAGTTGAAATTTAAACTTGAGGGGTCATTTGGTCTTTCTTTGATAGTTGAGATTACCTCAAATATAGGTAAGATCAGTAGTTTGAGAAAATATCTCAGATGCATTTGTGATTGAGTCAGCTGGGAGATGGCTCAGAGAGAAAGAAGAAAAAGGGAAAGGAAGGAGAAATTGAGAGGTTGATCATATGGTAAGAGTATGAATCATATTCTTGTTTCTTGATTAGATTGTATTTTAATCAGTTGAAATCATATCTCAATCAGGTTGTGAAGCAGAGAAATAATTGGGTTCTGGGTTAAACTTCAAACCAGTGAGTTCATTTTTTCGTCTTGAAAATTAACAGCTGAAACTAAAGCATATTTCATACCTAAATTGTCTGAATAAAATGATATCTCTGTGTGGAAACGAATCTATCATTAAATGGTATTTTAGATAATTTTTGGAGTTAATTTGATGAGAACTTAACGAACTGAGGTGAGGTTTCGGTAGTTATAAATTTCAGGAACTGAGATGGGTTCCGGAATAAAGTGGTTCCAGAATTGTTTTAGTCGGATTCCGGTAATTAAGATTCCGGAAGTTGGGCCAGAATTGATTGTGTTCCAGAATTAATTGCGTTCCGGAATTTAATTTATTGGTACCGGAATTATTTACAAATACCGGAAGTGGGTATTTATGGATGGACCGGAATTATTTTGCAAATACCGAAAGTAGAAGTCCGAAAAACATTTAGATTACCGGAACTAAGCCGACAATTTGGAAGTGAGCCGGAGTTCAATTCCAATTGTACCAGAATTGGATTTCAAGTTATGGACCGACACTAAATTTAATTTGGAAGTGGGCTTGACATTGGGCCGGTGTAATTAATTGTTAGTATTGATTTTAGGATTAATTGTTAGAATTGATTTTAGGATTAATTGTTGGATTCGATTTTTTTAAAATTAATTTTGGGAATTAGTTTAGAATTAAATTTGGAAAATTGTTTTTGGGTCCAAGATGGTTTTATTTCGGATATAAGTTTAATTGAACTTATTATCTTATTTGGATCGATGTTTCGGAATATTTTTCTAAATACAAATTTTAGAAAAATAGCTTTTGAGGGTACAATAAATTATCCGGTATTCATAGAATGGAATACGTTGTGAGAAGTGGTGTGTTATTATACATATACACTAGTAATTGTAATGGATCCATACGGCATGCAAGTCAATCTTTATTGTCTTTAATGGGACGGTTATTCTCATGTTGTAGCTAGAATAGGCATCAGGTCATCAGGGGCAACTTGATACGATTTTATGCGAGTCGGATACTAGCCATTGGCCATATGGTGTAAATTCTAGTGAATGAGTGTACCTTGAATCATCGGGGGCCTCGATTATGAATCGCGATTTATTGATCCCATTGGGGGCCATTGATTCTAAGGTGATGAGAAATATGGAATAGACCAGGTTCGTAATGGTAATTCCTGTTCGCCTATAATGTGGATTGTAATCCCATTTCGGGAGGCTATATGAAATGATTGAATAGGCAAAGTAGAATTGCTATTCATAGCCTATAATGTGAATTGTTAATTCCATTTCGGGAGGCTATATGAAATGATTGAATTTGCAAAGTAGAATTGCTATTCTCATTGGAAAGATTGAATAGGCAATGTAAAACTGCTATTCATATTGAGATGTGGAAACGTAAATTAGATGAAGTGTAAGTGTTGTTTTCACTTACTATCGGTGAATTAGAGATAGGCAATATATAAATGCTATTTCTACTTCCATTACAAGAAAAGGTATAGCTATCGATTGTAAGTCCTTAGGCTTGAGTGATGATCTAGAATCGGTAATGATTCATATCAGGTCTTCGAACATGATGTTCGTACCTACTGACTATTAGTCATATTCATGGGATCGGGTATGTTCCCGTCATTGTGATACGAATACGAGTACGGTAAGAATGGGGGTGAACAGGTTTATTTATATGCTTGAATATCTGAGTTTTCAAGTTGTTAATGTTTTAGTTTGAATTGGATGTTCTCACTAGGCGTAAGCCTATTTGTTCAAATTCAATGCTCTTACCAAGTACGAGTTCAGAGAAGTAATGGGATGTGGGGCGAGTGCTTTTGATATTCAACCTTTGATGATAAGCGGAGAACTTAGACGATGTGAGGAGGCTTTTGATGAATTGATTAGATTAATAGTTATTTGCATAATTCAATTTGTGTTTAAAGGAACCCTCACAGTTGACTCTCTACTTATTTGTAGAAATGTTTGGATGACATTTGATTTACCATGTTTAATTTAAAGGTTTAAATTAGCCCTGATTTTTAGGGTGTTACAATATGGTATCAGAGCTGTAGTTTAAGTGAACTAGGTATGATTGAGAGATACCTAGACTTAAGCTGAGACGAGTTAAGATATGATTTGTGAGATATGGGTAGAAGTACTAAGACGAGAATGTCTTAAGAGTCGACGAAAATACGAGAATTAAGAATCGTAATGATGGTAACAAGGATTCTTATGTATTGTATGTTCATAATTTCAACTAGCTACTGTTATTATGAATATATTTATATGTAAGCATACTTGTTTCTAATAGTTTTGGCAATTAGAGGTGATTTCGTTTGATGATACGGTTGCACATAAAAGAATTTCAAGTACATCACGACTAGTTGTGCTACTCAGTTAGCTCATTGAGCCCTCCAGATGAGAATCTCTAGGACGATGTGTGTATGCTTGACACTGAATTGGTAACAAGTAGCAGATGAAATGGATAGTCGGATCCAATATTGATCTACTAGTGTTCAGTAGAGGTTGTGATCCAATCCAATTATGGACTAGTTTGTCTTCCGGTAATCTTGTTTTAGAAATAAGTTTGACCGGGGAATTCTGATTTTAAATTCCGATCAAAGAATAGAGGCTGACGAGTAGAGCTTTGATCTAATAACCAAAGGAGATTAATAGAATGTTATGTTGTTTCCAAGTTGGGGAGCGGGAAATGGTGAAAGTATCGTCGTGGAAACATTACAAAGGTGTTAAAGTGGCTTGAGAAATTAAGGGGGACGTATAGAAAGAATATCCTCATCCAGATATTTGGCATGATTTCGGGGAAGAAATCATTTCAAGTTGGGGAGATTTGTAACACCCTGAATTTCCATTACATTTATGGGGTTGAATTGTAATTTAGTCTGAGTTATGGACTAAATTGTAATTATAAACTCCAGGGTTAGAATTGTAATTTGACCAAAGTTTAAATGCTAAGTTGAAATTTAAACTTGAGGGGTCATTTGGTCTTTATTTGATAGTTGAGATTACCTCAAATATAGGTAAGATCAGTAGTTTGAGAAAATATCTCAGATGCATTTGTGATTGAGTCGGCTGAGAGATGGCTCAGGGAGAAACAAGAAAAAGAAGAAAAAGGGAAAGGAAGGAGAAATTGAGAGGTTGATCATCTGGTAAGAATATGAATCATATTCTTGTTTCTTGATTAGATTGTATTTTAATCAGTTGAAATCATATCTCAATCAGGTTGTGATGCAGAGAAAGAATTGGGTTCTAGGTTAAACTTCAAACCAGTGAGTTAATTTTTTCATCTTGAAAATTAACAGCTGAAACTAAAGCATATTTCATACCTAAATTGTCTGAATAGAATGATATGTCCGTGTGGAAACGAATCTATCATTAAATGGTATTTTAGATAATTTTTTGGAGTTAATTTGATGAGAACTTAACGAACCGAGGTGAGGTTCCGGTATTTAGAAATTTCAGGAAGTGAGATGGGTTCTGGAATAAAGTGGTTCCGGAATTGTTTTAGTCGGGTTCCGGTAATTAAGATTCCGAAAGTTGGGCCGAAATTGATTGTGTTCCGAAATTAATTGCGTTTCGGAATTTAATTTATTGGTACTGGAATTATCTACAAATACCGGAAGTGGGTATTTATGGATGGGCCGGAATTATTTTGCAAATACCGGAAGTAGAAGTCCGAAAAACATTTAGATTACCGGAACTAAGCCAACAATTTGAAAGTGGGCCGAAGTTCAATTCCAATTGTACCGGAATTGGATTTCAAGTTATGGGTCGGCACTAAATTTAATTTGGAAGTGGGCTTGACATTGGGCCGGTGTAATTAATTGTTAGTATTGATTTTAGGATTAATTGTTAGAATTGATTTTAGGATTAATTGTTGGATTCGATTTTTTTAAAATTAATTTTGGGAATTAGTTTCGAATTAAATTTGGAAAATTGTTTTAGGGTCCAAGATGGTTTTATTTCGGATATAAGTTTAATTGAACTTATTATCTTATTTGGATCGATGTTTCGGAATATTTTTCTAAATAAGAATTTTAGAAAAATAGCTTTTGAGGGTACATTAAATTATGTGGTATTCATAGAATGGAATACGTTATGAGAAGTGGTGTGTTATTATACATATACACTAGTAATTGTAATGGATCCATACGGCATGCAAGTCAATCTTTATTGTCTTTAATGGGACAGTTATTCTCATGTTGTAGCTAGAATAGGCATCAGGTCATCGGGGGCAACTTGGTACGGTTTTATGGGAGCCGGATACTAGCCATTGGCCATATGGTGCAAATTCTAGTGAATGAGTGTACCTTGAATCATCGGGGGCCCCGGTTATGAATCGTGATTTATTGATCCCATTGGGGGACATTGATTCTAAGGTGATGAGAAATATGGAATAGACCAGGCTCGTAATGGTAATTCCTGTTCTTCTATAATGTGGATTGTAATCCTATTTCGGGAGGCGATAGCCTATAATGTGGATTGTAATTCCATTTCGGGAGGCTATATGAAATGATTGAATAGGCAAAGTAGAATTGTTATTCATAGCCTATAACGTGGATTGTTAATCCCATTTCGGGAGGCTATATGAAATGATTGAATTTGCAAAGTAGAATTGCTATTCACATTGGAAAGATTGAATAGGCAATGTAAAACTGCTATTCATATTGAGATGTGGAAACGTGAATTTGATGAAGTGTAAGTGTTGTTTTCACTTACTTTCGGTGAATTAGAGATAGGCAATATATAAATACTATTTCTGCTTCCATTACAAGAAAAGGTATAGCTATCGATTGTAAGTCCTTAGGCTTGAGTGATGATCTAGAATCGGTAATGATTCATATCAGGTCTTCGAACATGATGTTCGTACCTATTGACTATTATTCATATTCATAGGATCGGGTATGTTCCCGTCATTGTGATACGAATACGAGTACGGTAAGAATGGGGGTGAATAGGTTTGTTTATATGCTTGAATATCTGAGTTTTCAAGTTTTCAAGTTGTTAATGTTTTAATTTGAATTGGATGTTCTCACTAGGCGCAAGCCTAATTGTTCAAATTCAATGTGTTTACCAGGTACGAATTCAGAGAAGTAATGTGATGTGGGACGAGTGCCTTTGATATTCAACCTTTGATGATAAGCGGAGAACTTAGACGATGCGAGGAGGCTTTTGATGAATTTATTAGATTAATAGTTATTTGCAGAATTCAATTTGTGTTTAAAGGAACCCTCACAGTTGGCTCTCTGCTTATTTGTAGAAAAGTTTGGATGACATTTGATTTACCATGTTTAATTTAAAGGTTTAAATTGACCCTGGTTTTTAGGATGTTACACTATATATGTAATATTGATATGTTGTGCTCTTTCCTTCACTCAAGGTTTATTTTTCTCATTGGATTTTGTTCCTTGATTTAAGGTTTAGTGAGGTAACACGTTATATACCATCTTTATTTCCTAACTATCATGATTAATGTAAGAATTTAAGAGAAAATTAGATTAAAGGAAAAGTCTATGTGTTGCAAAGAAGTTGATGCGTTGTACTCTTTCCTTCGTCACATTTTTATTTTTTTCTCATTGGGTTTTTATTTTGGCATAAGGTTTTAACGAGACAACAATTGTGCACCGTCACTCCTTTAACTCGGCATAAGGGAGAGTGTTGTAGGATACGTGTGCCATCATCTAGAGGATATGGCGATATAGATAGAGATAAACATATTAGAGATATGTTAGATCTTATATCTCTCGTAGTTATCTATTTGTATCTCATGCCTATTTAGGCTATGTTTGGCAAACTAGCTGATAAGCTAGTTGGTAGCTGATAAGCCAGTTATTGACTCATAAGCTTGTTGGTAGCTGATAAGCTAGCTGATGAAGTCACGTTTGGCAAAACTAGCTTATAAACATGTAAAATGACCAAAAAGGACATCTTCAAAAAATTATCAATTACAATATTTAATTATATAATTAAAACAAATTTATAACAATATAATATGTTATTTAATATAACCAATATAGTAAAGAAAAATTAAATAATATAACATATTAATTAAAAGAATTTAAATTTATTATTACATATATTCTATAAATTTTGAATTTGTTAAAACAAGTTTAAAAAAATATATATTAACTTAAATTTAAATAACCGTTACAAATAATATAAAAAAATAATCAAATAATAATAAAAAATAATAATAATTGATAATTAAAATATATTAATTAATATTAAAAAATATATAAAAATAAGTTGTATGATCACCAATATCTCTAAATAATTAAAAATTAAAAATTTAATAATTTTCAGTTGATATTAATTAATATTTATTAATTTTTAATAATTAAATTTTAAAAAATTGATATTTATATATAATAATAGTTAATTAATAATAATGAGGACAATATTAGAATATTAACAGAAAACTACTCAAAAGCTACTTCAAGTATCGTTTCAAAAAGCTAGATTATAATCATCCAAACATGTACCCAGAAAAAAAGCTAGCTTATAAACTAACTTTTTTTTCGCCAAACGATGTCTTATGATTAATGAGAATTACAGATTCACATTCTTTATTATATTGTTGTTCTGTTTTTTTTTTTTTGATAAAACCATCCTTTAACCAAATTAATAGAATTATTTAATAAATATTAATAAAATAAATTAAATACCAGAAACATCAAAATTATAATAAATATACCATAAAAATCCTAATAAAAAAAAACATCAAATGACAAAAAATAAAATCCATAACACACTCTAAAATAGATTAAGCTACATTTAAAAAAAAGATATATAGCGTTCATTTCTTTGTAAAATTGTAAAAAGGGAGAGAGAACTTTTAGTTTGCAAAAGGAGACGTCAACGCCATTTTTTTTTTACCAAATTTGGCGGCAATACTCTTTCTCTCTCTCAATTAAACTTTCAGTTTCAGGTTTTCATCGTCTTCAAGAAACAAACCCTAAACTAAAACCCTTTTCATTTCATCTTTATTTCTTCCAAAAAACCATGCCTCCTTTCATTCACCTCTTCATCTTCCTATCCTCCATTTTCACCTTCACTTGTGCAACATCTTCACCCCCCACAACAAACCTAACCCTTCTTGGCTCTGCACATTTCAACAACAACTCCATTATCCTCACTCAACAACTCCAAACCTGCAACTCTCATCCAAACTCTTCACCCACCGGCAGAGTTCTCCATTCTTCCCCCATTCGCTTCCTCCGTTCTTCACCCAACTCCACCGTCTCCTTCTCCACCCGTTTCTCCGCCACCATCCTCCCCTCCCCGCCGCCGTGCCTTCCCGGCGAAGGTATCGCCTTCCTTATCGTCTCAGATCCCAACTCTCTCCCACATTCCGACGGGTATTTAGGTTTACCCGATTCCACTATTTCCGACCCGTTCTTCGCAATTGAGTTCGATACCACTTTCAATCCGAATCTTGGTGATATCAATGATAATCACGTCGGAGTTGATATCGATTCCATCATTTCTGTTGCGTCAATCGATTTAATGTCAAAAGGAATTGATTTAAAAAGTGGAAAGAGAATTACTGCTTGGATCGAATACAGAGACTCCGAAAAGATAATTAGGGTTTGGGTTCATTACACAGAGACAAAACCTGAAAACTCAATTCTCTCTGTACCTGTTGATCTTTCCAAAATCCTCAAAGAATTTATGTATGTAGGGTTTTCCGCTTCTAATGGAAGAGGCTCTGCACTCCAATCAATCGAAAAACTGCAGTTTCATACGTTTGAATCAATTTCCCCAAATATGCAAATGGAAACAATCAGTTCGAGAAACTGTTTAATTTGCTATCCGGAAGATTTAGAAGAATCCGAATTTGGAATTTCGAGTAATAATAATAAACATCATCGAAGAGACAATCGACTGATTGTATTAGCTTTTGGATTAGGAGGCCTCCTTGTTTTTCTCATCATTTGTGCTACTTTTCTAATCGTTTATTGCATCTGTTTAACAAAAAGAAAACAAAGATGCAATGAACAAAGTCAAATGTACAGGTTTCACGGCGGCACTCGAATGCCAAAAAAGCTCAAATTAACAGAAATTAAATCCGCCACAAAAGGATTCGATCAAAATCGAATCATCGGTGAAGGAGCTTCTTCAATCGTTTACGAAGCGAATCTTCCGTCGTGTGGAAATGTTGCGGTGAAGAGATTTAGTAAAGTGAATCATCAATCGAGTTCTTTCGGGAACCAGTTTGCTACAGAGCTTGAAACAATGGTGGGTTGCTTACGTCACAAAAATTTAGTCAAACTTCAGGGTTGGTGTTGTGAAGGGAACGAATTGGTGTTAGTTTATGAGTACATGCCAAACGGTTCGTTGGACCGGATTCTCCACCGTCGGATGAACGGAAACAGATCGTTGACTTTCGAGAAACGATTGAATATTCTTTTAGGTGTTTCTTCAGCTCTCGTGTATTTACACGAAGAATGCGAACGACAAATAATTCATCGAGATGTTAAAACTTGTAACATCATGTTAGATGCGGAATTCAATGCGAAATTGGGGGATTTTGGTTTAGCGGAGGTTTACGAGCACAGTTCATCACGGCGTGACGCGACACTGCCGGCGGGAACGATGGGGTATTTGGCGCCGGAGTATGTTTACTCCGGTGTACCGACGGTGAAGACGGATGTGTATAGTTTTGGTGTGGTGGTGTTGGAGGTGGCGTCAGGGCAGCGGCCGGTGAATGAGGAGGGGGTGATGGTGGTGGATTGGGTGTGGGATTTGTGGGAGAAGAGGGTTTTGATTGCGGCGGCGGATCCGAATTTGATGGGGAGGTTTGATAAGGTGGAGATGGAGAGGATGTTAATGGCGGGTTTGATTTGTGTGCATCCGAATCATCAGCGGCGGCCGACGATAAAGGAGGCGGCGCAGATGTTGCGAGGGAGGATGGTGCCGGATTTGCCAACGAGGAAGCCGGCGGTGATGATTCAGTCGGTGAGGTCGGAAATGGTGGGGAGGATTTGTGGGGAGGATGCTGAAACGCCGTGGTCGACTCCGAGGACTCATTTTAGTAGGCCGTAGTGGATATTGATTGATTTTTGTAAAATTGGGAATGTTTTCGGTATGTTTGAATAATGAATGAAAAATAGCAAAAAGATATTTGATAAAACATGAAAATTATATATACGCTGTTTATAAATGACGACAAAATATCTTCATATATATTAGGGAAAAATATACTAAAATCCAACGGACTTTCACATTAGAAATGATTAAGTCTTTGGACACTTTTTTAGAACAAAGAAACAATTGCACTTATTAAAACCTGTTAAATAAACCATTGGACTTTCATATTAGGAATGATTAAGTCCCTGGTCAATTTTTTGGAACAAATAAACCATTGCACTTTTTAAAATCTGTTAAATAAACCATTGGACTTTCTAAAACATGTTACATACATCCTTATGACTTATAAAATTGATAAAAATACTTCAAAAAATACGAATAAACCAAACCAAACCAAACAAAGTTACCAAAAGTTCCTTATTGCAAATGATGGGAATACAACGGTGGTAAGAACTGGAACTTCTCCATTGCTGCTAACATCATCATGTAAATGACTTCTTATTGCAAATGATGTTAAACCTTCTCCCATGTTACGTTCAGGGAGCTAAAAATGGTCGGAAAAGGAGCCGCGGAGGATCATCTACAAGCTGTAAGTTTCATATTTTACTTGATATAAAAAACTTATGGTGGCATATATAGAGTAAGAGCAGAAGAACGATTGTAAGTTTGTTTGTTCACGAAACGTTTATACCACCAGCTGAAGTTGGCAAGACTGAGCAAAGTGACCAACTTCCTTTTATGAATGCAAATGGAGGCTCCAAGATAGTGACAGGTGTCACTATTGCTCCTGGAAAGGTTTTGGGTAAAGCAGAGCGGTTATCTCTGCCGACTCAGGTACAGTGCTTGAGCTTAAGAAATCTCATTCAGCTGCTAACATGACTTCAGCCGCTGTTACCATAATGCCCAACACTGCCATACTACAGGTCCATTTTGTATATATTTCATTTGTTCGTTAGGCATAAAGGTTTAGAATTTCATCACGATTACCTTGAAATGTTTGTTATTGAAATTTAAGTGCTGAGTTCGGTTCATGTGGTTTATGTACAGAATGAGCGATAACTGAAAAGGGAGAGAAGAAAACAGTCTAACCGAGAGTCTGCCAGGAGGTCAAGATTAAGGAAACAGGTAAAAGGAACTCTTTTTACATCACGATCTTAGTCGTATACTAAGTATGGAAAACCCCATATTTTGGTAATGGTAACATTGTTAAGAAAACTAAATCACAATCACTGAACCATTCAAACATTGATTTTGCGCTATAAAGTATATATTCTTACTATTTCTACTGCTCCAGTATCACAATCAAAAACACATTGTTTTTTAAGGCAGAAAAACATGTCATTGATTATACATATACAATATACATATACACTCAATCTCCTAATCCTGCTTAACCTCATAAAATATTCACCAAAATTGAACAAATTCACACAATATTTACAAATAATGACCAAGCCTCTTTAAGGTCTTGAGTACTAACAAAGCACATCAACCAAAAACCTTTTGACAACACTGAAATCAGGCAATAATAGCATTGCAAAGTCATAAAATCCAAGCTAAACTTCAAAATCCATCAACTAATTTCTGAATACTAGAGATAGAGCTACAAGAAAAAGAAACACATACTTGAGAGAAGCAATCGGCGAGAAACCCTGGCGAGAGGCAGCCGGCGAGAGGCAGCGGGTTCGGAGCAGCCGGCGAGATGCAGTCGGTGGGATGATGTGCAGTCGACGAGAGGAATCCGGCGAGAGGCAGCCGGCGAGAAGAAGCCGGCGAAACACTGAAATCAGGCGAGAGGAAGCCGGCGAGAGGTAGTCGACGAGAAGAAGCCGGCGAGAAGAAGCCGGCGAGAAGCAGCCGGCGGCAAGAAGCCGGCGAGAAACGATGCAGGTGGTCTCGGTGGGATGTGCAGGGGTTTAGAAACGATGTGGAATTGTGGATTAGGAAAGCTATTTAGGGTTTATTTTTTAAAGAGTAAATTACGTTTTTCGTCCCTGTGGTTTGTTGAAAATTTCGATTTTCGTCCCTGGTCTTTATTTATTACATGGATAGTCACTGTGGTTTATATTTTATTTCTTTTTTAGTCCCTGAAGCTAATGAATACCAATTAAATTAAGGGCATTATGGTCTTTTCATTTTTTTTCTTTTTCAGTTTTGTTTTCATTAATATTTCTTTCTTTTTCCGCCTACTACATCCCTCCCTCTCATCTCTTTTGAAAATATACACACACATCCTACATACACACACACACATATATATATATATATACATGTATGTGTAGGTGTACATATAAATTTACAGAGAGGGACATATTGGTCATTGTATCATTTTTGTGTTCTTCTAGTTCCTTATTGATATTTTTTTGTTTTTTTATCTGAAGTTCTATCTCCTCTCTCATCTATCTTCTTTCTCCACAATACACACATGGTAACTCCCACCTATCTCCGGTGTGAAGACCTTACAAATGCACATACACATCTTGATCATCTCTATCTCTGTGTAGCTTGTTTCAAACACACACTCATTGATTAGTTCCACCGATCATCTTCATCTATGTGTCATTGCGTCTCCACCTTTGGTGTGTGTATGCGTGTTTGGTTCGAGAGACAGTAACAATGTATGTGTGTGTGTGTTTGTTTTGAAGACAAAAAGTGTTTTAAGAACCACAGAGTGTGTTGGTGCGTTTCGCTGATCACAGATCCATAAAAGAACTAAATCATATATCTTTTAAATCGTCTTCCATCCCTTTACTGTATGAAACCCATAACAATGGAGAACAAGTTTTATGGTTTCCCTCCCTGCACGGTTGTACGCCAGCACCACCAAGATCTAAACAAAAAAAAAGTTAAGACCTCTGAAATAATTTTACTGTGTTTTACTGTGATTCATTGTTAATCAAACCGCAATCCCTGAACCTTAACCCGTTAACCGTCGGTCTCCTCCACCTTCGACCACCAAGCAGAAAGAAAACCCACAACCAACTTTGTGAAAAAAATTATGTTAAGGCGAAATCATAGAGTGTAGACGAAGTGATAAAAAAATCTGTTAAGGTGAAATCATATGGGGTGGAGGAGGGGAAGTTGAAGGTTGTCGGAGACGAGAGGCTTTCCCCGTCTCCTCTTACGCCGGTGACGCTCTCTGTCGGTATATACACACACACACACACACATATATATATATATATATATATATATATATATATATATATATATATATATATATATATATGTGTGTGTGTGTGTGTGTGTGTGTACACCTGCAAATACAAAGTAGAGATGCTCTGTAAATTTATATGTACACCTACACATACATGTATATATATATGTGTGTGTGTGTGTGTTTGTATGTAGGATGTGTGTGTATATTTTCAAAAGAGATGAGAGGGAGGGATGTAGTAGGCGGAAAAAGACAAAGAAATATTAATGAAAACAAAACTGAAAAAGAAAAAAACTGAAAAGACCATAATGCCCTTAATTTAATTGGTATTCATTAGCTTTAGGGACTAAAAAAGAAATAAAATATAAACCACAGTGACTATCCATGTAATAAATAAAGACCAGGGACGAAAATCGAAATTTTCAACAAACCACAGGGACGAAAAACGTAATTTACTCTTTTTTAAATAAAGTTTTAATTACTTGCTATTCAAGTTGTAGGTTACCATTAGGAAGTAATTGATATGTTTTTATAAGTGTAAGGATATATTTAGTATTTTTTTTAAAATGCAATGGTTTCTTTGTTCTAAAAAATTGTCCAAGGACTTAATCATTCCTAATGTGAAAGTCCGTTGGGTTTTAGTGTACTTTTCCCTATATATTATCGTCATTGTGGTAGCGTTAAACCATCTCCAACGAGGTCCCTAAATTTTACATTAAATATTAAATTTTGTGTAAATCCTACTATTCACATCTTCAACGGTGTCACTATTTTTTACACTAAATTTAGTGTGATTAATAGTATTACACTATATTTGATATAACATTATTCACTTACACTACTTTTTATACCACTTTTTCAATTATATTTTTAGTCCCTCAATTTTGAGATTTATTATTTTGTCTTTTAAAGTGTTAAAGTTTAAATAAGTTTATTTTATATATATATATATATATATATATATATATTCTTTATATTAATTTTTTTATGTTTTAATTAAGTAATAATATACAACATGATAAAATATTTGATGCACCAATTGAAGTTTCAAGAAAAGTGTCACTGATAGAGGTTGAAGCAGTGATGAATGATAATAACCAATTTCAACAATTTCTCGCTCGTTATAGACAAATCAAAGACAAAGTAACACACTTTGAGCTTCGGAATGCGTTAATCGATCATATGTGGAAAAAATATAGTAATAAAAATAATTAAATACATATGTATTCTCTTCTTTATTTGTTTTAATATAACTTTTATTGTTTAATAAAAAGTTTTATTTTATTCATTAAAACAATTTAGATCATACTTAATAAAAAATAAAAAATAATAAGTTATGATCTAAATAAAAAATAGGGAAATTAATTAAAATGCCACAAGTTTGACCATTTGTTACCAAAATGCCACAAATCTCTCACATGTTACCAAAATACCACAAAAAACCACGGTGGGCCCCGCGATCGCGGGCCCCAGGCCCACGTGTCACCAAACTTTGCCCACTTTGCCCGCGTTGGTCCCTCAAGAATGCCCGCGACCCAGCTTTCCCCCTCAAGAATGCCCGTGTTGGCAGTTTTGGTCCCTGCCCGCGTTGGGCTCCCGCGATCGCTGGCTAACCCGCCACGCGTCGGCCCAGGGTTTACCCTAAAAATTAATTGAAGAGCAAAACCCTAATCCCTTTATCTTCTTCGGCCGCACTAATTTAAGATATATGATTTGTATGTTGTTAAAGTGTTTATAACTTTTGTTATGTTTGAATATGTTATATGTTTAACATTTTTAAGATATATGATATGTATGGTTTTATGTTTGAATGTGATATTTGTATGTTATAATGTGTATGTTGTTATAGGAGTATTTTTATCAAAAAAAATGTTAAGAGTGTTTTTTTATAAAAAAATTGTTAAGAGTGTGTTTTTATAAAAAAAATTGTTAAGAATGTGTTTTTTTTATAAAAAAATTGTTAAGAGTGTGTTTTTATAAAAAAATTGTTAAGAATGTGTTATTTTTATAAAAAAATTGTTAACAATGTGTTTTTATAAAAAAATTGTTATGAGTGTGTTTTTATAAAAATAATTCTTAAAAGTGTGTTTTTATAAAAAAAATGTTAAGAATGTGTTTTTTTATAAAAAAAATTGTTAAGAGTGTGTTTTTATAAAAAATTTGTTAAGAATGTGTTTTTTTTATAAACAAAATTGTTAACAATGTGTTTTTTTTATAAACAAAATTGTTAACAATGTGTTTTTATAAAAAAAATTGTTAAGAGTGTGTTTTTATAAAAATAATTCTTAAAAGTGTGTTTTTATAAAAAAATGTTAAGAATGTGTTATTTTATAAAAAAATTGTTAAGAATGTGTTTTTATAAAAAAAATTGTTAAGAGTGTTTTTATCAAAAAATTGTTAAGAGTGTGTTTTTATAAAAAAAATGTTAAAAATGTGTTTTTTTATAAAAAATTGTTAAGAGTGTTTCTATAAAAATAATTTTTAAAAGTGTGTTTTTATAAAAAAAATGTTAAGAATGTATTTTTATAAAAAAAAACTTGTTAAGAATGTTTTTTTATAAAAAATTTGTTAAGAGATTGTTTTTATAAAAATAATTCTAAAGAGTGTGTTTTTATAAAAAAATGTTAATAATGTGTTTTTTTATAAAAAATTGTTAAGAGATTGTTTTTATAAAAAAAAATTGTTAAGAGTGTTTTTATAAAAAAAATGTTAAGAATGTGTTTTTATAAAAAAAATTGTTAAGAGTGTGTTTTTATAAAAAAATTGTTAAGAATGTGTTTTTTTATAAAAAATGTTAAGAATGACAACTTAGGTCCCTACGGTTTTAAGAATGACAACTTAGGTCCCTAAACTTTTAAGAATGGCAATTAGGTCCCTAAACTTTTAAGAATGCCATATAGGTCCCTAAACCTTTAAGAATGACAACTTAGGTCCCTACGGTTTTAAGAATGACAATTTAGGTCCCTAAACTTTTAAGAATGGCAACTTAGGTCCCTACGGTTTTAAGAATGACAATTAGGTCCCTAAACTTTTAAGAATGCCAACTTAGGTCCCTACGGTTTTAAGAATGACAACTTAGGTCCCTAAACTTTTAAGAATGACAACTTAGGTCCCTACGGTTTTAAGAATGACAACTTAGGTCCCTAAACAGTTAAGAATGACAACTTAGGTCCCTACGGTTTTAAGAATTACAATTAGGTCCCTAAACTTTTAAGAATGACAACTAGGGTCCCTAAACCGCAACATCTATATATAACACTAACAATATTATACGTTGAAATAAAATAAACCGCAACATCTATATATAACAATATGATACGTTGAAATAAAATAAACCACAACATCTATATATAACAATATGATACGTTGAAATAAAATAAACCGCAACATCTATATATAACAATATGATACATTGAAATAAAATAAACCGCAACATCTATATATAACACTATTATACGTTGAAATAAAATAAACCGCAACATCTATATATAACAATATTATACGTTGAAATAAAATAAACCGCACTTTATCTATTTATAACACTATTATATGTTGAAATAAAATAAACCGCAACATATCTATTTGGATTTTGTCAAACGGGTGTAAATAGCCCTAAGGTATGTCGGGATTTAAGCAATCATTGTGATTCCCCTGCTACCTGGAAGTCCAATAGATTGAGTGGTTTCTTTTCAAAAACTAAAACAAACGAATAATTATCAACACAATAAACCAAACAAGCTAAAGCATCCATATATAACACTAACTATAACATCTGTGAATGACTATGTAGAGGGATTTCTTTAACATCGACTTGACGCTAAAGTGCAAAGTTGCCTACATCGAGGAGTTAGGAGCGCGCTTTAGGGGATTAGGTGATCGCGCGGATACCCTTGAGGCCATCTTTAGAGGGACACCGTTCGGGCCATGGATGGATGTGTTTTACTCTGCTGGCGACCCTACGCTAGTACACATGTTTCTACAGTTGGAGGTCGAGGACGCCAACGCTGAGCCGAAGCAGATGCATTTTGATTTCTTCGGCGCTCGATTGCATTTTGGGCGTCGTGAGTTCTGTCTAATTACAGGACTACGTTTTGGAGAGGCTCCCCTCTTCCTCCCTTAGCAGACTGCTCCTTCGTTCCTAGGGTTTGGGGCATTTCAGCATCTCGTTTGAAGCTGAAGGCAGCCCGGGACATGATGAAAGAGGGCCTTAGTGGCCTAACCGACGACGATGTTGTCCGTGTATGCTTGGTGGTGATCGTGGATATGGGCTTCATGGCCGTGACTATAGCTAGTATGCTTCCTCGACGGTCCTTAGGGACGTCGAGGACCTTGAACTGTTTAACAGCTACCCGTGGGGTAGCCATATCTGGACACATTGCTACTCAATCTTGCATCGAGCCATAACCAGACGCGACTCCGATCGACATGGAAAGATGAACCTTTGTGGTTTTACATACGCCTTCAAGGTTAGATACGTAGTATAAAAATTGTTAATAATACATACAAACTGTTTGGCTTTTCTTTTTACGTACTTGCTCTTCTTGTCTAATTCCAGATATGGATCTTGGAGATGTTTCCCGCATCAATCCAATATTTCGTCAAGCGCGACGACCGAGTACTTAGGGGAACCCGTTGGGACAAGCGTGTTACCCTAAGTAGGTCGCTTTGGATTCAGTTCTTCAATGAATCTAGAAATGTAAGTTCTTTTACTATGTTTACAATTTGCATACGTTAGTCCCGCTTATTAATTTTTTTAATGTTTTATCATATATTTAGCTGCCACTCTTGCCTTTCGCTCGCCTTGTGCCTACTGCCGACGAGATGGACACGGATTGGTACAGAGACAGCGTGGCCTTTATTGACGCAGAGGCGGCAAGGGCTCGACGTCCCTCTCCTTCCACATCTGACGAAGATGAGGAAGACGACGACAGGCCCCCTTCCGGTGGATATCAGCCGCCCCCTTCCTCCTCCTATCTGCGCCCCCTTCCTCCTCCTACCAGCCGCCCCCTTACGATCCATATCAGGTGGCCCCTTCCTACGGGCCACATCGTGGCTCTCATGATTACCTGTGGGACTACGTCCACGGGCCACTAGAGTCACGTGTAGAGTTTCTGGAGGGAGTCTACAGACAGTTTAGCCATGTCCATGTTAGTGTTTAACTTAATTTGTTGGCCACGTTTATTTAGTTTGTATATTAATATTACGTTCTAAATTTGTTTTAGCTGTCGAGTACAACACCGATCCCCGCTCCGTTCGGACAGGGGGCACATGCGACGTTTGCCACCACATCCTATCCGTCATTCCCTGAAAATGTAAGTGACACTGAGTAACCATTATAGTTATATGTTTGTTCCTAATTTTGTAACTCTTATAATGATCAATGTCACGCAAGCCGGGATGTCGGGGGCCGGGATGTCTCAAACGACGTTCGCCACCACATCCTATTCTACTATCCCGGAGAGTGTAAGTGACACTGAGTAACCATTATAGTTATATGTTTGTTCCTAATTTTGTAACTCTTATAATGATCAATGTCACGCAGGCCGGAATGTCGGGGGCCGGGATGTCGGGGGCATACACCTCAGCATTCATGGACATCTTTGGCGGTTCGGCCATATACAGGCCAGAAATGTCGGGGTCATCGTACGTCACACAACCACCTTCCATGCATATTGTAAGTTATTTTGGTAGTTTTGGTTTAATTGTGAACATTTCCTAAATTGTACTTAAAACATCTAATAACTTAATTTTCAGACGATGGGGTCTCCTATTACCGAGGAGCACTTCTCGGAGCCGAAAGATGACCCGATGGATGTTGTAGATCCACAGGTGACCCCGCTCCCTCAAAAGCGGCCGCATAAAATTTCACAATGGTTTCGTTTCCCGTTTGGCCAACAAGGATCTACGACACCACTGCCCCCTAAAAAGCAAGCAAAGAAAGCGGGGGGAAACAAGGGAGGAAAGAAGGCGGGAAAGAGAAAGGGAAAGGTGGCTTCACCGGAGCGTCTCCCGGCATCCGATATATTGAGGATGTGCAAGACTGGCCACCTCTCCCCCATGATATTCGTCCCTTACTTGAGCCTGGAAATCACCCCCCGCTTTTTCCAAGTATTGCTGGCGGATGACCCTTTGGAGTATGAGTTACAGGATGTGGTTAGTATGAAGTTTAACTATAGTCATATAATCAAATATATTTATATTACATGTATAACCATCTATTTTTTATGTATAGCACATGGATTGTTGGGTCTCGCTGCTCCAAAAATCTCGTGGAACAGACACGAGGTGGACCATGATGTACAATATTTTCTTTCCCTACCTGGTGCTCCCCCATTAAGGTCCCGCCTCCGTGGCCAACTCATGCAATGGCGTGGAAGGGGTTTCTTGGGCTCTCCTCGATGTGGTATGTAAATCGTTTTACTCTTATTTCATTTAAGTTGTTTTGTTGCTAACTAAGCTGTCTAATATTGTAATATTTCAGGTGTACATCCCAATATGCATTCATCCCAAACATTGGCTGCTTGGAGTGTTTGAGCTTGACGCTATGACCATGACCATATATGACAGCGACAGTGCCAGTCTCTTCAGAGACCTGTTGAATGACCAGATGGCAAGGTTTACAGCTGTGCTATTTAAATTCTTTGGCCGGGTCAAGGACATGAGGCGTCGCGACGTTTCAGAGAACTTTCGCCATAAGTTCTCCAAGAATATACCCTAGCAGGCCGGGATGAATGCGGATTGCGGTGTTTGGGTATGCCGTAATGCCATCATGTTGATAAATAACGATGTGGTATTTGTACACCCTGACCACACCGAGGCCGAGGCCAAGGCATTTCGCATACATATGGCGGAGTCCATTTATGCGCATTGTCAAATAAATCAAAGTTAGGTTGTTTATGTAACATTAAATAATTGTTATTTTTAGTATTAACTTATTTTGTTAAAGTATTGTGATTGACTTAGTGTTTACTTCATTTGGTTTTTGCTAATTTCATCCAATTACTCAACTTTGAGTATCGATATCTCTTTCACACATACTCCATTTTGGACGCATTATATATCGTTTCGAAGCTCTCATATAGGAGAACATAAACCTACTAAGAGTTTGTTATATATAACACACACACACACACACACACACACACACACACACACACACACACACACACACACACACACATATATATATATATATATATATTTAAATGCGTCCAAAGTTTAGTAAAACCCATATTTTTCTTGATTCACATGTGCATTAATCCTTAGACTACTTAAAGACTAATTTTCATGCTACTGAGTGAACTCAATGAAGCGGCGAAGGGGTTTTTGTTAAATGGAAGTCTTATTCTCGAAGCCGAGTTTTCTTTGGTTGGAATGCTTAAAAATATCATCACGGCCATTTGGTGTCTTCCTTTTGATGCAAAAATTGGTATTATGTAATGTAGACCAGTATCTATATTATAGAAACTTGCATTTGACAGTACCATATAAATCTGATCTAAATTCTCATTAATTAGCTATGTTTGACTACTTAAAGACTAATTTTCCGCCTAATGAAAGACCTTTATTCAAGAGCAGACGAATATTGCAGTTACTTTTTCAGTCGAATCTTACAGGCTCTTTTCAAACGAATCTTGCAGTGAACTATTTAGACGAATCATGCAGACAATTTTTTCAGACGAAATCTTTGACCATATCTGATGAAGAACATACATTTTCACGGCTATAAGTAGATAGCATGATGAAGTAGTAATTCACAACTTCCTATCTATCTTTTATACAAACACACTCTCGCTTTTCTTAACACCATGGCTGGAGGTTCAAGATCAAGGGGGAACATGTCGGCGAATGTGGCTGGAACTTCACGTTCGGGAGCCTACCAACCACTGAACGATGGAGCTCGCCGGAGTACCTGGAAGGTACCGGAAACAGACGAGGAGTGGACAAACTGTGGGCGAACTGCAGCCGATTTTCCATTCACGCCTAAGGAGGAAGCAGACTGGGAGATGGCATCCGACAATTACTACTTCGATAATGGCATGAGAACCCCACCAATGTATGATTTTATGCCGACGGGTCTTCGACAAAGTCAACGAATTACTCCCGCAGTGCAAAAAGCCATTGATGAGGCGAACGCCGGTATCGAAAAGGTAAAGGGTATGTGGAACCATAACAGGGGGATTCAGCAGGGGAAAATGGAGTATCTAGCGGAGAAGAAACGAGAACTGTCCATGACTAGGGCTCACGTTCGGCAGCTGCAACGAGAGATTAAGGAAGCTGAAGAGGAACTAGAAGAACTCGAATCGGACTACATAGGAATGGAGGACGTGATCAAGGAAAAGGTTAACTTGATCACAGGACTCCAGGACGCCTTCCAGTAATAGATTTCTTTGTTTACATGCACTGTATCCGTTTCGGTTGGGAAGATGATTTGCAATAATTTTTATATGATTTTGTTAATTAATTTCCTTGTTAAATAACTTAAGTGAATTTCTATATTAAAAACATTAAAATGGAAAGGAAACAATACATTAAAAACCACATAAAATGATAACCTAAAAACTATAGGGACCATTAATTTTCAGGGACCAAACTGTAAATTCGAAAAGTAGCGGGGTTGTCCGCGATCGCGGGGGTCCAACGCGGGCAGGGACCAAAACTGCCAACACGGGCATTATTGAGGGGGGGGGGGGGGAAAGCTGGGGCGCAGGCATTCTTGAGGGACCAACGCGGGCAAAGTGGGCAAAGTTTGGTGACACGCGGGCCTGGGGCCCGCGATCGCGGGGCCCACCGCGGTTTTTTGTGGCATTTTGGTAACATGGGAGAGATTTGTGGCATTTTGGTAACAAAGGGTCAAACTTGTGGCATTTTAATTAATTTCCTTAAAAAATATGGGTATAAGTTGTAAAGTTAATAAATATAAGGATATTATTGAAAGTTTAATAAATTAATATAAAAATGATTTGGTGTAAAAAATAATGTTATCTATTGGAGAAGATTTACCATTAACACTAAATTTTACACTACTTTTGATGTTTAGTGTAAAATATAGTGTGACCCATTGAAGATGTCCTTAGCCTATAAAAATCTCCCAAAAAAAAATTACACTTGTGTTTAACAAATTTTATATTTTAAAAATTACATTAAAATATTACGTATATTTTATAAAATATTATTTGTCATCTTATAAATATTTAATTTTATTAAATTTCATTGATATAAAAATAAAATTTTATTTCTTTCTTACAAGTAATCATTTTTTAAGATATCTTCAAATTTAATAATTTTTATTATGTACCTCATACTTTCTCATTCAAATAAGGTTTTGAGGATTTGTTGAAACAAAAAAATTCCTAATATCTCCATTTTGAAGGAGTTGTTGGAGATGTTATGGTGTCCTCTAGTTTTATATATAATTGTTATTTGTGTAGAAAAAACTACACTTTATATAATTTATGTTTCCATAACTTAAATTATTTAATAAATGATATAATACAATTGAACTGTTTAAAGTTGCGATATGATTATTTAGGTTTTTTTTGGCGTTGGTTTCTAATTCATTGAAGTAATAGCTAGCATATTAGTATGAATTATTTAGGGCCGTTTACAAAATGCTTATTCGGATAAGTGTTTACCAAGTCACAATAGTTTATCGGATAAATATAGCAAAAATAAGAATCTCACCCGGTAAGAGCGGAAGCAATAACCGAGAGTCTTACCCAGTAAGTGGGTGTGACGATTCTTACCACGGTTAGCGCTTACCGGCTAAATTGTTCCATACGGTGCCATTTTGGTGGACTAAAATCTTACCCGAAAAGTAAGTGATAGTGTTGAATTTTACATGTAAACACTTACCCGAATAAGTGATTAGGTAAACGACCCCTTATATATTCGGTGATATTTTCTCATGGTGGATTAAAATTGTGGTAACGTACCAAATACCCATTGTACCAACAAGCAGAGTGGCATCACATTGCGTGGAGTTGTGCTCCTAGACCTCGGCTAAGTCAAAATCACCTAATTTTGCATTTAACTAATGATCCAAAATTGACAACACGATGAAATATGTTTCTCAATTCATCATGTAGATATACAAGGGTTGAAGAGACCCCTAGAAGTATATTAAGTCGTTTATCGAATGTGAGAGATGTATTTAGGTGCTCTTGTGTATGCAAAATCATGTTGAAATATTTGTTTGCAAGGTACTCGTAAATCAGAAGCATCAAGTTTCCCTTGTAACTGTAGGGTTTCATCGGGATCACAATAACGTAGCGGAAACAATAATAAACAACCAGTCAAATTATAATAAGTTGAACACCATAACAAAACCCGAATTCGTAACTAACAAAAATAAGGACAAAAGCACAACCATAAAGGGGTTTTGAAGAATTCTACGTCAATTGATGGGTGACCGAATCCAAAACTCGAGAGATCAAAGTAGACCTCTTCTAACGCTATCCACACATGAGAATGCTTCAATCCATAATTGGTTGCTAGCCCGATGAACCAATAATCCACACAAGAGAAAAACAATTTTCTCTTGTGTTGTGTGTATGTGTAGATCGACAACCACAAGGAGAGGGAAGTGGGAGGCTGGTTTTTGTTTGCTTAACCGTAAACCTAATGATAATTAGGTTTAAATACTCCCCCTAAATCTTATATGGATCGGACCCTTTAAACTTAACCAAATTTTAGGCTTCAAAGCCCTTTTAGTTTTAATTAATTATTATCCGTTAAAGGAAAAACTAAACAGAACAAGAATATAATAGAATGGAGAGAATGAATCGTAATTCTCATTAATCATAAGCCCTTTATATTGGGATGGTTTACAAAGAGATAATCATGAGATACCAAGTTCTAATCTAACTCTAATGTGTATATCTCTATCTCTAACTTTATCATTATCGTCTTATACGTTGACGATGACACATTTATCCTACAACACTTCCCCTTGTGCCGAGTCAAAGGAGTGAAGGTGCACAATTGTTGCCTCGTTAAAACCTTACGCCAAAATAAAAACCCAGTGGGAAAAAATAAAAATATGACGAAGGAAAGAGTACAACGCACTAGTTTCTTTGCAACACATAGACTTTTACTTTAGTCTAATTTTCTCTTAGATTCGTACATTAATCGTGAGAGTTAAGAAAACATGATGATATATAAAATGTTGCCTCACTAAAACCTTACACCAAGGAACAAAACCCAATGGGAAAAATAAAACCTTAGTTGAAGGAAAGAGCACAACATACCAATATTACATATATAGTAGACTCCCCATTTTGTCTACCACTCCCCCTGATTCGTGCATTAATCAAAGGAGGTTTAAAACATTTCCGTTTTAATACTTTCTACATGTTTCCCAAATATGGTTTTACGTATTGATTTGGTAAACAAACATGTCACATTTTCCTCACATCTTATTCAGTTCACTTGAATCTTGAGGATAATTGATTATATGAAAACTTAAGCAAAGTATGCTTTGTGTTATAACCCTTGATATATCTTACTTCCATTTCTTCAATACATGATGCACTATTTCCATACATGCAAGTTGTATAGTGGCTCAACTCAAAATTACTAGCTCCTCTTATATGTGTAATGATAGTCCTTAACCATATACACTCTTGAATAGTCTCATGTAGAGTAAGATTGTTAATAATATAAGAGGATGGCTATTAAGGGTTTGCTTAGTTTACTTCCAAGCAATTGACATATTCCATACGATAATTCCTTGTCCAGTTTGGGTACAATCTTTATATGAATCAAACATATATCTAATATCAGTAATATACACCAAGGCATTGTTTGGTGTTTTTCTATAAGAGCCAGTACTTTTGCCGCTCACAATCTAAGTAGGTATTAAAGTTTCATTATCAATCCATTTATCTCCGTAGGGAAATTATAAGCCCACGTCAATGGTGCCAAACGATTCATTTGAAATCATTCCAATGACGTTGCGTTGGCGCTGAGTTAAATCTAGCTGAAAAGTTCAGTGAGAAGTACAATATAGGGTCAAGTGTGTTATGTTGAGTACAATAATGCGCCTATTGTACTTAGGTATGGAATTCCAGCTCCTAACACCTCTTCGTCCTCATCCTTTAGACGAAATGGATATTTCTTTATATCCAACACTTTGACCGATCATGGGAGTGCTAATCGAACGCGCTTTGTCTATATTAGGTCGCCTGGTCATTTTCTAGACATATGCGGATCGGTGGATTAATATTCCACAAACTCGGTGTCGTAGCTCAAGTATCTAGATAAAACCAAGTTTTCCCACAATCTTTCATCTCAAATTCAGATTTCAAATAGCTTGTGTTTTCTCTTATTTCGTCAAGAGTGTATATTATGTTCATTACATCGACATATAGAGCTACTATGAAAATCTGGAACTTTCTTCTCCTAACAAATATGCAAGGGCACAGTTCATCGTTTTTATTTATCGTTTCCCAATCAAGTATTCACTTAGGCGGGTATACCACATCCGCATAGATTGTTTTAATCTATAAAGTGAGTGTTTCATATTTATTATAATCACATTTCACAGTTTAAAGTTACTCGATATTGGTATAATGCCATCAAACACTTTTATATCTCTGAAATTAGATCCCCATAGAGATATGTAGTAACTACATCGTTGAGCTGCAATTTCCAGTCCTTCGGAAACTACTTGGCTAATTAATTATCAGAACGTTCTCCATCACGAGAGAGTACGTCTTATTGTGGTCAATCCAGTGCGTTGTGAGAAACCTTGCGCCAAAGGAGAGCCTTATATATTATGACTTAATTATTCTCATTACGCTTCCCTGACAAGTGATTTATCTATGTCCTACAGGCTTTACACTTGGTCGGTTAGCACTACGGAACCAAATACTTGTTCATTTGTCAAACACTTATCCTGGATTGCTTCTTTTCATTTAGGCCAATTTGCTCTTTGTTGACATTCTTCAACTGAGCATGGTTCGATGACATCGTGCTCTATTATCTCATAAGCAACGATATATGCAAATATAGTATTTATGATATGTCCATCGACTCATATTCATTTGAGATTTCTTTAATCTCTGGAATCAGTATTAACTTCAGAGCGTCCTCCAGTAATGATTCATGGACATAGATTTAATCAGAGATAATCTCATGTATTGATGATATATAGTTGTGCCTTACTCTACTATTCCTTTAGATGAGTATCTATCGAACCAAGTAGCTTCCCCCATTTCCTTTTGGGAGCTATGACCTCAACCACACCTCCACCATGTGTGATTGCAACGTACTTCCAGCGACGTTGTGCCCTTGTTTGGGGACTTTTGACCCTGCGAGTATAATTGCAGCTCGTATATGTGATCTTGTCAATCTAGATAATATTAAACGTATCAGGTATCGAGTCTGATTCGTTTGACTTCAACTTTACATTGTGAAGTTTTTTTTGGGGATCAAAATGAGACACAATTGAAATATTCAATGACACTTCATGTCGTTCCCATGGAAAATCGTTTTTCGTATCTCCCCCCAACGACAGGAAGGTTGTCTCATCAAAATGACAACCCGCAAATCTAGCGGTAAAGAGATCACTCGTCAAGGGTTCTAATTAGCAGATAATTGTTGGGGGTTCATATCCAACATTTGATGACTCGTCTTTAAGACCCATTTTGGTACGCTGTGGGGGCGTAATTGGCACATATACAACACAACCAAACATACGTAAATGTAAAACATCAGGCTTATATCCAGTTACCAACTGGTACGCACAAGATTGGTTGGTTGGTTGTGGATCTAAACACGAATAAGTAAAGTTGCATGTAATATTTCATTACCCCATGCAGATGTGGATAAATTGGTGCGCATAACCAATGCCCTAGCTACCATCTAAATTCTTTTGATGACAACTTTTATCATTCTACGAGACCATTTAATATATATGCATGCGGTACAAATACAATAATCATCAAATCCTTATGATGTAAATTCTCCAGCATTCTAAGTCATGTAGACTTGATGAGAAAAAATCAGGGTGGTGAGTCCTTAAACGTATAACTAGTGCTAGGAGTGCAACATTTCATGTGGACAATAATATTACACGTGTTCATCGTGTCAAAACCAGAACCATAAAGTACTTCAATGGTCCGCATTCTGGATGTTATTGTCCATAAATATCACCTTGTATTTGTTGTAAGAATGGAATTTATTGGTATTATCTCCTTAGATTTAGGATGGTCTCATTCCTGTCTTGGCTAAGAATCAGGGTATACAAAAGTTTAAGGTATTGGATAGGGCATATTATGATGGTGGTGTTGCTTCTTGTGCAGTAGAAGTCAACAGTTACAATCTGGTTAATTCCCTCGTTTTATCTTTCACTCGAAAGAGGATGTGTCAATGTGTATTTTCCAATACATAGATCACTATGTCATGACCATGGTGTCCCACGTGGTCATGTCGAAACATATATGTATCATTGTCCCAAAGTTCTTTATTGGTGACAAAATATGATTTAATGACATAGATAATCCATTAATTTGATACATTAATTTCTCTAATGTATGTTTGCTTTCATATCATTAGAGTTGATGTACATATACCCATTTCCATTCTTATAATATGATTTCTCATTGATACGAATATCTTAACAAGGTTCCTATTAATATAGTGTTTTAGTGATTGATCTTGTGTCATTAAGCAACAAGTGACAATCCATCGTCTAAGTGTTTGGAGGAATTAAAAATTATTAATTCAATGAATAACAATGTATTTCTTATGATTGTATGATATGTCACAAAAACAATCAAGTTCTCCTAGATACATTCCTACATGGAACGAAGAACATTGAGAGTTTTGCATTTGTTCTTTTATGTGTTCATTTACACCTCTAATGGTTATAAACGCATGTGTATATATACACAAATGTAATTAATTTGATAGTTAAAGTGTATTCAAATAAACTTATACTTAAATCAATCTTAGATATGACATAGTTAATTTGTTCCATTTTCTATTAGGAGTTCGTTCCCAACTATTTCCATGAATTTGACCCTTTCCACAACCTTGTCCATATGGTACATATTTAGCATATGCGTGTGGATTAATTTGTTCAACTCACTATCCTTTGGAGTTCTTTCCACCTCCAACGCTTGCCTTATTAACCCCAATAATTTTCTTTATCCAGGTATGTCTAGCGTTGTTAAAAAACATTGCTACAACTCTTAACCACTTGCATTAAGTTAATGAGTTTGTTAAATGTTATATTGCAGCTTATACTGTTTCATTAGTATGATTGGTGATATAGGAAAGATGAAAAGATGTTATGATTCGCATAATCTTTTGTGAGTTCCTTGCCACAAGATTGCGATGCATTTTGAGACATGACATTTCTTTGTCAAAACCAGTTACCTTCTTGTAATCAAGTAAGTAGGTTTCTTTCCACTGTATGATTAGTTTGAAAATTTTATGGTACTGAATATTCCCGAATTTCCTTTTGGGACTACCCACAGTTCTTTGGGGGTTTCTAGTTATTCTCTCTAAAGGTTGTGACTGATGTATCGTCTCAAAAATTTTAAAGAATTTAATTGTGTCTTAACATCTATTTTTTTTCTTTAGGGTCGAGAATGGTTCGATGACTTTTGCGTATTTTCTTGTGTTTTTCCGAACCTATCTTATGGTAATCAAGTACTTTTGATTCAAAGATGTCGTAGAGAACGGATAACATATTATTTTCTAAAATTGTGAATTATGGTTTATACTTATTATGAAATTTCATTATCATAATAATATTGGATTTTTGTATTCTTAGATTTTGTTGATAATACTTCATCAATATTTCAATTTGCAACAAGAAATCACTTAATCTATTGGATTTCCAGGTAGCAGGGGAATCACATGGATTACTTGAATCCCTACAAACCTTAGGGCTATTTACATCCGTTTGACAAAATCCAAATCGATATCTTGCGATTTAATTAATTTGAATATAACATTGTTAATTATAAAGCTTTTGGCAGGAAACCGAAAAGAATAAGGGTTTGGCATATGAAGCCAATTTCAATGTTTTAATATCTTAATAGAATTTTTAGAGAATTTTGCCATTAGACAAATCAATATTAGTTTTGACATAAAGTCAAATTCAAACTTATAACATCTTATTGGTATTTATGGATCTTTTGGTAAAAGACCAAATATTAGGGGGTTGGAAGTGTAACATCCAAAAGTTATTTATAAGATTGGAATTAATGAGTAGGAACTATGATCAAGATAAACATTTGATTAATATTTTAACATTTTCATGTTATTTTTAGAGCTTTTGGTAAAATACCAAAATATATGGGGGTGGAAGTCTAACTTTCAAATTTAATTATAAGATTGAGACAAATGAGTAGGAACTCATGTCAAGATAAGCATTTGAGTTATGATAACAATGAATTAAGATAGACATTTAAATAAAATTAAACATTTAGAATAAATTAAACTAATGTAAGTAAACAATATTAACAATTAAATTAAACACACGAAGTAAAGTAAGCTAATATATAACAAATAACATTTATAAAATTATAAAAGATCTAATTGAAATTAATGATACTGAACTAACATTGTAGCAGTAAAATAAATATATGAAAAAAATAATAAAGAAAACAAATAAATTTTTATTTAACTAAAACAAGCACCGGCCGTAGGTCTTAATTTGTCAATTTCCTAAAAAAAATACAATTAAAAAAAACTTAAAACAAATCACATAAACATTTTAATTGGATAATTACATCAAAAACATTATAAATTTTCATAGAAATTCAAATAATTATATTTTAGTACGATTTCGTAAAGTTAATATCTATTTTTATTTATTTAATTATCTCAATAGAAAAAATCAATTGACAACAAAATAATTGTATAGTTATTACTCTACTGAAATAATAATTATCTTATATTACAACATGTAATTTTTATAGTTCATGATCAAATTCAGGACGTACATTCTCTATGCGTGCGACCCTCATAGGATCATTTCACGCCAGTAGTGTTTTCATGTAACGTGGGCATACATAAACCTATAACAACACCATCCATGAAGCTCCTCCAAGTTCATGTGCCTTATGTAGGCAACTACGATTGCGACATCAATAACAAACTTGTTACTGAAAAAAACTCATCTCATCTTGTTTATTAAGTGTAACACCCGTGTTTTTCTTTATTTAAATAGATTTTATATTATCTAATCATCAATGGGTCTTATAGGGAATGGTCATAGCATTTATAGAAGCCAAATAAGAGATCTTTAACGAAAGCAATCTGTTGGATAGCAAATATTGTCTGTGGAAATTCGTGAAAAAATGTCTCTTCAACACAATCTGTTGGATCCGCGGATCTTTTTCCCTACTTGTTGGATCCCAGTTTCACTTTAACAAGATTAACAGTCTATTAGTTTGAGTTTGTGTTTGATGCAGAAGCGTATTTAATAAACTAACAGATATGTTTGATAGATAGGAACACACACTTATAAAGAAACAGTAAGAACGAAAGGATATCTTTAAAGGTTACTGTTGTTTAATATATGATAAGAACACCAAGAACAAATTAAGAACTGTTTGGTGTGTGTGTGAGAATGTAATACTGATTTGACGATATAAAGCGTAAGAGTATTTCACATTCGTTGAAGGAAGATCTCAACATGAGACTTCCTTTTATACTACTCTAGAAGATCATGAAGCAGGTTACTGTTGTTTTGATGGCATGAATAGTGGAACGTATGGTATGAGCAGTAGACCGGATGGCATGAACAGTTGTTCATGCTGTATGCATTTAATGGAGCAGATGTACGAGTTGTATTTGCATTAAATGGCGCAGACGTCTATGTTGTACTATGCCCTATTGAGTCCACTCAGAGCTTGACACGTGTTTAGGTTTGACAGGGCACGCTTCCATGCAAGTTGATGAACGGATCCAGTAACAGTAGTAAGATATGAAATATCTTCTAAGTCTTCATCGCAGACCACAGAGGCTCTGTAAAGGGTTACAGAGGTTCTGAGGTCTGATCTTCTGTAGAGCAGTCTTTACTGGTTTCCGAGTTGTTGATCTTCTTTGTGCGTATTACAGAGGTTCTGTGATCACCTCTGTAACTTCTGTAGCTTTCTGACCTTGATCTTTCGGAAGAAGTGGCAGAGCCTCTATAAGAGGCTTTCTTCACTTAGCCTATTTTTCACTACTTCTAAGTACTTCTATGATTAGGAAGATTGAAGCTAACAATCTCCCCCTAAGTAGTGAAAAATAAAAATTTGACACTTAAGTACTTTAGGCTAAGTTTGATATGACAGAGGTTAAACAATACCTCGAAAGTTCTTTCATTTAAAGAAGTGCCAGAGGCATTTTACATTGGAGTACATGAAAGATACAAACAAAATTGTTCACAGAGATTTTTGTTTGAGAATCAGATGTTGGCGTCTGTGAAATCATTGTAGCTTCTGTTGTCTCTTCCAATTTCTCTGATCTCCCTGTAGAAACTGATGCAGAGTTCTCTTAGGCGTATTGTTGCATCAATCTCTGTGATGAAGGCATCTGCAGTGTCTCTCTTCATTAGCTCTGTTTCTCTGTATTTCACCAGGTTTGATCTGAGCTTTTTCAGAGTACTGGTTGAGTACTTCTGACATTCCATGGGCAAGAAGAGTTTGGCTTCGCCTTTTGAGTTTAGATACACTAACCCGATCCTTGGTTCTGTAATGATTGAGTTTGGCACAGCGTCAGGTGGGCAGCGATCTTTTGGTGGACGAAGGTTCAGATGTTTGAGGCCGAGATCTTTTCCTAGCTGAAAGTCTAACAGACTGTAGATCAGAAGCTTTTCCCTTATGGCTTTTCTAAACACTTGATAGGCTCTGACGTTTGGTTCTGTGTTGTAGTTGTCCTTCGTCCATTGCAGAAGTTCAGGTAGGTCATAGGGATTCAGATTCCTTATATCAGCATCAACGAAGGTGGTTTCTGAATAGTTTTCCCTTCTGACTTTATAAAGATTGTACCTGACTCTTGGATAGGTTCTTGTAACAGAGAACCTACAGAAGATTACCTTTTTGACTTTGTGATTTGAGAAGACTTCTGCTTTGGTTTTTGGCTTTGTTCTGCAGAAGATATTCTCAAATTCTTCTCTGATCTTTGGATCTGTGACGTGGTCTGTTGGAAGATTTGTCTGATAAGGTTGTTTGTAGAGGTATTTGTGGACCTCTTCTTCCATTTCTTCGAGTGCTTGACCACGTGGTGGTAGTTGTCTTATGAGACTCTCCATTTGTTGAACTACTTCTGCAGCTCTTCCTGTCAGTGGAATGTTTGTTTGAGGTTTTAATCCGTATGCCCAGTCTTCTTCCTCAGGTTTAGGGGTTTGGAAGGCATCAAAGGCGCTTTTCATTAATTTCTCTGTGGGGTTGGGCAATGTTTTCTTCTTCTTGGGCTCTTCTGTCATTATTGCCTTTCCCTTGTCTTTGGCCTTGGGAGGATCAGAACCAGTTGCTTCTGTAGTCTTGGGTGTTGGATCTTTTGTTGGACTGATGGGAGTTGCCTCTGTAGATTCTGACACTTGTGCTTGAGAGGACTTCTGTTGCTTTTGCTCTGTTGGTTTTGTTTGCTCTGTAACCTCTGTTGGAGGTTCTTTTGTTACTTCTTCTGTGAGCTCTAGGGATTGAGGAATGTCGAATTGTCTTGCCATTCTTAATACTGATGTAAACCTGTGGCTTTCTTCTGCTCTTTTCGTCATTCGATCAGTCATTGTGTTGTGCATTTTCCTTGGAACAGAAGAAGCAGATGATTTTGCTCTTCTTGGTTTGTGGGCAATCGACTTTTTCCTTGGGAAGGTTTGGGGTGGTTCTGTTGGTTTTGGTGTTTGGGAGGGAAGATCTTCTGAGGAGGATGTCAGATGTTGAGCATCTTCTCCAAACATTGAAGGGAACTTCACAGAGGTGGGTGCTTCCTCTGTGGTCATCAGAGCTTCTGTTCCTCCGGGTTGGTTTGTTGGACTCTCATCCAAAATGATTACCATAGGGGAGGTTGTTGCCTCTGTGGTCTCTTGAGCGGTCTCTGTTTCTTTGGTTTCTTCAGCAGTTGATTCCACAGAGGTGGGTATTGTCTATGTGGTCTGTTGCGTTTGTTGCTGTTGTTGGGTTTGTGTAACACCCCAAAAATCCTAACTCAAGCTGTAAACGAACTTATTTGGAATTCCTAAAAGACAAGGGTTGCTTTGGAGGATGGAGCACGCAATGCTATTTGGATCGCATGAGATATCGGGCAAACTTTTGGACTCGGTACCTAGACCGCGCAAGTGCCTGGCGATTGTGACATGGTCACTATCGCCAGGGCACAATCGCCCACTTTGTACCGAGAGTTTGGGGGATAGCGGGCGAGTATGCCCGACGATAGTGACAATGTCACTATCGCCGTGTCAGTATCGTGAGCGGGTCCTGAGGGCTTTAAAACCCACGCCTTCAGCCTTCTTTCATTTCTCTAATTTCCATCTCTCTCTTTAAACTCTCCCAAAACGAACCCTAACCCTTCCAAACGATTTTGAAACCCTTGAAGCCACAAATATTGTAAATCAAAGTCTCTCCTCCATCTCTTTACAAGGATTCTTATGGTGAGGTTGGTATTTCTCATCTCATCTTCTTTTTGGTTGGAATTTCTACACTTTCTAGGGTTTTACCCAACCCTCTCCTAAATCTTTCATTTCTTTGGATGAAGTGAAGATTGAAGCTCACTTTGGTAGCACAAAAAGTGTTTGGTTGGTGGATTCACTTGATGTTTGAGGTAATCTTCTTTCCCCTTTTATTTTGGAAATTAGGGTTTCGGTATATTGGTTATTTTGGGTGTAATATGTAGGGAGAAATGATTCTAAGTGTTTAAGGGATGATCCTACATGGTTGGATTGTGATATTGATGGTTGGAAATTCATAAATCTAGGTTTTGGAAGTTTTGGCTTGAGGATGCAAACTTCATCAAAGGAGCTTACGTTGGAGAAACTCTAGATTTAGCTAAATCTAGCGAGGTGAGTTCAAGTTACTTTGCGAAAACTTTGTACATGCCAAAATGTTATTTTCCAAGCAATTATGTGTTTTACCTGAAAATTATTAATGTTGAGTTATTTGGTGGATTTTACCTTTTGAGGTATTAATTGTGGTAAACATCGTAAAACACTACATTTGGATATTTTGGAAAATGTGGTAGATAAATCTTATATGAAAATGGATTGTTGACTTATGTGATAAATGGAGCCTATTTATTATGAAAATGAATTTTGTGGATATTTAGAAGTCTGCATATAGTACATCATGAGATGTTTTGAAAATGTAAAGGTTAAGTCCTTTTGGAAATGAGGGTTATCCCGATCCAAGGTTTTATTTCGGGTTTTCATGGAATTAATGTATTTACCGACAAATTGTAACACCCCAAAAACAGGGGTTAACAAAAACTTCCATAAAACGGAAGAGTGGTACTCATTACTAAAGTAAAAGTATTCATAATTATCATTACATAACCATTAATACAAAGATCTAGTTAATTATAACTACTAATGGACCACTAGCTTATTTGATCACTACTATAGCAAATCAAATATAAAAAGGATGTCGGAAAGTTCTATTATCAATCTTCCAATCTTTAACTCTCCAATAATGATCCCATGCTCACAACCACGTTCTAGACCTTCTTGTGTCCGGAACCACTAAAATCTGTAACACATAAAACACATAACAAGTGTTAGGCTTTTTAAAGCCTAAGTGAGGTTTACACATAGCACATAGAGCATAATCATAGCATGTAGGAATAACAATTCGATACATTCACAAATTGGATTCCATGGAGAAGACCCATATCGCTACCCAGTTACATCATAATTGAAGATATACCTTGATTGATACCCCACGGTATTGTCACAAGGCATAACACAACGGAAAACCCCACGGTATCCGAAGGTATGAACAAAATACATTTTTACCCCACGGTATGTATGATTATATCCTCCAATGCCTACTAGGTGCTCCTCCAATTATGTGAATACCAAACATGTTAATCCAAATAATATTCATAGCATATTAAGCACTTAACAATGGTCCAACCATTTATCATAATCAATACTACTTCCATGTAGTTCATATACATCCACATGTATTTAAATTACTTTCTATATGATTTCAATAATAAACCACCATGTTTACAATTCAAGAATAAGTCCATTTTGACCATTAAGCCATCAATTCATCATTAAGACATCTATTAAGTCATCATCTCAATATCACATACTTTGGATATATAATCCAACCAAACTCTTAACATCAACATTTATTATGGCATACAAAGTAATAAACACAATTAAGCCACATAAACTTACTTGAACTCCTCTTATTTCCCTCTTAACCATTAAGAGCATTTATTCAAGATTTCCCATTAGCTATACCAAAAATCAAGATGAGGAATAGTATATAAATGTAATACAAACAATTAATTACAAGTTACTCACCTCAAATCTTCAATTGCTAACACCCTAACTTGAATACTTGAACCTAATTGCTCCAAGAAGAAGAGTGAAGATGAAATGCCCTAATTCAAGTTTAAATGGGTAAGATTCACATACTAGTTGCTTTAATTAGATTAGGATTAATAGATATGAATTTACCTTAATCTTAGATGGATATCGCTTGAGAAGAGGATAGCAGAACCAAAAAATCGGATTTGAGAGTTATATGTGAAAAGGGTGGATGACTAAGGGTAAAGAGGTGGGTTTAACCCCCTTTTGGCACGTCAGGAAATCGGCGCCGATCACCCGCGCCGATGCATCGGCGCCAAGCCATTGGCGCCGGCTTCTGTTTGCTAGTCTTCTCAACCTCCACTAATTTAGCCGTAACTTCTTCGTTAGAACTCCGTTTCGGAAAGAACCGTTGGACTCGTATTCAAATTACCCATCCAACTAATCCATAAAATCTAATATTTAACTTTATTATCTATTTTTCATTTATTTCCTTAAGGAATAAACTTACTGATTTCTATCGGAAGTTATCAAATAACAAGTGACAATCACCGAAATTACTTAGGAAATCAATTATAATCTAAGAAGTCAAAATATAAAGAAATATTAGGACTATTATTACTTACTAGGATTTTCCGGGTGTTACAATTCTCCCAACCTTAAAACGATTTCGTCCTCGAAATCTATATTCTTTACAACCCAAAGTCAACCGACTCACTGTCGACCAAAATTCAACAATTCCTAACGGGAATCTAAATTCCATCCACACGGTCTATAAAGACAATTCCTCGAACAATTGTTTATTAACAAAGTCCCTACACATACGTTGTATTTATGTACGAATAAATGTTCCAACCATAAAGAAACTCCCAACCATACGACTTCAGTCGTCTCCCAACCTTAAAATGTTCTATACATCTTGATTTCAGTTTCAAACTCTACATCAATTTAAGGTTCAATTAATACTGAGACCAACCGAATCTCTAATTTCAATTGTCCCTATCGTTAACGGCCATTCACATCCAAAGAGCTCTAATAGACTCCAAAATCCATCTCGAATAATTAATCATCAAACGGACAGGTTCATTAACCATACACAAAGATTATTTCCCTAAAACCACTCATCACAAATGAGTATCTTAAGGTTACTACTACCATCACCATCATTCTTTTTAAAATCAGTTACAATTCCCCGATTAAACTAAAGGTGTTTGATCTTAAGCCCAAAAGTTGACACCTAATTATCACCAACCGTTGCACTCTAACCAAACCCACACATGAATTCCATTCACAAATAAAAATCTAGAAGGAACAAGGATTCATCTTTCATATTACATGAACCTTACTTATTTCCCCATTATCCGCTCCCCAACTTAGATTTGTAAGCCTCCTTAAAGTAACCGTTTATCATTAAACCTTTATCCGACTATTGCTTGGTCTTCAATACCGTCATCATCCACATCTCAATCTCCAAATCTCAAAATAACATTAACGTATACCGCTAAAAAAATCCATACTCACTTTAAATGGAGCATACTCACCACTTTTGAATACTTCTATATCTACGGCACCCATTACTACATCTATGACCCATACGTACTACCACTCCCTCACATCAATATCGCACTACGCGACCATATTGCAATCAAGCACTAAAATATTATATATCAAAGGTGATAATTCCATTGAACCTGTAGTATAACTACATTCTTAGGTCCGACCTTTCTATCATTACTTCCTACGTTAGCATGAAGTACTACCCTCCAATCATTATTTGTCTCTTTTCCCCAACTTTTCCACCTACCGATAACACTTTCTCATCTTTATTAAACTTCCTATGATTCAAAATCATAAACTTATTTAGCGACTCACACAACCAAAATCACTTTGGATAAACTCATACTACCGCTCGACATTCTATTCCAATAATAGCCAAATCACTACACCATCTTACAACCACATATTCCAACAGCTTTATTGACAACTAGCACTATTCATCTGGAATCCCCGAATAGACTTTCATCTAATGTCCCCTCTTTATCACTTATTATTACTTCTTTGTGACTCCAAACCATTATATATACAGTGCACACTACATCACAAATCGACATAGTCCATACTCTTACTATGTTCGTGCCTATTTCTTCATTATATATAAACCATCTATATCATAAGTAGAATGTTCATCTACAACAATAGTCTTTCACTATCCTAACACCCCTCCACAAGGTGATCCTTCAACTTTTAATCTTCCGATTCCAACTTGACCTTCATACATGATCTCAAAAGAAGAAATTAATGTATTCACATTACGTAAACTTTAATTATAATACAATTCATGTAATTCCAACCCTCAAGCCTATGTCAAGTTAATTTAAACCGACGAATACCCTTAAGACTCAACCGAATCTAAAACCAAGCCATCCGCTCAAAGGGTCTATTGATCATTTATCAATTATCAACTCATGAAATTTAAAATACATCTAATCCCACATCATGCAACCCACGCCTCGAGACATGATAATCTCACGACCCCTTCATTGCTACTTTCCCAATGAAGTCAATTCATATATGTATCTATATGTACACGTATGTACAACTCTATATACTCCACAATATAAATATACATATTATTATTTTGCCATAGATCACTAGTCCCAAAAGTACTAAAATTACAAGACCATCAAACTGTCCTCGCACATAAGACCAAAAGTTAAACCGACACTCATTAAAATGCGATTAAACATATAACACACCATAATTATTGTACAACTACAATAAACTTCTAAAAGCGTATTTCGACCACCTAACTTCCACTTATGTAATAATTTAACCAAAACCTTTTCCACTCGTGATTTATTCGCCAATCACTCAAATCCCCACATATGGTGTTTCACAAGATATGTATTGTCCGCATTCTACAACATTCTCAGTCCACCGTACACGATAATATTCGCTTTGCGCATACCCTCTGCATAACAGCATGCCGGTACCGCTCATAATTTAGTTCTGCCCGCACAAGCATACGCGGGACACACCCAGACCGCACCCTGTGACAGGCAAAAGGCCTCATACATCTTACACAACTGCCGACTTCAATGTCAATAGTCGACCTATCGATACTTCTTTAATCTATTCATTAATAAGGACTGAACTTAATCCTTTCGACAATACATAATACAATTTACATCTCATCGTCTTCATTTCAAACTTATTCGTGCAATACTAATATCACAAGATCACCATAAATTCTTATTTAACGTCGAGAGTATTTCCTTACTGTCTCACCATACTACTCATAGCAATTTGCTAATTCCATCTCCTTGATTACTACTAATCCTTCCTTCGGACACTACTGTCCCTTGCCAACTGTATTTCTAGTTACCAAACAAAGGTATGACCTTCTTACAATCGACACTAAAGTCCACTTTCAACTCTCCCATTGTTCACCTTTCTCTTGAACACAATTACCAAATCTACAAACATTCTCCCATGATTTATCTAATACCTCTCCAATCTCAGAGTTCTTTCTTAGCTTATAGCAATATTTTACGACTTAATTCGTTCATAACCTTCATACATAACAATGTATTAAATGTCTTATTTCGCACATTTCCTCCTTTTAAAGAACAACACTTGGAGCAACTTGGGTACACATGACCCCAAGATTCTTATAACTTTAGTGTACTGCTCAACGATCACGAGAATCAATTATATACCACTTTCCGCAAAGCTTAATCTTTTTCAACCAAAACGATATTGTTATGACCGTAGTATATTTAATGAAAATCTTTTCATACGACAAAAGTTGCAAGAAATTACCGACACAAAGTAAGCTAGTCGGTTCTCACACTCATCTTTATTTAACTTTTCTTGTAAAGTATAATGTATTTTGCAAATTACTAAACTCAAAATTTGACTGCGCGACATAAATGGTATTACCTCTTTCTTTTAATACCCACGTATACCTACTGACTCATCATCGACTAAATTGTTATTTATGCATTTGTTTTGAAATCACAAAAACCCATGTAACACTCACCCGAGAACACTATGCATAAAACTCTACTTGTAATTGAAGGCTATTCACTCAAACAAGGTCTATCGTTTAACTCTCGCAACTTATCATTGACGCCCTATTTTTCAACCAGTGGTTACCCTCTCAACCTTCTAACACTTGATATACATGCCTTTCAAGGCTCACTTACTCAACCATTTCATACTATTCCCATCTTGATCAAACATCTTACATTCTATCTCCACACATTTAATCCACTTACTTAAGGTTGTCTCGGCGGACTTTCATGAGTCCCACCAGTTCCAGGTTGTCTTTCCAATCCTCAATCATTTACCGATCTGTCCTCCAAAGAATTGAAAGACCTTGGTAGTGTTTTTTTTACCATCACTACGCTATCGAACAAAAGTTAACCCTGAAAAATGGTTATATAAATATAAACACACGAAACGTACCTTACCGATCATTAGTCACTGGAACAATTTAGAAACAAGTATACTTATGTAACAATATATTCATAATAACAGTAGCTAATTGCGATTATGAATGTATCATACATGAGAATCCTCATTACCGTCGTTACCGTACTAATTTCACGTATTTCTGTCGACCCTAAGGCCATCCCGTCTTAATACTTCTACCCACTCTCACAATTCATAACTTAATTCATCTCAGCTTAAGTCTAAGTATTTCCTCATCATACTTAGTTCACTTAAACTAAAGCTCTGATACCAACTTGTAACACCCCAAAAACAGGGGTTAACAAAAACTTCCATAAAACGGAAGAGTGGTACTCATTACTAAAGTAAAAGTATTCATAATTATCATTACATAACCATTAATACAAAGATCTAGTTAATTATAACTACTAATGGACCACTAGCTTATTTGATCACTACTATAGCAAATCAAATATAAAAAGGATGTCGGAAAGTTCTATTATCAATCTTCCAATCTTTAACTCTCCAATAATGATCCCATGCTCACAACCACGTTCTAGACCTTCTTGTGTCCGGAACCACTAAAATCTGTAACACATAAAACACATAACAAGTGTTAGGCTTTTTAAAGCCTAAGTGAGGTTTACACATAGCACATAGAGCATAATCATAGCATGTAGGAATAACAATTCGATACATTCACAAATTGGATTCCATGGAGAAGACCCATATCACTACCCAGTTACATCATAATTGAAGATATACCTTGATTGATACCCCACGGTATTGTCACAAGGCATAACACAACGGAAAACCCCACGGTATCCGAAGGTATGAACAAAATACATTTTTACCCCACGGTATGTATGATTATATCCTCTAATGCCTACTAGGTGCTCCTCCAATTATGTGAATACCAAACATGTTAATCCAAATAATATTCATAGCATATTAAGCAGTTAACAATGGTCCAACCATTTATCATAATCAATACTACTTCCATGTAGTTCATATACATCCACATGTATTTAAATTACTTTCTATATGATTTCAATAATAAACCACCATGTTTACAATTCAAGAATAAGTCCATTTTGACCATTAAGCCATCAATTCATCATTAAGACATCTATTAAGTCATCATCTCAATATCACATACTTTGGATATATAATCCAACCAAACTCTTAACATCAACATTTATTATGGCATACAAAGTAATAAACACAATTAAGCCACATAAACTTACTTGAACTCCTCTTATTTCCCTCTTAACCATTAAGAGCATTTATTCAAGATTTCCCATTAGCTATACCAAAAATCAAGATGAGGAATAGTATATAAATGTAATACAAACAATTAATTACAAGTTACTCACCTCAAATCTTCAATTGCTAACACCCTAACTTGAATACTTGAACCTAATTGCTCCAAGAAGAAGAGTGAAGATGAAATGCCCTAATTCAAGTTTAAATGGGTAAGATTCACATACTAGTTGCTTTAATTAGATTAGGATTAATAGATATGAATTTACCTTAATCTTAGATGGATATCGCTTGAGAAGAGGATAGCAGAACCAAAAAATCGGATTTGAGAGTTATATGTGAAAAGGGTGGATGACTAAGGGTAAAGAGGTGGGTTTAACCCCCTTTTGGCACGTCAGGAAATCGGCGCCGATCACCCGCGCCGATGCATCGGCGCCAAGCCATTGGCGCCGGCTTCTGTTTGCTAGTCTTCTCAACCTCCACTAATTTAGCCGTAACTTCTTCGTTAGAACTCCGTTTCGGAAAGAACCGTTGGACTCGTATTCAAATTACCCATCCAACTAATCCATAAAATCTAATATTTAACTTTATTATCTATTTTTCATTTATTTCCTTAAGGAATAAACTTACTGATTTCTATCGGAAGTTATCAAATAACAAGTGACAATCACCGAAATTACTTAGGAAATCAATTATAATCTAAGAAGTCAAAATATAAAGAAATATTAGGACTATTATTACTTACTAGGATTTTCCGGGTGTTACACAAATGGTGTGTGTTGTCATATTTGATGTCATTTTATGACTTTCATAAACTACCTTTTTGAAGTTAGTTGAGCTTGTGGCTCGATATTGAATTTTATTAAGTATTGGGGACATTTGTCTAGTTTTGGTATCTCAAGGTTGAGTTTTGTTAACAATTTATGTTATTGGGGAATTGCATGTTTTGAATGCATTTATTTATTCACTTGGGGTCGTGTAATATTTAGACCTTGTTAGCCATGGATCCATAGGCATTTGAGTTTCCCTTAGTCTCGCGGGCAAGAGGTCGGAACTGATTGAGCTCAGTTTACGAGACGTTAGTTTATTTTGTAGCACGGGATAGGCATCAGGATCCATGATAAGTAAGGCGTGGACCTAGATGGTCGGGCGTCGTCTCATGGGCAGTAAGGTGTAATCCCTAAGGTCCTGTTGTGGATTTGGTGACCCAATGTATAGACCTGGAGTGGTTGAAGTTGGGGGCATCCTAGTCTCGTGAGCAATAGATCTGGAGTGATTGAGCTCAGTGTTACGAGAGTAATCCACGTGGGTATTTTTATTACATAGTAAGTGACCCACTTTAGTGTTCCGTCACGTGCGATGTATGCGGGTCTCCCCCGTCACCGAAAGGTGTTGTTTTGGGTATTTGTTACTACTCATGTTTTCGGTGACGTGTTCCATTTATATGGATTGTTTTCCATGGTACGTAAATTGTGATTTATATCCCATCCGTGTATGATGTTTTGGGTATTTATGATTACCTCCACCTTCAACGGATACGGGTCTTCCCGTTTATGGTATTTGATCTTTATTACCTTTTACGGTCGCTTTAGTATCGCTTCGTATTGTGTTTTAATAAAGAGTTATATTTAATGGATGGTTCCATGTTTTATTGGTTGAGTATATATTGTTAACCGTATTTGAAGGTTTTTTCTAAACTAAACTTATTCACGTATTTGAGTGAGTTGGAAATGTAACTTATTTTGGAAAACGTATTATGCCTTTCGGGAACTTTTCCATGAAAGTGCGTGAGTTGGAAAATGAATGAATTTCTTTAAAGAAAACTCTTTTGGGATCATGACTTAAACTATTACTCTACAATTTATGTTTTATATAGTCATGATAAAATGCTTGAACTCACTAGGCGTAAGCCTAACCCTTTTATTTGTCGGCATATGCAACAGGCTCAGGTTGGGGTAGCTCTAGCTACATTGTGAAGTGGAGAGTGCTAGTAAAGTGCGAGAGGTGAATTCTGCGGAGTTGCCGGAGTCTTCCTGGTCAGCATTTCTGGCGATGTGTAGGTTTTCTGAATGTTCAGAATGAGTAGGGGAAGGTTCAGGTGAGTTCGCCGGAGACTGGGTAGGGGAGATAGCTCGAGAAGATGAAGTCATTTGATAGTGGGTAATATATTTGCAGGTTTTGTAGGGTTTCGCCGGAGAAGAATGAGGATTCGTAAAGCTTTTATGAGGGGTTAAGGTTGGGTTTTATAGATGGGTAAAAAGATAGAATTTGAAAGGGTAAAGATTTTTGGCAATGGTTAATATTTGAAATCCGTACTCGAGTTAGAAACAGGGTTCAACTTTCCGTAAAGACGTGCTTTGTACGCCCCAATGAAAATGAGACACGTAGGCCAGTGTCAGAGGTTGACAGGACGTCGTGCGCGGCCCATTAATGCTAGGCGCGTGGGGTTGTTCTTAGCCATAGAAAGTTCATTCTTAGTAAAAAGTACCCGTTACTTCACAGAAATGCCCAAAAACCAATTTCACAGAAGCTCTGTTGTTTTACAGAGGATCTGTGATTTTCACCCTTTTCTTATATCTCCTTGATATCATAACTCTGTAGGTTCTACTTTGACCCAAAACATTTGTAAAAGCAATGGAGAGGATTAATAGGATTTTAGTGAAGTTTTCGTTCACAGAGATTTTGAGGCTCTGTAAGAGCTTGCAGAAGCTCTGTCAGGGCCAGCAGAAGCTCCATGAGAGAAAATTTCTCATAACTAAAAATCTATCAACCATTTTGATCATCCAAGTTTTGACATGCAATAAGAAATGGTTTTCGGACATATTTGAAAGTTGGTGTCCGAGAAAACTGTTTTGGAAAAAGTTTTGTTCGAGGTCATGGTTTTTGTCCGATAGACGAGCTAAATTTGGGATTACAGAGCTATTTTGTGGCAGAGCTTCTGTTGAGCTCAGCAGAAGCTCTATTACCTCAAATTTCTCATAACCCAAAAACTATAAAAGTTTTTAACAAAATTATTTTTGAAAAGATTATTCCCAGTAATTTTAGGACGAATTTGACAATAAATGTCCCAGAAAAACTGTTTTCAAAAAATATTTTGTACGAGATTATACCTTTTGATTCTTCTCTTCTCGGCAGAGATGTACGACTTCTGTCGATTTAGACTTATCGACGCTTTTCCTTTTGCTCCCCCTTGATCTAATCATCTCTTTAGATCAAGTATTTTCTCTTCTGCTCCCCCTTGACCTATGCTTGGATCAAAATAGGATAAGTTTTGTATAGTACATAGGTCAATTTCATCAGAGGTTTTGTAGGGGTTGTCAGAGGTTCTGATTAGACCCACAGAAGCTCTGTGATTTCAAGAAAGATTTGAGAATTTACATACAGAAGGAGAGTCAATTAAAGCAGTAAATAAAGCAATGTATTTACTCATATTTACAGAAGATAAACTATACTTACAGAGGATTTTTACGTCATGTTTATCATCCCTAACTTACCCACCAAGAACTTGAATCTTTTTACGTCTAAGGCTTTGGTGAATAAGTCTGCCAGTTGATATTTTGTAGGCACGAAATGCATCTCGATTGTACCGTGTTCAACATGATGTTTCAAGAAATGGTACCTTATATCGATATGCTTTGTTTTTGAATGTTGCACAGGATTAGCAGAGATAGCAATGGCACTCTTTGAATCACAGAAGATGGTTATCTTGAATAGGATGTGCCCGTAGTCTTTTAGCTGAGTCTTCATCCACAGAACCTGAGAACAACAGCTAGCAGCAACAACGTATTCAGCTTCTGTCGTAGATGTTGATACACAATTCTGTTTCTTGGACGTCCAGCTGACTAGCTTACCACCTAGGAATTGACAACTCCCAGAGGTACTTTTTCTGTCGAGCATGCATCCTCCATAGTCTAAATATGTATAAGATTTAAGACAAAACCCAGAGTTCTGTGGATACCAGAGACCAAGATTTTTGGTCCCCTTTAAGTATCTAAAGATTCTCTTTACAGCATCATAATGTGATTTCTTAGGATTAGCTTGATAACGTGCACAAAGACATGTGACATGCATAATGTCAGGTCTGCTAGCAGTTAAATATAACAAAGATCCAATCATGCCTCTGTAGAGAGTGCTTTCTACAGAGATGCCATCTGGATCTAAGTATAACTTATTTCCAGTGGCCATTGGAGTTTTCATGGCAGAGGCATCAGAGAGGTTATACTTTGAAAGAATGTCAGAGACATATTTGGCTTGATTTATAAAAATTCCCTCTGATGATTGTTTGACTTGGAGTCCGAGGAAGAATGTTAATTCTCCCATCATACTCATTTCAAACTCACTCTGCATGAGTTTTTCAAAAATTTTGCACTCTTCTGAATTAGAAGACCCAAAAATTATATCATCCACATAGATTTGTACAAGCATTATTTCGCTGTCCTTATGTTTATAGAATAGGGTAGTGTCTGTTGTACCTCTTTCGTAGCCATTGTCTAGAAGAAAGGTAGAAAGTCGTTCGTACCATGCTCTTGGAGCCTGTTTCAGTCCGTACAGAGCTTTGTCAAGGTAGTACACATGTCTTGGATACTTTGAACTTTCAAACCCTGGTGGCTGATTTACGTAAACCTCTTCTTGGATTTCACCATTGAGAAAGGCTGATTTTACGTCCATCTGATAGACTTTAAAACCTCTGTGGGCTGCGAAGGCTAAGAAAATTCTTATTGCTTCGAGCCGTGCGACAGAGGCAAAAGTCTCATCGTAGTCTATGCCTTCTTCTATATCCCTTTGCCACTAATCGTGCCTTGTTTCTGATGACCACTCCATCTTCATCCTTCTTATTTCTGAAGACCCATTTAGTTCCTATGGCCTGTTTCCCCCGTGGCAGAGGTACTAGAGTCCATACTTTGTTGCGCTCAAACTGCAGAAGCTCATCTTGCATGGCGTCTACCCAGTTTGGGTCATCAAGGGCTTCAGAAATCTTCTTTGGTTCTATCACACTAATAAAGTTCGTGAAGAAACAAAAATTAGCAGTGGCAGACCTTGTCTTTATCTTGTCAGAAGGTTCACCAATTATTTGGCTTGGAGGATGGCTTTTTGTCCACTTAGTTGTGCGTGGAAGATGGTCATCAATGTCATCGATTTGTTCTGCAGAGGCTTCTTGATGTTCTACTTCTGTTGTAGCCTCTGTTGTAGTGCGTGCCTTTGTAGTTGATCCTACAGGAATGAATTGTATGAGTGGTGGTGAAGTTCGTTCCTCTGAGGACGTATAGACGTGGTCCTCTACTTTCTCTGTTATTGGTTCCTCTGTGGATTGCGAAGTTTGTTCTTCAGCAGCTTCTGTGGTCGTTTTTCTCTGTGTTTCATCTTCTGTAGATTCTTCCTCAGCATTTGCATCTGTAGCATTAACAGAAGAAGATGAAGCGTTATTTGGACCAGTTAGAGTCATACCTGTAGGATTTTGTCCAACAGAGGATGGTTCTGCAGAAGCTCTTATTGTTCCAACAGAGGGATCAATGTCGTCGTGGAACATCTCTAGAAATAGAAGATTCATTTCTTCTTTTGATTGAGAGATGCCAGAGGATTCCCCTTTGAGTCCGAGTTCTGAACTTATTTGCTCAGAAGTCTTCTGGAATGAGTCATCAAAAGAAACATTGATGCTTTCGACGATCTTGCGTGATTTCGTAAGATATACTCTGTAGGCTTTGGAAGAGGCAGAGTATCCAATGAATTTTCCTTCATCAGCCTTTACTTCGAATTTTCCTCTGGAATCTCTGTCGTTTAAAACAAAGCATTTACATCCAAATACATGGAAAAACTTGATGTTTGGCCGCCTTTTGTTGATCAGTTCGTAAGGAGTTTTGATGTGTCTTTTCACGATGGTTGAGCGATTCTATGTATAACATGCGGTAGAAATCGCTTCTGCCTAAAAGTTCATCGATAATCCGCATGCTGATAGCATAGTTCTTGCAGCCTCCACGAGTGTTCGATTCTTTCTTTTGACTACTCTGTTCTGCTGTGGAGTACGTGCTGCAGAGAAGTTCTGTGATATTCCTTCTATAGAAAGATAGGCTTCAATGACAGAATTTTTAAATTCTGTGCCATTGTCATTTCTTAACTTATGTATCCTGCATTCATGAAGAACTTGGATTCTTTTCATTAGATTAATCAGGATGCTTGGTACATCTGATTTATTTCTGACAAATTCAACCCAGGTGAATCGCGAATACTCATCAACTAAGACAAGTATGTATTTCTTGCCACCTAGGCTCTGTATGGCAATGGTACCGCAGAGGTCGACATGAAGCATGTACAGAGGCCTAGTGCAAGACACATCTGTTTTGCCTTTGTGGGAAGCTCTTTTGAGTTTTCCCATCTCACAGACAGAACACAAATGATCTTTATTAAATTTAACATTAGGCAAACCTTTAACTAGATCAAGTTTGACCAGTTTATCCAAGGTGTGAAAATTCAAGTGACAGAACCTGTTATGCCATAACCAGGCTTCCTCACTTTTGCAGGCTACAAGGCAAACTTTGTCCTTGTTCTTCGAACTGAAATTCATCAGATAGAGGTCGCCTCTTCTTTCTGCTCGCAGAAGTTCTATTCCTGTGTGTTCACTTTTCAGAGCGCAGAAAGTTCTTTTGAATAACACATCGAATCCTGTATCACAAAGTTGGCTTACACTGAGTAGGTTGTGTTTAAGGCCATCCACATATGCATCTTTGTGTACAGAAACGTTTTCCTTCTTTATGACTCCATAGCCTTTTATGTGTCCCTTTTTGTTGTCACCAAAAGTTACAGATCCACCTTCGAGTGTTTCTTTGTATGTGGATAGTAAGCTTCTGTTGCCAGTCATGTGCCTTGAGCATCCGGAGTCTAGATACCAGGTTGGCACATACTTCTTCTGCAGGACAATCACAGAGATTTAGGTACCCATATCCACATGGGTCCAATATTGTTAGAATTTTTCAAGTTTGCCTTAGCATTCTTGAAATACATTTTGTCCTTTGTTGAAGAATCATATTGTTTCTTTATGGGATTTGACTTTTGAATATGTGTAGAGAGTAAACAATCTTTACTTGAGAAATGATTATTGAGTTTAAACATAAGATCAAAGCAATGACAGTATTGAATATTAGATGTAATTTGCTTGAACGTTTCATTGAAATTATTGAACTGAGCCACAGAGGCATTACATTCTTTCTTAACAGTAGATTTCCTATTACAAGAAGATCTATGAATACTCGAATGTTGTTTGCAAAAGCTCTGTTTAGGTCCTGCCTTCTGTGGGTTGCTTCTGTGGTGAACATCCTTCTTCACTGTCACAGAAGAAAAAGATTTGTTAACCTTAGGTTTTGAAAATCTAGAACTTATAGGATCTATAGAGGTCTTCTTTAATATATTAAGCGCAGCAGAGGTTTTGACTTGTAGATTTAAGTTCAGAAAATCTGGGCAGATAGGAATTTCTGTGATTTTCTCTTTTGGAGAAATAGTTCTGTGAAGAACTTCAGAGGAGTATTTAACATCCTCTGTGTCATAGAGAACTATCCCAGATGTAACATCTGTCTCTGAATCGTCAGAAGATGAATTGTCCTCGTATACAGTGGTTGAGTCATTTCTTTCAATAGAGGCTGAATTTTCCGAACATGTATCATACGAGCTTTCTTCCTCTGTAGAATAATTTTCATAGATGGCAGAGGTTTCTGATAAGATCTCTTCAGCGAGAATTTTATCTATAGAAGATGTACAGAATTTTTCTAAAACGCTTGATTTCCATATTTCCAAAATTTCTTTTTCAATTGTTTCTTTAAAATTTTCTTCTGAAAAAGTGGGTTTAAACTCAGGAGCTTTTGCCGATAATTTCTTTTCAACATTTATCAAACAGACAAAAGCAACCTGTGTTTGAGTCTCTGGTTTACCAAACTTGAAGATACCAATCTGATATTATGTTTTCAGATATTTCTTTGGTTTGATACCTCTATTGACAGAGGTTGAAGATGATGAATCCGTGTTTTCAAACCACACGTTAATCATCTTCTTATGTTTCCTCAAGTAAGGTTCCACAGAGATTTTCGCCCTTTTACTTACAGAATTTAGGTTTGGAAAATCTGGTTTGTTCGTTTTTCCTATCACAAACAGAGAAGACAGAGGTTTAATTCTTTTGTCTTTAACACCTAAGGTGATATCATCATACCCTATACCCCGTCTTCCTATTTGTGAGTTTACTTTTTCATAAACCTTCTGTGCATCCTTATAGTTTTTAAGTAAAACTTCTCTTCTGAGTAGATCTTGCCAAAGTATCTCTCTCTCTCTTTGAAAGTATTCTTTAAGAGCTCTTATGTCAGTTGTTTCGCTCCTTGAAACCGAAAGTTCTTTTGTTTTGTCTTTTAAGGCAGAGGTTAATTCAGAAATTTGTTTTTTCAAAGGATCTAGATTTTTGTTCCAATTCTTTTCTATTCTTTCTTTTTCTTCAAAAATCTTGGCCTTTTCTTGAGTGAGAAGCCGTACTTCTCTCTCATTAAAAATGAGTCTTTTCTGAATGCTTTCTTTTATCTCTTTTAGTTCAATTAATTCAATGTTAAGTCTAAGTAAATTATCATCTACAGAGGTAGTACAAGAGGTAGAGTTTGAAGTAGATACCTCAGAGTCAGTGCAGGAGTCGACTTCTGCCATGCCACAGAATAGGGCATTGGCGGTGTATTCATCATCAGAAGTAGAGTCTGACTCAAAGTCTTCCTTGTTCGCCTCAGAATGCCCTTTGTTCGCCATTAAGGATTTTTGAGCATAATACTCAGCCTTCTTTTTGTAAAAAGCTGAGTCCTTCTGTGGGCGATTCGATCTACTTCTGCACTCATTTGCATAATGACCTGGCTTCCCGCAGTTGAAACAACCTTGGGGAGTGTTTCCAGTACGATCGTTGGACTTCTGTAGGTCTCCACCTTTCTCTGTTCGGCATTCGTTTGCATAATGACCAAGCTTGCCGCACTTGTAGCATTCTTGTTGTGTGTGGCTTACCAAGTCATCGGACCTCTGTCGGTCATTCCCTCTGTAGTTTCTATCGCTTGACCTCTGTCGATCATTTCTATCATTTGACCTCTGTCGGCCACTTGATTCTTCTCCTCTTCCGTCATCTCTTCTGTCACCTTGGTTGTCTCTGCCATATCTATCACTTCCTGAACCCCTTCGGTTTCCTCTGAACTCTCTTGTCAATAGAGCTAAGGATTTAGCTAATGACGCAAGAGTTATTTCTTCTTCTACCTGCTCTTCTTCTTCACTATCAACCATCACCATCTTCTTCTTTTCCTTCTTCTTCTCTTCTGTAGCTCTCTCACTTCTTGATCTCTCTACAGCCTCTGTAGATTTACTAACCAATGCGTATGGTGCAATGGTTAGTGTTTTAGCCTGTGCTATTTGAGGTTCTTGTGCGGCTAATGTTCCGTAAAGATCAGAGAGTGTCCAGGTGTCTAGATCTTGGTTTGTTTGTAAAGACATAGACAACTGGAGCCACTCATCATTCAGGCTCTTTAAAAACATGACGTTGTTTTCTTCAGAGGTTCTGTGAATGCCTGATTTTCTGCATTTGTTGATAAGAGAGTTGAATCTGTCGTACGTTGTTTGCAGAGATTCTGATATTCATTTATGTACTATGCTCTTCGGTTTTTCTGTGTTTTAGCACCTCCTTCCAACTGTCTTTCCAGTTCTTTCCAAAGATAGTGCGCTGTTTCACATGCATCTAAGGATTGAAAGAGTTCGTTGGGGATTGCCATGATCAATATCCTTTTGCTTTTCTGTGCAACTTCATCTTCTGCTTTATCTTCGTTTGACCATTCTCCTTTTGGCTTCGGTTTTTGATGTTCAGGGATTTCAGGAGATTCAGCAGTAGCTGGTACACGAGGTACTACTATCATGGGAACAGGAGGAAGATTGTAAAGATATTGTACTAGATTTTTTTCAGTACCCTCAAAAAAATGGACCATTCTTATTTTCCATTGAGGATACTCATCTCGAAGGAGAGTAGGAGGTTTTGTGAGAGAACCAGCAGTAAAGAAGTTATTTGTATTCGTCATTTTAAAGGTTCTAAAAAGATAGTATGACTAAAGAGTATGAGTCCGATGAACTGGAAGATTTTCTGGGTTTGAACAATTCCCAGAGTATATTTTTAAAGGAGTTTTAACCTAGAAAAGAATAGTTTCTTTTAAGAATACAGTTTTCGAAAATCGAAAAATGATAGGAAAAACGAAAACTTCTTAATGAAATGAAGAACAGGTTAAAACAGAATGATATCTATCACAAATCTTGTAAAGAGGATCACTTGATATTAAAAATCAAGGATGGCTCTGATACCAATTGTTGGATCCAAGTTTCACTTTAACAAGATTAACAGTTTAGTTTGAGTTTGTGTTTGATGTGGAAGCGTATTTAATAAACTAACAGATATGTTTGATAGATATGAACACACACTTATAAAGAAACAGTAAAGAACGAAAGGATATATTTAAAGGTGACTGTTGTTTAATATATGATAAGAACACCAAGAACAAATTAAGAACTGTTTGGTGTGTGTGTGAGAATGTAATACTGATTTGACGATATAAAGCGTAAGAGTATTTCACATTCGTTGAAGGAAGATCTCAACCTGAGACTTCCTTTTATACTACTCTAGAAGATCATGAAGCAGGTTACTGTTGTTTTGACGGCATGAATAGTGGAACGTATGGTATGAGCAGTAGACCGGATGGCATGAACAGTTGTTCATGCTGTATGCATTTAATGGAGCAGATGTACGAGTTGTATTTGCATTAAATGGCGCAGCCGTCTATGTTGTACTATGCCCTATTGAGTCCACTCAGAGCTTGACATGTGTTTAGGTTTGACAGGGCACGCTTCCATGCAAGTTGATGAACGGATCCAGTAACAGTAGTAAGATATGAAATATCTTCTAAGTCTTCATCGCAGACCATAGAGGCTCTGTAAAGGGTTACAGAGGTTCTGAGGACTGATCTTCTGTAGAGCAGTCTTTACTGGTTTCCGAGTTGTTGATCTTCTTTGTGCGTATTACAGAGGTTCTGTGATCACCTCTGTAACTTCTGTAGCTTTCTGACCTTGATCTTTCGGAAGAAGTGGCAGAGCCTCTGTAAGAGGCTTTCTTCACTTAGCCTATTTTTCACTACTTCTAAGTACTTCTATGATTAGGAAGATTGAAGCTAACACTACTATTCTGTCATCTCCCTCTAAAAGAAATTTGATTCACATAAATTTCTTCCATCCAAAATCAATTCATCCATAGGTGTTTAAAAGATTTGGAGCTAGAATTTCAAGCTTGGTGGATGGAAATTCAAGATCTTCATCTTTCCAACTACTTTTCCTCCACTGTTGACCTAGTTCTTGGGGGTTTTCTAAAAATCAAATTGTAAGTTCATCATAACCTTCTAAACCTTTATCTATGTTAAAACGTTTTTACTTTAACCTCCTAGAACATCCCTCTTGATGTATCTCTCATGTTATGAGGTTTGACCTATTTTGGGTATTTGGGGTGATTTGAGATTTTGACAAAGATTTGGATGGGTCTGATTTTGGAAGATACTCTCAGTGTATTTTAGGTTTGTTTGTGACTTAGATAAAGTTTCTAGTGAATCACGTTTGTGGATATAAAGCATTCACCAAATGAAGTTGAAGATTAGGGTAAAAACCTAGATTTTTTGAAGTATATAATATTTATATACGGCAAATGCAACTTACACACCCTCCTTACCTTTGGTGAGGATTGAACCCATGACCTCTTACAAGGCCAAGAGCTCCAATACCGCTAGGCTAAAGGCCCTTTGGTTAAAAACCTGGATTTAGCTAAAATCTAGCAAGATGAGTTCAAGTTAATTTGTGAAAACTATATACATGCCAAAAATATCCATTTTGAAGTATTTATTTGTTTTACTTGATAAATCTTTGGTTAATGTGGGTTTATGTGACGAGTTTCGTCTATTTTGGGTTTTTGATTTTATAAATCTTGCGAAACCCCATATGTGGGATTTTTGGACCTTTGGATAAATAAAACATATTAGTATTCTTCCTTGATTATAATGTATATATAAAGGTCATTTGACATAAATGCACTTTTAGTGTATTTGATTTTATAAACCGTTTGGAAAATACATATTATTATGTTATGAGACATTTTGGAAATATAAATGACATCATTTTATATGGATGATGATTTGTTCCAAACCATGGTGGGTTTTGTTGGAATATGAGATAATTATATGGCTAGACACACGTGTGTCTATAGGGTCACACACATATACACTGAGATACCATTTAATATAATGTAATTATTGTATTTACATTATATAAATAACCTAAGTAACATGGGGTAATTAAATAGGCACAAATCGTTAAGTTTGGCTTAATGGGTTTGTATTAGATTTAAGTTACTAGCAAGCCTATTATACTTAATTAAATCCTAGGCCCATAAAGATTTAGAAGGAAGATCATTTAAAAGCCCAAGGAAGCTTTAGGGTTTATTTATATATAGAGATATTAAATAACCTAATCAAGATAACCTAATCCTTGTGCCTCTCTCCCAAAATCGGCGCCCCCTAGGTCTCAATAGGGTTTTTCGTTTTGATCTTCTAGCTCGTTTCTTGGTTAATCGAGGTTCTAAGATCCGTTGCCAAGGAGGACTAGCATCCGATGGTGATTGTTTTCCGCTGCGTTCATATATATGTTTATATGTGTGTTTTTGTCTTAATCACCAACAGTGGTATCAGAGCCATCGTATGTGCCATATGATTAGCAAATATATGTAAAACTGGCTAAAAACTAAAGTTTTTTTTCCTGAAAATTTCGACACTCATGAGCTCTTGAATAATGTATTTTAAGATCCTAAAGCCACAAGGTACATATACTAATCGTAGATTAATTATTGTAGTTTTTTCTTCGACTAGTTGGCTTGTTTTTATTTCTTATTGTAAGTGTTTTAGATCCATGGTAAAACCATGCATTTTTACCATGGACCAAGCCAACACTCTTAATGATAGTGTATTATTATGTTGATGTGCAAAACCGATGAAAACCTTGACCGTTTGTGTGCCTTGTTTCATTGTTTGTCGAGTTTTTGGATTGTAATAGTTTAGGCAATTATTTTTTGGTTTAGTAGTAGAATAAATGTATTTTATCAAGAAATTGTAACCATTGCTCGGAATGAATGGCGATGAAGTTAAAGACGAAAAGGCATTTTCGGAGCTGCTGGACAGCCGATATGAAAAATGGATTTCCCGGAGTTTGGCACCTCGGATTGTGCTGATTCTTGTTGCTGAAGTTACATATGACATAGGGGAACAACTTTGCAGAAGGATGTTTCGATTGGGGAAGACTCCTTCCATGACGTTTCGGGCCCCGAAGCTGCTGCGTTTTTTCGGACAAATTTGGTGTTCGAATGTACATGTGGGTTCTACTTGCTCTTGATGATCTTGGAGCAAGTGGGAGCCCATTAAGGGTTTATGTTGGCCCGTCCTTAGTTTCCCTCTTGGTCCGTCATGATGGCTAACGAGATCAAGCATAGGTTTTTCATCGGTTGAGGTTTTGCACATATTGGTTGTGTTTTTTTTTTATATGTTGCATTGTTATCTATGTCTCTGATATTATAACTTGCAAATGGGTTTTTCAAATCTAAAATTAAACACATACCACTTTTGAAACTAAATCTAAAGATTTAGTTTATATATAAGTTTAAATTGGATTTGAAACTTAAACCTATTGTTTTATATAAATAACGCTTAAAAGGGTTTTATCGGTTATTTAATTTATGTAATGTCCAAACTAATTAATATCTCATGTAGGAAATATATTAGTCTTTAAATGGACATCTCGATACACATAAAATAAACAAATTAGACTCTAATTTAAGAAATGTTTCTAACTTGTGCTACGAATGAAGAATGCATGCTTCTTTCGTACATTTTTTGACACGCTTTATCAAAATACTATACCCGTCACAAATTTATGTCATACCGTCCAATCGGCTTGAAATCCCTTGCCATTACCTTTTGCATATGCGTGAGACCTAGGTTGAATTGTAATCCCGAGGTGATTATTGTCTATGCGTGAGACCTAGATCTATTTTCACATGATTTCAAATTGGATGACTTAATCGAGTTAAGCAGGTAAGACCTTCACCCGAGGCAAGGATGGGACTAAACATGCCAGCTTGACACTAGTTGGTTGGCCACTAGATGCCATGGGTCCCATAAGGATCTAAGAATTGCACTTGTAATGCAATTGGTGAATGTCGCCTACCTATTGAATCTATCATTGCTAGCAGATCAACTGATGTGATGATAGAACCTCAATGAGGATCTTAGCCTTTTCGTAAAAATTAATTGTTTTAAAAGTAAAACTTGGGTAGTTAATTTTAAAAAAAGGATTAATTATTGAAAATACTAATCTTGAACTTTGTATGTTTGTAGATGACAACAACGAATCAAACCTTAAGCAACTCAACTATCAGGTCAGTTCTTGAAAAAGAGAAACTGACAGGAATCAACTTTATCGATTGGTATCGAAATCTGAGGATCGTCCTCAGAGCTGAAAATAAGTTGATCCATTTGGAAGAGGCCTTACCTGAGGCACCTCCTGCCACTGCTACTGCTGCAGTCCGTGCAGCCTACATCCGTAGGTTTAACGAACAACAAGAAGTAGCTGCTCTCATGCTGGTGAGCATGAACCCCGAGATCTAAAAGAACTTGGAGGAACTCACAGCTTTTGAGATGCTACGAGAGTTGAAAACTATGTTTTAACAACAAGCAGAGCAGGAACTGTTTGAAACAGTCAAAGCATTCAACGCTTGTAAACAGGAGGATGGCCAGTCAGTTAGCTCTTACGTCTTGAAGATGAAAGGCTATCTTGACCGTATGGAGCGTCTTGGTTACCCCATGCCACAAGTTCTTGGAGTGAGCTTGATTCTTACCTCACTCTCCAAGGACTATAACCAGTTTGTTATGAACTATAACATGCATAACATGGGGAAGACTATCTCTGAACTGCATGCTATGCTGAAGCTTGTAGAACAAGGGATGCCTAAGAAAGCTCCTGCTGTTCTAGCAATCAGGGAAGGTAGAATCCAGAAACCAAACCGCAAGCACTGGGAAAGGGTCGTGGCAAGGGTAAACGTGTTTACAAACCCAAACCTAAGATTCCCCCACCTGCTAAGAAGAAGCACCCTACAAAGGACGCCACCTGCCATCACTGTGGAGTGATAGGCCACTGGAGGAGGAACTGTCCTGCTTACCTGGCAGAGTTGAAGAAGAACAAAGCTACCCCGGCTAGCACATCAGGTATCTTCACTATAGAACTCTATGCTTTTCCTAGTAAAACCTGGGTTTATGACACCGGTTGTGGAACTCACATTTGTAATAATGTGCAGGGACTAAGGGGAAGTAGAAAGCTAAACGACGGAGCTTTGGACCTGTACGTAGGCAACAGAATGTGAGCAGCTGTTAAAGCTATAGGGAGATTTGATCTTATCCTCCCTAATGGATTTGTTTTAGACAATTGTCATTATGCACCTACTATTACTAGGGGTATTGTTTCGCTTTCTCGTTTGAAGAAAAATGGTTTTATCCATGTTTTTACAGATTATTGTATTTCGGTTTCTAAGGATAATATATTTTATTTTAATGCTATTCCTCGTGATGATATTTTTTGAAATTGACATGCATAATCTTGTTTCAAACGATAGTTCTATGTATACATGTAGCACTAAGAAATCCAAACGTAATTTGGATTCAACTTACCTATGGCACTGCCGTCTTTGCCACATAAGCAAGAAGCACATTATAAAGCTGCAACATGATGGGCTTTAAAGTCAACCGACGATGAGTCGTTTGATAAATGCCTCTCTTGCATATCTGGGAAAATGACAAGAAAACCTTTCTCCCATATAGGTGAAAGAGCCAAAGATCTACTTGGACTCATACATACTGATGTATGTGGCCCATTTAGAACTGTGTCTAGGGAAGGTGCTAACTACTTCATCACTTTCACTGATGATTTCAGTCGCTATGGTTATGTTTACTTGATTAAACATAAACATGAAGCCTTTGAAATGTTCAAAGCCTTTCAAAGTGAAGTAGAAAATCAACTCGGCAAGACTATTAAGGCTCTCCGATCTGATCGAGGAGGAGAGTACATGTGTCAAGAGTTTTTAGACCATCTGACTAAGTGTGGGATTGTCTCACAATTCACTCCTCCATACACTCCACAACATAATGGTGTGTCTGAAAGGAGAAATCGAACTTTGCTAGACATGGTTCGATCCATGATGAGTCTAACTACTTTGCCACTGTCCTTTTGGGTTATGCTCTAGAGTTTGCTGCTCGCATACTCAATATGGTTCCGACCAAGAAGGTTGATAAGACACCATATGAAATATGGCTCGGGAAAGTCCCTAATCTGTCTTACTTGAAGGTCTGGGGTTGTGAGGCTCTCGTGAAATGAGACACACCGAACAAACCTGAGCCTAGATCTATCAAGTGTATCTTTGTAGGGTACCCAAAGAAAACGATCGGTTACTATTTCTACTACCCACCCGAAAACAAAATATTTGTTGCTCGGTATGCTGAGTTTCTTGAGAAAAGTCTCATTTTACAAGAAGCAAGTGGGAGTACTGTAGACCTTGATGAGATTTAAAGCGAAGATGCACAACCTCCTGGTAACACTAGCGAACATCACGCTGAGGCTGAACATGCAGATGTTGAACCACAAAATGTGGTAATTCTCATTCGTAGATCCGCAAGGACATCTCAAGCACCAAAACGATATAGTTTTTATGTCGATGCTGAGGAGCAGAATTTGGGGGATCTTGGTGAACCCTCTAACTATCAAGATGCATTGTTGGATCCAGAATCCGATAAATGGCTTGAAGCTATGAATGCTGAAATGCAATCCATGAAAGACAATCAAGTCTGGAACTTGGTTGATCTTCCTCCGAACAACAAGACTGTCGGGAGCAAGTGGATCTTCAAGAAAAAGACCGACATGGATGGCAATGTACACACCTATAAAGCTCGTCTAGTAGCAAAAGGTTACACTTAAACCTATGGGGTTGACTATGAAGAAACCTTCTCGCCTGTTGCCGACGTTAAAGCTATTAGGATTCTTATAGCCATAACAGCGTACCATGACTATGAGATTTGGCAAATGGATGTCAAAACCGCTTTCTTGAACGGTCACCTTAATGAAGATGTTTATATGGTGCAACCTGAAGGTTTTGTGAGTCCGAAACATCCCAAGAAAGTATGCAAGCTTCAAAGATCCATTTATGGACTGAAGCAAGCATCCAGAAGCTGGAATAAAAGGTTCGATGAGGAAATCAAAACGTATGGTTTCACTCAAAACCCTGATGAGCCATGTGTATATATGAGAGCTAGTGGGAGCATCGTCGTTTTTCTAATCTTATATGTTGATGACATATTACTCATGGGGAACAACATTCCAATGCTACAAGATGTCAAATCCTGGCTTGGAAAATGCTTTGCCATGAAAGATTTAGGCGAAGCGGCGTACATCCTAGGAATCAAGATCTATCAGGATAGATCGAAGCGGTTAATTGGTTTAAGTCAAAGTGCGTACATTGACAAAATTCTAAAACAGTTTAGAATGGATGCTTCCAAACGTGGAAGTCTTCCAATGCAACACAATGTAAACTTGAGTAAGACTCAGGGACCCTCCACACCTGATGAGGTGAAGCGGATGAAGGGAATCCCCTATGCTTCGGTTGTAGGATCCATCATATATACAATGAGGTGCACTAGACCTGATGTAGCATTCTCTCAGAACCTTACGAGTAGATACCAACAAAATCCAGGAGAAAGTCACTGGACTGCTGTTAAGAACATATTGAAGTATCTTCGAAATACTAGAGATATGTTCCTTGTTTATGGTGGTGATAGAAAGAGAGCTCAGTGTTACTTGCTACACTGATGCTGGTTTCGAAACAGATCGAGATGACACTCGATCTCAGACTGGATACGTTTTCGTCATGAACGGAGGCGCTGTTGACTGGAAGAGTGCTAAGCAAAGCATTACTGCGATGTATTCTATAGAAGCTGAATACATAGCTACTTCTGAAGCTGCAATGGAGGCTGTTTGGATATGGAAATTCATTTATGGGCTTGGCGTTGTCCTTAGTAATGAAAGACCCATGGATATGTACTGCAATAATTCTGGTGCCATTATCATAGCCAACGAACCTGGAGTTTAAAAGGGCGCCATACACTTTCGAAGGAAGGTTCACTACATTCGAGAGGTTATCAAGATGGGTGAAATTCGTCTTCTCAAAGTTCACACAGATGACAACTTAGCTGATCCCATTACAAAACCAATGTCTTGTACCAAACATATCGAACATGCTAGGAACATTGGACTTTGACCAACTAGTAGTCTCATGTAGATCTGTTTTTAGTAATTGAATAATTGGAACGTTGAACAGTTTTTATTTTCACAATGAATTGATGTACTTGGTATGATCATTTTCATTTATATCAACTGTGTTCTATAGTTGCATGTTTAATCCATGAATAAATTATTTGTTCTAAATTGTCCATTGTCAGTTGATGATACGGGAGTATCATCGAGTTAAGGCAAATATGAGCGTATTGGTGATATTCATTGATGAATGAATATTAATGATGATGCCTCCAAATTCACATGTTGTTCATTGGTGATGAACATTGGACTGACCCAACCTACGAGAGTTCACTGCATGGATCGGCGTCATCAGTGAATCTCGCAAATGGTTATGTCACTCGTCCTTAGACTTGAGATGCAAGCAGGTTTTGTATGGGTGGAATGTCGGTCTTTGATATGGTTAAACGCTGTCCTGAATAAGGCTGTTATAAAAATCATCTTCAAGAGTGATGTGAAGCACATGACAGACACGTGTAGTTAAAATAGGATTTGTTCCTCTACAGGTAATGGAGTTAGATACTACTGGGCCCCTCGATGAATTGAATAGATGTTTGTACGGCCGTACCCAAATGTAATTAAGATGATGCTTGATTAATTTGGTAATCTAATTCAACAAACAGATCGAGAAACAAAATCGTTGAACAATTAGAATGACATATGATCCATGTCTAGTATTCAACAAGGTATCTATAACAAAGGGATGACTGATTTAATGAACCATTTAAAATGAGACGTTTAAGAAACTAACCACATGTGTCTCTGGGGGCATTGGCGTGTTGCTAGACGCTAACCTTTGCTTGTATGATTACTTGTCATTATGACGTGCGCAAGTGGGAGCTGTTGGAATATGCTCGTGTCATAATAGATAATTATATGGCTAGACACACGTGGGCCTATAGGGTCACACATATATACACTGAGATACCATTTAATATAATGTAATTATTGTATTTACATTATATAAATAACCTAAGTAACGTGGGGTAATTAAATGGGCACAAATCGTTAAGTTTGGCTTAATGGGATTGTATTAGATTTAAGTTAGTAGCAAGCCTATTATACTTAATTACATCCTAGGCCCATAAAGATTTAGAAGGGAGATCATTTAAAAGCCCAAGGAAGCTTTAGGGTTTATTTATATATAGAGATATTAAATAACCTAATCAAGATAACCTAATCCTTGTGCCTCTCTCCCAAGATCGGCGCCCCTCCTAGGTCTCTCTAGGGTTTTTCGTTTTGATCTTCTAGCTCGTTTCTTGATTAATCGAGGCTCTAAGATCCGTTTCTAAGGAGGACTAGCATCCGGTGGTGATCAAGGAAGTGTAGTGTGGACTACTCTAGAGGTATTCTCCATTGAATACTTAGTTTCAAAAGAGCACACAAGTGGATCCGGTTTTGTCTACAAATCACGCTACAAAGGTATATCGTTATATGTATTCTTCATTTAACCATATTGGCATTACGTTGATCCCGTTTGGTGATTGTTTTCCGCTGCGTTCATATATATGTTTATATGTGTGTTTTTGTCTTAATCACCAACAGGTTTTCGAGTCAATCATATTTTTGGTCATTGTGTTTGGATAACCGTTGGTTAAATGTGTTTTATGCTTATTGAATTTTATTGTATAGTCATTTAAATTGTTGAATTTTTGGCTCAATTTTGTCTAAGATGACTCTTGGGGACATTTGTCCAATTTAATATCCCGTTGTGGAGCTTTGAGTATGATTTGCATTTATTGCGTATCATTTGAGAATTACATGTTTTGAGTGCTTTGGTCATCCAATCGGATTCATGTAATGTTATAGACTGTAATGCAATGGATTCATAGACATAGAAGTCACTATTTGTTGTTTTAAATTGGACGGTTGTTCCCATGTTGGGACCAGGATTAGTCATCGAGTCATCGAGGGCTTTATGGTACGGGCTCTTGAAGTCGAACATCTGTCATTGATCCAGTGATGTAATTTCTGAGTTAGTTTTTATGGGATAGTCATTTGTAACTAGTTGACACATTGGGTCATCGGAGGCAATTTGGTACGGTTATGTGAATTCAGATACTAGCCATTAACCGTAAATGTAATCCTAGCGAATAAGTATGACTAGGATCATCGAGTGCCCTCATCCACATCACTAGTACGAGTAGGCGAGCTCGTGGAAATTGATCCTAGTATGAGCTCTATAACTTGGAATGTAGCTTACTTTTGTGTTCCGCTACAATCCATGGAAAACGGGTCTCCCCCGTTACCGAAAAGTGTTGTTTTGGATGTTGATTTTTGTCCATGTTTTTCAGTGACGTTTTAAGTAAGGATTGTTTTCCATAAGTTATAATTTTGGGGCCTGAGTCTTACTCATATTTCGATAGTTTGGATAACAAATTTTTATTCGAATTTCAGTATTTTAGCATTAATCATTATTCACATTTTGTGTGAGTATTGGGTTTCGAATTCATATTTGAAGGAATGTTTTGTATTGGGGTTTTCATCACGAAAATGGTGAGTTTTGGGAATAATGTTGCTTTCATATTTTTATACATTTCTTTTTAGAAATCGTGATTTAAATAACATTCTTTTAGTTTACCGTTTTATATAAATGTTGAAAACTCTTGAACTCACTAAGCGTTAAGCCTAACCCTTTTTATTTGTCGGCATGTTCATCAGGTCATCTGGTGGGAATCGGACTAGCAACACCGTGAAGAGTAGAGTGTTAATTAGATGCACGAGAAGGGTATAGTTATTGAGTGATGCCTTTTGCACCTTGGAGATAATGACAATTATAGGGTTTTAGTAACACCCAATCTAATTTGTCCTTGTGTAGGGTTTTTGGATTATTATTCATGATATGAAAAATAGATTTCCATTGTAGGTAATCAAGTGTTTACTTTTAGAAAGTAATTTATTTCTTATTTAACTTATAGATGAAAATTTTAAATTAGTCGTTCTTTCCAAATTTGAGGGTGTTACACTAAGCCTCTTCACTGTCACATTCCCACAACATGACATACACGCTTTGTAAACTACTGAAGTGGTTGCTTCCCCGATGATATTGGTTCTAATAAAAGCCTTAGGTAGACGAAACAGTATTAAATGGCTAAGATTTTTTGGAACCGTTTTCTTCTGAAACCTATGACACTGTCATATTCGTAACACATTTTTCATACACCTGCATTCTATGTTAGTTACACACATTTAACACAAATTGCACCTGGAGAGTAAAGTGATGCAAGCATGGCTAGTATCATCGGTTAATGCGATAATGTTATGAAAATTTCTTGAGAGGGGGGGGGGGGGGGATTTTGGTTCGCATAATCGAATTTGGTGGAATTGAAATCCAACAAAGGAAAGAATTGGAATGGAATTTTACCACGTGTTTGGCTTGTAGGAATTGTAATGGAATATCTCAAAATAATTGGAATAAGTACATTTGTTTAGGGGGAAGGTGGTAGTTGTGACGACGACAGTTACCCCTACCCATATCGACCACCATGCCATTATTGTTGTTATCACAACTACCACCCCTACCCCCATCCACCCTACCTATCTTACCCTCACCCACCTTACCTACCCATCCCTTGCCCATCCCTTCTGCCGCCACCCACCCACCCACCATTCCCACCCCCTCGTTGGTTTTATTAGTCGTGGGGTCATGGGTCGTAGTTATGACAATGACAATAGTAGCGTGGTAGTCAGTACGGTAGGGCGGGGTGGGTGGGGTGGGTAAGGTTAGGAACGACAGGGTGAGGATAGGTTGATGGAGTAGGGCAGACAGGGTTACGGAGGATGGGGGCAGGGCGAGGGGGTTAGGGAGGATTGATAGATAGAGTGGGGGCAAGGCGAGGGTGGGTAGGGTTGAGCAGGATTGGTAAGGGTGATAGTTGTGACGATGACAGTAATGGCCAGGTGGTTGGTGGGGTGGGTGGCAGTTGTGACGACGACAATAGTGGTATGGTGGTAGTAGTTTGGAGTGCGGGTGTGATAGTGACAGTAGTACCATGGTCGTGGTTGGGGCACGGGGTGGACGGTGTTAGTTAAATTGGATGCACAAGGATGGAATTCAATTCCTTCATTTATGTCGAGGATTGCTGAATTTCTAAGTTGTGCAATTCAAAGGAATTGAAAAGATTCCATCCATTTTAATATGTGAACCTTACAAAGGAATTGGAATTTGGTCAAAGAAATTGATCATTCCAATTCATTTGAAATCCCTTGAATTATGCGAACCAAACAACACCTTAGACTTCTTGACATTGTTTTAGCTACCAAACCTTTTGATAAGAAACATGTTACTAAAGAAGGTCCACTTCGGTGGTTAACAAAGAATATATGTCGTATGTGGGATTTTAGACGTGAAGAGGTTCAGTAAACTAGATGAAATGAATTTGATGAAACTTTAGAGATGGTGGCGTGAGGGGAATGGGGTGCTTACGGTTTATAAGTACATGGAAAACAAATATCTCGATAGGATTTTATACTTCTTGGGTTCTCTTCGCCCCTTATAGTTGGTCCCAAAGGGGTTCTACAAGAGCAAATAGTTTGTAGAAGGGGTGAATACAAACACACAAGTTTTACTTTTAAAATTCTTTTATTGATTATGGAAGAACCAATACATAATTTACAGATTATTCCGGAAGAAGATAGGAAAATCTTAATCTAAACAATCTTGAGAATCACAAAGTATTTCTTGCACAAAGAAGATAAGAACTAGAGAAAATAGTAAGAAAGAAGGTGAAGGCATAACATAGAAGATGGGTCTTCTCTGCTATTCATGCCACTGCCTTAAACGCACCTTAGGGGATACAAGCAACATGTCAAGAGATGAGTGGAATGCATGTCCTTGTCCTTTTGATGTAGCATGTTTTTGGCCGGATATAAACGGTAAGGCTAGGTAGTATGTAAACACGATTGAGGACGTAAAAGCAATCTTACTATGTACCTTCGTCCTTTTTGTGCAAGTGAGTAAGAGAAAAACCAATTTTGATACACAAGACTCTTTGATCAGTGATAGGAATGAGTCACTGAGGAATCTTTCAGCTATCGCTGTGTCTTGGTCGGATTTCAAACTTGATGTAGACAGTCTTGGTTTCAATGAATCCCACTTCAGAGCATGAGTAGACTAGTCTATATCTTCAGGTACTTCTTCGATAGCGTTGAAGGTGCATTTGATGTGAATTTTGTCTTGGGTTTACCTAAATTATTCAGTGATAATGCATGTTCAACGATCACTGAACAGACTCAGTGATGATCGCTGAAACGGAAATAATAAAAATCTAACTTAAGTAATTTCTCCAAGTATATGGATCAACAATCTTCCAATATTTCCTGATGACAAAGCAACATAAAGAATACTGCTTAAGTAAAAAGTAAGGAAATGAAACTCACAAATACTTGTCTCATTCACTGTTTTGAGGAATCTTTTTCATCACTTAGATGGAGTAAAGAACTTCACTAAAATTCATTCATATGTAAAAGATTACAAGTACAAAATTAAATTACCAGTACACAGAAGTGCATAACTGAAAGTATACAAATTAACATGTACATAAGAAAATAGACCTATCAGCTAAGATTAGAAAAAAGGTGATATATTCAGAAATCTTGGCTCCCTAGTTTTTCCTTTTCAGCAGTTTCCATTTGATCTTTTTATCTACTCCTTGTCCATGGAGGTCATCATTTAGCCAAGATCTAAGATACTCTAGATGACTTATAGGACATAGATGAATACTCGAACATCTCTGAGACTTGTATTGTCCTTCCAGATCTATGAAAATAAACCCATATTCAGGTTTGAAGAGAACTAAGTTTGGAATGTATGGACCTTTATCTAGTAGGGACTAGTTCAACATGGACAAGTCAGGTACCTCAAAATGCCTAAGAATGTCATCCACTAAGAACTTTGTTTCATGTTCATTCTTGTATGAGGGGCCTTCTTCTTCATCAACGTTCTTTCCTCGGAAATTAGTCTTTGTGGAAAAGGAGAGATGTCAATGATTATTGAAACTCTTTCAAAGAGTTTGTTCAACTCGTTCTCGATATATCCTTTGTACTTCGACTTGGACTTATGAATGGTATTACGAATTTCCAACCACTTGTAGAAACTATATTTATAGAGGAATAAGGGATTTTCAGTGATAGCATTATGATCATCTCTGAAGATGACAATAGAGATAAGAATACCTCCATCCTTTACTCTCCCATAGATGTTGACATTGCTGATCTTGTGCGCATTTAGTCCATTATACACTATGTCTTTTCACCATGTCACACACATATTCTCCGAAGCTATCTCTCTTATCTATATTCTCTTTTCTATTCAATAACATTTTTCTATCTACCTTGATCTCAAGAGTTTCCAAATTTCTCTAAGATCAAAGTACGATTTTTTAGGTTAGGATCCTTCCTTATCTTATTGCGCAACAATTTGTAAATTTTCATGTATTGATTTTCTCTTACAATAAAAAAAAGAATTTGATAAAGGAATTTGAAAAGAAAAAATTTATATTTGTATTCATCCCGTTTTTTTACAAATTGTTAGCCTTGTTGACCCTTGTGGGACCAACAACATCAAAATAAGCATAAGAATAAGTTGTCTTGGAGAACGAGGTCGAGTTTAACTCACAAAACTCAAGTTTTTACAACTCTACAAACAAGTGGGTTTGATATTTATGTCTCAATGCGTGTTTAAGTTGTTATAGGTCGTACAAATGAATAGAGAGAGAGAGAGAGAGAGAAAGAAAGAGAGAATTTGCAGGCCTTCTTCGGCTGGTGGTCGGTTCATGTGTGTGTTATATAAAATGGAGTGAGAGAAGTTGATGGTCATTGATAACTCTATTTTTAGAGTTATTATTTCCTTTTATTTTTATTTTATTTTGTCAAATTTTAGCCATTTCACTTCTCAAAACCCCCATTTTGTCAAATTTTAGCCATTTTAGAGTTATGAATCATTTGGTGGAGTTTTGTTGGTTTTTCATGAAATATCTGCAGTGATTTGTGGAGTGCCCACTCCGGATCCCACTAGCGAGCCAAGAAGAAGACAAAGAAAAATCAACTCTTAACTTGGAAGTAAAAATCTGGAGGATAGAAGGCTCTAATGGCAGAGGCATGGGATGGAAAATACAAGCATGTTCCCCTAGAGATGGCAAGATGAATTGTTTAATAACACCCATGGTACTTTAAGTGGACTTTTTGGAAAAGGTGAAGGGACCTTGGGGTAAAAGAGCGACAAGGTTGTGGATAGAAGAGTTACTCAATGAAGCTGAATTTTATGCTTTCTATTTTTCAGTCTTTAGTCTCTAGATTTTACCCATCTTTTGTTAAGTCCAACTTTTCCTCTTAGTATATAAAGAGGTGTTGGGTGCCATTTAAATCATATCTCCATCTACCACATTTAGTGCAAGTTTAGTTGTAGTTGTTAGCTTAGAATTTACTGCAGTAGCTCTCTAATTTCTGTATTTCGATCTGTAGTGTAATCGTTAATTTCAAGTAACTAGTGGCAGTGACGTACTTTTGTTCCCCACTGCGGTTTTAATCAAAGTCACTTTCAGTTTACTTATGTGTATCTTCTCTTTTCTTATTTCCTTTACTTCGATAATTATGGGCTAAGCATCCTTTGAGATATAGGAAGGAGAAGTACATGGATTTTATGAAAAATGCTTGAGTAATCTTTATACTTGGAATATTTATTGTTTGGTCATTCACTCTCGATTATTGCCCAATGATGCAAACAAGCCGATCACTTGTAAGGATCTAAAGTCTAGTTCTCCACCCAGAAATGAGTAGAACACAGTGACACGAGCTTGGATGATGCTAGGGAATTTGAAAGGATTCTTATGACACTTGGGAAAGTGAGGTCGGCACAGTGAGCTAATCTCAACCTACTGGAGTAGTAGGCAAGCTAGTTGGTGTATTTAAAAACACTTAGAGTATTTGTCTCTACACATTCCATCGAGGCCTGAAAAGGTCCATTTTGAGACTACCATTAACAAAACAGTAATTACTAAGAGTATGAGATTTTTATTTAAAGGTGTGAGTATTTTGTAACCGGGCCTCTCTAACGAGAATGCTCACCTCAAGTACAAGGATCACCTTTGGGATCAGGTATTTAATATAAAATCTAGGGAAAATGTAACCTATATTACCACTTTTAAATCTTATGTAAAATCGTTAAAGTAGCATTTCACCAAACAAACCAAAATATTACTTCTTCTGTAAACGAAACTTGTAAAAGGAAACTCATGAGAACCATATTGTCTTGATTGCCCAGTCCCTGTGGATACAATTCTGGTATTTTACCGACTATTACTTGTTGTGACGATCATAGTGGCCAGTGTACACTTGCGCTTCCCACTATGGACAGTTTGCAACCCACTGCGATTAAATCACATATTTCGCAGGTACCAAGTTATTGGCGCCGTTGCCGGGGACTGGCGTGATTTAAAATCTCAAGACATTAGTTTTTGTTCGAGCCCGAGTAACTCGTTTTTCTAAGCTGTTCGTGTTGCATGCCAAGGCAACAACACGGACCTTTGGTGCCAATCGATCTTGAAATATAGAAACATTTCCGAAGAAGACGCAAAAACAAAAATTGACAACCCACTATGAACACCACTGTAACCATGGCAGGAGCGGAAAGACCCATTAACCCACCATTAGTGGAAACCACAGTGACGATTGCCGATAACAAAGATCAAAAAATACGGGACTATGCTACTTCCGGAGTGAGTGACTAGCTCCGGGATTTTGAGGCCCAACATTATTGCACAACACTTTGAACTCAAACCAGTGATGTTTCAAATGATCCAAGCCATGGGTCAGTTTGGAGGATTACAATCTGAGGATCCACACTCGCACTTAAAATATTTTTTGGAAATGACTGATTCCATTCAATTGCAAGGTGTGACTGATGAAGCCTTAAGGCTGAAACTTTTCCCTTTTACATTAAGGGATAAGGCGAAAGCTTGGATGAATTCACATGAGCCTATTTCGATAACCACTTGGCAAGAACTTGCTGACAAATTTTTACAAAAATACTTTCCTCCCACAAGAAATGTAAGGTTTCGAAATGATTTTATTTTGTTTAGGCAAGAAGAAGATGAGGCTGTTTCGGATGCATGACAACGTTTTAAAGAGTTACTTCAAAAGTGCCCACATCACGGCATCCCACATTGCATCCAATTGGAGACCTTTCACAATGGTTTTTCCAATGCAGCCAAAATCATCTTAGATACAATAGCAGGTGGAACTTTTACAAGCAAAACCTACAATGAAGGGTATCAAATCTTAGAAAAAGTGTCCAACAACAACACCGAGTGGTCAAATCCTAGATCACCCATGCCAAAGACCATTACCATTGACTCGGATGCACTCAAAACCATGAATGCACAATTGGTAGCCCTAACTAAGATAGTCTTGAATCAAAATAGAGGACAAGTCAACTTCGCAGTGGCCACTTCACATCTCACTGAGAACTGTTCCGTCTGTGGAGACGAACATGTTTTTGACTCTGAGGCCGTTAATGTTACAGGAACCAACCCAAGGAACAACCCATATTCACAGACTTATAATTCAGGATGGAGAAATCACCCAAATTTCTCTTGGGCTGGTAATCCAGGACTCCAACCCCACGGGGAGAGTCATGTCCAGCAAAGACCACAAAACCCCCTGGATTTCACCAACATCACCGTGGGCATCCCCCACAGAACTTTCACCAAGGGCAATCCTCACAACAGTTCCAACCATGACCAACTCACCCCGTTGAGACTCAACCATCACTCGAATCAATTCTCAAAGGTTTCATGAATCAAACTCAAGCAGCCATTAGGAACATAGAGACTCAAGTAGGACAACTAGCCGTGGAGGTTAAGAATATACCGCCAGGGACGTTACCTAGTGACACCGAACACGCTAGGGTGATAGGAAAAGAACAAATCACGTCCATAACGCTTAGGAGTGGAAAGGATCTGAATGATATCGTTTTTGATTCTGATGATCCGCCCCAAATACCCACTGTCACTAAACCCACAGTGGCCACTCCTAAAGTCACTGACAAACCCACAGTGAGGACCGATGTCCCTGAGCTTCCCACTTTTGAGACCATACCAAAACCTATTGTTTCAAAGCCAACACCACAACAAACTCAAATCGACCCACGAAGTGTACCTTTTCCTGTAAGAATGAAGAGTAAAAATGTCGGTGTTCAATTTAAATTATTTTTAGACATTTTTAAACAACTTCACATTAACATACCCTTGGTAGAGGCTCTCGAGCAAATGCCAAGCTATGTTAAATTTTTGAAAGATATTTTGAACAAAAAAAGGATGTTGGGTGAGTTTGAGACTGTGGCTTTGACCAAGGAATGTAGTGCCCTCCTTACTAGAAAGATTCCACTTAAGTTGAAAGACCTGGGTAGTTTCACCATTCCATGCACAATAGGAGGACAAGAAGTAGGTCAAGCACTCTGTGATTTGGGAGCTAGTATAAACTTAATGACGTTGTCTATTTTTACCAAGTTAGGTATGGAGAGGCTAGACCCACAACCGTGACACTACAACTAGCCGACCGATCCATTGCCTACCCCAAAGGAAAAATAGAAGATGTTTTAGTCCAAGTGGATAAATTTATCTTTCCTGCCGATTTTCTAATTCTAGATTATGAGACCGATAAAGATATCCCAATCATCTTAGGGCGTCTGTTTCTTGCAACCAGACGTACTTTGATCGATGTGCACAAAGGGGAACTCACTATGAGAGTCCATGACCAAGAGGTAACATTCACTGTCTTCAAGTCCCTTAAGTTCATAGAAACCGAAGACTGTTTTGCTTTGAGTTCGATTAGTGGTACCCACAGTTTTGAAACAGTGAACACAGTGGGCAGTGAGAGTGAGCACTCCGACTCTGAGAGTGATGAAACTTTTGAGGATGAGTGTAACGAAATAGTGGCAGCCTTTGAATCTCTGGACTTCGAGGACAGAAACATTCAACCCCCTTCAATAGAACAACCTCCCGAGTTAGAGCTAAAACCATTGCCTTCCCACTTGAAATATGCTTATCTCGCTAAGGATAATAAACTCTCCGTTATTATCTCTTCCAAACTTAGTGAGAAACAAGAACAACACCTGATTGATTTGTTGATGAAGCATAAGAGGGCAATTGGTTGGACCATAGCGGACATTATAGGTATCAACCCTTCCCTATGTCAACATAAGATTATCTTGAAGAGTGACCATCCTGGAAAAGTCCAACCCCAAAGAAGGTTGAACCCCATAATGAAAGAGGTAGTTAAGAAGGAAGTTTTGAAGTGGTTAGATGCCGGTATTATCTACCCAATAGCTAGTAGTAGTTGGATGAGCCCCGTTCAATGTGTCCCGAAAAAGGGAGGGACGACCGTAGTGGAGAACGACAAGTACGAGCTCATTCCCACTAGGACTTTTACTAGGTGGAGAATATGCATAGATTATAGACAACTCAACCTAACCACTAAGAAAGACCATTTCCCCTACCTTTCATCGACCAAATGCTTGATAGGTTAGCGGGAAATGAATTCTATTGTTTTCTATATGGATACTCCGGATACAACCAAATCTATATCGCCCCCGAGGACCAAGAATAGACTACCTTTACTTGTCCCTACGGTAATTTTGCATTCCGAAGGATGCCATTTGGATTGTGTAATGCCCCAGCCACTTTCCAACATTGTATGATGGCCATTTTCACCGACAGAATTGAGGACACCATAAAAGTATTTATGGATGACTTTTCTGTGATAGGGACATCATTTGACAACTTCCTAGGAAATTTAGAGAAAAGCCTAGTGAGATGTGAGACCCATGACCTTATTTTAAACTGGGAAAAATGCCATTTTATGGTTGAAGAGGGTATTGTCCTAGGTCATCTTGTATCAAAAAGAGGGTTGGAGGTTGACAAAGCCAAGCTTGAAGTAGTGGCACAACTTCCCGAACCCAGTACTGTGAAAGGCATTCGAAGTTTCTTGGGTCATGAAGGTTTCTATAGGAGGTTCATCAAATATTTTTAAAAAATAACTAAACCCCTATGTAACCTTTTGCAACATGAAAAAGAATTTAGTTTCACCCAAGAATGTCGTGATGCTTTTGAAACAATCAAGACAGCCTTAGTTACTGCACCCATAGTGACTACTCCTGACTAGTCACTCCCATTTGAAGTTATGTGTGACGCCAACGAGTGGGCTGTGGGGGCTGTTCTAGGACAACAGAAGGATAAAATCTTTCACCCCATTTATTATGCAAGTAAAACACTGATTGAAGCTCAAATTAATTATACTGTCACTGAAAAGGAATTACTTGCAGTGGTGTTTACTTTTGATCGTTTCAGGTCTTACTTGATAGGGACGAAGGTCATAGTGCACACTGATCATGCAACAATAAAATACTTGATCAACAAGGCTGATTCCAAGCCACATTTGATTCGATGGGTTTTATTGTTGCAAGAATTCGACCTTGAGATCGTTGATAGAAAAGGAACAAGCAATCAGGTAGCTGACCATCTGTCCAGGCTCGAGAAGGTAGTGACCACTGTGGATCCCACTCCGGTCAAAGAGAATTTTCCTGATGAACAATTGTTAGCGGTTCAACATCAAGACAAAAATATTCCTTGGTATGATGACATTGCAAACGTTTTAGCAAGTGGACTAAAACCCCACGGGATGAGTGGACAACCATTTAAAAGTTTTTACATGATACTCGTCAATATATTTGGGATGACCCTTTCTTATACAAGATAGGGACAGACCAAATATAGAGGCGTTGTGTCCACGGGAGTGAGCAATATCAAATACTCCAAGGTTGTCACACATCCCACTACGGTGGCCACTTTGGTGGAAACCGCACTGCTGCAAAAATCTTGCAAAAGTGGGTTCTTCTGGCCCACTGTGTTTAAGGACTCTTATGAATTTGTGAAAAATTGTAAGCAATGTCAACGTACCGGGAACATTTCACAAAGGAACGAGATGCCTCTTATAACATTCTAGAGGTGGAACTTTTTGATGTTTGGGGGATCGATTTCATGGGTCCTTTCCCAAATTCAAACAATAATTTTTAAATCTTGGTTGCGGTAGACTATGTTTCAAAATGGGTGGAAGCTGTTGCATGTCACTCCAACGATGCAAACACCGTGGGGAAATTTTTACACAAAAATATTTTCACTCGATTTGGAACACCACGGGCATTGATTAGTGATGAAGGCACCCATTTTGTGAACAACGTTATGAGCTCGGTCCTTGCTAAGTATGATATACACCATAGAGTGGCCACCGCATACCACCCGTAGACCAACGGTTTAGCCGAACTTTCAAACCGAGAAATCAAAGGTATTTTAGAAAAAGTCGTTAAACCACACTGCAAGAATTGGCCAACCAAACTTGATGATGCTCTTTGGGCGTATCGTACAACCTACAAAACTCCTTTGGCAATGTCTCCATTCAAGTTGGTTTTCAGCAAAACTTGCCATTTACCAATTGAGTTGGAACACAAGACATTTTGGGCCCTTAAAGAGCTTAACATGAGTGAGGATGCTGCGGGAACCAATAAGTTTTTACAATTGCATGAGCTGGAGGAGTTGCGATACCACTCCTATGAAAATGCAAAGTTGTACAAAGAAAATACCAAGATGTGGCATGATCGAAGAATCAACCATAGGGAGTTTATCGAAGGCCAACAAGTACTACTGTTCAATTCCCGTCTCAAACTATATCCTGGTAAGCTCAAATCACGATGGACGGGACCATACACAGTGGTCAAGGTTAGTCTCTTTGGAACAGTGGAATTAATGTCCCCACAGTCTGGTCAGACTTTTAAAGTCAATGGGCAGAGGGTGAAGCACTTTCTGAACGACAGTGCCCACACTCCATCCCACTCTGGTTAAGAAAAGTCAGAACCATTTGTAAATATTTTATTTCAGTTATTTGCTGTCTTTTTATTATTTTTGGTATTTTTAATTCTGTGTGGTAGTTTATTTTGAATGTGTGTAGGATGAATTGCCAATTTTTAAAGAAAAACTCAACAAATGCTTTGCAGTGACATCGACCATGTCACTGCGCATCCCACTGCGTGCCTAACGACTGGATGTGACAGTTTGGGGGCCCAAGAACTGATTATCTATCACCTTTCTCTTACACAACCATCACCTTTCCCTACCACCTCACCCTAAAACCCTCATTTCCAAGAAAAATAATCATAATCCTTCTCTCTCTCTCTCTCTCTCTCTCAAATAACCATTCCCTCCTAAAAGATAATACCCAACAAATATTTCCTTTCCATACTAAAAACCCAAAGATACCTTTTCATCTCAAATTTCAAAAAATACTTTTATCTTTCCTAAGTTCTCTCTCAAGATCTAGAACAAAGAACACCCTTCAATGGCGAGAAACAAGCGACTAAACCCAAACCCTAACGAACCCAGTCGTACAGTACACCGCTGTGTGACCGCTGACGATAACCTGCCAGAAAACATCACCGACGACCTAAACCAGCCTCCGCCATTCTACGACGAGCACCCAATGACGACCATCGCACCAGATGCAGAATCGTCGAAACAAGAGGGATTGAAGGCTGCTTCTTCATCGAAAGCCTCAAACGCAGGTCTGAGCGATTTTAACGTCGAAGAGCAACAAACTGACGAGAAAATGCTAAAGCTACAAAAGGAGTACAACCAAAAACTCCTTGCACTCCGAAAAAAGAAAGAAGAGGTTGAGAAGAAACGGAAAGAAGAGGAGGAAAGGCTGAAAAGGGAAGAGGATGAAAAGAGAAGAAGTCGAACGGTTGGCAAGAGAAGAGGAGGAGAGACAAAGGGTCGAGAAGGAAAGAATGATCGACGAAGAGAGGAAAAAGCAGAGGCATAATTGTTCAAAGCAGAAGAAGAGTTAAGGTGAAAGAAAGAGGAGGACTACCACAATCAATACCGCCAACTCGATAACATTGTCGATTTGGAAGCTTTTCAAAAGACATCCCACAGTGCGGAGAACCCCATCAAGAGGGCTATGAGGAAGAGAGGCATGGTCACCAGATCTGGGGTGACCATTTCGAAGAAATCGCCGGCCCGAAAATCAAGGAAGACAACATCTGAGAAAGGTAAGGGTTTCGCTTCCTCTTTAAGTTCAACATCAGATGAAACTGATGCTGGTGATGAACAAATTCAAACTCAAAAACAACATCAGTCTACAGTGGGCACTAAGCATGCCCCCAGTAGGGTGCCCAGGCAGTTTATGACCCCTGCGGTCGCTGCCCCTAGGACTTCATAACTGAGCAAAGGTTGAACCTAGCGAGGGGTCTTGACTCTGACTTTGTGGAGGCCAACCCTTTTATCAAGGAGTGGGTCATTCAGCAGGATTGGGTGACATTGGCAACTGCCAATCGACGGGCCAACACCTCTTTGGTAAAGGAATTTTATGCCGAAGCATCTCAAACTAAGGACACATTTGTGACAGTCCGGGGTCGAACCGTACATTGTAAAGCAACAACGATCAATCGGGTCCTTGAAATAAGGACCCCACTTGTATGCACTTTTGCTAAATTTTTGCATAGAATGACCTCGGCCGATGAGGAAGCCATTTTAAAAGCTCTGGCAATTGAAGAAAAGCCCTGGGATAAGGATGGCAGTAGAAGGTGTCTACACGCTAGCTCCCTCACTACCGAGGCCATTGTGTGGTTCCAATTCTTACGTGCATCCATATCACCCACCACTCATGATACTACCCTCTCGATGCACAAGTGCCCTATGCTGTACTACTTTCTTGCGGGAAAAACAATATATGGGAATCCTGATGCAGTCCGCCATTTACCAAGCAAGAACTCGGAAGAAGGTAATCCTCCCTCTTCCCTGTCTCGTTACTTCTCTACTAATAGATGCTGGAGTGCCGTCTGCTCCAGATGATGAGTGGCTCGTTTCCGCCAACAATATCAGCATTGTGACCATCAAGAAGATGGGGAGAGCAATTACCGCTCCCTCTGAAGAATCCACTGATGTAGAAGCCCCAGTGACATCTGCCGCCAACCCACTCCCCCACCCCACTCCAGGAAGCTCCAACAACCCTTTGGCTAAAATTTTGAACGCATTGACGACACTCACTGATCGTGTCACCCTTATGGAAGCACATTAGAAGCACATGAACAGGGCCATAGAGTCTTTCTGGATGTACACAAGAGATCGGGATGTAGTCCTCAATCAGGTATATCAAGGTGCTGATCCCCAACTGGCCGCACAAATTCCTGACTTCCCAGAAGGCATCTGCCCCACCAATGATAGTGATGATGGTCTCAGTGATGACTCTACCACAAGCTCACCACCAACAACTCCTATCCATTAATTGGTTTGTTGGGACTCTAGTTCCCACTCTGAATGCTCTCAAAACAATTTTAATTTTCTGTTTGGTTGGTATTTTGCCTATGGCTAGGCACTTGACAATTTGCTACTATTTTATTTTGGTTGAATGATGCATGCATACCTGCTGCTAAGTATGTCTTTTAGGTACTAACTTAATTCTCGTTTGAATGCTTTTTGACCATTTTCCATTTCAAGGTGCAACTTTCGGCTTCCAACTTAAAAGTCACTTTTGTAAGTACGAATCTCAACTTGTCACGATGAAACGATATAGGCCATTTTTTGCATCTAAACTCGACCTTTTTTTTACCCTAAACACCTCCTTGAACCCCAATTTCTAAGTCACAGTGAGGACACTGGGCGATCTTAAGTTTAAGGTGGGGACTTCCAGTCTTTCCACAGTGGGGACACTGTGAGGTCCTAAGTTTGAGGTGGGTAAGCTATACCCCCTCCAAAAAAAACATAAAACAGAAAACAATTGGAGTGTCACTACAAAAAATTGATGGTGTGCCTTTTCTGGACAATCAAAGTGCTCACTCCAAGAAAAAGATGGTGTGCCTATTCTGGACCATCAAAATACCCACTCTCACAAAAATAGCCATACCCAAATAAAAGCCTGAAGTGTTGTCAGGATCGAATCTTAACAAGACAATAAACACTTAGAATTCAGAATTAAAGAATCTGCGGAAAAGAACTTTAATTCTCACAATCAAGAACAATGTAACAGAAAATTCACCACTTTGTGTATTCACTAAATCGACTCACAAGATTACAACCAAACCTCAATCTTGTTGAACAGGCTCAACAAGACGACTTCTACTTCTCTAGAAACATGGTTCTAAAACCTTGAGGTTAATTCTCTCTAAAAACATAATCGAATTTAGAATTTTCTCTTGTATCTCATCTATGTTAATAGCTATCTATCAATAAATATATATACTGAATAATTACAAGATAACTATCAAAATAAGATTGATCTTCAGAATATTCTTTTAAGTATATCTTCAATCAATCCATCTTTATCTCCTTCAATCTCGCATTCCATGTTCTGATCACAAGCAGTATTAACTTCATTCTTCTCAAGCAGTACTAATAATCTTTCAGCAGTAGTAATGTTTGATATGCCCAAGCAGTACTAACAGTTTTCGTAAGACACCAGCAGTACTAACTTTTGATCAGCAGCATTAATGATATTCCAGCAGTAGTAATATACCAGCAGTATTAACTTTGTTCAGCAGTATTAACCATGTACCAGCAGTAGTAACTTTGACAAGCAGTACTAACCTCACATAAGCAGTATTAATAATGTTCCAGCAGTATTAATATCTCAGCAGTACTAACCTTGAACTAGCAGTAGTATCTTTGTTCTGGCAGCACTAACATTGATCTGGCAGTACTAACTTGATCTGGCAGTAGTAATGTTGTTCTGGCAGTACTAACCATACTTAGCATATCTTCAGTTCCCAACAATCTCCCCCTAACTTGACTTTTCAGGATGAGAAGTTAAGTTCTTCAGATGATGCTTCCAAAACCTAATCATCAACGCATAAATTTGGATCCAATCCCAGACATTGATTGAGAATCCTTTTTACAAGGTATCTTGCCATCTTAGAGTCTTTGTCACTCACCAACTTAGCATGCAGCATTCCATTCAACTTTTTCATGCTGTGCTTGTATACAACATCCACCAAATAATATTCATGAAATGTATTGTCAAGAGAGATGACATACACTCCACAATTCTCAATGAGCATCCAGTTGGTAATGACTTGAAAATTCCTTGCCATCAAATACTGAACTGCTTCTGGTTTGAACATTAAGCACAAGTATTCAAGAACCATCTTGGTGATAGACATACCTTGCTCTGTCAGCATGTTTCCATATAGCCTCATTCCCACCTTGAACATCTCTTCCAAGTCAGATCTAGAGCATGTTCTGATAAGTTTTCCCCAAGTAGGACAAACTTCAAACTTTCCATCTGCCCTTTTGATTCTGATGAACTCCTTTATTCCATCTTTCAATGTGTCCCAGAAGATGATTTCAGGAGCCATAGAGGATATTGGTTCAGCTTGGATTGGATTAGTATTAACCACAGTAATATACAAATCACTTTGAGCATTTGGCAGTGATTGTACATTGCTTGGTTGGCCTGATGAAGTTGCCACTTCTTCTTCAGCAACTTTTGGATCAGATTTCTCTTTCACTGCTTCCTCCTGGGCTTCTTCTACAGTTGGATCCACCCTTGGCTTCTTTATATCTTTCTTCTTTGAGGCTATTGACTTTGTTCTTGGCCTCTTTGTTCTTTTGAAAGATTTAACAGCTTCAGGAGTGGTTTCAGCTGTTTCTTCTTTGTGGCTCTTAGCAGCACTAACAGTTTCTGCTGCCTTTTGTTTTTCAGCAGCAGTAACCATTTCTACTGCTATAGCTGTTACTGCTTCTTTTATGACCTTTAATACTGCTGCTTCGACACTGTCCTTCACAATCCCATATATCTCTTCATCAATCTCTGCTTTAGTTACTGTAGGAACATATTCTGCTTTCTTCTCACTTTCAGATACTGCTGCTTCAGTCTTAGATACTGCAGCATTATCTGTTTCTACTGCTGGTTCTGTTTCTACTTCTTTTGCAACCTCAGCAGCAGTAACTGTTTCTGCTGCTGGTTCTGTTTCTGCTTCCTTTGTAAGATCAGCAGCAGTAACGGTTTCTGCTGCTGTTTCTGTTTCTGCTTCCTTTGTAAGATCAGCAGCAGTAACGGTTTCTGCTGCTGTTTCTGTTTCTGCTTCCTTTGTAATATCTGCAGCCTCCTCAGTCTCCCCCTCAATGTTTGCATCCTCCATGTTTAGATCTGATTCTGACTCCCCCTTTTTGGAAGCATCATTGGTGGGGTTTCTTCTCCTAAGGACAAATTGAGCTTTCTTCTTTCTGTGCATCAACTTAGTGATCATCTTCCTTTGCTTCTCAAGCTGTGAGTTTTGATAGAGGACCACTTTCTTGAGTTCATCAATTTCCTTTTTCTGATCCATGACCTCAATGTTGATATTTGCAATAGTTTCCATCAATTCCTCGTACGTATATCTATCCTCACCCTGTTTAGGAGTTTTTACCTCCCTTAAAGGATCATTGGAAGTTTTAGCAGGTGTCTCTTGCCTAGCAAAAGCACTACCTACCCCCTTGGTTTCTTGGCACCTGGGACCTCTGGATGATTTCTCACCCTGAGTTGCCGTGAGGAAGGGCTTAGTTATTTTACCACTGGCCTTCTCTTTGCTAGCAGAAGTAGTGGCAGCCTTGCGACTCACATGCTCAACCTTCTCCTTAGTGAGCACCTTCTTGGGGTTGGGAGACACCCCTGTGGTTTCCCTTTCGATATTCTCTAATGGAGACTGCTCCACTAGAGGTCTTAAAGGCTTCGGGCTCTTAGGAGATACATCAAGGGAAGGAACCTTGTGTACCTTTCTTCTTTCAAACTTTTTGGTTATTTTGGGAGTGGGTCGTACAAGAATGGACTGAGGGATGTCTTTTGTGATGGATCGAATTCAGAATTAAAGAATCTGCGGAAAAGAACTTTAATTCTCACAATCAAGAACAATGTAACAGAAAATTCACCACTTTGTGTATTCACTAAATCGACTCACAAGATTACAACCAAACCTCAATCTTGTTGAACATGCTCAACAAGACGACTTCTACTTCTCTAGAAATAGGGTTCTAAAACCTTGAGGTTAATTCTCTCTAAAAACACAATCGAATTTAGAATTTTCTCTTGTATCTCATCTATGTTAATAGCTATCTATCAATAAATATATATACTGAATAATTACAAGATAACTATCAAAATAAGATTGATCTTCAGAATATTCTTTTAAGTATATCTTCAATCAATCCATCTTTATCTCCTTCAATCTCGCATTCCATGTTCTGATCACAAGCAGTATTAACTTCATTCTTCTCAAGCAGTACTAATAATCTTTCAGCAGTAGTAATGTTTGATATGCCCAAGCAGTACTAACAGTTTTCGTATGACACCAGCAGTACTAACTTTTGATCAGCAGCATTAATGATATTCCAGCAGTAGTAATATACCAGCAGTATTAACTTTGTTCAGCAGTATTAACCATGTACCAGCAGTAGTAACTTTGACAAGCAGTACTAACCTCACATAAGCAGTATTAATAATGTTCCAGCAGTATTAATATCTCAGCAGTACTAACCTTGAACTAGCAGTAGTATCTTTGTTCTGGCAGCACTAACATTGATCTGGCAGTACTAACTTGATCTGGCAGTAGTAATGTTGTTCTGGCAGTACTAACCATACTTAGCATATCTTCAGTTCCCAACAAGTGTACGTACTCACCCTTGCAAAAAACAGAAACACTCACTTCTTGAAATAAAAATCTCAAAGCGAGATTTTCGGTCCATGTTTGGAATTGTTTGCTACAAAGCCCTTGGGAAAAGTATTCAAAGCCACAAACCCTTCGAACCCAAGAAAGTCCTATTGATCAAATGTGAACAAGGGAAAGATATCGTCGAGTACATAAAGTGAAGTTTTAATCTTGGAACCGAAAGAAGCATCCATGGAGGGAGATCAATATTCATTCAATGTGAGAAATCAGTAAGTCCCTGAAAGCTCAAAAGTGCATAATTTTATTTTTTTCTTTCTTTTTATTACTTAGGGACAAGTAATGGTTTAAGTTTGAGGTTGTTATAACTCTATTTTTAGAGTTATTATTTCCTTTTTATTTCCTTTTATTTTATTTTGTCAAATTTTAGCCATTTCATTTCTCAAAACACCCATTCTTGGTAATATTATTAAAAATGAGCAAAAAGAGTGAACCATAGTTTATATGAATCATTTGGTGGAGTTTTGTTGCTTTTTCACGAAATATCTGCAGTGACTTGTGGAGTTCCTACTCCGAATCCCACTGGCGAGCCAAGAAGAAGACAAAAAAAACCAACTCTTAGCTTGGAAGTAAAAATCTGGAGGATAGAAGGCTCTAATGGCAGAGGCATGGATGGAAAGTACAAGCATGTTCCTCTAGAAATGGCAAGATGAATTGTTTAATAACACCCATGGTACTTTAAGTGGACTTTTTGGAAACGGTGAAAGGACCTTGGGGTAAAAGAGCTACAAGCTTGTGGATAGAAGAGTTACTCAATGAAGCTGAATTTTATGCCTTCTATTTTCCAGTCTTTAGTCTCTAGATTTTACCCATCTTCTGTTAAGTCCAACTTTTCCTCTTAGTATATAAAGAGGTGTTGGGTGCCATTTAATTCATATCTCCATCTACCACATTTAGTGCAAGTTTAGTTGTAGTTGTTAGCTTAGAATTTACTGCAGTAGCTCTCTAATTTTATGTATTTCGATCTGTAGTGTAATCGTTAATTTCAAGTAACTAGTGGTAGTGACGTACTTTCGTTCCCCACTGCGGTTTTAATCAAAGTCACTTTCAGTTTACTTATGTGTATCTTCTCTTCTCTTATTTCCTTTACTTCGATAATTATGGGCTAAGCATCCTTTGGGATGTAGGAAGGAGAAATACCTGGAATTTATGAAAAATGCTTGAGTAATCTTTATACTTGGAATATTTATTGTTCTGGTCATTCACTCTCGATTATTGCCCAATGATGCAAACAAGCCGATCACTTGTAAGGATCTAAAGTCTAGTTCTCAACCCATAAATGAGTAGAACGCAATGACACGAGCTTGGATGATGCTAGGGAATTCGAAAGGATTCTTATGACACTTGCGAAAGTGAGGTCGACACCATGAGCTAATCTCAACCCACTGGAGTAGTAGGCAAGCCAGTTGGTGTATTTAAAAACACTTAGAGTATTTGTCTCTACACATTCCATCGAGGCCTGAAAAGGTCCATTTTGTGATTACTATTGACAAAACAGTAATTACTAAGGGTAAGAGATTTTTACTTAAAGGTGTGAGTATTTTGTAACCGGGCTTCTCTAACGAGAATTCCCACCTCAATTACAAGTATCACTTTTAGGATCAAGTATTTAATATAAAATCTAGGGAAAATCTAACATATATTCCCACTTTTAAATCTTAAGTAAAATCGTTAAAGTAGCATTTCACCAAACAAACCAAAATATTGCTTATTCTATAATTGAAACTTGTAAAAGGAAGCTCATAAGAACCATATTGTCTTGATTTCCCAGTCCCTGTGGATACGATTCTGGTATTTTACCAACTATTACTTGTTGTGACGATCATAGTCGCCAGTGTACACTTGCGCTTCCTACTGTGGACAGTTTGCAGGCCTTCTTCGGCCGGTGGTCGGTTCATGTGTGTGTTAATATAAAATGGAGTGAGAGAAGTTGATGGTCATCGAACGAGGAAGAAAAAGTTGGAGATAGGGTTACAGTGTGGATGAAAACAAACTATGGTCGAAGGAGGTATCATATACGGTGACCGCAGAAAGTTCGATGACGAAACGATTGGAATCATGAACTGACCTTGGAACCCAAAAGCTATAACTATTGGGTATTTTTATACAAAAATAGAGTAAGAAGATTGAAAGAAAGGCAATGTCGTTTGGCGAGACATTGACGTTGGACTTGATGCATGCGAGGATGGTGGATACTGGGAAAGAGATCTGTGTGGGTTTTTAGATGGAGGAGGGTGGTGGCTCATTGGAGAAGTAAAATGGTGGAAGAGATGTTGGGTTGGAGAACAGAGATGGAGAAAAAGAAAGTGGAGAGACGTTGGTGGAAGTGGTGGTGATAGTTTAGTCGATGATGGTGTTAAAGGAGAGGAGGACGTATGTAACACCCTCAAAAATATTGGTAAATTTAAACTTGATTTAAAAGCGAAATATAACATAACATCTATAAAAAAATCACCCAAAAGTAGGGTAATAGTAAGGCGTTTACAGCCAAATCAATAAAAGAGGTACATTAGACAACCTACTAATCAAAACCAAGATATCCTAGATTACAAACGGATGTCTCTATCTCTTCTCCAAAAAGAATGTCCGGTTAAGATCCAAAAGTACGCCACTAGTTTACACCACAAAAATATTATCACCATCTCTTGACTCTTCACTCAAACCCGAAGAGCCTCACCGCTAGAATGATCTGATATACATGTCATTTTAACAAAAAGTGTTAGGCTAACGCCTAGTGAGAACAAGCAGTTAATAACTAGTAGTGTGCTCGTGCAATGCATGAGGTGAGAAATTTTATTCTAAATGAAAAATGAAAACCCTCAAAAACACATGAATGCTTGCATATCTATGATTCATGGTATAATATAGAGTAGAAATATTCTTTAGTAAAAGACAAAAGAATAGTTTGTTTGTGCTCACCACGTGGCTGCGTGCTTTTTCACTGCCAACCATTTTTTATATAACCACTACTTCTCCTTTTGGTTTCTCTATCATTTCGATGTGGGATCACTCCACACCCATACTTTACTAATTCACAATCCAAGTCCCTAACTGTCCCTTTTCTATGCCTTTTTTTATTAAAGACAAAGAAATTTGGATAATTTGTATATTAGAATACTTTTTACTAAGGTTTTTTTTTCTAGAGTATTGTTCGCATCGTCTATAAAATGGATTTTTCTCATGTTCGTTTATTTTTGCTCGTTAAGAAGCTAAACAAACATAAACAAACAAACTAATAGAACAAGACTCGAGCCACATGGTTGATTAGGGAAGGTGAAGCCTTGCAAGCACCATTTATATAGCAACTTAAAATAAAGATTTGATTTTTATTTTCGATGTGAGACTGGAAACATTTATGAATGAAGACCAACTCTAATTTTCTAAGCAACAATGATGTGGGTCATATTATGCCTTATGAAGAGCTGCTCTAAGAACCATTAGTCCCAACAATTTTGGTATGATTTTTATTGCTATTATCATTATTTTATGCTGAAAATATTAACTTTTTGTTGTTATTTATTATTATTCAAATTATTATATGGTTAATTAACCATACCAGTAGCATAAAAATCACTTTTTCGGTAGGAATCAGTAGTCTTCTCATCGTCGACAATTGAAATATAAAAATGATGTCTTAAAATGATAAACGATCCAACATGAACATGGTGCACCCCGTTATGGGGTGATCCAACCCACTGGTTCACAAAGGCTCAAGCCAAAGGGCTTGATCCATTAGGCCATTTATAAAATTTGAACCCTTGCAAGCTTATATATAGAGTAGTAGAAGGGATTTTTACTCTTAACTACCAATGTGGGACTTGGAAGAAACCACAGTCAAGTACTCCTCTAAGGAAATATGCATCACATACTGATATGCATTATTTATTTAATGCATATTGTATATTTTTCTTATCTTTTTAGATATAATATTTGGCTGTATCCCAACTTTTGAGTCATTTTATTCTCTCATTTGTATCTTTCTTAATCATGGAGCTAAGTAAAGGATTTTGCTTGTTTTTACAACAAAGAATGGCTAAAACTAGTTCTTAGTGCAGGCAGTGCTGTTTCAATGCTACAACATCCAAAGTTGACGAGAAGAGATGGAGAAATGGCGGGGAACACAACTTTTGGGAAAGAAAGCATGCAAACTGGATCCAACTAGTGTAGTTACATTTTAACTAGACATCCTTGGTTTGTAATAATGCTAATACAATGTAGTGTCTCCTTAGAATAGTGTAACACCCCAAATTTTCTGTTATAAATTAATTATGAAGTTTTTATGCATGTTTAAGTATTTGCTCATTTTACATTGAATAGTGATGTGTTAAGATTGAATCTAGGTTTGAAAAGAGGACCAAATAGGGCTCGGTACCCTTTAGGCGAGAGTGACCGACGATAGTGACAGTGTCACTATCGCATGGTCACAATCGCTGGATTGGTACCGAGAGTTGGGGGGAGTTGAGCGAGAGTGCCTCGGCGATAGTGACAGTGTCACTATCGCCATGTCACAATCGCACCGACCTGTTTAGGTATAAAATGAGAGTTACGGGTTTCTAATTCATTTGAGAAACTGAGAACACTTTGGCAGCCGACTACTTCTTCCAAAACGGTAGGAATTCGTTATTTTTACTCCCTATCATAAATTGTTAGTTGTTGGGAAGTGTTTATAAACATTTATGGTTGGTATTAGGTAATCAATCTCAACTACAAGTGATATTAGCTAGATGTGATCAAGAGCAAGGGTTTCCATTTCTAGGGTTTCCATATTTAGAGCTTTAAGGTGAGTAACTTTGATTCAAACATATATTTGTTACATAATTACTCTATCAATTCATTTATTTCTAACAAATTTACATTGAAGTATATTTTGAGCCAATAAGCTCTTAATTCTCTAAAGAGGGGATTAGAGGGGCTTAATGGTAAGATGAAGGTGATATGGTATTTCATTTTACTTGAAAGTTTATATTTGATGGTGATAATTATGTGAAATTGGTTAAACCTAAAGATTAGGGTTTGGAGCTTAATGGATTAAGTCATGTCTTAATGAAGAAACTATGATTATGATAGAAGTGACTTAATATGTCATTTTAGTATGTATTGCCATGCTATACGATAAACATCATGATATCACTTATATGTATGTGGATAATGGGAGGATTTCTTGTATGTAGAAATCGTGTGCTTAATAAGATAGTTGGACTGTCTTATATGAGATTAATTGTTGAATCTATGAACTGCTTGGAGTAGTTGTTTGTTGGTATTCACAAATTGGAGGAACTCTAAGTAGGCATTGGGAAGGTATAGTCTTGGGCACTTACCTTGAGGGTTTGTGTATCGATCCACGCCTTCGGGATTTATGCCATATAGGTAGTCCCGATGTGCCGGGCCTTGAGGCGTTACCTTGGAGGTAGACACTAAGGTGTATCTTCAAAGATGATGTAACTTGGGTTGATGTTTGTGTTTTTCCCCACAGAGTCCAATTTGTGAGTGATCAAGTTGATGAATTCATATATGAATTAATTGCATGACTTATTATATGTTAATTCACTAGGCATTCCAAGCCTAACACTTGTTGCTTGTTTAATGTGTGTCACAGGTTCTAGTGGTGCCATCCCTAAGAAGACATAGATGATGACTTGTGAGCATGGGGGGTACTTTTGAGATGCCAATGATAGAAGATTAAAACTTACCTAATTATGACACCTTTTGTAATCTTATTTCTATAGTAGAGATTTGATTAGTTAGTTGTCATAGATGTATATATTACTCTTTGTTGGTAAAGAGGCATTATGTATTCCCTCTTTTGTGAGCTCGTGCAATGGCAATATATATCACTCTTCCGTTTTATGGAAGTTTTTGTTGACCCTGTTTTTAGGGTGTCACAAGTTGGTATCAAAGCTCTAGTTTAAGTGAACTAAGTGTTGATTGTAGTATGCCTAGACTTAAGCTGAGAAAGTGTCATTGACAAACATTATACGGGGTAGATATCCTAGGATGGGAGAGTGTTAGGAATTGTGGAATGTCATTTATTAAGACTTATGATGACGGTAACGAGAATGCTTGTGTGTGACCTGTTCATAATTTCACCTAGCTAATGCTATTATGAATGCGTTGTTACGTAAGTATACTTGAATACTATTATTGTGATGATTAATGAATGTATGAGTACACAACTTTAGTCTATTCCTTACCATAATTCTCGCATGTTTGACAGACCGAGATGGTGAACACGCGAGGTCAACTCCAATCAACACTGGACGGTCAAGCCGCGACCGAATCTACAGCCGACCGACTGGGTAACGAAGAAGCGGCTGGAAGCCCTCCGAGGCCACCCCTCATAGGTGGTGGACCGGAGCACGTATCAAGAATCCACATCGGCACCTCCAATCCTGTAGTGGAGGATAATACTCTCGAAAACCGACTGAAATATAGTATGCTTCAAGCTATGACTTCTGCCATGGATCGACAGAAAGATATGTTCATGAAATTGTTGGAGGACCGGGATCACAGTCATCGACGCATTGAGACAGTGGGGGATAATGCAAGAAATGGGTCGGGCGGTCTTGGGGATAGAGTAGCTGCACGAGAGCAAGCAAATGTGCGTGATGGGAGAAGAGAAAGGGGGTGTTCGTATAAGACCTTCCTTGGTTGCAAACCACCGGAATTCGCCGGAACTACCGACCCAATTCAATGTATGTATTGGATCAGAGAGATGGAAATGGCGTTCGAGGCTAGTGAATGCGAAGACTCCCAACGAGTTAAATTTGCTTCTCATCTTCTTAAAGGCGAGGCTCTTACTTGGTGGAATCTCACCCGTTCGTCTCTCATGCCAGAAATGTTGACCCAACTCACGTGGCCAATGTTTAAGAAGAAGATTCTCGACAAGTATTGTAGTGAAAGGGCCCTAGACAAGATTGAAGAAGAGTTCCGGGGACTGAAGAAAGGGAATATGACAATGATCGACTACTCGAAGAAGTTTCTTGAGTAGTTAAGTTTGGTGGAGCATTTGGCTCCCGATGAGAAGATGAAAATAAAGGCGTACCAACGGGGATTGCCCGCCGAGATGAAGACAGCCGTGAGGAACGCCAAGGTGACAACTGTACAAGAAGCAATTGAGGAATCGTTATTGGTGGAAGACGATTTAACTCAGTGAAAGTTGGAAAGTGGACAGGCAAGTGAGAAAAGGAAATGGGAAGGACCGTCGGGACCCATTCGACAACAAGGGCAGTTTACCGGGAATCGAAGTAGGGATAACCGTCGAGACGCGAGGTGGTGTAATAAATGCCGGAAACACCATGTTGGTCCATGTAATACCCAATCGTACTCGAACCCACAAGGGTGTTACAAGTGTGGAAAGAGTGGGCATTATGGTCGGGATTGTCCCACGAAGGGACTGATTTGTTTTGAATGTCGCGAAGCGGGTCACATAAAAAGGGATTGCCCAAAGTTAAAGTCAAGTGGAAGTGGGGGACCCAAGGCGGAGCCACCGAAAGTAAAGGGAAGAGCTTTTCAGATGACAACCGAGGAGGCAAAGACTTCTACAAACGTAGTGTCGAGTACGTAACTTCTAAACTCCGTACCTACGCGTGTATTATTCGATTCGGGTGCAAGTTTTTCTTTTATGTCGACACCTTTTTGTCAAAAGTTATCTATGCCCACTAAATGTTTAGACGAAGCCCTAGTGGTAGAAATAGCCAACGGTGGTCAGGTTTTAGTTCGAGATATTTTGCGGGGTTACACAATTGAAATTGAAGGGAGAAAATTCTTGATCGATTTAATGCCAATAGAGATTGGAGGATTTGACGTGGTGGTTGGAATGGATTGGTTATCCGAAAACCGAGCCGAAATCTTGTGCGCTAAGAAACTGATTCGCATACCTTCTCCGGACGGGAGTCACATAATTATTTATGAGGAACTAAGGAAGGGAGTTATACCAATTATTACAATGTTGAAGGCCCGGAAATGTTTGATCAAAGGGTGTGCGTCTTTTATTGCCTACGTTATCAATGCCAAGTTAGAGAAAAGGAAGGTGGAAGATGTAAGAGTGGTGCGCGAGTTTCCAGACGTGTTTCCGGAAGATTTACCGGGTTTACCGCCAGATCGCCAAGTGGAATTTAAGATAGACTTGGTGCCGGGGGCAGCTCCAATAGCTAGAGCTCCCTATCGATTGGCTCCGTCCGAGATGCAAGAAATGATGACGCAACTTCAAGAACTTTTGGAGAAGGGGTTCGTAAGGCCGAGTTCATCTCCTTGGGGAGCGCCGGTTCTATTTGTAAAGAAGAAAGACGACACTATGCGCATGTGCATAGACTACCGGGAGTTGAATAAAGTAACTGTGAAGAACAAATATCCACTTCCTAGAATCGATGATTTATTCGACCAACTTCATGGGGCGGGATGCTTCTCAAAGATCGACTTACGTTCGGGCAATCATCAAGTGAAGGTTAAGGAAGGTGACGTTCCAAAGACAGCGTTCCGAACGCGGTATGGCCATTACGAATTTTTAGTAATGCCGTTTGGGCTGACGAATGCACCAGCAGTATTCATGGATTTGATGAATCGGGTGTGCCGACCTTTTCTTGACAAAACAGTAATTGTTTTCATAGATGATATTTTGGTATACTCTAAGAATGAAGTGGAACATGAGTTGCATCTACGAGAAGTGTTAGAAGTGTTGAGGAAAGAAAAGCTGTACGCAAAATTCTCTAAGTGCGACTTTTGGTTGAAAGAGGTCCAATTCCTGGGTCATGTAATTACTCGGGATGGAGTGAAAGTGGATCCGTCCAAAATCGAGGCAATTTAGTAGAGTTCGCTTACAACAACAGTTATCACTCAAGCTTGAAAGCGACACCCTTCGAAGCCTTGTATGGAAGAAAGTGTAGGACTCCCGCGTGTTGGTTAGAAGCGGGAGAAAAGCAATTTGCCGGACCGGAAATTGTACAAGAAACGGCTGATAAAGTTAAGGTTATTAGAGAACGATTGAAAGCGGCCCAAGATCGACAAAAGAACTATGCCGATAAGAGACGGAAACCGATAGAGTTTCAAGTAGGAGAAAGAGTGATGTTGAAAGTGTCCCCTTGGAAAGGATTGATTCGTTTTGGGAAGCGTAGGAAGTTAAGTCCCCGTTTTCTTGGACCATTCACTATTCTAGAACGTGTGGGTTTACAAGCCTACAAATTAGATCTACCTCCGGAAATGGATGGAATCCATCCAACATTCCATGTGTGTTATCTACGAAAGTGCTTGTCGAAAGGAGAAAGCAGGATACCATTGTCGGAAATCCGGGTGGATGACAACCGATGTACCGAGGAACCCGAAGCTATTTTGGACAGAGTGATTACGAAACTTCGACACAAAGAGGTAGCAAAGGTCAAAGTGCAGTGGAAGCATCATAGGGGTGCCAATGTGACTTGGGAACCAGAGGAGAACATGAAGCGCCGGTATCCGCATCTATTCATACAACCTTAAATTTCGAGGACGAAATTTTGTCCAAGTTGGGGAGAATTGTAACACCCCAAATTTTCTGTTATAAATTAATTATGAAGTTTATATGCATGTTTAAGTATTTGCTCATTTTACATTGAATAGTGATGTGTTAAGATTGAATCCAGGTTTGAAAAGAGAACCAAATAGGGCTCGGTACCCTTTGGGCGAGAGTGACCGGCGATAGTGACAGTGTCACTATCGCATGGTCACAATCGCTGGATTGGTATCGAGAGTTGGGGGGAGTTGAGCGAGAGTGCCTCGGCGATAGTGACAGTGTCACTATCGCCATGTCACAATCGCACCGACCTGTTTAGGTATAAAATGAGAGTTACGGGTTTCTAATTCATTTGAGAAACTGAGAACACTTTGGCAGCCGACTACTTCTTCCAAAACGGTAGGAATTCGTTATTTTTACTCCCTATCATAAATTGTTAGTTGTTGGGAAGTGTTTATAAACATTTATGGTGGGTATTAGGTAATCAATCTCAACTACAAGTGATATTAGCTAGAAGTGATCAAGAGCAAGGGTTTCCATTTCTAGGGTTTCCATATTTGGAGCTTTAAGGTGAGTAACTTTGATTCAAACATATATTTGTTACATAATTACTCTATCAATTCATTTATTTCTAACAAATTTACATTGAAGTATATTTTGAGCCAATAAGCTCTTAATTCTCTAAAGAGGGGATTAGAGGGGCTTATGGTAAGATGAAGGTGATATGGTATTTCATTTTACTTGAAAGTTTATATTTGATGGTGATAATTATGTGAAATTGGTTAAACCTAAAGATTAGGGTTTGGAGCTTAATGGATTAAGTCATGTCTTAATGAAGAAACTATGATTATGATAGAAGTGACTTAATATGTCATTTTAGTATGTATTGCCATGCTATACGATGAACATCATGATATCACTTATATGTATGTGGATAATGGGAGGATTTCTTGTATGTAGAAATCGTGTGCTTAATAAGATAGTTGGACTGTCTTATATGAGATTAATTGTTGAATCTATGAACTGCTTGGAGTAGTTGTTTGTTGGTATACACAAATTGGAGGAATCTCTAAGTAGGCATTGGGAAGGTATAGTCTTGGGCACTTACCTTGAGGGTTTGTGTATCGATCCACGCCTTCGGGATTTATGCCATATAGGTAGTCCCGATGTGCCGGGCCTTGAGGCGTTACCTTGGAGGTAGACGCTAGGATGTATCTTCAAAGATGATGTAACTTGGGTTGATGTTTGGGTTTTTCCCCATAGAGTCCAATTTATGAGTGATCAAGTTGATGAATTCATATATGAATTAATTGCATGACTTATAACTCACTAGGCATTCCAAGCCTAACACTTGTTGCTTGTTTAATGTGTGTCACAGGTTCTAGTGGTGCCATCCCTAAGAAGACATAGATGATGACTTGTGAGCATGGGGGGTACTTTTGAGATGCCAATGATAGAAGATTAAAACTTACCTAATTATGACACCTTTTGTAATCTTATTTCTGTAGTAGAGATTTGATTAGTTAGTTGTCATAGATGTATATATTACTCTTTGTTGGTAAAGAGGCATTATGTATTCCCTCTTTTATGAGCTCGTGCAATGGCATTATATATCACTCTTCCGTTTTATGGAAGTTTTTGTTGACCCTGTTTTTAGGGTGTCACAAATAGTATTTGGTACATGAATAGTGTAGCATGGAACATTAGGAGATGTGTTGTGATATTGTCTAGATTGCCACTCCTCTTTTGTTTAAATAGAAATGTCTTAGCATTGTTTTGAGAGAGTAAGATCAGTTTACAAAATGATTTGAAACCATCTTTATGCTTTCTTTAATTTTATGCAAGTTATTTTCTTCATCTTGTTTTTCTTTTTATAGTTCATGTGCATGAGGTGCTGCATCATTGGTGACAACATTGTTGCACTTCTTTATTGCTTTTAATTCTTGCAACTAACATTCTTGTTATTTACTTTTACGTCATTTACATTATGTCTTTAATTTCAGTCATTTACATTTATTGCAATTTAATTTCAAGTATGAGTAGCTAAATTCCATAGCTTGGGTGTGAGATTAAAGGGTGGAGTTTTAAATATAAAGAAAGGTGGACATTATTTCTCAATAATGATGTTCATCATTTCATGTTTAGTTTTATAAAGATAAGTTTACTTCATGACGTTTTGATCACTTTGAAAGTGTTAAAGTGCCATGGCATCAGGAATGAGCCATTGATATTCACGTCAATCCAAATGACAAAGGAAGTAAGACTTGGAAGAGCTACTGACAAAGGAATTTGTCATCTCTGTCATTTCTGGGTTGATTTTGCCCGATAAGTTGGTCATCGTCATGATGGTAAAAGTGTTGAGTGCGTATCAGGAATGAACCACTCAGATCACGTCAACTTAACAGATATGGGATCAACTTGGAAGAGTGATTTTTAACAAAGTAATTTGTTTATCCATATACTTGGAAGGCATCATTTTACTATTGATAGTCCTGATACATCACCAGGAATGGGTTGTTGAAAGCTAGATCAATAGTATAATGTTGAAGATCCGGAAGGGCTTCCTGAAAAATAGATGGTGAACTTAAGTGTTCAGAAATCAATGATGTAGCATTGCCACAACATTGGTCTGCTGGAATTTATATTTAGACTTCACCCCAACGTCTTACACCCTTGCTTTCTTTAATAATTGTTCAATATAATCTGTGAAAAATCCAACAAAAATATTATCTTCGAATTGATCCTTGGAAATCATCTCTTTTATTAGACTTTTATTGCGCTTACTCCAATCTCTGTGGGAACGATATCTAGTATTTTACCACTTTATTAATTGAAAAGACGACATTAGATCTCGATGTATACTTGCGTTGAGGTTTAATTATCACACGTCTATCGGTGTTTTCAAACCACTGTCAAGTTTTTGGCGTCGTTGCCGGGGATTGGCACGTTAAAAGTTTATAAAAGTATTTTAAAAGATTTGGTTTTTTTAACACCGTCCGAATCACACTAAGAGTGGTGTATGCCACGAATCCAACGTGGGGAACTTTTTGAGTTAGATCCTGACATAGAAAGAACCTTTCATCATAGACGGAGGATACAAAGAACTTCAAATTCTATGAATCCTTTCGATATGGATGCACCACCCGGATTTGAGCATAGACCACCACGACCACTCGTCGTAGAAGTACGACCACCACCTCTTGGGAACCACATGAGACCACCAGTTTTTGAAGACCCTAGAGCACGACCAAATGTTGGAGACCCTCCAGTTTTTGGTAACCCACCAATTTTTGGTAATCCTCCCGATTTCAGAAATCCACAAGTTCATGTTTTTCAAGAGAAAATAATTGATAACGAAGACGATGATGAAGAATCTCATGGTAACAATGACCAAAATGAACCATTAAATATCATTGATCTTGCAAACTCGAAAAATGGGCGAATTATGGAATATGCAATTCCTAACTTTGAGCAATTAAATTCAGGAATTGTAAAGCCTCACATGGATACAACACATTTTGAACCAAACCCCATTATGTTCCACATGTTGCAAGCCAATGGTCAATTTGCCGAATTTCCATCGGAAGATCCACACTCACATTTAAAATCTTTTAAAGAGATCATCGATGTTTTCCTGATTCCTGTGGTATCTTTTGATGCCCTAAGACTCGCTTTATTTCCTTTTTCATTAAGGGACTGGACAAAAATTTGGTTTAATTCATTGGCACCAGGTTTTGTACCATCATGGGCTGACATGGCTGAAATTCTTTTAAGAAAATATTTTCCACCTACCTGGAATGCTAAATCCATAAATGAAATTTGCATGTTCAAACAATTGGAAGATGAAGCAATTCCCGATGCATGGGAAAGGTTTAAGGAATTACTAAGGAAATGCCCTCACCATGGCATTCCCTACTGTATTCAACTCAAGACGTTTTACAATGGACTTGATTCCAATGCAATACAAATGCTTGGCGCGACATCAGGAGGGACATTTACTTCCAATACCTATAACACCGGGTATGAAATTCTTGAAAATATTTCCACAAACAATGGGCATTGGGTTGATCCAAGGGCACCAACTACAAAGAAGACTACTGGAATGCATGATTTAGATGCTTACACCGCATTGACAGCTGATAACGCCACTTTTTGGCGTTATTTTCAGTCTACAAACTAATGAGATTGGCTTGTATTAAACCAAAAAGGCGGAGTTTTATGGTTTATCGAGTGGAATGTACAAGTAATCTAAAAGACAGTAATCATCGAGAAAAGAGGTGGAAAAGAGTCAAAAGAGAGTCCAAAACGAAGCTAACAGAAGCCCAAGATCCAAGCCCAAGACCCGTGCCCGAACCAGGACCCCGATCCATGAACCAGACCTGACCCGGAGCCATCAGGGAAACCGCGCGGTTTACCGCGCGGTTTGCATGTAGCGTAACAAGTGGCGTAAGTCCCTGTTCCAGCTCTATAATTTGGCGTTTTCTGGATTTTAGGTCATTATCGCGATACGTATGCGGTCGTTTGCCAATCCTAATGTGGCAGCCGCACGGATAGGCTTCCAACCACCCACGACTGGGGCGAACTACTTCGAGATTAAACCGAGTACCATTGTCATGGTACAGCAGAATCAGTTCTGAGGGGCCCCAACAGATGATCCTCATGCACATCTCCGTGCATTTGAGAGGATATGTAACACTTTCACGATCAATGGGGTGAACGAGGACGCCATCAAGCTAAGACTATTCAGCTTTTCACTCAAGGGTAGAGCTGAAGTATGGATAGAGGGCCTGCCAGCGGATCAGATCACTACATGGGCATACCTGAAGGCTGCTTTTCTTCAGAAATTCTTCCCACCGGGAAGAACCGCTCAACTGATGGCCGACATTACCCACTTCGCTCAATAGGACCAAGAGACTCTATACGAGGCACGAGAGCGATATAAAGACATGTTGAAAAAGTGCCCACATCATGGGTTACACGGGTGGGTCATCATCCAAACGTTCTTTGGAGGCCTTCATCCGCAGTTCAAGAATGACATCACAGCTGCGGCAGGTGGGGCTCTCATGAATAAGACTTATGAAGAAGCAGTCGAGCTGATCGATAATCTGGCCGAACACAGTTTTTCTACTCCAAGAGCAACCATTAGAAGAGTTTCAAGTGTTCAATAATCGGATGAGCTGAAAGAAATAAAAGCTCAACTAGCTGCGGTCACGAACCATTTGAAAGGAGGCAGTCCTCAAGAACCTGAACAGGTTCAGTTTTTACAAAACAGCAACAACCAGCCGAGGAACGACCCTTTCTCGAACACGTATAATGAAGGGTGGAAGAAACACCCTAACTTTTCATGGAGTCAACCTCAGGGCCAATGCAGCCCTAAACAAATAAAGAGAGCCAATGATGCTACAAAAAAAGATATATAAAATAAAATAAAAATACAGTTAGTTAGATAGTATCTATAACAGATAATAAGAGAGTCAAAGCGACTCCAGTAGTGACAAAGAGGGCCAAGTAATAGTAAATGAAGTCAATAAGTTCATAACTGCTAAAAATTGACACACCAAGGATTTTTGATCCGTTTACCCTTTGTTTCTTAGCCATAACCCTAGCCCTGTTACAACCCTTGCTAAGACCTGGATGATCTTCTGGAAAATGTGATTAGGGTATACGACCATCTTTACCAATATTCCCTGTCTTGCTACATGATTCCTTCCTAAGATCGACTTTTTGGACATTTGTGCGTCTTTCATTAGAGTTGTCATGTAATTTTCGAGTATTCTTGTACATAACTTCCTTATACATGACAATATGTGCGACATCCTAGGTTCGAGTGAAATGAGAGTATCTCGTGAGGTAGGGTCAAGGCTAAATGTTTTCCCTAGTATGTTTGGACCTAGTACGACCTTAATGTAATCGGAGCAGTCACGTGTTCAACTCACAATGGAAGGCCATAGATCAAACAGAATAAGAATGAGGCGAGAGTGAGATAGGCATTCACGGATATGGGAAATCCCCAGTACATTACGTGGTACCGATTGGGAGTTGTGCAGTTATTATTTCACTGATATATGCTTTTATTCTATTTTATCGCGAATTTGCTTGAGGACAAGCAACGCTCCGTTTGGGGTTGTTGATAACGCCACTTTTTGGCATTATTTCCAGTCTACAAACTAATGAGATTGGCTTGTATTAAAGAAAAAAGGCAGAGTTTTATGGTTTATCGAGTGGAATGTACAGGTAATCTAAAAGACAGTAATCATCGAGAAAAGAGGCAGAAAAGAGCCAAAAGAGAGTCCAAAACGAAGCTAACGGAAGCCCAAGATCCAAGCCCAAGACCCATGCCCGAACCAGGACCCAGATCCATGAACCAGACCTGACACGGAGCCATCAGGGAAACCGCGCGGTTTACCCCACAGTTTGCAAGTAGCGTAACAAGTGGCGTAAGTCTCTGCTCTATATTTGGTGTTTTCCAGATTTTAGGTCATTATCGCGATACGTACGATGGGAGGCTGCTTGGGGACGATTTCCAGAGGTTTTTCACATACTTTTGAGCCACGATAGAGGATCGGTTGCAGAGATGTTCACCATGCGAAGCGGATTAGAGCCGAGAGAAGGGAGTTCACCATTACATTCACCACGTTCACGATCACTATGTCGACACACTCGATTTCTCTTACTTTTCTTAAGTTTTTATCCACCACGAACATGAACTAATCTTTAGATGTTGGGTGTTGGAATGAATTTGGTTTAAGCGTATGAACATGTGATTTGAATCTTTTATCAGTTTTTTCCAAATTTAATGAAGCATGTGATTTAATCTTTAATGCCTTTGTGAGTTTGGCCAGCTTTCAATTGTTTTGTTTGTTTTTCAATTAATTTCGAGAGAATTAATTGTTAACTAGAACTAGAAGTTGCATGCCTACGGTGATAAATTGGATAGAGATATACCAAGTAAGCTTTAGTCCCGTTGAAATCTTGATTTTAATGTGTTTGAATTCCATAGGTTGAGATCGAAAGATAAAACTTGTGCTTTCAAGATAAAACCCGTTGTTGCTTGATAAAGAACAACGGTGATTTTAAAGATTGGGTATTCATTAAAGGAATTAACTGGTAATTGTTTCGAGTCAAGTGTTTGTATGTGAAACCTTAGGATTTCCAACCCTCAACTGTTTTCTCTATCCGAAGTTCCTTAATTTGTTTACTGTCCCGTTTGTGATTTGTTTACTTGAAATTAATTAAGTCATACCAACCACTAAAATTTACGACCGTTCAGTTAATAGATCTTATAGTCATTGTGATACTTAGTTCCTAGTTCCCTGTGTTCGATACTCGTACTTTTGTACTATTACTTGATTTCGACCCGTACACTTGCGGTAAGATTTAGGGGGGTGTAAATCCACCTATCAACAGCTCAACTTGCTTCTATGACCAATATGCTTAAAAACATAACTACCGGTCAGGGAACACAGCCGACGGCCACTACACCCACTCCAGCTGTCCTCTCAATGCAATGTGTGTGTTGAAGTGGAGACCATTCTTATGAACATTGTCCTCAAAACTCTGAATCAGTTAACTATATTGATAACAGAAATGGTCCTTACTCTAACAACTACAATGCCAGTTGGAAACAACATCTAAATTTTTCATGGACCAGTCCAAGTTTTAATCCACCTGAGCATAAGCAACAAGGAAATTCCAATTTTCAAAACCAACATCATGCCAGCAGTTCTCAAAACTATCAAAATAATCAAAATCATCAGAGCCAACATTTTCAAAACAACAAACCAGCTTTTCAAAACAAATCTTCCACACAAGCAGACTCTTCTTTGGAAGCAATGTTGAAAAGTTTTATTGCTCAAACAAATACTGCAATTGCTCAAACAAATGCTTCTGTTAACCAAACCAACACTTCCTTAAGAAACCTTGAAACTCAGGTTAGTCAACTTGCTCTTAACCAAAACAACAGACCTATAGGTACCTTGCCAAGTAACACAGAAATCCAAGACACCCTGGAAAAGAGCATGTGAAAGCTGTAACACTTAGGAGTGGGAGAGACTTAGAGAAAACCATAGAAAAAGAGTTTGGACCAAAAACCCAAGCTGTAATAGAAAAGAATCCTAAGTTCATGTCCAATGCTACAACATTATCCACCATCTTAGAAGAACCACATCCTAAGGACTTAGAGCCACAAACCCCAATCCCAAAGGAAAGCACAGTGGAATGTGAAGTGAACAAACCACAAGATCCTGTCAAAGAAGATATAACAAAAGGTATCAAAGATCCAAATTTGAGGGTGGAGGAAGTCCACCCAAAAAGCTCAACACAAACAAAGAAAGCCGTTATTGAACCAATTCCTCCTTATGTTTCTTTCCCCCAAAGGTTAAAGAATAATAAGGAAGAATTGCAATCCAAGAAATTTTTGGATGTGTTTAAATAGTTGCATATCAACCTGCCCCTTGTTGAAGCAATTGAGTAGATGCCTAGTTATGCCAAATTTCTTAAAGACATCTTAAGCAAGAAAAATAAGTTGACTGAATATGAAACTGTGGCTATGACTGAAGGTTATAGTGCTCTCTTAACCAACAAAATTCCTCCTAAACTCAAAGATCCAAGGAGTTTTACCATTCCTTGTTCCATAGGTGGGAAAGAAGTTGGAAAAACCTTATGTGATTTGGGGGGCAGTGTCAACCTTATGCTTTTGTCTATTTTCAATAGCTTAGGTATAGGAGAAGCTAGACCAACCACTGTCACACTCATCTTAACTGACAAAACCATTGCCTATCCTAAGGGTAAAATTGAAGACGTCTTAGTTTAGGTTGGCAAATTCATCTTTCCTGCAGACTTTATCATCTTAGATTTTGAGGCTGACAAAGATATTCCTATTCTGTTAGGAAGACCATTCTTAGCCATTGGGAGAACTTTGACCATGAGACTTCAAGATGAAAAAGTCACATTCAATGTCTTCAATTCCATGAAATACCCTGATGATATGCAAGAATGTTCTAGCCTAAGTGTGATTGAAACCATGTGTCATGAAGAGGGAGTTAGGGAAATTTGTAGGTTGGAAGAAGAGGATGATGAGGAATATGATGATGATGATGAGAAGATAATAGATGAGACTGTTGATAAGTTTGAATCTTTGGAACCTAGTGAAAAAAAGACTTTCACACCATCAATCATTTCACCACCTGACCTAGAGTTGAAACAACACCCACCCCATTTAAAATATGCTTTTCTAAAAGATGAAAACAAATTGCTTGTCATCATTTCATCTACTTTAGACCTGCATCAGGAAAAGATTTAGTGGATGTGCTGAAGTTGCACTTAAAAGCCATAGGATGGACCATTCCTCACCTTAGAGGAATTAGTCCCTCTATTTTTCAACATAAGATCATCTTAGAAGACAAGAACTTCACATTCATTGAACCACAAAGAAGGCTAAATCTTGTCATGAAAGAGGTAGTGAAAAAGGAAGTGCTAAAATGGTTAGATGCAGGAATCATTTTTTCTATAGCCATTAGCTCTTGGGTTAGTCCTGTCCAATGTGTCCCTAAGAAGGGAGGTTTTACAGTAGTAGCCAATGAAAAGAATGAACTCATCCCAACTAAAGTAGTTTTAGGATGGAGAATTTGCATGGACTACCGTAAACTTAACACAACTACACAAAAGGACCATTTTCCACTACCATTTGTTGATCAAATGTTGGACAGGTTAGCCGAAAATGAACATTATTGCCTTTTGGATGGATACTTCGGATACAACCAAATAGCCATTTCACCTGAGGACCAAGAAAAGACCAATTTCACTTGTCCTTATGGTACTTTTGCCTTTAGGAGAATGCCCTTTGGTCTCTGTAATGGTCCTGCAACTTTTCAAAGATGTATGATGTCCATATTTTCTCTTATGCTTGAAGAATCCATTGAAATATTTATGGACGATTTTTCTGTATATGGCTCATCTTTTGATAATTGTTTGGAAAATTTGAAAAAGAGCCTTGAAAGGTGTGAAAAAACTGATTTAGTCCAAAAGTGGGAAAAGTGTAATTTCATGGTCAAAGAAGGGATAGTTCTTGGACACTTGATTTCAAAAAGGGGGGTTGAGGTAGACAAAGCCAAACTGGAAGTTATTGAAAAACTACCTGAACCAACCACTGTTAAAGGAATTAGAAGCTTTCTTGGTCATGCAGGATTTTACCGAAGGTTTATCAAAGACTTTACAAAAATCTCAAAACCTTTATGTTTATTTTTGCAAAATGACCATAAATTTGATTTTAATGAAGAATGTAGAAATGCATTCATCGCTTTAAAGAAAGCTTTGGTAACTGCTCCAGTGGTTGTGGCCCCAGATTAGGAAAAACCTTTTGAAATCATGTGTGTGATGCAAGTGACTCGGCTGTAGGAGTTGTATTAGGTCAAAGAAAGGAAAAAGTACTTCATTCAATTTATTATGCAAGTAAGAGTTTTAATGAAGAACAAATCAACTACACAACAACTGAAAAAGAACTCTTGGCTGTAGTTTTTTCCTTTGAGAGATTTAGATCATATTTAGTAGGAGCAAAAGTCATTGTACATACAGATCATGATGCTATTAAATACTTAATCTCTAAAAAAGATGCCAAACCTAGGTTGATTAGGTGGGTTCTGTTGTTGCAAGAGTTCGACCTAGAGATTGTGGATAGAAAAGGAGTAAACAACCAAGTAGCAGACCATTTGTATAGGTTAGAGAACCTAGTGGAAAAGAAAGGGGAAGGAGATATCATTGAAACTTTCCCAAATGAGAAAATATTGATGCTACAGCATTCATCCAACATCCCTTCGTATGCTGATTTTTCTAACTATTTATTCGGTGGCATCAAACCTCCTGATTTTACTAGCCATATGCTTAAAAAGTTTCTCCATGATGCTAAGTTTTATCTTTGGTAGAAATCTTACACCATTGCCACACCTTAGCATATGGAGGTCATTTTGGGAGCCAAATGACAGCAGCCAAAGTTTTACAATCTGGTTTCTATTGGCCAACCCTCTTCCAAGATTCCCACAATTTTGTCAAAAGATGTAATGAATGTCAAAGGACTGGTTCCATTTCTCAAAGAAATGAAATGCCTTTAAACGGAATCTTTGAAGTGGAATTGTTTGATGTGTGGGGAATTGACTTTAGGGGACCTTTTCCACCATCTAACAATTGCCAATACATTCTAGTGGTTGTTGACTATGTGTCAAAATGGGTGGAAGCAATGCATGTGCTTCCAATGATGCAAAAACTGTGGTTAAATTTCTTCAAAAATACATTTTTACAAAGTTTGGTACCCCCAGGGCACTAATCAGTGATGAGGGTACCCACTTTGTAAATAAGGTGTTACAAGGAACTCTTGAAAAATACAATGTTAACTACAGAATAGCTACTGCATACCACCCACAAACAAATGGACTGACTGAGCTTTCTAATAGGGAAATCAAAGGAATCCTGGAAAAAGTGGTAAAACCACACAGGAAAGACTAGGCTTTTAAATTGGATGATGCTATATGGGCATACATAACTGCTTTTAAAACACCAATTGGTATGTCCCCATACAAGTTAGTCTTTGGAAAAGCATGTCATCTCCTTTTAGAGCTTGAGTATAAGGCATATTGGGCCAATAAAGAGTTAAACATATCCTTAGATGAGGCTGGAAACAAAAGGAAATTACAACTGTATGAAATGGATGAGCATAGGAACATGTCCTATGAAAATACCAAGCTCTATAAAGAGAAAACCAAAAAATGGCATGACAAGAGAATCCAACATAGGCAATTGAAAGCAGGACAACAGGTTCTTTTGTTCAATTCTAGACTGAAATTGTTTCCAGGGAAACTCAAAAGCAGGTGGTCTGGTCCTTTTACCATTCACAAAGTCTACCCCTATGGGGCTGTGGACTTGATCAATCTTGAGAACAACAATGTGTTCAAAGTGAATGGCCAGAGAGTTAAACTCTATCATGATGCTGTAGCAATCCCAGAGCAATGCTCTGTGTTTTTTCCTACAGTTTTATAAAACCTTCATAAAAAGCCATGGACTCTTTCTAGAATACTTGTTTGTAAATATTTATTTCCTTAGCTTAAGAGTATTTTAAATGTAATAAGCTTTGTTGGAATCCAGGATATGAAGGTTTGCGCTCGAGACAAGAAGGCTTCGGATGCTACAACATTCATCCAGCATCCAAAACCGAATTCTATTGTTACCAGGTATGAAATTCAAAATTTTTAAGATTGCTAAGTCTTAGCATTGAACAATGATAGTGCAAGGGTTGGTACATTTGGAGAAAAAAAGTCCATCATGGCCCATACTCCTACTTGTACCATTATGACCACTTTGCTAAAATAAGGTACAAACCCACTCCTTTCATATCTTATCAAAGGTACCTTAAAAATAGTATTTGTTGTCCTTCCAAGTTAAATTAATAGCTGTAATTAATTTAAATTTTAACTAAAAAGAGTAACGCTACTTTTAATCCCATCCACATCTCACCGTTTCATCTTCCAAAATATCCCAAAAAGGTAAAAACCCTTATTTTCCCTCCTATCTCTTTCTTCCGAACACCACCCACAAAGCTCCATACTTTCTGGTGAGACTTCCGATCATCAACAAAAATCCCAAATACGATGGCAAGAGTGAAGCGTGTAGCAGTGCGAGATGACGAAGAACAACCCACACGCAGAAGCATTCGATAACGAGCCACATTTCGACCCCTTTCCAATCTTGAACCTGAAATCGTGGACTTAGAGAATGATTCACAAGCATCTCCCACCTCCATCGACAACCTTGCTGATACTGTTACCTCCCAAAATGTCGAAACACCCACTGTAGATAAAACCCCAGAAAAACCCAGCTCTAAAAATCCCCCTGTTGGGTCTTCTTCTATGAAGAACCCATCTGTGGTTGATGCCTCAACTTCATAACCATCTCAATCAATGGTGGAACCTAAGGAAAACACCTAGCACCACCACTGATCATGAGACCATTCCCATGTCACCCACTATGGTGACAGAGGCAGAAATTGCAGAAGCATCTAAGGATGTAGGGGAGAAAGAGATGAGCACAAATTCCATCCCTGACCTAAACATGGATGCAGATGAGGTATTTTCTGAACTATCAGTTTTAATAGAGGATTATTTCACCTCAGACGATGAGGTTGAAATCAATGGTTCACACACATCACAACTGTTATTGTTAACATGGCCTTTTGATGATTCAAGAACCCCTCCTAACTTTCAACCAAACATTGTTTTGGATGAACCTAAGTGGGAATATTGGGATGATATGGATTTTGACGATATGTTTATAAACAAGATGACACAGGAATCACCACTAACCACTAATGCTGGAGCATCCACACAGCATCAGGTTGATAACACAAAAAATCCTTCTGTGAAGATCCCTGCTAATCCTGTTGGTGAAACCACTGAAAATCCCACCAAGAGGAAGACCTTAGATAGTGTGGTCACCATTGTTAGCTCCAACTTCTATGTAAAGAAGTATTGAAAAATAGACTAAGTGTAAAACAGTGACAGAGCCTCTGCCAAGACAACGAACAAGAATTCGGCAGAAGTTGTTCTCAGAGGACAAGACCACAGAGCCTCTGTCACCCTTGACGGAGCCTCTGTGGTATGAAGACAGAAGACTTAGAAGATAATCTGAAGATCAAAATGAAAACGACCGTGCCTCTCATGTTTTCTGCTGTACGAAGATTTTGAAGATCGTTCGTACAAGGCGTGCCCTGCCAACTCCACGTGTCAACCTCTGATGGGTTGCAGCCTTGGCAGAAGACGGCGCACTACATTAATGTTGTACCTGTTACAGTCCCACGATCGTGTGTTTGTACCCTTAGTACTTCTTATCTCCCCATTGTCCCCCAAAGAACCGTATAAATGGAAGGCTCATGTTGAGCTCTTCTATTAACTTTTGAACAACACACACACCTTTTAGAGCAGAATTCATATTATACCTTCGGTGTTCTTTGTGTTCTTATTTAATCAATACAAAGTGAATCTTTGAGTTAATCTCGTGTTTATTTATACTTTGTTTATTTGATTCCGTGTGTTTTTTTACCTAAGAATATCTATTTAGTTCGTTAAAACGCTTCCGCACTCTTATTTGTTTGAACTAATAGATATTAATATCATTGTTGAGTAAAATAGGGATCAACAATTGGTATCAGAGCCTTCCTTGATTTTCTATATCAAGAGATCCTCTCTGACAATGATTTTTGGTAGAAACTTGGATTGATGTTAACATGTTTTTCGTTTATTTCAAACATCCTCTGTTTTTCTGCCATTCTCGACCAGTTCGACTTTGGTAAACTTACAGAACCTGTTTCTACAGTTAAAACTCTCCATTTTAGTGCAGTGTTTGAGGTTTTTAAGCTTATAAGCTCTTTTAGAAAAATCTGACCCATCATCTGAAATTTTTCACTTCATACTCTATTTTCTGGTATTTTTCTCTTTATTAAAAATGGCGAACACCAACAACTTCTTCACCGCTGGTTCTTTAACCAAGCCACCCACTTTACTCAGAGATGAGTACCCTCAGTGGAAGATACGGATGATTCACTTCTTTGAGGGTACTGACAAAGAACTCATCCACTATATCCACAATCCTCGTTTCGTTCCCATGGTCACAGTACCACGTGTACCTGCCACAGATAATACTCTAGAGGTTGCTGAGTACGAGAAACCAAAGACAAATGATAAGTGGTCCAATACTCACTGGGAGAAGTATGAAATCGCTCAGAAGACCAATCGACTTCTGATAATGGCCATACCCAATCCCTAGATGTGTGTGAATCTGCATACAATCTATGGAAGAAAATGGAGAAACAATTGGAGGGATGGACCAAGACTCATAAGAACCGCAGAGCCCAATGCATCAACGAATACTACACATTCAAAGCTCTGCCGACAGAGTCCCTGCAGTCAACGTACGACAGGTTTAACTCTCTAATAAACAAGTGCTAGAAGTTTGGAATCCACATAAATTCTGAGGAAAACAACGTCATGTTCCTAAAAAGCCTCAACGAAGAATGGTTCCTGCTGTCTATGTCTCTGCAAACTACTCAGGACTTAGACACCTGGACTCTGTCAGATCTCTATGGAACTTTGGCAGCCCAACAACCACAAATTGCCCAGGCAAAAGCCTAAACCACTGGGACCCTTGCACTTGTTGGTAAGGCTACAAAAGCCAAAGAAAGGCCGAGAAGGAAAAAGCTGTGAAGGAAAAGAAGGAGAACAAAAAGAAGGTGTTGGTCATTGATAGTGAAGAGGAGGAATTAGTGGAAGAAGAGGAGGCAACGATGGCCTCGATAGCTAAATCTTTAGCTTTGTTGACGAACGAGTTTGGAAGAGGAGGATACAGGAAGAAGACGGGTTATGAACGTGATGGGAGGGATGATAGAGAAGAGAAGTACGAGCCAAGAAACCAAGGAAGAGATGGTTCGAACGACCAACAAAGGTCGAATGATAGGGTTTACAGAGGTGGTGACCAACAGAGGTCAGGCGACAGAGCTGGCAATGCCTCCCAGAACCAGGGATGCTTCAATTGTGGCAAGCCAGGCCACTATGCTGCTGACTGCAGGAGCAAACCGAACCGCCCTCAGAGGGATTCTGCTTTCTATAAAAAGAAGGCAGAATATTATGCTCAGAAGTCGCTCATGGTAGAGCAAGAGAACTGGTTGTCAGACGAATCCTCTGATGAAGGCGATAAGAAGAACGCCTTGTTCTGTGGAATGGCAAAGGCCAGCTTCTTAGAATCTGATAGTGAGGTATCCACTTCTGTCTCTATCTCAAATAAAAGCGAAGCAAATTTTCTTAAACTCACTGTTGAATACACTGAACTTAAAAAGACTTGTGATAGTATTCAAAAGAAACTTGCATTCTTTGAGAGAAAAACCAGACTTCTCGTTCAAGAAAAGGAAAAAATATTTCAAGAAAAGGAAGAGATTGAAACAAATTGGCACAAACATCTAAATCCTTTGAAAGAAAAGATTTCCGAACTCAACTCTGCCTTAAAAGCTAAATCTAAAGAACTTATGAATGTTGAGAGCGACAGAATGAATATTCTTGTTCTTAAACACTATTTTCAAAAGGAAAGAGAAGTCCTTCATCAAGACCTACTCAGAAGAGACCTTTTAATTAAAAAAAATACCAAGATGCACATATGGTATATGAAAAGGTGAATACTCAAATAGGGAGACGGGGAATTGGCTTCTATTATATAGATCCTTATACTGGAAACAAAAGAGACAAGTCCCTATCCTCTCAATTTTGTTTTGGAAACACAAGAAACCTCGATTTTCCTAATTTACTCTCTGTAAGCAAAAGGCAAAAAACCTTTGGGGAACTGCACACGAGGAAACCTCTGAAGATGATAAATGTGTGGTATCAAAACACAGATTTATCACCCTCAGCCTCTGTCAAAAGAGCCTCCAAACCCAAAAGATATCTGAAAACTCAAGATCAAATAGGAATCTTCAAGTTTGGTGACCCAGAGACTCAGACCCAGGTTGCCTTTGTCTGCACAATAGACTCTGCAAAGGCTCTATCAGCAGCGGCGCCTGAATTTTTGCCCGCTTCTTCAGAAGAAAAACTGACTCATATTTCTGAAAAAGAAATTATTGGAAATCGGTAAAAACAATTTTTATGAAAACCCTTGTACTTCCTATGATATTCAAAATCTCTCTGAGAAAACCGTGATGAATACTTCTGTTGACTTAGAAGATATTCCCGAAAGAAAGGAAGAAAGCGAGTATGACACTTGCTCAAAAAATCCAGCCTCTGTCGACAGAGATCTTTTTTTTGGAAGGGTATCCGAGGACATTGCCCCGACTAATCCCAGCAAGGTAAGGCAATTGCCCCAGCTACTAAAGTGTGCAACCCTGAGTTAATCCCTAGTGGCCACAAGTTAGAAGCGCCTAGATTCAAACTTGGGGTAGATGGGTTACTAGCCACATCCCCCACAAGCCTTAACCAGTATGCCACAAGCCTTGTGGTTTCAATAGAGATCTTAGTGACTCAACCTCTGTATATGGGGACGACTCATCCTCTAACGACTCTGAGACTGATTCAGTTGAATCGGAAATAGTTCCTTGTGAATCAGAGGGATTTAAACTTCCCTCTGGAATTCTTAACAGAACGATACCTCCTAAGGAGAAAATCACAAGTGTTCCTATTTGCCCGGATTTTTTGGACATGTGCATACAAGCCAAAACCTCTCTTGAGCTTGAGAAAATCAAACTTGAAAAAGAAAAATCCTCTCTATGTTCAAAAGAACCTAAACCTTTTAGGCCTTTTTCAAGAGAAACTAACTTGGCAACAAAAGGGTGAGTGGGTTAAAAATAACAAGTCTTTTACTTCTGTGACAGTGAATCTGCAGAAGTTCACCACTGAAGAACGGGTCCACAGAAGGCTACTCTCCATAGAGATTTTTCAAAAAGGCAATCTAGTCTACATAGGTCTTCTTGTAATAGGAAGTCAGATGCAAGAATAGACTGTAATAATAAAGCTTCTGTACCCTGTTTCAGTGTTTTTAATGAAAAGTTCAAGCAAATTTCTTCGCACACTCATTATTGTCATTGTTTTGAACTTATGCATCAATTGAACCAACACTTCTCTAGCCCACACTGTTTCCTCTCTTTACCCAAAAAGAATGCAAAATCTAAGGAAAGAAGAAACAAACTGGTTCTTCAACAGAAGTTAAAACCAAACCCAAGGATGCCAAGGCAACCTTGAGGACCTCTGACAAAGCTGGACCAATTGGATATGGGTACCTAAAAATCACTGATTGTTTTATAGAAGCAGTATGTGCCGATCTGGTATCTAGACTCCGGGTGCTCGCGGAACATGACTGGCCACATAGGTCTATTATCCTCTTACAAAGACAAACTCAATGGAGGACCTGTAACCTTTGGCGACAGCAAGAAGGGATACATTTGTGACAACTGTCAAATTTACACCTCAGGTTAGAACTACACTGGATATCTCATTTACTCATGTCATAGTTCACACAATGCAATTTTAGCAGTAAACGCGGTACGATAGGAAAATTCGAGAAATTTTGCCTAAGAAACCCTTGAATTAGGAAATTATCCATAAATCTCATAAAATGCCAACTTAACCTACACTTATACCACAAGTATTCATATAATTAACAATTTATGTATTTCAATCATATTATATAAAAATACTTTACTTTTATATAATTATTTTGTCTTTTTAATTATTAAGAAAAATGCTTGTATTTTTAAAATTTAATCAAAAAGACATGATTGGACTTTTATATTTGCATCACACTACCCCCCCCCCCCCCCCCCCAATGGAGAGGCCCCCCTCTCTACCCCTTATGTATTACTTTAATCTCTACAATTCATTCACTGATAAATCCCAAATCTCTAGCAATAAGATATGAATGTAGTGAGAGAGAATCTAGAGAGCAAATATGTCATCCATGTATTGAGCTCAAAGGATTACAAAAGGTTTCTAAAAGATTACCAAAGCTTTTTTTAAGTGTTTCTAACAAATGGTCTAGACAAGCCTATTTATACCCATGACATACAAGGTATAAAGGCATTCACAATACTGTATAGACTCATACAGTACATTGACTTTTACAGTAAATCTTGAATACAACAATGCTCTAACAATCTCCCCCTTTGGATTCAAGATTTAAAAAAAATATGACAGCAGTCTTCAGCCATTTGTAAAGTCAATCTTCTCAACAGATACTTTATCAAACTATCTTCAAGTAGCTTTATCTCCACTAGTTCACGGCGAACTATATGCTTTGACACTCTTTAAGAACTCAGCTTTGAAGAATCTTCAGACAAACATGAAAAGTCATTGTCTTTTTCTTTGAAAAGTTAATCTTCTTCAATAAAATCTTCAACAGATTGTCTTCATGTCTTGAACATGGATTTCATATCTTTATATAGAACCATCAATTCGGAACAAGATAAATCAGAAACGATTAGAGTTTGGATCAGAAAGATGTGAAACCATCCACATTGTTGAACTTTTAGGTGTAAGCGCATTCCGATAACCACTCAGAACTAAGATAACCAAATTCAGCAACATTTGGACTTCACATGATCCTTCTCCCCAATCTTCAGTCTTTGTTCACGAATCTTTGACTTGAAATATCTTTGATTTGAAAATTCTTTGACATGAAATTGAAATTAAACTTTTCTCCCCCTTTTTCGATGATGGTGAGAATCGAAAACCATTTTCAATTTCAGTCGTGTCTTTGAAGATTGCTAACAATCTCCTCCTTACAGAATAACCTTGCTCCCCCTCAAAATAAGAATTCTGGAGCAATTTATTTTCTCCCCCTGAAAGTATGCATATATTTCAATAACGTACAGTATTTGAAATTGTAGCACAAATTTTAAAACAAATTTACACAAGGAAAATAAAATTCATTGAATTTCATTTTATAACTACAAACATTTGATCATTTGAACACTTTATAAAAGAAATTCAGCTTAATGAAATTTAACAAATTTTTCAATCAACTGAAATCAAATGCATGTGTTTGGATTCAAGAACAAGTCATCGCATATCAAGTTAAAAATGTTCAGTTTCAACCCCTTTATTAAATCTATTTGGTGTGCTAACATGCGAAATATGATTAGCATCAAGCATATGCAATTCTAAAACATATAAGAATACTTTGCTCTACTCACACTATTTGTCCAAAATCAGAATTTTCACGAATTTACGGGTTTATCGCGACTTTGTATTTTCCCAAGTTTCAAGAGATGTGTGCTCATTGGCATCTTTTCTTTTGTGCTCATTGGCATCTTTTGATTTGTGCCCATTGGCATCTTTTGATTTTGTGCTCATTGGCATCTTTTGATCAAAAAGTTTAGTAAGAATAAGATACACCGTTAAACATGACTTTCTATCTGGTTCTATAGAAGGATTTGGGTTAGCAGATCCCAGACCAGTTGGCCTTAGGTGCTAGGTGTCGAGCACCCCTTAGAACTTAATTTCCCAAACCAGAAAGGCCACATCGATATATCTTAAACCCATTTGTACCAGTAGAACATGGCTTTCTATCTGGTTCTATTGCAGGATTTGGGTCAGCCGATCCCAGACCAGTTGATCTTAGGGACTAGGTGTCGAGCACCCCTTAGGACTTACTCTCCCAAACCAGAAAGGCCACAGGCACAAACTTTCAAACTAAATGATATTCTATATAAGTTCGAATTTCCATCACAAAATATGAATGATATCTCAATCACTTGGTTCTTAATCATAGTGCTTCCCCCATATTTTCGTTTCCATTCATCATTCTGATAAATAGGCTTTTTGAGCATTATATTCTATATAAGTCCAGATTCACATATCTTTGAGCATGCAGCATAATTTCATTCATGTTTTGCTTACCTTTCGATTTATTTCAGAAGTGAAAATTGAAGCAAATCTAACTCAGATAGTACAAAGTTTCTTGTAAAATCATCTTTTAGCACACATTTAATTCATTGAATGAAAATTGAAAATTTCATCTTATTGAATTAAATTTGTAAAGTTTCAAGTTTTCAAATCAGTAGAAACAAATATAATCCAATGTTACCTTTTGCCACTTGTTCCTTGAAACAAAAATATATAGCAGTTAAGGATATTACCTGAGAAGTGTGAGTTCTAAACTGATTTGTTTAGAAGTCTTAGTCTTTAAAGTACGGGTCCTGAACTGAATTGTTCAGAAGCCATTGTCGTTGAAGCACGGGTTTTGAACTGATATGTTCAAAAGCCAATAATATTTGTCTCCCCCTTAATGGTACAAATATTTTTCAAAAAAATACGCCGCTTCTCTTCTGTTTTCAATCATGTGTGTGGTATGTATCTACAATTCAGTACAACACATGAAGAACCTGCAAAACAGATTAAGCAGATTTTGGTACCCAATGGCACTTGGGTCCTAGTGGGTTAGGTGTAGATTTCTTACAAGGAATACTGTAAGAACCATACCAATAAGAAGTATAATCTTTATGCACAAAATCATTTGATCCACAGTAAGAACAACAGATTTTCTTATGGGCCAACCTAATCAGATGATTTACATAATGAATAGGATTAGGTTTAGCATAAGATTTACCTTTTGGCGCATTGTTCTTCTTTGCATTTGATGTGGATACAGATGATTTTGGCACTTCTTTCTTTGGAACTGTTGTGCCTTTTACTCTCCATTCCATCTTCACCCTCTTGAAGACTGGAACTTCTTCAGGTTTGGAAGTATTAACTTTAGGCACTTTTGTTTTGTTATCTGATTTATCAAACAGAGGATTATAGAAGAGATTTGTTGAACGAATCCGACCTTTTGAGAAATCTGTTGATCTATTAAATTGTTTAGAAGAAATGTTTTTAAAACTTGAACTTGAAGCAGTTTTAAAAGAGCATTCAGAATCATTTGAATCAACAAATGGAGTCTGAAAGATAGAATTATGACTGGCCTGCTTTGAGACATCAAATTTAAAAATGACGTCTTCAAGTTCTTTGACTTTGTTTATTAAAACATTTTTCTCTTTAGAAATTAGATCAAATTTCTTTTGGAGATCAGATTTGATCAACTGATCCTTCATAATATCAGCTGATAAACCAGATAATCTTTTGGTAAGATTAAGAATCACATCTTCAAAATATACACGTTCCGATTCAAAATCTTTTTCCAAAAACCTTCTTTTATCAGTAATCTCTTTGAAAATTTCCATATTTTTCTTTTTAAGGGTTTTACTTTCCTTTTCAAAGAGATTTTTCTTTTCCGTGAAATCTTTTCTTTCCTTTTCCAAAAGATTTTCTAATTCAGAGATTTTTATGGAAAGTTCAGAACTTTTAATCTCAAAAAAAATTTGTTCAGTTTCAAATTTAGCTCTTTCTTTTTCGAGCTTGTCTTTTTCTAAAAATAAAACTTTCTCAAAGTCAGAAACTTGTTTTGAAAGTTTTATACAATTAAGTTCAATTATTTCCTTTTCTTTAAGAATCTTCTCTCTCCTGTCTTCAATGCTCTTCAGATCAGCATTTTCCTTTTTAAGAGTTGTTACTTTCTCTTGAAGTTTCTCGATTTGATCGTGCAGACTTGAGTTGTCTTTGTCTTTCTTTGTTTCAAGACCTGCAATATAAACTTCAAGATCAGTTATTCTTTTAGTAAGTTTAGCATTTGAAGAAGAAATGTCTAAAATTTGTCTTTTCAGATTAACATTTTCTTCTTCCAATGCTTTATTTAAAATAGGAGTTGAAGAATTTGAAGCATTATCTTTAACAGGAGTTTCTGATATAGGAGATGTTTCTGATAAAATAACTTGTTGCAAAATTCCATTATTTGCCTTAGCTTTTTCAAGTGGCTTTGGAGGTGTTTTTGTTATTATGACTTGTTGCAACACTTCATTATTTGGTTTAACAGATACATGTGAATTAACAGATGTTTCTGTTATAATGACTTGTTGCAACTTTACATTTGGTTTAACAAAAACTCTTGCAATTGGAGGATTCTCCTTTTTCAGAGTTTGCTTCAAATCTTCACCACTGCTTTTAACAATAACTTGTTGTAAAACCATTTTGAATATTGCTAGAAATTGATCGTTCAGAAGATCAAGCAGACAGTGTATGAAAATACACAAAAAAAATATATAAAAATTTTTCTTGAAAAGCTCTTACAGTGTATGAAATACACTATAGAAAAAATTTCGAGATAAAAAAATTTCTCAAGAATTCGGATGAGTAAGGGTTTTTTTTTTTTTTTTTTTTTTAATTCACAAGAATTCGGATGAGTAAGGGTTCGAATTCAACGAATTCGGATGAAGAAGGGTTCGAATTCACTCAATTCGGACTTAACTTGGTTCGAATTCAATGAATTCGGATGCTTAAGGGTTCGAATTCAATGAATTCGGATGCTTAAGGGTTCGAATTCAATGAATTCGGATGCTTAAGGGTTCGAATTCTATGAATTCGGATGCTTAAGGGTTCGAATTCTATGAATTCGGATGCTTAAGGGTTCGAATTCAACACTTGGAAAATTTAATCAACTCAATTCGAATCTAACACAGTTCGAATTCTCCTCAATTCGAATCTAACACGGTTCGAATTCTCCTCAATTCGAATCTAGCTGGGTTCGAATTCAATCAATTCGAATCCTTCTTGAGTCGAATTCTACACTTGTATTTCCAAGAACACTCCGAATTCTTCTTTGAATGATCCGAATTCACCAAGAATGGTCCGAATTCACCAAGAATGATCCGAATTCTGCACTTCGAACACGAAAATCACTAAATCAGCCATAACTTTTTCAACTCTTGATCAATTGTTATGAAATTTGCACAGATTTGTTCGAAATTTGATTCCACACACTTTCTTAGTTAATCACAAATCCTAATTCGATCAATTTAATCGAATTTTGATCCAAAAATAGTAGAAAAAGTTTTCGAACAAAAATGATATAAAATGATCAGATCTGCAAATTCTGTGCAGATTTTGGTGTTGATCCAAGAATTAAAGATGTTCAGGAATCAAATCCGAGTGCAATGATGTCAAGAATCAATCCAAAAGATCAAAAATTAAAGAAAAGATGAAATCTGGATGAATAGTAAATGAAGAAGGGTTAGAATTCTTGATGAACAGTGATGAATAGTGATGAACACCCAATCCGAATTCTTCAGCTTTAGTGTAAAAAATCTTCAATTTGGTCTTCGATCTGCTTGAATCTTCTGTTTAGCTCTGATACCAATTGATAAATCCCAAATCTCTAGCAATAAGATATGAATGTAGTGAGAGAGAATCTAGAGAGCAAATATGTCATCCATGTATTGAGCTCAAAGGATTACAAAAGGTTTCTAAAAGATTACCAAAGCTTTTTTTAAGTGTTTCTAACAAATGGTCTAGACAAGCCTATTTATACCCATGACATACAAGGTATAAAGGCATTCACAATACTGTATAGACTCATACAGTACATTGACTTTTACAGTAAATCTTGAATACAACAATGCTCTAACATTCACAACAACACTCCACCCTCTCTCACTAAAATCTCACTATAGATTTCTCTCACCCTTTTCTCTCTCCATCTTCGAATCGTCATCACAATCTTCACCCCATCTTCAAACCTTCATCCATCTTCAACCAACAATTCAGACCATAAATCATCTCCTTTCAAAAGATCAAAAGAGTTCAAGGTAAATACAAGTGTGTTGGGTGAAATCCACACACACTTTTTTGTTTAAATTTCACTTTCTTGCACTTTTATGAATGTTCTTCATCTCCTTCTACACTTTCTTTAACTTTCTTAAAAATCATCTTTACAAATCTTAATGTTTGTATATTTACCACCATAACACCTACTTCTTATTAAAAAGGTGGTGAATCCAAAATCAAACCCATGTTAAGATCAAAGATGAACTTTTAAAACACATGCATGTAGTTTTCTTGAGAAATCCATATCTTTATGTTCAAGAGTTTCATGAGTGGATCCTTGAAATCCACTAAAAACATACTTAAACAAATATGCATGAGCTCAAAATGCACAATTTTAAGTTGCATGTTGAAGTGCTTGACATGAACATCAACATTCTTGAAAATGAGTCTTTTTCAAGAGTTTATAAAATATGAGTTGATGGGTAACTTGCATGTAATTTAAATGGTTCAAAAATGTGTTTTGGAACTGAAAATAAGTGTTTGGGGAAGGGTCAAATCGGATTTTGCATGCAAAGGAATAAGAATTTTGGTTAAGAAGTCAATATAGGAGCACATACACAAACTGTGGTTTTGACAGCTTGCTGTCAGATTCCACACCTCTTTTCAAATGGTCATATCTCACTCAATAATACTCCAAATTGAGTGATTCTTTTTCTGGAAATTATTTTTATGTGTTAGGATTCAAATCCAAGTGGTTTCACTCAAAAACGCAAAGATTTCGTCTACCAAACAGTTTTCACAGGAACAGTGCGCAAGCAGCAACGTCTTCTGTCAAGTTTTACATCAAGTATTATTTCATGTACTTAGACACTTCTAAAAATTATGAAACTTATGCCAAACGTTTCCTAACTCATTAACCCCCTTGGACATAACATATCTTGACCTAACTATACCTGGAAGTTACCCAAAGATGGACACAAAGTGACACCAAAATCTGGACAGCAAAGGACAAACTTCTTACTATAATTAAGGACTAACTTCTAATCCCATTTCATCATTTTATGATGAAATTGTGGAATACATATGTATATCATATGTTTATATATTTGTGCATTTTATTTACTCTTGATCCCATTTCATCATTTTATGAGGAAATTGTGGAATATACATATATAACATATCTATATATATTTATTCATTTTATATATTCTTGATCCCATTTCATCATTTTATGATGAAATTGTGGAATATTCATATATATAACACATCTATTTATATTTATGCACTTTAAATACTTCGTCTTTACATTCAAAACCCCTTTTTATCGTTCATACGATAAAAATTTCGGTTTATATATATATATATATATATATATATATATATATACGTTCTTTAAACCCTTTTCGTTACTTATTGTGACGAAATTGCGGTAACTTTAATCTAACAAGAACAATGTATACACTTGTTACGTTGATAATATTAAAACACAACAAAGCATTTTATGACGATTTGGATAGTTAATACCGAACTTTCGAGACAAAAACTCACTAGTGACCTTACGATTATAGGTTCGAAGTAGGATCATCTTGAAGACTTCAAGTTGAAGTACTTGTGAGAGATTCCCGGACTCTATCGCTTATCAAGTGAGTTATCACAACCCCATTTTCAATATTTTACATATTTGGGGTGAAAAGCATGTCGTTACTACAATTACTTTTACGCACTGATTAACTCGTTTTATTGAAAACGTAAACTTTGCTATACTCAGTTATGCTCTATAGTTTGTATAGTTTATGCGTGTTGTAAGTTTGAGCTTTCTCTCTATCATACGTAAGTCCCCGTTTAACTTACATTACCTGTTTAACTCACGAGTGTGAGCCGTTGGTAATTATGAATAACGTTATTTGGTTGACACCCCACTCACAAGTAGCGCTTGTTTGAGTGCATAATTATTGTTTTCCGTACGCATTGTTGGTGATAGAACATGCGCTGGGGCTGCTGTCATATAGGTCGGGTAACGGGCTCACTACTTAAAAATAATACATACTATTACAATGAGCAAGTATTTCATAACCGGTTGATTTATCCACTTGTACGAATTCAACTACTTTGATTTATCCACTTGTACGGATTTAAACTATTTTGCTATGGAAAACCATGTTGTACTCGTTAAACCTGTGATCTCACCAACTAGTTCACTAGTTGACCCTCTCATTTACCTGCTTTTCAGGGGAACGTTATTAAGGTTGGGATCTAGGAAGGCATCACGTGATGAAGCTTTCTTTAATTATCTTTAATTATGTCATTTCCCCTTTCTGAAAAACGATTGTGAAGACAAGGTTGTTGACTTTTAAATGTATTTTGATGGTTGATGTGATCTTGTAACTTTTGCTGTGAAACTTGATCTGTACATCCCGTATTTCCACTTTAGCGGGGTGTGACAGATTTGGTATCCGAGGCAAAGGTTATAGAGAATACCGGTTTTTCTTTAGAAAAACTGCAACTATAGCCAAAAACGGGAAATAACACTCAAACTACTCAATATATTGCTAGTATAACTAATTCGGGTATTGCATCATCGATCGTTAATTAAACAAAGCCTGATCACCTATGTTTAATTAAGGAAGAGTAATGCGAGACCGTAAATGGATATGCTAGGAACATGTGTGTATTTTCTCACAAAAATGCTTCACATCGTATGCATAGGATGAACGTAGTTATTGCATATAGTATGCAATAGTATAGTGCGTTTAGCCTTTATCACTACACGACAAGTAATGGTATGCACTCTTACTTCAGTATCACTATGTCAACATCCTCATCACACTCTTACTCCAGCACTACTATGTCATCGTCATCGTCATCGTCGTCATCAAGCTCACGACCCTCCTACACGCCGTCAAGCGAACGTACCTCTGGAGGAGAACAAGACCCGTACGATGGGCCAAGGATACCACCGACTGTGGTTCCAACACAATCCACCCCGATAGTGGTACAACCTAGTCCTAGAGGGCCATGCACGAAACTAACCGCTAGGAAGAGCGTCCCTATACCTAGACGAGTGTGTTTTAGGTCCGACCAGCGAGAGGCACCGGAACCCTCGCGGGTGATCGAGGGAGTGCCGATAAGTCGTGCGTCTGGCATGACCTGGGCCGAAGAGCAGCACCTCGGGGCTGGGTTAGACATATAGTTAGAATTGCTATTTAGATATATTATTGGGTATCTAAGTGTATTTATCTAGCCTATATATATGGGTGTAATGTTTACTTTAATCAATAACAAAAACACATTACTCTAATCAATGGTTTAACTTGGTATTAGAGCAATCCAAGCGTTCTGATTGCCCACCCCTTTATCGCCCAACTCTAATTTTCTCCTGCTGCCGGAAAAATCATCACCTGCTGCCGAAAAACTCATCAAACAGGTATCGCAACCCTAATTTCTACATGGCTACCATCGCAGCCTTCAATACCTTTTTTCTATGGTTTCCGGATGAAATTAGTTACCGAATGGTGTTCGGATTGCTTTGGTTTCCGGATGTCGTCCAGATTGTTTATGTTGCCCGGAAAGTGGTGTTGTCCGGATTATATAGGTTGTCTGGAAAGTTGTGTTGTACGGATAGTTTTGTAGTATCCGGAAACTTTGGTTGTTTGGTTACTTTTGAGAATTCAGATACTTTTGAGTATCCAGTAACTTTGTGTTTTGTCAACTCTTGGATAGTTTGTGAATTAGAACTAAATATATTGTAGACTCGACTTAAGTTTGGGTTTGGGGGAAACAATTGAGGATTAGAGTTATCTAGAGTTCTTAGCTTTAGTAAGTCTTATGTGTTTTATTTGGTAAAGAGATACTTGTATCTAATTGTTTCAGATTATGTGGATTTGGGGTGAAAGCTGAATCGTTTTTATAAAAAGATTGGAAGCGTTTGATAAGCAATCAGGTGAGTTTTACTTTAAAATGTTTTCAAACGGGAATACATATATGTGGATTGAGAATGTGATAATTTGGGTAATTATGTGCATAAATATGAAGTATGATATATTGAAGTGTATATTATATTTATACGAGTATTACACTACACGAGAGCACGTTGGCCGGGCTTAGGACCGGTAGAGTTGGCTGTATTTTAGTACAACGGAGTAAATTTATTAGTTGGCTCGCAACCATTTAATATGACTATGGAAATGAGACAGGAAAGTACACGATGCGTGAGTTATAATTGGTATTTATATTTGAATAATGTATATGGCGTTTGTGCAAATTATTTTAAACTAACATGGATTTTCTCACTTAGACCACTAGGTCTAACCCTCATTTTGTTTTAAAAATATGTATTCCAGGTCGTGGATCAAGTAAGAGCAAGTGAAAGGGGAAATCTATGACTAGCTTTTGGAAGACTTATGTTTTTGAAGATCATGATATGTTTAGCAGTTATAACTTTGTTATTTAGTAGCAAAAAGTTTGTAATGAAGTATCTACTATGAATGTAAAGACTAAGGGACCGTACATGTATCTTTTGTTATGTAAACGTTGTTATGCACTATATGTTATTTGACGCATGTTTGAGAATCGGGTTGTTACAGATGGTATCAGAGCCCTTGTTTAAGGGATTTAGGTATTCGGATCCATACCGAGACTTAAACTACATGTGAAGTAGGACGTCCCTATTGTTTTAAAACCTTGGGATGTTAAATATAAAAGGTAGATGGAACATCATGTAAGGTAATTTCAAATTACATTTGGCCAGTGTAATCATGAACTTACAGTTACATGTTTGAACTGGAAAACCTTATTATATGGGGTATGTGCTTATGTGTATATTAACCTTGTTGAAATTAACAGAATGGCCAGTGGTACTCGACGTACGAATAGGGAAGAAAGAAGGAAATCCTAGTAGAATAAATCCAACAATAGGGACAAGTGGAAGGGGTGGAGAACGAGGCAGAGGCAGAACGGGAGGTAGAGTTCAATCTCAAGGCACGAAATTTGTTACCAGAGACGACCTGACCGCTAAAATGGGAAGACTGCAAGCAAATATACAAGCCATGTTTAACCTAACTCGTCACATTGAAAATGAAATACCAGATCCTAGTCTGGAAGACGAGATGCCCATTACACATACTGTCATACCGGTGCCAAGGAAGTGTGATTACAAGATGTTCTTAAGCTGCAAACCTCCAACCTACTCAGGGGAAAGAGATCCAGTGAAGGCTAAAAGAAATAGAAGCTATCTTCAAGACCAGCAAATGTGCCGACGAAGATAAAATGCTATATGGAACTGCAATGCTGAAGGCGGACGCGTTATATTGGTGGGAAACTCTTATTACCTCTAGAGGATCTGATGTGTATTCTACTTTCTCTTGGGACGAATTTACTACAGCTTTCAAGAGACAGTTTTGTCCGCAAGCAGCAGTTAGACAATTAGAAGAAGAATTCATGAACCTGCAACAAGGGAGTTTATCGATTAGGGATTATACTGCTCGTTTCCTGGAGAAGTCTTGTTTCGCATAGTACTATGTTGCCACAGAGGCACTTAAGATGGAAAGGTTTATCTTCGGGTTAAAATCAGAAATCAGAAGTCTAGTGATTGCAAAGGGACCGAAAACCTTCTCAGCTGCAGTAGATGCCGCAGAAAATGTGGAACGAGATAGAGGAAGAGATGCTAGTGATAAGAGTACTGGAAAAAGAAAATGGGAAGGACCACAATATGATCCAAAGAAGTCCAGATTTCAGAGATTTGATAGTCGTACACCTTTCAGACCAGCTGAAAGACCTTGTCCAAAATGCAACCGTATTCATCAAGGAAATTGTCAAGTTGATCCTCGAGTTTGTTACAAGTGTGGAAAGACTGGCCATATTGCTAAAGACTGTTGGGTAACTCGATTTTGTTTCTCATGCAATTCTCCTAATCACATCCAGTCTGATTGTCCACGGGGAGAGTACAACAGGGTGGTACGTCAGTAAGACCAACGGGTGTTAGCCCGGTAGTACCAAGGCCAGAGTTACAAAGAGCTAGGGGTCGTGCCTTTCAGATGACAGAACACAAAGCGGAGGAAACTTCTGATGTGGTTACAGGTACATTCTTAATAAACTCTACACGTGCTAAAGTTTTATTTGACTTCGGTGCAAACCGATCGTTTGTGTCTCCTTCTTTTGCTGATTATATGCATTTAAAGTCTAAAGTGTTAGATCATGCTTTAATGGTAGATACTGCAAATGATAATCAAGTATCAGTTAAAGAGGTATTTGATTGTTGTGTGATAAATATAGATGGGTGTGGAGTACCTATCCAGTTGTTTCCTATAGCTCTAATTGAGTTTGATGTGGTAGTGGGAATGGATTGGTTAGCCGAGAATCAGGCTAGTATAGTTTGTGATAAGAAGTTGATTAATGTTGTCTTAGCTGATAAGGGACCAGTAGTGATTTATGGTGACCGTAGAAATCATCAGTTTTGCCTTATCTTAATGATGAAAGCTCGTAAACGTGTTAATAAAGGCTGCCCGAGTTACTTAGCTTATGTGATAGATACTAAGCTAGAAAATAATAAGTTGGAAGATATTTCTATGGTTTGTGAATTTCAGGAAGTTTTCCCAGAAGACTTGAATAGTCTTCAGCCCGTTAGATAAGTAGATTTTGGTATAGATCTGATTCCTGGAGCCGCTCCTGTTGCCCGAGCACCGTATCGTTTGGCACCTCCAGAGATGAAAGAAATGATGACACAGCTGCAAGATCTTTCTGATAAGGGGTTCATCAGACCCAGTACTTCACCGTGGGGAGCACCAATGCTGTTTGTGAAAAAGAAAAACGGGTCGATGAGAATGTGTATTGATTATCAGGAACTGAATAATCGCACAATCAAGAACAAGTATCCGCTTCCCATAATTGATGACCTCTTCGATCAATTAGTTGGAGCTTGCTATTTCTTCAAGATTGATCTAAGATCTGGTTACACCAACTAAAGGTTAAAGAAGAAGAAGAAGACGTTCTGAAAACTGCTTTCCGCACAAGGTATGGTCATTACGAATTCTTAGTGATGCCGTTCGGCCTGAAAAATACCCCAGCTGTCTTTATGAATTTAATGAATCGAGTATGTAAGCTATATCTCGATAAATTTGTTATTGTGTTTATCGATGATATCTTTATTTATTCCCGATCCAAAGAAGAGCACGCACGACATCTTTGTTTGAGTTTGGAGTTGTTGAAGAAGGAACAGTTGTATGCTAAATTTTCTAAATGTGAGTTCTGGCTTCGGAAAGTTCAATTTCTTGGGCATGTAGTTTCCGAGAAAGGTATTCAAGTTGATCCGATGAAAATAGAAGCAATAGAAAAGTGGGAACCGCCGAGAACGCCAACCGAAGTACGAAGTTTTCTGGGTTTAGTCGGTTACTATCGAAAGTTTATACAAGATTTCTCTCACATTGCAACGCCTCTGACCAAGCTCACTCGAAAGAATATAAAGTTCGAATGGAAAGTAGAACAGGATACATCATTCCGAATATTGAAAGAAAAACTTTGTAGCGCGCCAATACTGTCACTACCTGAAGGTTCCAACGACTTTGTTGTTTATAGTGATGCTTCCAAACTGGGATTGGGATGTATACTAACGCAGCGTGGGAACGTTATTGCTTATGCCTCTCGACAACTGAAAGATCATGAACGACAGTATCCTACACACGACATGGAACTTGCAGCAGTTGTTTTTGCGCTAAAGATTTGGAGACATTATCTCTACGGTTCTATATGTAAAATTTTTCCGATCATAAGAGTCTCCAACATCTCTTCGATCAACGAGAATTGAATATGAGGCAAAGAAGGTGGTTATAATTTTTGAATGATTACGACTGTGAAGTTCTTTATCATCGGGGAAAGCGAATGTGGTAGCGGATGCACTGAGTCGCCTTTTGGTCAGTTACAACGTTTAGAAATACCTATGTGGAAATGGGATCAGATTACTACAGATTGCATCATGAAATTACCAAGGACTCCGAAAGGGTTTGATGCCATTTGGGTAATCGTTGACAAGTTGACAAAGTCTGCTCACTTTCTACCGATAAAAGAAACCTATTCGTTGGAAAGACTAGCCAAATTGTACATCGACGAAATAGTAACTCGACATGGAGTTCCAATCTCAATTATTTCTGATCGTGATAGTCGTTTTACTTCAAGATTTTGGAGAAGTGTCCAAAAAGAAATGGGGACGCAAATAAAGTTGAGTACAGCGTATCATTCTCAAACTGACGACAGAGCGAACGAACAATTCAGACTTTAGAAGATATGCTACGGGTCTGCATTGTTGACTTTGGGGGATCGTGGGATAAGTATTTGCCGTTGATCGAATTTGCCTACAACAACATTTATCATTCCAGCATACAAGCGACACCGTTTGAAGTTCTGTATGGTAGAAAATGTCAAACGCCTCTGTGTTGGAATGAAGTGGGAGAAAAGCAATTAGCAGGGCCAGATATAGTTCAGTTAACCGCGGATAAGATTACTCAGATTCGGGAACGATTGAAAGTGGCTCAAGACAGACAGAAGAGCTACGTTGACCGACGCCGAAAACCGTTAGAATTCCAGGTTGGAGATTTTGTAATGTTAAAAGTCTCACCTTGGAAAGGAGTCATTCGATTTGGGAAACAAGGCAAACTGAGCCCAAGGTATATCGGACCGTTTGCAATTACAGAAAGAATCGGTGAAGTGGCCTACAGGTTGGATCTTCCGCCAGAGTTAAGCAGAATCCACGATGCCTTTCACGTGTCAAATTTTCGAAAGTGTTTGGTTACGCCAGATCAGGCAGTTTCTCTACCAGATATACAGGCTGATGAAAGGCTGAATTACGTGGAGGAACCTGAAGCCATTGTTGACAGTAAAGTCAAGGTTTTGTGGAATGGTAAAGAGATCAAGCAAGTAAAAGTTCAGTGGCGACATCATAAAGGGCAGGACGCTACTTGGGAATCAGAATCAAAAATGAGGATTAACTACCCGTACCTCTTTGCTTAACCAAATTCCGGGACATAATTCTTTTAAGGGGGAGATGATGTAATACCCTGGGTAAGTTCGTTAGTTAAATCCTATTTCCGTTAAATAAATTTTGACATTAAAATTGGAGGTTTAGGGTAAGTTTGGGGTTAAGTTAGAAGTTAAGGGTGTTTTGGGTCATTATTGAATAGTTTAATCCTTATTTGTAAATTGAGTCTAAAATATAAATACCCTTATTAACTTCAGATATTTTAGAAAAGGCAGAAAATCAGTGTGTGTATGTGTGTGTTTTGAGACAAGACGAAGAAAAGAAGAAAAGTGAGATTAGGGCTTCATTTGGATTCATTGGAAGTGATTTGAGGTATGTTTCATTTACATTTTATGTGTGTAATTGCTAGTAGATAGTTTCTATCGGATTAGAATTATCAATTTCATGGCTGGGTTATTTTCTGTCGAAATCTGGGTAGAATTGGGTAAACCGACAGAGGTTTCCGGACACAATATGATGGTGTCCGGTAGTTTCTTTTGATAGTGTCCGGAAGATGTTCTAATGGTGTCCGGACGAGTCCATTATCCGGTAAGTCCTCTTTTCTATGGTTTTCGGATGAAATTAGTTATCGAATGGTGTCCGGATTGCTTTGGTTTCTGGATGCCGTCTGGATTGTTTATGTTGCCCGGAAAGTGGTGTTGTCCGGATTATATAGGTTGTCCGGAAAGTTGTGTTGTCCGGATAGTTTTGTAGTATTCGGAAACTTTAGCTGTTTGGTCACTTTTGAGATTTTAGATACTTTTGAGTATCCAGTAACTTTGTGTTTTGTCGACTCTTGGATAGTTTGTGAATGAGAACTGAATATATTGTGGACTCGACTTAAGTTCGGGTTTGGGGGAAACAATTGAGGATTAGAGTTATCTGGATTTCTTAGCTTTAGTAAGTCTTATGTGTTCTATTTGGTAAATAGATACTTGTATCTAATTGTTTCAGATTCTGTGGATTTGGGGTGAAATCTAAATCGTTTTTAAGAAACGATTGGAAGCGTTTGATAAGCAATCAGGTGAGTTTTACTTTAAAATGTTTTCAAACTGGAATACATATATGTGGATTGAGAATGTGATAATTTGTGTAATTATGTGCATACATATGAAGTATGATATATTGAAGTGTATATTATATTTATACGAGTATTACATTACACGAGAGCACGTTGAAGGGGCTTAGGATCGATGGAGGTGGCTGTACGGAGGGACAACGGTGTTGGCTGTATTTTAGTACAACGGAGTACATTTATTAGTTGCCTCTCAACCATCTAATATGGCCATGGAAATGAGACAGGAAAGTACACGATGCGTGAGTTATAATTGGTATTTATATTTGAAAGATGTATATGTGTTTGTGCAAATGATTTTAAACTAACAGGGATTTTCTCACTTAGACCACTAGGTCTAACCCTCATTTTGTTTTAAAAATAAGTATTCCAGGTCGTGGATCAAGTAAGAGCAAGTGAAAGGGGAAATCTATGACTAGCTTTTGGAAGACTTATGTTTTTGAAGATCATGATATGTTTAGCAGTTATAACTTTGTTATTTAGTAGCAAAAAGTTTGTAATGAAGTATCTACTATGAATGTAAAGACTAAGGGACCGTACATGTATCTTTTGTTATGTAAACGTTGTTATGCACTATATGTTATTTGACGCATGTTTGAGAACCGGGTCGTTACAAAAAGCTCCTTCGACGCTTTTACAGAAACTACTTCAAGGGCCATCACTGATCTAACAACCAAAGTGGACAACCTGTCCACAGAGGTGAAATAGGCTTGCGCTCAAATGAACACGACTGCAACTACCTCTGCTGCGACTACTGCCTCTGCATTTGAAAAGGCAACAACTCTGCTTTTCAAACTTCTGTCAAAGCTCTTCTTACGCAGCTACAGAAAGAACAAACCCCTGCTTCTACGGGTCTTACACCAGAGGATCTAAAGAAGGCCCTAGAGCAAGTCCAGGAATATGCCACAGGAGAAACTCAGGCCATGAAGCCCTCCGAATACATGACCAGAGCACAGCTTACAGAGCTTGGACAAGGGATACTCGACCAAATGACAGATTTTATCAGAGCCTTCACAACAGCTAATGCAAACTACGTGAAGGATTTTCAGGCAAGTGTAGGAAGACTCAGATTCAACTCTGAAGCAGAGGTTGCCTACCTGCTCGGCATATGTGATGACCTCTGTGCTAAGATGATAGCCGCAGGTGCCACACAACCCAAAAAGCCAGATACTACATGTCGGGCAGAAGGTACACAGAAAAAGGGCCAGGATGACTCTGATGATGATTCTGATGGATCATCAGGTCATTCTGAGGGGGAGAAGAGAAGGGACAAAGCTACAAACAGAGGTTTACCTGCACCACCAATATCAGCAGAACCCCTAACCCAAATATCAGAATCTGAAACCCAAAGAGGAACCCAACAGAAGACCACAGAGGAAACACCCACCTCTATGTAAACAACCCATATAACCATAAAAGATTTACCATCTCCAACCCCCAAACCAACTGAACAAGTCCAGATCCTTACATCTTCAGAAGAAGACCAACCATCCCAATCACCTAAACGAACAAAAGACAAACTATCTTCCCCAACACCAAAAACACACCAGATGAACCTAAACTACCATCCCCTACACCAGAAGCTGAAAAGACGAAATCTCCATCTCCAACACCCAAAACAACAGAAGAGCCTCATACCAAAACCAGAACCAAGACCCTAGCTCACAAAAGAAGATATCTGAGCAAATCCGCAGAAGCCTCACCAACCAAACCCACATCACCAACCAAGTCCCCTGAAAAACCAACAGAGGCAACCCCTATAAAAACTGCAGAAGCACCCCAATCCAAGCCCTCAAAAACTCTAAAGTTAAAACCATTAAAGGCAACCCAAACCCAACAAACAGAAGTACAAAAGTCTAAGGCCAAAGACAAGGGAAAGGGGATAGCGACAGAGGAACCAAAGAAGAAGAATCATAAGCATCAACCCACAGAGAAACTGATGAAAAGCGCCTTCGATGCTTTTGTTACACCAATGCCAGAAGAAGAAGACTAGGCCTTCGGTGTTACCCCTCTGTCAACCAAGTCTATCATGGATCCAAAGGCAATACCTACAAAAGACAAGGTGGCACAAATAAAAAGCAAAATGGATTCTCTACGCAGGCCCATGCCTCTACCCATTGCACCTCCATGACAAATGGAAGAGGTGGTGTACAAGCATTTGTACAGCAGAGCTATCAACGATCCTCTGCCAAAATCCATTCTTCCACCTGATCTTCTAAAGGAACTGAAAGAAGACTTCTACAGAACAAAAGCCAAACATGTTAACCAAGTCTTCTCCAACTCAAAGATCACAATGATCGTATACTGCAAGCTCTCTCACACCAAAGGCACATCGATACACTACAACCTTAATCACGTCAAAAGGGCTGACAGAACCGAGAACAAATTCTAAGATGCAGATCTAAGAAACCTTAGCCCCTATGACCTGCCTGACCTTCTGAACTGGGCTAGACAGAACTACAGTGCAAGACTTGAAGTTTAGAGGGCATATAGGGCGGTCAAAAAGACCATGTGTGAAAAGCTTCTAATGTATAGCATGACTGACTTCCAAGTGGGACTTGACCTCGGAGTAAAACAAATAAGTCTCCCACCACTAGAAGATGATTGCCCATCCTCTGCCAGACCAAACTCTATCATCACATTTCCAAGGATTGGGTACGTCTACAGAGATCCTGCTGGAAAGTCGAAGTTATTCCTAGAGGTTGATTGCCAAAAATACGCAACAAGAACTCTGATCGAATTCAGAGGCAACCTCATGGAGCATAGAGGAACAAAGTTCATGGACCAAGCACTCGCTGACAGATTAATAGAGGTCATTGATTCTGTTATCAACTTCAGAAACCTCTGCATCAGAATCTTTCGCGAACTCTAGGATGGAGGAATCGACAACAGAAAAATCAATGACTTCCCAAACGCCAGAGTCTGATTCCCACATCCTTCCTCTGCTTACTCTTTCATACTTATGCAATCAAATGTAAATGCCTCTGGCATAATCTTATATGAAGAGTAAACTTTTTACAGAGGTTAAAAACCTCTTGTCGTGTACTTATCCTAGAAAACCATGCATTTTTCAATTTTTTATTATTCAATACTTAGGGAGAGATTGTTAGCTCCAATTTCTATGCAAAGAAGTATTGAAAAATAGGCTAAGTGTAAAAAAGCGACAGAGCCTCTGCCAAGACAACGAACAAGAATTCGATAGAAGTTGTTCTCAGAGGACAAGACCACAGAGCCTCTGTCACCCTTGTCAGAGCCTCTGTGGTTTAAAGACTGAAGACTTAGAAGATAATCTGAAGATCAAAACGAAGACGATCGTTCCTCTCACGTTTTCTGTTGTACGAAGATTTTGAAGATTGTTTGTACAAGGCGTGCCCTGCCAACTCCACGTGTTAACCTCTGATGGGTTATAGCCTTGGCAGAGGACGGCGCACTACATTAACGTTGTACCTGTTACAATCCTACGGTCGTGTCTTTGTACCCTTAGTACTTCTTGTGTCCCCATTGTCCCCTGAAGAACAGTATAAATAGAAGGCTCATGTTGAGCTCTTCTATTAACTTTTGCACAACACACACCTTTAGAGCAGAATTCATATTATACCTTCGTTGTTCTTAATGTTAGGACACTGAAGTTGTCCTTTATAATAGAAAGTTTTGTAAAGCAATAGCTGTGTTAAAGGGCTTATGCTTAATTGTTGTAGCAAGTGATGAAGACTATAAATAGGTCTTTACTTGTAGTTTGTAAGAAGTGAATTCATTAATACCAGATGTAGATCTCTAATCACTTTGTGTTCTCTCTAGGTTAGATTTCCTTTTCAATAATGTTCTTCATCTTCTTGTTACACAATACTTGGATTGTATGAAGATCATGACCTAACAAGTGGTATCAGAGCCAAATCGAAGAATTTTTCATCGATACGATCATCGGATCTTCACAATTCAAGTGTTTTTAGCCCTATTTTGCTCAGATTTCGGATTCTTATGGTGTTTGTTCAAGAAAAAGTCGAACTCACTTTTTGGATCAAAAGTATGCCAAATCGATGAAATTACAAGTTTTGATCAACTAGAAATCTGTTCATCTTCATTTTTCGAATAAGTCTGCGAAAGAATCACTGAAATTGGTCAAGAATTGAAGAAGTTATGATGATTTTAGTGATTTTCGGATGCTGTTACTTGAATTCGGATTATTCTTGATGAATTCGGATCCTTCATCGTTTACTGTTCATTGATGAATTCGGATCCTTCATCGTTTACTGTTCATTGATGAATTCGGATCCTTCATCATTTACTGTTCATTGATGGTTTCGAATCCTTCATGCTTTACTGTTCATGGTTTCGGATGCTACTATTGTTTGGATGGCTTAGATGGTTTTGAACTGTTCAGAGTTGTTGGTTTCGGATCTTGTGAAGTCCGAAATATTGCTGAATTTGGTCATCTTAGTTCTGAATTTCGGAATGTGCTTACACCTAAAGGTTCAAAGGTATGGATGGCTTCGCATCTTTCTAATCCTCATTCTAATGGTTTCGAATTCCATTTATTCAAGATAGGCATGGTTTCGCATCCAACATGATACGAAATGGCTTGATTTCGAACCCTACATGATCCGGATTCATTGATTTCGGACCCTTCATGATTCGAACTGTCTTGATTTCGAACCCTTCATGATTCGAATTGAGTGATTTCGAACCCTTCATGATTCGAATTGTCCTGATTTCGAACCCTTCATGATTCGAATTGAGTGATTTCGAACCCTTCATGATCCGAATTGTCCTGATTTCGAACCCTTCATGATTCGAATTGAGTGATTTCGAACCCTTCATGATCCGAATTGTCCTGATTTCGAACCCTTCATGATTCGAATTGAGTGATTTCGAACCCTTCATGATTCGAATTCCATGATTTCGAACCCTTCACGATCCGAATTCATTGATTTCGCTCCCTACATGATTCGAATTCCCTGATTTCGCACCTAACATGATCCGAATTGAGCTGATTTCGCACCCTACTTAATCCGAATCCGTGGTTACGAATCTGCCTACATCCGAATTCCATGGTTACGTCTCTTTAGCGGAACCCCCGTGCTAAGTCTCAGGAGGGGGACATTGTTCATGGATTTTAGCATAACGCATGTGTGACATCATTCAGATATTCAGCTTGCCACATACATTTAGCAACTGTCAAAGTTTAAAAGAGCTCAAGTCTTTCAAGATATTCAGAAGTTGATTGTTGGAGTTCAGTCTTTGATTGGATTGGAAGAGACGCTTGAATATTTGCAATCATTATTCTGAAGTTTTGTTGACGATGCTAGACCTTTGAGTGCTCTTTATCATTCTTCTGACTTGATCAACCAGAATTGTGAGAGCTTGCAATCATTGTTCTGGTGCTTTGGTTGTGATTCAGACTTTTGAGTGCTTATAATCATCCAGCTATTTTTGAAGATTGAAGTTTTGGATTCTCTTCATTCAGTGGCTTGAAGTATTTTGAAGACGATTGAAGTTCTTGGTGTTCTTATTTAATCAATACAAAGTGAATCTTTGAGTTAATCTCATGTTTATTTATACTTTGTTTATTTATACTTTGTTTATTTGATTCCGTGTGTTTTTCTACCTAAGAATATCTCTTTAGTTCGTTAAAACGCTTCCGCACTCTTATTTGTATGAACTAATAGACATTAATATCATTGTTGAGTAAAATCGGGATCAACACCAATCCTACTAACCCTGCAGATGTTGGTCCAAAGGAAAAGAAGTCAAGGAAGAAAACTCTTGCTGTCAAGCCTCCAAGAGAAAAAAGAGCCTCTGCTAAGAAAACCAATGTTGGAGCATCAACAGATCATTCAGGGGCTGGGTTGTCTAAACCATCTGGGCCTCACATCATTCCAAGGCCTAAGAAGATGAATGATGGTTTTAGCAACCCAAATGCACAGCAAGCTGTTGAGAAACAGAATAACAAAGGTGCATTGATGGGTAAGATTTTCGACTCCAAGAGCATCAAGGATTATGAGTTTATTCAGAAGGTGATCAAAAAGCAGCAATGGGATGATTTTTGTGAGGTAAAACTTTCCTATAACCTCACTCTTGTTAGGGAATTCTATGTTGAGGTAGCTGAGGAAAAATCCGACCTAGTTACTATAAGGGGAATAGGCTTCCATTTCACAGCCGAAGCTCTCAACAATTTTTTGAACATCACCACACCAACCAGCACTGCTTTTGACACTTTGACCAAAACTGCCACTCAAAAGCAGTTGGATGATATGGTCAAAGTAATAGGAAACCTGGCACTGTATAGGAAAAACACCCAAACTACATGCTTAGAACCTTCAAAGCTTCCAACCTACTCCCTGATGCCAACGTTTGGATGAGCTTTATCAGAAGTTCCTTTGCCCTAACCACTCATGACATCACAATAAACTGTGAAAGAATGATCTTGTTGTACTGCCTTATGACTGGCCAGAAAGTTAATACGGGTGATATAATTTGTACGTCCATTAACTACTCTGTAAAGAGGAATCAGGGGAAGTTTTTCTTCCCTGGGTTGTTGTCTCATTTTTTGATTGCAGTTGGTGTTCCTCGATATGAGGAAGATGACATTCAAAAGGAAAAAAGATGAGAAGTGGGCAATAGACACCAAGAGTGTATCGAGGCTGAGGCATGAGAAATCAAGCCATGGAGACATGTTGGGGATGCTACAAACACTGTGTTCTGAAAACAGTGCATTGATGGAAAGCATGACAAAGCAAGGTGAGGAGATTGAGGTAATGAAGAAAGAGGTGGTGACTCTCAAGAAGAAAGTGAGACTGGGAGTTGATTCAAAGAAGGGGTTGAGGTTGAAAAAGATTATGACACAAGTGAGGAAGCTGAAGGGTAGGAACCAGAAATTGGCAGAAGAGAACAAGAGGCTGAAAGAGGCCAAAGAAAATCTAGAGAAAGGAAGGATGCAGATTGATGTTGTAGCATTGAACACAACAACAAAAGAGATTTGCACTGTCGCTATAGCATCAGGAACAACAACAGCAGCTGCACAAGAGGAGTCACATCCTACTCCTATGGAGTAGGATAAGTCAAAATCAATTCCTTAGCTTCCATGCTTTTCTTTTCTTGTGTCTGGGATAGTTTGCTATTTTTAGGTTTATGTTAGATCTGAAGTTTTGTCAATAAATCAAGTGTTGAAGATCTGATAAGAAGACTCAGATGTTCTGAGTAGAGGAGTCAGAGATCTGAGAAGAGAAGTCAGAGTTCTGAGAGAAAGAGTCAGAAGCTCTGAGAAGCGTTATCAGAAGAATGTTCAGAAGTTCTGAACTACCTGTTCAGAACTTATGACTACATACTTTACTTAGTATTTAGTAAACTAATTAGGACACGTGTTATGTTCTTATTAGTCTTTCTTATTTGTACTGTAGCTTTAACATGTCCGTTGCAGTATAAATAGAGTGGTTAGCACTACGTTGCTAACTGATTGATTTTCCCGTATATCTTTGTATTCATTCTTTGTAATCTTTTAGATTCTCTCTCTCTTAGATCTGTAATCCTGTTCATCATTGAATACAATTGGGCTTGATCATACAACTTCTCAATTACTGCTTTCTATATTGATTGTAAGATTAGATCTTGTACTTTCAATTGGTATCAGAGCCAATCAACAAACAAATTCATTCAAGATTGTGATTGCGAATATCGATTGATCAATTTCTTGAAGATTTATTGATTCATTCAAAAATCGATTACGCTGCTAGGGCTAGTTCTTGAATTCTTGGCAATTCTTGAATTACCTGTTACATTTCGATCAAGAAACTCGAATTTGTCTTTCTGTTGAATTTTCTTACAATCTAGTCTTCTAAAGAATATCTAGCCATGGGATCTGAAACCAAACCGCCTGTTCTTATACCTGAAGAGTATCAGCAATGGAAAATTCGTATGATCCAATTCCTAGACAACATTGATGAAAATCTTATGATCTCCATTCGAGAAGGTCCAATTGAAGTGTATATCGATGTTGCCGCAACTCCTGCTACAGAGACAACTGCAGAAATTCCAGCGACCAGGGTGAAGAAGAGTTATTCCCAATACACAGCTGAACAGAAGAATAGGCATGCTATTGACAAAAGAGAAATTACTTTGATGACTTTGGTTGTCCCAAATGAGGTTCTTAACAGGATTGACAGTGGATCATCAGCTAAAGAAATGTGGGACGAATTGGAAAGGCAGATGTTAGGAACTGTGAGATCTATTCAGGCAAAGTTAAATCAAATCATAAATGCTTATGAAAGGTTCAAAGCAAAAGAGTCAGAAAGTTTGACATAGACATACAGTAAATTTTGCACTGTTCTAAATGACTTGAGAAGAAATGGACTGAAGAAAACGAAGTCAGAAATAAATTACAAATTTCTGAACAGTCTAAATTCAGAATGGTCATCATTTGCCATAAGTCTGCAAATGAACAAGGATATGTGTGAAGAAGACTTAAATGATCTGTTCTGGGTTCTTAATCAACATGAAGACTCTGTCAAGTTAGTTGTGGAAGAGAAGAAAAATGTTGCTGATCAGTTAGCGTTCTTATCAAAGTCCAAAGCAATCAAAGCACCCAAAAAGACTGCATATCTATCAGAGATACCTAATCTGGAAGAATCTGACAAGGAAGAAGGATCAGAAGATGATGAAGATATCAAGATAATGGCTGAGAAACTAGCTTTGTTGACAAATACTTTCAACAAAAGGTATGGGAAGGGTAGATTTCAAGGAAATTATAAGAGAGTTGGGAGTTCAGATTATAAGAAGAAAGAAGACAGAGAAGAAAATAAGTTTGAAAAGAGTGTAGAGAGAAGTGAAGAAAACAAAGAAGAGAAGGATGAGAGAAAAGAAAAGAATCTGTGTTTCAAGTGTGGAAAATCTGGCCACTATGCTAAGGATTGCAGAGTTAAAATTGTGAAAGACTATGAGTACTACACCAAGAAGGCTCAGCTTGCAAAGAAGAGAGATGATAAAATTGTTTTATTGGCTGAACAGGAGAATTGGTTGTACTATACTTCTGATGAAGATGATCATATCAACTTTCCACAGTTCCACAGATGCAAAGCTATATGGCAAAAATGAGGAATGAGGATGATTCTGATTTTGAAGATGCTGATTCAGAGTCATCTGCTGAGGTACATTCTTCACTTGAAATAGAGTTAATGACACAGATTGATGAAATGAAAACTGAATTTGCTAATCTAAGAAAACAGATAAAAGGAGAAAGAAATTTGGTTAACAAATTCAGAATTGAAAAAGAAGTAATAAAAGAACAATATGAAGAATCTGAGGCTGAGAAACAGAAAGTTAAAGATGAAAATTCTGAATTATTGAAAAAGATCTCTGAACTAAAAGTTGAGTTTTCAAAAATAAAGGATGAAAAAGGTGATTTACAAATAAAATTTGATATGTTATTTGAGGAAAGAAAGAATTTATACACCAAAATCAAAGAATTGGAAGATCTAAATTTGAAAAGGGGTCAGACTCAGCAAACATTAAATCTTTTATTAAGCAATGTTAAAGATACAAGATTTTACAACCCAAAGAAGGGATTGGGATTGGAAGAAAATGTCACTTTAAAAAGAGCTCCAATCAACTTGTATGAAAAACTTCAAGTTTCTAAGCCAAAAATCCCAGAAATTGTTGAAGTTTTCATAAGACCTGCTAGTTCTATAACAAGTTCTGACAATTTGCAAAGATCAAACTCTAAAAAGTCAGATGAGAAAATTTCTGAGTCTAAAACAGAAAAGTCAGTTCTTTCAGAAGAAAAGGTTAAGAAAGAAGTTTCTAAACCAGCAGATGAGAAGCCAAAATACAATGATACTAAATTCAAGTATGATTCTTTAAATGTCAGCTACAAAAATAAACAACCAAGTTTTTCATATCATGACATTGAGAGCATATTTGACACAAGTAAAAATTCTGAAACAGTCAATCAGAAGTCTGAAACTTCTAGTTAGGATTCTGAACTTTGTAGTCAGAACTCTGAGTCTAAAGATCAGACATCTGAGTCTGTAAATCAGAACTCTGACTCAGGTAGTCAGAAGTCTGATTCAACTGGATTTTCTGAAACAAAGTCAGATGAATTTTTACAACTTGAAAAGAGATTTAATCTTGTGAGTCAAGAACTTGAGGACTTAAGGAAAGCTTATGATGAACTTGAAAATGATTACTGTGAGGTGGATATTAAACTTGAAGAAGCTTTGAAAGAAAAGAATATTTTTATTTAGAAAATAACAGAGCTTGAAAAACTGAAGACTGAGTATGATCTTTTTAAAATTAATGCTCTAAAAGAAAATGATAAATTCTTTAATGAATCAAGTACATATGAAAAAGGTGAATCATCTAATTCTTCTAACAAAAAGGAGTTGAATTTTTCAGAAAAAGAAGAAAGCAAAAGGAAAGATGGTGTGAAAAGAACTTCTGAGATGAATGAATAGGTTCCTGCAACTGTACCAAAAGCACATAGTTATTGTGATAAATGTACTTGTACTTTGAAAAACAGCAATAAAAATGAAAAAGCTTATGGTACAGATCTGTTGTTACTTGCAAAGAAAAATCTTAGTTGTGTTCGTTGTAAAAGTAACTCTTTTCAATATTCTCAGAAATGTCCAATCACAATAACATCTGTTTCTTTCATAAGAAAAGATATTCAGAATACAGAAAAGAAGAAAGTTTATGTTCGTCAGACTCAGAAGAAAGAAAAGATAAAAGAAAAGAAAGTTGAAAATATTGCAAAACCAAAAGTTACAACTCTCAAAAAGAATTTGAACAAGTTTGTAAGCAGAAAATGTTCTGACTTCATAAAAGTTCAAGGAAAGTGGTGTTTGAAGAAAGATTTTGAGTGGAGAGTAAAAGGTACTAATGTTAAATCCAATGACAAAGCTAACAAAGATGGACCCATTCCAAAATGGGTACCTAAAACTAACTGATCCTTTTGCAGGGCTGTCATGTGTGGTTTTTAGATTCAGGAGCTTCAAGACACATGACAGGTCAGAAGTCTTTTCTATCAAACTTCACAGAAACGACTGTAGGAGCAGTAAACTTTGGAAATAACAGCAAAGGACAAGTCAAAGGTTATGGGGATTTAACTTAAGGGGATCTGACTATCCAAAAGGTTTTCTATGTTGAAGGATTACAGCATAATCTTTTCAGCATAAGTCAGTTTTTAGACAGTCTTTGTCAAATCAAGTTTCAAATAACAGGTTGCATGATTTTAACTGAAAATGATGTTAAAGTCTTCTGGGCCAAAAGACATATGGACTTATTTGTAGTTAATTTTTCAAAATTGAAAACATTAAATACAGATTGTCTTTTATCAAAGTCAACTGCAAATGAATGCTGGCTTTGGCACAGAAGATGTTCTCATCTAAATTTCAAAGATCTTAATAATCTTGTTGCAAAACATCTGGTTAAAGGCTTACCAAAGCTTAAATTTGAAAAAGAATCATTATGCTCAGCTTGTGAAATGGGCAAGATGAAAAAGAGTTCTCACAAATTAAAAATGGACTCATCTTGCAAAGCACCATTAGAAATGATTCATACTGATCTTTGTGGTCCAATTTCAGTTCAATCTATGGGAGGAAAGAAATATATGCTTGTGATTGTTGATGAATTCTCCAGATACACATGGGTTGAGTTCCTAAGAGCTAAGTCAGAAGCTGCTACTACATTGATAAATTTTATCAAAAGGATTCAAGTTCTCTTACAAATTCCAGTTCAGAAAATCAGAAGTGATAATGGAACAGAGTTCAGAAATGAGACTCTTCAGAATTTTTTAGAAAGTTCTGGGATTTCTCACAATTTTTCTGCTGTCAGAACTCCTCAACAAAATGGTGTTGTTGAAAGGAAAAATAGAACTCTAGTTGAAGCTGCGAGAACAATGCTGGCTTATGCAAATCTTCCTACCTTCCTATGGGCTAAAGCAATTGCAACTGCTTGTTTTACACAGAAGAGAACTTTAATCAATAAGAGATTAAATAAAACTGCTTATGAACTGATAAATAAAAGAAAACCATTAATCAAATTCTTTCATGTTTTTGGTTGCAGGTGCTATATTCTAAGAGACAGAGAAAATCTTGCCAAATTCGATAAAAAGGCAGATGAAGGATACTTTGTGGGATATTCTTTAACTTCCAAAGCATTCAGAATTTACAATAGAAGAACCAAGAGGATGATGGAGAGCATAAATGTAACTTTTGATGAAGCCAGAAATAGGACTTCTAAACAAGACAGTTCAGAACTCATGCAGAACAAGACAAATATGACTTCTGATACAAATTCTAATCCTAATTGTTCAGAACTCAATTTACTGTTTAAGGATGCTTTTACTAAACCAATTTCTGATTCTTATGCAGAATATGAAAACCCAAAGATGGTCAAAGAAATGAAAAATAAGACTCCAGAAATAGTTCAAACTACTGTAATTTCTGATAAAGGTCCATCTGAGGAATGTCCAAATCTGATAAATACTAGTGAGAATTCTGAACCATGCATTCAGAATTCTGAACCTTGTAATCAGAATTCTGAACCTTATAGTCAGAACTCTGGTCAAGTCACTCAGAAGTCTGACTTTATTGCTCAGAACCCAAACTTGGATGCAACTCCTACTCATACATCAGAACAAGGGGACAGTTCAGAATTACAAGCAATCATTGATGAGAATGATGCAAACAACAATTATTCAGAGATTGATGTACTCCCTAGTGCAAATAAATGGACTAAAAATCATCCTATTCATCAAGTAATAGGTGATCCATCAGCAGGAGTAAAAACCAGATCAGCTACAGCAAATGAAGCAATGTTTGCTGGTTTCTTGAGTGTGATTGAACCAAAGAAAGCTAATGAAGCCCTCGAGGATCCAGACCGGATTTCAGCAATGCAAAAGGAATTGCTTCAATTTGAAAGAAACAAAGTTTGGAGACTCATTCCAAAGCCTGAAGGTAAATCTATTATTGGAACTAAATGGGTGTTCAGAAACAAAAAGGATGAATCGGGTGTTGTCATCAGAAACAAGGCAAGATTGGTTGCTAAGGGATACTGTCAACAAGAGGGATTTGATTATGATGAGACATTTGCACCAGTGGCAAGAATAGAGGCAATCAGAATATTTTTGGCCTATGATGCACATAAAAACTTCAAGGTGTATCAAATGGATGTCAAATCAGCCTTTCTAAATGGCAAACTTAATGAAGAGGTGTATGTTCATCAACCTGAAGGTTTTGTTGATCCAGAATTCCCTGATCATGTTTATATTTTAGACAAAGCTTTATATGGTCTAAAACAAGCACCACGAGCCTGGTATGACACTCTTACTAAACACTTGTTAGGTTCAGGGTTCAAGAAAGGTAAGATTGACACAACTTTGTTTTTAAAGAAACAGGGTGATGATTTAATTCTGATTCAGATTTATGTTGATGACATAATATTTGGTTCTACCAGTCCAGAATTATGTAATAGTTTTTCAAAAATCATGTCATCTGAATTTGAAATGAGCATGATGGGTGAGCTGAATTTTTTCCTTGGTCTTCAAGTCAAACAATTACCAAAAGTATTTTTATAAATCAAGGAAAATATGTCAGAGACATTCTGAAAAAGTTCAAAATGTCTGATTGTGCTTCTATGAGAACACCTATGGCAACTAACATAAAGTTAGATGCTGATCTCAAAGGTGTTTCAGCAGATATCAAACTCTATAGAGGCATGATTGGATCATTACTTTATTTGACTGCAAGTAGACCAGATATCATGTTTTCTACCTGTTTCTGTGCTAGATTTCAATCTAACCCAAAAGAATCACATATGTTGGTTGTCAAAAGGATTTTAAGATATCTCACAGGAACACCTGATCTAGGTTTATGGTATCCAAAAGAAACTGACTTCAAATTGACTGCTTTCACTGATGCTGATCATGCAGGAAGTAGGTTGGACAGAAAGAGTACATCTGGTGCTTGTCACTTTTTGGGAGATAAAATAGTGAGTTGGGCATCAAAGAAGCAGAATTGTGTGTCCACTTCAACTGCTGAAGCAGAGTATGTTGCTGCTGCTGCTTCATGCTCTCAAACATTGTGGATGAGAACACAACTCATGGACTATGGATATCAGCTTAACAAGATTCCCATCTATTGTGACTCAGAAAGTGCAATTGCCATTACTCAGAACCCTGTTCAACATTCAAAGACTAAGCATATAGATGTGAGGTATCATTTTATAAAGGACTATGTGGAAAAAGGAACTATAGAGATGCACTTTGTGCATACAAAGTATCAATTGGCTGACTTGTTCACAAAGCCTCTTGATCACAAAAGATTCTCTTTTCTCATATGTAAAATAGGAATGCTTAATTTGACTAATTGAAAATATTTGTTTTTCTTAAAAATGCTAAATTTTTCTAAGTAAAATTGTCTGAGTAGCGTACTCAGAACTCTGAGTCTTAAGTTCAGAACTTCTGAGTCTTGAGATCAGAACTTCTGAGTCTTAAGGTCAGAGATTCTGAGTCAATACTTCAGCAATCTAACTTTCAAAAATTTATTTTTGAGAAATACAAATACTTCAACTGTGTGGATTATGCTTCTTCTATTATCTTTTTATCTCATCTTTATGTATCATAAATAGTCAAATGCATGCTCAAGTCAAGGGGGAGCATCAAAAAAAATTTTGTTTGGAAATTATTTTGTGATGCTTAAAAAGGTTTGTTTTCATTTCTTATCTCTGATCATTCTAAGAAGAACAAACTTTTAATGATAAATATTTTTTTGTTGTTGTTCAAACTATATCTGAATTAAAAAAAAAATTCATATTCAGATATAAGATTTTAAATGATTTATTTTAAAAATCATCATAATATGAACAGAATTTTGATGATAAAAAGTGTTTCTATCTGTTCAAACCTCTTCTGAATAATCAAAATGTTTTATATTTGTCAGAAGTTGATTTTAAATGACATTTTGGTTACAAGGCAAAATTCTTCTGAGTTATGGAATCAGAACTCTGAGTAGAACAATCAGATATCTGATAAAGAAAAGTCAAAACATCTGAGCGTGTTATTCAGATCTTTGACTTGAGTCAAAATTCTATCCACTAACACGTGTCAGCTTCATATTTGTTTGATTATGCCACGCATTTCATTTAAATCCTCTGTGGCATTTCAAATGTGTTGACTCCGTTATAACATTGATTTCGCTTTTCCGTTAAACCTTTCAACTTCGCGGATTTTAAATAGGTCTTAAAATCCCTATTCCAAATCTTTTCAAATTCCAGAGCGAAAAGTGAGATACGAATCAAATCCAGAGTTCTTTGAGTTTGTTTTCTTCTTAAATCATGTCTGGAATACGAAGGAGTGGTCCAATTTCGCTACATTCTACAAAATCGATAATGGATTCATCCGATTCGGATAATGATGAAGTACAGAATAGAGTTGTAGAGGAAGAGGCAATAAGAAATGATAAAGAAGATGAACATATGGATGAATCAGAAGGAAATGCAGATGAGGTAAACATTAATATTGAACATGAACAGAGTGCTGCAGGGTCGATTATGTCAGATAGACCTATTTTCGTGGAAAGGGCTGTTCCTGAGAGTGAATGGTTGAAATTGTCTGAAAATAACTGTGTTATATTGTTTGAGGAAAGTCGATTTAAACCTGAACACAGAATTATCATGGAGTTATTCAAACATCATCCTTATAGAAAATGGTTTACAAGAAGCAAAAATGTTCCTGTTCAGTACATACAACAATGGTGGAAACATCTGAGGTTAGAAGATAATAAGTTTGTGTCTGAAATTGGAGGAGTGACATTTGCCTTATCTATCTCTGCACTAAGAGAAATGCTGAATCTACAAGAGAAAGATGATGTACAAAGAAGGACAGATTTTGAAGACTCACCCCTAACAGAGGAATTAATAGCAGAATTTATGAAATTGGGATACAATGAAGGATTGAGGACTCTCAGTTTGTTCAGAAGAAACAAATTACCACCTATTTGGGCTTGCTTCTTTCATGTGGTAAATAAATGTTTGTCAGGGAAGAATAGTTCTGCTGATCAAGGTTCTAAACAAATTCTTCAGATCTTTCAGGGCTTAGTGAAGAATAGGCATTATGACTATACTTTAATACTTTGGGAAGACATGAAGAATACATTTGAGAAGAATCAGAAAGTAATTCAGAGGAAAACAAAGGATGCTCCACTGACATACATTCCTTATATAAGGTACTGGCAAATTGTTATTTGGTATGCCATGCAGGAAAACAGCACAATCTCAAGAAGAACAAATGAGAAGCATGGTCCCACATTTTATTTGGGTAAGATGACCTCAATAACAAGACTTGAAAACTATCCCAATCATAAATTGTTGCCAAAATCACTTAGGAATTATATTCCAAGGGAGAGTGAGATTTTAAAAGCTTATTGCACCTCTATGGGAATTGAACTACCTCAAATCCCTACCCAAGAGGACCAACCTGAGAAGAGAGGTGAGGGGTCTAGTCGAATTAGAGAGGGGGAGGATGTTCAGATGGGTGAACATTCTGAGAGACTTGAGGGGGAAAATTCTGAGAGCTTGGTTAGATTTGGTGAGGAAAAACAGAATGAGAGTGGTGAGGATGAGAGATTGTCAACAGAGGTTCAAACAGAAAGAGATGCCTCTGAACCAGCTAATCTTGACCAGGTAACCACAAATGCTATTGGTTCACATCTCTTGGTGTCCAATATTGAAACAAACACCATGGACCTAGTGGTGGATCTTGAACAACCCATCCATATCCACTCAGAAGCATTTAAACATGCTACTGTTTCACACAAATCCGGGGAACCATCCCAAACTCATTTGGAGGGAGGTGATAAATCCCAATCTATTTTTCAACACATTGAGTCTGAATATCACAGTCCTATTCATATTGAGCCTGAAATTCCTTCTGACACTTGCACAAATCAGGAATTTCGTATTCCTGAAACAACATTCATAGACATACCTAATGTTGGGTGTCGAGGATTGGATGGAAGTCCTGGTGAGGTGAACATTACAAAAGCCTCATTCAAACATGCATCTGTTGTACAAGATGACTTTGTGTTATCTACAGGCCATGAGCCCTCTGGGCACATGAAAACTGGACCATCTGTTGGTTCAGGTTCACTGTTAGAAACTTCTGAATTTGAAAAGATTCAGAAACAAAACAAGGAGATGGGGGAAAAAGTAGAAAATTTGGAGAAGAAGGTGGAGGATTTGAATGATGAGATGTCAGATTTGAAAGTTGTGTTGGAGAAAAAGTTGATTTCTGTTGAAACCAAAGTAGATGATGTAAATAAATCCTTGGATTCTCACAAAAAGGAGATCATGGATATAATGTCTGGTTTTCAAAAAGATATGTTAAAACAAATGCAAGGTATGCAGGAATCTATACTGAAAGCACTGAGTGTATCATTGGCTTCTACTTCAAAGCCTCTTGATCCTGTTCCTATTGCAGAAGCTGAACCTGAAGTTACTTTTAATCAGAACTTGAAAAGAAAGTTTGATGATAATGAGCCTCATGATCATCAAAAGGGGGAGTAAAGACAGAGGTTAAGTTCTGATGATGACATTGGCATAGAAGATTTTGAGATAGCAGATATGCACTTAGCCAGTACAAAAAGTTCAGAAGATCAGACACAAGAAAAGTTAAAGGCAATAACTCATATAGTTCAGATTGATAGTTCAGATACAGAGGAAATGGAGTTGGAAAGTACAGATGGTGGTGATTCAGATAAAACAGAGGAATTGAACTTAGACACAGAGATGGAAGGAAACTCAGATGAAACTGAAGCTATTGAGGAATCTGTATTGAGATCAGAAAAGACAGTGGAAAGTGAAGTGGTCAACATGTGTACAGATATTGTGGTGTATAACAAAGAAAATATGACGGATTCTGAATTAGAAGAAAGGAGGTTAAGTGAAGAGTTGATCAGAAGGATGCATAATAATTTAGTCAGAGCTTTGAATGTTCAAAAAGTTCAGCAAGGAATAAAAATGGTAAGACCTATTGATCTAATGGGAGAAGAAGACAGAACTGTGAATTATACTCAGGATTTTGAAGATGATTTTAGATTTAACTTTTGTGATGAGTTAAATACAGAAGAAGAGTATGTGAAAGTGAAAGACTACTTTATGCCTTCTGAGTATGTATTCAGAAAACCAATTGAGATCCCAAAGATTAACTTGCAAAGACTAGAAGAACCTGTATGTGATTTCATCCTAGAGTTAAGTGATGTGCCATTAGCCAGACAATTTCATGATGATATTTTTCCTGAGGAAATGTATGATAATCTCTACTACACAGAAGGAGAGTATGAGCTTTTGGAAAGTAACATTGATGGTTTTATGGATGACAGAGCTCAGATAGTCTACTCAGAAGCTTCTAACAGATTTAGAGTTCCTGACTCAAAACTGCATATCCAGAAAAGAATTGAGAAAGTTCTGATGTTTCAACAAGAAGAATTCAATGGTTTAATGTTTGTTAAAATGGAAGTGCTGAAAGAAAGAAATACAAAGGTTTCCATGTCTACTTTTGATTTTCACAGATTGACTCTTGATGATCAGATCTTTCTAGTCAAGTTCTTTGCCAGCACTGAAGAAGCCTTGATGGAAATTGAATGCAGAAGACTTCTGGGTATCTATGTCAGAAATATACACTTGTAAGACTTACAATTAGCTATTGAAGAAAGAAAAGAGAAGTGTAATCTGAGTTCTCCCACAAAGAAAACAGAAATTGGTTTAGATTTGAAGGGATTTGTGAATGAAGGAATGGAGACAGAAGGGTTCACATATACAGTTCACGGAAGGCTTGAAATGTTCAGATTAAAAGAGTTGGTGAAGTACAGTGATGCAACTCTAAATTGGTTATTGATTGAAATGGAAGTAAGTGTGGAAACTGAAAGAGAGAGTTTAAAGAAGAGATGTATGAACTCTGTGAAGAGGAGGTTGGATCTTAGAAGAAAAATCAGAAACTGTAGTGAATGGTTGCTATCTGAGGTGAATCCCAAAAAGATTCTACATAATGATTTTGTGTTTCCTGCTGAGTATGAAGTGAATGAAATTCTGTCAGATGAAGTTGAAGAAGTCCAGAACACAACACCTCAGAATGTGCAGATAACTAGTTTTGATCAAGCTGAACAGTCTGAACCCAAAGAAGATGAAATATCCATTGATCTAAATGGATACTTTCTTGAATTTGATTTGCCTGAGTTCTTCAAACCAAAAGAAGTACAATTCTTGGACGTGTATTATGATAGACCTAAGGAGACTCAGATCTGGTTGGCTGGAAAATCAAGATGTCTTGGCAAAACAAAGCAAGCTGTTTACTCAGATTTTCTAATCACTGGAATCAGAGAATTGAAGGTTAAGAAATTCAGAAAGATTGAGTACTTATCCTTTGAAGTTCTAAGAGAAGATGGCAAGGTTTATTACTTTACTGATGCAGATTTTGAGAAACTATCAGTGGTTGACTTCTACAGATTACACAACTTTCTATGCTTCAAAGAGTCAAGCAAAGACAGAAATGAAAGGAAGGCAAGAAGTGTGGTGATTGAGGCCATGTTCTACATCTTAAGGTGGCACTGTTATACAGATTTCCATATAGATTTGTACTTACAAAAGCCATGTGTTTATCTGGCAAATCCCAACACAGATCATGAACAGAAAAAGGTGTTAAAGACTGGAAGTGTTCACAAATATCCAGATTTGGGAGTATTTTTGAAAAACAAAAGTGGAAAGATCTTCTTCAGAGCAAAGGAAACTGCAAAATACTGTTCTGGAACTTTAAGAATCATAAAGCATAATTTGGAGAAAAAGATGCTGAAAGTGAAGGAAGCAAATATAATTCAAGAAGTAATCAATCAGCAAGTTGAAATTATTCAAGAAATCATTGTCAAAATTGATAAGAGGCTTAATATGAGAAATGTGCTACTTCAGAAAATCGTTCCTGCTCTGAAAGACCTGGATGATGCTAAATTCAAGTTTATTTGACAAAAAGGGGGAGATTGTTAGATCTGAAGTTTTGTCAATAAATCAAGTGTTGAAGATCTGATAAGAAGACTCAGATGTTCTGAGTAGAGGAGTCAGAGATCTTAGAAGAGAAGTCAGAGTTCTGAGAGAAAGAGTCAGAAGCTCTGAGAAGCGTTATCAGAAGAATGTTCAGAAGTTCTGAACTACCTGTTCAGAACTTATGACTACATACTTTACTTAGTATTTAGTAAACTAATTAGGACACGTGTTATGTTCTTATTAGTCTTTCTTATTTGTAATGTAGCTTTAACATGTCCGTTGCAGTATAAATAGAGTGGTTAGCACTACGTTGCTAACTGATTGATTTTCCCGTATATCTTTGTATTCATTCTTTGTAATCTTTTAGATTCTCTCTCTCTTAGATCTGTAATCCTGTTCATCATTGAATACAATTGGGCTTGATCATACAACTTCTCAATTACTGCTTTCTATATTGATTGTAAGATTAGATCTTGTACTTTCAGTTTATTTTATCTTGCAAAATCACATAGGTTGTATGCAATTTTTTGTATTCATATCCATAATAACTCTTTGATGCATGCTAATCACATGGTTGTGTGTTCCTGTTAGAACTAGCATTATCTTCTTGGGCCAAAAATTGACCAACATGACCTACATACATATAGGGGAATGATCTAGGCCATATTTTCAATTTACATAGCCACTTGTAACCTTGATACACTCATACACTTTATTGGGGTACAATGAGGACATTGTACATTCTAAATTTAAGGGAGGGAAGGTTACACCCTAAAAGGAGGGTTACACCTTGAAAAACAGAAAAGTCAATACAAAAGAGAAAAGCTCTAATCTGAATGAGGTGATCAAAGAAGTACCAAAAATGTCCCATAAGGGCAAGGTACACAAAGTCAACAAAAAGAAGCACAAAGTGCTAAAAATTGAAAATAATTGTGAATTGTTGTTGAGATAAAAGGCTATGTGAGAAAAAAAAATGCCAAAAAGAGTGACCCTAAAAGCCCTAGTGATCCTAAAAGCCCTAGTGATCCTAGATATAGGTTGTGGTGTGACTAACAAAGAGAAGAAAAATGCTAGCTTATGACCCATACACACAATTATGCATGATTGGGTACTAAAAGATTTATGAAATGCTATTAATTACATGTGATAGATATTACATTATGTGTGTGCACTTAATGCCAAGATTTTGCAAGAAAATTTCAAAATTGAGTCAACTTCTTTTTGGTCTTTTAGTTGTTTGGGGAGAAACAACACTTTAAATTTGAGGGTGTGATATGCATTATTTATTTAATGCATATTGTATCTTTTCTTATCTTTTTAGATATAATATTTGTCTGTATCCCAACTTTTGAGTCATTTTATTCTCTTATTTGTATCTTTCTTAATCATGGAGCTAAGTAAAGGATTTTGCTTTTTTTTAAAAACAAAGAATGGCTAAAACTAGTTCTTAGTGCAGGCAGTGTTGTTTCAATGCTACAACATCCAAAGCTGACGAGAAGAGATGGAGAAATGGCGGGGAACACAACTTTTGGGAAAGAAAGCATGCAAACTGGATCCAACTAGTGTAGTTACATTTTAACTAGACATCCTTGGTTTGTAATAATGCTAGTACAATGTAGTGTCTCCTTAGAATAGTATTTGGTACATGAGTAGTGTAGCATGGTACATTAGGAGATGTGTTGTGATATTGTCTAGATTGCCACTCCTCTTTTGTTTAAATAGGAGTGTCTTAGCATTGTTTTGAGAGAGTTCGATCAGTTCACAATATGATTTGAAACCATCTTTATGCTTTCTTTAATTTTATGCAAGTTATTTTCTTCATTTTGTTCTTCTTTTTATAGTTCATGTGCATGAGTAGCTGCAGCATTGGTGACAACATTGTTGCACTTCTTTATTGCTTTTAATTCTTGTAACTTACATTCTTGTTATTTACTTTTACGTCATCTACATTATGTCTTTAATTTCAGTCATTTACATTTATTGCAATTTAATTTCAAGTATGAGTAGCTAAATTCCATAGCTTGGGTGTGAGATTAAAGGGTGGAGTTTTAAATATAAAGAAAGGTGGACATTATTTCTCAATAATGATGTTCATCATTTCATGTTAAGTTTTATAAAGATAAGTTTACTTCATGACGTTTTGATCACTTTGAAAGTGTTAAAGTGTCATGGCATCAGGAATGAGCCATTGATATGCACGTCAATCCGAATGACAAAGGAAGTAAGACTTGGAAGATGTAACGACCCGGTTTCCCAAACATGCTTCAAATAACATATATTGCATAACATTGTTACATTCATAAAAGAAAATACATAATAAATCACAAACGGTCCCTTCGGTCTCGAAACTACAAAATACATAAAAGTTTCTTAATCAACGTCCATCAAAAGCTTCCTATTCTTATTCCTTTCCTTCGCCGATCCTCAACCTGGAAAACATATTTTTGAAAACAAAATGAGGGTTAGACCAAACGGGTCTAGTGAGTTAATCCCGGTCCTTTCCAAAATCGTTATAAAACCTTTTTATGTAAATCCTTTGTATCAAAATAGTTTATATAAACCTTTAGTAATCCTTTCGTAGAATATAAACATAAAACACGTATTTAAATACCAAACAAGACTCGTGCACCGTGCTCAACTCATCCTCATTTGTCATTCCCATGGCCATATTAGTTGGTAGCAAGCCAACTAATAATTCAACGTTGTACGACAATTACAACCAACAACGTCGTACGACAATTACGACCAACAACGTCGTACAACAATTACGACCAACACTTCCGCCGGCATAGTTCGGCGTGCTCTCGTGTAGTGTAATACTTACATAAATATAATATCTCATCATATTATATTTAAAAGCATAATCTCAATATATGATATAACCACGCCATCACACATAACCATTTCATATATATATATATATACATATATATATATATATTCCACACATTCTCGATCCACACAAATCCATCTCATATATATAAACACATATATATGTATCTCAGTTGAAAACGTTTTAAAAGTAAAACTCACCTGATTGTAGCCACGTCATTCTAATTAAAGTCGTAAGAATCTTCGTCACCAACTTCACAGAAATCTTTAATCCCCATAACTTGATACACTTAATCCTTTGCCGCGAAGAAACTCCACACACACTTATATAAATCTAACTTTCTTTCTTTTCTTTCTCTTTATCTCTCTCGATCTCGATTTCTCAGTACAAAACCAAAACACAAGATAATAAAATATCTTTCCTTCTTTCTTTCTACTTGCCAACACATACATAGATATTTAAATGTCTCATTTTCTCAATTATGACTCCAAGAGTCGGTTTATTAAAACCAAGAAACCCAACTAACCCCAAACTTTCAATAAATGGCACCAAATACCCTCTAACTTCAACATTAAAATTAAAACTTACCCCTTAACTTATAACTCCATAAAATAAATTCCAAACTTATCTTAAAATTAAAACAATAAAATTAAATAAACCAATAATATACCCGGTTATTACAACATCTCCCCCTTAAAAGAATTCCGTCCCGGAATTCATTCAAGCAACAAACGAGGGTAATCAATTATCATAAATCGCTTTCAAACTCATACAATACATTATACCAAAACATCAAAATTTTAATTCCACACAAAGATTCCACCCCTTTAAAACAACGATAACCACCAACTTATTAATACTAACCACTTTATTTGAACTTTACACACATCGTCCGCAATTACTCAATTAATCCATCCCACAAAGTCGATCCAAATCTTAAAATAATCAAAATCGAAATTTTCTGCCGAATCACCCAATAATCAAATCCCACGAATGTTCAAAATAACTCGAAAGTTCACTTATATCACAAAAAGAAATAACTTATACTCATATAAAACTAATCCAAATAACACAACATTTTATGCTTACTCGGAACATTTACCACGCTAATACTACTTTTAACTCCACCGGCCTTTCACGACAAACATCGTATTCTACACTTTTACAATACTAACTCGAAAACATAATAATACACTTTCAATATAAAACTTGCTTAGCAATTGCAACTTATTTCTTATACTCTTCCATGGAATAAAAATATACTTAACAAAATCATTTTATATCACGAATAAGTTTCTTAATTTTATCAAACCCGTATACTTCATCCTACCATTTCCATTTCCCATGCTAGTATAGTATATCCACGATAATCCCACATCAATACCTAATTGCACTTGACACCAAATCATTCATCAAAATCATATTTACATATGCATGACCAAGTTTAATCAAACGGTTCCACTAAAAGTTACAATAAAAATAACACTAAATGCTTCAAGATACAACACTTCTCGATCTCCAAACATAGTTAACCAAATCACAATACTTCTAATAATTCAATTCAAATTAGTTAAAACAAATAATAAACACTATGAATTAGCGTACTTTACCCGATGTCCAATCGGAGTAAAATAATCGCATCCAAACATGAACATATTATTGTCTCTAAATCCCGATACTTTAATCAATTTCACCTTTCAATCTTGACTTCCCATCAAGAACCTTCTAAATATAACTCCTATCATAACATAGTTTGCAATAACAATCCAATGTCATCACTTATCATAATTGCAAAACTCGATAAGAAGTTAAAGACTTACACATCTACCTTAACTTACAACGCCAATTTATTAATTGTACAAATACCACCCCAAAATATCATACCCTAATAATGATACTATAAAATCCTTATGACAACTTTCAGATGCGCTCAACAATTTACGTCTTCTTCGCACCAATCAATATATCATCCTTAAATTAAATTAAAGTCTAATAGTAACTTAATTTCTCGAATATAAACAAAACACAATCTCAAACATTTCAATTATCTCAATAACTTCACCACCATGACTCATACCGATTTCCATCCAATAATATCAACACCAATTCATTTCTTAATAAAATAACAAACTCGTTATCACATCAATTTCTTACATCTCTGACTTAGCATAAAAATACTAACACAAACCCTTAAACATTTGATTCACTTAAACCGCTCCGCAAATGAAATTCATCAACACCGTTCTCACATTACCTAACTAATATAATTACCAATTCATCCCATGATAATTCCGCTACAAAACTAAGCCCAAAAAGAATTCATTACAATTCCGTCAAAATTATTAAAAATTTCTTGTCACTAATCCTAATACCAATCATATAATTCATTAACGACTTAACATGCAAAGTCAAGCATACAGTCTAAAACAACTCTTTAACTTAAACAACGTCATATAGAAAATTCATCCACATTAACCTCACCTTATTTAACCGTAAAAATCGCCAACTAATCTTATAATAAATCTACTACAAACTACACCACAAAGTTCATCACACGACCATCAAATATTTATTAAACATCGCTTTCTTTCTGCTAATCATAACACTAATAATATAAATCCATTTTACAACTTAAATCCTCCAATCCGGGAGAAGTATTAGGTAAACACCCAACTCCTTTGAACCACTTTTCTATATACCCAGAAAAACTCTCAAGCATCAATTTCTTACAACATGATTGACATAATATAAATATTCTCTCTCAGCTTAAGTCTAGGTTATCAGCAACCTAGTTCTCTCTTAATGTTCTATCTCTTTACCAAAAGAACTCATTTCACCAACGTTAACGTCCCAACAATTCAACACCCCAAAAATTACGACATTCTACTCTCCAATAGATTACAGAATCAACTTGGAGTATCACCTTAACCTGTAGTTAAACTTTTCTCCATAGACTACACCCAACTCTACCGTCACTTCTCTAACCCAAAATATGTCTAAGACAGACAACATTTTTTTGTATTAATTACACCGACCACGATTCTTAGATAACAATTGATTTCCACACTTGCCACAACATCACTCTCGTACTACTACCACGTCCTATCCAATGGTCCTTTACCCCAAGCATTACATTCGACTACTTTCTTCCACTCTCTTCTCAACATAAAACACGTTTCCCACCGGATAGCTCACTAGGAGGCGCTCACTCTAGACCGATCCTATGAGCTAGTTTTCTTTCATTTCCAGACCAACCTCACACACCCAATTTCAACGATTTCCACATTTAACCAACAATTTCTCACACCTCATACCAGGAACTTAATTGAGTTAATCCGAAATCACACTCAATTCTTGAAACAACCACATACTTTTCATTTCTCAAATATCATTAACATCTTCTTTCAAAACGACAATAAACAAACTGGATCCACACTATACACCCATCCCCAAAATATGATAACCATAAAAAATCTTATTTAACAAAAATCAGTACATCTTTATTTCACCTCGTGCCTTTTTCAGCACCAAAATATCTCATCATGCCTCTTTTAGCACATAATATATATATATATATATATATATATATATATATATTCATATATATCACAAATCAATTAACACATTTGAAAATTCATCCATAACATAAACTTTAATATTTGAAGGCATAACCTAGCGTTTGAAATACTGAATTATACACAACGCTACATTCTACACTTTCGCAATATCCTTCCAAAAATTCTAACATGCACCTTTAAATTTGAAAATTGCTAATAATTGCAAGGGTTTGATCATTCATTCCAAATTAAACTACCAACCACTTTCGTTCTTATAAAATAAATTTTATTACCACTTTGAACAATCTTTCAAATCCAAACACATATGACAACGGGTTATCACTTTTGATCACTAATAGCTTTTCTTTACTATTTATTCCCAATAACACTCTTCACTTTCTAGTTTCGATCATCCTTGATTTCTTATTTAAATTTATCCTAAGCAATAACATAATGAATAAACATACAAATTTCAATATCATCCAAAATATTTGTTACACTATTGCTAAATTAGAACCAACATCTTTTCACACCAAATGCTTCCAAACTTACACTCTTACTAAGCCTTCTCAAAATAAATCATACATTCCCAATATAAAATTTGTTAACAAACGAAAACTTTAAATCAATCACCCGACAATCTCTTCTTTCATCATAACCACTTACTCCAATAAATCAACTTTATCTTCTCATACCGAAATATCGAAGATCACTTGTCATTACTTAATCAAGAGTTTTAACAAGATCAGGCTCCTACACCACAATATACTTACTATACTAAGTCTAAACAAACGGTTCCGCTACAATCCACCATTAATATAATCAACTATTTAAACACCCAAGATCATTACGAGCAGTACTTAATAATATATAATTCACTTAAGTTTGTTCCACAAAGGAAATTCATTATCATTCACTTCACCTCACATAACCGACAAATTATTACTAACCATAGTGAAAATCTCATAATCATATATAGATATTCATGTAAACACATACCCAATATAATAAGGTATTCCAGTTCAAGCATGTACCTGTAAGATCATGATTACATTGGCCAAGCGTAATTTGAAATTACCTCACATGATGTTCTTTCTACCTTTTATATTTATCATCCCAAGGTTCTAAAATATTATGGACATCCTACTTCACATGCAGTTTAAGTCTAGGTATAAATCCAAATACCTAAATCCCTTAAACTAGGGCTCTGATACCATCTGTAACGACCCGGTTTCCCAAACATGCTTCAAATAACATATATTGCATAACATTGTTACATTCATAAAAGAAAATACATAATAAATCACAAACGGTCCCTTCGGTCTCGAAACTACAAAATACATAAAAGTTTCTTAATCAACGTCCATCAAAAGCTTCCTATTCTTATTCCTTTCCTTCGCCGATCCTCAACCTGGAAAACATATTTTTGAAAACAAAATGAGGGTTAGACCAAACGGGTCTAGTGAGTTAATCCCGGTCCTTTCCAAAATCGTTATAAAACCTTTTTATGTAAATCCTTTGTATCAAAATAGTTTATATAAACCTTTAGTAATCCTTTCGTAGAATATAAACATAAAACACGTATTTAAATACCAAACAAGACTCGTGCACCGTGCTCAACTCATCCTCATTTGTCATTCCCATGGCCATATTAGTTGGTAGCAAGCCAACTAATAATTCAACGTTGTACGACAATTACAACCAACAACGTCGTACGACAATTACGACCAACAACGTCGTACAACAATTACGACCAACACTTCCGCCGGCATAGTTCGGCGTGCTCTCGTGTAGTGTAATACTTACATAAATATAATATCTCATCATATTATATTTAAAAGCATAATCTCAATATATGATATAACCACGCCATCACACATAACCATTTCATATATATATATATATACATATATATATATATATATACATATATATATATATATATTCCACACATTCTCGATCCACACAAATCCATCTCATATATATAAACACATATATATGTATCTCAGTTGAAAACGTTTTAAAAGTAAAACTCACCTGATTGTAGCCACGTCATTCTAATTAAAGTCGTAAGAATCTTCGTCACCAACTTCACAAAAATCTTTAATCCCCATAACTTGATACACTTAATCCTTTGCCGCGAAGAAACTCCACACACACTTATATAAATCTAACTTTCTTTCTTTTCTTTCTCTTTATCTCTCTCGATCTCGATTTCTCAGTACAAAACCAAAACACAAGATAATAAAATATCTTTCCTTCTTTCTTTCTACTTGCCAACACATACATAGATATTTAAATATCTCATTTTCTCAATTATGACTCCAAGAGTCGGTTTATTAAAACCAAGAAACCCAACTAACCCCAAACTTTCAATAAATGGCACCAAATACCCTCTAACTTCAACATTAAAATTAAAACTTACCCCTTAACTTATAACTCCATAAAATAAATCCCAAACTTATCTTAAAATTAAAACAATAAAATTAAATAAACCAATAATATACCCGGTTATTACAGAAGAGCTAATAACAAAGGAATTTGTCATCTCTGTCTTTTCTGGGTTGATTTTTCCCGATAAGTTGGTCATCGTCATGATGGTAAAAGTGTAGAGTGCGTATCAGGAATGAACCACTCAAATTACGTCAACTTAAAAGATATGGGATCAACTTGGAAGAGTGATTTTTAACAAAGTAATTTGTTTATCCATATACTTGAAAGGCATCATTTTACTATTGATAGTCCTGATACATCACCGGGAATGGGTTGTTGAAAGCTAGATCAATAGTATAATGTTGAAGATCCGGAAGGGCATCCTGAAAAGTCGATGGTGAACTTAAGTGTTGAGAAACCAATGATGTAGCATTGCCACAACATTGGCCAGCTGGAATTTATATTTAGACTAGACCCCAACGTCTTACACCCTTGCTTTCTTTATTAATTGTTCAATATAATCTGTGACAAATCCAACAAAAATATTATCTTCGAATTGATCCATGGAAATCATCTCTTTTATTAGACTTTTATTGCACTTTTACTCCAATCTCAATGGGAACGATATCTGGTATTTTACCATTTTATTACTTGAAAAGACGACATTAGATCTCGATGTATACTTGCGTTGAGGTTTAATTATCACACGTCTATCGGTGTATTCAAACCACTGTCACATACTTGTACACAATGCCTTATACGTTGCACTTAAGAGATTTTTCAATTTTATGCTTTAAGTTGTTGTACATTATGCTTCAAGGATTGTAATTAAGACATTTGGTCTAAACCAATAGTAAGGTAGTATAGATAGAAGTAAAGATAATAACGTGGGAAATTTAAATTGAATGCCACAATAATATTCTTTGGGTAAAAACCGTCAATACACACAACCATCTTGCGATGACAAGGGAGACCCGATTTCCTTGATTGGTGATGAAACACAAGAATAGGTCACCTGTCAAGTTAGATAAGCAAAACACTTGGACTACAATCAATAGATGTAGCAAGCTCAACTCCTCTAAGTCTATTGCTCATGGTGTCTCAAATTTAACCCCTCTAGGTTTATACTTCGAGATATCTAAATCGAAGAAAACATATAAGCATAATGGAATTATATCTTACGCTCATGGGACGATGCCCGGCTATACGGGTCCAAATCTTACTTACCGTGAAGACATGCTGCCTAATCCGTACCACAACGAGGGAAATTAACATACCATCAAATAAATACAAAGATTCTCTTGCCTATGGATCCATTACACTAAAACCAAATATAAATACAATTCGAAAATATACAACACCAACTCCAAGTATGATACACAAATTTAGTATCAAGACATACGAATAGATAAATTTCCCATCATGATACTTTGACCTCAAAAATTGATAAATAAACATATAGTTCCAAAATTTACCAAATACCATCATTAGCATTACTTCAACATGAGGAACCATCACCCATGATTCTTTCATCAAAATCTCTAAGTATTTCAAAACCCTGATTTTGACCTAGATTTCTCAAAATCCGGAAAGAGTAACAAAACACACAAACACCCTAAATAAACCTTTAAACACATTCCATCCATCTTTCCAAACACTTTTATCAAAACCAAACCCTAAAATCAAGTTAAAAGTTCATCAAACTAAGAAATCATAAGTGATGAGATGTTTAGGAATTTTAAACACATAGGTTTTAACATGTATAAAGTTTAAAAATGTGAAAGAACTCACCTTGGAGAGTTTTATGGAAAGCTCAAAACCCTAGAAATGGAGAATTGTTGAGACTTGAAACCTTTGCTACACTTCCACAAGGAATTGACCCTAGAAGTGTAATAAATGTCTCATTAATGGCTAAAATAGGATCATAAATGAAGAAGGAAGCTTGGGTGAGAATGCTCACAAAAAATTACTGGAAGAGGTGCTCCAAAACAGTCCTAAAATGATATTCTGCCTAAAATGCCGACTAGAGTGGGTTTTTTTATACCCTGGATCGACGTGATTGGGACATCTGTCACTCTTGTTGGTCCCTTTCGCATGAAATGTTTTGCGGGTTCACCCCGCCCACGAGAATGCCAGCGGTTGTGACCAAATGTCACTTTCGCTTGGCAAACTCGCCAGAAATGTATCGAGAGCTCTTTTGAGTTGTTTTCCACCTGTTTCACTCGTGATCCAATTTGATTAGTTAGGTGAACTGATTCCCACTAACTTTTACTGATCTACACTTGTGTACTTATAAGGAAAGTAAATGGTAAACAAAACTCTCACCGAAAAATTTGGGTGTTACAACTTAGGCTCTATTGTATATATATGGAGTATATTAATAATATAATAATAACATAATATATTATAAAATACAAAATAAGAAAAGACAAAAAGACAAAAAGGGGGTGAAAGACGAAAATATCCATTGAGTTAACTGGGGGTTAACATCGTTAGAAGGAGGGATTTAGAGCGTTCATTTCTGCATACCACGGATACCAAAATAAGTAATAAACACATTTGAAGGGTCGTGGTATGCAAAACCAACAAACCACATGACCACGAATGTAATTTACTCTTAATTAATTAATACACTAAGGGTATAGAATAAAACTACAATTTTGGTCCCTGGTGTATACCAAAATCACCGAAAGTGGTCCATAAACTTTAAAAACGACATTTTTCGTCTCTGGTCTCCTTATTTTGCTCTGAAAATGGTCCCTGCTACAGTAACTTCGTTAAAAACCCAGTTAAGTCCCAGTTAAGTCAGGGGTAAAATGGCCTTTTTACTTTTTTATTTATTTTTCTATTAAAATAAAATAAAATAAGAATATACTTTATATATTTATATTATATATTTAGATATATATATATATGTATATATATATATATGTATGTATATATATGTATGTATATACAACTCAGTTAACTCTCTCTCTCTCTCTCAAACCACTGCATCACCACCATTTCCTACCCATGAGTTCTCCTTCACCATCTCTCTCCAACCACACCCACCATCACCACCAACTCCACCTCAAAATCCTAATTCCAATACTACTACTAATAATAATATTAACAATCATAAAACCAATACTCTTCTACCACCATTCCTCCATAACCACTCCACCACCATCACCACCATCACCCAAAATAAGAACCAAACTCCGGCAAATACGAATTTTCCGGCGAAGCTCTCAACAACCCAAAATCTTATGTTTTTACGTTGTAGTTTGATCTAAATCATTGCAAACTGATTGAAACATCACCAATAATATATTTGGGTTGATTTAAACAACAAAATCTAGCAAAAATTTCACTTTTCCGGCCAACCCCGTTTTTCCGGCGGCCACTCCGGCGAGAACTTTCAGATCAGATAACTCGTTGTTTTCTCGACCAAAGTTGATTCTGAGAGTTGTTGTGTGATCCAAATTCATTAACTAGAAGCTCTGAAGTGAATTTATGAAAAGAAATAACCTTAATCTTTAAAACCCATTAAACATTTTCGATTAAGATGTTCACGAAAACATTTTCGCCGGAGTTTGGTTCTTATTTTGGGTGATGGTGGTGATGGTGGTGGAGTGGTTATGGAGGAATGGTGGTCTTCTCCACCACTGTGTGTGTATATATATATATATATATATATATATATATATATATATATATGTGTGTGTGTATATATCTATATATATAATATAAATATAATATAATATATAATATATTTTATTTTGATACAAAAAGACAAAAAAAAGGTGTAAAAAGACCATTTTACCCCTGACTTTACTGGGTTTTTAACGGAGTTACTGTAGCAGAGACCTTTTTCAGAGCAAAATAAGGAGACCAGGGATGAAAAATGTCGTTTTTGAAGTTTAGGGACCACTTTCGGTGATTTTGGTATACACCAGGGACCAAATTTGTAGTTTACTCTAAAAACAATAAAAAAGGTAGGAAAGACAAAAATTGAAAAAGACAAATTGTTGGTCCCTAAAGGGATATACTAATTTGTAGAAGGGGGGAGGTTGAATACAAATACACATATTTTACTTTCTAAACTGTTTATTGATAAATCATTAACAATTTACAGCTTGTTACGGAACAAGATTAAGGATAAATCCTAAATCTAAACAAGTTGGAACACACAGTATCTTGCACTAAGAAAGATGAGGAAATTACTAATAATAACCTATCTTATGAAAGACTTCTTGACCAGAGTTAGCAAGAGTGCTTCAAAATGAAGTTGGGAGGTCTTCTTATATATTGCATGCATTTAATGCATGGCAGTATACACTTTACACGTGACAGCAGCTGATTGGTTGTAGGATCTGAATTGAGTAGACAACCTTAGTAGCAACATGCATGAATAGTGCAGTATCAGAGTAATTGTACGATTTCAGACAATAAGAAGGTTCTTTTCTGACATATCGTACGGAGTCGTGCAAGGGAGGGTTAAGACAAAAGTACTTTGTACGGAGGACTTCATGATCAGCTTATCGTTGATTCAGAGCCTTATCTACGAGTGATAAGTTCAGCGATAGCTGAAGTCTCGTACTTGATACTTCACGTTGAGTGGACAAATCTGAGTCTTCGCTGATCCGCGTCAGTTCATTAGGAGACTTGTCGCTGGTTCTTGAGCTTGATCTTCGACTTCAGCGTAGAACCTATGTTGACGTGAAACTTGTCTTCAGGGATCATAAGTAAACAACTATGATTGTCAGCGATCACCAAATAGATCTGAACAGGCTCAGAGCTAATATTACTAAGAATATATGGAAGGAGAACAGTTACGCTGAACAACATAAGATCATCAGCGATCATCCACAAGACTGAACATGCTCAGAGCTTGGTGGATGAATAGGGTTCGGTGAATGTCTATTATAAAGAACGAGAGTTCCTATCAGCGGTACCGAATTGAGTCTTGGTACTTATCAGCGATAGTGAAACTCTTATACATTGTTTACCTACAATTTTCACTAATTAGAATTGAGAGGGTCATTATCAAATTACTGAGGGTTTGGATCAACACAAACCGCAGGGACGAAAATCATAACTTACTTTATAATCTAATAAAACACAAAAGGAAAAAGGCAAAAACGTAAAAAGACCAAAATACCCTAAAGTTAAGTAAGTTTTTAACTATATTTGGTGAAAGGGACCAAAAATGAAACAAAATGATAACCACAGTAACTAAAATTATAGTTAGTTTAAAATTGGACCAAACTTGATAAATAATCTCAAAAATGTAATTTACTCTTCGAGGTTAAAGGTGCTCATAGGTTGGGTTGATCGGGTTGAAGGCATTTGAACAACCCAATCATTGTTGCCGGTTTGAAAATTTTCAACCCAACCCAACCTAAACAATTTTCAACCCAACTCAACCTGTTCGGGTTGGTTAGTTGTCGTGTTCTATTTAAACAAAGTAAAATCGACATTGGAAACATTAAAATAAAGGAAACCTTTCATTGAAATACAATCAAGAGTAAATTACATTTTGGTCCCTATGGTTTGTTGATATCCCTACTACGACCCCTCAAATGTGTTTATTACACTATCAGTACTTGTGTTATGCAAAAATGCACGCTCTGAGCCCCACTTCTTAATGAAATTTGTTAGCCCAGTTAATTCAATGGGTATTTTCGTAATTTTTCAATCATTTTGTCTTTTTTCTATTAAAATTTAAAAATACATATAATATTATCTTTACATATACATATACATATTCATATACACATAGGTGGTTTCATTTGAAAACCACCCTTATGTGGCAAACTATGAAACCCACTTTTAAACCGTGGATGAAAATAATCGATAGTCATGATTGATTCGGAGTATTTATTGTATTAATGAAGTTATTCTTATTTGTTATATTAAAAATAAAATGATGAAAGGGCAATCTCGTACTTTGCATCGTGACATAATTTAGGAAATGGGATGAAATCCGTGAAATTGATTTCACAGGAACCATAATCAAAAACCATTTTTGTGCAACAACTATTTCTTTCACCAGTTTCATACTCACCATCCACCATCCGCCGCCCCTCCAAGAAAGTCCACTGCTGACCTCCTTTTTTTCCGACGATGAACGAATATGAAATCGGCTATGAACGGAGATGAAATTGGCGATAAACGAAGATGAAATCGCCGATGAGCGGAAAACCTATAAAACCAACAACTCCCTTTTCTCCGGCGATAAACAGGGATATAAATCGGTGTTGAACAGAGATATAAAACATGGTGATGAACCCAAAAAACATGTCAATGAACCCAGAAAACCTAGAAAACATGGTGATGAACATGGTGATGAACCCAGAAAACATTGTGATTAACAATTAAACCCATAAAACATGGTGATGAACACAAAAACCTAGAAAACTTGGTGATGAACATTGTGATAAACCTAGAAAACATGGTGATGAACCTAGAAAACCTAGAACCTGATAACAAAATAGTCGTAAAAGAAGAAGCTTTATTCAAAATATTAAAAAATAAATTCCAATATACTGAAAATTTATTTAGCCATTAAAAGAAGAAGCTTTATTCAAAATATTAAAAAATAAATTCCCTAATTAGACGGTTACAATACAGTATAAACTAAAAAATGCAAATGTATAAATACCTAAAATAAAACCATCTAAAGAGAATGACAATTACGTCCCTGGCATTAAAAAAACGGAAAAAAGGAAAATCACTTATTGGTTGGTTTCGGTTTGTGTTGGTCCCGAAGAGTTATACAAGTTTGTAGAAGGGGAGGGGAGTTGAATACAAACACAGATTTTTATCTTTCTAAATTGTTTATTGATATATATCAAACAATTTACAGTTTGTTGCCGAATAAGATCAAGTATAAAACCAAATCTAAACAAACTAGAGAATCACACAGATTTCTTGCACTAAGAAAAGATAGAGAGAAAATAAAAAAAATTAAGGAAGGGTTTTCTTGCACTAAGTAGTTCAGTGAGAGGAAGCTTTTTCATGAATGAAGTAGGGTTTCCTATTTATACTGCATGCATTAAATGCAAGTCAGTACAACTTTACATACGGCAGTGTCTGGTTGGTTGCATGGATTTGACTTTAGCAAACATCCCTTTTGGATGCATGATGAACAGTGTAGTTGCAGAGTGGTTTGTACGATCCTGGACAAAGGGATGTCCTTCTGAAAAAATCGTACAAAAGGCGTGCAAGGAGATAAGACAAATGTTGCTTGTAAAGCAGGCTTCATGATCAGCGTTCGCTGAATAGATCTTTATCAGCGAATGATAAAGTTCAGCGTTCGCTGAAGTCTTCTACTTGAAACTTCGTGTGAAATGGACAAGTCTTGGCCTAACTGATATCCGCATCAGACCACTAGTAGACTTAGTCACTCGTTCGTCAACTTGGTCTTCGATTTCAGCTTTGAACTAAGTTGTCGCGAATCTTGTCTTCAGGGATCATAAGTAAACAATTACAAATTGAACTTTCAGCGATCATCAGTGACACTGAATAGGCTCAGGGCTCACTATGTGCATGCATCGATGAAGTATAAATTAAAGTGCATGTTTTCATCAGCGATACTAAACAGACTTAGTATATTTTCTTAGATGACAAAACATTAATTCATATTGTTTACTTACAATTTTCACTAAGTAATTCTCAGGGTCATTATCAAATCACTGAAGGGTTTGGGTCAACAATCTCCCCTTATTTGATGATGACAAAGCAATAAAGGAAAATTGTTAAGTTAAAAAACATAAGGATAAAAAGGACTCATAAAATATATGTCCCATTTACAGTTTTCAGGGATCTTTTCTAGTATTGATGGAGTAAAGTACTTCACTGAAATTTTTCATTAACTTCGTAAAACATGTTACAAGGGAAGTGGAAAAATTATAAGTACAATGAAAATAATTACTAGCACAAAACGTTTACAAGCTGATAGAATAGAAGAATACAAGGTGATCCTATCAGGTTCTTACTTGAAGAGAAGTTCATCAAGGGTGCCAGTCTTAGGAATCATCCAATCAGGGACTTTTATTCCCTTTTCCCGTTTTCGTTTAGCTTCGCGGTAGATATGGGGTTTTATGAACTTTCCAAGGAATGAGAGATCACACCAGTACAATAGATCTCTGAGTTGTTCGATAGGAGTGATGGGTAAGTCAGATAAGCGTTGGAAGCACTTACGACCATAGTAGTCAAGAAATAATATGCCATAAGGTTCACTGACTACCTTTCCAGCTTTGAATTCTTCAGCAGATGGAAGTGAGATGTCGAGGCCTGAAAGATCAGCATCTGGACCGAGTACAGCTTCACGAGAGAAGTCAACACCAGTCTCGTTCTGTATAGCAGGGCCTAAAGATGGCAGAGCCTTTTTCTTGTGAGCGCTTCGTTTTTGTTGGGTGACTGGAGGAATAGGCAGATCAACAGCTGAAGAGACTTGGTCGATTAGCTTGTTAATAGCATTTTCGACACATGGCTTGTAGCTTGATCGGGATTGCTGGATTGCGACCCGAATTTCCAACCATTCGTTAAGCCCAAGTTTCTCCAACTCTGAGAGATAACAGGTTCTTAACACTTCGTTTTCCGTGATCATCTGGACATCGACAATAGCAGAACCTCTGACAGTCCTCCCCTTCAGGTTTACATGTTTTATTCTTGCTGGTAACAACCTGTAGTGGAGTTTCTTCTTGCACCAGGCAAGGGTGTTGTCGTTGACCTTTCTTTTCTCTTCTTTCTTCTTACCAGCATCTTTAAGCAGTTGTTGCTGGACTTTGAAAGTAAATTTCTTCAGCTAGGGATCCGTTACTAAACATTTAGCAAGTTCAAGAGCAAAGGATTTATCAGTGAGCTCAGTCAGCAAGGATCTTCTCAGCTTTAAGAGCTTTAGTGATTTTCTTTGGGAGTCAGGCAGCTGAGGTAAGCAGGGATGAGTCACTGACTTTCGATCTTCTGGATCATCGCTGCTTTCCTTTTTCGTTCATCTTCATTTGATCTTTGAGGAGGAAGATAAGGTCTTGTGTTATGGGAAAGTAGTTATTCTTCAGCTTGTTCATTAGTCTCATTCAGGACAGAGACTGGGATTATTTGATCATCAGCGTTGATCGCTGGGATTATTTGTTGAGGAGATGGTGGATGAACTTGTAAAGCCCGTGTCCCGGTACGTTTATTAATTAATTTTTAATAATTTAAAATGTTTACCTTTAATTGTTTTGGTTAGTGGGTTGGTGTCAAAAAGGACCTTATTGCTAACTTGGTTGCATTTTGGGTAGTTATGAGGTATCCTTAGAAGTTGAGGGACCTTTTCCGTCTTGTTGGGAAACTTAAACAAGGTCTAGGCCCATGCAACGAGCCCTCTTCTCCCTCTCATTATTTTTCCACGGCCACAACCCCCCTTCCCCATATGCGAAACCCTACACTTCTTCCTCCCCTTTGTGTGTGTGCTGCCGCCGTGAAGAGAGAGAGAGAGAGAGAGAGAGAGAGAGAGAGAGAGAGAGATAACGAGAAGAGAGAGAGGAAGAGAACAAGAGAAACGAAGAGAGAGAGAGACGCCGGAGGTTCGTCGCTGCTGCCGCCGGAGGTCGCCGCCAACACCACCTTTCGTCGGAGAAGTCGAGGGGAAGAGGAGTAGACGTCGCAAGGTAAGTTGTTTCTTCGTTTCGTTTCGCTTTCCTTTCCTTTTCGTTTTTCCGGTGGAACAACCACCGCCGCACGCTGCCGCTGTGGTGGCCGTGGGTGGGCGGCGGGTTGTGTGGGTGTATGTGTCATTTTTGCGTGGGACGATCGGGAGTGAGGAGAGCGGTGGTGTGAGAATGGAGTGGTGTGTGCGTGAGGGTGTGCGTGCGTGTGCGTGTATATAAGAGTCGCCGGAAATACCGCCGCCGCCGCCGGTGACCACCATGGCCGGAGGTGGCAGTGGGTGGTGCCGGGTGTTGTCCAGCTTTCGTAAACCATTGTTAGCTAAACCCTAACCCGTAACCTTAATCGTGTAACCGTAATTACAATCGTCATTTTATGTGAAAAATTAGTTTTCTGTCCAGTTTTCATGTAACCATAACTTTTCCGTCGTAACTCCGTTTGAGCCGAAACTGGCGCCCACGGTTCAAGTTCAGGGTCGAGCATGTTTTCCGTGTTTTAGCGAAAAACTGGTTCGGTCTCTAACTGGGCGAAAAAGTGGTCGCAAGTTCGGTGTTTCGTCATTTCATGGGAAAACTTCTGGAATCTGCCTTGATCTTGCGAAAATCATAACTTTCTGCTCGTAACTCGGTTTGGGGTGAAACCGGTGTCAAAAGTTCCCTTTTTGAGTCTAGAAACTTTTCTATGTTTTGTGCAAAACCCAGTTCGGGACGTAGCATGGGTCAAATTGTCGTTTTACACTGAAAGGTGCTGAATTTCGCTGTTCTGGAAACTGTTTTTGTAAAATCCGTAGTAAATTGTAGAAAAATCGTTAGGAGGCGTATAATATGTCCTCGGAACCCTAACTCTGAGTACTTTCTGGTCATGAAATAATATTGGGAATTTTCTGGGTTTAAAGGGGTCGAAACAGGTCCCGAACAGACCTGTTTTGGGTGAACGGAATTTAGTTTTAGTGACGGTTTAAGCGTGTGTCGTGTCATAGGGTCCGGGTCTCGTATTGACACGTTTTAACATACATTTAGGTGCTGGGAAGTGACCGTAATTGTGAAGCTTGAACTGTGTTATTAAGCTGGGCGCGCATTCGAGGTGAGTTCTCTCACTGTGTAGTTAGGGGTTGTATGCATGTCATAATAGTTTGTATGTACTACTGTCTTTGTGGTGTGAACTAGTTGTTTGTGGTGTGTAATATTTGATTGGTTTGAATGCTTAGTATAAATGTTTTATATTACAATTCGGTGAGACCGAGGAAGTGGAAAGAAACGTTGTGGGAACTCGGTGTGACGAGTGTGTTACATTACAATTCGGTGGGACCGAGGGCTCGATGGGACTGAGCTGTTGGATACATAATTACTTGTAGATGTTTACTCGTTTTATGTAACTGTGATGTTGTTGCTTATGTGCGGATAGGGGTGATGTGTATATAATTCCTATCTGCGCATGTGTTGGAATTCACTAAGCTTCGTGCTTACCCTTTCCCAATAAACTGTGGTTTCAGGTCCGAGCGGCTCCAAGGCGTGACAAGTACACACTGGCGCGCGAGGAGAGCTGGTTGTTTTATGGTTTTATTAATTAAACGTTTATTCCGCTGGTTTTTATTATAAAGATATTAATTATGAGTTTGCAAACGAAACGTTGGGATTCATTTAATGAGTTGTTATAAATGAATTGTTTATTTAAAAATTTAAATTTGCTTGTAATTTTTGGGACGTTACAACTTGGTATCAGAGCACAGCTTGAGTGAATCAAACGCACCTCGGTGTGTTTGGTCTCAAGTTGCGGCTGGGAAATTTTCAAATTCTTTATTAAACCTCTTTGAAATTAAAAGAAAAAGTAAAGACCCGTTCGAGGAACGGTGATCGGAGGCGCAGTGTGTACAGTCAGCCGGAGCCAAAGGGGAAAGGTACAGTACTTAGTGTTTAATTGCTTTCTAGATCATAGAGTATGCATGCTAGATTGCCTGTTGTGGACACTATGCTGTATGTTGAACTACTTGCTATTAGGAATTTATGCTAATTATGATAGGTTACTAAGTGGATGCCCTCTAGATTGTATGCAGTAAGAGATTTATAGCCTTAGAATATTCGGTTTAGTTCTATTGCGCAGCTCTTGTTTGAGTCCAACCGTTCTAGGATAGAGTCTTGTATTCGACTGTCTATTTGTTTCGCACTGCATATAATCGGGTATTCGCGAGATCACCCGTCATAATTAGTAGGGATTCGGTAGTAGCAAGGGTAGTGGGATAAGAGGAAGTTCCCAGAGAGCTGGGAAGGGTGTTTATGTATGAGTACGTGTGCTAGATTGCTTTCTAGAACATAGGAGTATGTATGCTAAATTGCTTGGCGCTTGTTACACTGCATTGCATGTCTGCTGCTTACTATTAGGGATTTGGCAGTAGCAAGGGTAGTGGTTTGGATGGAATTCCTAGGGAGCTAGGAAGAGTGTGTACATATGCCGGTGCGGGCGTATGTGTATAGTTTCGGCGAGAAACTACTTGGACCCCTTGGGATGGAACTCGGAACGGGCGATGATAGGTGTGGATGGTAGTAGTAGAGCTCCTACTACCGGAAGCACAGGATCAATGCTCGAGTCGGGAAAAGTCGCGAGGAACCCAAGGAGTTGAGCGTGAGTGTTGCTAGTGTGAGTTATTATGTGCTAATAACTCGTTGTAATTTTTACCCCAGAAATGGCCATCACTAAGGGAAACAACACTACTGAGCCAGGGATTGGCGCCGGGATCACTGCTGAGCAGATACGTGAGTGGATCGCGGCTGAAGTAAAGCGTGCTATCAGGGAGGCAATCCCCGAGATTATTACCGCCGTTCGTGATGAGGTGGTAGTGATGATGGAGGCTACTCGGAGCCAGAAACCTGAGTTAGAGGAACAGACTAAGAAGAGGAAAACAGCGCAGGCCGTTGCACCAGAATCGGCAGTTCCAAAGAAAACGAGGTTTTCAGACTCGCTCTTGAATCAAGGGAGCGGTGGGTTTAAAACCATGAATGGTAGCGGAAGGGGAAATGACAAATGTTTCCGGTATGGCCAGGTGGGGCACTACGGTCGCGACTGCAGGGAACCACCACAAATGGTCTGTTTTAACTGCAAACAGATGGGCCACGTGAAGGTCAACTTCCCGAATCCGAGAGTTACTGTTGGGGGAGGGGCACAAGGAGCTCCTGCGGCTGCTCCCTTGCGTATTATTGATGGTCGTGTGGGTCAGGCTGGACCCGAGGCGGCCGAGGTAGAGTTCATTAACTGACGGTGGAAGAGGCACAGGCCACGCTTAAAGTGGTGACAGGTATATTTCATCGCTTGATATTTGTATATGGTTGCTTTTTGCTTAAGCTGTGTGTTTAAGTACGTCCTTAGTTAACCCGGTGTCTGCTGTAGTGATGTTTGATAGCGGGGCTACCCATTAATTAGGGCCTCACACTTGTAGATGAGGTTGCTGAGGTAATATTTGTAGACCAATTCGGGTCAAAAATTGACAATTGTGCTAGAATTATAGGCTTTTGAGCCGACTTTGATTTGAGGAAAACCCGTAAGATGATTTGATGTGAATTCCCAACTTGCCTTAAGAGGTTTAAATGTCTGGATGACAATAGTAGACCGGAGAGTTTCGAAGAAGTATGGGTCGAGACGTTGAATGCCGAATGAGTCATGCACGAAGTTATTTTGAAAATAGGATTGCAATAACTAATTTTTGTGTTTCCAATCCTTATATGGATTGTGTTTTGGAATTTTGGGAAATGTTTAGCACACGCACAAGATGTTTAATTATGGCTTTGAAAGTGCGTGAAACCTTTTTATAACGAGAGTTACAAACTTTGTTGATGATTTGTTTAAAATGAGTTTGGAATTCTAGTGTCGCTTAACTTTCCTCTCGAGAGTTCGTGTTACTAAGTATTTTTTTTATTGCAAATAGTTCAGTGTGTGGATTGATTCATGCGTGACATAAGTGGTGCATGGGGGAATTTTGGTAACATTTCATAAGGAGTTGTTTAGTGCGCTTTTTAGTCAGCTAAAGGTTTTATTGACATTTCCAATTAATAGAAGCGGACTGGTTTCTGTTTTCAAGTTTGAAACTTACACGAGACAGTTGTGTATTAACAAAAATATATTTGTAAACCGTGTCATCGTTTTGTGTGATTAGCTGACGCGCGGAAAATTTGTGGCAAACCCTGTGCCACGTCCTTTTTATGATTAAAAAGAAGAATTTTTGAATCAAATGTCGTGAAACTTATTTTGAATTATGTGCACACCTTTGTCGCACTCTGTTTAAGGTCATGCGGTTACTTTAAAGTGCACGTCATGAGTCAATCCATACTGAAATCGAGGCGGTTCATTTTAAAGAAATTATTTGTTACGTTTGCTTTTGTGTGAGTAAACTGAACTGCAATGGAACGATTTTCAACATGATTTTCCTATGTGGGACGAGCGTGTCCAGTTTTGCGTAACTATCGATCTTTTTGAGATGAAAGTCCGGAGGTTGAAAATATTTGTAAAGGATTTTGTAAACCATTTGGGGAAATGTGCTTTTAAGTGTCATGTGTCATTTCGAGAATTTTTTAGGGTGTGAGTCCTTTTGGAAAACTCTTTTGTTAAACCCGTGTTGAGTCTGGGACTAAGGTTGATTTCAGAGTATTGCTTGCCTAAACTTTGTTTAAACTCATTTTCCGACCTATGGGTCTAGCAAGCGTGGAGCATTTTGCTCGGTTTTGACTTTGAGATAGACATGGGTCAATTGTCCGGTTTTAATGGCTCGATGTGGAGTCTAGTTGATGAGTTGTTTTTGTCGCACCGTTTGGCATTCTTTGCACGTTGAGTGTTTACATGTTTGGGTGAGTGAGTCATTCCGGAATAGGCATGTGGTGGGTAGGCTGTTTGCCTTGGATCCTTAGACACGTTAGTCAGTCGTTGGTAATGGTCGATTGGGTATCTCGGGGTGGGACCCCGGTATTCATGTGTTTTAACCTAGACTTTCCAGTAGGTACTAGGAGGATATAGTTGTGGGCACTTACCTGGGAGGTAGTTCCGGTGTGCTGGGTCTTGAGGCGTTACCTGGGAGGTAGACGTCAAGGTGTATCCTCGATACGGTGTGACTTGGCTTCGTAGAGCAAGTGTGGATGATACGTCGACGGTGGAAGGTAGATATTCCACGCGCGTTAGTACTGTAGGCCGAATAGTATCGGTTAAGGGATTGATGCCCTTTGTTATTAAGAGAATAAATGCGCATCAACCAGTTTGAGGTAGGTGATATATTTAGGTGTCGACTTTTGGGCTTGAGGCCAAACACCTTTAGTATAATCGGAGAATTGTAGCCGATTTTGAGATAATCATGGTGATGGTAGTAGTAACCCTGAAATGATCACTTGTGATGAATGGTTATGGTGGAATGACCTACGTGTGTGTTAGTTGATTTGGGTGTGGGGGATATCTATTGGTGTTAGTGTCTAGGATAATACCACGCTTATGCTTGTTATTGTGATCGGTTGGACCGATGTTCGGCGGGTGGCCGATGTTTGTTATTGTGATCGGTTGGACCGATGTTCGGCGGGTGGCCGATGTTTGTTATTGTAATCGGTTGGACCGATGTTCGGCAGGGGGTCGATGTTTTGTTGATATAATTTATTGAAAATCTTTGGAGTCTATTAGAATTTGTGGTAGTTAATCGACAGTTAAGGGTAGGAATGATCGTAGTCGGGTATCCTGTAGGGTATATTGGTGAGCACCATTAGAAGGGTTAGAGCTTGAAAGTGGTTTGAGTTTGGGATATCATCAAATGCGAGAGAATTATTAGAAACTGTTTGCGGACGTAGACTTCGGGGGCGAAGTCTAATCCAAGTGGGGGAGAGTTGTAAAGCCCGTGTCCCGGTACGTTTATTAATTAATTTTTAATAATTTAAAATGTTTACCTTTAATTGTTTTGGTTAGTGGGTTGGTGTCAAAAAGGACCTTATTGCTAACTTGGTTGCATTTTGGGTAGTTATGAGGTATCCTTAGAAGTTGAGGGACCTTTTCCGTCTTATTGGGAAACTTAAACAAGGTCTAGGCCCATGCAACGAGCCCTCTTCTCCCTCTCGTTATTTTTCCACGGCCAAAACCCCCCTTCCCCATATGCGAAACCCTACACTTCTTCCTCCCCTTTGTGTGTGTGCTGCCGCCGTGAAGAGAGAGAGAGAGAGAGAGAGAGAGATAACGAGAAGAGAGAGAGAGGAAGAAAACAAGAGAAACGAAGAGAGAGAGACGCCGGAGGTTCGTCGCTGCTGCCGCCGGAGGTCGCCGCCAACACCACCTTTCGTCGGAGAAGTCGAGGGGAAGAGGAGTAGACGTCGCAAGGTAAGTTGTTTCTTCGTTTCGTTTCGCTTTCCTTTCCTTTTCGTTTTTCCGGTGGAACAACCACCGCCGCACGCTGCCGCTGTGGTGGCCGTGGGTGGGCGGCGGGTTGTGTGGGTGTATGTGTCATTTTTGCGTGGGACGATCGGGAGTGAGGAGAGCGGTGGTGTGAGAATGGAGTGGTGTGTGCGTGAGGGTGTGCGTGCGTGTGCGTGTATATAAGAGTCGCCGGAAATACCGCCGCCGCCGCCGGTGACCACCACGGCCGGAGGTGGCAGTGGGTGGTGTCGGGTGTTGTCAGCTTTCGTAAACCATTGTTAGCTAAACCCTAACCCGTAACCTTATTCGTGTAACCGTAATTACAATCGTCATTTTATGTGAAAAATTAGTTTTCTGTCCAGTTTTCATGTAACCATAACTTTTCCGTCGTAACTCCGTTTGAGCCGAAACTGGCGCCCACGGTTCAAGTTCAGGGTCGAGCATGTTTTCCGTGTTTTAGCGAAAAACTGGTTCGGTCTCTAACTGGGCGAAAAAGTGGTCGCAAGTTCGGTGTTTCGTCATTTCATGGGAAAACTTCTGGAATCTGCCTTGATCTTGCGAAAATCATAACTTTCTGCTCGTAACTCTGTTTGGGGTTAAACCGGTGTCAAAAGTTCCCTTTTTGAATCTAGAAACTTTTCTGTGTTTTGTGCAAAACCCAGTTCGGGACGTAGCATGGGTCAAATTGTCGTTTTACACTGAAAGGTGCTGAATTTCGCTGTTCTGGAAACTGTTTTTGTAAAATCCGTAGTAAATTGTAGAAAAATCGTTAGGAGGCGTAAAATATGTCCTCGGAACCCTAACTCTGAGTACTTTCTGGTCATGAAATAATATTTGGAATTTTCTTGGTTTAAAGGGGTCGAAACAGGTCCCGAACAGACCTGTTTTGGGTGAACGGAATTTAGTTTTAGTGACGGTTTAAGCGTGTGTCGTGTCATAGGGTCCGGGTCTCGTATTGACACGTTTTAACATGCATTTAGGTGCTGGGAAGTGACCGTAATTGTGAAGCTTGAACTGTGTTATTAAGCTGGGCGCGCATTCGAGGTGAGTTCTCTCACTGTGTAGTTAGGGGTTGTATGCATGTCATAATAGTTTGTATGTACTACTGTCTTTGTGGTGTGAACTAGTTGTTTGTGGTGTGTAATATTTGATTGGTTTGAATGCTTAGTATAAATGTTTTATATTACAATTCGGTGAGACCGAGGAAGTGGAAAGAAACGTTGTGGGAACTCGGTGTGACGAGTGTGTTACATTACAATTCGGTGGGACCGAGGAAGTGGAAAGGAACGTAGTGGGAACTCGGTGTGACGAGTGTGTTACATTACAATTCGGTGGGACCGAGGGCTCGATGGGACTGAGCTGTTGGATACATTATTACTTGTAGATGTTTACTCGTTTTATGTAACTGTGATGTTGTTGCTTATGTGCGGATAGGGGTGATGTGTATATAATTCCTATCTGCGCATGTGTTGGAATTCACTAAGCTTCGTGCTTACCATTTCCCAATAAACTGTGGTTTCAGGTCTGAGCGGCTCCAAGGCGTGACAAGTACACACTGGCGCGCGAGGAGAGCTGGTTGTTTTATGGTTTTATTAATTAAACGTTTATTCCGCTGGTTTTTATTATAAAGATATTAATTATGAGTTTGCAAACGAAACGTTGGGATTCATTTAATGAGTTGTTATAAATGAATTGTTTATTTAAAAATTTAAATTTGCTTGTAATTTTTGGGACGTTACAGAACTTCAGCGGTAGCCTCAAGCAGGGGAGAGGACTAGCTGAAACAAAATGATCAATTGAGTTAGATGCTTTAAAGGTAGAATTAGATAGAGAAAGAATAGGCTAAGTGTTTAGAGGTTTTAGGAGGAGTAGAGTTGAAGTTGAGAAGGGGTAGAGGAGTGAGGCAGTGTATGGGAAGAAAAGATAACATACCTGACAAGTTGGCATCTTTAATAGCCAAGTTGTCATCAGCGAGGCCTTTGTTTTTGCCTTCTTGCGTCTTCTTAGCAGGAGACCTTGCAACGGTCTTCTCCCCTGGTTTGTTGATGGAGACACCCTTTAGAGAAGGAACTTTATGTAATAACCAAGACTAAATTGTAAGGTTTTAATGTCTTATGGAAAGTTTAATAAAGCTGAAAGTTGAGGGGATAATTTGTAAATAGGAGTAGGGTATATAAACCCAAATGATTGGGGCACAAAACCCTAGAAGAGTTTTCTAAGTGTTGTTGGCGGCTGATTAATTGAGACAAAAGGAGGAAAAGGGGTTTTTGGTGGTTCTTGAGCATTTAAAGAAGAGAGTCATCCATCTTTGGAATCAGAAGAAAGAGTGAGAGATAGGTAAAGTGGACTACGTCTGTGGATCCGTTGAAGTTTTGGAAGTTGGATAGATAATGTACGATCGTGTGATGCCAGATGAGAGTTTGAGAAGAAATTCATAGTGTGGTGCACGTCTCTTATGGAGAGTCGGGGTGAGAAGTGAGTTACTGGCGACCTTACAAGAAATACAGACGGCAAGAAGTTGACTTTTTTCATTAGTGAGTGAGTTAGAGCAGTGACATACAAGTAAGACTGGTCAGAGGAATTAAAGGGTGTTCGTCCGACATTTCCTGTCTCGGACTTAAAGAGGTGTTTGTCAAAAGCCGATGTGGCTGTTCCTTTAGGGGATATCAGTATAGATGAGTGGTTGACTTACGTAGAAGAACCGATAGAAATCATGAGCAGTCAGGTTTGCAAAGCGAGGAACAAAGAAGTCCGACTAGTAAAGGTCCAGTGGAAGTATCATAAAGGACGAGAGGCAACGTGGGAGGTAGTAACGAATATGCAGACCAGATACCCTCACCATTTTGCAAATGGAATTCCGGGGACGCAAATCTTTTGAGGGGGGAGTATTGTAATAACCAAGACTAAATTTGGAAGGTTTTAATGTCTTGTGGAAAGTTTAATAAAGCTGAAAGTTGAGGGGGTAATTTGTAAATAGGAGTAGGGTATATAAACCCAAATGATTGGGGCACAAAACCCTAGAAGAGTTTTCTATGTGTTGTTGGCGACTGATTAATTGAGAGAAAAGGAGGAAAAGGGGTTTTTGGTGGTTCTTGAGCATTTGAAGAAGAGAGTCATCCATCTTTGGAATCAGAAGAAGGAGTGGTGTTGGAAATTCGTTTATTGCAAGTAATCTATCAGGTAATCCCTAATCTATAACTCTATTTAGAATTGATTTGATGATTGTTGGAATGTTTGAGAGTTTTTACTCATTAAAGTTATTTGAGACTCTAAGGGAAGATTTGCATGCCTTAAATCGTGTCTAGTTAATAAAGTATTGCGGGAATTAGTTATAGATCGATTGTGTGGTTATTTACCACTTCACCGTATCGTTTAAAGGGATTTACGTGGATTTTACCCCTGTTGATCGTCACAGCGTGGCGTTCGGAAAGTCTCAATGGTTGAGTGTTTCCGGAAAATGTATCCGGTAAGTCTCAAAGTTGAGGGTTTCCGGAAGAGTACCCGGTAAGTCAAGTGTCTGGTAAGTAGAAAGTATCCGGTTAGTGGAGTCATCCGGAAAGTAGTGTCACCCGGAAAGTAGCGATAACCGGAAAGTAGTGTTATCCGAAAAATGGTATCCGGACAGTTGGGTGATCAGCTTATGTTTTGTCCATTCATTCAGGAAGATCGATTGGAAGTCGGGAACAGACTAGAAAAGAGAAGTAAGAGCATCAGGTGAGTTTTCTAACTAAAATACGTGACTTTACAACGTGTTTTCTAAAGTAAGTACATGATGAGAAATGACATGCTTTATTTATATGCGTTTAATTGCATGAAAGCTTATTTGAAAGTTTATATGAGATGTATGCATACATTTTGTAGACGTAAACTGGCTAAGTCGGGAAGGGCCCGGCAGTGTTCATGCCGGGAAGGTGACCCGTTTATGCCATGGAAGGGAGTATCCAGTAAGGTAGTGTGAGACTGACACGTTGGCACCTTCGGGTGACTTCAGGGTGCCGTTTACGAGTGCAGATTTATCCGTGAGAGTTTTATGTGAAGTTATGTGAAAGTGTTTATGAAAAGTTATGTGAATGTTTTATGCAAAGACACTTGAAAGTTATAAACTGTTTTTAAATGCTTTTGAGAACTGTCAGGAGGGACGCACTAGACCTCATGGTCTAACCCTCGCATTTTTCCAAACTAAACCTTTTCAGGTAAACAGATAGTAGAGGCTCAAGTAAGTGAGCAAGAGCAGGATAGAGTTCTGGTGCAGTTAGCGACAGTGCCACTCACACTTCTTGTACCTAGTACATTCTAACTTGTGTATAGGTTGTTTCCGCCAACCTAATTTTAAGACAAATGTATTGAATTTTTTAGACCCACATTTAGGATGCTCTATATTATATGTTATGCAGAATAGGTTGTTACAATTGGTCTCAGAGCCATAGTTTAAGGGATTTAGGTGACCGTACGGGCCTAAACTTAAACTTTGGGAGTAGAAATCACAACTGAGAATCAGGAAATGCTCTAGGAGGGCACTATTGTAGAGATAGGACTAATAGGGTACCGAGGACAATCATGTAAGGTAAGTTTGGGGTTACACCTGGCCAGTGTAATTGCGAACTTACAGGTACATGTATGTGCTTAAATTGCCTTATTATTCCGAAGTTGTAGTCTTAAGCTAGATTATATGTCGTGTACCAGTAATCTAGAATGTCAGCAAGATCCCTGAGGGATAGATTGAGACCCATTGTTGGGAAAGTATCATGAGAGATCATTTATGATGTGATGTATGTATACATCATAGAGAAGAAATGTTGTATAGAATGATATGAGTCGTCTATAGGTAGATCTTCGTGGATTCGAAGAGGAGGAATGATTGATTTTGAGTAAGACTCCTGTTTCTGGAGAGTCCCAGTCCTAGAAATCGTGGGATAGATCAGTTTGGATGGTAAGGAAGGATAGTGTCAAGATCTTGGAAGTGTCAATCCAAGAGCGAGCAGATGATTAGAGCCCTGGCTCTTTAGTCGAGTTATTCAGTGGCAGGATCATTGAAGAGTGATTTATGTAGAATACTGAAAGCGTGTAGAAGTATAATATGAGATGAATTGGTCAAGACAAAAATAGTATGATATGGTTGAGTAAGTGGACCATTGAATGTATGTATAGCAAGTTGTTGCAAGATCGAGGGGGGGGGGCGACCACTGGTCAAAAGTAGAGTGTCAATGATAAGTTGCGTGAGTAAAGCGATTGACCTTGTTTGAGTGAGTAGCCTTCAATTACAAGTAGAGTTTCATTCATTGAGTTCGTATATGTGCATATGAGATTTTTCATAAGTAAAGTAAATGTGTAAATATCAAATTCGATCGGATATGAGTTGGCGTGTGCAAGCGTATGTTTAAAGAAAAATGAAAATCCATTTACATCGCACAATGAATTCTTGAGGATTACGATTTACAAAATATTCCACTCTTTTCATTATAAGTTAAATTGTTGCAAAAACTCAAGAAAACGTTTGAATGCAAAACTTTTATAACCAAGATAAGTATTGACATGTTGAAGTTATATAAATGAATGTGAGAACCGACTGGTTTACTTCGTGTCGGTAATTCCTTTCAAAATGTTGTCGTATGAAAAGATATTCATCCAATATTTATTTATGTCGTAATAACATATTTTTGGTTGAGTAAGATTAAGTTTTACGGAAAGTTGCATGCAAACGATTCTCGAGATCGTTGTGCAGGGCATTGAAGTTATGAGAATGTTGGGGTCGTGTGTGCCCAAGTTGTTTCCAAGTGTTGTTTCTTTAAAATGATCAAAAGTGTGATGATTTATTTATCGCGTTGTCATGCATGAAGGCTGTGAACCCACTAGGTCGTAGAGTATTACATTTTAAGCTAAGGAAGAACTTCGGGAGTGGAGAGGTGTTGGATAAGTCTAGGACTCAGGGGAGAACGTACGTAGTTTTGGTATATATGTTCAAGAGGAGAGTTGGACAGTGGAAGAGTCGGGAATGGATTATAGTGTCGGTGTATGAGGGTCTGTACTCTTGCTCCATGACTGGGAATATAGTTGCCGAGGGACGATGGTGTCCGGGGGAAGGACTAGAAGTCATCAAGGTGTTGATTTTAGCAACTCGTTTTGAGTAGTGTTGTGAGGCAGAATTTAGAAATCCACGGTGTGGGATATGAGTTTTAAGGTGAGCTTGTGATATTGATGTTACATGAGTAAGTTTTGAAATAAGGGCGACGGATTATGAAGTTGATTATGATATGTTGGAAGGATTAGGTTCAGTAAGGGACCCTTGTTGAAGAATAGGTTAAGGAAGTATCAGCAGGTCAACTATTGACGTTGAAGTCGGCAGCTGTGTAAGGTGGTTGAGGCCAGGACTTGAACCAGAAGGTTGAAAGTTGAGGGAGCACCTTGTAGGGGTGTTAAGATGGTGAAATACTGATGTTTTAGATAAGTGTTTTACTTTCGAGGTTTGATGGTTTGTAAAGGATGAAGTATTTAGCACGAACGAAGTGAGTGTATAGATTATGTCGATCTGTGAGGGATTGTGCCATGTCTATGTAATGGTTTGGAATCGCAAAGAGCTAGCAAGAAACGAGTATGTTGGAGTTAATCAGGAACTCGTGAGTTGTTGATTTAGAATTGGCAAATGAAAAAGTAGCGAAATAGACTAGATTATTTATGCGGGAGAATATGAAATCAAGTTTGAGTTGTGTACGAATGACCATGAGAGACCTGGTGGGCAGTGTGATGTTATAGGTGGAGAATGTACGGATAAGTAATGGTATCAATTGCCAAGATAAATGTGCCAGCCAGTGTCGTAGTAGCGTAATGTTAGAAAGAGGAAGTATTAAATAGAAGCCTTTTCAGAGATTCGGATGAGGTGTACGATTTGTTAATCAAGTTATTGGAGCACGTGGTTTGTAAGTTGGCGTTGTGATATGGCTATTATCGGAATAGAATGTCAAAGCGGTAGTGGGTGGTTACCCAGATGAGAAACCAAGTGTTTTTGGTTGTGTGAGTCGCTAAGTAAGTATAATTTCAGAATCATTGGAAGTTTAAAGAATATGATGGGTGTGTTAGTCAAAATGCAGTGTAATAGATGCGAAATCTTTAAAGAATGTGTAGTAACTTCGAACACTAGTGTCATTTCAAGATGACTTGGTTGAATGCCTTAAGTTAGAATTTTGATGCAACTGTTTGGCCATGTATAGTAATGAGAAAGTGTTATCAGCATGGGGAAACGTCGGGAGAGAGGGACAAGTAATGTTTGGTGGACGGTGCTCCATGCTATCGTGGGGAGGTGAAGATCGTATGACGGAATAAGGGAGTAGGTTGGAAGTAGTAAGCTTAGTAGTAACACCGAGAGGTGGAGTAGTGCTGTAGATTGCCATTGGTAAGTGTGCGAACTCCCGGAAAGAGTATTAAGGAAAGGGATTTGTGTATGTTTTGTGTGGGAAAGAAGTGGATAAGGTAATGGAACGAGTTGAGTTAGTGACGTTGTGAAAAATGTATAAACGAACTGGTCGTTCAGTGATAAGCTATTGGGAATGGTTTTGTGTGAGCATGATTACTCCTCCTTGTCGAGTGAGGGTAACCGAAGTTATGCTACATATGACTAACGCTTGTGGCAAGCAGTGGGGAATTGATGTGTTTTTAGGATAAGTTCAATAAGGATAGGTGAACACTTCAATGAGGGATCATGGAAGTTTTCTGTTTATGGTCACGTTAAGTGTGAAGTGATGAAGTGAAGAGAACGTACAAATTAGTCGTCAAGCTGAACCGATGTGATTCGGCCAGGGAGTATAATCGGCTTAGTCGTATGTCAATTGGAAGAAGTAATCTAGAAAATTTACGTACCCCAAGGAGGGAACTCCTAGGTGTGAGTTTGTCGGGATGTACAAGGTTGGCTTTACGCCAAGTGGTCAGTGAGTGAATTTTCTTAGTTAAAGATTCTCGTTGTTGTGGCGGGGAATCCCGCCAAGTTCTTTCTCTTAAGGAAGTAAAATGTATGAAAGACCTTAATTAGGCATGTTCTAAAATTGTGAGTCCCGTTGTGTGGACGGAAGCGATCAAGTGAAGGTGCGGTTGGCCTTAGTTTATCGGGTAGTGTAAGATCCCACATTGGTTGGGGAGGGGAACAAAGGTTGCCTTATAAGAGGAACTTGATACCTCCCCTATTAGACGTGTTTTAAAACCGTGAGTCCAGGTGTGTGGACAAAGCGGACAATATCTGGTACGGTTGACCGGGATGTTACAGATGGTATCAGAGCTGGGAACCGGACTGGTGTGCCAGCGAGTACGCTGGGCTCCCAAGGGGGTGGATTGTAAGATCCCACATTGGTTGGGGAGGGGATCAAAGGTTGCCTTATAAGAGGAACTTGATACCTCCCCTATTAGACGCGTTTTAAAATCGTGAGTCCAGGTGTGTGGATAATGCGGACAATATCTGGTACGGTTGGCCTGGGATGTTACAGGTAGTTGTAAGAGAGTATAACGATCGAAGAGGGTACAAGTAAATAGTGCAAGATGGCACGTTTTAGCAAAGTGGTGACTCGCCGAGGGCGGTTTCAAAGTATGGGGTGCGGTTATGTTTCCCATCTGAACGGTTTGGGGTAACCGAGTAGAACTGAGTCATTGGATTGAAAACATAAGACAGTTGAACCGTGAGGTTTGAGAGATAGGTAAAGTGGACTACGTCTGTGGATCCGTTGAAGTTTTGGAAGTTGGATAGATAATGTACGATCGTGTGGTACCAGATGAGAGTTTGAGAAGAAATTCATAGTGTGGTGCACGTCTCTTATGGAGAGCCGAGGTGAGAAGTGAGTTAATGGCGACCTTACAAGAAATACAGATGGCAAGAAGTTGACTTTTTTCATTAGTGAGTGAGTTAGAGCAGTGACATACAAGTAAGACTGGTCAGAGGAATTAAAGGGTGTTCGTCCGACATTTCCTGTCTCATACTTAAAGAGGTGTTTGTCAGAAGCCGATGTGGTTGTTCCTTTAGGGGATATCAGTATAGATGAGTAGTTGACTTACGTAGAAGAACCGATAGAAATCATGAGCAGTCAGGTTTGCAAAGCGAGGAACAAAGAAGTCCGACTAGTAAAGGTCCAGTGGAAGTATTATAAAGGACGAGAGGCAACGTGGGAGGTAGTAACGGATATGCAGACCAGATACCCTCACCATTTTGCAAATGGAATTCCGGGGACGGAATTCTTTTGAGGGAGGAGTGTTGTAATAACCAAGACTAAATTTGGAAGGTTTTAATGTCTTGTGGAAAGTTTAATAAAGCTGAAAGTTGAGGGGGTAATTTGTAAATAGGAGTAGGGTATATAAACCCAAATGATTGGGGCACAAAACCCTAGAAGAGTTTTCTAAGTGTTGTTGGCGACTGGTTAATTGAGAGAAAAGGAGGAAAGGGGGTTTTTGGTGGTTCTTGAGCATTTGAAGAAGGGAGTCATCCATCTTTGGAATCAAAAGAAGGAGTGGTGTTGGAAATTCGTTTATTGCAAGTAATCTATCAGGTAATCCCTAATCTATAACTCTATTTAGAATTGATTTGATGATTGTTGGAATGTTTGAGGGTTTTTACTCATTAAAGTTATTTGAGACTCTAAGGGAAGATTTGCATGCCTTAAATCGTGTCTAGTTAATAAAGTATTGCGGGAATTAGTTATAGATCGATTGTGTGGTTATTTACCGCTTCACCGTATCGTTTAAAGGGATTTACGTGGATTTTACCCCTGTGATAACATTTCCTATAGCTAAAAGTAGCTTTAGGACCATTTGCATGTTTACCCTTTAATTATAAAATGAGCAGGGCTAGCACCAAGTATACCTTTGGCATTGGAAATGGCAGGAACAATCAGTTCTTCGGATTTCTTACCAATAATATCCACTCTTTTTCTAGGAGTAGATCGCTGAATAAATCCAGGGATCTTATTCTTAGAAGTAGAGGGATAAGTTACTGAAGCTTTAGAAGCATTCAGCTTAGGTACAAAGGTACCCTTCTGAGGTTTTTGATTTAAAACTTTTTCTTTACCTTTATCTTTAGATGTTAAGGTAGGTTTTTCCTCAAGGATAGGAGATTTTGAAGAGGAACACTGAGATGAGGAAGTGTCAGGGATAGAGGAGACAAACATTGCAAGTTTAAGCATGGAATGATCAGTGGTTGGTTCTTCAGCGTCAGCTTTGTAACCAAGACCACGTTTGTCACTCAGGGAATCTGAGACTTAATTATCTCAGTGATCGTTGTTGAGGATTTACACCATCCTTCAACAGTAGCTTTTTCAGTGTTCAATGCAGCGATAGCTTCTTTGCACTCGATTTTGACTAGCGAATTTATATGAACTTGATCTTTTAAATCTTCTTCAATTTTAGAAAGCTTTTCTATTTGAAGGTGACAGGTTTTAAGCTGTTCAGCGAGATCAAGATTTTGATTTTCAACAACAGTTTTGCCATTCATGGCATCATATAAACTCATAGTCAGGAGATCGATCTTTCGAAGACTATCAGCTTCATCAAGATCTGAAATATGTGTAAAGAAAGAAGGTGATACCTTAGTAGCAGAGGTTGAAGTAGAGGGAATGTCAGAATTTTCTTCCTCATCTTCAATTTTGGCCATGAGACAGAGATTGGCCTCATCATCATCTTCAGAATCAGATGATTCTTCTTCATTAGAAGCAGCCCAATCATAGTCAGCCATCAGGCCTTTGCCTTTCTTCTTAAAGCCTTTCAGCTTTGCGTACTTTTCTTTCAGCTTTTGATATTTGTCATCTCTAACCCTGGGGTTAGAGGATTTCTTGGAGAAAGCTGAGGTTCTATAAACTTTCTTTGACCTACACTCGCTAGCAAAATGTCCTATCTTTTCACAGTTATAGCAAGTAGCAGTAGCCTTATCAACAGGGGTTGATGATCTAGGCTTGTTAGTGAGAGCAAGAGGTTTGTTCTTTCTGAAATTGTTCTTTTTGGTGAATCTCCTGAACTTATTAGATAGAAGAGCCATAGATTTATCAAGATCTGAAGAGTCGGGATCTGATGAGCATTCAAAGTTAGTCTCCAACTCAGTGATAGTAACAGTGGATATCTGAGTGGAAGGTGACTCTGAGATTAAAGCAACAGGGGTGCTTTTGGAATCTTTTACAATATTCTTCTTAAGATGACTCGACTGCTCATGATTGAGCATAGTGCCATATAAGGTAGAAAGAGTCATTGATTTTAGATCCTTTGACAGCTTGAGACACATTGAATAACTGTCCCAGCTTTCAGGTACACATTCTAAGAACTTTGTCAGAATTTCAAAGTTAGAATATTCCTTACCAACGGTTTCCAGATCAATTATTAAGCAGTTAAAACGTTGGTGAACTTCAGAGAGAGTTTCATTCTTACCACAAATGAAGCTTTCGTACTGTCTTACCAGGTTGATTTTTCTTGAGTCCTGGACTTCAGATGTACCTTCATATTGAACACAGATTGTGTCCCACATGGCTTTGGAGGTTTTCAGATTCATGACAGAATGGTAGACTTCGTCAGGAAGAGCCATAGAGAGGATGGATCTGGCTTTAGTGTCGATAGCCACTTTCTTCTTATCTTCATCAGTCCACATATGAATTTCCTTGGGAACCAATCTTTCAGGAATGGCAGCTCTATTAGCAGTGCCTGGAACTTCAGGATCAATTCTAATAGGAATATATGGGTCGTTTTCGATATAATAAGGCATAGTAGGGTCTACACATTCTAAGAAGAGAATCATCCTATTTTTCCATAGATTGAAGTTATCTATGTAAAATCTGGGGGGTTTTGCAAGAGAACCATTATCAATATAGTTTGTGTTTGTGTTGGTAGCCATTATGAGAAATAGCAAGGAATAGAAAAGATTAGTATAAGCAAGATCTTGTTTATGAGATTAAACAATCTGCTCTGATACTACTTATTGGTCCCGGAGGGTTATACAAGTTTGTAGAAGGGGGGTTGAATACAAACACACAGATTTTTACTTTCTAAATTGTTTATTGATATAATCAAACAATTTACAACTTGTTGCGGAACAAGATTAAGGACTAAGCTTAATCTAAACAAGTTAAGAACACTAAGTTTCTTGCACTGGAATTAAGCTAGAAAGGAGATAAGGAAATTACGAATAATATCCTAACACAAAGATAGATAAGAGAAGATGGTCGGGCACTTCATTTCTGAAGTAGGGTTCTTCTTATATATTGCATGCATTTAATGTACAACAGTATAACTTTACACGTGGAAGCAGCTGATTGGTTGCATGGTTTGACCTTTGTAGACAACCTTAGTAGCCGCATGATGTACAGTGTAGAATCAGAGTTGGTTGTACGATAATGGACAAAAGGGATGTCCTTTCTAACATTTTCATACGGAGGCGTGCAAGATGGGATAAGACAAAAGTAACTTGTAGAGGAAGACTTCATGATCAGCGTTCGTTGAACAGTTCTGTATCAGCGAGTGATAAAGCTCAGCGGTTGCTGAAGTCTTCTACTTGTAACTTCACATTGAGTGGACAAATCTTGTCTTCGCTGATATCCGCATCAGTTCATTAGTAGACTTGTCGCTGGTTCTTGGGCTTGATCTTCGACTTCAGCGTAGAACATAGTTGACGTGAAACTTGTCTTCAGCGATTATAAGTAAACAACTAAAACTATCAGCGATCATCAACAAGACTGAACAGGCTCAGGTCTATATTGATGAACAGTGTTCGCTGAATGTAATTTAAAGAACATGAGTTTCCTATCAGCGATACTATAGAGATGTAGTACTTATCAGCGATAGTGAAACTCTAATACATAATGTTTACTTATAATTTTCACTAAGTGTTTCTAAAAGGGTCATTATCAAATCACTGAGGGTTTGGATCAACACATTTTATTTTATTTAGTTACGCATTTAATTACGTAATATTTATTATTACTATTTACAAAAATTTCAAAAGAAATATATAGAGAGAGAGTAATTTCTTGCAAAATATTCGGGTCTATTTGTACAAAATTTTAATCAAACCGATATTTGCAAATGTGTTTTAGAATCATGCCTCCAAGAAGATCCACACGCCTCACAGGGGAAAATCCTGAAGACCAAACTCCTGATATTGCCCAGATCATAGCTCAGCGCATCCAAGAGGCCATACCCAACATCGTAACCCAGGTGACCGCCGGCATAAACGCTGACCGGAGGAATAATGGGGATGGAGGAGAGAATCCCAACAACAACGCTAACAACAGTAGAGGATGTTACTACAAGACATGCATGTCCTGCAAGCCCAATGATATCTACGGAAAGGAAGGTGTCGTAGGATTGCTTTCTTAGTTTGATAGCATGGAGTCGATACTCCATATTAGCAAGTGTTCGGAAGACTGCATGGTGGAGTATGCAGCATGTCAACTTCAAGGTAGGGCTTTGACTTGGTGGAACATTCAAGTCCAAACCCGTGGTAGAGAGGATGCATATAAAATTTCTTGGGAAGAGTTTAAGAAGCTACTCATTGAAGAGTATTGTCCAAAGAGTGAAATTCAGAAGTTGGAAGCTGAATTTTGGGATCACAGTATGGTCAGAGCTGATATAGACCAGTACACGGCTCGTTTCCACGAACTTGCAAAATTGGTGCCGCATATGGTTACTCCCGAGAGCAAGAGAATTGATCGATACTTATGGGGATTAGCGTCGAAAATTCAAGGAATGGTCACGTCGGCAAACCTGACCACAATCCAATATGCTATGGCATTGGGAACTAGTTTAACCAATGATGCGGTTAGGGCAGGAACTTTGGTCCAAGGAGGCGCTGGTAACAAGAGGAAGTCGGGAAAGCAACCAGAGAAGAAGTTTGGTAGTAATGTAAGAAAGAATCAGAAAGTAGTAAGGAATTACGGGCTGAATGCTCAAGAAACAAGGCAGTATAGTGGTCCACTCCCAAGGTGCAACAAATGTAACTATCACCATGTGGGAGCCTGCCCTGTTTGTGGCATTTGTAAACAAGCAGGTCATTTCACCAAGCACTGCAGGTTGGAAAAGGGTGTCAGTAACGGGAAAAGAGTATGTTTCGCGTGCAAAAGTCAGGATCACTTCCGGAATAGGTGCCCGAGTTTGAATAGAGGGCCGAACAGCAACAACACTGGGAACCAGGAAAGATAGGCCAATCAGGGGAATCAAGGAGGCCATGCTCGAGGTCGGGCATTTGTTTTAGGAGTTAAAGAAGCACGCCGAGACCCCAATGTGGTGACAGGTACGTTTCTCCTAAACAACCAATATGCATCGGTATTATTTGACACTGGAGCGGATAGGAGTTTTGTTTCGTTAGAATTTAGGCCATTGACCAATTTGGAATCCAGGAAAATTTTGTGCCTATATTGTTGAGGTTGCTAATGGTTATGAATTTGAGGCTAAGGATGTAATCTTAAGTTGTACCTTGAATTTAGCTGATAATTTATTTAGTGTGGATCTTATACTGATTGAATTAGGGTGTTTCGACGTAGTAATAGGCATGGATTGGTTATCCAAGAACCGAGCGGAGATTTGTTGTTTTGAAAAGGCTGTTACGATACCCCTATAAGGTGAAGAAATCCTTGTCATGCAAGGAGATATAGCTGGAAAGAGCCTAAAGATAGTGTCATATATGAAGGTCCATAAGTATTTAAGGAAGAAGTGTGTCACGTTTTTGGCACACGCAGTAGAGAAAAAGTCTGAGGAGAGGCGAATCCAAGATATTCCTATGGTGAAGGATCACCCAGAAGTGTTTCCAGATGATTTTCCTGGACTTCCCCCGTCTAGACAAATTGAATTTCAGATTGACCTCGTACCCGGAGCAGCACCTGTAGCTAAGGCACCATACCGTTTAGCACCTGCTGAAATGCAAGAGTTGTCGAGTCAACTTCAGGAACTTCTGGACAAGGAATTTATTCGGCCAAGTTCTTCACCCTGGGGAGCCCCAGTCTTATTCGTCAAAAAGAAGGATGGATCATTTCGAATGTTCATCGATTATAGGGAGATAAATAAGTTGACAATCAAGAACCGATATCCCCTCCCTCGAATAGATGATTTGTTCGACCAGTTGCAGGGTGCAACTTATTTCTCAAAGATAGATCTTTGACCGGGATATCATCAGTTGAGAGTCCGTGAGGAGGACATCCCTAAGACAGCTTTTAGGACTCGTTATGGGCACTACGAGTTTTTAGTTATGCCCTTCGGATTGACGAATGCACCTGCCGTATTTATGGATTTAATGAACAGGGTATGCAGAACATACCTTGATAAGTTTGTGATCGTATTCATCGACGACATATTAATCTACTCTCGAAGTAAAGAAGATCACGAGCAGCATTTAAGAGTAATTCTAGAACTTCTCAAGGATCAGAAAATGTACGCCAAATTCTCTAAGTGCGAATTTTGGATACGGGAGGTACACTTTTTAGGTCAAGTGATTGGGGAGAAAGGAATTCGCATGGATTCGGCTAAAGTGGAAGCCATTAAGAAATGGGAAGCCCCTAAGACCCCGACAGAAATTCGTCAATTTCTAGGATTGGCAGGTTATTATCGTCGGTTCATTAAGAACTTCTCCAGGATTGCTAAACCCCTCACAGCGCTAACCCGAAAGGATAGGAAATTCATTTGGAGATATTCGCAAGAGGAAGCGTTTCAACTTTTGAAGAAAAAGTTGTGCAACGCACCAATTCTAGCTTTACCGGAAGGAACGGATAATTTTGTGGTATATTGTGACGCATCGCATCAAGGTTTGGGTTGTGGATTGATGCAAAAGTACAAGGTTATAGCATACGCCTCGAGACAACTAAAGGTTCATGAGAAGAACTATACCATGCATGATTTAGAGCTTGGAGCTGTGGTATTCGCCTTAAAGATATGGAGACATTATATGTACGGCACTAAGTGCACTGTCTTCACCGATCACAAGAGTCTTCAGCATATTCTCGACCAGAAAATGCTCAACATGAGACAGATGAGATGGGTAGAACTACTCAGCGACTACAAATGTGAAATTCACTATCATCCAGGTAAGGCCAATGTAGTAGTCGATGCCCTGAGTAGGAAGGAAAGGGTAAAACCTTCACGAGTACGAGCGTTGGGAGCGCTTGTACAAACGAGTTTAAAGACTCGAATTCTCGAAGCTCAGGTCGAAGCAATGAAAATGGAAAACTTGAAGGACGAGACCCTTCATGGTTTAGAGGCTAGATTTGAAACTTAGATTGATGGAGTACGTTACTTCAAGGACAAAGTTTGGATTCCGAGAGCTAGCAACTTACGGGATATAGTTTTGGACGAAGCCCACAAGTCTAAGTATTCAATTCATCCAGTGGCGGATAAGATGTACAAGGATTTAAAGGAATATTATTGGTGGCCAGGGATGAAGAAAGATATTGCCTTGTACGTAGGGAAATGTTTAACTTGCTCAAAGGTCAAAGTTGTATATCAAAAATCATCTAGTCTGCTACAACAACCGGAGATTCCCCAGTGGAAATGGGAACAAATCACTATGGATTTTATAACCAAACTACCGAGAACTACCAAGAGGCACGACTCGATTTGGGTTATAGTAGATCGGTTCACGAAATCTGCACATTTCTTACTTATTCGAGAAGACTACAAAATGGAGAAGCTTGCTCAGATCTACATCAATGAAATTGTTACACATCATGGAGTTCCAGTTTCCATCATATCAGATAGAGATAGCCATTTCACATACTGGTTTTGGCAGTCAATTCAAAAATCGTTGGGCACGCAATTGAACTTGAGCACTGTCTATCATCCTCAAACGGATGGTCAGAGTGAACGAACTATTCAGACATTAGAGGACATGCTTCGGGCATGTGTGATAGACTTTGGAGGAAGTTGGGATACCCACTTGCCTTTGGTTGAGTTTTCCTACAACAACAGCTATCACACTAGTATTCAGTGTGCGCCATATGAAGCCTTAGATGGACGCAAGTGTCGTTCACCTCTCTATTGGCTGGAAATTGGAGACAGACAGCGATCCAGTCCCGACATCGTGCAAAAAACTACCGATAAGATTTCAATCATTAGAGATAGGCTTAAAGCAGCCAGAGATCGTCAGAAACGTTATGCGGATAATCGTAGGAAGTCTTTAGAATTCCAAGTTGGTGATAGAGTTCTTTTAAAGGTATCCCCATGGAAGGGATTAGTTCGATTTGGGAAAAGAGGAAAATTGAGTCCCAGATATGTTGGACCATTTAAGATCACGGAAAGGATTGGTCCTGTGGCATATAAGCTCGATTTGCCTAAGGAGCTAAGTGCTATCCATGATACGTTTCATGTGTCGAACCTCAAGAAATGTCTGGCTGACGATTCATTAATCATACCTCTGGAAGAAGTTCAAATTAACGATAAATTGCACATCATAGAAGAGCCAATAGAGGTTCTCGATAGAGAACTTAAGCATCTGAAGCGAAGGAAAATTCCGATTCTGAGAGTTCATTGGAACTCAAGGCGGGGCCCGAGTATACATGGGAACGAGAGGATTATATGAAGCATAAGTATCCTCACCTTTTTGCTAATAAACTGGTTAAAGATGGAAGCTCTTGAATTTCGGGACAAAATTCTTTTAACCGGGGGAGACTGTGACAACCGTCAAATTTATGTTTTAGGTTAGAACTGAACTGAACGTTTTATCTTTTCATGTTGTAAGTGTCACATACTAAAACTTAGCAGTTAGAGACAGCGTCGTTAGGAAAATTGAGGAATTTTGCGTAGCAGTCTCTAGAATAGGTGAATTATTCACAAATCTCATAAAATGCCAAACCAAACACCTTAAACACATATATATGTATACTTTGCAAAATACACTAGTAATAAGACAAGTATTATTATTATAGTAAATTGTTTATTTAATAATTCAAAATAAATAAAAATAAAATAAAATCACAAGACAACATCATTTTAACCATCTTTACACTCCACACTCTCTCCCTCTCTCTCTCTCTCTCTCTCTCCCCCCATGGACGGCCACCCCCCACCCCCCCTTAAACCACTCTCTCTTTTTCTTTCACCTCATTTCACACTCTCATTCTTTCATCTATCTATCTCCCTAACTTCTCTCTCTAGATAATTCTCTCTTCTTCTCTCTAAATTCTCTATATTCACACTCTAAAAACACTCTCACTTTTAGCCATTAAAACTCAAAAGAGTTCGAGCATTCAAGAGCTTTTGAGGTATGAATGTGAGTAGGATGAAACCTACACACCTCCTTGTTAGGTTCTTTCATTTTCTTTAAGTTTTCTTCTTCTTCTACTCTAGTTTTACATATGTTTTTACTAGAAACATCTTTGAAATCTTAATATTTGTAGATTCATCACCATAACACTTTGCATGTTATTAAAAAGGTTATGAATCTATGATCAAACCTATGTTAAGATCAAAGAAGGAACTCTTAACTTGCATACATGTGTTTTCTTCAAAAATCTACCGCTTAATCTCTAAAATGTTTTATGAAAACTTTATATTACACTAAAAACATGTTTTAATCTCCATGCATGTGTTAAAAACTTGTTATTTTATATGGAAAAATCAAGTTCTTGGCTTGATCACTCATGAAATCTTCAAAAAGAAAGCAAGAAGACCCTTTTTGGGATTTTTGGAAGGATATCTTTGTTTAATATGCATACATGTAGTTTTAAAAGTTTAAAAACAAGTATTCATCTGAAAATACTTGTTTGGGGAAGTGTCAAATCGGATCCCATGCAAAAAGGAACAAAATCATGGCAAAACATAAAGTTAGATATATTCTCTTAAAGCTACCTTTTGACAGCATTCTCCCAGATTCCTACCTTTCTCTTTAAAAAGTCATAACTCTTTCAATATTTACCCAAATAAGGTGAAACTTCTTCTAGAATTTATGTTTATGACTTAGGTTTCAAACCCAAGTGGTTTCACTCAAAAACTCAAAGATTTCGACTTCCAAATAGTCGTCACAAAAACAGTGCGCAAACAGCTACGTTTTCTGTAGTAGCTGCACTATAAAAATTATTGGATGGACTTATCTACCTTCAAAAATTATGGTTTATATGCCAAAAGATTCATAACCCATTAAGCCAACTGTGCTAAAAATTATCTTGACCAAAAAAACCTTGGAAGATATCTAAAATTCTGGACAGAAAAAGGAAAACTCCAAATGTGGCTAAAAATCAACTTTTAACCTATTTTATTACTATATGTTATAAATCTATAACTTATATTGAATAATAAGACTAATAATAAGACATGCATGAGATATTGAGGAAAATAAAAAAAGTATAAACCATAAACAAGTTCTTTAACAAGGCACTTTATGGCATTTTGGATAAGTAGGCTTTACCGAACCCCTAAGATTCGAGATTGAAACTTACTAGTGTCCTTACGTTCGTAGGATCGGAGTAGGATCACTACAGGTTGCTTGGTGAAATACCTTGGAAAGTTCCTTGTGCACCAAAGTGAGTTCTCACAGCCCCCTTTTACTAATTTTATATGTTTTGGGGTGAAAAGCATGTTACGATTTATTTACGCACCGGTTGTATTGTTTACATAAAATGCTACGATTTTTATGCGCTATGGTATGTATGTTTATGTTAGTTGATTATGAGTTTCTCTTTCGTTTTAAGTCCCCAGTTCACTCTACATTACCCATTAACTCAATTTTTGATCCGTTGGTATATTATGGATAACGTTATTTGGTTGACTCCCCACTCTCCTCGCGAGTGCATAATTACCGTCTTCTTAAATATCTTAGCGATGGAACATGTAGCTTTGGGGTGTGCAGTCAGGAGGTTTGGGTAGTGGGCACATTACTTTAGCATTTAGCATACGGATATACCTTGTGCATGTGAACAAACGGATTTTCCTTTCAAATATGCGAACTTATAATCTATGCATTAAAAACCTTTTGTGCATACCGAAACCTGTGATCTTACCAACTATTCATTAGTTAACCCTCTTATTTGACATGCTTTTCAGGAAACCGTCATTAAGGTTGGATTCTAAGAAGGCACCTTGTAACTGCATGATTGCACCTGTTTTCTTTTATAACTCATGTTTTGGACAAATGTTTTGTTTTGGACAACTTCTATGTTTTTGAGACGATGTGAAATGTTGTAATGTATTTTATTTTTATGCCATGGTGATTTGGTGTATCTTGTACCTACGCAATGAGACCTTGAACAGTGACATCTCGTGTTTCCACTTTAGCGGGGTGTGACACTACTGAAGGATTACAAGGATTGAGCGGAAGTCCTACCAGTGCTAACATTATTCCAACGCTTGACGTAGGCCACACAGTTGATTCAACGGGTAACCTAAGTTGTCCCGATGGTGATTTGCTAGTCTTTGTGACAAGGAAAGAGCTCGACGACGCCTTAAAGGTTGTTGAGGAAAACTTGATCAAGGAGATACAAGGGGTAAAATATCTGATGAAAGGCAAGGTCCCGATGATTGTGAATGAGCCTGAGTTGCCTACTCCACCTCCAGTTGTGCAAACACCTCCACCTCAGCCAAATCCTTCCATTGATGAATTAAAAGATATGTTTTTCGCCAAGCTTCTTTCTGTTAGCCCAAATGATCCACAAAACAAAACCATGTTATCCTTACTTGAAAACTTTCAGCCTAGACCCCAACCACCTCCACCTACTCCTACTATTGTGACTTCTTCAGATTTCAACACGTTCAAATCCAAAGTACTTACCAGTTTAAGTGATATGAAGAAGGCAATGGAAGAAATGTCAAAGTAGATTGCAGTTCTGAATCAGAGTTGTAAGCCACAAGCTCAAGGAATTAAGAGAAGGCATGATCAGGATTCTGATGATCATGATCATGAGGGGGAGATGAGTAAGAAACGCAGATCTGATTCTGAAGCTCCGAGTTTGGGAAAGATTATGTCCACGACTGAAGTTATTAACTTGTTTGAATCAGGTGCTATGGGTTAAGAAAGTGGAAAGCAAATAGTCTTATATGTTGATCCTAATGTGGAACCGACAGTTGAAAAGCCCGAGGTAAATGAGGAGGAGATAAGGGAGGTTATTGATAGTTTTGTGGAAGTTGTGGAAGTTGTTGATATCAGTTCAGATGAAGAAAATGATAAAGGAGAAAACGAATATGACAAGTTTTGGAAAGTCAAGGAAGAGATGGAAAATGTGCTGATGATTACTGACGGGCTAGATGATCAAGAAGTTGAGTTTAGTACAGAATAGGTAGACTTTATGACACAGATCTTTGGGCCAAGTACACCTGAAGACATAGCCGTTAGCCCTATACACTCACCTGAACCCATATCTAGTACCTTGATTTCATCTCAACCTGAAACCACAACTCTAACTGTCAACCTTAGCCAACCAAGCACTACTCAAACCACAATCCCATCTTCTGAACAAACCATTCCTGTAGATGAATCTCCACCAGCAGCTGAACCAAACTATGAAGAACCAAAACCTGAAATATCTAAACCACCTTTTGTACCACATGTCAACCCTTCTCATGACCAAGCTGGTCCTTCTAATCCTTCCACATCCGACCAACTAGGTCCTTCTTCTTCCAGAAACCAAAGGCTGTCTGAATTGGAACATAGACAAAGAACCTTATATCTGAGAACACCTTTTCTGGAGGAGTCTGAAAGAAGATTGTTTGTTCATCGAATCAGAAGGTTGAATCCATATGTTGTGTTGAGGATTTATGATCAGTCGGAGGCTTACAAGTTTGAGTACATTTACTTTCTTAGAGCAAAGTGTCAGAAAGAAAGATTTGTGAAGAGTAAAAAGCTCATTGTGACCATCAAGGAGGTGACAGCAAATCTGTTTTATAAGATGTGGTATCCGGCCTTTGTGGTTCAGAGGCAAGATTGTAGAGATTACTCGTTCACCGAAGCTGATTTTTGTCACTTATCAATTGAAGACTTTGAAACCATGTACCATCACTTCAGAGATCTTCAAATCAGAAAAGAGAATGTGATCTTAGCCCTAAATGCCATAAAGAGATTTTTGAGAAGACACATCTTGTACACACAATGTCATGACTTTCAAATAGGGATAGAAAGTGATCAGCCAATGGTGAATCTGATAAGGCCTAATCAAGAGATGAGGGGATTGATGAGAATGCCTTTATATGAAGTGATTGGTGAACCTGAGTTTAGAGTTGTATTCAGAAATGAAATAGGGGAGAAGATATTCATACGAATCAGTTAATTGGCTAAGTACTCAGATGGAACACTGAAGGTTGTCAAACTGCAGCTTGAACATAGGCTTAAAAGACATGATGAAGAAAGGAAAGTTACTTGGATGTCTACACCGGCTAGAATTCTACTTGTTAGAGCTATCAACGAGATTGACGACAAACTCAATTTCAGAATGACCATGAGAAGAATTGAAACAAATCTTGGGGTCCGTAGAAGAAGAAGATTGTTCCTGCCTTGATAACTAAGGGGGAGATTTTTAGAGCACCTTTGTAGTTATCAAGACAGTATTGCTTTCTTATGTATCTTCCAAGTAGAGACATGGACTTGTCATGGCCCTACTATATAAGGAAGTCCCTTTGTAATATTTCAAAAGTTTTTGTGTCATTTGTACTTTACACTTTCAATTTATGAATGACAAATTCTCTCTCTAGATTCTCTCTACATTGATTGATTACATTTGCTAGATTGTGGGAACAACAACATTAGATAGGAACCTTTGATTCTTCATATTTCTTGCCAATCACATTCACTCTGATTCTAGGAGTAGATCACTGAACATGAATATGGATCTTAGTCTTTGAAGTAGATGAATGATTAGCTGAAGGTTTAGAGGTTTTCAGCTGTGGTACTTTGGTACCCTTCTGAGGCTTTTGAACAACTATTTTTTCTTTACCTTTAAGTTTAGCATTTAAGGTAGATTTATCCTCAGGGATGGAAGTTTTAGAAGAAGAAGAGAACTGAGATGACGAGGTGTTAGGGATAGAAGACACGAACATTCCAAATTTAAGCATGGAACGGTCAGTGGTTGGTTCTTCAGTGTCAGCTTTGTAACCAATACCACTTTTGTCTTTGGCAGGGATATGAGCACCTATGATCTCAATGATCTTTGCTGAGGATTTATACAATCCTTCAACGGTGTCCATTTCTGCTTTCAGTTCTGCGATAGCCTTTTCACGCTTGATACTTATGACTTCATTCACATTGACCTGATCTTTCAAATTTTCTTCTGTGTTTGAAAGATCTTGTATTTTCAAATGACAGTTTTTAAGCTGTTCAATTAAGTCCATGGTAAGTTGTTCAGCTTTGGTCTTGCCATTCATGGCATCATATAAATCAATAGTCAAAATATTGATGGCTCTGAGTTTATCAGCTTCAGTGATAGTAGGAGAAATAGTAGGAGAGAGAGATACCTGAGAGGTAGAGGCAGAAGTAGAGGGAATTTCATATTGGTATTCCTCTTCTTCTTTGATTTTGGCTATTAGAAAGAGGTTGGCCTCATCTTCTTCATCTGAATCTGATTCTTCTTCAGATTCAGCCCAGTCATGATCTTCAACGATCAAACATTTTCCTTTCTTTTTATAGCTTTCCAGCATTTCGTACTTTTCTTTCAGTCTTTGGTACTTGACATCTTTGCTCCTAGGAGTAAAGTATTTCTTGTGGGATGAAGAAGGTTTGAATGCTTTCTTTGACCTGCATTCACTTGCAAAGTGTCCTACTTTTTCACAGTTAAAGCAGGTAGCAGTAGCCTTATCAACATGAGTGGATTTAGGCTTGTCAGTGAGGGAAAGAGGTTTAGTTCTTCTGAAGTTACTCTTTCTTCTGAAAGAATTTGTCAGGAGTGCTAGAGATTCATCAAATTCTGAAGGATCAACTTCTGATGAATCATCAGAGTTAGATTCCATTTCAGTGATCGTGACAGTTGATCGCTGAGTAGGCACTAACTCTGAGGAGTGTAATGCAATAGGTGTGCTTTTGGAATCTTTGACAAGATTCTTCTTAAGTTGACACGACTGCTTATGATTAAGCATAATGCTAAAAAAGGTAGCAAGGGTCATGAATTTAAGATCCTTAGATAGTTTAAGACACATGGTATAATTGTCCCAACTTTTAGGAAGACATTCTAAGAACCTTTTCAAGATTTTAGAGTTACCATAGGTCTTACCAACAGTCTTTAAATCAATAAGTAAACGGTTAAAGCATTGATGAAGTTTATAAAGAGTTTCATTCTTACCACAAATGAAACTTTCATACTGCCTTACCAGGTTTATTCTTCTAGAGTCCTGGACTTCAGCAGTACCTTCATATTGAACATATATAGTGTCCCACATGGCCTTTGAGCTCTTTAGATTCATGATGGAATGGTAGACTTCATCAGGAAGAGCCATAGAGATGATGGATTTGGTCTTGGTGTCGATGGCCACTTTCTTCTTGTCTTCTTCAGTCCACTGAGAGATTTCTTTAATGATTGTTCGTTCAGGAATAGCAGGAGTATTCGCAGTGGCTGGAATAGCACCATGGATCACATGAGGAACATATGGTCCATTTTCAACGTAGTAAGATATAGTGGGATCTACACCTTCCAAAAAGAGCATCATTCGATTTTTCCAAAGATTAAAGTTATCTTTGCTAAATCGAGGAGGTTTGCCAAGAGAACCATTATTTATGTAGTTAGTGTTTGTGTTGTTTTCCATATTGAAGAAATAGCAAGGAAGAGAGTTTAAGCAATATCTTTTTTATAGGATTAAACAATCTGCTCTGATACCACGTGTTGGTCCCGAAGGGTTATACAAGTTTGTAGAAGGGGGGAGGGGGGTTGAATACAAACATAAACTTTTATCTTTCTAAATTGTTTATTGATATATATCAAATAATTTACAGTTTGTTGCGAAATAAGATCAAGTATAAAACCTAATCTAAACAAACTAGAGAATCACACAGATTTGTTGCACTAAGAAAAGATAGAGAGAAAATAAGAAAACCTAAGGAAGGGTTTTCTTGCACTAAGAAGTTCAGCGAGAGGAAGCTCTTTCACGAATGAAGTAGGGTTTCCTATTTATATTGCACGGATTAAATGAAAGTCAGAACAACTTTACACGTGGCAACGTCTGGTTGGTTGCATGGATTTGACTTTAGCAAACATCCTTTTTGGCCGCATGATGAACAGTGTAGTTGCATAGTGGTTTGTACGATCCTGGACAAAGGGATATCCTTCTGACAAAATCGTACAAAAGGCGTCCAAGGAGATAAGACAAAAGTTGCTTGTAAAACAGGCTTCATGATCAGCGTTCGCTGAGTAGATCTTTATCAGCGAATGATAAAGTTCAGCGTTCACTGAAGTCTTCTACTTGAAACTTCGCGTGAAATAGACAAGTCTTGGCTTCGCTGATATCCGCATCAGGTCACTAGTAGACTTAGTCACTCGTTCGTCAGCTTGGTCTTCGATTTCAGCTTTGAACTCAGTTGTCGCGAATCTTGTCTTCAGGGATCATAAGTAAACAATTACAAATGGAACTTTCAGCGATCATCAGTGAGGCTGAACAGGCTCAGGGCTCACTATGTGCATGCATCGCTGAAGTATAAATTAAAGTGCATGTTTTCATCAGCGATACTAAACAGACTTAGTATATTTCTTAGATGACAAAACATTAATACATATTGTTTACTTATAATTTTCACTAGGTAATTCTCAGGGTCATTATCAAATCACTGAAGGGTTTAGATCAACAGTTTGTAACGTTTCCATTTTAGGAGTGGTTTTCAAATGATCGCTACCCTATATATACATATACATACACGTATACATATACATATATAGGGGTTAAATCAAAGGAGAACCACAAATATGTTAGAAACTCGAGAGAACCGATATAAAACTATTTTTTTACATGATATTTTTTCATCAAATGCTAGGATTTAAGATTCTTTTTCTTCACCATGTGAATATTTTTTACGTGTATTTTTTGTTTCACTAGGTGAATCAAAAATAAATTTTCACATGTAATGTTTTCACAAGGTGAACATGAACATATGTAAAACAATATCTTAAATCATAGGTTTTGATGAAAAAAATCATGTAAAAAAGTAATTTTATATTGGTTCTTACAGGTATGTAACATATTTGTGGTTCTAACTTGATTATCGTCATACATATACATATATATACGAAGGATAGTGTGAGAAGTTGAGTTAACGTGAGAAGCGTGAGAAGTGGATTAGAATCCTTGATCACTTTTAATTTCAAGCCCACCCATGAATCGCGCTTGATACGGGAATTGATCTAATGCATCTCATCCTAATGTGCATCCAAGGGTTGATAACCACTTCTCTCTAACATTAACTTAATTTCTTACCAGAACCTAACCCTATAAATAGATGAAGGATCATGTGAGAATTTGAGGTTAACGTGAGAAGCATGATAAGTGGATCTGAACAGCTGTTATGTCCTGTTCTGTTCTGTCATGTCCCATTCTGTCATGTTCTATCATGTCTGCGTACCAAACGCACCCTTATAGTCATGGAAGTATTGTTTTCTAATATTTAACTCAATGTTATGTTAGAGAGACATTGAAAATATAAGGATGTATGTGAACTAATCAAATTACAAAATTTTCGATGGATTATAGGGATAGTATTGTAGTCTGCTAATTATTTTAATTAAAATTCGTACCTTTGCAATTTGAAAATGGACGAGAATTTTATTTTCAAATTGTGGCATACATATTTTGTAACTGCAATGCAAGTCGGATCTCTAATTGGAGTTGTATATGTACAACCTGAAATAAAGGCTATTCAAGAACAACATGTTGGTGATTATGCTTTAAAGACCGACAAAATGATTATTTCTTTGAACTTAGAAGACAAAATTTACAAATGCATCAAATTTATTCACATTTGAAGTCTGAAAGTGTACCTCAAAATGTAATTGTAGGAACTTAAGGAATTGAGGGTTTCACCTCAAAATTCTGAAATGTATCTTAAGTTCTTCGTTATGCAACCCAAATAATAGTTATTTCAATTGACATTTTTTCCTTTGACTTTTTTTGTGCTTGCAGGAGCTTGTTCAACTTGAAACTACTAGAGTGTACAAACTGGCAAGAACAAGTCTGAGGTGTACCTCAAAATGTAATTGTAGGAACTTAAGGAATTGTAGGTTTCACTTCAAATTTCTGAAATGTATCTTAAGTTCCTCGTTATGCAACCCAAATAATAGTTATTTCAGTTGACATTTTCTTTTCTTTGACTTTTTTTGGGCTTGTAGGAGCATGGTCAAGACAACAATGCCACAAGTATGTTTGACTTAAGTCAGGCTTCGGTCTTGTAGCATTCACATTGTACATCGATTCAAAATTAAGACTTCCACAAACATCTATATCATAAATGTCATTAACAGGTTTGGCAATAGAATATAAAATACCATGCAAACATGCAGAAATAGAATCATTGTTGAGGAATTTAAACATAAAACCATCATGTCTCAACTGTGTAAGTGAAATAATGTTTCTAAATATACTAGGAACGTAAATACAATCATTAAGTTTCAAAACCAGACGATTGGGAAGGAACATATCATAATAACCCTAAGACACAACTTTCACTCTTGTCCCATTGCCCATCTTGAGCTCCAATTGGCCCGATCTCAATTGTCCCTCACTTCTTAGTCCCTGTAAAAAGGAACAAATACCAGTCCCATATCCGCTATCCAATAACCAGGAATCATAACCAGAAGTGAATAAATCGATGGTAAACATACCTGAAGGTCCGACTCCCTGAGCCTTACCCTTTTTTGCCATTGCAATTAGAACTGGATAATTTTCTTTATAATGCTTTGTCTCATAGCAGTCTTAGAGCAGGCATCATCATCTAGGGGAATCTTTCCCTCATTCCTTTTGCTTTGCTGGAACTTCCAACTTTTCTTTCCCAGTCGCACTCCTTTCTTGGTCACTCCTCCCTTGGCCATGATCATCAGGATAGACCTGCATTCCTCCATCTTAGAGGCATCTTAGTGAAGGATTCGTTCAAGTCATTCTTTTCATTTAACTCTGATAGGTAGTAGAGTATCAAATCGATTCCTATCTCTTTCAAATATTCAGGAGTCATCGATGCAATCATCAGATATGAAAAGCTCAGAGAGTCTCGATGGTACTCATCACGAGTAGCTCGAATACTCTCAAAAGCGTTTTTCTGTCTGATATGGATGGAGGGGGAGTCATGAGCTTGTAGAACTTTTCTTCATGTTTAAGGATGACCCTTACGAATCAGAGTTGATAACACCAGATAAATTAGTAATCAACATAGAATCAAACTCCATATTTATTGATCTTGAGAATTCTAGAAATACATAAGAACGATGTACTTTCTCTCTCTAGAATTCTCTCATCTCTATCTCTAGAATATTACAATATGAGTTTCTAACCTTTGCTTAAACACTAAGCAAACCTATTTCTACCTAGACATTACAACACATGAGAGTTTCAGAATCGTGCAACGAACAATAAGAAATCAATAGATGAATAACAATACAGTATGATTTCAACTGGTCATCCAATTTGCTTTCAATATGCAGAGTGTTTACAATATGATTAGGAAAGCTACAATGATAACTAGCTTATTTTTCTAAGTTAATGAACATTATATACTAATGGGCCTGTGGCAACAAGCCCACGGCCCGTTCACTAATAAGGCTCAAAATAAAGAATAACAAAATAGCCCTTAAACTTCTATTCAATCAAATATTTCCCCAACAATCTCCCCCTTTGAATCCAAGTTCGAGTTCGCGCCAGTTATCAACATATCTCTTTCGGAGCACAAACTGTACCTCGAACATTCGGATGGCTCGGCGGTAGTCGATGCGGTCTTCAATCACTTCTAATGCTTCCCGAGCAGTTGTTTTATTCAGATTGGAAACATACGAATACCTTTTGTTTTCGGACTCGTGAGTGATGATGTTGCGAAGAGCATCTTGAACTTTGAAGAGCGTGCCATCGGAGAATTTGTCGACCTGGCTGAAGCGGAGAAATCTCTTTTCGTTCTGATCGTTGATGTAGACTATCCCAAATTCTGGTTCCAGAAGCAGTGCGTTCTCGGAATACATCTTCAGTTCGGGCGCTTTCAGATTCGGCTTTATCAGGGTTACCTTATTTGCTATGTTCTCGATTGCCATTTGGAAGTCTGTAAGATAGGACATCATAATTGTACGGACTAGGAATCGACGAACAGCTTTGAGCGCTTTGGTTACTTGAAGCGGTCGGATGGTTCTTGTTCGGAGGTCTTTCAGTATAGCATAGAAGTCGAACGGTCGTAGGTTCTTGAAGTCAGCTTCGAAAAATCACCATTCATTTCCGCCTTCTTGTCAGACGGTGAAAACGGGAAACATAACTTTAAGAATTCTACCTGTTTGAACGTTGAGCACTTCGGTGATCTTGTGCTTTGTTCGGACTTGGCTAATTGGCAGACACCGCTTCATTGCCTTTATGTACTGACTTTGGTATTCCGGGTCGGAGCTATAAATACCAAGGCAAAAGAAAGGCTCGATAGGGCATAACCTGTGAACGAACAGCTTTTTCAGTGATTCCTCCAGGTGAGGAATAAATATCGTGATCTTCTCCCATCGGATTTGTTGTTGTTGAGGAGGACGAAGATCAGAAGCTGTCGGTTGCTGAGAAGATGTCGGATTTGTGGTGATTGAAGTTTCGGGTCTTGTAGAAGTCTCGGTGGCTTGAGCAGAGTGAACGGGTGTACCATAAAGGTTTTGCAGCAGAATCTGGTCGTAGTCAACATTATCGTCTTCATCAGTAGGGAAGATCAGGTTTACCTAGAGATTTACAGCACTAGCGGCTTTTACGTACCATGCATTTTCGATCTCCGGGTCGATCTCGGTGTCTGGATCTATCATATTGAGAGCAGGCCTATCTGATGTATCAAAGGTGACCAATTCCTGTGGTGTTCCCTCAGGCTTTTCAACCGTCGGGTCTTCGTCATCGAAGATGTCTACATCAATTTCCATCTGGGCTAAACTCAACTCGGCTTCGGGTTCGGTTTCGGTTGCAGTTGCCACAGTTGAAGGTTCCGATTGAACCACAGTTGTTTCAGAGATGATTGGAGCGAATTCGGACAAGCGTAGTCTCTTGTTCTCCCCCTCACAGTGATCAGGATCGTCCTGGTCATCGTGTCGTTGCTTGAGTCTGCCAGCTTGACTCTTGCAAGTAGTCTCGAGTGTGGCGACTCTCTCGGACAGCGTTGTGAGCGCTTGATTAATGTCCTTAAGAGTCGTGTCAAGCTGGTCCAATCTTGTTGTTATGGATGACGAAGGAGCAGTGACCTAGGATTTCAGAACGGAGATCAGGTCTGCTTCGGTGGAGGCATCGGTTTTGGATTATTGGAGCAGCTGAGCGAGGAGCATCGTCTTTAGGGTATCCACCGTATAGATAGGCTGAATGGGAGTCGGTGGAGGTGTTGGTACGGTTTCAGCTTCGACGACTTTCTCCTTACCTTTAATCAGGCTTTTCAGGGTATTAAGCTCGTTGGTGAAGCGCTGCTCCATGGCCTCGCGGACAGCCTTTAGGGCGCTGTCCAGATATCCCTGTGACACAAAGTCGGGTAAAATAACATCGGGGTCACTTAGAGCACCCGTTGAGGCATCTACCTTAGAGGTAGAGCCACCTACGTTCACGGTTGGCATAAGGGTAGCCGTGGTAGGATTTCCCTCCGATCCTCGCGTTCCGCTGAAAGGTGGAGACACTACGGAGGTTTCGATCGGGTCACCAAGAGCACTGATGTTCGTTTCCTCATCATGTGTCCTAGCCGGAGAAATAATAATAGCAAATGGCTCTAGACTCAAGAGTGCATCTAAAGAAGTCGAGACCGGGGGCTGTTGGTCTCTTATTTCAATACCAGTACCCTCCGAGTGAGAGACCGGTAGAAGTTGTGCTATATCTCCGTGCAAAAGTGAAGCATCCATCTTTTGAGAGACGGATGAGTGGCTTGGGAGGTTGTCTAATTGCGCCGCTGGGTCCACGGCGACTTCTTCAATACCCTGTCCCAACGGATGAGACGGGATAGCAGATGTGGCTACTTGGGCGATACTTGGCTGGATTCGCTCAGAAGCCTCTTTATCTTTACGGCTCAATCTATCTTGGTTCGCTTTCAACCTTAACTCCCTCTATCTCACATGTTCTAACTCTTCTTGATTTTCAACTAAAACCCCCTCCTCTCTCCTTGTATCTCCCGTATCAGGTTGGGTAGTAGGGATGAGTGGGGGTGTGGGTGATTCGGATGGAATTCCTTTGGTCAAGTCTGGGTTTGGTTCGATACGGGGAGGTATCAAGGATGCGCGTATAGCACGATCCGTATCGGATTCGAAGGAGTCAGATTCCACGTCTTCAACTTGGTGGGTAGGCAAAGGAGGATCAGATATGTAGGGCTTCGGGTCATGGTGAAGCATTGGTCTTGACGATGTACCTGTTTCACCCGTCGGTTGGGTGGGGGGAATGGGTTGTTGGCTTGGTCCGGCTTGGGAAGTACTGGTTCGCGTATCCACTGCATCGCCCACGCCTATTCCCCTCCCGTGTGACCTCAACACACCCCGCCCAGGAGCCCCTGCTGCCCGGGCCCTTCCTCCTCTTGTCCTAGGACCCTCACGTCCCTCGGTTCTATGTCCCTGTGGAGGTCCCTCCGGCGCTGGCTGGACCATGGGATTCCCTAACTCTCGCCTATATTCTACTACACTCGGAGCAGTGGGGTTCGCGTGTGCCAGTAAGGCGTCAAGTATAGGCATGGATGGGGTAGCAGATGGGTTACGAATCACCAAGTATTGTTGATTGTGATGAGGACATACCGGATGGTTGATTCGTCGTGGGATCAGAGGGTTCGCATCCATATGTTGTCGAACGGCTAGAGCAAAGAACCAGGGAAAGGGAAGGAACTTCTTTTTGGTACCGCCGGTGTGTCTGATGGCTAGTACCATTTCACGCCAAATGACTGCTACGTAGTCGATGTGCCGATTGTAGCACACTGCGTGAAATAAGCGTAGAAAGTCCACGGTGCACTGGTCTATCCCCTTCCATCGTGAGGATAGACATCGGTTTAGCATGGAAAAGAAAGTGTACCAGACCGAGGCGATGTATTTTATGTTGAAAGCGGACGGGCGGTCGAGGACGTGGCGATATCCGAGCGCACGAACTTCAGCACACAGTGTGACATCGTCGATGGTGGGTGCGTAAGCTGCATGGCCTCCGGCATTCGGTTCTGGAAGGGACAGTAGTCGTCGGTGGGATTCCAGTGTGAGAGTGAACGGATGGTGCTCGATGTTGGCAGTGATGGTCTGGACATTGTTGACAGTGACCATCCTCGCCGTGTGCCATACTGGATGTACATATATGAGTGGCACGTCAGTTGTCGCGGTCAGTCCTCGGCGAAGTGGGTGGCCAAGCAATATATCAACCACTACTCGATGATCGGGTCTAAAAGTGGCAGCATCAAGGTGGTGGTTGTTCGGATTGATCTCTTGTTCCTGATCCGCGGGAACCAAGGCATTATCGGCCTCGTCGTCTATGACAACCTCAGGAGGATGGATGTTTTTCTGTGGTTGCTCTTGTTCGTCTGCCATGTATAATACCTGAAAAGTATAGTGTTAGATTGAGGACCGGATAATATCACCTTCAAAGCGTACCTTAGCATTCAAAAGGCTCAATCAGCGGTTGACTGAGGACTGGCAGTAAAAGCAGAGCATTGGGATTGCCAATGTGTGAAAAATGCAAAGATATTGGACGGGAGCAGAGTCCGGATAAACAGGGTATCTGGACAAGCAAAATGGACTAGACAGACAGGGGTTACCGGATAAGCATAGGACTTACCGGGTACCATATGGTTACCGGATCAAGATGGGGTTGACCTGGTTGAATGAACTGACCGGATAAAAGAGTATTACCGGGTAAGCATGATGGTTACCGGACACGGATCTTATCGGATAGTCGAACTTACCGGATACCAGGTATCCGGACGACTAGGGTTACCGGAGATCGATCTGTCCGGCTTATTTGAAAAATTGTACTTACCGGATATCATGGAAGTGACCGAATAACTTGCTAGTTACCGGGTAACATGAATGTTACCGGGTAACTAGGGTTTCTGGGTGCGTAACTGAGGTACCCAAAATCAACCAAAACCTGCTCAAAAAAGAAATCTACTCGGTGTAATGTGTTCGAAATGGAAAGTAAGACACACATCATGATTTGTAAACCAAGACTCTAACTAAAATGGATTCAACATATAGTGGGGTTTTAGAAAAAACCCAGTTAGTGTACTGTGATGATTGAATCGACATCAAGACATGGATAGTTGTGTGAGATGATGATCGAAAAACATTCGAGTGTGATAGATGAGACATACCTGTGATTGAGAAGACTGGAATCGAATAAATGATCACACGAGAGAGAGAGAGTGTGTGCAACGAACAATAAGAAATCAATAGATGAATAACAATACGGTATGATTTCAACTGGTCATCCGATTTGCTTTCAATATGCAGAGTGTTTACAATATGATTAGGAAAGCTAAAATGACAACTAGCTTATTTTTCTAAGCTAATGAACATTATATACTAATGGGCTCGTGGCAACAAGCCCACGGCCCGTTCACTAATAAGGCTCAAAATAAAGAATAACAAAACATCCCTTGAACTTCTATTCAACCAAATATTGCCCTAACAACACATTAAACACTAATGCTAGTTTGAATTTACATGACTTTGACTACTTTTACTTTTACTTTTACTTTACAATACATTGACAAATACATGACTTTACAATACATTGACAAATACATGACTTTACAATAAATCTTGAATACAATTTTATGCGATAACAAGAGTCATTCTAGGAAGTTCTCACAGTTGTGTTTATCCTTTTCCAAAATGGATTTGAGTGTGGACTGGTTGAGGTTGAAGTTTGTGTTATCTTGATAAGCAGACATCTACAGAAAATAAAAGTTCATTTCAGTATAAACTCTCAAAGTTTGAATAACCCTTTTAAAATTCAAAAATTGAGCTAAGATCTACATTTCACTATTTCTCATGATTGGTCAATTCGTAAATGATGAAAATTAGTTATTTAGGTATGCAACTTCCAATTGTTCTCATCACAACTCTTAGACCTTCATGAGATCCTTAAAAAAAATTAAAGACATGTTTAATCTCACTTCTCCACCTTAAGGCTATTTATTTCACGGACAATACACAATGCATAAATACCTTAAGTGAGTTCAACCATACTAAAACATCACAACTTCTTTTTCGAGTAACAACTCAGAAGTCGGTCGTCCAGGTCACGACTATCACAATAAGCGGGACCGTGATCGTGTGATTCGGATCCTTACCTTACACTATAGTTATCTAACCCAGCTTGGCCAATGCTCATACCGAAATCGAACAATTATATGTTCCTAAGTGTTTTAGATGGTGGTGAAGAACTCACATTTTAGTTTGTAAGGGTTTTACCGCACTCGTTCTAAAATTAGCGTTTTAAAATCGTTTTAAAACAATTTTTGAGTCGGTACTTTCATATAAATAATAAAATATTTTCAAAAATAAGATTGATAATCGGTTTGAGTTTGATAACTTATATATAATACAAACATTACAAATTACCGATTAAAATACGATTGTGTTTCAATTTTCTCTTTATAAAACCATTAGCACAAATTATAACATATAATTATAAGGAAAACAAATAAAGCGAAAAATAAAACGCAAACACAATCAACCACACAAAACGACCAAACGATTCGGTATGGCCCACTAATGGGGGTTCCGTGAGCCCACACGGAAAACCCGGTCAAACCCTAACGACACCGCCAAGGCTCCCACCAACTCCGCCATCCGAGGTGGACTCCGGGACTCCGTCTTCGATTCCTTCAGTCTTCAAAATAAATTTAATGTTATACTAGGCTAAAACATTTAACCTAACTATTACATTACAATTGAAAGAGAACGATATGCAGATCGTATAAAAATACATAACCCACATAATTATACATTTTAATTTCCGAAATAAAATATAACATATACCCACGGGTCAAACGGGACAAAACCGAATCCGACAAGCAAAACAACCACAACGGGTTTTTGGGTCCAATTAAACATAACAAATAACAAGCCCAAAAGAAAATTGGGCCAAAGCCCGGTCAAAACCACGAGCCCAAAACGGCCCATGACCCATGAAAAACCCTAAAAGCCCAAAACCCCAAAATTAGGGTCGACTAGAAAAATGATACCGAAAAGTAATTAGGGTCGGCCAGAACGCACCATGGCGCACACGACCCACACGCACAGCACCGCACCGCACAGTGCACACGCACGGCGTATGCTGGCGGTTTTTTCCATTATTCGTTTTTGACCGATTTTTCTCCAATTTAATCCCTATAACTTTGTAACGGGGCTCTGATACCACTGAAGGGTTTCGAAGGGATCGCAGAGGAAACAAACAAAAAAATAATAATAAAACAAACCGTGAAACTCCATTAGCCTGGATCCGTTACTATAGTAAATAGGGACAAAAACACATCTATAAGGGGTTTAGAATACTACCTCAATGAATGTGCCGGAAAGATGATTGAAGCACGAGAAACCAACATAGGTTTCCTTTAGCGGTATCCACATGTGAGTAGCTTCAATCCCGAACGGTTGCGAAGTGATCTTTTCAATTATAACTTTGTATCAATTAAATATATTTTTGTTGTAGGATAAATGTGTCATCGTCTAAAGGATATGACGATAGAGATAGGGATAGAGATAGATTAGAATTGAAATACCTTGTTGTTATCTACTTGTAACTCATCCCTATATAAAGGGCTTATGATTAATGAGAATTACGATTCATTCTCTCCATTCTGTTGTGTTCTATTCGGTTTTCTCTTCAACACGTTATCAGCACGCAAGCTCAGAGTTCAATATAATTAAATGGTTGTTTCGTCCGTTGCTCGTTGCCTACCTACATAATCTTGTTACATTGGTCACAAATTCAAGTAAGTTTTCTTTCGGCTTGTTATTTTTATATATATAAACTAGAATTTGTGCTTGTTTATTATCATGGATCAAGAATTTGGGGACTTTTGAGATAATCAAGCATATTGGCCGTTCACGCTATTATTGAATTAATTAAATCTGGTACGTTTTCTTTTCTTTTGCCTTTGGTATCTTAATGAACTTTAATATTTTGATGAACTGATTAAAATTATGTTGTTGCATGTCTATGTTATCACATTTAGAACATATGAATATTGTGTATAATTTTGAATTCATGATATACTACCTGGGTTAGATATTTAAGTTCTTTCAGTTTCCATTACGAGAGGTAAAAAAAAACATCATTGCTATGTTAACTTGTGTTTTGTGGAATATGGATTGTACATCTTTATATGTAATTTAAAATATATATATATATATATATATATATATATATATATATATATATATATATATATATATATATCCATTACTACCTATATAAGCATATACAACAAAACTCTTAATTACAATTTATAAAGCATGGAGTACTGCTATTTTATGCTTCAATTCTTAAAAACTATGAAGTACAAATAAGAAAGCATAATGTACACATTTTCAATGCATAGACGTGCATGATCAAGTTCCAGCTGTATCACTTTTTCAATGTTTATGTAAAGCCCGTGTTCCGGTACGTATAAATATTTTTCCTTTAAATCTTTCTCGTTGCTTAAATAAGTATTTGTCATTGATTTTTCTTCCGGGATCACTTAAGTTGCCGAGAGTTAGCACCGTTGACCCTAAGTGTTAATATTCTGGTAGGGTGTTTATAGAGCTTTTGGGAGTTGTTGAGGGGCCAAAAATGTCTAGTGGCCAAAGTCTTAGCATGGGGGTCGGCCCATGCATCTAAACCGAGCCCCCCCCCCCCCATATTTCCTTTTTGTGTTGTTCGGTTTCTTGGATAGCAAAGAAAAGAAAAGAAAAACCCTAAGGTCTCCCTCCTTGCTCTCGGCCGTAGCTTCTTCCCCCCCCCCCCCCCCCCTTCCCTTCTCTCGTTTTCTTTCGTGTCAAGCAACCCACAACCGAGGAACCCTAATCCTTCTTGTCGCTGCTACTGTTGTTCCACCGCGAGACCACCGGAAATCCACCACTGGCGCCGCTGTGTTTATCGCCGGTGAGAGAGAGAGAGAGAAGAGAGAGGAGCGGCGACATGGTGGAGGGTTGAACCGAGTAGTTGGGGGTGCTGCTGCGTTATCCCGAAAGGTAAGTCTCCCTTCTTCCTTTTCTTGTCTCGCGCGGTTATGTAGTCACCGGGAAAAAACCACCATCACCGCCGCCGCACGCGGCCACGATGGCGGTCGGCTGTTGCCGCCGGTAAACCACCAACCGGTGGTTGTGTGGGTGTATACGCGGCCGTGAGGCTGTGGGCGTGTATGGGTGTGGGTGTGTGTCGAGACGGTTTAGGATGGTAAGCCATTCTCGTTTATTTCTTTCGTTTCGTGTCGTTGTCGTCTCGCCGCCGCCGCCGACCACCACTGCCGGAGGTGGCAGTGGGTGGTGCGCGGTTGAGTTCAGCCCCTAGCAACCTAAACCCCAGCCTAAGTGCTTGTATAGCTAAACCGTAAACCCGAATCGCATAAACATTTAAATCGTTGCAAAATCGTCATTTTATGTGATAAACGCCTTTCTGCCCCTGTTTTATTTCGTCCATAACTTTTCCGTCGTAGTTCGGATTGAGGCGAAACCAGTGCCCACGGTTCACATTCTGTGTTGGACACACTTTTCGTGTTCTAGCGAAATTCTGGTTCGGCCTCTAGCTAGGTGTAAATTAGCGGTTTTGACAGCAGGTCCGAATTCGGCAGACTCGCGTCCTGTTTTTAGAAAATTCATATTAAATTGTAGGAAAATTGTTAGAGTGCGTACGATATGTCCCTGGAACCCTAAGACATAGAATTTTCTAGTTATGAAATAATATTTCTGAGTTGATAAGTTTAAGAGGGGCTAAACAGGTCCCGAACAGACCTGTAAATCTTAGAGTAAAAGCTGGAAAAATTCATGTGTGAACTCATAGTTGTGACTTTGGGTTAGGACTTCACTTTGACGTTTGATATCACTTATTTAGGTGGAAAGAGGTGAGTTGGAGTTGGCCGGCTCGTTTTGCTGTTGAGGAAATCTACTTTGCTTTTGAGGTGAGTTCTCTCACTGTGTAGTTAGGGATTGTATGTATATCGTGGTAGTTTGTATGTACTACTGTTTCTGTGGTGTGAACTAGTTGTTTTGTGGTGCGTAATATTTGATTGGTTTAAATGCTTAGTATAAATGTGTATTACGTACATCTCGGTGGGACCGAGGGCTCGGTGGGACCGAGGAAGTGGATAGAAATGTTGTGTGAACTCGGTGGGACCGAGGAGTTGAGTACATAATTACTTGTATGTGTTTACTTGTGTTATGTAACTGTTGTGTTGTTGCTTATGCGCGAATAGGGGCGTGTACATATAATTGCTATCTGCGCATGTGATGGAATTCACTAAGCTTTGTGCTTACCCTTTTCCTATAATGTGGTTTCAGGTACTAGTGGCTCCAAGGCGTGACGGGTACACACTGGCACGCGCGAAGGGTTTGATATTTATGAGAATTAGACTGATCATTTAAACGATTTAATTCCGCTGTTTATTATTAACGAGAATATTATTGTTAAGTTTGCAAACGAAACGGTTTGGATATTTAATGAGGTTCCATTTATTAAAATGCTTATTTTTAAAAGTTAAAATTTATTGTAATTTTTGGGACGTTACAACTTGGTATCAGAGCACAGCTTGAGTGAATCAAACACATCTCGGTGGGTTTGATCTCAAGTTGCGGCTATGAAATTCATCTCTTAAATTTTTTGGAAAATAAAAGAAAGGAAAACCCGTTTGAGAAACGGTGATCGAGGGCGCAGTGTGTACAGTCAGCCGGAGCCAAAGGAAAAGGTACAGTACTTAGTGTATTTATCGCTTTCTAGATCATAGGGTATGCATGCTAGATTGCCTATGTTGTGTACACTGTACTGTATGATGTTTGCTTGCTAGTAGGAATTAATACTAGTTATAATAGGTTGTTAAGTGAAGGCCCTATAGGTTGTATGCAGTAAGAATCATATAGCCTTAGAATATTTGATTTAGTTCTATTACGCAGCTCTTGTTTGAGTCCAACCGTTCTAGGATAGAATCTCGTATTCGAATGTCTATTTGTTTCGCGCTGCATGCGACTGGGTATTCACGAGGCAACTCATTATGGCTAGTAGGGATTCAGTGGTAGCAAGGGTAGTGCTTTGGGAAGGAATTCCTAGGGAGCTAGGAAGAGTGCGTACATATGTCGGTACGGGCATATGTGTATAGTTTTTGTTTGGCGAGAAACTACTTGGACACTTCGGGATGGGACTCGGAACGGGCAATGATAGGTGTGGAGGGTAGTAGTAGAGCTCCTACTACCGGAAGCGCAGGATCAATGCTCGAGTCGGGGAAAGTCACGAGGAATCCAAGGAGTCGAGCGTGAGCGTGGTAGGGTGAGTTATTATGTGCTAACAACTCGTTGTAAATTTCCTTTCCTAGAATGGCCATCACTAGAAGAAACAACACGGCTGAGCCGCGGGCTGAGGCCGGGATCACTGCGGAGCAGATCCGAGAGATGATTGTTGCTAAAGTGACGCATGCGATCGGGGAGGCGATCCCCGAGATTATCACTGCCATCCGTGACGAGGAGGTAGTTCTGATGGAGGAGCGTATTGCAGCGATCCCACCGCCGGCAGGTGGACAGCCGCGTGTTAGAGAGTTTCAGTACCGAGATCTCTCTGCCTGTTCTCCACCCGAGTTCAAGGGAGACCCGAATCCGATCATCAGCATGCAATGGATATCTGACATGGAGTGTGCGTTCTTGACTAGTGACTGCCCCGACAACCTGAAGGTTCGCTTTGCGGTGAACTTACTTCGTGACGGAGCGAAGGATTGGTGTGCTACTACGTTGTCGTTTGCCGAGCGCACTACCTTGACCTGGGAGGAGTTCGTCATCCGTTTTCGTGCAGAGTACGTACCTCCGGTAGAGATGGAGTGGATTGCTAAGGAGTTCTTGGAGCTCACTCAGACGACGGAGACGGTGAAGGAGATGAACCGAAAGTTCACCAAGATGGCGTTGTTCTGTCCTCAGTATGCTGCTTCAGAGGACATGAAGATGTCTCGGTACAAGGACATGTTGCGTACCGAGATTAGGGAGTTCGTGAGCACGGTGCAGTATGCTTCCCTTACTGCGATGATGGAGGCTGCCCGGAGACGGGGGCTTGAGTTGGAGACCCAGGCGAAGAAGAGAAAGATGGCACAAGCGGTGACGCCAATCTCTGCGGTACCGAAGAAGTCGAGGTTCACGGATTCACGTGCGGGTTCAAGGAGCGGTGGGTTTAAGCCCAGGGACACTGTTGGGAAGATGACTGATGGATGTTTCAAGTGTGGGCAGTCCGGTCATTTCAGCCGGGATTGTAAGATGCCGTTGTTGGTCTGCTTTAACTGCAAGCAGACGGGCCACGTGAAGGCCCACTGTTCGAGCGCTAGAGCAGCTGATGGGGGTGGGGCACCGAGGGCTCCTGCGAATGCCCCACTGCGCATTACTGACGGTCGAGTGGGCCAGCCGGGGACGGAGGCAGCTCGAGGTAGGGTACACCAGCTAAAGGTAGACGAGGCGCAGGCGACGCCTAACATGGTGGCAGGTACACTTTATCACTCTCTCTTTTTGTCCTTCCTTTCTATGCCTTGTGTGTTTATAATTTGGTAAAATTGTATGTTAGGTAAATTCCTAGTTAACTCGGTGCCTGCGGTTGTGATGTTTGATAGCAAGGCTACTCATTCGTTTGGGTCTCGCACTTTTAGGGAGAGTTTGGGCCGAGTTGTAGGACGGTTAGCGTGGCCTATCGTAGTTGAGGTGGCTGATGATAGGACTTTGACGGTCAAGGATGTGTATCGGGGATGCACATTGGAAATCTCGGGTGTGGGATTTCCCATCGACTTGATTCCGATTGCGATGCGTGAGCTTTGTGTGATCGTGGGCATGGATTGGATGGATACGTTTGATGCGGAGATTGTTTGTCGACACAAACAAGTGCAAGTTCGAACCCCAAGCGGGGGAGAACTGTTGGTCCAGGGAGACTCGCCTAGACGAACTTCGGCGATATGTTCAGCTGCGAGGGCTCGGAGATACCTTCAGCATAGTGGGCAGCGATTTTTAGCGTATGTGATAGATACGCGCGGCGAGGAAGAGAAGAAGACTGCGGAGAATGTGCCAGTTGTACGGGAGTTTGCTGATGTATTTCCCGATGATCTACCGGGGATACCTCCCGAGCGACAGGTAGAGTTTTGTATTGATTTGGTTCCAGGTGCTGCTCCGGTAGCCAAGGCACCTTACCTCCTTGCTCCACCGGAAATGAAGGAGTTGTACACTCATTTGCAAGAACTTCTCGAAAAGGAGTTCATCAGACCGAGTTGTTCACCGTGGGGAGCCCCGATTCTGTTTGTGAAAAAGAAGGACGGGTCTCAACGGATGTGCATAGACTACCGTGAGTTGAATAAGCTTACGGTGAAGAATCGTTATCCTCTGCCAAGGATTGATGACTTGTTCGATCAGCTTCAGGGAGCCTCGTGGTTCTCTAAGATTGATTTGAGATCGGGGTATCATCAGATGCGGGTGAGGAGTGAGGACACGGAGAAGACGGCATTTCGCACACGATATGGCCATTATGAGTTTGTGGTGATGCCTTTCGGGCTCACCAATGCACCATCAGCGTTCATGGACCTTATGAACAGGGTGTGTAGCCCAATGTTGGACCGGTCGGTGATTGTGTTCATTGACGATATTCTCGTATATTCGAAGACGAAGGAAGAGCACGAGATGCATTTGCGGGAGGTTTTAGATGTTTTGAGACGGGAGAAGCTTTATGCTAAGTTCTCCAAGTGCGAATTCTGGTTACGAGAGGTCCAATTCCTAGGACATGTCGTGAATCGGAATGGTATTATGGTCGATCCGGCCAAGATTTCAGCGGTGATGCGGTGGGAAGCGCCGAAAACTCCCACCGAGGTACGAAGTTTTCTAGGGTTGGCGGGGTACTATCGGAGATTTATCCAAGATTTCTCCAAGATCGCGTTGCCTATGACCCGTTTGACGAAGAAATCAGCGGCTTTCAGTTGGGGTGAGGAGCAGCAGAGGGCTTTCGAGGAGCTACGCAGACGGTTATGCGAGGCTCCGGTGTTAACCTTGCCCGAGGGCATGGAGGACTTGGTGGTGTACTGTGACGCTTCACACCAAGGTTTGGGTGTCGTGCTTATGCAACGCAGCAAGGTTATAGCTTACGTTTCGAGGCAGCTGAAGCCTCATGAGGCGAACTACCCGACTCATGATATAGAGTTGGGAGCAGTGGTGTTTGCCCTAAAAATTTGGAGACATTATCTATATGGCGTCAAGTGTACGATCTACACCGACCATAAGAGCCTCAAGTACCTGATGGACCAGCAGAATCTTAATATGCGTCAGAGAAGGTGGCTCGATGTGGTCAAGGATTATGATTGTGAGATACTTTACCACCCCGGTAAAGCAAATGTGGTCGCGGACGCACTTAGCCGACATTCGGTTGGCGAACCACTGAGGGGTTTGTGTCGGTGATTGACAGTGGTTGCACCTCTTCTCGAGTCGATAGGTAGTGCCCAGGAAGTGGCAGTTCTTGATGAGAATGCCAAACGCGAGAGGGTTTCGGGAGAAATCCCGAATTTTGTCCGTGATAGTCGAGGCTTATTGACTCGGTACGGTAGAGTCTGGGTTCCATTCACTGGTGGGAACCGACAGATACTGTTGGACGAGGCGCACAAGTCCAAGTTTTTGATTCATCCGGGAGCTACAAAGATGTATCGAGACTTGCGGGAGGATTACTGGTGGCCCGGCATGAAGCGGGACGTCGCCAAATGTGTGGAGGTGTGCATGACTTGTCGGAAGGTCAAGGCGGAACATCAACGACCACATGGAAAATTACAGCATTTAGAGATCCCGGTATGGAAGTGGAACAGATCACGATGGATTTCATCACTAAACTTCCCAAAACTCAGCGAGGGAATGATGCTATCTGGGTAATTGTGGATCGTCTAACTAAGAGCGCTCACTTCTTGGAAATCAGAGAGAGCTCCTCGGCGGAGAAGCTCGCGGAGATTTTCATCCGAGAGATTGTGACCCGGCACGGGGTGCCAGTTTCAATTGTTTCGGATCGGGATACTCGTTTTACCTCCCGGTTTTGGGAGAAGTTTCAGGGTGAGATGGGTACACGGTTGCATTTCAGTACAACTTTTCATCCTCAGACCGACGGACAGAGTGAGCGTACTATTCAGACACTCGAGGACATGCTGCGAGCATGTGTGATTGACTTTGGGGGTAGTTGGGATCAGTATCTTCCGTTAGCTGAGTTCTCCTACAATAATAGCTATCATTCCAGCATCGGCAGGCCACCTTACGAAGTATTATATGGCAGGAAGTGTCGGACGCCCATTTGCTGGGGCGAGGTTGGTCACCGGGTATTAGGGAGCACCGATGTCATGTTGAAGACGACTGAGATGATTCAGATGGTACGGGATCGGCTGGTTACTGCACAGAGTCGGCAAAAGAGCTACGCCGACAAGAAGCGATCGGATTTAGAGTTTCAGGTTGGGGATTATGTACTCCTGAAGGTGTCGCCCTGGAAAGGGGTGATTCAAATCCGCAAGCGGGGAAAGTTAGGACCCCGTTATATTGGACCTTACAAGGTCATTGCGCGCGTAGGGAAGGTAGCTTATCGTTTGGAGTTACCGAATGAGCTGCGCTTGATTCACAACACCTTCCACGTCTCCCAGTTGAGGAAGTGTGTGGTGGATGAGTCAGCAGTAATTCCCCTCGAAGATATTCAGATCGACGAGCGGCTCAATTATGTGGAGAAGCCAATAGCCATTGTGGAGCGGAAGACGAAGACTCTGCGGAACAAAGTAATTGGTTTGGTGAAGGTCCAGTGGAAGCACCGAAAGGGTTCTGAGTGGACCTGGGAACCCGAGGCTGAGATGCGAGAAAACTACCCGGAGCTATTTGCAGGCGTGGACTTCGAGGACGAAGTCTAATCCAAGCGGGGGAGAGTTGTAAAGCCCGTGTTCCGGTACGTATAAATATTTTTCCTTTAAATCTTTCTCGTTGCTTAAATAAGTATTTGTCATTGATTTTTCTTCCGGGATCACTTAAGTTGCCGATAGTTAGCACCGTTGACCCTAAGTGTTAATATTCTGGTAGGGTGTTTATAGAGCTTTTGGGAGTTGTTGAGGGGCAAAAATGTCTAGTGGCCAAAGTCTTAGCATGGGGGTCGGCCCATGCATCTAAACCGAGCCCCCCCCCCCCCCATATTTCCTTTTTGTGCTGTTCGGTTTCTTGGTTAGCAAAGAAAAGAAAAGAAAAACCCTAAGGTCTCCCTCCTTGCTCTCGGCCGTAGCTTCTTCCCCCCCCCCTTCCCTTCTCTCATTTTCTTTCGTGTCAAGCAACCCAAAACCGAGTAACCCTAATCCTTCTTGCCGCTGCTACTGTTGTTCCACCGCGAGACCACCGGAAATCCACCACTGGCGCCGCTGTGTTTATCGCCGGTGAGAGAGAGAGAGAAGAGAGAGGAGCGGCGACATGGTGGAGGGCTGAACCGAGTAGTTGGGGGTGCTGCTGCGTTATCCCGAAAGGTAAGTCTCCCTTCTTCCTTTTCTTGTCTCGCGCGGTTATGTAGTCACCGGGAAAAAACCACCATAACCGCCGCCGCACGCGGCCACGACGGCGGTCGGCTGTTGCCGCCGGAAAACCACCAGCCGATGGTTGTGTGGGTGTGTATGCGGCCATGAGGCTGTGGGCGTGTATGGGTGTGGGTGTGTGTCGAGACGGTTTAGGATGGTAAGCCATTCTCGTTTATTTCTTTCGTTTCGTGTCGTTGTCGTCTCGCCGCCGCCGCCGACCACCACTGCCGAAGGTGGCAGTGGGTGGTGCGCGGTTGAGTCCAGCCCCTAGCAACCTCAACCCCAGCCTAAGTACATGTATAGCTAAACCGTAAACCCGAATCGCATAAACATTTAAATCGTTGCAAAATCGTCATTTTATGTGATAAACGCCTTTCTGCCCCTGTTTTATTTCGTCCATAACTTTTCCGTCGTAGCTCGGATTGAGGCGAAACCGGTGCCCACGGTTCACATTCTGTGTCGGGCACACTTTTCGTGTTCTAGCGGAAGTCTGGTTCAGCCTCTAGCTAGGTGTAAATTAGATGTTTTGACAGCAGGTCCGAATTCGGCAGACTCACGTCCTGTTTTTAGAAAATTCATATTAAATTGTAGAAAAATCGTTAGAGCGCGTACGATATGTCCCTGGAACCCTAAGACATAGAATTTTCTAGTTATGAAATAATATTTCTGAGTTGATAAGTTTAAGAGGGGCTAAACAGGTCCCGAACAGACCTGTAAATCTTAGAGTAAAAGCTGTAAAATTTCATGTGTGAACTCATAGTTGTGACTTTGGGTTAGGACTTCACTTTGACGTTTGATATCACTTATTTAGGTGGAAAGAGGTGAGTTGGAGTTGGCCGGCTCGTTTTGCTGTTGAGGAAATATACTTTGCTTTTTAGGTGAGTTCTCTCACTGTGTAGTTAGGGATTGTATGTATATCGTGGTAGTTTGTATGTACTATTGTTTCTGTGGTGTGAACTAGTTGTTTTGTGGTGCGTAATATTTGATTGGTTTAAATGCTTAGTATAAATGTGTATTACGTACATCTCGGTGGGACCGAGGGCTCGGTGGGACCGAGGGGTTGAGTACATAATTACTTGTATGTGTTTACTTGTGTTATGTAACTGTTGTGTTGTTGCTTATGCGCGAATAGGGGCGATGTGCATATAATTGCTATCTGCGCATGTGATGGAATTCACTAAGCTTTGTGCTTACCCTTTTCCTATAATGTGGTTTCAGGTACTAGTGGCTCCAAGGCGTGACGGGTACACACTGGCGCGCGCGAAGGGTTTGATATTTATGAGAATTAGACTGATCATTTAAATGATTTAATTCCGCTGTTTATTATTAACGAGAATATTATTGTTAAGCTTGCAAACGAAACGGTTTGGATATTTAATGAGGTTTCATTTATTAAAATGCTTATTTTTAAAATTTAAAATTTATTGTAATTTTTGGGACGTTACAGTTTACCTAAAAGGGATACTTTCCAGCTGTTCCATGCTTTAGCTTTTGGAAAGTTAGACCAATTTCAAATTCGAAATTGAACAAAGCGATGAAATAGGCGCCGATCCAAAATTGAAATCAGAATATTTCAACATGCTCGCACGCCCCCCAAATCTCTCATCGCCATTCAAAATTCAAATCGGCAAGCAGCTATATGTGTTCCTAAAAATCGTTCAACCATCTTCTACTTTGTCAAGGTGCACTTTTTTCTCTCTTTTGGTTGAAGTATTAAACGATCTAATTTAGTTGTAGGTTTCATCTTTAAATGTTTGTTTTTTCATTTTGTTTTCAACTCTGAAATCATAAGTTTTGAAATCTGTATCTTTTGTTTATCATTGTCTTCAAGTGAATGGTTATAGAGGAGTTGAAGAGCTTGTTGAAGATGGTGGAAGGTCCCGAGAAACAGATTCCTGATGCTCTCTTCTATGACCTCTCAGAACATGAGAAGATACATCTTCTTTGATTTTATAAATAGAGGTAAAACCCTTTAAGTTGTTCTTAGTTTTTTCATGTCATCGTCGATTTTTGGTATTTTTGAGATAATCTCAAAGAGGTATTCATAATCTAATGTTCTTGTATTTATTTTGATGCTTTCAAGTTTTTTGGGTTGTTTTTATGTTTTAATCAGTTTTGTAGACAAGGTATTCGTTAAATTGTCTAAGAGAGAAAATTTGGTCCAAAAGGGTATAGAGAGTTGTTCATGACCCAATGTTCATGTGTTTATTTGTAGACAAGTTGTTCGTTAACAAGGATGGAGGCCCCTGTTTGAAACCTTCCATGGAACCATCTCTAGACTTGTTAAAGTTCCACAGTTTTTGTTGGTATTTGGTTCATTTATATTATTTAATTACGAGATTATGGGGTTTCAAAATTATCTTATACTCTAACTTTATGACAATATGTGTATATGTGTGTGTTATGAAGGAAATGGTGTGAGGAAAGGTTGAGCTGAAAAGAATAAAGAACGCAACAAGCAGGCAAGTAACTTTCTCGAAGAGGAGGAATGGCAATTCTGAAGAAGGCTTATGATCTTTCAGTTCTTTGTGATGCTGAAGTTGCTTTGATTACTTTCTCTCAAAAGGGAAAACTTTGTGATTTTTCAAGCTTAGGTTCGTCTCTCTCTCTCTCTCTCTCTCTCTCTCTCTCTCTCTCTCTCTATATATATATATATATATATATATATATATATATATATATATGTGTGTGTGTGTGTGTGTATGTGTGTGTGCATATATATATATATATATATATTCTCCTTCACACCTACATCCTTGCTTCTGTTTCTTCTTTTGTTTGTCCTTCGACTTTACTTGCAATATTTCAATACCCTGATTTCTTTGATTTTGCTATCATTTGCGTTGATCTGTATATATAGCAACATTAATGTATATATGGTTTACAGGTAATATTTCTTTATTGTCTCTGTTATCTTTACTTTGTTTTTTACAAATCTAAATTTACTGTATATTCTTCATCAATTGCGTTTGTTGATCCAAACCCTCAGTAATTTGATAATGACCCTCTCAATTCTACTTAGTGAAAATTGTAGGTAAACAATGTATAAAAGTTTCACTATCGCTGATAAGTACTAAGACTCTATTCAGTACCGCTGATAGGAACTCTCGCTCTTTAGATATAAATATTCAGCGAACACTGTTCACCATAATACTCTGAGCCTGTTCAGTCCTTATGGTGATCGCTGATAAGATAGTTGTTTACTTATGATCCCTGAAGACAAGTTTCACGTCAACATAGGTTCTACGCTGAAGTCGAAGATCAAGCTCAAGAACCAGCGACAAGTCTCCTAATGAACTGATGCGGATCAGCGAAGACTCAAATTTGTCCACTCAACGTGAAGTATCAAGTACAAGACTTCAGCTATCGCTGAACTTTGTCATTCGCTGGTACAGAATGATAAAGCGCTGAATCAACGAAAGCTGATCATGAAAGTCCTCCGTACAAAATACTATTATCTTAACCACCCTTGCACGACTCCGTACGATATGTCAGAAAAGAACCTTCTTATTGTCTGAAATCGTACAACCACTCTGATACTGCACTGTTCAAGCGTGCTCCTACTAAGGTTGTCTACTCAAGTCAGATCCTACAACCAATCAGTTGTTGCCATGTGTAAAGTGTAAACTGCCATGCATTAAATGCATGCAGTATATAAGAAGACGCACCAGCTTCATTTTGAAGCACACTTGCTAACTCTGGTCAAGTCGTCTTTCTTATCTTGAGATAGGTTATTATTAGTAATTTCCTTCTTATTCTTAGTGCAAGAAACTTAGTGTTCCAACTTGTTTAGATTCAGGATTTATCCTTAATCTTATTCCGTAACAAGCTGTAAATTGTTAATGATTTATCAATAAACAATTTAGAAAGTAAAATTTGTGTATTTGTATTCAACCCCCCTTTTACAAATTAGTATATCCCTTTCGGGACCAACAAGTGGTATCAGAGCAGATTTGTTTAATCTCATAAACAAGATCTTATCTATACTAATCTTTTCTTTCCTTGTAGAAATGACAACCAATACAAACACAAACTACATAGACAACGGTTCTCTTGCAAAACCCCCTGGATTTTCCAGAGATAACTTCAACTTATGAAAAAATAGGATGATTCTCTTCTTAGAGGGTGTAGATCCAACTATACCTTTCTATATCGAACATGGTCCACATATCCCTGTCAGAATAGATCCTGAAGTTCCAGCCGCTGAGAATAGACCTGCTATTTGATAGGCGGGTTTACACACCCCTAGGATCTAACCGCAAGTGTACGGGTCGAAGTCAAGTAATAGTACTTGGAAAGTACGAGTATCGAATCACGGGGAACTAGGAACTAAGTATCACAATTACTATAGGTTCTATTAACTGGACTGTCGAATTTCGAGATTGGTTTTAGACTACTTAATTGCAATAAATGAAATCAAATCAACACAAGACAAAACAGAAACATCTTTGAAAACTTTTATAGAGAGAAACGTTGAGGGTTGGAAACCCAATGATTCTCACATACAAACGTCTGACTCAATACAAATACCAGTTATTCCTATCAATGAACGCCCAATCTTTATCTAATCGTTGTTCTCTCTCAAGTAACACCGATTTTATTTGCAAAGCACGATCCCTTTTTCAAGCAACCGTGATTTCTATTTCGAAAACCTAAGTTTTATCTTTCGATCTCAACAAATAGGGTTCAAAACGCATTAAGCTTAAGATTCAAACGGGACTAAGATTTACTCGGTATATCTCTATCCTTTCTTACCTTAGATATGCAATTCCTAATTCTATTTTTCAATTACTTCTCTCGAACATTCATTGAAAACAATAAACAATTGTAAGGTAGCTAATCTCATAAAAGCATTAAACACAAAATTGCATTCATTCATTAAAGAGGAAAACTGATAAAAGTCTCAAGTCATCTGTTTACAAGTTTAAACCATATTCATTCCAACCCCCAACACGAACCGGTTAGTTCATGTCGGTGGTGGATTCAAACATAAGAGAAAAAGGTGCAAAAGTGTATGTAAACATGATCAAATGTGAAAGATGAAATCGTGATAACAGGTGATGAAAACTCCCTCCTCCCGTGTTCGTCTCTACGTTCCGTGATGAATGTATCCGTGATCGGCTCTCTAACGTGGCTTCGAGGACTCCGAAAAATTGCCCAAAGTCGCCCCTCAACTGCTCCCGATCATCTACCGTGTGTTGCGTAATACCGAATGACCTAAAACCCGAAAAATATAGCTGAAAAACGTGAAACAGACCCTTACGCGACTTACTACGCGACTTGCAAGTCGCGTGGCAAGTCGCGCGTGTTCCATATGATGCCTGTGTCGTTTTTTGGTTCGCGGGTCGGGTCCTGGTTCGGTCGCGGGTCTTGGGCTTGGCTTTTGGGCTCCCGTTAGGCTTCGTTTGGATTCGTTTTGGGCTCTTTTTAGCTTCTTTTCTCGAGGAATGCCGCCTTTTAGCTAACCTGCATAAATCACTAGATAAACCGTGAAATGCACGCCTTTTTACTTGAACACAAGCCAATCTCATTGGTTTGAGAACTGAAAATAACGCCAAAAAGTGGCGTAATCAACAACCCTAAACCGACCGTTGCTTGTCCCCAAGCAAATTAGCGATAAAAATAGAATAAAAGCACACAGTGAATTTAGTAATGATTGCACAATTCCCAAACGGTACCAAGTGATGCATCAGTGATTTCCCATACCCGTGAATATCTATCTCACTCTCGCCTCATTCTTATTTCGTTTGATCTATGACTTTCCATTGGGAGTTGAACTCATGACGGTTCCGATTACGTTCGGGTTAGACTAGGTCCAAACATACTACGGAAAACATTTCGCCTCGACCTTACCTCACGGGATACTCTCTTGCACTCGAACCTAGGTTATCGCACATGTTGTCATGTTTAAGGAGGTTATGTGCAAGAATACTCAAATTTCATGACAACTCTAAAGAAATACGCACAAATGTCCAAAGAATTGATCTCAGAAGGAATTCAAATAGTAAGACAGGAAATATCAGTAAAGGTGGTCGTAGACTGTAATCACATTTTCCAAAAGATCATCCAGGTCTTCACAAGGGTTGTAATAGGGCTAAGGTTAAGGCTATGAAACGAAGGGTAAAAAGGATCAAAAATCCTTGGCATGTCAATTATGGGCAGTTCCGAACTCTATAGCTTTTTGCTCTGTTATTTGGCCCTTTTTGTCACTATTGAAGTCGCTTTGACTCTCTTATTTTCTGCTATAGATAATATCTAAGTTACTCGAATTTTTTTTTTTGCTGGGACTTCATTGGTCCTCTTTTCTACTTCTCGGGTTACATTGACCCATTTTATTCTCATGACTGGACAGAATTCTTTCTTTTATGCTCTATCTCTACTAGTTCATTACTGCTTCCGATTGACACACTTTCGGATAAGGGTTGGCTAAGGCTTTTGGCTAAGGGTTTAATGGTGGGTTTAGAAAGAATTAAGGTGCGTGTTTGGCTTCAAATGGGCTATGGGTACACACTAGGGGTACAAGGGAAAACGATAGTTGAAACGGTTTAAAACAAAACACACAATGCCTGGAATCATTTCTTAAGGTCCACACGATATGGTCTACTATACCCTCACCTAATATCCCGACGTTCGTCTTTGCTACTCAATGCAATAATGTAGCGAGGTCATTCTACATTCACGACAAGGAATTCGAAAAGTGTATAAGAGTTAAGTGTATGAATCCCTCGAATGAAAAACGTCTTTTAGGCTCAAAATCTCACTATCGGGTGGTCTCCACTAATGTCCCTAGTTATGTCCTTTCCCGGTCCTTCCCTAACGGTCACGTCACTATCATAAAGTTCTTCCCATAATGGTTGGTCTCAATCATTCAAAACAAAAAAATTTAGCTATGTGATCTAGATACTCAGAAATGTAGGAAATCTACGTGCATAAGCTTGGGCCCGATTGGGCAACCCCAAACCTTACCCACACATTGTCCCCAATGTGCAAGCAAAGTCGTAGGTGATTTCTCAATCATTGTGCAGTTATTACAGTTATTAAAAGGACGGGCAAGGCATTACATAGCAAGCAAAAGAAAACCCAAAATTTCTAATATGGGCACCCCAAACCTAGGTCGTGGCCTAGGTTTGCCCAAAAAAAAAAACCAACCCCAAACCTCGGTGAAACCGAGGTTTGCACAGGGTTAAAAGTGAGTGTGTAAAGATGTTGAAAAAATTTGAGGCACCCCAAACCTAAGTGAAACTTAGGTTTGATGCATCTCGTGTAACTAAGAATAGACTAAAACATCATACACCACTCGTTTAGCAGAAAGAGTTAAAACATACGTGTTTTGCCCGGCCGGAGGATTCTTGACTGGTTGAGTATCAATCGGAGGAGACGGAGAGAACATGCAAAACAAAACAAAGAAAAACAAAGCACAAGGGAAAATGCTGGAAAAGAAACACACAAAGCAAGAAAGGGATAAAAACTGCACGAAATACAAAACGAAGCAACAGGGACTTACGCGGTTTAGCCCGCGACTTGCAAGTCGCGTGGCAAACCGCGTAACCTTCTGTTTCAGAAAACCAACAGAGGGCCCCGCGGCTTACTGCGCGGTATGCAAACCGCGTGGCAAGTCGCGTATGGCCCTGTTCCAGCTATTTTTGATTTTTTCAATTTTTCGATTTTTATGGTTTTTCCGGAATTAAAAACACACAAGATAAAAACTAATAAAGGGAAACAAACCTTGGTGGGTTGCCTCCCACCCAGCGCCTTATTTAAAGTCGTGGCACGACTATGTGGGACTCAGCTAGGCTTGGTGTCCGCAGATTTGGATCGCCCACACTTGCGATTTCCCGCGGATTCTTCCTCTCTACTTGACCTCGTTCCATCTCCAGATCTGCACCGTCCACTCTCGAACATCTTGAAGTTTACCTTCTCGCCACCAACTCTGAAGGTAATCTCCCCTTCCTCCATGTCTATTAACGCTCGACTCGTGGCCAGGAAGGACCTCCCCAAAATCAGCGGGACTTCTTCATCTTCATCGATATCGATCACTACGAAGTCTACTGGAAAGTAGAACTTCCCAACTTTTATCAGCACGTCTTCGATCACCCCATATGGATACCTTATTGACCGATCAGCCAGTTTAAGCGTCATGAACGTGGGACTCACCTCGCCCAATCCATGTTTCCTGAAAATAGAAAGGGGCATCAAATTAATACTCGCCCCTAAATCACATAACACTTTATTAAATGAAAACTTCCCAATTTGGATAGGGATAGAAAAACTCCCTGGATCGTTGAGCTTCTGGGGAAGCTTATTCTGGAAGATGGCGCTGCACTCTTCAGTGAGTGCAACGGTGGCCTGATGATCGATTTCCCTCTTTTTGGAAAGGATCTCTTTCATAAATTTCATGTAAGAGGGCATTTGGGTGAGAGCATCTGCAAAAGGGATATTGATCGTTAGCTTTTTAAATACTTCAATAAATTTAGAAAAATTGACCTGATCCTTATTCGCTTTCAGCCTGCTCGGGTAAGGCACTCGTGGGATTTCCGGCTTGACCGGTGGTGTCACTTCTTTCTTCTTCTCTTCACTCCTCATACGCTCTTCATCAGCCTCTAATGCATCCATGTCAATGATCTCCACATCATTCTCGGCTTCCTTTGCTGGCTCCCCATTCAGTTCTTTGCCATTTCTCAGATAGATGGCATTGCAATGTTCCCGGTTAGTCTTTTCGGGTTGACTCGGGAAAGTACCGGGAGGTCGGGTTTGTAGAGCCTCGGAAATCTTCCCCACTTGCCTTTCCAAAATCTTGATGGAGGCGGTGTTTTGGTCGGTAGCCGCTTTGATAGTGTTGATTATGTTCGCTAATCCCTCGACTGTGCTGTCCATCTTCGTCATGAACTTCATGAGCATATCTTCCAGCCCCGGTTTCTTCTCCATCGAGGGTCCTTCATTTCTCTGATTAAAACCTGGAGGACGGTACACATTATTAGCATTAGAAAAATTAGATGAGTTAGAAAAATTATCTGACTGTGGTTGACCGGGCTGATTCCATGAAAGATTGGGATGCCTTTTCCACCCCTCGTTATAAGTATTCGAGAAAGGATTGTTTATCGGTTGGCTCCGGTTCGACACAAAGTGAATCTGATCAGGTTCTTGAGGATTTCCTCCATTTAGCTGATTCGTGAGAGAGGCTAGTTGAGCCTTCAGTTCATTCAGCTCGTTACTCTCTTGGACACTTGCAACTCTTCTTACTGTTGATCGTGGAGTTGAGAAATTGTGTTCGGCTAAGTTCTCTATCAGCTCGCATGCTTCTTCATAAGATCTATCCATTAATGCTCCACCCGCTGCAGCTGTGATGTCGTTCTTATATTGCAGGTGAAGTCCACTGAAGAAGGTCTGGATGATGACCCATCCTTGTAGCCCATGATGAGGACACTTCTTGATCATGTCCTTGTAACGTTCCCACGCCTCATATAGCGTTTCTTGATCCCATTGAGAAAAATGGGTGATCTCCGCCATTAGTTGGGCGGTCCGACTCGGTGGGAAGAACTTTTGAAGGAAGGCGGCCTTTAGTTGTGCCCAAGTGGTGATAGAATCTGGTGAGATGCTTTCAGTCCATGTTTCAGCTTGGCCTTTAAGCGAAAATCCGAATAGCCTCAGCTTGATGGCATCCTCACTCATGCCATTGATCTTAAACGTATTGCAGATCCTTTCGAATGCACGAAGATGTGCGTGAGGATCCTCGGTTGGCGTTCCTCCATATTGGTTTTGTTGCACCATCACGATGGTGCTCGGTTTAAGCTCGAAATAGTTTGCCCCGGTAGTAGGCGCTTGGATGCCTATCCGTGCGGCCGCCACATTAGGATCGGCAAATGACCGCATCGGAACTCTTTCTGGAGGTGGTGGTGGATTATTGCGGCGAGGTGGAGGATCGTTTCGTGGAGGTGGTCTCTCGTCGTCAGACATCTCGAATTTTAGATTTCTTTTTGCTTTTGCTTCTTTTCGGAGACGACGGGCGGTTCTTTCGATTTCTGGGTCGATAGGCTCGAGTTCTTTCCCTCGGGTATTCCTTGGCATAAACCAAGTAGCACCTGAAATAGCAATTACATGAACTTAGCAATCCAGAAATTCAAAGTGATGAAATAAAATACGAAATAAAAAGAAATGTCCAATCTAATAGCGCGTATAGCTGGTAGTGCTATTAGCTACAACTAGTTCCCCGGTAACGGCGCCAAAAACTTGATAGGCGGGTTTACACACCCCGAGGATCTAACCGCAAGTGTACGGGTCGAAGTCAAGTAATAGTACTTGGAAAGTACGAGTATCGAATCACGGGGAACTAGGAACTAAGTATCACAATTACTATAGGTTCTATTAACTGGACTGTCGAATTTCGAGATTGGTTTTAGACTACTTGTAACAACCCAAATCCCATATATACAACAAATCACATAATATAACATAACATGAATATAACAAACGAAATATCACATTACAAGTACGGTCCCGTAGTCTTTACATTCAAAAGAAACTATTCTACTACAAACTTTGTACTAATTACATACGTAACTTTTAATATCATAATAAAACTACTAAACATGCCAAAATCTTCATCATATAGTTCTTCCCAAAAGCCACCCATCGATTACTCTAATTACTTGTTCTTACCCAATGCAGCACCTGGAATACATATTTTCAAAACAAAAATGAGGGTTAGACTAAATAGTCTAGTGAGAAAATCCCTGTCAGTTTGAAAACCATTTGCACAGTCACCATGTATATATAACACAAATATATACGTATACCAATTATGATTCACACATTGTATGCTTTCCTTTCTCGTTTCCCTTGGCCATTATTAGATGGTTGCGAGCCAACTAATCATATACTCCTTTACACTAAATGTAGCCAACACCGCTGTCCCTCCGTACAGCCAACACCACCGGTCCTTAGCCCGACCAACATATATCCTTATAAATATGATATATATATATATATATTGAGATATATGTTATATTTATAAGGATATATGTTGGTCGGGCTAAGGACCGGTGGTGTTGGCTGTACGGAGGGACAGCGGTGTTGGCTACATTTAGTGTAGCGGAGTATATGATTAGTTGGCTCGCAACCATCTAATAATGGCCAAGGGAAACGAGAAAGGAAAGCATACAATGTGTGAATCATAATTGGTATACGTATATATTTGTGTTATATATACATGGTGACTGTGCAAATGGTTTTCAAACTGACAGGGATTTTCTCACTAGACTATTTAGTCTAACCCTCATTTTTGTTTTGAAAATATGTATTCCAGGTGCTGCATTGGGTAAGAACAAGTAATTAGAGTAATCGATGGGTGGCTTTTGGGAAGAACTATATGATGAAGATTTTGGCATGTTTAGCAGTTATATTATGATATTAAAAGTTACGTATGTAATTAGTACAAAGTTTGTAGTAGAATAGTTTCTTTTGAATGTAAAGACTACGGGACCGTACTTGTAATGTGATATTTCGTTTGTTATATTCATGTTATGTTATATTATGTGATTTGTTGTATATATGGGATTTGGGTTGTTACAAATGGTATCAGAGCCCTAGTTTAAGGGATTTAGGTGTATGGATTTATACCTAGACTTAAACTGCATGTGAAGTAGGATGTCCCAATTATTTTAGAACCTGGGGATGTTAAATATATAAAGGTAAAAGGAACATCATGTAAGGTAAGTACAAATTACATTTGGCCGATGTAATTATGAACTTACAAGTGCATGTTTGAACTGGAATACCCTAGTATATTGGGTATGTGCTTATGTGTGTATTAACCTCGTTTAAGTTAACAGAATGGCAAGTGGTACTAGACGTTCAAATAGAGATGGAGAGGGAAACCCAAACAGAACAGATCCACCGATTGGAACAAGGGGAAGAGGTAGAGAAAGAGGTAGAGGTAGAATGGGAGGCAGAGTTCAGCAACGAGGTTCTGAATTTGTTACGAGAGATGATTTAGCAAATGAAATGGGACGATTGCAAACGAGTATACAAGCTATGTTTGATCGAACTCGCCACACGGAAACTGAGAGACCAGAACATGAGCAAGAAGATGAAATACCTGTTGTTGCACCAGTGTCAAGGAAATGTGACTACAAGATGTTCTTAAGTTGTAAACCTCCTACTTATTCTGGTGAAAGAGACCCAGTGAAAGCCATGCGGTGGTTGAAAGAAATAGAGGCTATTTTCAAGACAAGTAAGTGTGCTGATGAAGACAGAGTACTATATGGGACAGCAATGCGGAAAGCAGATGCTCTATACTGGTGGGAAGCTCTTATTGCTTCTAGAGGATCTGATGTGTATAATACTTTTTCTTGGGAGGAATTTACAATATCTTTTAAAGGACAGTTTTGTCCTCAAGCCGCAGTAAGACAATTGGAAGAGGAATTCATGAATCTACAACAAGGAAACTTATCAGTTCGTGACTATACCGCCCGTTTTCTGGAAATATCTCGTTTTGTGGAGTATTATGTTGCCACTGAGGCAATGAAGATGGAAAGATTTATATATGGGTTGAATTCAGAGATAAGGAGGTTAGTAATTGAAAGGGGACCGGAGACATTTTCAGCCGCAATAGATGCCGCGGAAAACATGGAACGAGATAAGGGAAGGGATGTTAGTGATAAAGGTGTCGGAAAAAGAAAGTGCCGGAATTCATGAATCTACAACAAGGAAACTTATCACTCGGTTCTGTTTTATCTGCAACTCTCCTGATCATATTCAGTCAGATTGTCCACGACGGGGAGTACAACAGGGTGGTTCATCTGGAAGGCCAACGGGTAGTAGTCTAGTAGTTCAGAAGCCAGAAGTACCAAAGGCAAAGGGCAGAGCTTTCGTAATGACAGCAAAAGAGGCAGAGGCAAACCCTGATGTGGTCACAGGTACATTTTTGATAAACTCTACACGTGCTAAAGTGTTATTTGATTCCGGTGCAAACCGATCTTTTGTGTCTCCTACATTTGCTGCTTGCCTGTGTTTGAAACCTAAAATGCTAGAAAATGCTCTATCGGTAGATACGGCAAATGATAATCAAGTGTCAGTCAAAGAAGTATTTGATGGTTGTGTGATAGATATAGAGGGGTGTAAAGTGCCAATACAATTGTTTCCTATAACTTTGTTAGAATTTGACATCGTAGTGGGAATGGATTGGTTAGCCGAGAATCAGGCTAACATAGTGTGTGATAAGAAGTTAATAAATGTGGTATTACCGGAGAAGGGGCCTGTAGTAATTTATGGTGATCGTAGAAATCATCAGTCTTGTCTTATATCTATGATGAAAACCCGTAAGTGTGTTAATAAGGGTTGCCTGAGTTATTTAGCTTATGTGATAGACATTAAGCCGGAAAAGAATAAGTTGAAAGATATACCGATCGTTAGTGAATTTCCTGAAGTGTTTCCGGAAGACTTGAACAGTCTTCCGCCCGATAGACAAGTAGATTTTGGAATAGACCTAATTCCTGGAGCCACTCCTGTAGCCCGTGCACCGTACCGTTTAGCCCCTCCAGAAATGAAAGAAATGATGGCACAATTACAAGACCTATCCGATAAAGGCTTTATCAGACCTAGCTCTTCGCCGTGGGGAGCACCGGTTTTGTTTGTAAAGAAAAAGGATGGTTCGATGAGAATGTGTATCGACTACAGGGAACTGAACAAGCGCACGATCAAGAATAAGTACCCGTTACCTAGGATTGATGACCTCTTTGATCAATTGGTTGGAGCCTGTTATTTCTCCAAGATTGATCTAAGATCCGGTTATCACCAGTTGAAAGTTAAAGAAGAAGATGTCTTAAAGACAGCCTTTCGAACAAGATATGGTCATCACGAATTCTTAGTTATGCCGTTTGGACTGATGAACGCTCCAGCTGTTTTTATGGATTTAATGAATCGGGTATGTAAGCCGTATCTCGATAAATTTGTAATTGTATTTATCGATGATATACTTATCTATTCCCGAACCAAAGAAGAGCATGCGCAACATCTTCGTTTGATCTTGGAGTTACTAAAGAAGGAAAAGCTATACGCCAAATTTTCAAAATGTGAATTCTGGCTACGGAAAGTTCAGTTTCTGGGGCATGTAGTTTCTGAAGAAGGTATTCAAGTTGATCCGATGAAAGTAGAAGCAATCGAAAAGTGGGAACCTCCGAGGACGCCAACCGAAGTACGTAGTTTTCTGGGATTAGCCGGTTATTACCGGAAGTTTATAAAAGATTTCTCTCGCATCGCAACGCCTTTGACTAAGCTGACCCGGAAGAACCTAAAATTTGAATGGAAAGCAGAGCAGGATGAGGCATTCAGAATATTGAAAGAAAAATTGTGTAGCGCGCCGATTCTATCACTACCCGACGGTTCTGAAGATTTTGTTGTTTATAGTGATGCATCCAAACTGGGATAGGGATGTGTGCTTATGCAGCGCAGAAAAGTTATAGCTTATGCTTCTCACCAACTGAAGGATCATGAACGATAGTATCCTACACACGATATGGATCTTGCAGCGGTTGTCTTCGCGTTAAAGATTTGGAGACATTATATGTATGGTTCCAAATGTCAGATTTATACCGATCATAAGAGTCTCCAACGTCTCTTTGATCAGAAGGAACTGAATATGAGACAAAGGAGATGGCTGGAATTACTGAACGATTACGACTGTGAAATCCTTTATCACCCGGGAAAGGCGAATGTGGTGGCGGATGCGTTGAGTCATCAAGAAAGGAGTGGAACAATAAAAGTTATTTCACTACGAACTGAACTCCTACCAAATATATTGGAAGAATTGCAGAAGTGTCAAGTGGAGGCCTTTCAAGAAGAACATCTGAAATCAGAACGGTTGGTGGGGATGTCAGCGTTGCTAGTAAAAGATGATCGTGGGTTATTGTGTCTGGGAAATAGAGCGTGGGTACCTCGTTTGGGTGGGTTACGTGATCGTGTTCTACAAGAAGCTCATCAATCCCGTTTCTCTATTCACCCAGGTACAAACAAGATGTACAAAGACCTTAAACAAATCTATTGGTGGCCGGGGATAAAAAGAGGAATTGCTCAGTATGTGGAAAGATGTGATACATGTAAGAAAGTGAAGATCGAACACCAAAAGACGTTTGGTCAGCTACAGCGGCTAGAAATACCTATGTGGAAGTGGGAGCAGATTACTACAGACTTCTTCACGAAACTGCCAAGAATTCCGAAAGGATTTGATTCTATTTGGGTGATCGTCGACAGATTGACAAAGTCTGCACACTTTCTACCGATAAAGGAAACCGATTCGATGGAACGATTAGCTAAGCTGTACATTGACGAAATAGTAACTCGGCATGGAGTTCCAATCTCGATTATTTCTGATCGTGATAGTCGTTTTACTTCAAGATTTTGGAGAAGTTTCCAAAGGGAAATGGGGACACAGATAAAGTTAAGTACGGCGTATCATCCCCAAACAGATGGGCAGAGTGAACGAACGATTTAGACCTTAGAAGATATGCTCCAATCTTGCATTGTTGATTTTGGGGGATCATGGGATAAGCACTTACCGTTGATCGAGTTTGCATACAACAACAGTTATCATTCCAGCATACAAGCGGTACCGTTCGAAGTACTGTATGGTAGGAAATGCCGAACGCCTCTGTGTTGGAACGAAGTGGGAGAGAAACAGTTAGCAGGGCCGGAAATAGTTCAATTAACTGCCGATAAAGTTACTCAGATTCGAGAAAGATTGAAAGTAGCTCAAGATAGACAGAAGAGCTACGCTGACCGTCGTCGAAAGCCGTTGGAATTTCAAGTCGGGGATTTCGTAATGTTAAAAGTTTCGCCATGGAAAGGAGTAATCCGATTTGGAAGACAAGGTAAACTTAGCCCAAGGTATATCGGACCGTTTGCAATTACAGAAAGGATCGGTGAAGTAGCTTACCGATTAGATCTTCCGCCAGAGTTAGGCAGGATTCATAACGCGTTTCACGTTTCAAATTTTCAGAAATGTTTGGTTACGCCAGATCAGGCCGTCTCTCTACCAGATATACAAGTGGATGAAAATATGAATTATGTAGAAGAACCGGAATCCATTGTTGATCATAAAATCAAAGTGTTGCGGAACAAGGAAATTAGACAAGTGAAAGTCCAGTGGAGACATCATAGAGGTCAGGATGCTACATGGGAATCAGAATCAGAGATGAGAATCAAATACCCTCACCTTTTTGTTTAACCGAATTCCGGGACGGAATTCTTTTAAGGGGGAGATGATGTAATACCCCGGGTAAGTCCGTTAGTTAAAATCCATTTTTCCGTTAAGTTTAGTTAACTTTAAAGTTAAATGTTTTGGTTAAGTTTGGATCAAGTTATAAGTTAAGGGGTGTGTTGGTCATTAGTGAATAGCTTGTGCCAAAAGTGTAAATGTAGATATAAATATCTCTCACACCTCAGTTATCCCTTCATAAACCTAAAATTAGAAAGACTGTGAGTGTGTGTGTGTTCGTGAGGCGAAAAAGGAGCAGAAGTGGAAAGGTTCGGTTTGAGCATCGATTGAACGGGTTTGAGTCGATTTTAAGGTATGTATCCTTTAGGTTTTGTGTTTGTAATCATTCATAGACAGTTTCTATCGGATTAGAAAGTGTAAATCATAGCTGTATAAATTTATTATGGGTTCTGGATTAGAAAAGCGACCGACTGTGTTCTTGAGAGTCCCGGGGAAGTCCCGGTGGACTCCCGGTAAACGGAACTCCCGGTAAAGGAACTCCTGGTATTGTGAACTCCCGGTACTGGAAGTCCCGGTAGTTCTGGTAGTGTCCGGATATAGTTTCTGAATGTATTGTTGGATTAAGTTCTCCGAAAATTTCCTGGGGGGCGGCCCCCAAACCCCACAAGGGCGTTGCCTCTTGACTCCATCCGCTAACCGGGTAGCGGAACCCCCGTGTTAAGTCGTCGTAGGGGAACATTTGAGGATAAGAGTTTGATAGGTTATTTGGGATTCTCAGTCTGCTAGAGAGTCTTATGTGTTCAATGTGGTAAAGAGGTATTGTATTTGAATTGTTTTCAGATACTGTGAATCAGAGGTGAAAGATAAATCTGTTGGAAAAGACTGGGAAGAGTTTTATTAATCAAACAGGTGAGTTTTGCTTAAAAATGTTTTCAACTGGAATACCTACTCGTATGGAATGTGAATATGGTAAAAAGATGTGTTATGTGATTATGTATGAAATATGATATATATATTGAGATATATGTTATATTTATAAGGATATATGTTGGCCGGGCTAAGGACCGGTGGTGTTGGCTGTACGGAGGGATAGCGGTGTTGGCTACATTTAGTGTAGCGGAGTATATGATTAGTTGGCTCGCAACCATCTAATAATGGCCAAGGGAAACGAGAAAGGAAAGCATACAATGTGTGAATCATAATTGGTATACGTATATATTTGTGTTATATATACATGGTGACTGTGCAAATGGTTTTCAAACTGACAGGGATTTTCTCACTAGACTATTTAGTCTAACCCTCATTTTTGTTTTGAAAATATGTATTCCAGGTGCTGCATTGGGTAAGAACAAGTAATTAGAGTAATCGATGGGTGGCTTTTGGGAAGAACTATATGATGAAGATTTTGGCATGTTTAGCAGTTATATTATGATATTAAAAGTTACGTATGTAATTAGTACAAAGTTTGTAGTAGAATAGTTTCTTTTGAATGTAAAGACTACGGGATCGTACTTGTAATGTGATATTTCGTTTGTTATATTCATGTTATGTTATATTATGTGATTTGTTGTATATATGGGATTTGGGTTGTTACACTACTTAATTGCAATAAATGAAATCAAATCAACACAAGACAAAACAGAAACAGCTTTGAAAACTTTTATAGAGATAAAAGTTGAGGGTTGGAAATCCAATGATTCTCACATACAAACGTCTGACTCAATACAAATACCAGTTATTCCTATCAATGAATGCCCAATCTTTATCTAATCGTTGTTCTCTCTCAAGTAACACCGATTTTATTTGCAAAGCACGGTCCCTTTTTCAAGCAACCGTGATTTCTATTTCGAAAACCTAAGTTTTATCTTTCGATCTCAACAAATAGTGTTCAAAACGCATTAAGCTTAAGATTCAAACGGGACTAAGATTTACTCGGTATATCTCTATCCTTTCTTACCTTAGATATGCAATTCCTAATTCTATTTCTCAATTACTTCTCTCGAACATTAATTGAAAACAATAAAACAATTGTAAGGTAGATAATCTCACAAAAGCATTAAACACAAAATTGCATTCATTCACTAAAGAGGAAAACTGATAAAAGTCTCAAGTCATCTGTTTACAAGTTTAAACCACATTCATTCCAACCCCCAACACGAACCGGTTAGTTCAAGTCGGCGGTGGATTCAAACATAAGAGAAAAAGGTGCAAAAGTGTATGTAAACATGATCAAATGTGACACATGAAATCATGATAACAAGTGATGAAAACTCCCTCCTCTCGTGTTCGTCTCTACGTTCCGTGATGAATGTATCCGTGATCGGCTCTCTAACATGGCTTCGAGGACTCCGAAAAATCACCCAAAGTCGCCCCTCAACTGCTCCCGATCGTCTGCCGTGTGTTGCGTAATACCGAATGACCTAAAACCCGAAAAATATAGCTGAAAACGTGAAACAGACCCTTACGCGACTTGCTGCGCGACTTTCAAGTCGCGTGGCAAGTCGCGCATGTTCCATATGATGCCTGGGTCGTTTTCTGGTTCGCGGGTCGGGTCCTGGTTCGGTCGCGGGTCTTGGGCTTGGCTTTTGGGCTCCCGTTAGGCTTCGTTTGGATTCGTTTTTGGCTCTTTTTAGCTTCTTTTCTCGAGGAATGCCGCCTTTTAGCTAACCTGCATAAATCACTAGATAAACCGTGAAATGCACGCCTTTTTACTTGAACACAAGCCAATCTCATTGGTTTGAGAACCGAAAATAACGCCAAAAAGTGGCGTTATCACTATTCCAGAGAGACTGGTGCATAAGGAGATCCACATGTGGACTGATGAAGACAAGAAGAAAGTAAGTCTGGATACCAGAGCTAGATCCATTCTATCCATGGCGCTACCTAACGAAGTCTACCACTCCGTCATGAACCTGAAAACTGCCAAAGCCATGTGGGACACAATCTGTGTTCAGTATGAAGGTACGTCTGAAGTCCAGGACTCAAGAAAGATCAACCTGGTAAGACAGTACGAAAGCTTCATCGCTGGTAAGAATGAATCTCTCTCTGAAGTTCATCAACGTTTAACTGTTTAATCATAGATCTGGAAAACATTGGTAATTAATATTCTAACTTTGAGATACTGACAAAGTTCTTAGAATGTCTACCTGAAAGCTAGGACAACTATTCAATGTGTATCAAGTTGTCAAAAGATCTCAAATTAATGAATCTTTCAACCTTATATGGCACAATGCTGAACTATGAGCAATCGTGTCATCTTAAAAAGAATCTTGTAAAATATTCCAAAAGCACCCCTGTTGCTTTAATCTCAGAGGAACCTTCCACTCAGCGACCCGCTGTCACTATCACTGAGTTGGAAAGTAACTCTGAAAGGTCATCAGACTCTAATTCTTCAGATCTCGATGAATCTTTGGCTCTCCTAACCAAAAGTTCAGGAGATTCGCCAAAAAGAAAATGTTCAAAAAGAACAAACCTCTTTCCATTACTGACAAGCCTAGATCATCAGGTTCTGTTGATAAGGCTACTGCAACTTGTTTTAACTGTGAAAAGATAGGACATTTCGCTAACGAGTGCAGGTCAAAGAAAGTTATGAGAAACTCAGTGTTTCCTAAGAAATCCTCTAACCTCAGGTCTAGAGATGACAAATACGCCAAGCTGAAAGAACGGTATACGAAGCTGAAAAGCTTTAAGAAGAAAGGCAAAGGTCTGATGGCTGACTATGATTGGGCTGATTCTGATGAAGAAGAATCATCATCTGACTCTGAAGATGATGAAGTAGCAAATCTATGTCTCATGGCCAAGATTGAAGAAGATGAAGACAAGTCTGACATTCCCTCTACTTCAGCCTCTACCTCTAAGGTATCAACCTCTTTCTTTACAAATATTTCTAATATTGATGAAGCTGATAGCCTTCGTAAAATCGATCTACTCACTATGAGCTTATATGATGCCATGAATGGCAAAATGATTGTTGAAAATTAAAACATTGATCTCGCTGAAAAACTTAAACAATGTTACCTTCAAATAGAAAAACTTTCTAAAATTGAAGAAAATTTCAGAGATCAAGTTCATATAAATCAGCTAGTCAAAATCAAACGCGAAGAGACTATCGCTGCATTGAAAGCTGAGAAAGCTACTGTTGAAGGATGGTGTAACTCTTCAACAAAGATCATTGAGATAATAAAGTCTCAGATACCTCTGAATGATAAACGTGGTTTAGGTTTCAAATATAAAACTCCAACACCTACCACTGAGCATTCTATGCTTAAATTCGGAACGTTCGTATCCTCAGTCGCTGACACTTCATCTTCTCAGTATTGCTCTTCCTTTACACCAACTCCTGAGGAAATACCTACCGTAGTCTTAGACAAAGGTAAAGGTATTGCTTTTGAAAAACCTTCCTTAGTCTCTAAAGACAAAGGAAAAGGAATTTCTTTTAATCAAAATCCTTAGAAGGGTATCTTTATACCTAAGTTGAATGCTTCTACAGCTTCAGCGAATCGCCCCTTTGATTCAAAGAACAAGAACACTGGATATATTCAGCATGGATATATTCAGTGATCTACTCCAAGAATTAAAGTGGATGTCACTGGTAAGAAATCTGAAGACCTGAAAGTTCCTCCCATTTCCACTGCCAAAGGTATACTTGATGCTAGTCCGTCCAATTTTAAAAAATCAAATCAGCATGCAAATGGTCCTAAAACTACCTTCAGTTAAAGGAAATATTATCACTGTGGACTTACTGATCATATTGCTAGTAAGTGCCCAATAGCCACCAAAGCTGAAAAGTTAGCTAAGGTGAAGATCATTGCCCCCAAGGCAAAGAAGACAAACCTTGGTGCAAATCAGGTCAAGGTGAATCCTACCACTGAGGTTAAGAAATTAACCAAAGTGAAGACTGACAAAGCTGAATCTTCAAATGCTGCGAAGATTGCTGAACCTTCCACTTCCTCAACCACCGCTGACAAATCTAAACCCAAGAAGATATAGGTACCAAAGTCAAACTAATCTTCCTTTGTTTTATAGGTTAAGAAGGGTATCTGGTATCTTGATAGCGGGGGATCTAGACACATGACTGTAAAGAAGAACATGCTCGCTGATTATAAGGAAGAGAAGGGTCCCTCTGTGACATTCGGTGGAAATGGAAAAGGACATACCCAAGGGTTTGGTGTACTCTTAAATGGTACAACAACCTTCCGAAGGTCGCATATGTTGAAGGGCTGAAGCATAATCTTCTAAGCATCAGTCAGCTTTGCGATATGGATAACAAAGTAATCTTTACTAAGGAATTCTGCTTTGTCACTGACAAAAAGGAGAAGATAGCTCTCAGCGGTTATCGTTTGGAAAATGTTTATGTAATAAACATGGACTCAACAACCACTGAGAACTCCTGCTTCTTCTCAAAAGCCTCATCTGATGTCAACTGGCTATGGCATAAGAGGCTCTCTCATCTCAACTTCAAGACACTGAATACTCTTTCTTCTAAAGAGTTAGTCACTGGTCTACTTCAACACTCATGCGCCAAAGAGTCCTTATGTTCAGCGCGTGAGAAAGGGAAGCAGACCAAAGCAAGCTTTAAGTCTAAGCAAGTATCCTCAGTGTCATCGCCTCTACAACTACTCCACATGGATTTGTTTGGCCCTGTTAACAAACAATCCATCGCTGGAAAGAAATATACTTTGGTCAAAGTTGATGAATTCTCTCGCTTCACATGGGTGGTGTTTCTGCGTAACAAGAGTGACACCGCTGAAGAACTCATCACATTTGTCAGGAAGATGGAAACCCTGAACAATTTGACCGTTCGCTCAATAAGGAATGATCACGGGACTGAATTCAAAAACAGTTCTCTTGATTCCTTCTTTGAGAGTAAGGGTATTGCTCACAACTTTTCTTCAGTGAGAACACCACAACACAACGGAGTCGCTGAAAGAAGAAACCGAACGATCATTGAAGTTGCACGCTCAATGCTCAGTGATTCTCACCTGCCTACTCAGTTTTTGGCAGAAGCTGTCAACACTGCTTGTTTTACGCAAAACAGGTCGCTGATAGTCAAAAGATTCAAGAAAACAGGCTATGAACTGTTCTATGGGAGAAAGCCTTCAATTAGCTTTTTCACATCTTTGGTTGTCAGTGTTTCATACTGAACAACAAAGATGCCCTTGGAAAATTTGATCCTAAGGCTGATGATGGAATCTTTCTTGGATACTCATCAGTTTCCAAAGCCTTCAGAGTCTTCAACCGTAGAAGAAAGTCTGAAGAAGAAACTATTCACGTCACGTTTGACGAATCCCGTTCAGCGAACTCAAGGCTATCTGCTGATACGGAAGAACTGAATCAATGGATGTTTTTCTCATCTTGGTGATTCAGAAGATGTTCCCACTCGTACTTCTCATTCTCATACCGCTGAAGATAATGATCCTATCATTTTCCCCAGCATTCAGACAAGTGAAGCTGAAACGTCATGGGTCTCAGCTATTCCTCTTAACACAATACCTGTTGAACCATATACTTCAGACTTCCCATCTACTTCTCAGCAATCAGTGAACGAAATGCCATCTGCACCTATTCCTGTCTTAGCTAATATACCAGAGGTTGCTGAAGCTTCATCTTCAGCTGCTCCAGTTCAGACTGAGTCAGCGACTTATGCTCCGGCTCAGCGATGGACTGTTAATCACCCAATCGATTAGATTATTGGTGATCTAAGCGCTGGTGTTCAGACACGACGAGGTTCAGGTAACATTTGTTTATTTGTTAACTTTATTTCTCTGATTGAACCAAAGAAAGTAGATGATGCCTCAGAGATCCAAATTGGGTCAGCGCCATGCAAGAAGAGCTGACTGAATTCAAAAGAAACAAAGTTTGGAAACTTGTTCGAAGACCAACTGACAAGTCAGTGATAGGCACTAAATGGGTCTATCGCAACAAGTTAGATGAACACGGAACTGTAACCCGCAACAAAGCTAGACTTGTTGCTTAGGGATACAGGCAAGAGGAAGGCATAGATTACGACGAAACCTTTGCTCCAGTAGCAAGACTAGAAGCCATTCGTCTTTTCTTAGCATATGATGTACATAAAGACTTCAAGGTATATCAAATGGATGTCAAATTAGCATTTCTAAATGGAAAGCTGAATGAAGAAGTCTACATGGAACAACCACCGGGATTCTAAGATCCTAAGCATCCAGGTTATGTTTATAAGCTGGATAAGGCACTTTATGGGCTGAAGCAAGCTCCTCTAGCATGGTATGACACTCTTTCCTCTTATCTCCTAGATGAAGAATTTGAGCGAGGTAAAATTGATAAAACGCTGTTTTTCAAGAAAGTAAAAGGTCATATCATTTTGGTTCAAATATATGTCGATGATATCATATTTGGTTCTACTAACCCTGATCTTTGTACTCGTTTCTCTGAAAGGATGCAAGCTGAGTACAAAATGAGCATGATTGGTGAGCTAACATATTTCCTTGGTCTTCAAATAAAACAAAATGAAAAAGGAACTTTTATTAATCAGGGAAAGTATGTTAAAGATATGCTGAAAAAATATGATTTAACGCAGAGTTCAGCTATGAAAACCCCTATGGCACCACCGCTGACACTTGACAAGGATTCAAATGGAATACCTGTAAATGACACATTCTACCGTGGGATGATCGGATCTCTTCTGTATCTTACAGCGAGCCGACCCGATATCATGTATGCAACTTGTTTGTGTGCAAGGTATCAAGCTGAACCCAAGGAATCTCATATGATCGCTGTAAAGCGAATCTTTCGTTACTTTAAGGGTACTGCGAACCTCGGTCTTTGGTATCCCAAAGACTCAGGGTTCGATTTAACCGCCTATTCAGATAGTGATTTTGCAGGTTGCAAAATGGATAGGAAAGCACCACAGAAGGTTGTCAGTTCCTGGGTGGAAAGCTGGTGAGTTGGACAAGTAAAAAGAAAAATTCAGTGTCCACCTCAACTGCTAAAGCTGAGTATGTAGCCGCTGGAAGTTGTTGTTCTCAAGTCTTGTGGATGAGAAATCAACTACTGGACTATGATCTTCAGCTCTCCAAAATTCCAATCTATTGCGACAGCACAAGTGCCATCGCTATAGCCAACAATCCAGTGCTACACTCAAAGACCAAACATATCGAAATCAGGTATCATTTTATCAGAGACCACGTGATGAATGGTGATATAGAACTTTATTTTATCCCCACTGACTTTCAGTTAGCTGATCTTTTTACCAAACCTCTTGATGAGACAAGATTCAACTTTCTCATCAGCGAGCTTGGAATGCTGAACTTTGAAGATTAAAATCTTCAGCGGTTCCCATTTGATCAGTTAATTACTTGTTGATAAACCTCAGTGTTAAATTTGTAAAATGACAAGTGATTCAGTGATAAACATGAACTTGTATAACCCATTTTTTATCATCAACTCTCTAAACAATATGATTCGCTGATAACCAGGTATGTTATTCTCTCTCTGACACTCGCATATGAATGCAAGATTTCAAAACAACTTATGTCGCTGAAACTGTTTTCTTCATCAGCGATACTTTTGAAATTTCTTAAAACCTTAGTGATATTTCTATATTCAGTGTTTCATGTTTTTCAAAACATCCCTGAGTTTTTCAAACCCTCAGAGACATTTTAAAATGTGAAAGGACGTTTTTTACGTCATCCTTACAGGATAAACCCCTGGCACGTTCTTCTGACACACGTTAGGCACGTTCGTTCTATCGTCCAAACAAATGCCAACACGTGTCTGTGTCATGATGAAAAACTTTCCCGCTCAAGTTTTTCTCTCCTCTCTCTCTCACTATAAATACTCCTCGAGTGTTTATTTTTTTCCTTCTCGTGAAAAACTTCCTTCTCAAGTTTTCTCAAGAATTACTGTTGCATTTGAACATTCAAGTTTCCCAGAAACTGTTCATCTTCCACAACGCAATCAAGGTTAATATTCTTATATTATTCCATTGTTTTATCTTGTTTTAGATCTAATCTTTGTTTTAACAGATCAAACAAAAGTTTTTAAAATAAAATCATCTTCTTTCATGGTTTTATGAACACAATCTTCATGGTTGTTCTTCAAGTTTTTAATTCATATTTTAAACTTGTTCTTCATATGTTTTTCCAGAATCCCTTTTTGACTGGAAATCATATATGCTTCATTAAGTCATTTTTGGCTGAATGAAAGGGACAAAATGCTAAATGAAATGGACACGAACTCACATTCTGTTGTTCATATTATTTGTATGTGTTTTTAGAAGCGATGGCAACCGCTGATACTCAGATAGTTGTTGCTAAACTTCCTAAGGCTCCTCAGGTAAAATTTAGCCTAAAGGATGTTACCTTTCAGAGTAACAACCCCTACGCCCTACTGGAATTCCCTGAAAAGAAATGGGTCACTCATCTGGATGATGCCGTTAAATTCCTTCAAAATTGCCCCATCTCCAAAGCCCTAACCATCAATCCTCTAGCTGATAAACACCTACTGAGTCAGTTCTGGTATACTGCTAGAAGTGCTCAGTTTCCCTCAACCCGAAACCCTAAAAAGACCTTCAGTGTCATTCTGTTTGACACTGATCATGGAACCTCAAAGATTACAACTGGTAATCTCAGGCATGCTCTGGACCTCCCCGCAGGCTCCAAAAAAATCCCTTTGTCCCATTCCCTGACTCCAAAAAGAACTCAGCCGACAAAGAAGCCCTGATATCATTCTTTGATGCTATGAACTACGCATGAGACTTGGGAAGAGATGGTCGCCCTGACAAGAAGTTGACCATAATAAAGAAATCAAAGATGCCCAGCGAGATGAATTTTATCTTCGAGCATCTGATCAGCTGCCTCACAGCCAAATACGGGTCATCTAATCAAGCCTCGCAGTCTCAACAATCAATGGGGTACTCCTTGCTGAAGGGTCTCCATATAGACTGGGCTCAGATCATCTTTGATGACATGCTGGTACGAGTTACTGCTGACCCTCGTCCAACATGGGTTCCATACCCAAGATTTCTCAGTACTTGACTAGCACAAGGACTGGAAGATAGACATCCACGGGTAGGAGACCTGAAACTATCCCAGGTCGGCCTGAAAGTTCTCGACTTCAAGCCACTACAAAACGAGGTACGTCTCTCTACTCTTTTATCTCTTCTAAACCCTCCTTCTTCTACTTTTGTGGCTCCTTCAGCGACAATACCCCTCGCTGATACCCAAGCCACAACACCTATTCCTCGTAAAAGGAAACACTCTACTAACCCTCTTGATTCCAAAAGGATCAAGAAAACCAAGGAGCAACCCTCCCAGCAATCTACTGCTGAAGACTCCACGACTCAGGTTTCACAAGAGTCGCTGGAAAATTTTGTGGTAAGCTCTGCCATAGCTGCTCAAGCCACCCCTCTCATTCCAACCTCAGCGTCTCCACACGCTGGAGTTATAAACTTGGAATCGACCCAACCTCCTCCAGTCTCTCAATGGACTGAAGCAGTGATTCTCAGTGGATCCAACACTGAATCAGTAGCACAACCAACCTTCTCAACCTTCGCCTCTCTCTCTCTCTACTCCATTGGACTCTAATCCACCTTTCACCACGACCACTGTATCACCCGTCATTCCTCCAGAAGCTAAAGTTGATGCTTCACAAGGAATGAAGGAAGCAAGACCTATAGGATTCTCCATGCATCAAGGTACTTTTGTTGATGACATGGAACATTTCTCAGGGCATAGAGATTTTGATGACTTCATCCGCCCTCCTGCAGGTATACACCAACCCATAAACACTGTAACTAAACCCCAAACTTCTGAGCTTTCCTCTGTTCATAAGTCCTTATCTGTTACAGGTCTTAATTTGGGAGACATCAACGCCTCTCTGAAAAGCTTGGATACAAAGGTAGCAGATCGCACCACTACTCTCTCTGGAAACTCTTCAGTTGTAACAAACGATGGGGAGAATATTAAAACACTGACAAAAGTGGTGGAAACTAATGCCTCCAAAGCTGACTTGAAGAAGCTCGATGGATCTCTCGGTGATTTTGCTAAAGTCCTTGCTGTCATCTACACAAGACCTTCCCCATGATGAATCTATCGAGGGGAAGAAGACTGAAGAGAAGACTGAAGACCTTACCCTTACTGATGAGGGTGAGAAGACAACTGAGAAGACAGCTGATGCTGGACCTCAGGGAGTTGATAACCCTGAGGGAACCGAGAAGCATACCTTTGTATCTGAGGGGGAGCGACTCGAAGAAGCTGCTGAAGAATCTGAATCTGAAGCTGAAGATGAAGAACGCGTCGACATCTCTGACGATGAACCATCATCAGATAACAATGATGATGATGATGATGATTCATTCTTCGTCACTCCAAAGACAACTACAGCGCTTAGGGGAGTGTTGATAAATGAACCAACAGGGGAGCGGACAAATACTTCAGCGTCTGAACCTAAAGGCAAATGAAAAGGTGTCGCTAAAGAAGACAATCTGATGATCTTGCTTCAAAAGCCAGGTCGTCAGGTAAATAACATCTTATTTCCTTACTTTGCATCCCTCCTCTATCCATACACATTATCATCTCTACTTTCCATAAAGCCTATACACTTAAACCCACTTCTTTTCTCTCTGTTCTACCCAAGTTCTTACTCGTAAGATCGTTGTGTTTCAGCTAGTCCTCTCCCCTGCTTGAGGATACTGAAGTACAACCAGCTGCTGATAAAGCTGAAGAAATAATCCCAGTCTTGGATTTAATCACCGAGACTGATGAACCTGAAGAACAGACTCTCTCTCACACAAGCAGACCTTCCTTGGTTCCTCAAAAACCAAGTGAAGAGGATCAGAGAAAAAGAGAAGAGATGATAAAGATGCTTGAGGCTCAGCGAATCATCTTGCCTCGTGCTAAAGTTCCTGCTGCAAAGTTCAAAATATCAAAGCAAGAATACGCTGATCACCTCAAGGCTGAACGTCTACTCGCTGATAAAAGGAAAGCTGGAGAAAAAGACAAAGCTCTCGCCATCCAGCTCGTCCAAGAATCAGTCGAAGACCCCAAGCTGAAACGAATTCCCATTCAAGTCCAACGTCGGCTTTGGGAAGACGCTCGAAAGATTGTCGAGAAGAAAACTGAAGTATCTCAGACCACCCTCAAATGGTTTGAAGAGAGAATACACTTCAGATATCGTCCAGCGAGGATCAACAAGGTACATGTCTCTGGAAGAACAACTATCGGAATACCTATTCTTGATATTCAATTATTCAGAGAGAACGGCCAAACTGAAAAATTCGGTGCTGAAGTTGTCACAAGGTATGGTCTCTCTGAATGGTTGGAGATGAGGATAGCCATTCAGCAATCACAATCAAAGTACAAGAATCATTTCGAAATGTTGATAAATCGACAGATCGATTTGGTCTCTTCTGCTGTGGATATTCCTCCTCCTCCTCGAAAATCAGAAAAGAAGGGCCTCTGCAAAGAAAAAATCTAAACCTTCAGACTCAGGTCTGCCTATACGAAACGAAACAGGTATTGGATTTTCTCGTGATGAAGTTCTTGGTCCAGAACCTGACATTTCCGCACTTGACACATCTCTTCCTCCTGGTGAGACTTTCATCCCTGGGAAAGTCATAAGCAAACCCTATGGAATATTCTTTATTGACTATGGTGGACGACAACATTTTCAACGTATCTCTGAGCTTCCCATCACTCCCATCGAACAGCTGAAAGATCTCATCTACTGGTGTGATTTCAAACGCGACATTCAAGTACAGCATCTTAAACCCTTGATTTTTTAAGAAGCTCTGAACAAAAAGAATCAAGGAGTAACGGTTCCTGACTGGATGATTCCCACATCAAACACCCTTGATGAACTTCTCATTAAGGAAGAACCTCTATAAGCTAATAGGATCGCCCCATTCTTCTATTTTATCAGTTATTCTTTTGTACTTGTAATTTATTTCGCTTGTACTTGTAATCTTTCCACTTCTCTTGTAATCTGATACGAAGTTTAAAGAAAGATTTCAGCGAAAGTACTTTACTCCTTCAGTACAGAAAAGATCCTAGAAAATAGTAAAAGGGACAAATATTTTATGTGTTCTTTTTATCCTTATGTTCTTCATTATATAGCAATTTTCTCTGTTGCTATGTCATAATCAAATAGGGGGAGATTGTTGATCCAAACCCTCAGTAATTTGATAATGACCCTCTCAATTCTACTTAGTGAAAATTGTAGGTAAACAATGTATAAGAGTTTCACTATCGCTGATAAGTACTAAGACTCTATTCAGTACCGCTGATAGGAACTCTCGCTCTTTAGATATAAATATTCAGCGAACACTGTTCACCATAATACTCTGAGCCTGTTCAGTCCTTATGGTGATCGCTGATAAGATAGTTGTTTACTTATGATCCCTGAAGACAAGTTTCACGTCAACATAGGTTTTACGCTGAAGTCGAAGATCAAGCTCAAGAACCAGCGACAAGTCTCCTAATGAACTGATGCGGATCAGCGAAGACTCAGATTTTTCCACTCAACGTGAAGTATCAAGTACAAGACTTCAGCTATCGCTGAACTTTGTCATTCGCTGATACAGAATGATAAAGCGTTGAATCAACGAAAGCTGATCATGAAAGTCCTCCGTACAAAATACTATTGTCTTAACCACCCTTGCACGACTTCGTACGATATGTCAGAAAAGAACCTTCTTATTGTCTGAAATCGTACAACCACTCTGATACTGCACTGTTCAAGCATGCTGCTACTAAGGTTGTCTACTCAAGTCAGATCCTACAACCAATCAGCTGTTGCCACGTGTAAAGTGTAAACTGCCATGCATTATATGCATGCAGTATATAAGAAGACGCACCAACTTCATTTTGAAGCACACTTGCTAACTCTGGTCAAGTCGTCTTTCTTATCTTGAGATAGGTTATTATTAGTAATTTCCTTCTTATTGTTAGTGCAAGAAACTTAGTGTTCCAACTTGTTTAGATTTAGGATTTATCCTTAATCTTATTCCGTAAGAAGCTATAAATTGTTAATGATTTATCAATAAACAATTTAGAAAGTAAAATCTGTATATTTGTATTAAACCCCCCTTCTACAAATTAGTATATCCCTTTCGGGACCACCAGCGTTAGAGCAAAATGATGGCATATTAGTTTACCAGAATAGATGGCCCGAAGCACTAGATCGCCTTCTTGAGACCGATAACTTCTCTGAGTTCACTGGCCGAGTGTGCCCGGCTCCATATGAAGGTTCTTCTGTGCTCGGTATCATTGAGAATCCTTCGATGAAGCCTAGACCTCGATAAAGCCTTTGATGAACACCCCCACCCCTGGGATCAAGAGAACAGGGTGCGTTTCTTGAATCTCTTTTTAGCTCTACAGTTTTTTTGTATTCGGGTGTTCTGAAAGTCCTCTTTTCTAACAGGAAAAAGGTTGTGATTGTGGGGAGTGGACCGGCTGGCTTTGTTGCGATCAACTAAACAGTATTGGCCACACGGCGACTGTTTTGGAGTGTGTTGATCGAATTGGTGGACTCATGATGTATGGGGTTCCTAACATGAAAGCAGACAAAATTGATGTGGTTCAAAGGCGGGTTGTCCTTATGGCCAAGGAAGTTGTGAATTTTGTGGTTAATGTGAATGGTGGAAATGATCCATCGTATTCCATCAAGAGGATTCGTGAAGACAACAATGTCGTTATGTTAGCCACGGGTTTAACAAAGCCAAGGTGCGTGACCATTGTTTCTTTATGGTTTTTTAGTTGTTTCTCTATGGTTTCTTAGTTGTTTTGACCATTGTTTCTATTCTCTTCGGGTTTTGGCTATTCTCATTGTTTCGATCATTGTTTCGACGTGATGGCTTCTATATTTTCATACACAAACAGGCATATGGCAGGTGCACTATAGGTGAGAAGCAGACAACTTCAAGGTTTCATTAGACTCTTAGCGTAAAGATGTACTTTGTGGACTTGAAGACATCTCGTTACCTAATATTCAGGATGCTTTCCATCAGTTCAGACTTGTTTTTCATGCTTACTGGTAAGCCAATGGCATCATTTTTAGTTATTACCATTTATATGCCGATTAAGCTACTTACATAGTTTCTTCTCTTTAATTTACGTATGCAGTGAAAGGCAGAGAAATGTATATGAGGAGAACAGTCGAGCTGTACTAGCTGTAGCTTCAGCTACTTTCACACTCTCATTTACTACAAAGCATAATGTCGAGGTTAATAATTATTTGTTGTATATTGGTAAACACAATTACATATTTTGTTGTTCATTTTCTTGATGGTTTTAGCAAATATGGTAGCATATCCAAAGTATATTTTAGCTTATGTTTGTCTTTACTCATTGCAGGAGAGTACTAATTTTCTTATGCATATTATCAAAGCTGATTGGGTCCATGCTGATGGGCTGAAATTTCTCTTTGCTTCTCTGCACAATGTGGGCATAGTTTTGTACAGAACTAATAGATTAAAAGAGGTACTACATATACAGTTGCATACTACTATCTCATTCTTTAGTTATACTTCAACATCAGCCTTAGCTTGGTATTTTGGGACATTGGTTTGGTCTTACTTATGTGAGTTTGACTTGGCAATTTGTTGAATAATTATACCACCATCTCTCTGTCTCTCTCTCTCTCTCTCTCTCTTCTCATTCTGTTAGTGTTATGTGAGAATTGATTATTTATGGTAATCTTTAGCCATCATTTGTTACTCCCGTCCCAAAATAAATGTCAACATTTATATTTTACTTCGTCCCATGATGAGTATCCACATTCAAAAGTAAATGCCTACTTTCTAATTCTATCGTTAGTTATGAGATGGGAAAATTCATTACCCCTGGAGATGAAACAAAAGGTGGATCAAGTTATAGCCGATTTAAATAGAAGCATGTGTCTTTTCTGCTCTTTGTTTGGTCTGTGTTTTTATGCACTTTTTGGGCTGGGTGGAGCAGCAAAATACTCAATACTACTTTTATATCGTAGTCTAACCTAACGTTATTAATGGAATTCTGTTACCCTCGTAACTTCAAGAAAAGAAGAGAACAGAAAGAAAGTTAGTTGGGTCTATCACTTTAAATATTTCAAATTGGTTTCCTACCTTTCAAAGTAAATCAACATATATCACAATGGGTTAATCAATAAATCATTTATGTGGCACAATGGTGAATTATGACTTGCAAATAAACCACACAAGATCAAGTTTTTTTTTAGAATGAACGTACAAACATAATCAAAGGCTAAGCTATTGCTTCAGAGTTGTGATTCACCCGCGCTGCATCGTCCGAATAAACTACTAGTGTGTGTGTGTATATATATATATATATATATATATATGAAATTGTTTTTTTTATTTTCGACATTATCACTATGATAATATAATTAAAAAGAAAAAATTCAATTAATATTATGGATGTAATGTTTGATTGATTTTATCACAAAAATTATTATATATTTCCCTCTAAAGATATTATTATATATTTACTACTATTTTTTATGCTTAATCATATTTGAATTGGTAGCACTTGTTTTAAACACTTCTAGTTACCTATTCTTTGTTCTTTCTATTATTATGATTATGATTACCATCATCTATGATTATGATTAATATTCTTATTATTAATTTATTATGATTATTATAAAGTTTTTATAACTAATCTCAAACGTTTATCTTGATTATGAGTTCCTACTCATTATCTTCATTCTATAATTAATTTTGGAAGTTACACTTTCATCCCCATATATCTTGGTATTTTACCAAAAGCTTAAAAAATGACATGAAAATGTTAAAATGTTAATCAAATGTTTATCTTGATCATAAGTTCCTACTCATTAGTTCTAATCTTGTACATATCTTTTGGAAGTTACACTTCCATCCCTTATATTTGATCTTTTAGCAAAAGATCCATAAATACTATTAAGATGTTAAAAGTTTGAATTTGACTTTATGTCAAAAATAAAAACTAATTTTGATTTGTTTAATGACAAAATCTCTTAAAATAGTATTAAGATATTGAAACATTGAAATTGGCTTCATAAGCCAAACTCATATTCATTTTGGCCTCTTGCCAAAAGCTCTATAATTAACAATGTTATATTCAAATTAATTACATCGCAAGATATCAATTCGGATTTTGTCAAACGGGTGTAAATAACCCTAAGGTTTGTAGGGACTTAAGAAATCCACGTGATTCCCCTACTACCTGGAGATCCAATAGATTGAGTGGGTTTTATTCGCAAATTGAAATATTGATGAAGTATTATCAACAAAATGTAAGAATACAAAAATCCAATATTATTGTGATAATGAAATTTCATGCATAACATAATAAGTATAAACCATAATTCACTATTTTAGAAAATAATATGTTATCCGTTCTCTACGACATCTTTGAATCAAAAGTACTTGATTACCATAAGATAGGTTCGGAAAAACACAAGAAAATACGCAAAAATCATCGAACTATTTTGACCCTAAAGAAAAAAAACTAGATGTTAAGACACAAGTAAATATTTTAAAACTTTTGAGACTATAGATCAGTCACAACCTTCAGAGAGAGTAACTAGAAACCCCCAAGAACCGTGGATAGTCCCAAAAAGGAAATTCAGGAATATTCAGTACCATATACTTCTCAAACTAATCATACAGTGGAAAGAAACCTACTTACTTGATTACAAGAAAGTAACTGATTTTGACAAAGAAATGTCATGTCTCAAAATGCATCTCAATCTTTTTGGCAAGGAACTCACAAAAGATTATGCGAATCATAACATCTTTTCATCTTTCCTATATCACCAATCATACTAATGAAACAGTATAAGCTGCAATATAACCTTTAACAAACTCATTAACTTAATGCAAGTGGTTAAGAGTTGTAGCAATGTTTCTTTAACAACGCTAGACATACCCGGATAAAGAAAATTCTTGGGGTTAATAAGGCAAGCGTTGGAGGTGGAAAGAACTCCAAAGGATAGTGAGTTGAACATATTAATCCACACACATATGCTAAATATGTACCATATGGACAAGGTTGTGGAAAGGGTCAAATTCATGGAAAGAGTCGGGAACGAACGAACTCCTAATAGAAAATGGAAGAAATTAACTATGTAATATCTAAGATGTTGGGGGAAACCGAGAAGGAGATGAGGAAGAGGTGATTGTAAGAACTTGGATAGAACGCAGCGATCGCGTGAGAGCTCGTTTTCCGTAAGATATATTTCGACCCTATATGCCTGGGTATCACGAAATTCTCTAGGGGATAATCTCTTTGTTTCGGTGTCTCGACCAAGGCAATGATCGATGCATACTTATACACCTTTAGAGAATCGTAACCTACTGGTAATAATCTCTCATTTAATGAGATTGATTGTGGGTTTAAAGAGGTCGGTTACAAAAAATGGCAGTTACAAAGTGAAGAGGACAAACCAGACGCCGACGCTACTTTCCACGCCACTTAACTGGCGCCGAAATGCGCGCCACTTTCTGTCCAGAGCTCGGCGCCACTTTTGGCGTGACACAACTAGCGCCGAAATGAGCGCCAAAGCACAATCATCCCGAGTCGATCTACCAAGCATCATCATCCCTCTTCCACCATGTTCACCGAAGGTGCAGAAACCTCCTTTACTTTAGGTTTCTCAGCCTCTTGCGCCCGAAGAGATTCCTCTATGCGCAAGTGACTACCGAGTTGCACAAGAGACAACTCTTCCTTCTTGTGTTTCAACATGTGTTTAAAGTCTTTCCAAGAGGGAGGCAGTTTATCAATAATGCTCGATACGAAGATGGATTCGTCCATCTTCATATTGTGTTGAGCATATTGGCCTAGAATGCGAAGGAGCTCATTGTATTGCTCCATCACTGGCCTTGAGTCCACCATCTTGTAATTGTTGAAATTACAAACCAGGAACTTCTTACTAGAAGCATCATCCGTCATGTATTTGGACTCGAGAGAGTCCCATAGCTCTTTGGCGGATTCAACATTTTGATAGATATCAAAGAGGGAGTCACACATATCGTTTAAGATGTGGCCATGACAAATGTAGTTGTCATTCTTCCATTTTCTGTAACGTCCCAAAAATTACAAGGAATTTAAATTTTTAAAATTAATGCATTTCACTATAATCAAACCACAAGTTCACAAATCCCATTACAATAAAAATAAACGTCGTTGATTTAAACCGTCAGACAAAGTTAAGCAGCGGAAAAGTTATATAATTAAATCCCCATTTAATTAAAATTTAACTTAAACAGTCTTCGCCTCGCGCCCGTGTGTACCGTCATGCCCGACTGCTACTCGCACCTGAAATCATAAGATATTGGGAAGGGGTAAGTACGAAGCTTAGTGAATTCAAACCATAAATAGGATCGCAATTATATCAGCATCACCCTTAAACAGCTAGTTGTCGCAACCAACTCATACCATGCAATCACGTTCTGCACCCAAATTTATATATACCAAATACACCAGCACATATATTTCTTGGAACATCCATCAAGAAAATATATCACGATTAATAATAAGCCCTATACTTCTTGGAACGACCATCAAGAAGATATAATCACAACTCATTATACAAACACATATACTTCTTGGAACAACCATCAAGAAAATATATCACCATTAACAATAAACCTTATACTTCTTGGAACGACCATCAAGAAGATATAATCACAACTCATTATATAAACACATATACTTCTTGGAACAACCATCAAGAAAATATATCACCATTAACAATAAACCTTATACTTCTTGGAACGACCATCAAGAAGATATAATCGCAACTCATTATACAAATACATATACTTCTTGGAACAACCATCAAGAAGTACATCAATCACAGTTCAATATATATACACAATTATATATACCCCATAACACAATAATATCAACAAACAATCATAACTATCACACTCGAGCTATAGTAATACAAATATAATTCTCATCCTATTTAGTGAGAGAACTCACCTCAAAAGCAAAGCTTATGTCCTCAACAGCAACACGAACCGGCCAACACCAGCTCACCTTTTTCCACCTAAATAAGTGTTAACAAATGTCAAAGTGACGCCCCAACCCAAAGCCACGACTACTAAATTATAAAATACATTTTCCAGTTTTTACTCTCAACACACAGGTCTGTTCGGGACCTGTTAAACCCCTTATAAACTAATAAATCCAGGAATATTTTTCCATAATCACAAAGTCCCATGTCTTAGGGTTCCAGGGACATATCGCACGCGCTCTAATGATTTTTCTACAATTTACTATGGATTTTACAAAACCGACTTGCAGCACAGTGAAAAACAGGACCTTTCAGTACAAAACAGCAATTTGACACTAGCTATGGTCCGAACTGGTTTTTCCGTAAAACATATGAAACTTATTAGACTCAGAATGGGAGATTTTGGCACTGACTTCACCCCAATACGATGTTCCTATAAAAAGTTATGGCTTTCACCAAAACAGTGGCAGAAACTGTGTAATTCACATGAAATGACAAATAATGCTTAGTAACCCATTAAGCCATAGCTTAACCCAAACAGACCCGAATGAACCTTTGAGGATGCAAACAAATAGGGTATTCTAAATGCAAGTAAAAACAACCCCAAAACATACAATCAACAACCACAATGAGACCCCAAAATTTTAGCGTGGAAAACCCCTCAAAATCGAGAGTAAAAACCACGGGACTACTAGAACCGCTTCAAATCCACTACCACCAATATTAGAGCAATACAAAGTCTTCTCTAGATTATACTAGAGGCATACAAAACCATTATACACTTGGAAATAAGCACATCAAGATGTATGGAACCAAAATAGAGCAAGAATGGAGAAAAATCACCACAAAGTTACTGCTGTGCAGAACCCCACGAAACCATGACCTCCGGACCTCAAAACCACGATCCCACCGTCCAAAATGTTGATGAAGATGTCGTGAAGCTGTTCACCAAAATTCACGACGATCCGACCGTTCAATCTCCGGAAAACAGAAGTTTTCTGCAGCTAGGTTTACAAATACGAAAAATGGAGCTCTCTCACTTTTTCTTGTTTCTCTCTACTCTCTCTTTTGTTGCTACTCTCTCTCGGCCGAACTCACAAGGGAAGGGGAGGGAGGGGCCATAGGGTTTTTCCTTCTCCCTTTCTTTCCTCTTTTCTTCCTTGCCAAGCCACGAAACCAACCCCCTCAAAATGAAACATGAAATCGGTTTTGGGTTGTGCATGGGCCGAAATGTACATTATTTTGGCCCTTTAACAATTTGATCCCTCAACTAATTCCATCTCGCACTCTAACCAACGATTTGACATAATTAACTATTAGGTCCAATTCGTCTAACCCCGTTAACGGAAACCACGTTAAATAAAACTTAAGAGAAAAGAATTAATAAAAAGAAAATACATACTGGGATACAGGCTTTACATTTTCCGCGACACCGGGTCACCTCCAATGTTTCGTTCTCCATCACGTCCGGCATTGGGGTGCTCAACACGTACACGACCTTCAACATCGTCAACAAGAAGTGCATCTTCTTCTGCTATCTACGGAAATCAACGCCTTCAAACTTCTCAAGTTTAGTGAACTTGGAAGTCATGTCTCTCACGGACTTATCATTCGCCATCTCTCTCGTGATAAGCAAATATCTCTTACGATTGTTGGGGGAAACCGAGAAGGAGATGAGGAAGAGGTGATTGTAAGAACTTGGATAGAACGCAGAGATCGCGTGAGAGCTCGCTTTCCGTAAGAGATATTTCGACCCTATATGCCTGGGTATCACACAATTCTCTAGGGGATAATCTCTTTGTTTCGGTGTCTCGACCAAGGCAATGATCGATGCATACTTATACACCTTTAGAGAATCGTAACCTACCTATATTGAATACTGGTAATAATCTCTCATTTAATGAGATTGATTGTGGGTTTAAAGAGGTCGGTTACAAAAAATGGCAGTTACAAAGTGAAGAGGACAAACCAGACGCCGACGCTACTTTCCACGCCACTTAACTGGCGCCGAAATGCGCGCCACTTTCTGTCCAGAGCTCGGCGCCAATTTTGGCGTGACACAACTAGCGCCAAAATGAGCGCCAAAGCACAATCCAGTGCTTGGCGCCACTTCTGGTGCTACCCAACTAGCGCGGGTACTGGCCCCGACGCCCAGCTCTGAAAACCACTTTGTAACACGCCAATTTTATCCGTCCAACAATCCCGGGTTCTAGTTAGCTTACACGAGTGTGTACTCCACACCTCCTAACTCATGTTATAGCTTAGCTAACAACCCCATTATTACCTTTGAGAATCCAACTACACAAAATGACCGATGATTTCACTAAAATCACCAACATAAGATTGGTTAAGTATAAGTTTATTTGAATACACTTTAACTATCAAATTAATTGCATTTGCGTATATATACACATGCGTTTATAACCATTATAGATGTAAATGAACATATAAAAGAACAAATGCAAAACTCTCAATGTTCTTCGTTCCATGTAGGAATCTATCGGGGAGAACTTGATTGTTTTTGTGACATATCATACAATCATAAGAAATAGATTGTTATTCATTGAATTAATAATTTTTAATTCCTTCAAATACGTAGACGATGGACTGTCATTTTCTTGTTTATACAAGATTAATAGTTATCAATGCACTATATTAATAAGAACCTTGTTAAGATATTTGTACCAATGTGAAATTATATTATAAGAATGGAAATGGGTATATCAACTCTAATGATATGAAAGCAACATACGCTAGAGAAATTAATGGATTATTTATGTCGTTAAAACATATTTTGTCACCAATAGAGAATTTTGGGACAGTGACACATATATGTTTCGGCATGACCACGTGGGACACCATGGTCATGACATAATGATCTATGTATTGGAAAATACACATAGGCACATTCTCTTTCAAGTGAAAGACAAAACGAGGGAATTAACCAAATTACAACTGTTGACTTCTACTGCACAAGAAGCAATACCACCATCATAATATACCCTCTCCAATACCTCAAACTTTTGTATACCCTGATTCTTAGCCAAGACAGGAATGAGACCATCCTAAAGCTAAGGACATAATACCAATAAATTTCATTCTTACAACAAATACAAGGTGATATTTATAGACAATAACATCCAGAATGCGGACCATTAAAGTACTTTATGGTTCTGGTTTTGACACAATGAACACGTGTAATATTATTGTCCACGTGAAATGTTGCACTCCTAGCACTAGTTATACATTTAAGGACTCACCACTCTGATTTTCTCATCAAGTCTGTATGACTTAGAATGCTGGAGAATTCACATCATAAGGATTTTATGATTATTGCATGTGTATAGAGATTAATGTAGAGTTACCTATACCCCATGTGTATATATAATGGTCTCGTAGAATGATAAAAGTTGTCATCAAAAGAATATAGATGGTAGCTAGGGCATTGGTTATGCGCACCAATTTATCCAAATCTACATGGGGTTATGCAATATTACATGCAACTTTACTTATTCGTTTTTAGACCCACGACCAACCAACCAACCTTATGCGTACCAGTTGGTAACTGGATATAAGCTTGATGTTTAACATTTACGTATGTTTGGTTGTGTAGTATATGTGTCAATTGCCCCCCCCCCCCCCCACAGCGCACCAAAATGGGTCCTTAAAAACGATTAAGTATATATGTTGGATATGAATCTCCAACAATTATCCGCTATTTAGAACCTTTGACGGGTGATCCTAATATCGCATGATTTGCGGATAGTCACTTTGATGACAGTCTTTCTGTCGTTAGGGGGAGATAGAAAAAAGTATTTTCCAAGGGAACGACAGGAACTATCGTGGAATGTTCCCACTTTAGTCCCCAAACTTCACAACGGAAAGTTGAAGTCAAACGAATCAGACTCGATACCTGATACGTTAAATACTATTTCAAAAGTGACAAGATCACACATACGAGCTGCTAATATACCCGTAAGGTTAAAAGTCCCCAACAGGGGCACAACGCCGTTGGAAAGTGCGTTGCAATCACACATAGTGGAGGTGTGGTTGAGGTCGTAGCTACCAAATGGAAGTGGTGGAAGCTACCCGGTTCGATGAATACTATTCTAAAGGAAGAGAATAGTGAGGCACATCCATTTATCATCAATACATAGAACTCTCATGAGATTATCTCTAATTATGTCCATGAATCATCACTGGAGGACGCTCCGAAGTTAATATTGATTCTAGAGATAAATAAAATCTTAAATGAACTATGAGAGTACATACGAGTCAATGGACAAATCATATATATTCATTGATGATTTATTCGCATTTACTATTGATCATAAGACGATAGAGCATGACGACATCGAACCACGCTCGGTTGAATAATATCAACAAAGCATATTGACCTAAAGAACAATCCAGAAAGAATTATATTCTTTGACAAAGGATCGGGTATTTGGTTCGGTAGTGCTAACCCACCAAGTGTAAAGCCCGTAGGACATAACTGAGTCTTTGTCAGAAAGCATAATGAGAATAATAAAGTCCTAATGTATAAGGATCTCCTTTGGTGCAAGGTTTCTCACAACGCCCTGGATTGCCCAGGATACTTACTAGCCTAGTAGTTTCTGAAGGATTGGAAATGCAGCTCATGGATGTGGTTGCTACATATCTCTATGGGGATCTAAATTTAGAGATATATAAAAGTGCTTGATGACATTATACCAATATCAAGTAACTCTAAACCATGAAACGCGTTTACAATAAAATTAAAACACTCACTTTATAGATTAAAGCAATCTATGTGGATCTGGTATACCCGCCTGAGTGAATACTTGATTGGGAAACGATAAATAAGAACGATGAATTGTGCCCTTGCATATTTATATAAGAAAACAAGTCTCAGATTTTCATAGTAGCTCTATATGTCGATGTTATGAACATAATAGACACTCTTGATGAAATAAGAGAAAACACAAGCTACTTGAAATCTGAATTTGAGATGAAAGATCGTGGGAAAACTTTGGTTTGTCTAGATACTTGAGCTACGACACCGAGTTTGTGGAATATTAATCCACCGATCCGCGTATGTCTAGAAAATGATCAGGCGACCTAATATGGACAAAGCGCATCCGATTAGCACTCCCATGATCGGTCAAAGTGTTGGATATAAGGAAAGATCCATTTCGTCTAAAGAATGAGGACGAAGAGGTGTTAGGAGTTGGAATTCCATACCTAAGTACAATAGGCGCATTATTGTACTCAACATAATACACTTGACCGTATATTGTACTTCTCACTGAACTTGTCAGCTAGATTTAGCTCAACGCCAACGCAACGTCATTGGAATGATTTCAAATGAATCTTTTGGCACCATTGACGCGAGCTTATAATTTCCCTACGGAGATAAGTGGATTGATAATGAAACTTCAATACCTACTTAGATTATGAGCGGCAAAAGTACTGGCTCTTATAGAAAAATACCAAACAATGCCTTGTTATATACTGATATTAGGTATATGTTTGATTCATATAAAGATTGTACCCAAACTGGATAAGGAATTATCATACGGAACATGTTGATTGATTGGAAGTAAGCTAAGCAAACTCTTAATTGATATCCTCTTATATTATCAACAGTCTTACTCTCCATGAGGCTATTCAAGGGTGTATATGGTTAAGGACTATCATTACACATATAAGAAGAACTAGTAATTTTGATTTTAACCACTATACAACTTGCATATATGGAAATAATGCATCGTGTATCGAAGAAATGGAAGTAAGATATATCAAGGGTTATAACACAAAGCATACTTTGCTTAAGTTTTTATATAATCAATTCTCCTCAAGATTCAAGTGAACTGAATAAGATGTGAGGAAAATATGACATGTTTGCTTACCAAACCAATACTTAAAACCATATTTGGGAAACATGTAGAAAATATTCAAATGAAAATGTTTTAAACCTCCTTTGATTAATGCACAAATCATGGGGAGTGGTAGACAAAAGGGGGAGCCTACTATATATATAATATTGGTATGTTGTGCTCTTTCCTTCAACCAAGGTTTTATTTTTCTCATTGAGTTTTGTTCCTTGGTGTAAGGTTTTAGTGAGACAACATTTTATATATCATCATGCTTCCTTAACTCTCACGATTAATGTACGAATCTAAGAGAAAACTAGACTAAAGGAAAAGTCTATGTATTGGAAATAAGCTAGTGCGTTGTACTCTTTCCTTCGTCATATTTTTATTTTTTCCCACTGAGTTTTTATTTTGGCGTAAGGTTTTAACGAGACAACAATTGTGCACCTTCACTCCTTTGACTCGGCACAAGGGGGAGTGTTGTAGGATAAATATGTCATTGTCTAAATGATATGACGATAGAGATAGGGATAAAGATAGATTAGAATTGAAATATCTTGTTGTTATCTACTTGTAACTCATCCCTATATAAAAGGCTTATGATTAATGAGAAGTACGATTCATTCTCTCCATTTTGTTGTGTTCTATTCGGTTTTCTCTTCAACAATTTTAATAATATAGTCATTTTATTTATAAAATAGGAAATGGAGATGGATATAATATTTCTTAAAGATTTTTTTTTCTTTTTTATTTCGATCGTAGAGAAAATTTGGAAAATGTGGAGAACGTGTTGGGAGATACTCTGTATGTGGACAAAAAATCTCTTTGCCCCAAATTTCTACGAGCAGAGCATCCGAGAAAGCAGAAAATGGTGATGTGGGTATTCGGGTACGGCTCTCTTATCTGGAAAGCAGGTTTTCAATATGACGATCGCCTTGTTGGCTTCATCAAAGACTATCGTCGCGTCTTCTATCAAGGTCTCAATCGTTTCTTCTTTTTTAATTTAGAATAATTACTACAACTTATTTTAAAGCTTTTTCTGTATTGATTGCTTTTACGTGATTACGGCAGGAAGTACCGATCACAGAGGCACTCCAGATTATCCAGGAAGAACCGTTACTTTGGAACCTGCAGAAGGGGAGGTTTGTGTAAGTCTCTTATTCTGTTACATGTGCTTTGACAGTGAACTCATTTCATACTTTAAGTTAAAATGTGGACTAAATTTGACTTGATTTTATCTGAAATTTGATTCATGCAGTGAACTTGTTTACATGATTTAAATCCGTTGTTTTCTTGTGTGTAAGATGTAAATTCCTTCTGCTAATTGGGGGTTTTTGGATGTTCTTTCATTTTATTGAAGTCATTAGTGCAACATTGAAAATCATAATAGATGATACTCGGTAATTATATTTTCATTTCAATAATCACTTTTCATAATTTCTTTTGTACTCCAAATCAAATTAGTTTGACCCTAAAATAATAAATAATAAAAAAAGATATCATAAGTTTTACCCTGATTTCTATAAGGCGCCGCAGGGTTAACCCTGGTAGCGGCTGTGTAAGGAGAGGCACTTGCCATTGCATCTTGAGGTGCAATATGGCGCGAGTTTTTGGAATGTGTTATTTGACTTTGTTTGACCTCTTTCTTAAATCATGTTAAGAGCTCTTGATGTAACACTTTTTGTAATCTCTCTCTCTCTCTCTCTCTCTCTCTCTATATATATATATATATATGCGAATTATCCGTTGCAAACCAGTTAATTTGTGCAAACTGTGCAAACCAATCTTAGCCGTTCATCAACTCTAATCAATATCTGATTTTATTATGTTTCCTAATCTAAAGTTATGATCATAATTAATGAACGTTATCATCTTCCATATATATCACAATCATTATTAATGAATCATAATAATTACCATAAATATATCTGTTGTTTCCTAATATAGTGGTTTGCAAAGTTTGCACAAACTAACTGGTTTGCAATGGATAATGGCCCTATATATATATATATGATTCTTATTTTTATATGAAGTTAAAATGTTCAATATCAATGAATAATAGTAAAATACTTATACGTGTATATGTGCATATATATATATATATAGTATACTGACTAGCCGCTTTAAGCCACATTTTGAAAAAAGTCAGTCTTGTCGTGTCTCCTGAGACTTGAGGATTGAACTCACTGACATGCCATTGGGCAATAACATTGTGGTATGTTATGGTGCATTATGCTGTGGTACGACGCACTACTTTGTTAGGCGTGGGTTTTTTTATTTCCATTTTAATGAACTTGGAGGATAAATGATAATTATGTACGGGACCTAAGATTTAAATGAATAAAAAAGGAAACTTAAAAGCTACAACCCAAAATAGGTAAATCATTACTCTTATAGTCCCATTTATGTACATGAAGAGTCGAACATGAATTCCTTGAAGATTGAAGAAAGTAGTGATTAGAAACTCAAGAGATTTAATCCCGATTTTACACATGTCATATCATTTTCTTAATAAGCTCTACATATATGATACAAATGGCCTTTCTTAATGTTACTGTATTATTCAAGACACTAACAAACACATGTATAAATATACATATATATATAGGGGTAGTTTCATTTGCAAACCACAGTTTGCAAAATTAAAGTGGTTTGCATTTGATCTCTCCCCTATATATATATATATATATATCGCCTTAGGGAAAGCCTTGAAATTCCTCGTGGCCTGGCCAAATACCTTGCCGCCAAGTAACACCTCACGTCATTTAGAACCTTGAAAAATACACACCCCTAGGTCCAACCCACTATCCTTATCTCCCACCTTCTACCTCGCCAGTACCATCCTCTCGACTACACTAGCTACATAACCCCGCCCCTACTCTGCTACCCTAGTCCTCCGTTTGCAATAACTCTTACTAGAGGTCATGTTCTTGGAAATACCTAAAGTCACCATGTCCAACCTCATTTGCTCATGCCATATTCTTCTCGGCATACCCCTCCTCGCCCTTACTGCCACCTTTCTATTTGGAGCCAACATCTGTCTCCCGCTAACATGATTGAACCACCTCAATTGCTCAATCTCCCACCTGTCAACTAATTTGTGATAAGCGCAACTTCCAACACTGTCCGGAAGAACTAAGCACAGTATAGTTGGTCTGATCCACCTCAAGTCCATCTAAGCATCCTCATTTCTGCAACTTTCATCTTCTGTTCATGGGACTTCCTTATCGCCCAACATTCTGATCCATATAATATAGTTGGTTTGATGTCACCATGTAAAAATTGCCCTTCGCTTTTAGTGAGATCTTATTGTCACACAACACATGTGGCAACTCTCCACTTAGCTACTATATCATCGACCTTGCCCTCCTTGATCATAGTGTCTAGATACCTAAAACTATTCTATTGTGGTACTCTTTGCCCCCAATGTTGAATTCCACCCCTCGCCAATACACTCCATGATGAAGTTATACCATGTGTATTTGGTCTTCAAATGGTTGATGTGCAAGCAAATGCAGATAATGGTTGTATCCCCTAGAAGGTGTATACTCTAAAACCAATGTGGTGAAACACTATTATGTGATGAGAAAAATGGAAGCAAAGAGGAAATGCATATTGGCATTCAATTGACCTCAAACATAATTAATTCTCCACATAGTACAAATTTTTCGTCTTAAAATGGCAATCTGTACAAACGGGCTTTGATAGCGTTGTTTGCTTCATGTAGTTCATACCAGAGTAGAAACATAACTACCATGGTGAAAGAAATAAAACAGTAGAAAATTCTTTGATAAGTGTGACAATTGCTTTATGACTACCTTTAATAGTAATCTATGATCTAAAACACACATGCATTGGTAGAGATAGCAACCTGATAGTATAGCTAAACCAACACGACGACATAAAAACAAAAATGATAATAAAAAACTTTGTTGGTTATATTATTGCTCAATATGGGCTGAATGACTCACATTTACATTTTGGCAATGGATTCCCGCCCGCGTTTAGTAATGGAAATTAATGCTTCTAGAATTTGAATATAATAAGTAAATTTTGTAAAGTGAATGCTCTTGCCATTCCATATCTTTTAAACCGTACTTTTATTCATCTTATTATTGTTACCATGTTTGAGATATAGTACTTCCATAGTTCCATAACATATTTTGTCTTCAAAATATTTAGTTTTATTCTAAGTAGTGTTTGATGACTTTCCAACTTATTATAGTGGGGTGTTGCCTACAAGGTGTCGAGGAAGGAAGACGAAGACGTGGCATTAACGGTATTGCTATCTAATTTAGAAATTATGTATTCTTGCTGCATTTTTAATCTCATAATGTTTGTGCATAGTTGAACTAGAGTTTCATTTCACATAGAAGCACCGACCAATGAAGGTTCAATTGCTATTCTTAATACCAATGATAGGTTGTTAGGGAGGATTATTTGAGTAAATAAGAAGGGCTTCTTTGACGGAGCTTCAAGCAAGCTCACTGAACTCTAATTGCCCTAAGGCAAGAAGCAACAAACTTTGAGCCCTTATGACGACACAACACCCCTTTAGCGTTTTATCTGCTAACAAACTTGGGGTTGTTTCAATAAACCAAAAGTAAAAGGAGTTTACTCGGGTTTTCGAATCAATACATGCTATTAGCTATGTATAATAGAAAAGAAAAAAAATTATAATCTCTTTAACTCTATGCTAGACACGAAATCCACTAGCAAATAAAGATGAGGAAGTGGCAACTTTACATTCAACCATCAAGCAACATAAGGGGTTGTCATATTTACTTCATGTTTGGTACCTGCAGTTCTCATAAATAATGTATAAAGGAACTTAAAATTATCATAGATGGTCTACAAGTGAAACAAAGATGGAAATTGGTGCACTTTCTCATGCTTTTCTTTAAAGTGACTTTTAATTTGCACACCGTAGAGCCTAAGATGTCTTCAAAAGGTGGAGGGGCATCTATAAACACCTCTTCATTCAAATCACTGTTTAGAAAGGTGTTTTGTCATATATTGTTGCAATTGCGAATATAAATTAACTGCAATGGAGTTGCACAAATTGTATTGAGCTTAGCGACCGTGGAATAATCGATACCATAAGTCAAAGTGAAACCTTAGGGGTCGAAACATGCCTTATATCTTTCCAAGGATTCATGAGACTTGCATTTCAAAGTGAACACCCTTATGCACCCTACTACTACTGTTCTCTTTTCTTTGGCATATCCATCAACTCCCATGTTTGATTCAACCCTAGATTATATGAATGGAATAAACAAGTGATTATGGTTAAGGTTTTTTTTTACAAAATAAGTTCAAAATCCCATGGTAAGCTACTGCAAAAGTCGCTTGTAAGTCGCATACGGCACCAACATGTGTTGTTCAAGTGTTTTGCAAAGCTTTTCACCTATAACTTCTTATACAAACCTTGAATGGGTTATGGTGGGACTTGACACTTATCCTGTCTTTGGAGGAAGCCTTTCAAAGCCATAAGCTTCACGTTATACATACCGTGGTGATGTTATGAAGGTACAAAGTCGAGATACAATTCATAAGCATGTGGAGAAATGGACGAAGGCGAGTTTGATGTTAAGCAAATGAGGTGAGTACATTATGTGATTAATGGGATACATATGTGCTATATAAATGTTGTAGGCAAGATGAAGAGTTTAAAAAGATGTTTTTACATGTTGGCTTTGCATAATATGCTTATACAACGAAGATGTTGATGAATTTCATGATGATGACATGTGTTACATGCATATGAAAGTATTTATCCATGTTACGTATGTCCTTGAAACATATATCCGACAAGATATATGGAGGAGGGACGTCTTGCAAATAGATCTCATAAGTAGCCATTAGGTGGTGGACCTTGAAGTTAGTGGTTGAAAAAAATGATGTTTTATGCATGAAATGTGTCTATGCATGATGATGAGTGTACTAAAATGTTATTTCCTACAAATGATATGATTTATGGAAGATGTTTTGATCATGAAATTATGAATGTTCCCTAAGCTTAAAGCTTATGTATTCCATAATCCATATATGTAATATCCAACGGATGAGAGTAAGCCATGAAAGGACATGCATGAAGAGTTATAGTTCATAGATAGTCGTTAGATGTATGCTAGGCTATTGAATTGATGTTTAAATGCTTCCAGTTTTTTAACAACCTATATTCCTACTAGCTTGAGGTCCACCGTTTCTAGCTTAGCTCTCGCTATTGAAGCTCGTACGCAATGAGCCTCTCGATTGATATATGATGCTAAAGGGAGTCAGAGATGGTATTTCTTTGGGTTGGTAGTAATGGAATAACGAGCTGAATGGGTTTATGTGGCAAGCTATGATGGTATGATGTGACCTTGCCTTAAGGGTCAAAATGCTACAGGTTGCTTATACTCTTGTGTTATGTACCAACCCTAAGCCCAAGCCTATTAGGGTTGTTACGGCTGTTAATAAATAGGGATAGAGGGGAGAGTAGGACACGGTGGAATATATATTTGTTCTTGGGAGAGTCTAGCCTCTCGAATAGCTAGTTACCTATCCTTTTCTTGTTAATCAAGCATTCGACTATTGTTTCTTTTACAATTTTTTTATTTTAATTATTTAGTAAATTTGGTTCTTATCATCTTGCAAGAAAAGAAAGTAGTCTACTAAATCGACCAAGAGAAATAGATATATGTAAAGTTTATGTTAGTATTTCATCGATATATGATGAGATGCAAGTATGAAGTTGTATGTTATGAAAATTTGAGATCACATACAAGGTATGGTAAGGTATGGATGATAGTAGACACCCGGGACAGTAGGTACTAAGTAGGAGAAGAAGACATAGAATGAGGTTGATGCACTGTAACAGAACAGGGGGATTGCGGAAGGCCACACGTGAAGTTTACTTATTCCAGGCGCAAATACAAAGGTAAATTGGGTAAAACACTTTGAGTTTGTTATGACGTCAAGGAGGTATGTCTGGAATATGTCAGAAGTTTGTTGAGGAGTGAGAAAGAGAAGTTTAAATAAGATTTAGGAAAGGAGTATGAGGAGTGCAGAAAATTGTTTCCTTGTTTGTAATTCAGGAGTGAGTTTGGCCACTCGAAAGCCTTACAACTTTATTACACCTATTATACCTATTTTCAATACGACAGCCATTTTCTCTCAATCTCTTATACTTTCTCCTTTAATTCTTCTGTTCTCAGTCCTTGTAGTCAGATCCATTATAGTGGTATCAGAGCCCAAGACCCATGGCCCCCACAAACACCCAACGAGCTGAACAATTGGAAGAGCAAATTGCTTCCATTCGTAGTTCTATCACGGAGAAGATAACGGCATCGGTTGGTTCTGCTGCAGGAACAAATGCAACAGTCCCTGACAAGTCACATTGCAGCAAGTTTGGAACAATTCACAAAGAAATTTGGGGAAGATCTGAATTCAATCAGCACGAGATTAGACGGAAGGATCAACAGATCTCGAGAGTACCATGAAAGCATGTTGATTAAGGCAAAAGACGTCGGTCGAGGTTCCAAGCAGAAATTCGATCCACCATGGATGAACTCAAAGGCAACCTTCAATTCCCTGGAAGAGAGAGCCAGATGGATGAGGAGGTCAATAATCCTATCTATGGGAATTATGCCATTGAGGGGTCAGGAGGGCGACAACATGTTACGAAATTAAGGAATGGAAGTTTTGGCGATCCAGGGTGGGGGAGCAGTCGTGGGCGACCCAAGTGGAGGCAAACACTACTATGGTGCACCTGGAGGGTTGAACGGAGGCTGCGGAAATTGGCGATTCCGCAAGTTAGACATGCACTTGTTTGATGGTAACAACCCCGATGGGTGGATTCTGAGGGCTGAAAGGTATTTTCAGTTTTATAAACTGAGTGAGGAAGAGAAATTGGAGGCAACGGTGGTTGGAATGGAAGGGGATGCTCTTCTTTGGTACCAGTGGGAGCATCGTCGGCGACCCATACATCGGTGGGAGGGGCTCAAGGCCTTAATGCTACGTCAATTTCGTTTCACCCATTTTGGCTCCTTTTATGAGCAGTGGTTGGCGTTGAAGCAACAAGGGACGGTGGTGGAGTACCGACGGGATTTTATCGAATTGGCAACCCCGTTGACAAATGTTCCAGAAGAAATAGCTTTGGGCAATTTTATTAATGGATTAAAAGAGGATATTAAGGCTGAGTTGAGAGTGTTTGACCCTCAAAATTTGGATCAGGCAATGGAGTTGGCAATTAGAGTGGAAGACAAACTGAGAATGGGGCCAAGAGGAAAGGCCACGTATGGAAGTTCTTTATTCAAAGCTGCAGACCCACTTACCTCCATAAATGCAAGTAAGCCTTTTACCACCACTTGGAATCTCTCTAGTGGACCCTAAAAACCCAAGTTCTTTAAAACCCACTTTCTCAACACCTACTACCCAGACAAAGCTGACCCAGCCTAACCAAAACTCACACACCCACCCTTCCACGACTTCGAACACCGGGGAAATACGGAAGCTAACCGACAAGGAGTTGCAGAATAAGCGAGAACGAGGGTTGTGTTTTCGGTGCGATGACAAGTGGTCGGTCGGACACCGATGTCGCCGGCGGGAACCGAGTGTTTTGCTTGCCCAAGAAGAAGATGATGAAGACATGGAGGATAATGGTACAACCGAGTCTGGGGCTGAAGTCATACCGGAGTCCGGAGGTAATTTCGACTGAAATTTCGTTGAACTCTGTCGTAGGGTTTACAAACCCAAAAACCATGAAAATGTTGGGTACTATTAACGGGAGAGAAGTAGTAGTGATGGTGGATCCGGGAGCTACCCATAATTTTATTTCGTCAGCCACCGTAGAAAAGTTGAATATTCCCGTGAGTCCGACGAAAGGGTTTGATGTTTCCCTTGGGAATGGAGAGGCTGTGCACGGAATGGGGAGTGTAAAGCTGTCCTATTGGAGGTGCAAGGGGTACAAATTTGTGATAGACTTCTTACCGTTAAAACTAGGTAATTCTGATGTTATTCTTGTTGTGCAGTGGCTGGAACAATTGGGCACCATCACAACTAACTGGAAATCCCAACGCATGAAGTTTAAGTTGGGAAAAGAGATGGTTACTTTGAAAGGGGATCCCTCCCTTGAGCGATCTCGGGTGTCCTTAAAAGCAATGTTTCGGGTTCTACAAAAAGAGGGTGGTGGGCTTTGATTGAACCACCTACAAAGGACTGAGCAACCGGTGAATGTAAAGGCAGAAGTGGCAGCACCATTATTTCTCCAGGAAACATTGCAAAGTATGAACAAGTATTCCACTTACCTGAAGGGTTGGCCCCTAAAAGAGGTAGAGAACATGCTATTGTTTTGAAGCAAGGCCATGATCCGGTATCGGTGCGCCCATACCGCTACCCTCAAACTCAAAAAGATGAGATTGAACGACTAATCCACGACATGTTGACTGCTGGAATAATCAGACCTTCCAAAAGTCCTTTTTCCAGTCCCGTTTAGTTAGTCAAGAAAAAAGACGGCTCTTGCCGGTTTTGCGTGGATTATCGGGCTCTTAATCGAGTTACCGTCCCCGACAAGTACCCTATTCCGGTGATTGATGAGCTTCTAGATGAGCTCCATGGGTCAAGGGTGTTTTCAAAATTGGATTTGAAGTCGGGCTACCACCAAATCCGAGTGAAAGAGGAGGATGTCTCCAAAACCTCATTCCGAACGCATGAAGGACATTACGAGTTCCTTGTCATGCCCTTTGGGCTAACCAACGCCCCTGCCACTTTCCAATCCCTCATGAACGAGGTATTTAAACCATTCTTACGCAAGTTCGTACTAGTAGTTTTTGACGATATACTTGTGTATAGTGGAGATGAGTAGACACATCGGGAGCATCTAACTATAGTCGTCACGGGAGCATCTAACTATAGTCTTGACAACTTTGGCCCAACATGAGTTGTATGCAAACAAGGGAAAATGCGAATTTGGGAAATCGTGTGTGGCCTATTTGGGTCACATTATTTTAGCGGAAGGAGCGTCAATGGATCAAGATAAAGTGCAAGCAATGCTTGATTGGCCTCAACCCAAGAGTTTAAGAGAACTACGGGGGTTCCTTGGCCTTACGGGGTATTACCGTAAATTCGTGGCCAATTATGCTAAAATAGCCCTACCATTGACAGCCCAACTCAAGAAAGACAGTTTTCATTGGTGTGAGGAAGCAACCTTGGCTTGCACGAGACTCAAACAAGTCATTGTTTCAGCCACTGTGTTGGCAATGCCTGATTTCCAGCAACTGTTTGTGCTCGAAACTGATGCATCCGGGAATGGGTTAGGTGCGGTGCTACTCTAAAATCAGTATCCGATTGCTTTTTTCAGCCATACTCTAGGTGCTCGTGCTCGTCTTAAGTCCATTTACGAGAAAGAATTAATGGCAATCGTGTTTGCGGTACAAAAATGGCGTCACTATTTGATCGGGAGACGCTTTCTAATCCGAACAGATCAAAGGAGCCTCAAGTTTCTCATGGAACAACGGGAGGTAGGAACATATCAGAAGTGGCTCAGCAAACTCATGGGATTTGAGTTTGACATTCACTATAATCCTGGGGCTTCGATCAAGGTGGTTGATGCCTTATCCCGCAAATCCACTACTGACATGGAACTGGGTATTATTGAGGCGGTTTGCAAAGTTCCATGGGCTCAAATCCAGCAGAGCATTGACCACGACCCTTTCATCCAACGTTTGATTAAAGAAATAACTCAAGAGGGACAACTCCACCATGGTTTCACTGTGATAAAGGGAAGGCTCTTGTATAAGGGGCGTATAATGGTTCTGCCCAACTCGGACATCTCCAAAGCACTTTTGACAGAATATCATGACTCTCCAATAAGGGGGACACGCGGGGGAGCTCAAGACTTACATGCGTTTAGCCACCGAATGGTATTGGGTCGGAATGCGTAAGGAGGTAGCGCGTTACATTCAAGCGTGTGCCATCTGTCAACAGCAAAAGGCTTTAAACCAACCCCAGCAGGACTCCTTCAACCACTACCAATTCCCGCACAAGTTTGGGATGAAATTTCAATGGATTTCATCGAAGGGCTACCTCGATCCCAAGGAGTTGACACAGTCATGGTGATGGTTGACCGCTTAACAAAATATGCTCACTTCATAGGTTTAAAACATCCATTTACTGCTACCACAGTTGCTGCCCTCTTCATCAAGGAAATTGTTCGACTTCATGGATTTTCGAGCTCCATTGTTTCAGATCGAGATAAGGTGTTCTTGAGCGTGTTTTGGAGAGAGCTTTTCCGCCTCCAAGGTACTACTTTGAATCGCTCAACGGCCTATCATCCACAAAGTGATGGCCAAACGGAAATTGTTAACAAGAGCCTGGAAAATTATTTGCGGTGCTTCATAAATGGACAACCCCGTCGTTGGGCTACATGGTTGGCTTGGGCTGAATTCTCTTACAACACGTCCCCTCACGTCTCCACCCTGATTTCTCCATTCAAGGCTCTTTATGGAAGGGACCCTCCACCTTTGATAAGAGTGGGCAAGGGTCAAACACCCGTAGACTCCTTAGAAGAGCAACTCTAGCTACGAGATGCCATTCTCGATGAGTTACGCATGAACCTTCTACGTGCTCAACATAAGCAAAAGAAGTGGGCTGATTTGAAAAGGTCGGATTTGAACTTTGAGGTGGGTGATTTGGTTTATTTAAAATTACAACCTTATCGTCAGCGGTCGTTAATCAAACGTTCGTTTGAGAAGTTGTCCTCTCGATTTTATGGGCCCTATAAGATTGTGCAAAAGGTGGGTAAGGTTGCTTACAAGCTGGAGCTTCCCCCTGAAGCAAAAATTCACCCCGTTTTTCATGTTTCTCAATTAAAATGCGTCAGTAGCCCATTGAGCACCACTGCCCCGCTTCCTACTCAGATTCCCGTGGAACTCAACTTCGATTTAGAGATGCAAGTCACATGCTTTGTTGGGTGTGAGACTTTATGGTCCTGGAAACACGGATTTGGAAGTCATTAAATGGCAGAACTGGCCTTTACAGGAAGCTACTTGGGAAGATTTTGAGATTGTCAAGCATCAATTTCCCGCTTTTCACCTTGAGGACAAGGTGAATATGTGGGCGGCGGGTAATGTAACAAAACAGGGGGATTGCGGAAGGCCACACGTGAAGTTTACTTATTCCAGGCGCAAATACAAGGGTAAATTGGGTAAAACATTTTGAGTTTGTTATGACGTCAAGGAGGTATGTCTGGAATATGTCAGAAGTTTGTTGAGGAGTGAGAAAGAGAAGTTTAAATAAGATTTAGGAGAGGAGTATGAGAAGTTGCTGCTGCCGAGTGCAGACTGTTTAGCGATTGTTTAGCAAACGGATCAAATAGGTATGATTTAGCAATAGTTCTAAGTTCTAACATCTAAGGCCCAAACTACTTGACATCACGTGAGGCCGACCACGCTGTGCTGCCGAGTGCCAACTGTTTAGCGATTGTTTAGCAAACGAATCAAATAGGTACTAATTTAGCAACTAGTTCTGTTTACTGTTATAGTGCTTACTATTTTAGTATTTTAGTATTCTGTTTACAATATTTTTGCATTTTTTATTATTGTTTTAGTTATAGTCAATAATTTTATATGTTTTTCCTATGTATAAGCTTGATTACTGCTTACGGTGGTACTTGATTGAGGATTTGAATTCGATGTTACACTTTACACTTTTGATGTTAAGACTTAAGAATTTAATATATTTGGATGATTGCAATAACTAATATTTTTGTTGGGAATATTTTAGTTTTATTTGTCGTATTTTAATCGTGAATTTTATGTATACAACCAAACCGCTCAACCCGCCCAACCCACTCAACCCGCAAGGGTTGGGTTGGGTTGAAAATTTCCAAACCGCCATAGTTGGGTTGGGTTGTAAAATTGACAAAAACCGCCCAACCCAACCCGCGTACACCCCTAGCTGCAACAAACTGTACTTCAATTCTGAACAGAACACAAAGAGGAATAGGTTTGTTTTTGTAAGAGAATTGAAATGATTTGATTCCTTTTTTGTTTGACTCCAAATTTTCATACTTACATTGAAGGACCTGTAAATTATTTAATGCCTTCATTTTCAACATTCTTTAAGCTTGGATCCTCGATAGCAATTTATGTGCTTTTGCTCTTACTTACACTTTAACCCAAACCTTGAACTCCAATCTACATTTCGACCCGAAATTTCATTAACTAGTTACAAGCAGTTTTAGGGGCTGTTCACCAAATTTTCTATCAAGTCCTGTGTGGATAAATTGGTGGTGGTGTTTACTTTTTTATCTGAATCAACAGTCTGAATGATAGAAATGACTGATTTACCCCTGAATATTGTTTGATAAATTGATGCTTATATTTAAGCCAAATGATATTTGTGAAACACAAATTATCATTCTTTTTTGTACCAATATACACACAACACAGATGCTCAATTCATTCTTTTTTCTTTATCATTCTTTTTTTGCACAAGTTATCATTTTTTTGTACCAATATTCTTTTTGATAAATTGATGTTTATATTTAAGCCAAATGATACTTCTATAGTGTTTATATGGGATACAATAGTAGAGCTGAGTTCTTAAACTTCTATCTGCAATGCCATATGACTCAGTATCTAGAAGTGAGGGAGAAGCAATATGACAAGAAGGCATATGTTGATTTCTTCACAGTAAGTTTTTCCTTTTTTTCTTATTGCTGGTCAAATATCTGTTTTTCATAATATAAATTCTCATGGCACAAATCTCATGTAATGCATGCATGCATTCTATTTCAGGAACCGACAACCTCACCAGCTGTTACAGGAGTAATGTTGTAAGTGCCTGAAAGCAATCCGCAAACAGTTACATACAAGTTACATAGAGGTCATCAAATCATAACTGGCTATTTTTACTGACCAGATATATAGCATCTCCAGACAAGGCCAACGAAAACTACTTGGGGCCCGCATCAATTGAGGAGATTGCCAAGTATATGTCCTCCTAACCTGCTCTCCATTCGTAAATATATATTTCAAACCTTCACCACTATTTGCTATATATATGTGATTGGGGGGCTACATTGAGCACTCAAATCTCGTGGAGACATACTAATTGTTATATCGGGTTGGAGTGAGAAGTGTCAAATTTGGTGAGAAGTGGTTATCAACCCTTGGATGAGAAATGGACGAACATTGGGATGAGATGCACCGAGATGCACCAGACCAATTCTCGTCTAAGCCGCAATTCATCGGAGGGTATTTGATTAAAAGTGATCAACGGTTTAAAAGTACTTCTCACACTTCTCACCAAAAATGGCACTTCTCACATGATCCCATGCCTTATTATATCTTTGTTAGAAGAGTCATCTTTGTTATGTTTATCTACTTTGTCTTTATCTACAATATTGTAGTCTATTTAAGATGTTCGTGTTTATCTACAATAATCCGAAGAAGTCAAGAATATGATACATTGTGAGAGATAGAATATCCTAGACTATCAATAGGCTTACCAACACATGTACATTTTATTTTTGTTTTACAATAGGGTTCTTTGTAGTATATGGAAACTAGAAAGGGCATTCTTTGGGATGGAACAAGGTTCTCCACGAATTCTGGAGTTTCAATGGGCTATTATGTTATTCTGGAGTTTCAATATCCTAGACTATCAATAGGCTTACCAACACAAGTCACAATCGCGGGGCAATCTCGCCACGCATGTACCATGGTCTGCTCCCTCCGCACGACATTGACGTGCGACTACGACAAGTGTCATAGTCGTTGGCATACTCGCCCCAGCTCAGTCAACGCTCGGTTTTCTCTCGTTTTGCCGTTCTATGCAATCAAGTCAAGGATTTAGGATCTCATGGGGATTTCTAAATAATCCAGCTTTAACCAAGATTAAATTACGATAGAAGAGGGATAATTCCTCAGTAACACTTGCATGAATTTCTGGGTGTTACACGTGTTGAACCAAGTCCTGACATATCTTCTTTTTGTTTCTATCATTAACACTCCCAAACCCTAATTGTGGAACTAGCAAAAGAAACATGCATTTTCTCGATTATTTTCTCTTCTTCGAGCATTATGCCATCATCTTTTACTAGTGGACTTCTCTCGGTGCTCTCCTCTACCCGTAGTTTTCTCCCGTTTTGGGTTTCCACGTAAATCTCGTTTTTTTTGCAATCTCTTTATTATATTGCTTGATGTTTATATCTTTATAAACCACCATATTTGAATGTTTGGAGGATATATTTTCTTACACATTAAGAACATCTTTTTTGTGTTAGGGGTGGGATGCCATGTCATCTTAATTCAAATCACAAGCTTATCCATTGCTATAATGTGTAATTTTTTTAAAGTACAATGCCTTAATAAAAAATAATTTGAAAGTATATTGCTGTAATAAGAAAAATTGAATGTACAATGCTTTAATAAGGAAATTTGTAAAAGTAGGTTGCTATTTTGTGTATTTAACCCTACTTCTTATGCTAATTTTAGGGAAACAGTTCTTTATAGCTAAGAAATTCCTGATTCGGAAGATGTTCATAATGCGTTGTGTTTAAAAGAAATATGAAGAAGATTATGGTTGTGGAAGCATTTAGGGTGGAAGGGCTTTAGTGTTAGAAAGAGATCCTATATGATACAGGTTTCAAGAGCCCTGATGCGTAATCAATCCAAGTTGAAGATCAAAAACAAATTTTGCAATTACTTCAGGAAGAAAGGATACATGGTTGATGATTGTTTTAAGCCTTAGGACAAGAACAAAGCTAGTGAAAAACGAAACCACTAATGGATTCAACCAAAGCTGATGTAGCTGAAGAGAAAATAGGTAATCTGATGGTTAATTTTAGATCACGACACCATGTCTTCACCCGATTGGATTTTAGATTTGTGGTTTATCTATCATGTGTCGCAATTGAGATTAGTTCTCCACATACGAGCCTTTCACAGTTGAGTTCAAGGTGGAAAGTGAGTTTTGTGCAAAGTTGTGGTACATGGTAATATCTCCGAATCAAGACGTTTAATGATGTTAATCGGTATTTTGGGTAAAGTGAAACATGCACCAATCTGAAAGGAATTTGAGATCCTTAAGTTCTCTCGATCACAAGGGCTACAAGTTTACCAATGAAGGTGAAGTTCTTAAGGTGGCGAGGTGAAGGTGATGTCCTTGTAGGTGAGTAGAGGATCCCTTGTATATATGAGATGTAAATGAAAGTATGTCGATCTTTATGTTTTGGAAAACATTTTAATTTTTGGAGATTCTGTAATAGCTTCTTCATCAATGGCGATTTTCGATAAGACGAGATTGTGGCACATGAGGTTATGCCACATAAGTGAACTTGGCATGATGGGAATTGAGTCGTAGAAATTCGTTAGGTTGTCAAAGCACCAAAACACTTCCTTTCTGTGACCATTGTGTATTTGGGAAACAGACATGGGATCATGTGAGAAGTGCCATTTTTGATGAGAAGTACTTTTAAACCGCTGATCACTTTTAATCAAATACCATCGCAGGAATTGCGGCTTAAAAGGGAATTGATCTGGTGCATCTTATCTCGGTGCATCTCATTCTAATGTTCGTCCATTTCTCATCCAACGGTTGATAACCACTTGTCACGCTTCTCACCAAATTTGGCACTTCTCACCGAAACCCAACCCTTGGGAAACAAAAGAGTGTAGTTTTCTAGTTTCACTCATTCTACCAAGGTAATTCTTTATTTGCATCAAGATCTTTGAGGATCAGCACATGTTGGCTATAGAATATGAGAATGATTGAATGATACGAGTCTAAGTATAACTTGAGGGGAATGGTGAGCTTAGATAAAATCATGGTTAGGGTCTTGGTGGACATTTCTTTGAAAGGAGAACATGTAAGTAGAGGGATGACCGAACACGGGAGAAGAAGAAAATGGTGAAATTGGTGTTTTATCTGTTATAACATGAAACAAATGGTTATGTATATAGTAACATTGGTATTTTGTTGGAATGGGCAGGCAAATTGTTTGTGCAGAAGGACCCTCAGGACCCAACAGAGACTACCTTTTCAACCTTGAAAAGACATTGCTACAGATGGGTAAACTTTCCAATCCAGTCTCTCTCTCTCTCTCTCTTGGTTTGGTTTTCCTGATGTGTAAATTTCATACATGTAGGATGCAAGGACGAACACGTCTTCAAGATCGCAGAAGAAGCAAGGAAACTTCTTTCGGACTCGTAAACCGCATCATTTTTTACATTATAGCATATTTATTATTCAACCTTCTTCATTTTTTAGGAATGCTGATTGCAAACTCCCTCATGAATAATGAACTTGATTTGACACAAAAAAAGGTTAATTTAGCAACACCCTTAGTTCATGGTAATCCAATCTGATTTGAAATATATTGGTAAAAGTAATGGCAAAGTTATCTTATGAGAGCGTCTTTAACAGATTTCCCAAAAAACAAATGGAGTTTTAAAAGTCAAAATCTTAAAAAAAATTATATTCCTCTACAATGGATTCTCCATTTTGAAGATAAAATCATTGATTATATTATTAAAATATTTTATATATCTAAAAACATATTATTTCTCGGCTTTCTTCATTTTGAAGAAATTGTTGGAGATGCTTTACCATGGGTAAACAAAAAGATATATTATGATGCCACCTTTATCTCTGTCTAAGCATCTAACATCCGTTCTTTAAAACGGAGAATGTAGAGATTTCTTTGGAAAAACATTAGAAAGAGTGAAATTCTCAAAATTTGGAGACCCCCCCTAAAAATGATTATCATGAAAGACGTTTTTATTATACTCCCACCAATAAAAAAAACTTTAATGTTAAATGAACCAGAGATATAATACTATATGAAATATATAGAATATAATAATGTTGTAAACTTGTAATCTTCACGATAGAGAATTTGTTGGAGTTGAATGTAATTTTATTTTGGAGATTTTGTGTTTTGATTCTTCATTTTAGAGATATTTTAAGGAATTTGTTAGAGATGCTATTAGTATCTAATCTAATTCAATCATGCATTTATTGGGAACTGTTTACTAAACACTTTCCTACTAAGTTTTGTCGGCTGACTTTACCTTATCGGATGAACTTGACAAAGATTGTGAACCTTACATGGTAAGAGGGATGACAAAGATCGAGAGTCTTACTCGGTAAGTGAAAATGGTGACTCTTACCCGGTAAGCGTTTACTGAATAAAAATGTTATATATGATGCCATTTTAATGGACTATTATTTAACCCAATAAAATTAAATAAAATTGTTGACTATTATCGATAGATGCTTACTAAATAAGTGTTACGTAAACAATCTCTTGGTATATAACAAAACCAAAATGAAATATTGTTACAAAAGTCATTTTGGATGGCAACTTTGACTTATTTATCTATAAATGAGTCAATTTGGGTTGCTTATTACTTTTTAACATTTATGTGGTTGTTGTAGGATAAATGTGTCATCGTCTAAAGAATATGACGATAGAGATAGGGATAGAGATATATTAGAATTGAAGTATCTTATAGTTATCTACGTGTAACCCATCCCTATATAAAGGGCTTATGATTAATGAGAATTACGATTCATTCTCTCCATTCTATTGTGTTTTATTTCTCTTTTCTTTCAACACGTTATCAGCACGAAAGCTCGATGTTCATTGTTCATTACCGCTGAACGATTTTTCTATCTGTTGCTCGATACTATTGAATGGTTTGCTCCCGCTACTTCATTCCAAGTAAGCATTTGTATGTCTGCTACTTTACGTTTATGAATGTATTACGTTGGGTTTTTTTTATATATTTAACTATTTTAAGATTGTGTTAAAAGTTAAATGCATATACTATGATTTGATCTATATACCTTCATTCTACTTTTAGTATTGATAAAGTATATATGTGTGATTTTTCTATAACTAGATCGTATTTATAATAATTTAATTTTTTTAATTAAAATAGTTAAAGAAATTCTGTGGATATTGACAAAAAAAATACGCTAAAAGATAATTATTTGTTATTTGTATACGATTTTCATGTAATTATCTAAATTAAATAATGACATGGTTTTAATTTGTTTCTTTAAACAATAAAAAGGAGTTAAATAAGTATATTTTAAAAGTTAAGGTCATATCTATGTATTATTTGTTTTCTAAATAAATAAAAGTTCAAAATTTCCCTTATTATTTTATTGGTTTTTTATTTAAATATATGTTATATTACTACTTTTTAGTTTAATTTATTGAAATTTATTTCATCTATTATAGTTCTCTATAGTTTTAGAAATGCTATTTATTATTTATTTGTTTATTTTATTAGGTGTATTTGATTTAACTATAAATAGTATTTACTTATATGAGTCGATTTTGATCCATCTTTGAACGTGCTTACTTTGTTTTATTTATTTGGGTCTATAAAAACCTTTTTTTTAGGTCTAGTCAAAACAATGAATTAGAGTATTACTTATTTCAATGTTGGTTTCACCTAATTTAATTTATTTAGTATAATTTTTTTGCTTTAACCATTGTTTTATATATACATATCCTTAATTTGTTACAATATTGATATGTTTAGTTGGTTAATTTATTGTGTTTTGATGTAATTATTCAAACTAAAATAAATAAATAAAACTATGTATATTTCTTTACATGGTAAAAGTGATTAAATAGGAAATTGGATATTCGATATAGGGGCTTTTTCTTTGATTAGATAAGGATTGATTTATTTTCTTTATTATCTATTTTTTTTTAATTGATGTATTATAATTCACTTATAACTTTATGAATGTTATTTGTTATTTATTAGTTTGTCGTATTGGGTGTGTTTAATTTAATTGTTAATACTATTTATTTACATTATTTATATTTATTATAAAATGTTTTATCTCATTTAATTGTTTATCTTAACTCAAATTGTTATAAATTAAATCATGAGTTCCTACTCATTTTTCTTAATCTAATAATTAAATTTGGAAGTTACATTTCCACCTCCATATATTTTGGTATTTTACCAAGAGCTCTAAAAATAACATGAAAATGTTGAAGTATTAATCAAATGTTTATCTTGATCATGAGTTCCTATTCATTAATTTCAATCTTATAAATAATTTTTGGATGTTACACTTCCAACCCCCTAATATTTGGTCTCTTACCAAAAGATCCATAAATACTATTAAGATGTTAAAAGTTTGAATTTGACTTTATGTCAAAAATAAAAACTAATATTGATTTGTTTAATGACAAAATTTCTTAAAATAGTATTAAGGTATTGAAACATTGAAATTGGCTTCATAAGCCAAACTCATATTCATTTTGGCCTCTTGCCAAAAGCTATATAATTAACAATGTTATATTCAAATTAATTAAATCGCAAGATATCGATTTGGATTTTGTCAAACGAGTGTAAATAACCCTAAGGTTTGTAGGGACTTAAGAAATCCATGTGATTCCCCTACTACCTGGAGATCCAATAGATTGAGTGGTTTTTATTCGCAATTTGAAATATTGATGAAGTATTATCAATAAAATGTAAGAGTACAAAATCCAATACTATTATGATAATGAAATTTCATGCATAACATAATAAGTATAAACCATAATTCACTATTTTAGAAAATAATATGTTCTCCATTTTCTACGACATCTTTGAATCAAAAGTACATGATTACCATAAGATAGGTTCGGAAAAACACAAGAAAATACGCAAAAGTCATCGAACCATTTTGACCCTAAAGAGAGAAAAAAAACACTAGATGTTAAGATACAATTAAATACTTTAAATTTTTTGAGACGATACATCAGTCACAACCTTCAGAGAGAATAACTAGAAACCCCCAAGAACCGTGGGTAGTCCCAAAAAGGAAATTCGGGAATATTCAGTACCATATACTTCTCAAACTAATCATACAGTGGAAAGAAACCTACTTACTTGATTACAAGAAGGTAACTGATTTTGACAAAGAAATGTCATGTCTCAAAATGCATCTCAATCTTTGTGGCAAAGAACTCACAAAAGATTATGCGAATCATAACATCTTTTCATCTTTCCTATATCACCAATCATACTAATGAAACAGTATAAGCTGCAATATAACCTTTAACAAACTCATTAACTTAAAGCAAGTGGTTAAGAGTTGTAGCAATGTTTTAACAACGCTAGACATACCCGGATAAAGAAAATTCTTGGGGTTAATAAGGCAAGCGTTGGAGGTGGAAAGAACTCCAAAGGATAGTGAGTTGAACATATTAATCCACACACATATGCTAAATATGTACCATATGGACAAGGTTGTGGAAATGGTCAAATTCATGGCAAGAGTCGGGAACGAACTCCTAATAGAAAATGCGACAAGTTATAAATGAACTATGTCATATCTAACATTGGTTAAGTACAAGTTTATTTGAATACACTTGTGTATATATACACCTGAGTTTATAACCATTAGAGATGTAAATGATCACATTAAAAACAAATGCAAAACTCTCAACGTTCTTCGTTCCATGTAAGAATGTATCGAGGAGAACTTGATTGTTTTTGTGGCATCTTATACAATCCTAATAAATAGATTATTTTCTTTTTAATTCCCCTAAACACTTAGACGATGGACTGTCACTTGTTGCTAGGGCACTATATCAATATGAACCTTGTTAAAATATTCATACCAATCATATTATAAGAATGGAAATGGGTATATGTACATCAACCCTAATTATATGAAAGCAAAATATATTAGAGAAATTAATGTATCAGATTAATGGATTATCTATGTTAGTAAATCATATTTTGTCACCAATAAAGAACTTTGGAACAATGACACATATATGTTTCGGCATGACCATGTGGGACACCATGGTCATGACATAGTGATCTATGTATTGGAAAAAAACACATAGACACATTCTCTTTCGAGTGAAAGACAAAACGAGGGAATTAACCAAATGCAACTGTTGACTTCTACTGCACAAGAAGCAACACCACCATCATAATATGCCCTCTCCAATACCTTGAACTTTTGTATACCCTAATTCTTAGCCAAGACAGGAATGAGACCATCCTAAAGCTAAGGACATAATATAAAAATATTTCATTCTTACAACGAATACAAGGTGATATTTATGGACATAAACATCCAGAATGCGGACCATTAAAGTACTTATGGTTCTGGTTTTGACATGATGAACACGTGTCGTATTATGGTCCACATGAAATGTTGCACTCCTAGCACTAGTTATACGTTTAAGGACTAACCACCCTGATTTTCTCATCAAGTCTGCATGAGTTAGAATGCTGGAGAATTTACATCATAAGGATTTGATGATTATTGCATATGTATAGAGGTTAATGTAGAGTTTCCTATACCCCTTGTGTATATATAAAACGGTATCGTAGAATGATAAAGGTTGTCATCAAAAGAATATAGATGGTAGCTAGGGCATTGGTTATGCGCACCAATTTATCCAGATCTACATGGAGTTATGCAATATTACATGCAACTTTAATTATTCGAGTTTAGACCCACAACCAACCAACCAATCTTATGCGTACCAGTTGGTAACTGAATATAAGTCTGATGTTTTACATTTACGTGTGTTTGGTTATGTTGTATATGTGCCAATTACGCCCCCATAGCGTACCAAAATGGGTCTTAAAGACGAGTCATCAAATGTTGGATATGAACCCCCAACAATTATTCGCTAATTAGAACCCTTGACGAGTGATCCCTTTACCGCTAGATTTGCGGGTTGTTTCTTTGATGAGACAACCTTCCTATCGTTAGAGGGAGATAGGAAAAAGGATTTTCCATGGGAACGACAGGAAGTGTCATTGAATATTTCAATTGTGTCTCATTTTGATCCCAAAAACTTCACAATGTAAAGTTGAAGTCAAACGAATCAGACTCGATACCTGATATGTTTAATATTATCTAGAGTGACAAGATCACATATACGAGCTGCAAACATACTCGCAAGGTCAAAAGTCCCCAAACAAGGGCACAACGTCACTGGAAGTACGTTGCAATCACACATGGTGGAGGTGTGGTTGAGGTCGTAGCTCCCAAAAGGAAATGGGGGAAGCTACTTGGTTCGATAGATACTTATCTAAAGGAAGAGCACAACCATATATCATCAATACATGAGATTATATCTGATTAAATCTATGTCTATGAATCATTACTGGAGGACGCTCCGAAGTTATATTGATTCCAGAGATCAAAGAAATCTCAAATGAATATGAGTCGATGGACAGATCATAAATACTAAATGATGATATATTTGCATATATCGTTGCTTATGAGATAATAGAGCACGATGTCATCAAACCATGCTCAGTTGAAGAATGTCAACAAAGAGCAAATTGGCCTAAAGAAACAATCCAGGATAATTATTTGACAAATGAACAGGTATTTGGTTCGGTAGTGCTAACCGACCAAGTGTAAAGCTTGTAGGACATAGATAAATCATTTGTCAGGGAAGCGTAATGAGAATATTTAAGTCATAATATATAAGGCTCTCCTTTGGCGCAAGGTTTCTCACAACGCACTGGATTGACCACAATAAGACTTACTCTCTTGTGATGGACATCGTTCTGCTAATTAAATTAGCCAAGTAGTTTCCGAAGGACTGGAAATTGCAGCTCAACGATGTAGTTACTACATATCTCTATGGGGATCTAAATTCAGAGATATAAAAGTGTTTGATGACATTATACCAATATCAAATAACTTTAAACTATGAAATGCGATTACAATAAATATGAAACACTCACTTTATAGATTAAAGCAATCTATGCGGATGTGGTATACCCTCCTGAGTGAATACTTGATTGGGAAACGATAAATAAGAACGATGAGCTGTTCCCTTGCGTATTTATATAAGAAAACAAGTCCTAGATTTTCATAGTAGCTCTAAATGTCGATGTTATAGACACTCTTGATGAAATAAGAGAAAACACAAGCTACTTGAAATCTGAATTTGAGATGAAAGATCATGGGAAAACTTGGTTTTGTCTAGATACTTGAGCTACGACACCGAGTTTGTGGAATATTAATCCACCGATCCGCATATGTCTAGAAAATGATCGGGCGACCTAATATGGACAAAGCACACCCGATTAGCACTCCCATGATCGGTCAAAGTGTTGGATATAAGGAAAGATCTATTTCGTCTAAAGGATGAGGACGAAGAGGTGTTAGGAGCTGGAATTCCATACCTAAGTACAATAGACGCATTATTGTACTCAACATAATACACTTGACTGTATATTGTACTTCTCACTGAACTTGTTAACTAGATTTAGCTCAGCGCCAACGCAACGTCATTGAAATGGTTTCAAATTAATCTTTTGGCACCATTGACGTGGGCTTATAATTTCCCTACGGAGATAAATGGATTGATAATGAAACTTCAATACCTACTTAGATTGTGAGCGGCAAAAGTACTAGCTCTTATAGAAAAACACCAAACAATGTCTTGGTATATATTTGCTGATATTAGGTATATGTTTGATTGATATAAAGGTTGTTCCCAAACTGGATAAGGAATTATCATATGGAACATGCCGATTGCTTGGAAGTAAACTAAGCAAACCCTTAATAGCTATCTTCTTTATTACCAACAATGTTACTCCCCATGAGACTATTCAAGAGTGTATATGGTTAAGGATTATCATTACACATATAAAAGGAACTAGTAATTTTGATTTTGATCACTATACAACTTGCATGTATGGAAATAATGCATCATGTATCGAAGAAATGAAAGTAAGATATATCAAGGGTTATAACACAAAGCATATTTTGCTTAAGTTTTTATATAATCAATTATATATCTTCAAGATTCAAGTGAACTGGATAAGATGTGAGGAAAATGTGACATGTTTGCTTACCAAATCAATACTTAAAACCATATTTAGGAAACATGTAGAAAGTATTAAAATAGAAATGTTTTAAACCTCCTTTGATTAATGCACGAATCAGGGGGAGTGGCAGACAAAAGGGGAAGTCTACTATATATGTAACATTGGTATGTTGTGCTCTTTCCTTCAACCAAGGTTTTATTTTTCCCATTGGGTTTTGTTCCTTGGTGTAAGGATTTAGTGAGGCAACTATTTATATACCATCATGTTTTCTTAACTCTCATGATTAATGTACGAATCTAAGAGAAAATTAGACTAAAGTAAAAGTCTATGTATTGTAAAGAGACTAGTGCGTTGTACTCTTTCCTTCGTCCTATTTTTGTTTTTTTCCACTGGATTTTTATTTGGGCGTAAGGTTTTAACGAGGCAACAATTGTGCAGCTTCACTCCTTTGACTCGGCACAAGGGGGAGTGTTGTAGGATAAATGTGTCATCGTCTAAAGGATATGACGATAGAGATAGGGATAGAGATATATTAGAATTGAAGTATCTTATAGTTATCTACTCGTAACTCATCCCTATATAAAGGGCTTATGATTAATGAGAATTACGATTCATTATCTCCATTCTATTGTGTTTTATTTCTCTTTTCCTTCAACAGTGGTATGCATTTTATTGTTAAATTGATACCTTTGAAAAACAACTTGAGAGATATTTTGGTTAGTTTCCCTCATTCAATAAAAAATTAAAAAAATACATGTATTATATATATATATATATATATAATATTACATATATAGTTCAAACGAGAACACATCCATTTTGTGAAAAACACAAGTACTCTTATTACATGTGATATACATGTGGGGTTGCGGACGACTTGGCACCAAAGGTCGTTTGGTATCACATGTGTATCTTATATGATGGATTCATATCGAAAATAACTTATCACATGTGATAATATACGCGAGGGGGCCTAATGGTGCAGGCGACTCGACTCACAACCTAGGTCACGCCGCACGAACGACTTTTGCGTCTCCAATTTAATATCACATGTTTATCATATGTGATGAATTATAGTATCACATGTGATCACTATAGTAAAAGGTGTTCTTGTATTCTCGTAAAATGAATACGTTCTCGTTTGAAGCATTCCCTATGTACAGGGACTCAAATAAAAAAGTCAAAAATGGTAAAAACAATAATAAATCTAACAAGTCAAACATTGACGTTTGGGAGAGCAGCTTCTCTGTAATATATATACACTTCCATCTTCTCTAAGAAGAGTGAATTTAGGAAATTCAAAGCTTTTTTTTTAAACTTTTTATCTCTACTTCCATAAGCTTTGTAATATTTAGATCAAAGTATATTGCTCTCCTAGGTTTTTAAGAAGTCTGAGTATAACTCCTTGAACAATGTGGGTTCATTCAAAATAGTATCCAAATAGTGATTATCTGAATCTCTAATGGTCTTTTGTATATATATTCACAAACCTGTCTATTGGGAATAAATCCTTAGCATCAGTCTCCGAGTAACACACAGACTTGGATTGACTTCAATTACTTCTGATTGAGTCAAACTTTATCTCTCGATGATACATTAGAATACTTTGGAGCCTCTGATAAGTGTGTGTTGTTTCATCATATGCTATTTTATAAAGGATTGTAAAGATATGGGTTATGATCATCATCGACTGCATGCAAATAAAGAAATTAACTAATGGAAGATCATACATAAAATGCAAACTTCATTGAACTGAGAATTGTTACAAAAGGTACATCTATGCAAGTTTCCCTGATACTTGCCTCACCAGCTACATTTTCAACTTGAAGGATTCCATATAGGTCCTTTTCAGCACCATATATATATATATATATTTTTTTTTTTTGAGCAGACCAATGAACACCACAGCACAAACTACAATTACCTTGGAAATATTATCTCTGTTACACTCCATTAATAATGATTTAAGAATGTAAACTACTCATTCATTCTCATGTTTAACTGATGAATTATAAAGGAATAATAGGCAAACACTGCAAGCACAATCTGGAAACACAAAGAGGAAGTGATAATTCAGTATCTGTTTCACGTTTCATACTAACAAATAATTACAAGTATTGCATCACTTAAGGTAAGAGCTTGCCGGTAAAATTCAAAACTATCACTCCGGTAAGATTTTAGTCCACCAAAACGGTATCGTAATCAACAATTTATCTGGTAAGTGTTATCCGAGGTTCCACTATTTTCACAGGAACAATTAAACAAGTATTGAGTACAAAAATTTTGGATTTCAAGAGGTAAAACTATAATAATTAGAAAATGGACCTGATCCCATGTATGGTATTTGGAACCCATGAGATTGGCAGTCACACTCCCTACATAACTATCATCTGCACAACATAATATGCCTTTTGTATTCGAAGCAATTATGAACTCCGATCTACCATTGTAACGTCTATGATGAGCCATGGCAAGTTTCTGATTTTTCCTTCCTTGACACTCCTATATAAATTCAAATTACAATCCAGGTAAACAAAAACGATCGAATCAAAAAGATTAACATACAGACAAAATGCTACAAATAATCAGGTTTTTTGACTGACCGTGGTCAGAGTCTTCGTTAGAGGGGTTCAGGTATAGCCTAGCGGCATAGACCTTAATAGAGGTGGCCAAATTCCGGTCCTGGGCCCAAACGGTCCCCGGCCAAAACAGTAACTTCACGGACCGGTCCCGGTTAAGGGTATGTGTAACCGGTCCCAAATCAGTCCTGTACAATTTTTTTTAAAATAAATCAATGTTATTCTAATACACTTTAAAGTTTAAAATATGTAATTGGGTCACTCAAATATACTTTAAAAATACGTTTTATTAAAATTTCAATTCAATTTAACGATACATTTAAGTGAACGTTTTTTGCGTTTTCACCAAAGGCCACTACGATCAAATGTTCAAAGGTTTTCTAAGCAAGTTGGGCATGATTGTCATTAATGCTCCGATTTGAGGGGGTGTTGAATTGCTTTAATGAATAATTCAATATGAGCTATTCTATGTACATATTATCTTTATATTTTGAGTTATGTAATATATAGGATTTAGTTAGATGTACTTATTAATAGATTAGACCAAGTAATTTGTTAGTAAATTCTATAATTTACGAAGTTAGCTACAACTTGGAACCCTATTAACTCAACTCATTAATGAAAGCACATATATTGAAGCACTTCAATTATATTTTCTCTCACATATATACATACATATGTTTATATATACACACATGAATACATGCATACACACATATATAGAACACACATAGATGAGTTTCTTTAACAAAGTATATATAATCTACAAGTGTTTGTTGTCTATTTGCATGTTAAAATCCTAGTAGTCTTGACATCATGCGCACAATATAGAGTGAAAGTGAGGTGGTTCGACAAATAAAAGTTGATTTTGCAGCTATCTTATCATTTTAACTTGAGAGTTTCTTTCCCAATGCTAATGGTTTAATGATGCACTTTCTACTTGTTTTCCTTTACTACCTTCTTGTTGATTAACCCACATAACTTGATCTGATAGCCTTACATACTAAGCCCATTTTCTAGAGTGAATTGCAATTTTGGTCCCTGTGGTTATAGTATTTCTTTGAAAGAGGGACCTAAACTTCAATATCTCAAGAAGTGGTCCCTCAGTTTCCAATTTTGCTCCAAATTCAGTCCCTGATCACTAACTCCGTCTAAATGCTTCGTTAGTGGCAGGGGTAGATTCGTCCTTCCACCTTTTTCCCTCTCATTTGAACAAAACACCTCAACTTACGAACCGATTTGTAATCCAACTTTGACTCACACTCTCACTCTCACTCACACACATTCACTCAAGGCATTCGGATAATCATCAAGAACACAATGTCATCATCGTGGATTTTAAGAACCAAGTTAGATGATGATTGGAGTCCGACAGATGTTTATAGTAAGTTCTTATGCTCTGTTTTGAGTATTTACACCAGTCGATCACTACATGCATTTTGTAACCTGATTTTGCTTTTCTTTTGTGATAGATATTTACCCAACTTTGATAACAACAAAAATCAACCATGGAGGTTTGTTCACAGATACTCCTGGAAGGAGATACGTTCATGGTAAGGTTGATTTTGTTGATTTGATAAACACTGATCACCTCACAGTTCATCATTTCCACAATATCATGAAAGAATTAGGTTACAGACAGGAGGATGTAATGTTTTACAATTTCTTGATTCCATCCACTGACCTTGATAATGGGTTGCAACCTTTAAGCAATGGAGAGGATATTTTAAATTTGAAAAAGTATGTCCCTGGGGTCAAAGAGATTGAAGTTTTCATAGAACATGCCAAAGCAAACACTGATGATGTAATAGATTTGAATGAAAGTTTTGATAATTTGCACTTTTCCTCAATGCCTTTTCTTGGATTGGAATCTGATTTACCAGAAATAGGACAAGCTCAGGGTGTTCACTTGAACAATGTAGTGCCCTTGAACAATGTAGTTGATTTGAACAATGGCCTTGATTTAAACCATGGATTGGACTTAAACTATGATGCTGATGAGAGTGGCAACCATGGGGTTATTGAGAGTTATGATAGCAATTGCTATGATTCAATTGATGAATTTGATTTATCAATACATGATTATGTGGATACACATGGAGAGTGGATGGGAGTAGGTGGAGAAGAAAGTGAAAGCCCGAATGTAGATGGTGATGTAGATCCTTTTGACATTGACAACTTTAATTCTGAAGATGAGTTAGCCAGTCAATTCAAAGGAGTTAGCCATAGAGGTTGTAAGGGGCAGGGTGTTGACTTTTACATAGGACAGTCATTTGGTAACAAAGACACAATCCAGTCTTTAATCAAGGAGTATGCAACTGAGAGTAGAAGAGACATAGTCCTGGTGAAGAATGATGCAACTAGGCTAAGGGCAGTTTGCAGGGGTTCACTGCCTAACTTAAAGGATGAAACAGGGCCGAATGGGTCTGGATATGGCAGAAAGAGTAGATGGAGAAAGTCCAATGGGCCTAGTTGTCCATGGATTTTGTACCTCTCAACTACTAAAAGGGAAGCAACGTGGAGAGTGAAAACCTATTTCTCCACTCACAAATGTTTTCAAACAAGGGAGGTAGGTATGGCAACTGCAAGTTATCTATCCAAACATATCACAGAGCATCTGAAGCTGGATCCAAATATGCCATTGAGATCAATTCAATCCCATTTGTCTGAGAAGTTTGAAATTCATGTATCACCTTCCAAAGCAATGAGGGTAAAACAGCTATCCAACAAGAGGATTTGGGGGGACTATGAATTACAGTATAGTCAGTTGAGGGATTACCTAAATGAGGTGAAAAGGTGCAACCCAGATACGATTGTCAAATTGGAGGTTGAGGCAGATGCTAACCCTGAGAGTGATACTAGAAAGTTCAAAAGGGTTTACATATGTTTGGGACCTTTGAAAAGTGGTTTTAGAGCTGGTAGAAGGGATTTGTTGGGATTAGATGGCACATTTATGAAGGGGCCTTTTCCTGGACAAGTATTAACAGCAGTAGGTATTGACCCCAACCATGGCATCTACCCTATTGCTTATGCAGTGGTAGAGTCTGAATCATCAAGTTCATGGCAGTGGTTCCTAGAGTACCTTGGAGATGACCTTGGTCTTCAAGCCAATTCCAACTTCACATTCATCAGTGATAGGCAAAAGGTATTACTGATAGCAAAATATCCACACGTAAAATGGGCACAATAATGGCGCAAGTATACACCACGTATTGCGTTCGCTCACAAGTAATATAATGGTAAGAACCCAATATCGTATCCACGGGGATTGGACTACCAAGAATCGGAGATTTCTACGAACTTCCGGTGCAAAGTTGAGGTTTTAAATAATTTGTTTGAAGTTGGTTTTGAGCAAATAATTAATTATAAAATTAACGCGATTAATTAAAAAGCGGGTATGGGTGTAAGTTTTCCCCTCGAGAGTATTTATTTAATAACTTAAATGGTTAATAAAATCGGTCACAATTTGTCCCACACGATTTCCTCCTCTCGAAGCTACGTCGTAAAGGTTGTAATAACGATTTTATTATAAAGTTTCTACATAAGCTATCTTTCGGTTTACCAACCTTACTAAGTAGATCTCGAAAATCTTAGTCTTGTCGGATATAAAAAGATGCGCATATCTCTATGTCACACCTATTCGACCGGCGTTTTGACCTTAGCTCGGTTATGCAACAACCCATATCTCTATGTGATTATTGAAGATTTTCTCAAACCTCCTTGCATCATTCAAGCCGTATTTCGGATCCGCCCCTCTCGAGGTCTAAGATCTAATATTAACACGTACACGTGATCAGCTTGTCCGCGTTTGATTTATGTTCCAACTCGAATGACTAAACCGAAAAAATAACTAAATGTAGCAACACCCAAGTGTTACATTTTTTTACCCTCTCGGGTTTGGCTTACACCCGCACCCAAAGGGGGGTTTAGCTACTCATAAGAACAGAAAACATCATGTAGTAGAAGAAATAAGTGAACTGGAATTGCATTAAACGTAAACGATAACGTACCACTGTGGCCACAAGTGTTCCACAGTGGGTAACAGAAAGTAAAATACTTGAAAACAAATTACAAAGACTAAAATACTGAAATGTAAATGCTACAACTATTCTCCAACTGAGTTTTTTAGAGCTTTGGATGATAAGATGATGTATCAAATGCCAAGCCAAGCTTCCTTTATATAGTGGAGGAGAGGAGAGAAGGTTGAAAGGGACTTGAGAGGAGAAAGTGACCTCTCATGGTTGTCTTCTTCCCACCTTTTGGCACTATCTCCCTTGTCCATATTATGTCTTCAAACTTGGTTAAAACTCAACATTGACCCCATCATGCAGGTCTGCACTTTGCACAAAAATGCTCTCCAAATCTGCAGAAAATCGGATTTACACAGCACTCGCCACAGTACTGACGCTGTGGCCACAATGGTACACCAAACGCAACATTTTGATCTTTTTGGTTATTTTCAACATTTTGGAACAACTTAGACCAAGAGAGGTAGAAAGGCTCAAATGGGTACGAAAAAGGTTAAAATGGGTTTAAAATTGATGACAAATAACTCTAAAAATTGAGGGATATCACACCCCCAAACTTGAGATATTACTTGTCTTCAAGTAAAAAGAAAAAAACGAAATTGACCGAAATTTTTGGCGAAAGAAAAAAAGAATGGTTGTTTTGCACAGGTAGAGGTTGAGATAATGATGCATTACCTTGGAGTTTTGCCGGTGCTCTTATTTCCTTCGTTGACGTTTCCTCGTTTGATCGGTAGGACTTGGATGGGTTAGTGTTTGCGGTTTTTCTTGACTCTTGGGTTTACCCTTTTTTCCCCCAAACTTATTCTTTTATGTGGGGCTTGATTCAAAGGGTTGTTTTGAGCATTTTTTTTCTTTTTTTTTGTGTGGCTTAACTTTTCCACTTTTGCTCTTTTGATAGCCAAATAACTTTTCTCAACTATGGACCCAAAGTTTCATTGTTTACAATGTGTGAATAAATATGTGACGTAACAATTGTAAACTTTTCTTTTAAAAAATATTGTGGGTTTTTTTGAACAAAGTCTCCCCCCAAACTTAAAGTTAGCGATGTCCTCATTGCGGGGAAGGAGAGTCGGGTTGTGTATCGGCTAGGCGACAAGGGTCGTGTATGGGCCAAGAATGAAAGATGGCCTACGTCCTTTCAAACGAATAAGAAACATGCAACTAAAGATCTAAAAGCACCTGCAAGTGAACGATTAGTGCAACAAAGAAGGTAACATCATAATATGACCATGCATAAAATATCACAAAATATGGGTTAAGTGCGGTCATTGGTCAGTAACAAAACAAGCCACCAAAGGTACCCAAGAGAAGTTAAGCAAATAAAAGAGGAAAGACAAAGCAGTTGTTCCAAAATATCTCAAAAACCGTAAGATCAGGGATGTGGCGGCTGGCCACTGTGGCCGGCCTCAGCAGTGGAGTCGGGCGCTGAAGTAGGAACGGTGCTGGTCGAAGTGCGAGATGCCAGAGGATCAAGGATGGCCGGGAAGGCGGGCAGAGAGGTACCTGTAGGAAGTGCGTGTCGGGCAAACAAGAGGTCACGATCGCGGGTGTATGCCCAAAAAGCTGCGGACCGTGACTCTAGCTGCCCGAGACGAGTATCTGTGGTCGCGCGAGCACTCTCTAAACCCTGGACAGTCTGTGAGAGTGTTTCCAACTGCAAAGTCAGAATCTGCAGCCAAGTCTCGGTGCCGTAAACCGCGTCGGGAACGTGACGTGGAGGAGGCGGTGCAGTCGGGGGCACACGAGAAGTAGAGGCGGCCATGGGATGCGCAGTCGGCTGCCTTCCGCTTCCGTAACGAAACGAACGCTTCATGCGTAGTACGGAGCCTTGATCAATAGTCGATGAATGAAACTGACGATCATCATCCGGGTAAACCTGCACTTCGTTAGCCTGGAATAAACGGGTAAGCAGACCTGGAAAAATAAGACGAGCACTGGCACGGGATGCGGCCTCCCGTATCATCAAATGCATGATAGAACCCAGATCGACCCGTCGGTCCGTAAGAATGCAATACAATAGGATGCAGAGATTACGCGAGAGCGTACTGTCATGAACGGTCGGCATCAAATTGTGACGGAGAAAGAGGAACCATAAGCTTGCCTCGGTAGTCAAGTGGCCGGAGCGTATAACGGTATGGTTACGGTCCACTGTCCACCCAAAACCGGGTATGGTAAGTGCGGAGGCGATGGCCTCGTCCTCAGCGGGGGTAGTAAGCTGTGTCATCCGCCTGTAAGGACATTCCGTAGGTGTTGCGAGACCCAAAGCCGCATTAATGGCGGCACCATCGAAGGTAATACGAACACCCCTAACATTGGCGATATCGCCCGAAGACCCAGTAATAGCAGTGTAGAACTCCCGAACCACAGTCATATTCACAACACAAGGTTGACCAATCAAGGCTGACCACCCGTGGGCGGTCAAGTGTGGTTCAATAAAATCATATGTACGGGTCAGAGCGGTGTCGAAACCGCGCTCAATTAAAGGGGATTTGCTGATAACAATATTGTACCTCTCTTCGAAGGATCGAGGGCGTGCAACACGTGGACGGCGACGTCGGGTGGGTCTGGATGTTGCAGCAAGATCGGTCTCATTTTCCGGGTCAAAGGGCATGTCATTGGCCGTGCGGGGCCGTTTCTGGCCGTGACGGGTCTGAAAAGCAGCCGGGTCCTCGTCTGAAGAATCAGCATGTGAGGAGGACTCAGAACCCGGTTGGTTCGCGGCAGTCGATGTGCCCACACTGCCACCACAGTGGCCACCACGAGCAGCAGTGGCACTTCTAGTCATACGTCGAGTTGGTTCTGCATGCATGGGACGCTTTCCCTTATCTTTTTCAGCCACATTATCAACTACCACCTCGTCGGGATTTTCATTTTCAAAATAACGAGCAACGTCGGTTTCATACCCCGGCAACTCTGTGTCACCCATCTTATTTAAATCAAAATCACGAACTTCAGGCATAGATTTTGGTGGGCTAAATGAGATTGGTGGGTTGGTTGGTGTGGTGGTGTTGGGGATGATGGTGATGGTGGGTGAGGTGAGGTGGTAGAATCAGTGTGTATAGGCGGAGAGGTGATGGTAGAGTGAAAATAGGTAATAGTGACATGGGTGTCCTCTTCTGTCATAACGTAGGAAGCATTAGGGTCGGAAGAGGATGGTTGGGGAAAGGTTGATGTAGGTACCCGAAGATCGAGAAGTGGAAAGATTCTTACCGGGGTAGAGGTCGTCGGAGATGGAGGTGAATCATCGCCGGCGACAGGGGCGGTGCCGACGGCGACTGTGGTATTGATGGCGCTGGACACAACAACGGCGATGGTTGTGGTTTCCGGCTGGGTTGCGACAGCAGCAGCAGCGCTGGCCACGGCGGTGGCGCTGGACACCGCGGCGGCGGCTGTGGTCGACGATGAGCGACGGGCAGCGGCAAACCGGTGCCGACGTGGTGGGTTTGGTCCGGATGTTGGGAATTTCGGCCGGGCCATGGTGATAGCGTGGGTGAAGGTGGAGGCTTTTGGGAGGTGGTTGGTTGGAGGGTTTTGCGAGGAAGATGAAGTGTATAGGAGAAGATAAATAAAAAAAATAAAAAAACAAATGGTTTCTTTGTTTCCTGAGGTCGGTGTATTTAGGAGGGGGATAAAGAGGTTTTTGGAAGGTAAAGTGGTTTTGTATTTGAAAATGGGGGTGGTTTTAGGATAATAGGGGGTTTTGGCTTTTTAGAGTTAGGGTTAGGCTAGAGTAGGATAAGAGATGATGGTGATGGGGAAAGGTGAGAAGAAAAGACAAAAGGGTGAGGGGACTAGGGTGGCGACGTGGTGGTTTTTCCAAACTGACAACTTTCTTTTGTGCTTTTCATTTCCATCTAAACTGATAACTTTTTTTTTGTTTTTTTTTTGGATTTTTCTAAAAAAAGGACACATGAGTGTTTTGGTGAAACAAAAGCTTTTGGTGTAGTAAAAGGAGTTTTAAACGTTTCGAGAACAGAGAAATCAGATGTTGACTCAATTTTTTGACTTAATGCTTCTTTTTATCCAACATGTAAAACATGTAGGGTGTTGAGTCTTCTCTTCAACTGCTGGTCACTTCCTCACCACACTGCATCCACAATGGATCACCTACACACATAATCCAAAAATAACTTAATTAGAAATTCTAAATCCTAATATTTACATGGGTTATTACTAACCCCTACAGCTCAGATTTCGCTTGCAATTGTGTTGGGCACTTCCTCGGGGAGGTAGTGCTTAACACGGTGACCATTTACACGAAATGTGCTCCCATCTTGTGGATTTATTAAATCCACTGTGCCGAAAGAACTTACTTTTGCGATTTTAAAAGGGCCGGACCAACGGGATTTGAGTTTACCCGGAAATAATTTTAAACGAGAATTAAAAAGCAACACTTTTTCCTTCCGAAAAATCCCGGCGATTAATGCGACGATCATGCCAAAGCTTGGTTTTTTCTTTATAATTTTTTGCATTCTCGTACGCGTTGTGCCGGATTTCCTCAAGTTCAACAAGTTGCAATTTTCGTTTATTTCCCGTTGCGTCCTCGGCCATGTTTAATTCTTTCGTGGCCCAAAATGCTTTGTACTCGAGTTCTAACGGAAGGTGACAAGCTTTTCCGAACACGGGCCGATATGGTGACATGCCCAAAGGTGTTTTGAAAGCGGTGCGGTATGCCCAAAGAGCATCATCCAACTTAAGCGACCAATCCTTACGGTGGGGTTTGACGACTTTCTCTAAAATAGATTTAATTTCACGGTTAGAAAGCTCGGCAAGCCCGTTCGTTTGCGGATGGTAGGCGGTAGCAACTCGATGTTGGATGTTATATTTGCTAAGGACCGCACTTAACATTTTATTTACAAAATGTGTTCCCTCGTCACTAATTAAAGCTCGAGGTGTTCCAAAACGGGCGAAAATATTTTTTTGTAAGAAATTTATCACCGTTTTAGCATCGTTGTGTGGACAAGCGAGTGCCTCAATCCATTTGGAAACATAATCGACCGCAACCAATATATATTGGTTATTGAACGACATCGGAAACGGTCCCATAAAATCAATGCCCTAAACGTCAAAGAGTTCCACTTCTAAAATATTATTGAGAGGCATTTCATTACGTTGGGACACGTTTCCGGTGCGTTGACAACGATCACATTTTTTCACAAACTCGAATGAATCTTTAAAAATTGATGGCCAATAAAATCCGCATTGTAAAATTTTTGCTGCCGTACGTTGGCCACCAAAGTGACCTCCGTAGGGCGACGCATGGCATTCTTGCAAAATGTGCGGCATTTCTGATTCGGAGACACAACGTCTTAAAATTTGATCGGCACCTAACTTAAAAAGGTGAGGATCGTCCCAAAGGTATTTTCTACTTTCATGAAGAAACTTTTTGAATTGTTGCGAGCTAAGGTTGTACGGTCGTAGCCCACTAGCAAGGTAGTTGGCTATGTCCGCATACCATGGACATTTTTCTTCATGAAAGTGTTGAATCGCCAAGATTTGCTCATCGGGAAAAAATTCTTTGATTGCATGGTTTCCCCCACTCGAGATCTCACCCTCTAAACGAGAGAGGTGATCCGCCACTTGATTTTCGACTCCCTTTCGGTCAACAATCTCAATATCAAACTCTTGGAGGAGTAAGACCCAACGAATAAGCCAAGGCTTGGCATCGGCTTTGGTGATGAGATATTTAATTGCGGAGTGGTCGGTGTGAACAATAACTTTTGTGCCAATAAGGTAGGACCGAAAACGGTCAAAAGCGAAAACTACGGCAAGTAATTCTTTTTCGGTGGTTGTATAATTTAATTGCGCATCAATTAAAGTTTTACTTGCATAGTATATCGGATGAAACATTTTTTGTCGATTTTGTCCGAGAACGGCACCTACGGCCCAATCGCTAGCGTCACACATTACCTCAAAAGGCAACGACCAATCCGGGGCTATTACAATTGGAGCCGACACAAGTGCGGTTTTGATTTTTGAAAAAGCGTCTTTACATTCTTGGTTAAAGTCAAAACTTTGGTCATTATGCAACAAATTACACAAAGGTTTTGCAATTTTGGAAAAATCTTTTATAAACCTTCGATAAAAGCCGGCATGACCCAAGAAGCTTCTAATACCCTTGACCGAGGTGGGCTCGGGCAATTGCATTATAACTTCTAATTTGGCTTTATCCACTTCTAAACCTCGTGAAGAAACCAAATGTCCCAAAACTATCCCTTCTTGGACCATAAAATGACATTTTTCCCAATTTAAAATCAAGTCATGTTTCTCACAACGTTCCAAACTCTTTTTAAGATTATCAAGGCAATTATCAAACGATGTACCAATGACGGAAAAATCATCCATAAACACTTCCATGGTGTCTTCAATCATATCCGAAAATATAGACATCATACACCGTTGAAAAGTGGCGGGCGCATTACATAAACCAAAGGGCATTCGTCGAAATGCAAATGTACCGTATGGACAAGTGAACGTGGTTTTCTCTTGATCCTCAGGTGCAATATGAATTTGATTATACCCCGAGTACCCATCTAGGAAGCAAAAAAAGTCTTTTCCCGCTAACCTATCAAGCATTTGGTCTATAAATGGTAATGGAAAATGATCTTTTTTGTCGCTAAATTTAATTGCCTATAATCCATACAAATACGCCAACCGGTCACGGTCCTCGTTGGGATGAGCTCGTTTTTCTCATTGGTGATCACCGTGGTGCCACCCTTTTTTGGAACACATTGGACCGGGCTCACCCAACTACTGCTAGATATCAGATATATTATACCCGCATCTAGCCACTTCAAAATCTCTTTCTTAACCACTTCCTTCATAATGGGATTAAGTCTCCTTTGCGGTTGCACTTTGCCAATACTATTATCTTCCAAAATGATCTTATGTTGGCAAAGCGTAGGACTTATTCCCTTAATGTCGGCTATGGTCCAACCTAGTGCTTTCTTATGCTTCTTCAAAAGTTCTAACAGTTTCTCCTCTTGTTCATGATTTAACTTAGATGAAATGATCACGGGGAGCTTGTCGTCTTCTAAAAGATAAGCATACTTAAGGTGACTAGGTAATGGTTTTAACTCCAAATCGGGCGGTTGGACTATGGACGGCAGTTGGGTTGTCTTATCCTTAAAATCCAACTGCTCAAAGGCTGCTAAGTCTTCTAAAATTTCGTCGCTAACGTCCAGGTCGTCCTCTGCCACCACAGTGGAGAGGGTGTGGCCACACTGGTCCAGAATCAAACTTAAATCTTCACTAATGGCCGAGCAGTCCTCTATCTCTCCATGAAACCTTAGGGATTTGAAAACATTGAAGGTCACTTGCTGGTCGTTAACCCTCATAGTGAGCTCTCCTTTGTGGACATCAATTAAGGTTCGTCCCGTGGCAAGAAAGGGTCGTCCCAAAATGATGGGGACGTTTCTGTCGGCTTCATAGTCTAAGACCAGAAAATCAGCTGGAAAAATAAATTTGTCAACCTTGACCAAAATGTCTTCAATCTTACCTTTCGGGTAAGCGATGGACCTATCCGCTAATTGCAACGTTACGGTGGTAGGGCGGACTTCTCCTATTCCCAACTTGTTGAAAATGGACAACGGCATAAGATTAATGCTAGCTCCTAGGTCACATAAAGCATGTCCTACTTCTTGGCCTCCAATAGAACACGGGATGGTGAAACTTCCCGGGTCCTTGAGTTTAGGCGGGATCTTACATGTAAGGAGGGCACTACACTCTTTGGTCAACGCTACCGTTTCAAACTCACTTAGGCGTCTTTTCTTGCTTAGGATGTCCTTAAGAAATTTAACATAGTTTGGCATTTGCTCGAGAGCTTCTACAAAAGGTATGTTTATGTGGAGTTGTTTGAAGATGTCCAAAAACTTCTTAAACTGAACATCCACATTCTTTTGCTTCATCCTACCAGGAAATGGGAGGTCCCTAAGGTCAGGCTCTACAGCTTTCTTGGTCGTTGGGTTTCTGCCTCGGGAAGTGGCCACACTGTCACCACTGTGGTCAATGGTTATGGTCGTGTCGTTAGGAGTTGGGGTTTCTGGGGTAGCAGCCTCACTCACAACAGGGGTAGAGTGACTTTGTGGCTCTTTTGAGTTTGAAGGAAATAACCCGGGAAAATGACATCGGTCAAAAGCGTGGGTTACTTCTTCTTCCTCTTGCAAAACGGGGATGTCCACAAGATCCTTGCTACTTCTTAATGTGACGGCCTTGACGTGCTCTTTACCGTTAGGCTTAGGGGTTTCGGTGTCACTTGGTAAGGTACCAAGCGATCGTCCCCTAAGATCATTGGCAAATTGACCGAGTTGGGTTTCAAAACCTCGTAATGTAGCATTGGTTTGGTTAATGAAACCCTTAAGCATTGATTCCAAAGATCCAATGTCGGTCGGTCCCTGTTGCCTAGAGTTTTGCCCGTTGTGATGCGAAGTTTGTCCATTGTGGTGAGGGTGTGGGGACTGCCCACTGTGGTAAAATCCCGGGGGATTTTGCGGCCTATTCTGTCCAGAATTTACCCCTGGGGTTGTAGTCCCTGATTTCCAGCCCAAGAAAAATTGGGGTGGTTTCGCCAATTCGGGTTGTACGTTTGCGAATATGGACTATTTCGCGAGTTGTTAGCCACAAAATTAACGGCGGCAGGGTTTCCTGGACAGCTTTCATACGCATGATTCTCACCACAAAATGCACAAATTTCGTTCATCACATTAGCGTTTATGGCATGCACTTGGTTTTTATCTCCTAAGTTCAAATTATTTTTTACCAAGTTTGTTAAAGCAACAATTTGAGCATTTAAAGCGGTGATGGCATCTACCTCGTGCACTCCCGGTGTACTATTGGGAGTCGTAGTTGCACGTGGGTTTGACCATTCGGTGTTATTATTTGCAATCTTTTCAAGAATGTCAAAACCCTCGTTATAAGTCTTACCTGTAAATGCTCCACCGGCCGTCGCATCAAGAACAATTTTTGCAGAATTTGCAAGCCCATTATAAAAGGTTTCCAATTGGATGCAACAAGGGATTCCATGGTGGGGGCACTTCCTAAGAAGGTCCTTGAATCTCTCCCAAGCATCCGATACTGCTTCGTCGTCCCCTTGGCGAAACGATAAAATTTCATTTCTGAGCTTAACGTTCCTCGTTGGAGGAAAGTATTTTTTCAGAAATTTTTCCGCCAATTCGTTCCATGTTGCTATGGAATGGGGCGGTTGAGAATTTAGCCAAGCTTTAGCTCTATCCCTTAGTGTAAAAGTGAAGAGCATAAGCCTTAAGGCATTTTTATCAACACCTTGAATTTTAAAGGCATCCACAATTTCTAAATAAGATTTTAAATGTAAGTGTGGATCCTCCGATGGTAGACCTCCATATTGACCCATTGTGTGGATCATGGAAATCATTAACGGTTTAGGTTCAAAATTCAAGGCCTCGATTTCGGGTACTAAAATTCCCGAATTTAATTGAGCAAATTCGGGGGTTGCGTAGTCCCGTATTTTTCTCTCTTTGTCATCGGCAATGCCAACCGTGGTTTGCACCGGTGGCGGTGGTGGGTTAGCGTCACCCATAGTGTTGTTGACCGGAGGTTGTCGATTACCTCGTCCTCTTCTACCCCTTCGACGTCTCCTAACGGTTCTTTCGATTTCGGGATCTAGAGGCAAAAGTTCACCGTGTTGTAGCCGTGGCAAACAACACGGAGAAGTACAAAAAGAAACTCGCGACTCGGGCTCGAGTAGAAATCAATATCTTGGGATAAAAATCGTGCCAATCCCCGGCAACGGCGCCAAAAACTTGATAGCAAAATATCCACACGTAAAATGGGCACAATAATGGCGCAAGTATACACCACGTATTGCGTTCGCTCACAAGTAATATAATGGTAAGAACCCAATATCGTATCCACGGGGATTGGACTACCAAGAATCGGAGATTTCTACGAACTTCCGGTGCAAAGTTGAGGTTTTTAATAATTTGTTTGAAGTTGGTTTTGAGCAAATAATTAATTATAAAATTAACGCGATTATTAAAAAGCGGGTATGGGTGTAAGTTTTCCCCTCGAGAGTATTTATTTAATAACTTAAATGGTTAATAAAATCGGTCACAATTTGTCCCACACGATTTCCTCCTCTCGAAGCTACGTCGTAAAGGTTGTAATAACGATTTTATTATAAAGTTTCTACATAAGCTATCTTTCGGTTTACCAACCTTACTAAGTAGATCTCGAAAATCTTAGTCTTGTCGGATATAAAAAGATGCGCATATCTCTATGTCACACCTATTCGACCGGCGTTTTGACCTTAGCTCGATTATGCAACAACCCATATCTCTATGTGATTATTGAAGATTTTCTCAAACCTCCTTGCATCATTCAAGCCGTATTTCGGATCCGCCCCTCTCGAGGTCTAAGATCTAATATTAACACGTACACGTGATCAGCTTGTCCGCGTTTGATTTATGTTCCAACTCGAATGACTAAACCGAAAAAATAACTAAATGTAGCAACACCCAAGTGTTACATTTTTTTACCCTCTCGGGTTTGGCTTACACCCGCACCCAAAGGGGGGTTTAGCTACTCATAAGAACAGAAAACATCATGTAGTAGAAGAAATAAGTGAACTGGAATTGCATTAAACGTAAACGATAACGTACCACTGTGGCCACGAGTGTTCCACAGTGGGTAACAGAAAGTAAAATACTTGAAAACAAATTACAAAGACTAAAATACTGAAATGTAAATGCTACAACTATTCTCCAACTGAGTTTTTTAGAGCTTTGGATGATAAGATGATGTATCAAATGCCAAGCCAAGCTTCCTTTATATAGTGGAGGAGAGGAGAGAAGGTTGAAAGGGACTTGAGAGGAGAAAGTGACCTCTCATGGTTGTCTTCTTCCCACCTTTTGGCACTATCTCCCTTGTCCATATTATGTCTTCAAACTTGGTTAAAACTCAACATTGACCCCATCATGCAGGTCTGCACTTTGCACAAAAATGCTCTCCAAATCTGCAGAAAATCGGATTTACACAGCACTCGCCACAGTACTGACGCTGTGGCCACAATGGTACACCAAACGCAACATTTTGATCTTTTTGGTTATTTTCAACATTTTGGAACAACTTAGACCAAGAGAGGTAGAAAGGCTCAAATGGGTACGAAAAAGGTTAAAATGGGTTTAAAATTGATGACAAATAACTCTAAAAATTGAGGGATATCAATTACTTATGTCTTAATTAGCATACTTATGACTTAATTAGCTTACTTATGTCTTAATTAGCTTACTTATGTCTTAATTAGCTTACTTATGTCTTAATTCTGTTGCATATAGGGCATTCTTCCAGCAATTCAAAGGCTATTTCCAAATGCTGAACATAGATACTGTCTTAGGCACATACAAGAAAATATGAAGCTTCGCTGGAAAGGTAAGGCATACAAAGATCTTTTATGGAAGTGTACAACAGCTCCTACTGTCCCCCAATTTAGATTAGAAATGGAGAACTTAAAAACATTCAATAAGGATTGTCATACATGGTTGAATAACATACCCCCCCCCCCCCCACATTGGAGCAGATCACACTTCACAGGTAAATAGTGTCTTAATTCCTATCCTAATTAGGTAGCATACACTGTAGGATTAACTAATTTGGTGATGCATACAGGTAGATGTCACTCTGATGTGTTTCTAAATAATATGTGTGAGGTATTCAATAGGCAAATCATTGATGCTAGGGACAAACCAATTCATTCTTGCTTGGAGTACATTAGGGTGTATCTTATGAAGAGAATTGTAAATGTTTTAAAAGTGATTGAGGGTTGTGATGGACCACTGACCCCAACTACAAACAAGATAATGGAGCCAGTGAAGAAAGTAGCAAGCAAATACCAGGTGGTGTATAATGGAGGAGATAAGTACCAAGTATGGTGCCACTACATAATTTTGATATTTAGCATAATTTTACTACTACATGATATAGTTCTGATATTTTTGTTGTCACAGGTGTCTGAACCTTGGAATGACCAGTGCATAGTTGATGTTAGAGCAAGGACATGCTCTTGTAGAAGGTGGGAATTAACAGGAATTCCTTGTAAACATGCAGTGGCTACTAACTGGAATATGGCATTAAATGGACAAAATGAGGACCCTGAATCATGGGTGGACCTATCATACAGGCTTAGCACATGGAGGGAGATGTACAGCTTCAAGATTGAGCCAATCAATGGAAGCATGCTTTGGGACAAAGCAAACTGCATGACCACTTTCGTTCCACCAGATCATCATACACAAGTGGGCAGGCTAAAGAAAAAGAGGAAGAAGACTGCTGAAGAGATGTCTCAAACTCAGAGCCAGAAGAGGGATGGAAAACTATCAAGGAAAGGGATCAAAGTCACTTGTGCTAGGTGTAAGCAGTTGGGGCATAATTCTAGGACATGTCAGGGGAATGGGGGAGTTTCACAACCTGCTGTGAACCAAGGGCTTGGTGGTTGATGGTTGATAAACAATGGTGGTTCTTTTGGTACTTATGTTATTTGACAAGATAAGTAGGTATGTATGGTTGACAAACAATAGATATGTATGTATGGCAAGCAAGTTCATGTTTTGGTACTTATGTTATTTGACAAGATAAGTAGGTATGTATGGTTGACAAACAATAGATATGTATGTATGGCAGGCAAGTTCATGTTTTGGTACTTATTGTGTTGCTTATTAGCATATGTATGTTATTGTGTTGGTATATTATGTCAAACACAAATATTATGTATCTTATTGTGTTGGGTACTTATTATGTCAAACACAATGTTCAATCAAACACAGATTTTCAATAAATTATGTCAAACACAAATATTATGTCAAACACAGATTTTCATTAAACCATTTTCATTGATTCTAACTAATGTACTACACTGATCTTAAACAGAAAGACAAACCCAACTAAAGCACCAAAACAAACATGGTTTGATCCACCAAAACAAACCCAACTAAGCACCAAAACAAACACAACTAAGACTACTTCATACAAGAATACATGCATATCCCAAAAAAAAACCAACTAAGCACCAAAACCAACTGCAATATCTTAATTTCACTGTCTCTTTCTTTGATAACTTCTTCAAGCTTATGCTTTGTCCTCAGTAACCCAGGGACAACATCTATAGCCCGAGCACAAATTGGTGGATCAAACCATCCAAAAAAACAACATCTTCTACCACCCTGTAAGAAAATGGAGGAAACAGAAAATGTAAGAAATCTTAAGAAAATGGAGGAAATAGAGGATCTTAAGAAAATGGAGGAAACGAGATCTTACCATACTTCCACAAGAATAGAACCTACGTCCAGGGTTTGCTTGTGTCCATGCTGTTTTTAAGCTTGCTTCACTACCACAGTAGCACACCACCATATGTAATTGATTTTTAAGAAACCAGGGAGTGAGAGGTAGGAGAAGGAAGGGAAGGGAAGGGTGCAGGTTCGTAAAGGGTAGGGAGAACGAAAGTGGTTAAAATGAGAGGGAAAAAGGTGGAAGGACGAATCTACCCCTGGCACTAACGGAGGAAATAAGCGGTGTTAGTCACCAGGGACTGAATTTGCAGCAAATACCAAAACTGAGGGACCACTTCTTGAGATACTGAAGTTTAGGTCCCTCTTTCAAAGAAATACTATAACCACAGGGACCTAAATTGCAATTCACTCCATTTTCTATTATATTGTCGGTGTAAAAAAATTTGGATGCGCGGCTATGAGTTATCATCATCTAATGAGTCATATTCAAGGCGTACATTTATTTATAGGGACTATGAGATACATCATCATTGTCACTTAGAAAACATTCATGTAAAAATTGTCCTCAGTTGCCACCATGTTAGAAACTGTGTAATTATATGATGGTGTCGAGACCGGATAATCTTAAGAATCGTGTCGGAAAGGCACTTTCCGAATACAACAATTTGACCCTATAAGCCTTGGGTTCACGAACTTTGTTTTGGGATAATTCTTAAGATTTTTCTTACTTACACCAAAGGCTATGATATAAGATATATATACCCAGATTCTCAATTACATATTTAAATAAGAGATCGATGGTTATAGACGGTTAAACGGTTGTAAAACGGTTATAACCGTTAATGGATAAGGCCAAAAATTACCTACAACCGAATTTGAAGTTCTGGACAAAAATATTTTCCAGCGAAAATTTGATCAAAGCTGACATCACTTATCAGCGACAGCTGATAGCTTTCAACAACTGCCATTCAGCGATGGCTGCCATTCAGCGATGGCTGCCTTTCAGCAATAGCTGACAGCTTTCAGCTTTAGCTGACAGCTTTCAGCTTTAGCTGACAGCTTTCAGCGACAGCTCTTAGGTTTCAGCCTTCAGCTTTCAGCGACAGTCCTCAGCTCTCAGCTTTCAGCTTTTTTAGAGAAAATTCTAGTCTTTTCGAACTTCGACACCGCTTTAAGGCGATCTAAGATGATAGCGGAAACTTGTAAGTGTGCACTCCGGACCTCCTAACTTACGTATGTTTGCCTTATCGTCTTAATCGATCTCAATTAAATCACAATTACACCAAAATGATTGATGACACTAAAATCACCAACAATCCTCCCCCATTTTAGTGTAATCCTTTTATTTACAACGTACTATAACTATGTAAAATTCAAACAGGCGCATAAATGAAAATGTCACGAAGATTGAATTTCCATTTTAGTATATTACACATTTCAAATATTCGAGAATCGGGGTGTTCTAAGAATTGAACCCTTCAACCCATTTGAATACATGAAGATAATATACACGTATGTTCGTACAAATCTAGATAACACAACTTGACACATTTGTAGAGGCCTTGTGTCCTTATCCATTCATGAACGTATAGAAAGCCAAGTCGAAAACTTTCTTGAAGCGGCCACACTTCACGTCCACTTAGGTGATTCTTTTACATTGTGCACCTGCATATGCAATTTTTCAAAAGAATCATTAAGAAATAAATTTTCAGCCTTACAACACTTGCAGGTCTAAGCACATACCTTGGGATGATAATATTATGTGCTTCAATTTTATCAATAAGCCTTCCACATTGAATTCAACCTTTAACGTTATATTAAAGGGGAATTGTGTATCTTATTAATAAAGATCTATATGGACTTTAGACCCATCCCGATCACGGACTTGTGCACTAAGTCCCTAGCCAATGCCTTTGTTAAGTGGTCGGCTAAATTGTTATGAGTTCTAACGAACTCTACGGATATCACCCCATGCATGATTAATTCTCTAACCATGCTATGTCTCACTCCCAAGTGCCTCGACTTTCCATTATATACTTGGCTATATGCCTTAGCCAAAGTTGCAGCACTATCACAATGAATACATATAGGTGATATCGGCTTCGACCACAAAGGAATCTCGTAAATTAAATTCTTTAGCCACTCCGCCTCTTTACCGGCGGCCGCCAAAGCTACAAATTCAGATTCCATGGTGGAATTTGTGATACATGTTTGTTTCTTTGAGGCCCAAGAGATGGCACCTCCACCGAGCAAAAATGCCCATCCACTAGTGGAAGAATGATCCTCTATATTGGATATCCAACTAGCATCCGTGTAGCCTTCGATCACCGAAGGAAACCCAATATATGTTATACCATGATTCATGGTTCCCTTCAAATATTTGAATACCCTCCTTACCGCTTGCCAATGATGAGTACTCGGTCTACTAGTAAACCGACTCAACCTACCAACGGCATAGGCAATGTCCGGACGTGTACTTGTCATGGCATACATCAAGCACTCGATTGCGTTAGAGTATTCTAATTGTGAAACGGCTTCACCCTCGTTAGGCATAAGCTTTTCACTTGGATCCATCGGAGTACTCACGGGCGAACAATTTAACATATTAAACTTCTTTAACACTTTCTCGACATAGTGAGATTGCGTTATGGCCAAACCTTTGTTCTCCCGTTTAATCCTTATCCCGAGGATCACTTCGGCCTCCCCAAATCCTTCATCGAGAATTGGGATGACAAAAACTCTTTTGTCAAGTCGACTTGTCTTTGGTCCGTGCCAAATATTAACATGTCGTCAACATATAAACAAATTATGACGCCTCTACCGGAATCGTCAAATTTGCTATACACACATTTGTCCGATTGGTTTAAATGAAAACCATTAGACAAAACCACTTCATCAAACTTTTGATGCCACTGTTTTGGGGCTTGCTTCAAACCATAAAGTGATTTAATCAATTTACATACTTTATGTTCATTCCCCGACATCACAAAGCCTTCCGGTTGCTTCATGTAAACCTCCTCCTTTAAATCACCATTAAGAAATGCCGTCTTGACATCCATTTGGTGAATTACCAAATTATTAATAGCTGCCAACGCTATTAATAATCGAATGGTGGAAATTCGAGCGACCGGTGCATAGGTATCGAAATAATCAATACCTTTTTTTTGCCGAAATCCTTGAATTACCAACCGGGCTTTAAACTTATCGATAGTACCATCGACTTTCATTTTCTTCTTGAAAATCCACTTGCAACCCAAAGGTTTGCAACCCAGTGGTAAGTCGGCCAACACCCATGTGTTATTCCCCATGATAGACTTCATCTCATCATTTATTGCCTCTTTCCAAAAGGCGACGTCTTGAGACTTCATAGCCTCATCATAGGTTCTTGGATCTTCCTCTATGCTATAACAATAAGCATATTGAGATTCAATTTCATCTCGTGAACCTTCAACTAAGTATAGTTGAAAGTCGGAACCAAAAGATTTCTCAATCCTTCCTCGTTTACTTCTTCGAGGTTCGGGAATTTCCAAAGAAATTTCTTTTCCTTTTCCACTATCTTCGATTCCACTCGAACTTGGAATCACATCTTTTGGTCTTGGAATCGAGGTAAATCGATTCTCATCGAATATTGCATCCCTTGATTCTATAACGGTGTTAACCGAAATAGAGTCGTTGGGTTCAATAACATAGAACCGATATGCCTTTGAATGCTCGGCATATCCGATGAATATACAATCGATTCCTCTTTCTCCCAAAGTTTTTCTTTTGGGATCCGTTAACCTTACCACAGCTCGGCAACCCCAAACTCGTAAATAATTTAAGTTTGGTTTCTTCTTGAACCAAAGTTCATAAGGAGTATCCTTACTCCTTTTGTTTGGTACCCGGTTCAAAACATAACAAGCCGTCAACATGGCTTCACCCCAAAATCCGTCACTAAGACCAGAGTAGGATAACATCGAGTTAACCATTTCTTTTAAAACTCGATTCTTTCGTTCCGCAACACCATTTTGCTGAGGTGTATACGGTGTCGTGGTCTCGTGTATAATTCCAATAGATTGGAAATATAGAGGATCAAAATATTCACCACCTCTATCGGTTCTCAACTTTTTAATTAAAATATTTTGCTGCAATTCCACTTCGGTTTTATAAATCTTAAATTTTTCTAAAACTTCATCTTTCGAATGGAGTAGAAAAATATAACAAAATCTCGAAGCGTCGTCTATAAATGTAGCAAAATACTTTTTATTTCCAAGTGAAGGAGTCACATGCAAGTCACACAGATCACTATGGATTAAATCCAAAACCATAGATGATCTTTTAATTTTAGGAAAAGGTTGACGTGTGATTTTTGTAAGCATGCAAGTCTTACACTTTTCCAAATTTAAATTAAAGGAAGGTATCATGCCATCCTTGGACATTTCATGCATTCTTTTGTAATGCACGTGTCCAAGTCTAGCATGCCAAAGAAAGGACAGATTGCTATTATCTACCATGCAAACATAATTTTCACAACCAAATTCATTTATTATATTTAACATAAACATCCCAGAATTGTAGTAACCAAATCCAATAAACATACCACACCGCGATAGTACATACTTATCGCTTTCAAATACTTGTTTAAAACCTAATTTGTTCAACACACTTCCGGAGACTAGATTCTTCCGGATATTAGGTACAAATAAAACATTGTTTAATTTCAACAAATTCCCAGAGCTAAACATCAAATCCACACAACCACGACCCAAGATTGGAGCACTAGACTCGTTGCCCATATGCAAGACCGATCCATCTTCCACCGGTTCGAACTTCTTGAACCATCTTCTATCCTTGCACACGTGACTCGTGGCACCCGAGTCTATCCACCACGCAATATCATCATCCTGTACATAAAATGCATAGGAAATTAGTGGTACATAATTCTTACTTGAATTATTAGAAATGATCGAGTTTTGACCTTGATTTGGGGGTTGGTCGTTCGACCCTTGTCCCGCACCACTCGTACTCGCTCCATTCTTGTTACCTTTACCAACTCGACAATCTCGTTTGAAATGTCCTGTTCGACCACAGATCCAACAAGTCATTTTTGACTTTTTGTTGGGTCCATGTTTGGGATTGTCGAACATCCGTTTTTTACCTTTGTCGAATTTCTTCTTGGTCGTGTTCTTACGCTCCTCAACCATGTTGACATTGGATGAACTTGGGATATCCTTATCCTTGGTCTTACCACTTTCTTGCACACGTAGTGATTCCTCAATACGTAAGTGGCTCCCAAGTTGCACCAAGGAAAGTTTTTCCTTTTTGTGTTTAAGAGTGTGTTTGAAGTCTTTCCATGATGGTGGCAACTTGTCAATTATGCTCGACACCGATATGGATTCATCCATATGCATATGGTGTTGAGTATATTGACCAAGGATCTGGAGCAGTTCGTTGTATTGCTCCATTACGGGTCTGGAATCGATCATCTTGTAATTATTAAAGTTACTTACAAGGAACTTCTTACTCGAAGCATCCTCGGCCATGTATTTCGATTCCAAGACATCCCATAATTCTTTTGATGATTCTACATTTTGGTAAACATCAAATAAAGCATCAGACATACCGTTAAGAATATGCCCACGACATATGTAGTCGTCGTTCTCCCATTTGTTTTTACGTCGGATTGCCTCCAAAGTTGAATCTTCATCGATCTCCGGCATGGGGGTGCTAAGAACATACACAACCTTCAAAGTGGTGAGAAGGAAGTGCATCTTCTTTTGCCACCGACGAAAATCGTTTCCTAGAAACTTCTCTAGTTTGCCAAATTTCGAAGTCATATCACGAACGGATTCCTCTCGATTTACCATCGTTAATCAAACAGAAATTGTTGTATTCTAATGTTAGAAACTGTGTAATTATATGATGGTGTCGAGACCGGATAATCTTAAGAATCGTGTCGGAAAGGCATTTTCCGAATACAACAATTCGACCCTATAAGCCTTGGGTTCACGAACTTTGTATTGGGATAATTCTTAAGATTTTTATTACTTACACCAAAGGCTATGATATAAGATATATATATACCCAGATTCTCAATTACATATTTAAATAAGAGATCGACGGTTATAGATGGTTAAACGGTTGTAAAACGGTTATAACCGTTAATGGATAAGACCAAAAATTACCTACAACCGAATTTGAAGTTCTGGACAAAAATATTTTCCAGAGAAAATTTGATCAAAGCTGACAGCACTTATCAGCGACAGCTGATAGCTTTCAACAGCTGCCATTCAGCGATGGCTGCCTTTCAGCGACAGCCCTCAGCTCTCAGCTTTCAGCTTTTTTAGAGAAAATTCTAGTCTTTTCGAACTTAGACACCGCTTTAAGGCGATCTAAGATGATAAAGGAAACTTGGAAGTGTGCACTCCGCACCTCCTAACTTACGTATGTTTGCCTTATCGTCTTAATCGATCTCAATTAAATCACAATTACACCAAAATGATTGATGACACTAAAATCACCAACACACCATGTTCATACAAAAACTGAAATTCGCTTGTGTTATTATCGATTTTACGTCAACTATTCATTTATGGAACAAAAACTGATATAAAGCTCTCAAATTTACATGAAAGGACAAGAGAGGACTAAAGCTCAATGTTTGCATATTAATAACACTACTTCCACGAAATAGAAAAGACAAATCAACATAATTTGAATGGATGAAGTGATTACCATTCGTATACGAGCCATATTGTAATAACTGATCTCCACAAGCTTTTATAAGCTATAAACACGGGCTGGTTTTCTGTTCAGAATTAACAGGCCTTGCACTCCCAGGATCATCATTGATTTACCCGGCCTTCATGCATCAAATCATCATCGAACAATAAGAAAGAACAAGAATAAGAGAGAGTGGATTGAACCCTTTAACAATCTGCAATATATAATCGGTATTCAACTAATAAAATCGTTTACATAGGATTTCTATTTATAGACATGAACTGGTGCTTCTAGACCATCGCAACCCTTCGGTTGTGACCATCGCAACCATTCTAGACCATTGCATAACCGCCTTTTAACTAACTAATAACTAACTTCTATAATTACCGAATTACTAATATAACTATAACTATCATATGTAACTGTTATATCATTATGGTTCCAACAATCTCCCCCCTAATGATATAATCAGCAATCTTCGGTCTTCTGTCTTCATCTTTTTTCTTCCAAGATTTCGGTTCTCCATTCCATCCGTAACTCCTACAGTCGCTTGTATTTGATCAACAATCCCATGTGGTTGATCTTCAATTGTGTTAGTCCTTTTGCTAACATGAGTACCCAGTCGTTCGGCCTCGGTGGTGTACTTGCTTTGCCCCGTCTGGGCAATTTTAGCGAATTCGTAGTAAGTCTCGGGATGTAACAAATAAACTTCAAATAATTCTTTAAATTCTTTCAATCTTCAAATGTTTTGTGCCGGTCGTTTTTCCTTCGATCGCACGTGTTTCTTCAAGGAGACTCCTAAACATCTCCGTCTTCAATCTTCAAAAATCGTGACTCCTAATCGCCACTTTCAAACTTCTGGTTTCTTTAATGAACGATTTTCCTCATCGTTGTAGTTCTTAATTTTGCGATTTTTCCTAACCGCTTGTATTCGCTGACTGTCTCTTGTAGTCGTGTTTTGTCTTGCTAACCCGTATGGTTTCTGTTTCTCCGGTTGTCTTCTCCGGTTCCGATTAAGGTATGTAAACCTCTTTTCGGTATGGTGTTTTTTTCTTTTCTTTTTTCACTTCTCTGATCGTTCTTCGAATTTCCACTGTTAGTATTGTTGGTATTTTCGTCCCTCATTCTTCTTAGTTTCCCCGTACGCAACTTGATTCTTTCCTCTTGGACTACTAATCGCTATTGCTACTTCAACACTCTTGTTGGTTCTTCTAGTGAATCACAGGCTATTCACTTGCACAATTGAACACAGTAAACAATAGATTGCAGGCTTCGAAAACTAGGAAATGTCGGACACGAAAATACTATTAATAATATAGATAGAATTTCTGGAATTCTAAGATTCTGAGATGATGATTGACGCATGATTTTGATCTTCGTTTGAGCCCTTTGGCTCTAATACCATGTTCAGAATTAACAGGCCTTGCACTCCTAGGATCATCATTGATTTACCCGGCCTTCATGCATCAAATCATCATCGAATAATAAGAAAGAACAAGAACAAGAGAGAGTGGATTGAACCCTTTAACAATCTGCAATATATAATCGGTATTCAACTAATAAAATCGTTTACATAGGATGTCTATTTATAGACATGAACCGGTGCTTCTAGACCATTGCAACCCTTCGGTTGTGACCATCGCAACCATTCTAGACCATTGCATAACCGCCTTTTAACTAACTAATAACTAACTTCTATAATTACCGAATTACTAATATAACTATAACTATCATATGTAACTGTTATATCATTATGGTTCCAACATTTTCTGCTTCAATTGAGACATTACATAGAGCAGTAAAAAGTTTCACCACCGACTCACTAGGGAGTTTACCACTATTTACAAAAACTTGTTCAGATGTTTCCCAGTCAATTCCTGAAGAGATTGAAGAACCACGTCGTTAGAGATCTGGTTAGATCCATCCATAACAGGAGTAAATATGGTATACTCTAGACGAGAGGTGCACTCCAAAACCGCATTCCAAGTGTCTTGAAGCGCATCAGGCTTGGAGCCACTTATATCCAACAGAGTCTGTAATGCTTCAACATTCTTGCTAATCGTTTATGCAGTATATAGTGTTGCATATATCACACAAAATACAACATCGATTTCTTAATACCCAAAATATTGTATTCATTTCATCAAAATACATGTTTTAAAACACAATTTGGCGGATTATATATCGAATTCGGAATGAAACTAAGCTGACCTTGCACAAGCTACAAGTTGTATAACAGAGCAAAAGAGAAGGAAGGTGCAGTTGAAGGCCAACCCCACATCTTTCCAATGTGGGCCTAAAAGACCATCCAGCACCTCAAACCACTGCATAAATTAAAACTTGAATATAAAGCATTTGTCTAAAACCATGGTACAACTTTTCAAGGATAGAGGTTGGATTTGGCATTTTAAGTTTTTAACCACACAAAAGAACAAAGTTTTTGTTCTCTATGAATGCTTAATTCCAAATCATCAAGAACTCTAATGAAAGCACCGAACTTTTTCAAAGACAAATAGTAAAATACAAAAAACAACCATAACACATATGTAATATGTAAAAGTAACTGGTATTCTTTGATATATGAAACTAGGAGGGTGAACCCTCTATATATACAAGATACAAACCCTAAAAGACACCAAAACAAGGCCCATGGGCCGTAGCCCAATATACACTAACTATACAATTAAAACTTCTCCTCAAGTTGGAGCATAAATGTTAATCATGCCCAACTTGTTACAAATAAAATCTATTTGAGTTTTCCGGAGAGGTTTAGTAAGGATGTCCGCAAGCTGAAAGTCTGTCTTAATGTGAATTGGTTGAATGGATGGAGGGTCTTCCTGTGTGCCTACAACTCGATCTCTGATAAGATGACAGTCAACCTCAATGTGCTTCGTCCGCTAATGAAATACTTGATTTTTTGCTATATGAATAGCTGATTGACTATCGCACTATAACCGCACCAAGTTATTAGAAACTACACCGAGCTCTATGAGAAGACGATGAACCCATATCATTTCTGATGTAACATCTGCCATGGCTCTATATTCTGATTCAACACTAGATCTAGATACTGTGTGTTGCTTCTTACTCTTCCACGATACAAGATTTCCTCCAACAAATACACAATACCCGGTAGTAGATCGTCGAGAGATCGGGCAACCTGCCCAATCTGCATCTGAAAAACCAGATATCTGTAACACCCTCAAAATTGGAATGAGCAACTAACTTCCATTTCAAAAAATGACTAAAAGATGATAAAATCATCTCTACAAAACATCCTTGAAAATACCTCAAAAACATGAACATCACAAACTAAACAACTAACATCTCAAGACGGGTGTTACTTAAAACCAATTACAAGTTGCTAATCCCAAATATGTGCGGAAGACTTTGCTAAGCATCTCACTTCCTGTGCTCTCTACTAGTACCCATCCATTCACAGTGTAGCTAAAGCTATTCCCAACCTGAACCTGTTGCACATGCCGACAAATAAAAAGGTTAGGAACGCCTAGTGAGTTCCAGAGTTTACGTCATGAGCAAATCATTTGATAAATCGACAGCTTCAACTTAATAAATGATTTTCAAAAAGGGTTTGAATAAAAGACATCGACAACCCATTCTCTAAACGCACACAATTTCTGAGAGGAAGGCTTCCAATGAAAATCGTTTCTCTGCAAAGGACTCAAATCCAAAACTCACATCAAGAGTTAATTAATAACAATTTCGCAAATAATCGCCACCGCGAATAAAACGTCAATAGTTATAACGTCCAATAAGGATGTAACATAAATATGTCTATCAATCATGGAAAACAGTTCATATGCATATAATATAACCTCAACAATGCAAATAAATAAAATGTCCAAAATTAATACCCTTCGGTGACGGGGGAGACCTGATCTCATAGAATGTGGCAAACACATAAATTAAACCACAATTAATAAACGTAAGTAAGCTTCTTGGATGTGGAAAGCAGATGACATCAACCATACTAGGTCTTTAGTCAATCTTCGGCATCAACCATACTAGGTCTTTAGCCCGTCTTAGACATCAACCATACTAGGTCTTTAGTCCATTTTCGGCATCAATCATACTAGATCTTTAGCCCATCTTTGACATCAACCATACTAGGTCTTTAGTCCATTTCCGGCATCAATCATATTAGATCTTTAGCCCATCTTTGACATCAACCATACTAGGTCTTTAGTCAATCTTCGGCATCAACCATGCTAGGTCTTTAGCCCATCTTAGACATCAACCACACTAGGTCTTTAGTCCAGTTCCGGCATCAATCATACTAGATCTTTAGCCCATCTTTGACATCAACCATACTAGGTCTTTAGTCAATCTTCGGCATCAACCATGCTAGGTCTTTAGCCCATCTTAGACATCAACCATACTAGGTCTTTAGTCCATTTAAAACTACCAAGTTCAACCATACTAGGTCTTTACCTTGGAAACCCACCATCCAAAACAAGCTTACTTGACGTAAATATATACATAACCCCAAAAGAATAACTAATGCATTCAAATCAAGTAACCATCAAATATAATGCAATTCATGCAACTCAAACCCCAAGCCCACGTCGAGTTTATTAAAATCGGGCGAATGCCCTCGAGACTCAACCGAGTCCAAAACCGAGCCCTCTGCTCAACAGATCTAATGATCATTTACCAATATCAATTCATGCAGATGAAATACATCTAACTCACATCATGCAACACACGCTTCGAGGCATGATAATCTCACAACCCCTTCATTGCCACCTTCCCAATGAAGTCAAATCATATATGCATCTATATGTACACGTATATGCAACTCTTTTATAACTCGACAATGCATATAACTCACTAAGGTTCATTAGTCCCAAAGGTACTAAGAATAAATCATCAAACGGTCTTCACACATAAGACCAACACCTAAACCGACACGTATTCAAATAAAATGCAATTAAGCATATAACACATCCAAGACTCCATCTCGAGTCACTAAAACCGGAAAACACTCAAAAGACTCATTTGAGTATAAATCAAGCCTTTAAGGCCAAAATAAATGTTTGGTTAAATACGTGTCACTCACACGGTTACGTAAACCCTAATGCATCGTTACCCAAAATCTTTATCTTTTAATTCCTCAATAGGCCATCGGCCCCAAAATAAAGGTTTAGAACTCTTAAACATTCGCATGGTCAGATTGACCAAAATCCCCAAATATGGGTGTTTTACATGATATGTAAAGTTCAACACTTTGATTAAATAAAAAACCCACCAAATAATTCAACAAAGAATAATTTCACATAAGGCACACAATTACTTTAAAAACACATATTTTGGCATGTACAAAGTTTTCACAAAGCAACTTGAACTCACTTTGCTAGATTTAGGCTAAATCTAGAGTTTCTCCAAACGTAAGCTCCTTTGAAGAAGTTTGCATCCTCAAGCCAAAACCTCAAAAACCTAAATTCATAACTTCCAACCATGAATATTCATATTCAACCATTTAAAAACCATTCCCCAAACATCTTATATCGAAATCTCCATTTTGACCAAAACCCCAATATTAACCTCACTTCTCCAAAGTCATCCAAATCGAAATCGGAGAAAAAAAACACTAGGAGATCATCAATGGAACTTTTATAACTCATATGAAAGTATAAAAGCTAGGAGGATGAACTCACCACTTAGGTTTTGATGAAAACCTAGAAAGCCCCAAAAAATCTCTAGTGTTGTGGATAAAACTTGCTCTTGCATCAATAAATGAAACCACTAGCATAAAATAGAGAAGAAACACATTAATCTCCATGAAAAGCCTCAAAATCAGTTAGGGTTTGTGAGAGAAAGATGGGAAACGATTTGGAGAGAAGAGAAGAGATGTGAGAGTGAGAAATGAGAGACTTACCACCACTAAACACCCTTGAATCTTTCAATAAACTTCCAAACTATTTCTAGATCCTTGAAGAGCTCTCAAAAACGGAACCATAGCAACTTGAATCACCAAAATCGGAGTTGAAATGAGAGAGATATGAAGAAATGAAGTTTGGGGGTGAAATTCGTGTTTTAAGCTGATCAGGTGCTCGCGGGCGCGAGCAAATGGTAGCGTGCGCGCGAGCAGAGCTGCTGGCAAATTTTGGGTCATTGCTCGCGGGCGCGAGTAAATGGTAGCGCGGGCGCGAGAAGTTCATTTTCCTTTAACACTGATTTGGCCATAACTTCTTCGTTATACCTCCGTTTTTGCTCCGTAAAGAACCGTTGGACTCGTATTCGAATTCCCCATTCAACAAGACCATAAAATCTAAGATTTAAACCAAAATTTTATTTTTCATATTTTTCTTAAAAGGTCGGTTCCACACCGATTTGAAATTATACTTATTCGAAAATTACGGGTGTTACAATCATCCCAACCTTAGGATGATTTCGTCCTCGAAATCTACATCCTTTACAACCCAAGGCTAACCGACTCAACGGCGACTATAATTTATCAGTTCCTAACTGGAATCTAAATTTCCCTCGCACAGTCTATAAAGACAATTCCTCGAACAATTTCTTACCAACAAAACCTCTTCAAGTACGTTGTACTTATGTCCGGAAGAACACTATAACCACTGGAATAACTCCTAGTTAGACGACTCCGATTGTCTCCCAACCTTATATGTTCCATACCTTCACAATCATACCACATTTACATGTTCTAAAAAAAATCTCCAAACCAACTCAACGTTTAATCACTACCAACATCAAGCAAATCTTCAGAATCCCTAAATGATCCCGTTAATGGACTAGTATTTACTCTCAGCGGATTCCACCAATTTTAACACAAACGGTCATCATTGCCCATCAGTTGCACCACTCCCAATACTCGTCTAATTCCGATCATCTAGTCGACAGGTTCTTTTACCACAAACAGAAAGTCATCCCGCTACACTATTCGTTATAATCGCGAACTTAAGTTCATCATACCCGATACCATCATTTATTAAAATTGGCCTACACCCTCCAATCACACTAGTGGTCCTTGGCCTCGAACTCTAAAAGCCGACACTTGGTCACGTCACTAAAATTCGACTCAACACATAGCTCCACACACGAGCTTCATTCCTCAAATCGTCCCACCAATCCAATAGTCATCCCCACGGTCTAAAGGGGTCCTACGCGACCTTCACACAACACCGGCAACCCAAGACAATGTTGTCGAAGTGAACGGTTATCATAACACTAACAAGGGACACTGTAAGTCCCACCTTTCTGATGCCCACAAGATATGATTTTTCCCCGCAAATGACATCATACAACCCATGACAGTCACATGCGTTAGAAACCCAATCTTTCATCGAAAGGTTCTACACACCCTCACCCCTAACTGGGGTTGCTTATCCTCACCAAGTCTAAAGAGTTCAAGGTTTTCAAGTGACGGGCTCAATAAATATGCCAATTAAGTTTTCACTAGATTTTTCAACACAAGAGTATTTATACAAACATCACATACGTACAAAAACTTACCACTACTCAACTAGTGGATGCGCAATTATGGACACACTCGTCCCACGTATGAAAAATCAATTTGAAAACCATTTTTATCACAAATCAGTTTCCTATCGAAACGTAAAAACGTACTCGACAACCTTTCAAATGAACCACCAGGGTCCCATCACGGATTTACTTATCCCATACGCGCATGGTAAACTCCGACATTAAAATAGTGGCCAACAACCTGTTTATACGAACTTCAAAAGAAGGATTTACACGACATCAATTTCCAAAATTTTCTTTTAACAAGAAAATGCATGAACCGCAATCCATTAACAACTTTGCATGTCTCAGTTTTGTTCACAAACAAACGAAGCAAATCATCTACACACTTTGGTTAAAACACGTCATGGTCTGGGTCATTCCCCAGTTTTTATTTAAATCAAACAACAGAACGTTTTCATCATTTGGAAATATCGGTTTAAACATCTAAACGAAATCTCAAATCAAAATTTTGCATGTCAGTCTGCAGCACCTTCTTAGTAGCATTCTGAAATGGTATGGCGCATACCGGATAATCAATGTAAATTTTCAAAGTAGAAATTTATTAACTCAAATTTCAAAACTCCTCGTTCAGTCGCAAAAGGACAAGTAAGTAAAATCATTTGACCCGCTTACACATCTCAATATGTTTTTCTCAAACTTCAGAAAACCATATACGCGCATAAATTGATTGACACATAAAATAATTCAAGTCAACTTCAAACCTCAAACCGTACAAGCGATGCACGCTAATGTCTCAAAATAATGGCTACACAACTACACCTGTCAATCGATCAATATAGTGCATGTGCGCGAAAGAACATTAACAATGCCACAAATAAGAGTGCATAAAACAGAACATTGGAGATGTACCATCATGTTGCTCCTATATGCCTTACTCACGCCACGTATAAATTAATTTGCACATCCAATAAATTGCAACAATTATACTACCACAACCCTCCAAAGAGAGGTCGTGCGACATTAAAACTCCAAGACTACTCTTTTGGTGTGATATGACATAAACACGTTTTTCAACAACATTCGCACGAGGTGCAATACTCACTCAAACCCATGTAAGAACGCACCCCAACATTCAAGTTATGCACGCAATAAGACGTCACTCATGCACCGCAAAACATCTTAAAACGAAACTCCATCGTACTCCACAAAACTTCTATCAAACTCGATGGAACTCAACAACATCCAACCAATTACATGGTGTCAAAGTTTTAGTTTTACATAAATAACTCGCATAAAACAACGCGATGGTCAAATCATCCAAATCATAAAACCTCCCTTTTTGTTGCGACACAAAATAAAATGACACCCTTTCATCAAGGTTCGTAAAATCGAAATTTCCATTAAGGACCCACACTACAACAAGGAAATGTAACTCTCCGTCCAAACCTTAACACACGTGGAGGAGATCCAATGTTAAGGTCGCAAGTCGAGGTTACTTATTTAAAACCATAAACGACATTAAAACCTGGATATCACAATATCCAAAAGTAGTAGTGGACGACTACAAGGAATAAAATAAATCCCTACCAGGTTCTTAACCGCCTGTCGTAAAATAGTTTCATGCATGTTCCAAAATCATGGTTTAAAAATCTTGCGTATGTCAAACTTTTCCAAGATTTAGTATTACCGTCAAATCCGACGATTCGAAACATAGGAAATAATCAATGCTATTTATTTTAAAAGTAAATACATTTCGTGCATGCATTTTGTCGGCACTCAACGTCCAGGTCACATTCCTCCAATTACTCCGATCAGACTAATGTTCTCCGGATACTCACACCTCTTAACGCAAGTGGGAAGTCACATCGGCTAACCCCACATTTCTCCTCGAATCAAGGTTAATTCAATAAGCCTACGGCTCCAATCCGATCATCAATTTCGACCAGAATGGTCCACTTAATAAAATCAACATGCTTACCACTACTCTAAATGGTAGATGCTAAAGTCGTCAATCTCGTCTAACGACTACTCACTTAGAACTTCTTCACTACCCCAACGGCTATCATGCTAGAGTCATTCAAGTACTCTCATGTAACCGGTAGGTTCACTATCACACTGGCCAGGTGCAATCCTGAACGTACTGTACACGATCACCTTTGCTACTCTTGACGTGACTTCTCGTTTCTAGTAACCCCAACAACCTTCAAACATCCTATCTTAGAGTGCCTAATGGTGCAATCTCGCTCTCATTTACTTAAAACAACGCTAGTTTGAGTCTAGGTATTCAACAATCAACACCTAATTATCTCAAACTTATGCTTTGATACCAACTTGTAACACCCTCAAAAATGGAATGAGCAACTAACTTCCATTTCAAAAAATGACTAAAAGATGATAAAATCATCTCTACAAAACATCCTTGAAAATACCTCAAAAACATGAACATCACAAACTAAACAACTAACATCTCAAGACGGGTGTTACTTAAAACCAATTACAAGTTGCTAATCCCAAATATGTGCGGAAGACTTCGCTAAGCATCTCACTTCATGTGCTCTCTACTAGTACCCATCCATTCACAGTGTAGCTAAAGTTATTCCCAACCTGAACCTGTTGCACATGCCGACAAATAAAAAGGTTAGGCTAACGCCTAGTGAGTTCAAGAGTTTACTTCATGAGCAAATCATTTGATAAATCGACAACTTCAACTTAATAAATGATTTTCAAAAAGGGTTTGAATAAAAGACATCGACAACCCATTCTCTAAACGCACACAATTTCTGAGAGGAAGGCTTCCAATGAAAATCGTTTCTCTGCAAAGGACTCAAATCCAAAGCTCACATCAAGAGTTAATTAATAACAATTTCGCAAATAATCTCCACCGCGAATAAAACGCCAATAGTTATAACGTCCAATAAGGATGTAACATAAATACATCTATCAATCATGGAAAACAATTCATATGCATATAATATAACCTCAACAATGCAAATAAATAAAATGCCCAAAATTAATACCCTTCGGTGATGGGGGAGACCCGATCTCATCGAATGTGGCAAACACATAAATTAAACAACAATTAATAAACGTAAGTAAGCTTCTTGGATGTGAAAAGCAGATGACATCAACCATACTAGGTCTTTAGTCAATCTTTGGCATCAACCATACTAGGTCTTTAGCCCGTCTTAGACATCAACCATACTAGGTCTTTAGTCCATTTTCGGCATCAATCATACTAGATCTTTTGCCCATCTTTGACATCAACCATACTAGGTCTTTAGTCCATTTCCGGCATCAATCATACTAGATCTTTAGCCCATCTTTGACATCAACCATACTAGGTCTTTAGTCAATCTTCGGCATCAACCATGCTAGGTTTAGCCCATCTTAGACATCAACCACACTAGGTCTTTAGTCCATTTCCGGCATCAATCATACTAGATCTTTAGCCCATCTTTGACATCAACCATACTAGGTCTTTAGTCAATCTTCGGCATCAACCATGCTAGGTCTTTAGCCCATCTTAGACATCAACCATACTAGGTCTTTAGTCCATTTAAAACTACTTGACGTAAATATATACATGACCCCAAAAGAATAACTAATGAATTCAAATCATGTAACCATCAAATATAATGCAATTCATGCAACTCAAACCCCAAGCCCACGTCGAGCTTATTAAAATCGGGTGAATGCCCTCGAGACTCAACCGAGTCCAAAACCGAGCCCTCTGCTCAAAAGATCTAATGATCATTTACCAATATCAATTCATGCAGATGAAATACATCTAACTCACATCATGCAACACACGCTTCGAGGCATGATAATCTCACAACCCCTTCATTGCCACCTTCCCAATGAAGTCAAATCATATATGCATCTATATGTACACGTATATGCAACTCTTTTATAACTCGACAATGCATATAACTCACTAAGGTTCATTAGTCCCAAAGGTACTAAGAATAAATCATCAAACGGTCTTCATACATAAGACCAACACTTAAACCGACACGTATTCAAATAAAATGCAATTAAGCATATAACACATCCAAGACTCCATCTCGAGTCACTAAAACCGGCAAACACTCAAAAGACTCATTTGAGTATAAATCAAGCCTTTAAGGCCAAAATAAATGTTTGGTTAAATATGTGTCACTCACACGGTTACGTAAACCCTAATGCATCGTTACCCAAAATCTTTATCTTTTAATTCCTCAATAGGCCATCGACCCCAAAATAAAGGTTTACAACTCTTAAAACATTCACATGGTCGGATTGACCAAAATCCCCAAATATGGGTGTTTTACAAGATATGTAAAGTTCAACACTTTGATTAAATCAAAAACCCACCAAATAATTCAACAAAGAATAATTTCACATAAGGCACACAATTACTTTAAAAACACATATTTTGGCATGTACAAAGTTTTCACAAAGCAACTTGAACTCACTTTGCTAGATTTAGGCTAAATCTAGAGTTTCTCCAAACGTAAGTTCCTTTGAAGAAGTTTGCATCCTCAAGCCAAAACCTCAAAAACCTAAATTCATAACTTCCAACCATGAATATTCATATTCAACCATTTAAAAACCATTCCCCAAACATCTTATATCGAAATCTCCATTTTGACCAAAGCCCCAATATTAACCTAACTTCTCCAAAGTCATCCAAACCGTAATCGGAGAAACAAAACACTAAGAGATCATCAATGGAACATTTATAACTCATATGAAAGTATAGAAGCTAGGAGGATGAACTCACCACTTAGGTTTTGATGAAAACCTAGAAAGCCCCAAAAATCTCTAAGGTTGTGGATAAAACTTGCTCTTGCATCAATAAATGAAACCACAAGCATAAAATGGAGAAGAAACACATTAATCTCTATGAAAAGCCCCAAAATCAGTTAGGGTTTGTGAGAGAAAGATGGGAAACGATTTGGAGAGAAGAGAAGAGATGTGAGAGTGAGAAATGAGAGACTTACCACCACCAAACACCCTTGAATCTTTCAATAAACTTCCAAACTCTTTCTAGATCCTTGAAGAGCTCTCAAAAACGGAACCATAACAACATGAATCACCAAAATCGAAGTTGAAATGAGAGAGATATGAAGAAATGAAGTTTGGGGGTGAAATTCGCGTTTTAAGCTGATCAGGTGCTCGCGGGCGCGAGAAAATTGTAGCGCGGGCACGAGCAGAGCTGCTGCCAAATTTTGGGTAATTGCTCGCGGGCGCGAGCAGTTCATTTTCCTTTAACACTGATTTGGCCATAACTTCTTCGTTATAGCTCCATTTTCGCTCTGAAAAGAACCGCTGGACTCGTATTCGAATTCCCCATTCAACAAGACCATAAAATCTAAGATTTAAACCAAAATTCTATTTTTCATATTTTTCTTAAAAGGTCGGTTCCACACCGATTCGAAATTGTACTTATCCGAAAAGTACGGGTGTTACAATATCCGACCATCTCCTTCTTCTGTAAAAGCACCCACACGACAATGCCCCTGATCAGAATATAAGATGCCAAGACCTGGTGTGGTCTTGAGATATCTCAAGACATGAAGAGCAGCATCCCAGTGTCCAGTGTATGGAGCAGCCATGAATTGGCTCAGGACACTGACGGTAAAGGAAATATCTGGTCGTGTGACTGTTAAATAATTAAGCTTCCCGACTAATCGTCTGTAGAGCTCAGGATCCTTCATCGGATCTCCGTCCTCTGGAAGGAGCTTCCTTGTAGGAAGCATTGGAGTATCAACGGGCTTGCAACCCAGTAAGCCAACATTCGGTCAACATATCAAGGACATACTTCCGTTGAGAGAGAAGTATTCCTTGTGGAGAGCGAGATACCTCAATGCCAAGGAAGTACCGAAGTCGAGCTAAGTCGCTTATTTAAAACTGCGACTGAAGAAACTGTTTGAGTTTGGTAATCCCGACCTCATCATCCCCTATAATTATGATGTCATCAACATAAACCACTACAATAATCCTTTTGCCCTGTCGGTGTCTAAAGAACACAGAATGATCAGATGCCATGCGAACCATCCCAAATTCTCCCATAACACTAGAAAATCGACCAAACCATGCCCTGAGAGACTGCTTAAGACCATATAAAGAACGGCGTAATCTGCAAACTTTCGAGGCCTCCTCCTCGACAATGAACCCAGGTGGCTGCTCCATATATACCTCCTCCTCCTCAAGAACACCATTAAGAAAGGCGTTCTTGACATCAAGCTGATGGAGCGGCCAATGATGAATGGCAGCAAGGGCAATACAAATACGGACAGACGACATTTTAGCAACCGGTGAGAAAGTTTCATCATAATCAATGTCGTATGCCTGAGAATACCCTTTAGCAACTAACCGAGCCTTCAGGCGATGTAGGGAGCCATCCGGGTGTAGTTTAACTGTAAATACCCAACGACAACCAACAAAACGTTTTCCCGGAGGAAGTGTTTCAAGATCCCAGGTATGATTAGCCTAGAGAGCCCCTAACTCGTCTTCCATAGCCTGTCGCCATCCTGGGTGAGCTAGAGCAGTCGTCACATCTCTGGGAATTGGGTAGGAATCAAGGGTACTGGTATAGGCTTTAGACTCGGGGGAGAGGTGAGAGTAGGCAACATAATCCTGAATAGGATAACGGGTGTAGTGTCGAGGTTCTTTGCGAAAGGAAATAGGTATATCGGGAAATGGTGCTCCAGGAGGATCACAGGTGTAGGAGAGGTGGTATTAGGTATGGTTGTTTCTGGTAAGGGTGTATCTGGCAACGGTGTGCCAGGCTCATTTGTGGGAAGTGGAACTGAGGATGGACCAGAGTCATGGTTCGGTTGTGAATTAAATGGCTCTGTTGTGTGATCCTTACGTCGTCGAGCATATGTGAAAAGTAACGGCAGAGGTTCTGTCGGTAGGCCCGTCGTAGCAGGAGTCGGAGCGTCTGAGACCGGAGGAACAGAGGGTACATCGGACACAGAAAAAGTGGGAATAAGGTGAGAGTCAGGTATGTCAAGATCAGGGAACGGGTCGGAAATGGGATGGGAATGTTCGAGGAAATAAGGGCATGACTCATGGAAGGTGACATCGGCACTAGTAAAGTAGCGGTGAAGAGAGGGACTATAACACCGATACCCTTTCTAGACTCGTGAGTAACCAAGGAAGACACAACGAATGGCTCGTGGATCAAGTTTAGTGAGTTGTGGACGATGTAGGCATGCGGTTAATCAGATACGCTGCAGTAAGAATCGCGTCCCCGCAGAATCGTTTAGGGACACGGGATTGAAACATGATTGTTCGAGCAACATCCAACAAATGGCGATTCTTGCGTTCAGCAACACCATTTTGTTGGGATGTATATACGCACGAAGATTCATGAACAATGTCGTGTGTTTTCAAATACGAAGAGAAGTCAGTAGAGAAGTATTCCTTTGCATTATCGGATCGTAAAGTTTTGATTGATGAGTTAAATTGGTTTTGAACATATGAATGAAATTCGCGAAAATGGTAAATACTTCACGACGAGATTTTAATAAATAAACCCAAGTAGCACGAGAATAATCATCAATAAAAGTAATAAAGTACTGAAACCCATACGTCAGAATGCACGAGTTCAAAAGAAAAACTGACTCTACTAGACACTCTAGGGGGATAGGGACGCCTGGTGTGTTTACCAAGCTGACATGACTCACAATGAAAATTAATAGACGAAAGTGGAAAATCCGGTCTCAGTTGTCTCAGAACTGCTGCAGAGGGATGGCCTAGCCGGCAGTGAGCCTCCCGTATACTAGAATCACATATGTTTGCTGTAGGACGTGAAGGTAAGGATAAACGGTAGAGACCTCTTGATTCAAAGCTTGTGCCAATCAGTCGGTTCGTCCCCAGTTCCTGAAAAATACAGTGAGTAGGAAAAAATGTTGCAGAGCAGTTATTTTGTTTTGTAATTTGACTTGCTGAACAAAAACTATCAGGAAATTTAGGAACAAACAAAATAGAGGAGAGGCGTAGGTTTGTCAAATTGTTAATGGATCCAATGCCCTGAACTGGGCATGAAGATCCATCAGCAAGACGAACGGGTGAATGAAGAGCTTTATGTAGGCTAGAAAGGATACCTTGATTCCCAGTCATGTGATGAGTAGCTCCAGAATGAATAACCCAAGATGAATCAAGACCGGAAAACGTACCTGAATTGGCCGAGTTGGCGCGCGTAGTAGGGGAGATCGACTGGGAGACTAGGAGTTGCTGGAGTCGGTGATAGTCCTCCTCATTAAGCGTGTAGGTTGGAGTTTGATCAGCAAGCTCGCAAGTAGTGGCAATTCGAGCTTTGGGACGAGGAGGTGGCTGAGATCCAGGAGGACGATTCGGACAATTCCACTGCGTGTGTCCGAATTCCTTGCAATAGTTACACTGAATACTAGTTCCACATCCAATACCCTTCTTTGGAAACACATGAGAACCTCGGCCAGTACCCCTACCGGTAGAAGTATGCATGGCAGATGTGTCAGTAGTGGTTGCATCCGGACCATAGATTTCCCGTAACAGATGATACGTGGATGCAACAGAGGATGTAGCGGTAGGGTTGCTCAACAATAAGGGGCGAGCATTAGAGTATTTAGGTGATAGACCAGTAATAAACATCATTACATCCATCTTGTCGTTCCGCTCTTCCTGAATCTTCAAATCAGTAGTGGGTGGAAACATGGTCCGTAGTTCATCCCGAAGTTTTGAGAATCGGGTAAAATAGTCGGTGAATGAAGAGTTACCTTGCTCGGTTCTACTATAGGCTTGGACCACAGAATATGCATGAGATAGAGATTCCTTTGCCGAGAAGGATGAGGAAAGATGATCCCACATTCCTTTCACAGTGGGAAAGTTTTGAGCAATGGTAAGTATCTGTGGTTCCATAGCATTCCACAAGGCCATCTGAATTCCACTGTCATCAATATACCATTCTCGGGGAATCAGATCAGGAGGCTGATAGGCGGGTATCACCCCTCCTAAATCTACCGCAAGTGTACGGGTCGAATCAAGTAATAACGTACGGTAAGTACGAGTATCGAACCAAAGGAACCAGGTGTCAAGTACCACAATGACTGTATAGATTATTAACTAGACTATCGCAAATTGATTTGAGTTGTTGAAAATCGGAACACGATTAAAAACTTTAATTAATTTAGCTAAGAGAAGGAGTTGGAGGGTTGGATTCCTCAGGTAAACAATTACTTAACTCACAGATTTGACACGATTGACATAAGTCCAGGATGACTGGTATAATCATAATCCATCACTATACTCTATCAAGCTATAGCAACATTCATTCAACATTTTGTATCATCATTCGAACTCAACAAAGGTAATTGAACAAACAATGATTAAAAACCCACAAAGTACGAATTATCATATTTCTATCTCAAATTCAACTAAGACATGAAGGATTAGATAAACCTCAAAACTTTTCTCAAACGTTTAAAGATTCATTAAATCAAATAATAGTTGATCGGACTATTACAAGCATTAAGAACAATCCCACATGTTTCATCCATAAGAATCAAATCGATCACATCTATCTGTAAAGCTAACGATTATCAAACCATGATTCAAACCAATCCCCCAACATGAACGGATTAGTTCATATTGGGGGTTTCACAACTCAGAAAAGAAATAATAAAAACGAAAGTAAACATGTTGGTTCTAAAAGAAATGAAATCTAAAACTCCCTGAAAAGCTTAATCCTTCGATGAATGAACTTGATTCGCCTTTTGATTCTCGTATCTTGATGTTTCTAGCCCTCTTCTTCTCTTCAAAAATCGTCTTCTATCTCCCAAAATCGCCCAGAAAGAGTCTACGGCCGTAACTACTCCATTCCTCTCAACCCTAGCAGAAAAAGGCTTTAAAAACGTATCAGGTCTTCTGCGCGTTTGTGGGCGCGTTTGGAGGCGCGCGCAGAGGCGCGCAGAGCACTGTTTGGTCCAAAAATCTGATTTTTCTCCTTTTTGCACTGGACTGTTGGAGACTTGCTCTGATTGCTCCAAAACTCTTCCAACATCATTCTTTCATATAAACCTGTACTTTCTCATAAAAACCATTAAATTCTACTATTTTTACTCGGGAACTTACAACAAACAGAACGACTTCGGGATCAAAATAATGTCGAAAAACGACATTATCAGAGGCTGTTTAGTCAGATGATCTGATTGGTCTACGCTTGCAAGACCTTTCTGAACGAATAGACTCCAAGAACTCCAATTACTAGAGTCGAGTTTCACAGGAATGCGTAAAACTGAAGCAAAGTTGATTATACCAGGAGCAATTTGACTTCCTGGAGCAGATTCAATCTTCTTTTCGTCTCCCATTGGACAATTACAGGTTTAAAACAAACTAAGGATTAAAACGGGGCAGGAGAGTATGATAAAGGAATACCTCAGATGGTTCGGGACTGAAAATTACTACAGATGGTGGCCGGAGAAAAATTCCGGCGGCGGCAGGCGACGACGGCGGATGGAAGGGCGGCGGCTGGATTTTTTTGAACAGGTGGTGGCCGGAAACCGGCGGTGGCGGTGGCGGCAGCGGCGGCAGACGACGGCGGCAGCTGGCAGAGGGCGGCAGACGACGGCGGCAGCTGGCAGAGGGCGGCAGACGGCAGCAGGCGGCAGAGAGCAACAGAGGGCAGCAGATGGCGGTAGATCTGGGTCAAGAGGCCGGCGACTAGGGTTCCGGCGAGTTCTGTCGGCGGCGGCTAGGGTTCCGGCGAGTTCTGCCGGCGGTGGCTAGGGTTCCTATTTACTAGCTCTGATACCATGTAAAAGTAACTGGTATTCTTTGATATATGAAACTAGGAGGGTGAACCCTCTATATATACAAGATACAAACCCTAAAAGACACCTAAACAAGGCCCATGGGCCGTAGCCCAATATACACTAACTATACAATTAACAGTAATGTTGTGGTACGTGACCAACATACAATAGAATAGAAAAAGGATGGAGTGGATGAGAAATAGATGAAGATTTTGTCAAGTAAAATGAAATTACAGAAAGGATTTTCCCAAATTCATAATACAATAAATTAGGTAGGAAATATCCAGGCAATTCGCATATGGATGCGTCTCCTTCCCACCGCCGATTTGATGTAGAAATGTTCATAGGGTTGATTTAATTTGTTTTGCAGATTTACTGAAGGATTTGAATGTTTATATACGAATTGCCATCGTATTTGAGGGTAGACGTGGGAGGTTAATGGGATAGACGTGGGAGAGAAACTGCATTCGTGAGAGAAAAAGGAGGACCGGAGGTTGAAGGCAGAGACCTCTGTGAGATAAACCAGTGATAGCAACCGAGGGAATAGAGTGAATAGGAAGGAGTGGGCCGGTTGTATAAAATGAATTTGAACGTTCCAGATCAAAAGCTACATGAATGAATTTAAACGGTTCAGATCGAATCTTGCAGGTGTAAGCAACTTCTGGAAAATCTACAAACTTATTATTTATCCAAAGAGACAATGGGATCTTCAGAAGTGAACTTTGGAAAGACCAGATTATTCAACTTAAGCTTGTGCTCAATTGGTAATTGTAAATCATACATTGCAAGATTTCTGACGAATAATCCTCCTTATTTCAAATTCGAACTCTGGGATATCTAGGCTCTCAGAGAAATTCAATAGGAAGGAATGATCTTTTATTTAACTTCAACATGTAAAAATCTGCATTTGTTACCACACTTAAAGAAAGTTCCATCTTCCCTTATCACAGAAATTAATAAATAAATACTCTAGATCATCATCAGTGCTTTTCAAAACTTTCAACTTTAATGACATGATTTCCTCCACCAATTCTTTCTTTCTGCTGTTTGGTTGAATATGGACAAAAGTTCTGAATTCAACAATAGGCTCTTCAAGCTCAGCTACTAATATTTTATGTACAAAAATTGGATTCTCAAAAACTGAAGAACCAAGGATCTCTTATTGAATTTGTATTATTTTCTGACGTTTAAACTTGTTTATCAACTCATCCCTTGTCTACATTCTGTTTACAAACTCGGTTTCTCTCTGATTATTAATCTCCATTTGATGTATCACAACTTCAAAACATTGCTTTCCACTTTTTGATCCCTTCTGACTTTGACTTTGATCACTAATTTCAGACTCAGAAGCAGATTCAACTCTCTCAGACTTGACGCTTGTAGGTTATGTTATGTTCGGTGTCTTTTCTCTCCCTTCTGATTATCAGGACTCTGATCATCATACCTCCTCGTGTGCTTTCTAGACCGTGTTTTGCAGGTGTGGTGTCTGAATGATACCTAGCAGGATCATCTTTGAGAGAACTAATGACATATTCTAGATCACTATCTTGTCTTTTAAGTCATGAAACTCTACTTGAGACACATATATCTGCAACTTAGAGGGTTCAGAAGTTGTTGGAGCAGGAGTAGCCTGTTTTGGAATCTTTGCTATTTCCTTATTCATATGTTTGAGAGATGATAAAATTTTAGCCCTGAACTAACTAAAATATGACATTTGGATGGCCTCAATAGGAGCAGACTGAGTTGCAAGGATTCCTCTGATTTCACTCAACTTTTTAGAAATTTTTACTCTGATTGTTCTCCATTGTTTCTAGCTTTGAGTATAACTATGTTAGAAAATTTGGTTAGGAAAATAGGGAAAATATGGTGATCAAGAATCTGGATTGCTTGACAAGTGTGTAAGTTCACTTTACATATTGATATTCAACCCTATGTCTGGGTATCACGAAATTCAACGCGGGATAATTCTCAAGGACACTTTCGAATTTAGGCACAAAATCGAAAGCCAAATTACAAGAGAGAAATGTTCAGGAAATTTTGTGTGTCCCAAAAGATGTAAGTATATTGTATATATACTAGCTCCATTTGAAAAGAAAAATAACTGAAATGGCGGTTTCAGCAAAGTTACCAGCCGTTCCGGACGGTTAAAACCGTATTTGGATAAGATCACAGGGATTACAACTGCATCAGAGTTCTGGACGTGCAGGTTTAGAGAGCTCGGGTCATGCATGTCCAGAGGATTTGACTTAGTCAGCTTAGAAGCTTGTCTAGAGATAGCCGCGACCGGAAGTAGCTAACCAGAGGTAGGACCTATCTCTTTTTCCGGAACTTAAGTCCAAGATACACCACTTTATCGAAGCCAGGGGCGCTGCCCCTTGACCCCGCAAGGCGGCGCAGGCCCTTGACCCTTGCCATTTTGTCGTCTCCGGGATCAAACTCGCCTTATTTACAACTATGCACTTCGCATCGCCTAACTTGTATTAGATCACACCTCATTGGCACTCGTGTTAATTCCAATTACACTTAAATGACCGGTGAAGCTAAAATCACCAACAAATTCTGCCAAGTCATGTTCTCTTCTTTCAAATTGGGAATCAAGCTTTTTAGATAAGGCATGGAAAAGTCCAACCACTGTCATATCTGAAGCAGAACCAGAAGTCTGATTGGGCTTCAAGTCATTGATTTCTTGGTAAAGCTTTGTAAACTCAGATTTACAATGGTCACTAAAGCCTTTGAATTCAGATTTAGTAAATAGTAACTACTATGGAAGGTAACCCTGATGCAACAAATGCATCAATTATGACACCTGTTGAAACAAATGTCCATGTAAATGGAGCTATGGTTGAGGATTCAAATCAATCTTTGAATGCCTTTAGAGAAGACACATATGGCTGTCAGTACAAGTAAGAACAAAGATGGCCACATTTAGAAACAATGAATTTATTTACTACCTCTCAACATGCCATATGCTACTGTTTTCACCAAAAAAATGGGGTTGTTGGACAACAATGGCTATTTATTGTTAACTAATGAATATATATATCTTCAACATGGCAGCAGCTTGAAACATATTTCTTACCACCAATAACATGAATAGCTAGCAACACCATCCCAGATTTGCAAACAAGAATACAACAACATTGATCATGTTTAGATGCAAAACCCAAGCAGAAAGAAGCTACTAAAACCATCATACATAGCACAAAACATGAAGATATATATGTTAACTTGGTTTTTGTGAAGAAATGCATGCACCAACCTGATTAAAACTCATGTACTTGATATTTTTAGCATAGCATAGCAAAACAAAGCATCCCCCATCTCTTAATTATACTCAATTTTAGTTTCATCTTTAGCAATAACCTTATCATCATCACTCTGAAAATGAATTTCAGAATCTTAATTAAGTGGCCGGAGAATCAAGATTTAAGAAGCAATTAAATTTTAATGTAGTGGCATTTACCCAAAAGAAAAAGTAGAAACATAAAAGGTATACATAATAATCCAATACTTTTTATTTGCATTCCAGCGGGCATTCTCCATGGAAACAATTACGTACTTGATGTATCAATTGTGAAATAAAAAGGCTAACTTTTGATTGCAAACAAAACAGGTATGCATGGGATTGGGATGCTCTTGTCTTTTTAATTAGTTGTTACTAAATATGACTATAATTAAAAATGCTCATACACATGAGAATATGAACATCTTATATATATATAGAACCAATATGAAAGTGCAAGTACACTATTTAAGATGTCCTTTAAAACAAATTTTATCTCTATTAAAACGTTGTGTTTATCTTCTTATGCAACCTATCTTTGGTGAATAGTTAGTTACAAGAGATGAGTTTATGAAACCAAATTCAAATTAAAAAGAATCAATATATAGGGTTAACTATTAGGAGGATACAAGAGTAGTCAAAGGAGAGATCTTAACTAATATATTAGCACTAATTGCAAAGATAATCGTGTGTGAAACCTTTGTTGAAGAGAAGAGAAATGCTTCAGCACAAAAAAAAATATGTAGCAATTAAAATAGAAAATAGAAAAGAAATATCATGACAATCACAATTAAAAGTGAAACCTGTGGGGATAGAGCACATATACACACTGTGGGCCACATGAGAGTGTTTCTTCTTCCGTGCAATCATATCCATGTAAGAGCATCCATAACAAGGATTCCATTTTGATATCATTTGGATTGCAAAAGTGCCAACTAGGATTTCTATTTTAGAAATTGTAGTCGTTGTGAGTATGATTATTAAATTAGAAATTAATTTTGGTAATTTACAAATGTCAAAACAGTACTTTTTGCTGATGTGGCACTGAATAGTATAAGAAATTGCTTTATGTCAAATCATGTTTTGTGATGTTTTGTAGAGTATGTTTATGAAAAAATGTATGAATAGTTTTATTTTTTAATAAAAATATTAATTTTTTTTAAAGGCATAAATATTAAAAAATGCAAAATATAATTTATATTAAAGTACAATAAAATAAATTACATATTAAAAATATATATAACTTAACACATAAGAATACATCATAGTTCGTTTAGAAGTTCTTCAAGTTGATGTTCGTTGTGGTTCGCTCATTGTTGTGGGATCCATGGGAGGCGTGCAAAGGTTTCTCTCATCACCTGAATTTTTTCTTTTTCAATATTCAGGCGTTCTAACATTGTCACTTGTTCGTTTTCGATAGAACTTGATGAAAAAAGACTTTTTTTACCTTTATCTTTCGAGGCTTTCTTTCCCAACGGTCGGGAAGAAGGAGTTAACACCTCCTCAGGAATTGACGTATTAGCATTTGAAGATGATGAAGTATAATGACCATCTTCTGTATTTTTATTCCTCTTTGATCCCCTATCTGAAGATGAATCATTGTCTTTTGAGAAACCTTGTTGGCTTCTCCATTTCTCCTCTTCACGCAACATCATTCAGGCATGAAAAAATTGAATTCTGAGCCTTCCAACCTTCGATATAAATCTAAAGCTTTTTTTATCTTCTTCGTTCAACCCGCTTTCCCGACGCATTTGAACCTGCTCAAAATAACTAACAAACTTCGAAACACCATGATTCATTCTTTGCCAACGATTTATAAGTGCTTGACGATTTCTCGGCGTTTGAGAAGTATTGTCACAACATGATCGTCGAAGATAAACGTCATATTTATATTCGTCAATTTGATAATATAAACGATGATGTTAATTTTACTATAACTACGCCTCAAATCTCTCGTAGCATACTTCCCGAGTACGAAAACTATCTCTAAAATCACATACAGGTACGTAATCGGTCAACGAATCATTGTTTACAATCAGATTTGATTGAAGAGATTTGACAAAGATTTAGAGAAGAAGAAAATGACGATTAATGTAATATTTTTACTTTGTATTTTAACTTAATGTTTTATAAATTAAATATTTTATTTAACTAATTAATTTTATTTTGTTATAATTATTTAATTAATAAAATATTTCGTATTAAATTATAGTAAATAATATTTAATTGTAGTTTTGTTGTTATTTGATTAAAATATAGTTTTTTATGATGAGATGTCACTTTAGAAAGTGGTTGAAATTTCATTGTTGTGGATAATAATTTCAAGATAATTGCAAAGCTGATGTGACGCTAATGTGGCACATTTGCAATTGTAATGAAATTTCATTGTTGTGGATGCTCTAAGCTTTTTTCGGTCTAATAGGATGTACTAACAATAAAGCAACCATGTAATGCATCAATACAAATTTCAGCAGGTAGCATTTATCGATTAGACCATCCACACACCTGCAAGACCTTACTCCTTTCACAAGTGCCACATCAGCTTTGCAATAACACCTTCCACACGCCTGTAAGACCTTACTCCTTTCACAAGTGTCACATCAGCTTTGCAATAACACCTTCCACACACATGCAAGACCAAACTTATTTCTAAACTAATAAATTATAATATAAATAATATAAATAATATAGATAATTGTAATATAACTAATAAATTAATTATAAAATATAGATAACTAAAATTTTACTTTTGTTTTCTTTTATTATATTTTGTGTAAATATAATTTAGTAGCTTAAATAAAAAACATTGCATAAAAATATCATTTTTTTAAAATAAAGCGTGGTTAAGTAATTTTAATAAAAATATTAAAAAAAATAATTTTCAAATAAACTAATAAATGAATTAAATTTAATAAACATATTAATAATAATTAATGTTTAAACAAACAAACAAACTAATTAAATTAAAAAATGTTTTTGTTTAATATATTTAATTTGTTGAAAGACCTTGCAAGTTTAGCAAGATTGGGGTGGTCTTGCAAGGCCTTGCAAGCCATGTGGCATGTCATGTCATCTTGTAAGGGGTCTTGCAAGACGTGTGTGGATGCTCTTAATATCATTTATAAGACCAAACAGGTAGCATTTATCGATTAGAAGAACCCTAATCGATCATAGAAGAATTTTATGAGTTTTATTATTTCTTTCTAACAGAAACAGGTTTCCTCTTTTATAATTCATTTCTAACACAAACATTTCCCCCTTTTCAAATTTCCCAAAGCCCTTGAAAATTCGAAAAAAAACCCAACTTTTTTGAAACCCTACCTCCCCACAACTTAAAAAAAACAGTAGCTTCTTACTTGAATCTTATTGAGTTCTTCCCAAGTATTTTGTTTCGAAGAATCTTGAATAGAAATCAGATGTTGTGATGTTTCGAAGAATCCTGAATCAACAACAATTGGCCAAAGGCTATAGGGAGTAACAGAAGCCCCGTGAAGACTAAACTCGTCAGTCGATAAAGCGATGTGAACGTTTATAAGGTCACTCGCAAATTGAGGATATGACCTATTATGTGTCAAAAAAATATAAATATATTAAATGCATTTACCTTTCAAAATCATTCCATGCTTCACCATCCGCTGTGTGCCTCAATACATCATCGTACGGGGACGTTTTCCTTTGACCATGCCATCGCATATGATCTGTAGTATATTTTGACATGTACAAATGTTGCAACCTCGGTGTCAGAGGAAAATAACGAACAGTCTTCATTGGTACTTTGTTACCGACATCTTCATATCTTGGCAATTCACATACAGAGCACTGGTGATGCATGTCACCTTATCTGTGGTATAAGAAACAACCATTTAAACATGCATGGATGAGCTCATACCAAATCCCAACGCCTTTGAGGATTTTTTTCGCCTCTGCGTATGATTTAGGAAGCTTATTTGGAGTGGGCAATAAAGTTTTTTGAAACCCCAAATGCTTATCAAATGTCTTGATATAAATTCCAGATTCTTCTTTAAGAGAAATTGCTCTTAGAAAGGCATTCAAGGAAGTTTCTGTACAACCCTCGTACAATGGAGTATTCGTTTCCGCTATCAATCGTGAATAGGCATCAGTCACTTTGAAAGCAACAATGTCCACATCACAAACATGAGTACCCTCCTCGACGATTGATTCATTATCATTGTATCACTCACGGAATGGAAATGCATCTTTCACAAATTGTACAACAGGATTGACATTGTGACTTGAAGATGCTCGATCGCGTATCATATTCATCTTTCGTTGCGATGCAGTAGGTATATCTGTAACCTCACCGTGTTGATCCCACACAGTATAATTTTTCATTATACCAACATTTTTCAAATGAAAAATTATATCTGCCTCGTTTTGAAATAACATGTTGCCACAATCTATGCAGGGGCATTTGTAATAACCATTCCAACTCACTGAATTATTTTTATCATATTCCAAAAATGCATATATTCCAAAATGTATTTTTCCTCGAATCTTCTTAAATTCATCCAACTTTTATCCACATTTTTTGTCATGTCTGTATGTGAAAAATAAATATATAAATAAAGTAAGAGCTAAACGTATTTTTAGACACGTAACAATCCAAATTTACATGAGATAAACATGGAATAACAACAAAATTAGACAAAATTAGATAATAATTACCTAAGAATCTCTAAATGTCTTTTGATGATGAAAACGTTTGTTGGAAGACAAAAGTCGCCAAAATCGCTCCAAATCACGTTCCAATTTTACATGATATCAACATGAAATAACTACAAAATCATACAAAATAAAATAAAGTAAGAGCTAAACGTATTTTTAGACACGTAGTAATCCAAATTTAGACGAGATAAATATGAAATAACAACAAAGTTATATAAACAAAAGAGGATTATAATTACCTATGAAAATCTAAATGTCTTTTGATGATGAAAATGTTTGTTGGAAGCCAAAATCGCTCCAAATCACGTTCCAAATTTAAATGATATAAACATGAAATAACTACAAAATTAGACAAAATAAAATAATAATTACCTAAGAATCTTTAAATTTTTTTGATGATGAAAACGACGTTTGTTGGAAGCCAAAAGTCGTCAAAACCGCGTCCCAATTCCTTAGAAACGATTTTTTTTTGAAATAGAGAAGAAATGTTGGAATGAAGATGAAATGTTATATATTAATGACTGTGATCTTAGGGAACATAGAAACAAGAAAATATGTTGTCTAAGCTAGATCTTACGCAACAAACACAATAGATTATATGTTGCCTAAGTAAAAATAGGTGCCGACCTTAAATAATCCGTCAACGAGTTATTACATTTTCAACTACCTATATTTATTTATGTTTTTGATCTTTAGCCTTAAATGCATGTTCTTTAGTAATTTCACCTATTTTTTACAATACCAAATACATCAACCCGAAATAAAATGTTAGCTACATAAATATATTATTCCATAAATTAGATGGGAGGCTATCTATATATATATAAATATATATATATGGGTTAGGTTCAATGGAAACCCTTAAAAAAACGGAAAACTGAAGAACACCTTAGGAGCCCTTCATTTGGGCGGTATGCACTTGTGCATACAGGTTATTTGTAACATGTATTTGTGTATATATGCACAAATGCATAATGCATAATGCACAAACCAAAAAGTCAACTATTTACCTGTATGCACAAGTGCATACCGTCCAGATGAAGGGCTCCTAGGGTGTTCTTCAGTTTTCCGTTTTTTGAGGTTTTCCCTTGAACCTCCCTCTATATATATATATATATATATATATATATATAGGGAAAGGTTCAATAGAGAAGTGCAAATATTTAGAGAAGTAGAGAAGTAAAAAAACACGGGTCCGTTCATATATGAACGTTCATATATAAACAGTCATATATAAACAGTCATATATAAACAGTCATATATGAACGTTCATATATGAACGTTCATATAACAGTCATATATGAACGTTCATATATGAACGTTCATATAACAGTCATATATGAACGTTCATATATGAACGTTCATATATGAACGTTCATATATGAACGTTCATATATGAACGTTCATAAATGAACGTTCATATAACAGTCATATCTGAACGTTCATATGAACGTTCATATATGAACGTTCATATATGACTGTTTATATATGAACGTTCATATATGAACGGACCCGTGTTTTTTTACTTCTCTACTTCTCTAAATATTTGCACTTCTCTATTGAACCTAAGGCTATATATATATATATATGCTACAATATTTCACAAGTTAACCACAAATATATATAGAGGTTGGTGGGATTAACAACGTCACTTCTTATGAATAAACCACAATCTAATTAATGTTTGGATCAAATATTCTTCTATCCCCAAGTTTTCAGTAATGACTATGAAAAGCAAAGTATACACACACAGAATGATAATATATTCATATTGATATTCTAAGGACTGACCATAGCACACATAAAATGTTATGTGTTTGAAAAGGGGAGCTATTTTGCTGTAATGGCCATATATTTATTTATTAATAAATGAAAACCAAAGAAAATCCCAAAGACACCTTATTAAGCATATATATTATTTGAATATTAATTAGTTCAACCACTAAAAACATTAATTAATTTTCTCAACAAATTAAAATAATATTGTGAACTAAAGATCCACATCAATCGGTGGCACATGCAATCGAACGCACCAATCCTGTTAGCAACTTGAATTTCTGCACAACAGAAGGAGTAACTTCAAGATTTGTTCGAGTTCATTTGATTGTTAAGTTAAATATATGTAAATACAATTAAACTTAGCTTGTATGAGATATCGAAAACAAAGGGGAAGAATGGAGATCACATGATATAAGAAGACGGGGAACTCATTTACCGTCGATGGACTCATTCTTTGAGAATTCTTTCTCCAAAACACAATCGAACATCTTGGCCATGCTAGCCTTGTGGTACTTTGGCGCGTCGAATTAACTAAAGTTCCTAATCAGATCTCCTGGAAAGCGTGATCCTTGCGGAAAACGCAATGATGGTTTGTACCTCTTAAAATTCAACAAGTAACCATTATGATGTTTTATAAATTATAGTATAAATAGATAAGAGTGTAAAATGAAAAAAAAATAAAGATATAAAATAAATTAAATAAATAACTTTAAGGTATAAAATGTAAAAGTTCTAAAAACAATTCATTACATATTTATAATATTTAATAATAATAGTAAATCAAAAAGTATTCAATATTGAGCTCATTTGAAGGTATTAACGAGACGATTATAATGATATAATTTGTCAAAACGCATTTGTTAATCTATTTTGAATAATATACGATTATGTATGTTAGTAATGATGTAAGGCCATCCGTAGCCGGTGCGGGATGGGGCTCGGGATGGGCTCAGGGTCCTGCGGGGTGGGCTACGGGGCGAGCGGGGAAAGCGGGGCGGGGATGAATCCGGGGATGGGATCCCGGATCATCCCGAAGCTTTTTAAAAAAAAAATTTAATTAAATTTTTAAAAATATATAACCGTTGAACGGCTCTATTATTAAAAAAAATTTTATTTTTCTCAATTTAATCTCACTATATATTTAACCCTCAACCTCTTATTTCTCACACCTCTCAACCTCTTATTTCTCACACCTCTCAACCTCTTATTTTTCACACTATCAAATTCTCTCAATCTCACACCTCTCAAACTCTCTCAAATTCTCTCAACCTCTTATTTTTCACACCTCTCTCATCATGAATCCAAACAGAACACCTACATCCCGTCGTAACCGACCGAATACACCACAATCGCAAGAAGATCAAGAGCTTGGTTTCCAAGCGTTTACACAACAAGGTTATCATCCGCAATTCTCGCAACAATTTATCTTATTTCATAATTGGTAGTGTTTTGTATTTTGTAATTTTAATTTTTAATGAATGATATGAATTTTAATTTTTATTATTTATCTTATTTTTATTTATTAAAAAATATATAAATATTTTTATTTTGTTAAATAATTAAATGTATAAATAAAAGAATTAAAATAAATGAGGTGGCAAAAGGGTTTGAGGGAATGGGGTACGGATGTTTAGGGATCGTTAGGGATCGAGTGAGGGATGGAAGAAAAGCTGATGTGGCGCTGATGTGGAGTGAAATCTTTGAAAGATGCCCTCCACGGGGTACTGATGGCCTAAAGCAAAAAGTTAAAATAACAAGAAATATAAAGTAGTTAAATAATTAATTACAAGGATATAAACTATTATTTAAAAATGAAAGATTATTTGATTTTTATAATAATAGGAATACGGGATGTTAGAGCATCTCAAATAAGTTCTCTATAATTTCTCTAAAAAAATTAATTCAATTCCACAAATTCTCTATTTTAAAGTTTTCAACATAAATTATATTAATATAATATTCTCTATCTATTTATTTGAGTTTGAGTACACTTTAAAAAAGCTTTATATAATAATTCAATTTCATTGGTGCCGTTGAAAAAAAATTTCTCTCTACGTTAAGTTGTAAAGAAATCTTTAAACAAAGAGTGTCTTTCATGTTTTCTTTATTTTAAATAACATTATAGAGAATTTATTGGAACAATATAAAGAATAAAACGATTATTTTCTTTATTTTAGAGAATATATTAAAGATATTTTTATATAAGTTTAAAAATTATAGTTTAAATAAATTAGGATGGACCTCTTGAATTGATCATAATAGAATTTTGAGTAAATTACACGATTGGTCCTTGTAGTTTACATAAAATTATACTGTTGGTCCCTAAAATGAAATAATTATGTGTTTGGTCCCTGTGGTTTACATTTTCTCACCCCTTTGGTTATTCTGTCCTAACTCCATTAACATGACTTTGTTACTTAGGTTAACTAAAAGGGCAATTTAGTAATTTCATAGTTTTTTAATTTTCTATTAAAAATACAAGGACTAAGGATGTTAATTGTAATACATAAATATTGTGGGTCCAATCTTTCACTCTCTGATCTTTATATACACAACACATATGGATATATATATATATATATATATATATATATATATATATATATATATATATATATATATATATATAGTCACATGAACTCCATCATCCCCATACCACCTCCCAACCAAAGATGATTTCACAATTGCAAAGCTTTCCGTCTTTTTCTGTGTGCAGAATATTTTTGAACAATTCTCTTGCTTACTGCTAGTTTTGGAGAATTTGGTCTCAGTTTAACTCCAGTGACTGATTTTCTCGTCAGAGTTTGACTGACTTTTTTGCTGGAAAGTGAGGTTTGTCTGTTTCTTGGGGTGGGTTTTGTTATGATCGGAGGAAGTTTCGGGTTTATCTCCGGCGACAAATGAAACTTAGCTGAATTATCGATCTTTTTGTCGTTGAGATCGATTATGATGTTTGAAGTGGAAGAACTGACCCTACAAGAAGTACACAAGCTGGAAGCAGTAGTAGCGAGTCCTGACTGAGTTGAATCGGAGGAGGGAGAATGAAAGAAATCTTGAAGCGTTTGAGTTAATTGGGTGAGTGAAGTAGTAGTAGTAGTAGTGTGTTTTGGAGATGGTTTGTAGATGGTTTTTCTGTGAGGTCTTGATGATCTTTTTTAAAGAATTTCTTGGTGGGTCATGAGGTAAATCATCTTTGATTTTCCTCAATCTCCCCTTTCACTATCTGATGGAGATGGTGTAACTGTGTTGTGTAAATCATCTTTGGTTAAGAGATGATATGGGTATGCTTCTCTGTGTATATATATATATATATGTGTGTATATATGTGTGTGTTTTTGTGTGTGTACATATATATGATATATATATATACACACATATGTGTTGTGTATACAAAGATCAGATAGTGAAAGAGTGGGCCACAATATTTATATATTACATTCTTAGTCCTTGTATTTTTAATTGAAAATATAAAATTATGAAATGACTAAATTGCCCTTTTAGTTAACCTAATTAACAAAGTCATGTTAATGGAGTTAGGACAGAAGGATCAAAGGGGTGAGAAAATGTAAACCACAGAGACCAAACACGTAGTTATTTCATTTTAGAGACCAACAGTGCAATTTTGTGTAAACCACATGACCAATCATGTAATTTACTCTAGAATTTTTATTACAAAAATGGAATGCGGTTTTGGTCCAAAGGTTGTGGTGGCAACGGACGAGTCGACGTTTGTCGTCTAATAAGGGTGGATTTGGTTTTGGTCTCGCCTCATAGATTGATCGTTCACGCTCCCCTTGTCTTCTTCTCTCGAGTAAACCCTTTCCCCAACTGCAGCAGTTGCTTTCCCTTCTTCGTATCTTCCAAAACGGTAACATCTATCGGGGACCAGCGGATCACCAAGTCGATCCACCCCCTATTTCCACCCTCCTCCGATAACAACGCTTCTTTTTATATATGGAAATCTCTAATGGTTATCTGAACAAATCTCATCACAACCCCTCTTTTGCTGCTACTTCTCAGCGAGACGTCACTTACAGGTCCCTCCTCTCTCTCTGTTCCCCCTTTTCTTTTGTGTAATCATCCAATTTTATGCTTTTTTTAGTTGGTTAATTATTGTCATTGATTTGTAGAGCCAGTTTCATTGTGGCTATTGTAATAGTTAGAAATTATTGATATGTAGCTTCCTGTTTTAAGTTACTATGATCGAAATTTGATCATTGCAGGCTTGATTAATTTAGTTGGTTTGGGTGTGACAGTTGTAAGCAGTGACAAGTCAACTTGTATTTCACCATCCTTACTTTTAGGCGTACAATAATTCACCTTATTCAATTGAAAATTTACTTGGTAATCGGTATATTGAATAAATCTATAAAGCATTTTTTAGATTATAGGAAGCAGATATAATCCCCTCCATGCGTAGAGTCCACTGACAAAATTCTCAAAGATGAAGAATGTATGTATTGGTGGGTTGACTCTCGTTCCATAGATGTTTAGGGTTCAGATAATATGTAATAGTGGTACACCAAATGGGTGATTGTTGAAGTCACCTTTATTTAACCAATTTCAGTCTCCTAAGAGTTATTCTTGAGTTGATAAATAGATATGCCTCTTTCCAACCTGAAAGAAAAAGGGTAGATTGATTTCCAAAATATAAAATGCTCATAAATCTGGAAATGTAAAGGAAACTGGAAAAAACTAATGCCAACCAAACCAACAAGCGAAGGAAATCATCAAGATACCAAAGGGCATTTGGCTTAGCGGTATCGAAGCCTCTCACCTTCTAGAAGGTTAGGGGTTCAAATCTCACCAAAGGTGAGGAGGGTGTGTGAGTTTATTTGTTGCATTTGCCTTATATAATAAATATTATATACTTGAAAAAATTAAAAAAATCATCAAGATACCATCATTGTAGATCATAGGTAGATGTCTTATTTTGATGCCACTTCTCCTTGCAACCCTTTTACTCTTGTTGGAGGAAGTAATGAATTACCCATATGCAACTCCATGAATTAGAAGGCCACTCCATCTAGGACTTCTTCCCAAGTATGCATTAAGAAAAACATTCTTAACAATCTGAGCCGTGATGATGTACTTTACGGATGTGGGTCTAGCCACATAGTATCAACACGAGTCACACAAATCATGTCTTCGTGTGATTCTTATGCACGGTCATGGGCGGAGCCACCCTTGGCCCAGGATGAGCCAAGGACCACCTTCAATTGTTTGTGCAAGAATTCTATATAGCCAATTTCTTATATGAGTTCTCTCTCTCTCTCTCTCTCTCTCTCTCTCTCCCTCATTTCATGTTCATTTAATTGAAATAATAAACAAAAAGAAACATTGAGATTCGGAAGAATAATGGTTCTAAAAACCCATTTTAATCAAGATTGAATACATTTAATTAGTTTGTTTTTCAATTTGATTAGTTTTTTTCTTTCAATTTACTATTTTTGGTCATGGTTCTTCCAATTTACTTTGAATTGAGAATGTTGTTTTAGGGCGGCCAAGATAAGGGGAATAGGTGTTGGACTTTTAGAATTCAAGAGTTCGAATCACATCTTTGCCTAATGTATTTTTTATGTTTTTTAATAAATAAATCTATAGAATTAAACCAAATTAGACTTTTTAGTTGCTTAATTAGCATAAGATTTAAGAGGATCACCCTGAATCCGACTTCTGGCTCCGCCCTTGCACACGATGTGGATCTTTCTTAGGAAAATTTGGCCTGGTCTGACAGGTGTTGGTGAGTCGATAGATGGTGTCAGCACAAGGATTGCATTGCATTCCTGTACCTTGTTTAAGGCATGGTTACCCATAAAAACTAGAAACAGACATGGCAAGTGCAGAATTATTCTGAGGGAAACTTTAGGTAACCCACTACGTTGACATAAGCAACAATGGACAGCCGAATTAATTGCAGGGTCACTTCAGGCATGTTTAAGACAATAAAACAGATCATGTACAAAGACACGGATGGTCTGAAATGACAACACAACCGGGTGATCCACCACTCAAACAAAATCAGTGATCTCCAGAAGTAAGATCCAAAGGCCACTACTGGTGAGGAGTACTCAGGAAGTTAGATGTGGAGTCTTGAGGCAACAAAGTGTCAAAAATATTTGAACACTATCTGTCAGCTGATTATTACGTGCCAGCAGCATCAGAAGCAACATTCTGATGTGGTTTGTTTTACCAAGCTATAACCCTAAAGCTCTGATATCATGTAAATGTTTCGGTGCCCAAAGAATATGAATAGTATGTATTATTGGAGGATAGTATGGTAAATCTAATGGTTAAACATAATGAAACCCAAATGATAGCTAGTTCTATCTGCTAAGAACTTTATGGTCATTTTGTGTGTAGATTGGCCTTTTTCATAAAAGAAATAAAAAATATAGTTCACAGAGTGGCCTAATAGAATAGAGGGTATATTATGCTTTTGTTCATTCATTTAAGAACAAAGATATAATTCTGAGGAAGTAGCAAATACTGACAATACTTTTGAGGCTAAGGTTGTAGAGAAGAGAGTGACTTGTATCTTGGTCTTGGTTTCCGGTCTAGAAGAAATCCACTGATGAGATGTTCCATAGAGAAACTTGGGCCATTTTGTAAATTGTTATATGAGAGTAGTAATCTGAAAGGTACTTGGGACTTCTCTCATCATGATAAAACTATTGTAGTCATTGATAGATAAGGAAATGATACCAGTTTTTAATGACTAAATCAATACCCACTGTTAGACGGGTAGTGCATTGCAGTAAATTTTTGTACGGTAAAAAGAAATTTCCCCCACTCTTACTTTTTTATGTATTTTTATTTTATTAATTTAGAAGTTTTATAACATCGTTTGATCCAAACAAGGCTTTGAGATTTTGTGATATAGGAATTTGCCTTATGTAATGTTGTCTAGCAAATGATAATGCATTTGTTCGTCAGTTTATACATTTTTCTTTAGAGGGATTGGAGGTGTCTGTTATACCCTAACTAGTGCGGTCATATGGTAGGCTAAGGTACAAGTGCCTAAGGCACTAGTACTAGTAGTTAATGCAAGAGTAGTATTATGTGGGGAAGTATAAATAAGGGGGGTTTAGGTCATTAGGGTTTCATCGATCATTTTCGGTGTGTTTTGGCCGAGAGCCTTGGGAGACATCCGGCAGTCTCGAAGTACTTGGAAATTGTTTGTTACTTTCAATTATCCAATTAATAGTGAAACTCATACTCTGAATCATCGGGTGTACATCAGTGTCCAATTCCATTTTTTCATTTGAAGATGCGACACATTTACTAGCACTTGGTTAATTAACTCGTAGGATTTCGTGGTTGTTGATAGGGTTTCTATGACTTGAAATGCCGATTTTTTATTTGTGCTCAGAGTCCTTTTATAAAGATCGGATAGTCATCCCCCACGACTTCTCATTCATCCCCCACAAGTGAAAAGGACAAACTAGCATTCAAGAGGCTAGCACTCTTCATAGGCTACTCACTAATTTCTGCATACCTCCACTCTCCCACCTCACCCCTATTTATTAATAGCTATCACAGACTCAATACCAAAATTAACCCTTCTAGAATATGCATCGTATCAATGGCCTTGGGTTTGGGTTAGTGCATATCATCTCCATGGGTCCAGGTGGGAGACTTGGGCCTTGTTTGTTTTTCCATTTTTAGCTCTTGATCACCACTTATGTCTGATTCAGTGAGATGTTTTATAATTCAGACTGTTTTTTATGATCTTCAGAACCTCTTCTCTCTTGATACGGTCTGAACGGATAAGTGGTAATCATATTTCTTAAATCTCCTCTTATTTTCGTCCAGCAACACCATTATTTCGATTTCAACATCGGTTCTGCCCAGATGCACCCCGAATTTGCAAAAAACGCAAAACACGAAGATTGTAGATCTGTGTGTTGGGTTTCCAAAACATCTTGAATCGCTTAAATCTTTCCAAAACTTCTTGAATCGCTTAAATCGCGGCTTCGATGTGTGAGATATAATTAAAACTCCGCAACCTCGCAAATCTGCCATCATCATTCTTTTGTTTATTTTTTTCCTCCCATCCTTCGATCATCGTTGCTCACTTCAATTGACGTACTTAAGTTGAATTTTTTGAGGTATAAAATAGATAATTATACATATTCAGACCTTTGTCAGTTTACAAAAACAGTCTTATTGATTTAGATTTCAGACTTCAGTACCACCTCTTAAAAATCACAAGTGAAATCATATTTCATACTTCAGCGCCTCTTAAAAAACAAACACCACCTTGGTCTACCTCAAGCTTCGACCCTATCATCAATAATAAGTGGCTAGGCGACCTTTTAAAAAATTGACTGCTCGTATCTATGGCCCATTCGATATTATCGAGTGTATTGGTTCGGTAGCTTATAAACTCAAGCTACCCGCCTCTATCCGCAACGACGATGTTTCCCAACTCAAACAAGCCATTGGTACACGCCTGGTCTCCCCTACTCTGCCTCCACAACTCGATTTAGAGTTAGAAGTACACGCCTGATTTGGAATTAGAAGTAGAGCTCGTGTCCCTGTTGAGGATGCGTACTTCTACAACAGACTATGGGATATGAACACAAGTGCTACTAAGGGGCCGTTTACCAAATGCTTATCCGGGTAAGCGCTTACCAGTAAATTAAACACTATCACTTACTTACCGGGTAAGATTTTAGTCCACCAAATCGGTTTCATATGCGCTAACCGTGGTAAGAGTCGTCGCCCTCACTTACCGCGTAAGACTCTCGGTCCTTGCATTCGCTCTTACCGGATAAGATTTGTGGTCCTTGCCATATTAATCTGGTAGGTAATTTGATTTGGTAAGCGCTTACTGCTTACCCGAGTAATCGTTTGGTAAGCGCCCCCTAAGTAGAAAGATCCGAAGTCTGAGTCCACATGGGAGGACATGGGAACTATAGAACACGTTTCATATTTTCACCTTGAACACATGGTGGCTGTTTGGCGGTGGGGTAATGTTATGAACCCACCCCTCCAGTTTATATATGCTAGGAAAAAGAAAAGTAAATCTTTTCAGTGACAAAAAGGATTGCCTGGCTAGTTTGGGATTGAGGGTAACTTGGGGATTTCTCTGTAATAACTGTTAGGAGTGAGTATAAATAGGAGAGAGTATTGAGAGGTATGCTTGCAGAAAATTGATCATTGTTTTAAAGACCTTAGCTTCTCGAAATGCTATTTTGTTTACCACTTTTGTTCTATGATTCATAACAAAATGTTCCTAGAATTCAACTTTTATTGCTCATGTTGCTTCTGCATCTAGAGTCACCTAATTAAGCAACTTTTTAATTTTACAATCTAGAGGGAGCAAAATAGGTTGTTTTGATGAAGTGACTGATTCTTACTTTTTTTACATCTCGACTGTCGAATAGGTTGTCGATAAGACTTGTACCATTGACCTCGAATTTCAGTCTTCAAATTGTTTTTTTCCCTTTTTATCTACTTGTCTTCATTAAAGCCACAAGTCTGTTGTCTTTTCAGGTTTGACCAAAGTCTTCAAGCTTTATCTGTCTTTGATTTTATGTTAAGACTAAATTAATTAGTAAAGGGTAGTTTGGAAATTTGTTTAATTACTCTATAAATAGAAGGATTAAGCAATGTATCAGGCATGTTTACTTTTTATATCACAAGGAGTTTAATTAAGTGCCATAATTGACTAGAGTTGGTCTACCTCAAAGTTAGACAACGAGGAGTTGGCTTATGTAAGCTGTCTAGTTGTTTGTTAACTTTATTTATTGTTAGTTTTGTACAAATTTTGTTAATATCACTATACCTCTCTATGGTTCCTATCACTTCGCTCCATAAATATTACTTAGTTTAGTGCAGTGCAATGTGCAAATACATAATATGCATTTGGGTGTTCATAGAGTTTGAGCATTCACATCACACATGTGTTGATTATTAAAACAACAAATTTGAAGATAAGAAACAATTTGGAAAACATTTGAGTGCCTTAAATTTATTCGAGATGTGAGTAAAACTCAAATTGGAAAACAACTAAAATCAACCTTGCTGCTCAGAAGAATTGTTAATACTTATTCCATAATTGATTTTTTTTATTAAACTATGTATTTTGTCCCTGTGTTTTGTTGAAACTTGCTACTTTCAGCCCCGTGATTTTGACATTACGGTTTTTGTCCCTGTGGTTTGCAATTCATTGCTGGTTCAGTCTCTGTGGTTTCCTTCAATCTGTTCTTAAAAAGTCAAACCATATTTGTACAAAGTTTAATGATGATTTTAACTTGGATACATAAGCATGATAGAGAACATATTTTCCATGATATGAGTTCAAAGATAGATAATGTATGCTTAATCAAAGAAGTAGAAAATAAATTTGAACAAGGAATGTTGAATAGAGTTAAAAACATAAGGTCAACAACATATATAACAAAACCAAGACTTAGAATCATATGTCAACACCATGCCAAATAAAACAAAACTGATACAACTATTCAAAATGATCAACCATAATTCGACTAGTAAAATCAACAAAAGATATCCAACGTTAAATGTTAGTATTAAATTTAAGAATATAAAATAAGTTGGTAACAGGCAATAAGTTGCTTGTTCTTCTTCATATTTCATTGAAATAGCAATCCCATGTTTTCTGTCCCTAGGTTTTTCTTTGCATGGAATTTGCATATTAGATCTTTTACTCTACCCCCAAAGAGTAAAGCGGTTGTTTCTGTGATGACCCCGGCTATATGCATATGTGTGAGTTAGATTGTAATCTCTCCGTCTCAAATGTGTCCACTTACGAAAGTAAGTACATATTTGCCAATTATACCCTTAATATGAGATGGAAAAATTCATGATTCCCTCTATATTAAGGAATCAAATGTCTTAGTTAATTAGAAAAATGTAATAATTACACATTTCTAAAACTGTGTAATTATTACTCCTTCCGTGCCAAAATAAGTGTCCACAATTGGAATGACACATAGTTTTAGACATGTATAATTTTTACACCTTTTTTGTTAACCAAAATGACATTTTTACCCTTATTTAATTTCTCTCTCTTCACAACTCTTAAATAGTTGTGCATTAGTTAAAGGGTAAATTTGAGAATTTAGTTATCTACTTTTAAAGGTAGACACTTATTTTGGGACAAACATAAATTGAAATGTGGACACTTATTTTAGGGCTGAGGGAGTACATTGTAGACATTTATTTTGGGGCGGAGGGAGTATCGTTTATCTTTGCAGCAATTGATAACAAATAAATAGGGTAATTACATCTTATTTAATTTCCTACTTGATATATAGAAACAAGTTTGCGAGTTTCTGAGTTGATCTTCACTCCTATAGTTTGGTTTATGCATTTGTGTGATAGCATGTTTCTTAATAAATGGTAATGGCTTGTATGATTTCTTTTACAATGCAACCCTTTTTAAGCCGAGAAAAGATTGTATCGAGTTTCATGTTCTATGATTATGCAGATGCGGGTCTTGTGAATACGACTTGAACTTGAGTTCTTCGGCACGCAATACCTCGACCATTGGTTCCAAATACGGTAAATCAATAAAGACGGGAATGATATCATTCTTCTGCATCGATGAGAGTAGATTCACTCTAGTAGAAGAGTTCCAGTGTGTGCCCTACTTCATCTCAAAACACTTTTGGGGTTTGTTTAGCCGCAAAACTAAACTTCTTTGTCGTAAGTGTAATAACCACATCGGAAATGCTTATCAAGACAATAATACCTCATCATACCCTCTTGTAGCAGATGGATCAGATTCGGCTTCAACCAATCAGATCTCTTCATACAGAAAATATGATGTTAGAATCCGAGCCGTCCAACCTTCTTCATCGATTGATCCCGGCCTTACGCTTGGCGTCTGATATCTTCTTCTCCAAAACACTCTTCTTCCTCTTGTGGTATGATACATGCATGCTTTAGTTGAGTAATTTTTTGGGTTAATAGTGAAGTTTTTCATATTTTATGTAGTATATATATTTATTATATACACCTCTAGCTTGATTTGGTTTTTTAGTTACTCTAAATGTAAGTGTTGACACCACCATTCATGTGAAATTTCATATTAATGCATAGGCTGTAAACGAAGTGAAAGTTCAGCGAACCGTTCGTTGGAAGTTTGTTTATTTAATAAATGAACGAACTCGAACACATTTTTTTTGTGAACGAACACGAACAATGGTCCTGTTCGTTTACCTTGGTGATGTTCGTTCAGTTATGTAGGTTGATGTTTGTTTACCTTTGTTTATACATAAAAGTATATTTATATATTCTGACATTTTTATTCCATTTTTCTCTCCTTAGTTTACCCGGTTTTCTTGTTCTTATGTTATTTTTGTTCATTTGTGTTCATTCATCGTTTAGGTTTGGTTATGTTCGTACAACATCTTAATAAAAGAACATAAACGAACATGAACAACCCCATTTTCGTAACAAATGAACATGAACAAACCCATTTTCTTAACAAACGAACATGAACACAAAAAAACTATGTTCGTTTGTCGTTTGTGTTTGTTTGTTCTGTTCAGTTAAAAGAACCAACAGAAACAAGCCTCCATTCATGTTTGTTCAGTTCATTACAGCCTATTAATGCATAATAGACGATTCTTAATATAGTGAACTTAGAACCTATTTTGATCAACTTAGATCACGAGTCGGACATAATAACCATAAGACTTTGGAACAAATCCGTTTAGAACTCAAGCTTCAATGGCAAGGGATAAGTGATGATGAAGATTGTGAATTGCCATTTGTTATTGTGAAGTTTCTATTACTTATGAACAGGGTCTAGAAAGGTGCTAGATATGGTGCAAGACACGTCTATATGATTTATCTTCTTTTAATATGAATGTAAATTTTTTAAAATCATTATCCGATGATAATATATAGAAACATATTGTCCCACATTTGACATAATATAGGATGAGAGAGACTCATTGTCCCATGTGTGGTGCCACATATAGGACTGGCGTAGGACAATATTTTTTGTTCCACCAAAGTAGATGGAACAAGATAAGACAAAATAAAAAATAACTCATCTACTCTCATCTAATATAACCTTAATGTAGTATTTTTTTTAAATGGTCACAAACGCACATCGACGTCGGCCACATCCACTACTCAACCCACCACCACACCACAACCACCATTGGCTACCACCACCCACTAGGCCACCACCACCTCTACCTTCACCATGTCGACCACAACTACCTCCTCCACCATTGCTGATTGTCACCACGACCACTGCTCACCATCTTTACATCCTCTATAGTCATCGTTGTCACCACGGTCTCTACCCCTATCATCATTGTCGCCGGAGTAAAGTTCACTTTTGGTCCTTAAAGTATGTCAATTTCAACGGATTTCGTCCTTAAAGTTCATTTTTTTTAAAAAGACCCTGACCTATCATACTTTCTCTCGCTTTTGGTCCAAAGGACTCACACCGTTTAAATGTTGCCGTTAGTACCCACACACGTGCATCTCACGTGAGGGTATTTTTGTCAATTCACATTTATTTAAAACCAAGATCCTTCTTCAACGGTTCAACCCCTCTCTCTCTATCTTTACCTTCTCTCTCTTTCTCGCACTCCCCACCCCCGAACCCTGTTACCTTCTTCTTCAACATTTGATCACGCATCAATGGTGATATGCAGATGTGGATTTCAGTCAACAATCAGAACCTCTTGGACCACTTCAAATCCAGGGCGTCGATTTTATTGTTGTTCAAGAGAGGTAAGTTGGTAATGTTCAGTTTAAATTTTTTGTTTTTTACCTAATCTTCATTTGCCTACAACAGGAAAAAAGTTGTGGCTTTATTTGTTGGTTAGATGGACCTGTGTGTGGTCGTTGCAGTGAAGTAATTTTTGGTTTATTGAGATCTAAAAGGATGGCTGAGGAAGCTTCTGCAGTAGCTGTTCAAGAAGCTCAGAGGGTGAAGAAGATTTTGGTTATTACTTTGGTGTCCATTGTAATGTACTTCATTTATGGGTTTTTGAGTTAAGGTGAATTAGATGTTCATTAAGGTGCTCTGCACAATGTTTTAGTTAGGTTAATGATAGGTTTTAGTTAGGTTAATGTTAGGTGCAACAATTTGTTAGTTGTTCATGTTATGGTAAGTGTAATGTTTTTGGTTAGTAATGAATGTGGATTACTTATGATCAATTGATGTGTTGCTTGAACCAATTTAAACTTCTGATCAATATGCTGATTACTTCTGTTGGGAACTGAAGATTTGCTAAGTATGGATAGTACTGCCAGAGCAACATTACTACTGCCGGTTAATGCTGCTGGAACAAACTTAATACTGCAAGACAAAGTTAATGCTGCTGGAACTTGGTTAGTACTGCTGATGCATAACGAAAACAGTTAGTACTGCTTGTCATGGTTAGTACTGCTGAAGCAAGGTTAGTACTGCTTGTCATGGTTAGTACTGCTGAAGCAAGGTTAGTACTGCTTGTCAAGGTTAGTACTGCTGAAGCAAGGTTAGTACTGCTTGTCAAGGTTAGTACGTGTGAAAAGGATTATATACATTCAACCAAAATGATTATATACATTGAACCAAAAAGAATATATATTGTCAACCAAAGGATTATATACATTGAACCAAAATGATTATATACATTCAACCAAAGGATTATATACATTCAACCAAAGGATTATATACATAATTAACTTACAAGTTACCAAAAGCATTACATATTTGAACACAAAAGATTGTCAACCAAAATGATCAGTTTAAAACCCATAACACACACTTGTCTTCCCTATCCCTGTCTCTTGCATGTCCTAGCATTGTGTCCAACCTGCTTGCATCTACGGCAACTAACTGTTTTCCCTATCTTTTGTAACTTAAAACCTTTCACCAATGGTTGACTGAGTTCATCAGCACTCTTCTTTCTGCTCTTCTTGGGTCTTCCAGTTTGCTTATGATGCATTGGTGGAAGAATCTTAATAGGACAAGCTGATTTTGGCCACATTGCCCTTCCATTCATCATTATTTACCCCAAAATTTACTTTATCAACCTTATCCCCATCAAATCCAGTTGCCATGCAAATATTTTCATTATTTACAACATGATTTCTTTCATTTACCCCAAAATTTCCTTTATCAACCCTATCCCCATCTTGTTTATCATGCCATTCTAAACACAGTCTTTTCCTACATTTAGGTTCCTCAATGACAACTTTTTTATTGTTAGGTGGTGAATGTTGATCAGGTAGTTCCTCAATGACAACTTTGTTACCTCCAGGGGAAAAAAAATAGGTTTTCAAGTTGGTTATCCCATGTTCAACATATACACTGAGAATTTGACATTGTGGAACATATTTAAGCATCTCAATGACATCTTGATCACTACCAAAGGCATGTAACCCAAAGTCTAGGTCACTGCCTGGTATGAGAAAATGGTAAAACATCATGTGAGTACCTGGGTAACCTAGTTGTTGCATCATATCATTCACTTGATGTATTGACAACTCATCAGGGTCTACCAAGTCGATGAATGTTTCTTTGCCATTCAAGTATTGTCTCCCTGGACTATTCCTAGTGAAAACCCCTCCATGATGAACCTTGAACGAAAAGTATTCTGGGTAATCAGCTGTGACACATTAAAACAAAAGATTAAAAAGAAAAGATCAACCATTGTGGGGTGAAATAAAACTTACAAATCAAAAATCAAACCATTGTTGGTCTATGTAATACGCACCGTATATTTCTAATGGAACCAAGTCTTCAAATCGTGCTCTAATCGTCCACATTGCAGTAGCCATGGAACGAAGATTCAAGAATAAATGGAACGAAGATTCAAGAATCAATGCACCGTTAGTACTCTGGGTTCGTATGGGTTTGGAAGGTTTTGAAGGTGAGAGGATTGAGAAAAACACTTGAGTGTTTGTTTCAGACATATCCATATATGGAGGGAAACGATGTCAAATGTGAATTGACAAAAATACCCTCACGTGAGATGCACGTGTGTGGGTACTAACGGCAACATTTAAACGGTGTGAGTCCTTTGGACCAAAAGCGAGAGAAAGTATGATAGGTCAGGGTCTTTTAAAAAAAATGAACTTTAAGGACGAAATCCGTTGAAATTGACATACTTTAAGGACCAAAAGTGAACTTTACTCTTGTCGCCGCAACAACCCCCACCTCGCCTCTTGTCCACTATCTTTACATCGACTGTTGTCTACCACCATCAGCTACCACTATCATCGTCCATCGCCACCTCTACCTCCACCACATCAGCCACAACTATTTCCTACACTATCGTCGATCGTCGTTACCACCATTGTACACCATCTTCACATCCTCCACAATTACCTTCGTCCGCATGCCATTACCCCCACCACCATTGTCGATGCAACAACCTCTCACGTGCCTTCTCCGGTTCATAAGGATCTTCCAAGCTGAATAAAACATAGTTTTTCCTTTGTACAAATCGGGATTTTTCGAACTACCATCAATTAGATCAAATACTTTATTCATATTTGGTACTATTATACACGGATGTAATATGTATATAAAACTTGTGTAAATATTTAAAAATTTACTTGATTTGTGTTATTTATAACTATGATATGATATATAAAATCAACAAAAAAAAACATATAGGGACAACTTGTCTAGTATTTTCTATACTAAAAACATACATACAACTTGTCATATTATAATTGTACATATGACATACAAAATTGCCTCACGCCTTGAAAAAAATGTCACATCCTCACGATAGAATGTGAGGTTTAACCTCACCATACCTCACGTCATTTAGAAACTTTCGTCTAATTATGGCATGGCATATGTCTTTTGAAACCTACCCATCTATGGTTAGTTAGGTTCATGTTGGCTTTAAAGTAGTGTGAACTTTAATCAAATTCTGATATTCAACTTCTCTTTCGACAAAATAAATTAAAATATAACAAGGTTTGTTTTTATTTAGTGTACGTACAGAAGAAATGTTTTTTGTCAATGGATGTAACAAAGCTTTATACTTTGCATCTATATATTTTGTCTAGTAATGTCGATGACGTGGAGTTACAAAAGGGTTATGGTATCTATCTCATCAATTGTTACAATTTATCGGTCAAAATTGGTAACAAGTAGGAAATGTTGATCACTACTGATTCAAAAAAATAGTGGCTTATTACACTAACTAAATATAAACATAACTAAATTTCTTTGTATTTTTTTATACTTATTTTACTGGATTTTCAATAAAAAAAATGAGAGATCTCGATTGATATTTATCTAAATTTTATAACTTTGAGTTATTCTTAAATCAAAATTTCTTATTTAATAATTATTTAGTTTAAACAATAATCATTATATTTTATAACTTTAACCTTTAACATTTAACAATTAATATAATTAATTTTTTTTAATATTTACGTATTACTTTTCTAATTTTACATTAATCTATTTTTATTATGTTTAAATTTATCTTGCATTTTCTTAGTTTACATTATAATACATATAATAAAAACCTTTATTTATGTATAAGTTTTTTTTTAAATTTTAAATGTGCCTTTTACATTTTAAATCAATATATAAAAACTACTATAATCTTATATATATATATATATATATATATATAGAGAGAGAGAGAGAGAGAGAGAGAGAGAGAGAGAGATAACGATAATCAAATGAGAACCACAAATTTGTTATAAACTCGTGAGAACCAATATACAAATATTTGTTTACATGACTTTTTTTTATCAGAACCTATGATTTAAGATATTGTTACACATATGTCCGTGATCACCTTGTGAAAATATTACATGTGGAAAACGAATTTTGATTCAACTAGTGAAATGAAAAATACACGTAAAATATATTCACATAGTGAAACATATTCATGTGAAACTATCATAATATGAAACAAATATATGTGAATCAAAATATAATAAATTCTAGCATTTGATGAAAAAATATCATGTAAAAAATATTTTTTATATTGGTTCTCAGGGTTTGTAACATATTTGTGGTTCTCATTTGGTTTAACCTATATATATATATATATATATATATATAGGGAGAGGTTCATTTGAGAAATGGTAAATGTATGAGAAATAGAGAAGTAATCTTAGTCATTCGGTCAACATTTGCGGCTTTGACCGAGAAGCAGCGGATAAATCCTCTCGTGGTCTGCGCGTGGTCTGCACAAGATACAGGGGTAGTTTCGTAAAATGCGTGGAACGAGTTCATATATGAATCTGTGTGATTCACATATGAACTATACGTTCATATATGAACCTTTGTAATTCACATATGAACTCTTTTTAACTAATTCATATATGAACCTTTGTGATTCATATATGAATCAGTTAACTAGTTCATATGAGAATTAGTTAAAAGAGTTCATATATGAATCACAAAGGTTCATATATGAATCAGTTAATTGGTTCAACTGATTCATATATGAATCAGTTAACTAGTTCATATGAGAATTAGTTAAAAGAGTTCATATATGAATCACAAAGGTTCATATATGAATCAGTTAATTGGTTCAACTGATTCATATATGAACCTACAGTTAATTAGTTTCATATATGAAACACAAAGGTTCATATATGAATCACAAAGGTTCATATATGAATTAGTTAAAATAAGTTCATATGTGAATTACATAGGTTCACATATGAACAGATAGTTCATACGTGAATCACATAGGTTCATATATGAACTCGCCCCATGTATTTGTAAAAGTTACGAAACTGCCCTTCTATTTTTGGAACAGTCGCAACTTTTGACCAGTCAAAGCCGCAACTTTTGACCAATTAAAACCGATCTTGACCGAATAAATGGCTAAGATTACTTCTCAATTTCTCATACATTTAACATTTTTCAAATGAACCTATGACTATATATATATAGAGGCTAGTTATAATGTTAACCATAAAAAAGTGTTAACTTTGTTAACCCTTTTCCACCGATGAGAGCTCACCATTTAAGTTGGTTGATTTTAATCTATTAATTAATGTTTGAGGGTATTCTTGGTATTTTATAAATGGGGTTTTTAAAGATTTTAGATTGGAGTTACAAATTTTAATAATTAATGGGGAGTTATGAATTTGAATTAGGAATTCTTAAATTTTATTAAAATAGCTAGGTGATTTGAATTTGCTTTTGTTCATCAAATTTCGTTGCTTTGAAGATGAATTCCCTCGTGATCAAGCCCACATTCATCTTGATTTGTTAAATTATTCTACTGTTCGTTCATCCGATGGATTAGGCGTTGAAACACAAATCAACTCGCATTATGAAGATGTGACGCAAAACGTTAGTACCAACACCGATGAAACATTCGAACCGAATGAAAAAAACCTTGATCATGAACAAACATGAACAACTAGTATTTTTGATCATGAACAAACATGAAAAAAACCATATGAACAAACCATATTTTTGATAGATTAGCTAGTATTTTTTATCATGAAAAAACACCTTGAACAACTAGTATTTTTGATTATGAACAAACATGAACAACAAACATGAGTGTTCATGAACATTTGTTGTCCATATACTTTTGTTCAAATTTGTTGTTTCATAGTTGATTAAAATATGAACAAACATGAACGTTTGTTAAACTTATATTGGACAAATTTCATGTTATTAAAGTGTTATTAGAGATAGTAAGAATGAGCTCAAATTCAAATAAAACCAAGCATGGTGTGGATCAATCAATTTGTTCATAGTTGATTAAAATTATGAACAAACATGAACAACAAACATGAGTGTTCATGAACATTTGTTGTCCATATACTTTTGTTCAAATTTGTTGTTTCATAGTTGATATGAACAAACATGAACGTTTGTTAAACTTTTATCGGACAAATTTCCGGTTATTAAAGTTTTATTGAAGATAGTAAGAATGGGCTCAAATTCAAATAAAACCAAGTGTGGCGTCGATCAATCAATTTGTTCATAGTTGATTAAAATTATGAACAAACATGAACATTTATTGTTCATATTGTTTCATAGTTGATTACAAATATGAAGAAACAAATGTTTCATGCATGTTCAACTTCACAAATGTTCATGTCCAATGATGAACATTTATACGTATCGTCTCCTCCATAGACATCGTCCAACCCCGTGGAATTATTACAATCATTCAACAAAATGGGTTGAATGTAGTTTTGATCACATCGAAAGTCCATTTTCATACAAAAAATGTTGATGAATGAATGAAAAATCAACACACCAAGTATTTTTGTTAAAAAATAATAATAGCTAAAACAATTTTGTAACTCCTAGTTAATGAATATTTTGTAACTCCTAATTAAAAAGTCTACCAAGAAATTCCTATTTTGACCCTGAGCACCTCGGTTCACATATCCCAAATTACACTTCAACATTTAATTTATTGTATTTATTAATAGATTAATCTCAATCGTAGATCTCTAATATCAATGGATGAGAATGGTTAATAAAGTTAATACCAAAAATGTGGTTAATAAAATAACTTGATCCTATATATATATATATATATATATATATGGTACAAATCAAATGCAAACCTTGCATTTGTTGCACCCCTTACAAACCACAGTCTGCATATGTGCAGACTGGTTCTGCATATGTGCATTTGTCCCATATGAATGTATGTTCATTATATGTATATCCTTGCACCTATTCATCTACATATGTGCAGAACCAGTCTGCACATATGCAGACTGTGGTTTGTAAGGAGTGCAACAAATGCAAGGTTTGCATTTTACGGAGCCTCTCTCTCTCTCTCTCTCTATATATATATATATATATAGGGAGAGATTCAAATGAGAAATGCTAAGTGTATGAGAAATAGAGAAATGATCCTAGCCTTTCATCTGGTCAACAATTGCGACTTTTGACTGAGAAGCATCGGATAATTCCTCGCGTGGTCTGCAGAAGATAGATGGGTAGTTTCATAAAATACTCGGGACGAGTTCATATGTGAACATGTGTGATTTACATATGAACTATGCGTTCATATGTGAATCAGTTAATTAGTTCATATGAGAGCCAGTTAATTAGTTCACATGTGAATCACAAAGGTTCATATGTGAATCTGTTAATTAGTTCAACTGATTCACATATGAACCTACAGTTAATTAGTTCAACTGTGAATCAGTCAATTACTTCATATCAAAGGTTCATATGCGGATTAGTTAAAATTCTATTTTTGGAATAGCCGCAACTTTTGACCAGTCAAGAACGCAACTATTGACCAGTCAAAGCCGCAATTTTTGACCAGTCAAAGCTGATCTTGACCGTATGAATGGCTAAGATTACTTCTCTCTTTCTCACACACTTAGCATTTATCATTTGAACCTATGACTATTTATATATAGGCAAAGGATCATGCAAGAAGTTGAGGTTAACATGAGAAGTGTGAAAAATGGATTTGAACTATTGATCATTTTAATCAAATGTCCTCCCATGAATTGCGCGTTAGAAAAGAATTGATCTGGTGTATCTCTGTGCATCTCATCCTAATGTGCGTCAAATTTTCATCCAACGGTTTAGATCCACTTCTCAAGTTTCTCACGCTAATCTCAAGCTTCTCACACACTAATTCGCCTATATATAAAAAAAGCTAGAAAAATGGCGTTTTCTCTCTCAAGGGGTACGACTAGGGTTTCCGTCGAACATCATGTTTGATAGGATTCTTGCAGATTTTTCGTGGAGTGGTGTTGGTGTTTGTGATCGGTTTCGATTGGTGGTGACTTCTATTTTGTTTCTGCTTCATTTTGAGGGTTTTTTTCGTAGGATTTTGTGGTTGTTTCGGCGTGACAGTCAACGTATGCTAGGGTTACGGATGCCGGCACTCACGGTTTTGGTTGACCTCGTGGTTGTGTTCATGGGTGGTGAAAGAGGTGTTGTGATCGAGATAAAGGGATGGGTGGTCCAGCAACGTTTTTCGACGGTGGTGGGCAAAAAATCAACGACTAGGGTTTCTGCGATCTGGGTTCGGTTTACTTGTTTTCTTAATTGTGATTCCATTATTTTTATTTCTAGTTGGATTGTATGTTTCCGGAGTCTTCGTTGTCCGATCACGAAGATGCTAGTAGAGTTTCAGCACCTTAGATTTCCAAGGTCTTCGTCACTCTCTTAGGGTTTCTTGTGTGAGGGCTTCAACACTTCATCTCATAGTCCGACTAGTAGGAAAGGTATGGTGGTCACGAAGTTTGTAGTAGGGGATCAGTCTACGGAGGTGCCTAGGGTGAAGGAAGGCGGCAGGGTTTCGGCTAGCGATACTATGCATACGACTAAGGTTTCTTGACGAGAGCCCATGCATGCAAACGGGGAGCGGGTCTTAGTTTTTCAGCGGCTATCTTTGAATGAATCTAGTGAAAAAGATGACCTCAAGTTTGGTCATGTGCAAGTTTTGAGGCGTTCATTGGATTTTAAAGCCGTAGTTGGAGAATCACAATCGAAGGATTTGGAGTTTTTCCCACTTGCGGACAAAACTCAGTCATTTGTTCCCATTCGCGTTGAATTAGCTAAGGAGGTGGCTCAATCTTAGCATACAACATTGTATGGTTACTTTTTGGGTCAGCGTACTCATTTCCCTATTGTGCAAAGGTACGTAAAACATGCATGGAGAAAATTCAGGTATAGAGATGCCATGATGAATGAGAATGGGTTCTTTTTTTTTGTTTTAATGATGAGGGAGGAAGTAATCAAGTGGTGGAAGCGGGACCATTAATTATTAGGGGTGTTCCTTTTTTTGTGTTTCCTTGGGATCCTTCTAAAGGGTTACACAAACCGGAGCATTCAATTGCCCGTTATGGGTCAAATTGCACAATGTTACTCTAGTAGCTTTCAACCGTGAGGGAGTAAGCCATATTTCTAGTGCGTTAGGATATTACGAAAAAGATGGATGCTTGTACGCATCGATGTGTGACAAACTTTAGGGACGTCCGGGGTTTGAAAAGGTGTTAGTGGAGGTTTGGGTTGTGGGTGAGTTAAAGAGGGAATTGTAGTTGTGATTCCAAACTTAAAAGAGGCCTCACATGGTGGTTAAAGTGTGGGTTGAATGCTTATGGGAACTGATGTGGATGCAATTTATATTGCTGCTACATCATATTTTCATCTGTTTTCTTCATTTTCTATTGTCTTAGCCCATTAGTTTGAGTCTTTTATTGTTTTTGGGCTTCTTTTTAGATCTCTATGAATGAATGGGGCTAATGGAATATTTTATGGTTTTTGGGTCTGTTTTTGGTGTTTTATCCCTTTTTTGCAGATTGAGCATGCTACAACAGGATTATGATAGAAGAAAGCTGAAAAATGGACTGCTGCAGAATGAGTGCCGGGAGTTGGTAGAATTTTGAAGAAATATTTTGGCAATGGAAATCATTTTGAAGATCTTTTAATTTCCCAATCTCATCCAGTTGAAGAATGAAGCTTTTTGAAGATATATTTGTTTCCTTAGCTCCTAAGTATTATGGTCTTTACATAGTGCTTGGTCAAAGGATAGTACAACTAGTTTATTTTATTAGATTTAATGGATATGGTGTCCTTTTTGGTCCCCTCTTATTAGCCTCCTCCTCTAGTATATAAAGGAGCATTGGCCAGGGATTAAAACACAACCACTTACACTTTACATTACTCTTTTATTCAGGTTCCATATTCCATAATCGATATTTTGTATTTGTGCCTGAATATTTGGCTTGCTTAAGTGCTTGGTTACTTCAAACGCTTACTAGTTCTTTGTTGCTTTGGCTCAAAGTTTCTTAACAAGTTCTTGTATTCAAGTTTTTGATCAAGTTAAATTGAATATATTTGAAGTTGTTGGAATTTTTTGTCTTTTGTTACTAATTGCTTTACAAAATATATTTTGAGTACTTGCTTCTCATTAATGCTTATTTTGAATTAATTTCTTCTAAGTGTTTTGCTAAGCTTGTTCCTATGGATATTTCAGTTTCACACTTCTCATCATGCAAGAAAACCAACTAATGATAGGCTAAGTCCTTAGCTTGGGTGTGAAGGGAAGTTATGGTCTAAAAACAAACAAACAGTGGATATTGCTTATGAATTGATATTGACTCGATCTTTCATTCAAGTTTATATTTATCAAACATCTTCTTGACAAGTGGACACTTGCTAAAAGTGTTAAAGTGTGATGGACTTGAGACCCCAAGCCATTAGACACACCCCACTTGAATGATATGGAAGTAAACTTTTCAAGATACTAAGAAATTGGATATTCATTCCTTCCCCATGCAAACTAAGAGGAGATGACCGATTGTTTGGCCCATATCACAAACGTGACACTTGAGATGTATGGAGTAGTGCTTGTCAAAACCTTGACCCGAGTGACTCTTAGTTGATGGTCAGATGTGATACTTATTTTCTAAGTTAATGGAACTACTGTTGCAACATGGTTTACCTCAATTGAAATATGTTGCAACACCCGTCCACTTCACTGTTTGTTTGAAGTCCCAACTGAACTTTGCACCCTTGCATTTTGAATATCTGTTTACTTTTCATTTACTATTTTATTTACTGTTGGTTACTCAAAACTCACTCAGAAAGATTTTACTTCGAATTCTTCCTCTGAAGTTGACTTTTACATCTTTGACTTTCTTTAATTTCCTACGATTACTTTCTCGGTGGATCGATAACCGGTATCTTACCGTATTACTTGTGAAAGACAATAGTGTTTAGAGGTGTATACTTGCATCACTATTCATTTGTCTTAGTCTGATTGTGTTAATACAACACATATCACACCAAGTTTTTAGTGCTATTGCCGGGGAAAGGCAAAGCCACAAGATTTTAAAAGAGTTTAAATTTGCAAAAGGTTATTTTTCTAACATATGTTTTTCAAGGAAAAGTGTTGTATGCCAAAGTTGTCACACAGAGACCTTTTTGATCTTGATCCTAACATTGAACAAACTTTCAGGAGGAGAAGGAGAGAACAAAGAACTGAAACTTCTTATCAAAACTCTCCAAACATGGTAAGAGAAGCAAATCCACCACATGTTGACCTACCACCGTTGCTTCCACCACCAATCATAAACCAACCTCCACCTGTCAATCAACCACCTCCTGTGAACAATCCACCACCATTTGAACCACCACTTGATGAGACTCAAAACACCATACACATTGCAGACTCTAAGGATAGGGGTATTATGGATTATGTTATCCCTATGTTTGACCATTTAAAATCTGGGATAGCAAGATCACGTTTTGATACTGAATATTTTGAACCAAAACCTATCATGTTCCACATGTTACAAACAAATGGCCAAATTAGTGGTTTGCCATTATGATCCATATTCTCATTTAAAAACCTTTACGGAAACCACTAATTGTTTTAAAATTCCAGGAGTATCAGATGAGACACTAAGACTCATTTTATTTCCCTTCTCTTTGAGGGATAGAGCTAGGTCTTGGCTGAATTATCTTCAACATGTTTCTGTTACTACCTGGAATGAATTGGCTGAGAAAGTTTTGAAAAAGTATTTCTCACCCACCAGAATTACTAAATCAAGGAATGAAATATGCTTATTCAAACAACTGGATGATGAAGTTGTCCCTGATGCTTGGGAAAGATTTAAAGACTTGTTGAGAAAATGCCCTCGCCATGGCATTCCCTACCGCTTTCAACAAGAAATGTTTTACAATGGTTTATCAATCACTACAAAACAAATGGTAGATGTTACAGCAGTAGGGGGCTTTCACTTCAAGCACCTATAATCATGGGTTTAATATTTTGGAAAAGATTTATAATAATAATAGAAATTTGTCTGATCCAAGGGCAATAGTACCTAAGAAGGTAGTAGGAGTTCATGAACTTGATGCCTACACTGCTATGCAAGCACAACTTGCATCCATGGCTAATATGATCAATAATTTAACTGTTAGCCTTGGTGTGCAAACTGTGAATGCTGTAGCAGTCCATTCTGAGTTACCGGTGCAATGTGTATGTTGTGGAGACAATCACTCTTATGAAAATTGTTCTCAGAATTCTGAAAGTATGTGCTATATCAATAATAGGGGCAATGCCTATTCTCAGACATATAACTCTGGCTGGAAGCAGCACCCTAACTTTTCTTGGCATAGCCCTTCTTTGAATCCTCAGACAGGTAAGCAGGTTGCAGCACCATCACAACAGCAGAACCAACAAGGTCAACAACAACATTACCAGCAACAGCAACACACTAACCAAAATTCTTTTTAGAGAAACAAACAAGTTCCTTAGACAGAATCTTTAGAGGCTATGATGAAAAGCTTTACCAATCAAACCCAAGCCTCTATAAGATATCTTGAAACCCAAGTGAGCCAATTTGCTTTAAAAGTGAGAAGTAGACCTAGTGGATCCCTCCCTAGTGGCACTGAAACACCCAAAAATCTAGGAAAGGAACATGTCAAAGACATCACTTTAAGCAGTGGAAACAACTTGATAGGTAGCAATGCAAAATACTTGATAATTTTCTATAGTGAAAGCCTTTTTCCAGGCAAAGACCCCACTCATAGGGTGAAGGCAACCATCACTGGAGAATAGCTCCTAGCCTTATTCTAAGAAGGCGCATGCCATCATTGTTAGTAATGCTGCAACATCTGCATCTGAACTTGAGAAAATCCCACCAATTGTCATAAGTACACCAACTCCACTTAATGACAAGAACACTACTATACCACCTCAAATACCTCAAAGAAGTGACTTTCCATTGCTATTCCCTGATAGTAGCAACAAGGAAAAATCTGTGCAGATAGAACCCATTGTATACAAACCACCTTCTAGGACTTTCGTCTCTGTACCTAGTTGTCCAGTAGCTAAGGATCCTCAAACGTCTTCTAACCTTACACCTCAAAAGAAAGTTGTCATACATCTTGTACCACCCTATGTGCCATTTCCTCAAAGATTGAGAAACCAAAGGGAGGAGTTACAGTTTAAGAAATTCCTTGATGTGTTCAAACAACTTTATATCAATATTCCATTGGTTGAAGCTATTGAACAAATGCCTAGCTATGCTAAGTTCCTTAAGGATATTTTGAGCAAAGAGAAAAGACTGAATGAGTATGAAACTGTGTGTGTTTGACACATTAGGTATAGGAAATGCAAGGCCAACCACTGTCACCCTTCAGTTAGCTGACAAGTCTATTGCTTACCCTAAGGGAAAGATAGAAGATGTCCTTGTGCAAGATGTTAAGTTCATATTCGCTGCTGATTTCATCATCCTAGATTTTGAAGTTGATTTAGATATACCAATCATTCTAGGAAGACCATTTTAAGCAACTGGGATAACTTTGATAGATGTACAAAAAGGAGAGTTAACAATGAGAGTTCTGGACCAAAGTGTTACTTTTAGTGTTTTTAAGTCCATGAAATTTCCTGAGGAGAGAGAGTAGTGTTCTACAATAAGTATCATAGAGTTTTGGTGTCATGATGAGGGATTAGAAGAAGTCTTGACCTAGACAAGGAAGACTTAGGAAGCATAGAAGATTTAGATGATATTGATGAATTTGAGGATGATACTGTGTCATTAGAAGTTGCTTATGTTGAACCACTTGACAGAACATATTTTTCCACATCTGTTCCTTCTGTTGAAAAACCACCTGATTTGGAGTTGAAACAACTCCCACCCTATATGAAATATGAATTTTTAGGTGAAGGAAAAAAATTGATTATTATCATCTCTTCATCTTTTGAAACCACTCAAGAAGAAAATTTAGTTCACATGTTGAAATCCCACACAAAAGCCTTAGGATGGACCATTGTTGACCTCAAGGGAATAAGCCCATCAATTTGTCAGCATTAAATCATTCTAGAAGATAAACAATTCACATCCATTGAACCCCAAAGAAGGTTGAATCCCATCATGAAAGAAGTTATAAAGAAATAAATCCTCAAATGGTTGGATGCAGATATTATATACCCTATAGCAAGCAGCTCATCCAACGTTTCCCCAAGAAAGGGGGTGTTACTGTAATATCCAATGAAAAGAATGAACTAATTCCCACTAGGACTGTGACTGGTTGGAGGATATGCATGGATTAGCGTAGACTCAACAAGGCCACTCAAAGGACCATTTCCCTCTTCCATTAATTGATCAAATGTCAGATAGACTAGCAGGGAAGGAGTACTACTGTTTCTTAGATGGATACTCTGGATATAATTAGATTTCTATAGCACATGAGGACCAAGAAAAGACCATTTTCACATGTATTTTTGGTACTTTTGCATTTAGGAGGATGCATTTTGGCTTGTACAATGCACCAACCACATTTTAAAGGTGTATGATGTCCATATTTTCTGACATGTTGGAAAAGTCCATGGAAATCTTCATGGATGCCTTTTCTATTTATGGGACATCCTATGAACAATGTTTTGAAAACTTGGAATAAAGCCTTACAAGATGTGAGGAAACTGATTTGGTGTTAAATTGGGAGAAATGTCATTTTATGGTAAAAGAGGGTATTGTGTTGGGGCATTTGATTTCAAAGAGAGGGATTGAGGTTGACAAGGCAAAACTTGAAGTTATTGAAACACTTCCTGAGCCAACCAATGCAAAAGGAATAGGAAGTTTTCTTGGGCATGCAGGATTCAATAGAATGTTTATAAAACACTTTTCCAAAGTCTCTAAACCTTTGTGTTTACTACTGCAGCAAGACCAAAAGTTTGATTTTAACAATGAATGTAGAGACGCATTCAACTTTGTGAAAAAAGCCTTAATTTTTGCACCTATAGTTGTTTCACCAGATTGGTCTAAACCATTTGAACTAATGTGTGATGCCAGTAACTGGGCTGTAGGGGCAGTATTAGGGCAGAAAAAGAAAAAAAACATTTCATTCAATATATTATGCAAGCAGAACCTTGAATGTAGCTCAGATTAATTACACTACTACTGAAAAAGAGCTTTTAGCCTTTGTCTTTGCATTTGAAAATTTCAGAGCCTAGTTAATGGGAACTAAGGTTGTTGTTCACACTGATCATGCTGCCATCAAGTACCTCATTTCTAAGAAAGTGACTAAACCAAGACCGTTAAGATGGATCCTTTTGTTACAAGAATTTGATCTAGAAATTTTGGATAGGAAAGGAACAGAGAATCAAGTTGCTAATCACCTATCAAGACTTGGAAAAACATGATAACAACTCAGAGCTTGCTGATATAACTGAAACTTTTCCTGATGAGAAGCTTTTAGTGCTGCAACATGTCTCTGAGCCATGGTTTGCTGACATAGCTAATTACTTAGCTACTGGAATCACACCACATGGGATCTCTGGACCTCAACTAAAGAAATTTTTGCATGATTGTAAATCTTACTTATGGGATAATCCATTTTTGTTCAGGATTGGAGAAGATCAAGTGCTTAGAAGATGCATACCTGAATCTGAAATACCTTCTGTGCTGCAACACTGCCACTCTGCTGCCTATGGAGGACATTGTGGAAAACAACGAACAGCTGCCAAGGTATTGCAATCTGGATTCTTTTGGCCCACTATATTCCAAGATTCCCACAACTTTGTTCAAAGGTGTAATGAATGTCAAAGAACATACTACATTGCCCAAAGAAATGAGATGCCTTTAAATGGCATTTTGGAAGTAGAGTTGTTTGATGTATGGGGCATTGACTTCACGGGACCTTTTCCCTTGTCAAATAATTGTCAATACATCATTGTGGCTGTTGATTATGTATCTAAATGGGTAGAGGCTGCAACATGTCATTCTAATGATGCAAAAACTGTTATCAAGTTCCTAGGAACAAACAAATCTTTACCATATTTGGTACCCCATGCACTAATAAGTGACGAGGGTACCCATTTTGTTAACAATGTGCTTCAAGGGGTACTTGAGATTGTTGGTCCCATTTTGGACAAGCAAACAATAGAAGAACAATTGATATATAAGTAGAGATAAGATGAACATGAAGAACAATGATAAAATAACTCATCTCATATTCATTGAATCACAATATGGAGGAGAAAATATGAAGAACACCACACTTTACAATTAGATGACTCTCATGAGAATAGTCTTGTGTGTTACTTCTAAAACCCTCTCAATGAGAAATGAAACCCTAAACTCCTTTATAAAGGGTCCATTTACATAGAAAAAAGGCCTAAGCCCATATTCTAGCTAAAAAACCCATAAAGCTATCTAAAAGCCCTATTACAATAATTCTTTATAAAACATTCATTAAATTAGGGGCTAATTTAATCTAACAATCTCTCCCTAATGTTTTATAAAGAAAGCATCATCTTATAGTATCCCCTTGATTTGTTTAGAAACTTTGGTGTTCCGTTCTTCGAGTCTTCAAAGCATCATGAGTTCCCCCTCAAATGTAGGCTCATCTTCTTGAAAAACCGAGACAATTAACCCCATTTTGTCCAGCTTTCATGACTCAACTTCACCGTTGTTTTTGACCACGAAGGAGCCTTTTTGGGAGAAAACATAAAACATGCACATTGAACTCCAGTCTCTTAGCTTTTCAACGAGCTATGATTCATCCATTTTGGTTGAAAAATGAGTGAGTTGTGCATGTTTTCCTTCAGCTGCGCAGAACGGTCGTCAAAACAGTAAATTTCACTCTTAAGATCCTGTTGAGTAAGAATTCAGCACCGAGCTTTAAACATGAATAACAGAGGAGGGAGTGACATTCAATATGTCACAATAACAGCATTAAACCATGAAGAAACATCGAGAGAACACCGTTCTTGAAAGCGGAAGAAGCACGAGTGAAATGCAATGCTTTCGGTCCAGCACCTTTATGCAGAGTTAGGAACTGTTTCTGACACATCAGCTCAAGGAATTTGAGAAAACTCAAAACTTCAAAGTCGTACATATGTCAGTTATCTTTCTAATGCAACTGGACCCATGTAATTTGGAGCACCGAGTCAAAAGTTGTGCGAGTGCTTCTAAAACAGCGCAAAGCTGTCAAAAAATCCAAAAACATTTGGGTTTCAGGCACTGAGTTCAGAGGCTCTGATGATGACTTCAGAGCTCTGATGATGACTTCAGAGGCTCTGATGTTGACTTCAAAGCTCTGATGATGAGTTTAGAGAAACACAACATTCTATCCAGCGGCTATATATTGACTTTAACAGAGATTCTGACCAATAAGAACACCGATTCAGACCAAGATCAAAACATGAAATATGTTCATCTTTGTCTTAGGAATCCAACGCATCGGGACTCATCAAATTTTGAGATTTGAGGACGGAGTTCTGTTGAAAATACGACAGGTGCGCAAAGCTGACAGCAAGTACTAAGAAGTTGGGCTACGGGCTCTGAATTGTCGTGACCTCTGAGCCACCGACCTCTGATCCTCCAACATCTGATCCACCCTCAGATGCAATCCCTGTTCCACCTAGCTCTAATGCCCTCTCTGCAGATGCGATCTCTGAAGGTGCATTCTCTGAAGATGCATCTCTGAAGTGATATCCGAAGGTGCATCTCTGATGGTGCATCTCTGATGGTGCATCTCTGATGGTGCATCTCTGAAGGTGCATCTCTAATGGTGAAATCTCTGTAGAGCGTGGAAAACAACTTATACCACATATCCGGAAGGACAACCTCTGACAGCAGTTTTACACCAACTTCGACACTACTTTAGACCATGATAGATCTAAAGTTTACAAAAACTCAAAATATAAAGAGTGTGCATTGGTTTGTAATCTGTTCAGAGCATCTGGAATCATCTCTTTGGAGCTCGGAAGAATAAGATACGGTTGATGTACAATAGTCGCGCATACCTGTCCAACAACTTTGTATCAGCACACTGTTGTTTACTTCAACGGCGCATATGACCCTTCTAAATTTCGAATCTCGGAAATCTCAAAACATAAAAGATGTTCATCAATGTGTTTTCAATCCAGGGCCTTTTGAATCGCATCAATTGGTCTCTCGATCAGTGAGAGATGATCAATTTACTACAGCATCGCAAATCTGTTAGCATGCTGTCATCAAATCTGATTTGATGTAGAAAATAAGATGATCTCCATATAACGTTTAGAACCATGAGTGCAAATACTCAGATCTCTAATTAATTAGGTCAGAAAACTGATTAGAAGCACTCAATGTTATAAAAACCTTTCAGATCAGGCTTTGAATATGTAGCACAACACCAAATCTTTCTCAATCAACATTTTCCAAGACCCAAATGAATTTGTTTTTCATTTAAACAATTATGAGCAACGGAAAATAAACAAAATCTGGGTCAAAGAGAGTCCAATCTTAGATTTAAATAAAGTTCAGATCAAGATCAACAACCTTACTACCAAGATGCAAAAATGCAAAAGACTAAAGCACACACAAGGATGGGATCATAGATCAACCATCTACTTTGTGCTTATCAAATAAGACCAATGAATGAGAAAGAATCAAAACACACACATGTAATAAATCAGATCAGATTTAACCCAAATAGAATCAAATCTTCACTCAGACATTTCATCAAACATGTGGTGTGCAGAATCAGACTCTGTGAAGAGAATCAATAATTTTCTGTCAAAACTTATCCAAAACTTATTTAAATCAAAGATTGGATTTCCAATAAGCACAAAATAGAAAAAACAAACATTAGAATGATATTTGTGTTTAGGCTCATGTGATTGAATCAATCTAAGCACTAAAACAACAAATAAATCATTGAATACATCTATTATTGCCATAGATGACCGATTTTGAAGAAAGGTTTCTTCAATCGGCTCTGATACCAATTGTAGGTTCCCAGATTCACTTTGTCTCATATAAACAGCAAGATCAAAGATAGCGGAAGCATTATAAAGCTGTTTATGTATGAGTGATTGTGAGTAGCATAAAACATGAGAGAATAACAATATGATGAACAGTAATAGATAACAATAGTAAATAACAAACTGTTCGTATATTGAATATTTGAATAACACCAAGAACACTTTCTTGTGTGTGTATTCTGAAATCTCTCAGGCTACTGATCGTACACTAGTAGTGGAATGGAATTGTGCAGTGATAGTGTTCTCACAATTCTAGCAACGATCCTTACAATTCTCTCGACAATTTGTGTGTTCCACTAACGTTCTATTTATAGCCTAATAAAGTAATAAACAATGTACTATCAAACCCTATGATGACACATGGAAAGCATGTCTTCATCCTTTTAGGGCTGACGTGGAAAGTGCGGACACTTGTCTATCACTTAGAGATTTCTACGGGACTTCGGCTTCACAGAGGTCTTCATTCACCAGAGGTCTTCTACCAGAGCTCTGGAGGTCTTCTGGCAATCTTGTTCTCTGATGGTTTATCAGAGGTCTTCTGCCAGAGCTCTGACCATCTCTGATGGTCTTCTGTTTGTTCTTCTGCTAAGTCTTCGGCTTGATCTCTGGTGTCCTGTTCTTTGACGTTCTTCTGATTTGTGATATTTTCAATACTCTTACAAAGTCATACTTGGGGCTAACAATCTCCCCCTAAGTATTGAAAATTCAAACTATACTATGATTACAGAGATTAAGCAAAAAATTGAAGACAAAGAGGAGAAAGTCATCCTCTGTTAAAGCCTTTTACTACTTTCAAAAAAAAGATTACAATACAAAGCAGAGAAAAATAGTAAACTAGTCATAATTGTTTCCTCTAAGAATTCTGTCAAATCTCATAATTAAATCCCTGAATTCTAGAGTAAGAGTAAGATGTCTTACGAAACTATCGATGACTTCTTGTGGACGCTTGGAGCCTGAGGGACTCTCTTGTATCATCTTTCTCAGATACTTCAGAGATTGTGAGGAATACTTGTGGGCTTCTGCAGATCTGATAGCTTTCTTGACTCTTTTTTGTCTGCAGATAAATGCTTCTGGATCGGCTGAAAGAGATCTTGTAGGGTAGTTTTCAAATCCCACAAGACTCTCATCTGGAGGCCTAATGCTCAGTTTGTCCAATTCAAAGTCGATTCCATGTTGGAAGTCGATTTGTGTTCTGAGGTTCACGTGTTCTTCCATGGCTAGCAGGACTTCAACTCTTGCAGTTCTGGTAGCTCTGCACGCTTATTGCCTCAACCACTCTGATCGATATAAAGCTACCAGAACTGCAAGAGTTGAAGTCCTTCTAGCCATGGAAGAGCACGTGAACCTCAGAACACAAATCGACTTCCAACATGGAATCGACTTTGAATTGGACAAACTGAGCATTAGGCCTCCAGATGAGAGTCTTGTGGGATTTGAAAACTACCCTACAGGATCTCTTTCAGCCGATCCAGAAGCATTCATCTGCAGACAAAAGGGAGTCAAGAAAGCTATCAGATCTGCAGAAGCCCACAAGTATTCCTCACAAAATCTGAAGTATCTGCGAAAGATGATACAAGAGAGTCCCTTAGGCTCCAAGCATCCACAAGAAGTCATCGATAGTTTCGTAAGACATCTTACTCTTACTCTAGAATTCAGGGATTTAATTATGAGATTTGACAGAATTCTTAGAGGAAACTATTATGACTAGTTTACTATCTTTCTCTGCTTTGTATTGTAATCTTTTTTTTTGAAAGTAGTAAAAGGCTTTAACAGAGGATGACTTTCTCCGCTTTGTCTTCAATTTTTTGCTTAATCTCTGTAATCATAGCATAGTTTAAATTTTCAATACTTAGGGGGAGATTGTTAGCCCCAAGTATGACTTTGTAAGAGTATTGAAAATATCACAAGTCAGCAGAACGTCAAAGAACAGGACATCAGAGATCAAACCGAAGACTTAGCAGAAGAACAAACAGAAGACCATCAGAGATGGTCAGAGCTCTGGCAGAAGACCTCTGATAAACCATCAGAGAACAAGATTGCCAGAAGACCTCTAGAGCTCTGGTAGAAGACCTCTGGTGAATGAAGACCTCTGTGAAGCCGAAGTCTCGTAGAAATCTCTAAGTGATAGACAAGTGTCCGCACTTTCCATGTCAGCCCTAAAAGGACGAAGACATGCTTTCCACGTGTCATCATAGGGTTTGATAGTACACTGTTTATTACTTTATTAGGATATAAATAGAACGTTAGTGGAACACACAAATTGTCGAGAGAATTGTAAGGATCGTTGCTAGAATTGTGAGAACACTATCACTGCACAATTCCATTCCACTACTAGTGTATGATCAGTAGCGTGAGAGATTTCAGAATACACACACAAGAAAGTGTTCTTGGTGTTATGAATATTCAATATATGAACGGTTTGTTATTCACTATTGTTATCTATTACTGTTCATCATATTGTTATTCTCTCATGTTTTATGCTACTCACAATCACTCATACATAAACAACTTTATAATGCTTCCGCTATCTTTGATCTTGCTGTTTATATGAGACAAAGTGAATCTGGGAACCTACAGAGATGTATAACATCAACCATAGAGTGGCTACAACCTATCATCCCCAAACAAATGGTTTGGCTGAATTGTCAAACAGAGAAATTCAGAGCATTCTAGAGAAGGTAATTAAGCCACATAGAAAAGATTGGGCATCCAAGCTTGATGATGCATTGTGGTCTTACATGACTGCTTACAAAACTCCCATTGGGATGTATTCATATCGCTTAGTATTTGGGAAAGCATGTTACTGTAACGTCCCAAAAATTACAAGCAAATTTAAATTTTTAAATAAACGTTTCATTTATAATAATTTATTAAATGATCCCAACGTTTCGTTTGCAAACTCATAATTAATAGCTTCAAAATAAAAACCAGCGGAATAAACGTTTAATTATCAAACACCATAAAGCAATCAGCTCTTCTCGCGCGCCTGTGTGTACTCGTCACGCCTTGGAGCCGCCCGTACCTAAAACCACAGTTTATTGGGAAAGGGTAAGCACGAAGCTTAGTGAATTCAAACACCATAAGTAACACAGTTATTTCCACACCACCATAAACAGATAATTGCACATAAACAGCATACAAGTCTACGAACAAATCATAAACGTGCATACTCACACCAACCCACCTAATAGGCATACGTCGGTCCCACCGACCACACGACAATCGTGCTAACACAACCCGGCACCCCCGGGTTCATACGCCACCCGCGTATACAACCTTCGGTCCCACCGAATTACTACGCCACCCGCGTATGTGATCCTCGGCCCCGCCGAACTCCTACGCCACCCGCGTAGTCACAACAATAAAGTCCGACTAGACACCCCACTATTTAACCCCGCATCAAAAGCAAATAGAACTACCACATATATACACAACGTAATGTAAAAATAACCGACATTAGTTATAGTGAGAGAACTCACCTCGAATGCGTGCCTAGCTTAACAACACGATTCAAGCTTCACAATTACGGTCACTTAAAACGTGTCAATACGAGACCCGGACCCTATGACACGACACACGCTTAAACCGTCACTAAAACTATTTTCCGTTCTCGCCAAACAGGTCTGTTCGGGACCTGTTTCGACCCCTTTAAACCCAGAAAATTCCCAATATTATTTCATGATTAGAAAATACTCTGAGATAGGGTTTCAAGGACATATTATACGCCTCCTAACGATTTTTCTACAATTTATTATGAATTAATTACGAACGACCACAAAAACTGTCCGTTTTCGGACCAGCCGCGCAAACGGCCCGAAACAGCCTAGCTACGGGCTTAATCAGACTTTCGGCAAAACACGAAAAACCTTCCCAATTCGATTTGGGAACTTTGGGCACCAATTTCACCTCAAAACGAGTTACGAGCAGAAAGTTATGGTCTACACAAAACAGTGGCAGATTCCAGAATTTTACACATAAAATGACGAATCACCGAACTTGCGACCACTTTTTCGCCCAGCTAGAGACCGAACCAGTTTTCCGCTAAAACACGGAAAACGTGCCCGACCCTAAACTTGAACCGTGGGCGCCAGTTTCGGCTCAAACGGAGTTACGACAGAAAAGTTATGATCACGCGAAAACTGGACAGTACACTTAGAATTTTCATAAAATCACGATTTATAAAAACGGTTCAAGGCTTAACGATTCGGGTTCTACGCTACGAGTGACACCCACTGCCACCGCCCTCCACCCACAGCCACCGCAGCGGCGGCGTGCGGCGGTGGTGGTCTCGCCGGAAAATGAAAAGGAAAAAAAAGAGGAAAAGAACGAGACGAACGAGAGAGCTACATACCTCACGACGACGTCTCACCACCACAACCAAACCTCTCACCCTCGACCCCTCCGACGACAGCCGATGGTGGCGATCTCCGGTGATAGCATCAACGGCGGCGACGGCTGCCGCTGTGTTCTTCCTTCTCTTCTCACCCTCTTTCTCGCGATCTCTCTCTCTCTCTCTTCGTTTCTCTCTCCCGGCCGCACAATCACAAGGAAAACGAGAGAGTGATAGGGTTTGGGGAATGTTTGAGTGGCTTGGTTTACAAGAAAAAAAAAGAACGGGAATAGGAATGCTGTCATGGGACGAGACCCATGCAGCAAGTTTCCATGATTTGCACAAAAGGCCCCTCCATTACACCTTATCTCACAATCTACACCAAAAGACACGAAAGCTAACATTTTGGTCCTTTTTGACACCAATCCACTAACCAAGAATAATTAAAGATAACAATTTAAAATGGTTTAAAGATTTATTACGCATTTGGTCAAACTTGCTAACCCCGTTAGTAAAGATTCGCTAAAAGAACGATATTAAAGCAATTAATTAAAATATATATAAACATACGGGGACACGGGCTTTACAACTCTCCCCCACTTGGATTAGACTTCGCCCTCGAAGTCTCTGCCTACGAATAGCTCCGGGTAGTTCTCCCTCATCTCAACCTCAGGTTCCTAAGTCCACTTGAAACCTCTTCTAAACTTCTCGAATACTATTCTTACTAACGTACTCTTTCTAAGACACTGGGATTATGATCGGCAGAACACCCCGGCAATTGAAATCATTCCTAGCCAAGCGACTACGGTTGTCCCCAACCTTAGATATTCCATACATCCCGAGTCAAATCTCAAGCTCTAACCACTCTAAAGCTGCTCACCAGTATACCCTACAGGATACTCGATTACGATCCCTCCTATCATTAATTGACGATTAACTTCTACGAATTCTAATAGGCTCCAAAGATTTTCAATAAATTATATTAACTAAACATCGACCCCCTGCCGAACATCGGTCCAACCGATTACTATAACAAACATCGGCCACCCGCCGAACATCGGTCCAACCGATTGCAATAACAAACATCGGCCACCCGCCGAACATCGGTCCAACCGATTACAATAACAAACATCGGCCACCCGCCGAACATCGGTCCAACCGATTACAATAACAAACATCGGCCACCCGCCGAACATCGGTCCAACCGATTACCATAACAATCATCGGCCACCCGCCGAACATCGGTCCAACCGATTACCATAAGAAACATCGGCCACCCGCCGAACATCGGTCCAACCGATTACCATAACAAACATCGGCCACCCGCCGAACATCGGTCCAACCGATTACCATGAATCACATAAGCGTGGTATTATCCTAGACACTAACACAAGTAGATATCCCCTACAATCAAGTCAACTAACACACACGTAGGTCATTCCACCATAACCATTCATCACAAGTGATCATTTCAGGGTTACTACTACCATCACCATGATTATCTTAACATCGGCTACAACTCTCCGACTATACTAAAGGTGTTTGGCCTCAAGCCCAAAAGTCGACACCTAAATATACCACCTACCTCGAAATGGTTGATGCGCATTTATTCTATTAATAACAAAGGGCATCAATCCCTTAACCGATACTATTCGGCCTACAGTACTCACGCGCGTGGAATACTTACCTTCCACCGTCGACGTATCATCCACACTTGCTCTACGAAGCTAACGCCTCAAGACCCAGCACACCGGAACTACCTCCCAGGTAAGTGCCCACAACTATATCCTCCTAGTACCTACTGGAAAGTCTAGGTTAAAACACATGAATACCGGGGTCCCACCCCGAGATACCCAACCGACCATTACCAACGACTGACTAACGTGTCTAAGGATCCAAAGCAAACAGCCTACCAACAACATGCCTATTCCGGATTGACTCACTCACCCAAACATGTAAACACTCAACGTGCAAAGAATGCCAAACGGTGCGACAAAAACAACTCATCAACTAGACTCCACATCGAGCCATTAAAACCGGGCAATTGGCCCATGACTAACTCCAAGTCAAAACCGAGCAAAATGCTCCACGCTTGCTAGACCCATAGGTCGGAAAATGCGTTTAAAGAAAGTCTAAACAAGCAATACTCTGAAATCAACCTTAGTCCCAGACTCAACACGGGTTAAACAAAAGAGTTTTCCAAAAGGACTCACACCCTTAAAATTCTCGAAATGACACATGACACTTAAAAGCACATTTCCCCAATTGGTTTACAAAATCATTTACAAAATATTTTCAACATCAGGATTTTCATCTCAAAAAGATCGTATGTAATAAAACTACTATTACCAGATCGATAGTTACGCAAAACTGGACACGCTCGTCCCACATAGGAAAATCATGTTGAAAATCGTTCCATTGCAGTTCGGTTTACTCACACAAAAGCAAAGCGTAATAAATAATTTCTTTAAAATGAACCGCCTCGATTCCAGTATGGATTGAGTCATGACGTGCACTTAAAGTAACCGTTTGACCTTAAACAGGGTGCGACAAAGGTGTGCACATAATTCAAAATAAGTTTCACGACATTTGATTCAAAAATTCTTCTTTTTAATCATAAAAATGACGTGGCACAGGGTTCGCCACAAATTTTTCGCGCGTCAGCTAATCACACAAAACGATGACACGGTTTACAAATATATTTTTGTTAAAACACAACTGTCTCGTGTAAGTTTCAAACTTGAAGACAGAAACCAGTCCGCTTCTATTAATTGGAAATATCGACTAAAACCTCATAAAATCTCAAACTGGGGGCAGGCATGCAAGCTTGTAACACTTCCTCAAGTTTCGTACTTGGGACATATAACGTCAAAACATTATAGTTTAAAAATGTATTTATCGAAAATGCTCAAAATACTCGTTTCCTCCAAAGCAAAAGTTTTTAATTTCCCAAAAAAAAAAATGATCGGTAATTCTAAATTAACCGAATGTCAAAAATCTACGCATTTATATTTCCAAAATATAACACATTGTAATCGTATGCATGATGTTCACAACATTAAAACACTCCTTGGATCAAATGGTCTTTCATTTCGACAAAAAGGAACTAAAACATTTTCATGCACGACTCGTTCATCAAAATGTCGAGAACAAAGGTTACCCCAGGATGCATACCCCTAAGTCGATAAATCACATTTTTATGGAAATGTCAATAAAACCTTTAGCTGACTAAAAAAAAGCGCACTAAACAACTCCTTATGAAATGTTACCAAAATTCCTCCATGCATCACTTATGTCACGCATGAATCAATCCACACACTGAACTATTTGTAATAAAACACTTAGTAATACAAACTCTCGAACGAAAAGTTAAGCGACATTGGAATTCCAAACTCATTTTAAACAAATCACCAAAATAGCCTTTAAACAGACATCGTGGAATGTAACTTTTCGTCTCAACTCTAACACATGTGGAGGAGTTCCAATGTTAGAGTCTCAATCCGTAGTCACTTACCCAACATCTTAACCACCACAAAACACGGATAACATCGTACCCGAAAGAACCGTTGGAAAAATAACGAAAATGAGACAAATTCTAACAATGTTTGCACTCCCGTGATAAAACGATTTCATACACTTTCAAAACCATATTTCAAAATCTTGTGCGTGTGCTGAGCAGTTCCCAAAATTCCAAAACACCGTCCATACAAAGATTTGAAACACAAGAATTTGTTAATGCAATCTTATTTTCAAAATAACCTCGTGCATGACTCATTCGGCATTCAACGTCTCGACCCCTACTACTCCGAAACTCTCCGGTCTGCTATTGTCATCCAGACATTTAAACCTCTTAAGGCAAGTTGGGAAATCACATCAAATCATCTTACAGGTTTTCCTCAAATCAAAGTCGGCTCTATGAGCCTATGACTCTAGCACAATCTTCCATCTTGGCCCGAAATGATCTGCTTACAACAAATATCATCCTTATTGTCACTCCAAGTGACTAATATTAGAATCGTCTTTCTATTCCCACGACTACTAGTTTAGGACCTTCATCACTACCCCCAACGATCATCACCTCAAAACACTTCGAGTACACACCTGTACTAGTAGGTTTACTATAGTTGTTCCTCCTTGTGATGGCTATTCTGGGTAGACAATACAACGCGTTATTAGCACATAATAACTCATACTAACAACACTCACGCTCAACTCCTTGGATTCCTCGTGACTTCCCCGACTCGAGCATTGATCCTGTGCTTCCGGTAGTAGGAGCTCTACTACTACCTTCCACGCCTATCATCGCTCGTTCCGAGTCCCATCCCGAGGGGTCCAAGTAGCTTCTCGCCGCAACTACACACATATGCCCGCACCGACATATATACTCGCTCTTCCTGGCTCCCTAGGAATTCCATCCAAACCACTACCCTTGCTACTGCCAAATCCCTAATAGCAAGCAGAAGACATGCAATACAGTGTAACAAGGACCAAGCAATTTAGCATACATACTCCTATGTTCTAGAAAGCAATCTAGCACACGTACTCATACATAAACACCCTTCCCAGCTCTCTAGGAACTTCCTCTTATCCCACTACCCTTGCTACTACCGAATCCCTACTAATTATAACGGGTGACCTCGCGAATACCCGGTTATATGCAGTGCGAAATAAATAGACAGTCGAATACAAGACTCTATCCTAGAACGGTTGGACTCAAACAAGAGCTGCGCAATAGAACTAAATCGAATATTCTAAGGCTATAAATCTCTTACTGCATACAACCTAGGGGGCATCCACTTAGTAACCTATCATAATTAGCATAAATTCCTAATAGCAAGCAGTACAACATACAGCATAGTGTCCACAACAGGCAATCTAGCATGCATACTCTATGATCTAGAAAGCAATAAAACACTAAGTACTGTACCTTTCCCCTTTGGCTCCGGCTGACTGTACACACTGCGCCTCCGATCACCGTTTCTCAAACGGATTTTTCCTTCTTTTTATTTCCCAAAAACTCTAAGAAAATTTTTATAGCCGCAAACTTGAGATCAAACACACCGAAATGCGTTTGATTCACTCAAGCCGTGCTCTGATACCAAGTTGTAACGTCCCAAAAATTACAAGCAAATTTAAATTTTTAAATAAACGTTTCATTTATAATAATTTATTAAATGATCCCAACGTTTCGTTTGCAAACTCATAATTAATAGCTTCAAAATAAAAACCAGCGGAATAAACGTTTAATTATCAAACACCATAAAGCAATCAGCTCTTCTCGCGCGCCTGTGTGTACTCGTCACGCCTTGGAGCCGCCCGTACCTGAAACCACAGTTTATTGGGAAAGGGTAAGCACGAAGCTTAGTGAATTCAAACACCATAAGTAACACAGTTATTTCCACACCACCATAAACAGATAATTGCACATAAACAGCATACAAGTCTACGAACAAATCATAAACGTGCATACTCACACCAACCCACCTAATAGGCATACGTCGGTCCCACCGACCACACGACAATCGTGCTAACACAACCCGGCACCCCCGGGTTCATACGCCACCCGCGTATACAACCTTCGGTCCCACCGAATTACTACGCCACCCGCGTATGTGATCCTCGGCCCCGCCGAACTCCTACGCCACCCGCGTAGTCACAACAATAAAGTCCGACTAGACACCCCACTATTTAACCCCGCATCAAAAGCAAATAGAACTACCACATATATACACAACGTAATGTAAAAATAACCGACATTAGTTATAGTGAGAGAACTCACCTCGAATGCGCGCCTAGCTTAACAACACAATTCAAGCTTCACAATTACGGTCACTTAAAACGTGTCAATACGAGACCCGGACCCTATGACACGACACACGCTTAAACCGTCACTAAAACTATTTTCCGTTCTCGCCAAACAGGTCTGTTCGGGACCTGTTTCGACCCCTTTAAACCCAGAAACTTCCCAATATTATTTCATGATTAGAAAGTACTCTGAGATAGGGTTTCAAGGACATATTATACGCCTCCTAACGATTTTTCTACAATTTATTATGAATTAATTACGAACGACCACAAAAACTGTCCGTTTTCGGACCAGCCGCGCAAACGGCCCGAAACAGCCTAGCTACGGGCTTAATCAGACTTTCGGCAAAACACTAAAAACCTTCCCAATTCGATTTGGGAACTTTGGGCACCAATTTCACCTCAAAACGAGTTACGAGCAGAAAGTTATGGTCTACACAAAACAGTGGCAGATTCCAGAATTTTACACATAAAATGACGAATCACCGAACTTGCGACCACTTTTTCGCCCAGCTAGAGACCGAACCAGTTTTCCGCTAAAACACGGAAAACGTGCCAGACCCTGAAATTGAACCGTGGACGCCAGTTTTGGCTCAAACAGAGTTACGACAGAAAAGTTATGATCACGCGAAAACTGGACAGTACACTTAGAATTTTCATAAAATCACGATTTATAAAAACGGTTCAAGGCTTAACGATTCGGGTTCTACGCTACGAGTGACACCCACTGCCACCGCCCTCCACCCACAGCCACCGCAGCGGCGGCGTGCGGCGGTGGTGGTCTCGCCGGAAAATGAAAAGGAAAAAAAAGGAAAAGAACGAGACGAACGAGAGAGCTACATACCTCACGACGACGTCTCACCACCACAACCAAACCTCTCACCCTCGACCCCTCCGACGACAGCCGATGGTGGCGATCTCCGGTGACAGCAGCAACGGCGGCGACGGCTGCCGCTGTGTTCTTCCTTCTCTTCTCACCCTCTTTCTCGCGATCTCTCTCTCTCTCTCTTCGTTTCTCTCTCCCGACCGCACAATCACAAGGAAAACGAGAGAGTGATAGGGTTTGGGGAATGTTTGAGTGGCTTGGTTTACAAGAAAAAAAAGAACGGGAATAGGAATGCTGTCATGGGCCGAGACCCATGCAGCAAGTTTCCATGATTTGCACAAAAGGCCCCTCCATTACACCTTATCTCACAATCTACACCAAAAGACACGAAAGCTAACATTTTGGTCCTTTTTGACACCAATCCACTAACCAAGAATAATTAAAGATAACAATTTAAAATGGTTTAAAGATTTATTACGCATTTGGTCAAACTTGCTAACCCCGTTAGTAAAGATTCGCTAAAAGAACGATATTAAAGCAATTAATTAAAATATATATAAACATACCGAGACACGGGCTTTACAGTTACCTACCTCTAGAACTTGATCATAAGGCATATTCGGCCATAAAAGATTTGAATATGAACCTACATGCTACTAGTCAATCAAGAAAAACCCAACTTTGGGAAATGGAAGAGCATAGGAACCAATCCTATGAAAATGGTAAGCTATATAAAGAGAAAACAAAAAGATGGCATGATAAGCACATTCTTCCAAGAGAATTCACAAAAGGACAAAAAGTGCTTTTGTTCAATTCTAGGTTGAAGCTCTTCCCTATAAAGCTTAAATCTAGATGGACTGGCCCTTTTGTGATTGCTAAAGTTTATCGTTATGGTGTCATTGATTTGATCAACCCTGAAAATAGAGAAACTTTCAAAGTGAACGGGCAGCGTGTCAAAGCATTTCATAATGCTGTAACATGCCCTGAACAGCCTTGTGAGACTGGCCCATCTTCTTAAATTATCAAAAGGTTTTGATAATGGATTTTTTATAGTCCATCTATCTTGTAAATAGTTTTTTAGTCTTATTTCTTAAAGAGAGGTAGGTGCTTTTGATTGTTTTGAGTGTTGACTTTTTAGATTCCAAGATTGTTACTTTAGGATCACTGCAAAATTATTGATAGATGTTGTAGCATGTTGAGAACAACAAACACAGAAACATAGGGATTGCTGCAGCATGCCACTTTGGACCCTTTGACACAGCTGCAACGTTAGGCGGCTCTCCATCATGTGTTTCCTAACAACCACTTTTTAGACTCTTAGGTCATCATTTTTCAGCCCTACACCATCCTTTCTTGTCCTTTTTATTATTTTTATTTCTTCTTTTGTACCAAGCCCAAGAGCAGTTGGATTTTATTTTTATAGCCGTTGAATACTGTTTTTGGCACAAAAACTCTTAGGAAACCGTACATCCCCACCTTATTCTTTCAAATACCAACACCATACCACCGATTGTACCACAAACAACCTCCATACTTTCAAAAAATTTCTCTGCAAGTTTTCTACTCTTATTTCTTTATGTCCATGGCGAGGACGAAGAGAGTAGCTAGAAGGAGAGAAGACCCTTCCAATCTTCTTCTGCAACACTTTGAAAGCTTTGAACCAAAGCAACCCTCTGTGAATCAAGAAGAAGTGCACAATTCCCCTGTGCAATACCGAAGGAGGAGTGTTGGTCCCAAAGGGGTTATACAAGTTTGTAGAAGGGGGGGTTGAATACAAACACACGATTTTTATTTTCTAAATTGTTTATTGATATGTATCAAATAATTTACAACTTGTTGCGGAACAAGATTAAGAAATAAACCTAATCTAAACAAGCTATGAGAATCACTAAGATTTTTAGCACTAGAAATAAGATAGAGAGAAATTAAGAATACTAAGGATAATATTCTAACACACAAAATAGCAAGGAGAAGGAAATGGCCGAGCACCTCAAATATGAAGTAGGGTTTCTTTTATATACTGCATGCATTTAATGCATAACAGTACAACTTTACATGTGGCAGCAACTGGTTGGTTGCATGGTTTGACGTCAGTAGACAACCTAGTGGCCGCATGATGAACAGTGTAGAATCAGAGTTGGTTGTACGATTCTGGACAAACAGGATGTCCATTCTGACATTTCGTACAGAGGCGTGCAAGGGGATAAGACAAAAGTATTTTGTAGATGAAGCTTCATGACCAGCGTTCGGTGAATGATTCTTTATCAGCGAATGATAAAGTTCAGCGTTCGCTGAAGTCTTCTACTTGAAACTTCACGTTAAGTGGACAGGTCTTGGCTTCGCTGATATCCGCATCAGTTCATTAGTAGACTTGTCGCTGGTTCTTTGGCTTGATCTTCGACTTCAGCGTAGAACATAGTTGACGTGAAACTTGTCTTCAGGGATCATAAGTAAACAACATATTTTATCAGCGATCATCAGTGAGGTTGAACAGACTCAGGGCTCATTGATGAACAGTATCGCTGAATGTACAAATTAAAGAACGAGAGTTCCTATCAACGGTACTAAACAGACTTAGTATTTTTCCTTGATAGTGAAACTCTAATACATATTGTTTACTTACAATTTTCACTAAGTGTTTCTCAGAGTCATTATCAAATCACTGAGAGTTTGGATCAACAATCTCCCCCTATTTGATTATGACATAGCAATAAAAGAAAATTTGCTAAGTAAGAAAACATAAGGATAAAATGGACGCATAAAATATTTGTTCCATTTACTATTTTCGGGGATCTTTTTAAGTACTGATGGAGTAAAGTACATTCGTTGAAATTTTTCATTAAACTTCGTATCAGTTACAAAAGGAAGTGGAAAAATTACATGTACAACAAATAATAATTACAAGTACAAAAGATACTGTTGATAAAATGAAGAATAATTTACAAAAGGAATTCTATCAACTATTCAGGTTCATCCTTGATAAGAAGTTCAACAAGGGTATTTGTGGTAGGGATCATCCAATCAGGGACTTTTTCTCCAAGATCCCTTCTTCGCTTTGCTTCTTTAAAGATCAGGGGCTTCATGAAGTGTCCGAGAAGATCATCTCTAAAACTGCACCAATAGATGAGATCTCTGAGCTGTTCGATAGGGGCCATGCATAGCTCAGAGACGTGTTGGAAGCATTCTCGTCCATTGCAATCGTTGAAGAAAATACCATAAGGATCGCTTAAGACTTTTCCAGGAATAAAGCGCTCACCAGGGGGCAGGGAGACGTCGAGTGCTGAGAGATCAGGGTCAGGACCAAGAACTTCTTCGCATGAAAAACCAATTCCGGTTTCATTTCTGATAGGAGGACCTGAAGCTGAAGGTGTTTTCTGTTTCTTTGCAGCAGGCCTTCTTCGTTGAACTGGAGGAGGAGGAGGAATATCCACAGCTGATGAAACCAAGTCGATTTGCTTATTCAGAGTTTTTTCAACAAAGGTTTTGAAGTTTGAACATGACCACTGAATGGCTATCCGCATCTCCAACCATTCATATAAACCGTACTTGGCAATCGACGATGGGTAGATGGTTTCCTTTTGACCATTCTCTCTGAAGATGTCGATGTCGACGACTGGAACGTCTATGGACATCTTTCCCCTGATGTTCACCTTGTTGATTCTGGACACATAACATCGAAAGTGAAGTCTTTCTTTGCACCATGCCAGAGTGGAGTCAGAGACCTTGGTTTTCTTCTCGACGATCTTTTTGGCGTCCTTCCATAATTGTCGCTGAACAGAGATAGGAGTCTTCCTCAATTTAGGATCTTTCACCGAACGTTGGACGAGATCAATAGCATAAGCTTTATCTTTTTCTTCAACTCTCTTTCGTTCGGCGAGGAGTTTCTCAGCTTTGAGGTGTTCAGCGATTTCCCTTTTTGTCATTTTGAATCGAGGAGTACGGATGATTAGCTGATCCTCAAGCTTTTTGATCATAGATGCTCTCTTTTCCAGCTCTTCTTTACTTAGCTATTGAGGAACTAAGGAAGGTCTTTTATTGTGAGAGAGCAGTTCTTCTTCTAGTTCATCAGTCTCAACGAAGTCTAAGACCGGGATTATTTCATCAGCGCTCGAGGCTGGGATTATTGGAGTTGTAGTCGGAGGAGATTCAGCTTAACCCTCAAGCAGGGGAGAGGACTAGCTGAAACAAAACGATCATTTAGGTAAGATCTTTTGGGAGAAGAGATAGAGAAAGAATGAGGTTAAGTGTATAGAGGTTTGATGGAGATGAGAACTGAGGTTGAGAAAGGATAGAGGAGGGATGTAGTGTAAGGGAAGAATAAGTAAGTTACCTGACAAACTGGCTTTCTTAGGAGGATAGTCAGATTGTCCTCTGCAACGATGCCTTTGTTTTTGCCTTGGTCAGCTTCAGTCGCTGCAGGCTTTTTGGTTTTGGTGGTCCCCTCCCCTGATTCTTTGAAGACTACCCCTTTGAGAGCTGGGGTCTTTTTGGTTGGCTGGAAAGAGAAGTCGAGATCATCATCGTCATCATCATCATCTTTGGGGGATGACGAGGGTTCATCGTCATTAAGATCAAGATCTTCTTCGTCTTCTTCTTCTTCCTCAGCTTCGTCTTTAGAGTCAACATGCACTGGATAGTCAACCGCATGTTCTTCGACATTCTCCCCCTCAGAGTCAGCGTCGTGTAGGGAGAACTCGGTTCCCTCAGGGTTTTCAACTCCCTAAGGTTTATCAGCAGCATAAAAAATAATACCCTCCCCCTCAGAGTTATGGGAAGACCTTTTTGAGTCTTCTCCCCCTCTTCCACATGACAGATGGGGGGGGGGGGGGGGGGGGGTAGGAATGTCAGCAACAGCTTACTTTGAGTCACTGTCTTCCAGGCCAGTAATCCCAATAGCGGTTTTGACCGCTGCCATTCTATCTTCCAGGCCAGAAATAGCAGGGCCGATCTTTTGGAGAGTTTCCCGATCGACCTGAGTAAAATGTGAGGGAGGACATGTTGGAGCGTTCAGGCGATCCAGGATTTGCTGTAGGAGATTTGTTGCAGTGCTCACCTCCGTCTTCAGAGTAGACACATCTCCCTGAGGATTTCCAACCACTGTCTTCAGCATTGTGACTTCGCTGGACAGGGTGGTGAAGTTAGTGGAGAGGGTGTTGTTGGTAGTGTTTAAGGTAGTGATGGAGGTGGAGTTGTCAGCGAGAGCCTGAGCAACATTTGAAAAGCTACCTTCCACCTTTTCCAGATCAGCGCTGGAAGCCTTTTCCTTCACCACAGAGGTGAGTGTCTTTAGAGCATCTCCAACGTTTGTAACCGCTGAAGAGTTGGTGGAGAGTGTAGTAGTGAGAGTACCTACTTTTGTTTCAAAATCCTTGAGGACGTTGTTAATGGTGCCCGAATTAGGATCTGCAGAAGATAAAAACTTATGAACAAAGGAAAGCTCAGAAGTTGGGGGTTTTGAGAGAGGAGTGTTTAGGTTACCTGGAGGCGGGTTGGAAAACGTGTTGAAGTCACGGTAGCCGGACGCGTGTTCCATGTCATCTTCCAGCGTTTGATGACTGGGAGTTCCTTCAGGTCCTTTATTTTGTTGCAGTATGCCTTGTAGTTCAGCGGCATAAGTGTCTTCCACATGGATGACATGTATTGTAGAGAAGGGGAATAGAGGTGGAGTGACCAAAGAAGTTGATGGAGGAACAAAAGTTAAGAAGAGGGATTGGGTAGCAGGTTCAGCGTTGGATCCGCTGAAGAATACTTCTGCAATACTTAGAGGTACTGAAAGAGGGGGTTTCTGTTCCAAGACAACTTCAACGTTCTGAGACGCTGAGGTGGGTATAGAAGGGGTTGGTTCAGCGGTTGTGGAGGAGCGTTCCACGAAACCGTCCAGCGTCTCCTGTAGAGAGACAGACGCTGAGTCTTCAGCCTGGGAAGGCTTGAGGGGTTTCTATTTGGAGGTCTTCTTGGGCTTACGGATGCCAAGTGTGGTGTCAGATTTCTTCCTTTTGCGAGAAGGAGTGGATGGTGCGGCCTGGGTACCAGCGGTTGGGATTACCACTACCGATGTGGTAGCCGTAGAAGTAGAAGAAGGAAGGTTTGAGAAGAGGTAAGAGACTAGAGAGACATACCTCGTTTTCCACCGGCTTGAATTCGAGGATTTTAGGGCCAACCTGGGATAGCCTTAGCTCGCCCACCTTCGGGTACTTATCCCCAAGTACGTGCATAAAGAGAGCATTGAGAAAGCGGGGATATGGGACATTCAGTGGCCGCTTGGCTTCTTCTACCCTGAGCATCATGTCGTCGAAGATGATCTTAGCCCAGTCAATGTGAAGGCCCTTCATCAACGCATATCCCATAGCCTGTTGGGGTTGTGAGGCCTGATCAGTTCACCCAACGTTAGTGTGCGAAGATGAAGTTCATCTCGCTTGGCATTTTAGACTTGAGGACTGTTGTGAGCTTCTTCTCAGGGAGTTTATCTCTCCCTATGTTCTAGGTGTAGTTCATTTCATCTGGAAATGCAATAATTTCAGCTCTGATGGCTTCGGTCTTAACGTCAGGTAGATGGACGAAACGGTTGTCCCTTGAGCTTCCAGGGAGGTTTAGAGCAGACCTGATTGCCTCGGGATGAATCTTGGCTTCACCATGCTCAGTGTCAAAGAGAATGACATCTATCATCTTTTTAGGGTCTTTGGTGGAGGGAATCCGTGCTTTTCTGGCAGTATACCAGAACTGAGCAAGGAGGTTCTTGTGAGTAGGGGGTTTGATGGTCAGTGCTGTCGCCAGAGGACAGGTTTTCAAGAAGTTTACAACGTCGTCCAAGTGAGTGATGTTTTTCCTTGGGGAAAAGTTGAAGAGGCATAGGGGTTGTTTCCATTGAATGTTATTTGTTCCATTGTGAAGTGTACACTTGGGGCTTTGACAATCTCAGTTTTGTCAGAGGTAGTAGGAGACTGAGTGTTGGTAGCTTCAGTGGTTGCCATTTCTGTTCATAAAATATAAACATGAAGAAGATGAAGAGAAGTTCTTAAAATGGATAAGATTCCAAAATAAGGGTTTTTAGGGTTTTACAGTTTCCATTTTGAGAAAGAAATGGAAACTAGGGTTTTTCTAGTTTTCAAAAGAAGTACAAAACATAGTGAAAGTTCTTGTTTTCCATCAAGAGGTTTGGTGAAAAGATCAGCTAACTGAAAGTCAGTTGGGATAAAATGAAGTTCTATATCACCATTAATCACATGATCTTTGATAAAATGATACCTGATTTCGATGTGTTTGGTCTTTTAGTGCAGCCCTGGATTATTTGCTATGGCGATGGCACTAGTGCTGTCGCAATAGATTGGAATTTTGGAGAGCTGAAGGTCATAGTCAAGTAGCTGATTTTTCATCCACACGACCTGAGAACAAAAGCTTCCAGCAGCTACGTACTCAGCTTCAGCGGTTGAGGTGGACACTGAGTTTTGCTTTTTACTTGTCCAACTCACCGGCTTTCCACCCAGGAGCTGACAGCCTCCTGTGGTGCTTTTCCTATCCAATTTGCATCCTGCAAAATCACTATCTGAATAGGCGATTAGATCAAACCCTGAGTCTTTGGGACACCAAAGACCTAGGTTAGGAGTACCCTTAAGGTATCGAAAAATACGCTTTATAGCGATCAAATGAGATTCCTTAGGTTCAGCTTGATATCGTGCACACAAACAAGTTGCATACATAATATCAGGTAGGCTAGCTGTAAGATACAGAAGAGAGCCGATCATCCCACGGTATGCTGTGACATTAACAGGTTTTCCTGAAGGATCCTTGTTTAGTGTCAGCGGCGGTGCCATTGGGGTTTTCATAGCTGAGCTTTGAGTTAAATCAAACTTTTTCAGCATATCTTTAACATATTTTCCTTGGTGAATAAAAGTTACTTTTTCATTCTGCTTGATTTGAAGACCAAGGAAATATGTCAGCTCACCCATCATACTCATTTTATATTCAACTTTCATTTTTTAAGCGAAACGAGTACATAAGTCACGGTTAGTGGAACCAAATATAATATCATCGACATATATTTGAACAAGAATGATATGACCTTTTACTTTCCTGAAAAATAGAGTTTTATCGATTTTACCTCGCTCAAATTTTTTAATATGGAGATAAGTAGAGAGAGTGTCATACCATGCACGAGGAGCTTGCTTTAAGCCATAGAGTGCCTTATCCAGTTTATATACATAACCTGGATGCTTAGGATCAGTGAATCCTGGAGGTTGTTCCACGTAGACTTCTTCATTCATCCTTCCATTGAGGAATGCTGATTTAACATCCATCTGATAAACCTTGAAGTCTTTGTGTACAACATAAGCTAAGAATAGACGAATGGCTTCGATTCTTGCCACTGGGGCAAATGTTTCATCATAATCTATACCTTCCTCTTGTCTGTATCCCTGAGCAACAAGACGAGTCTTGTTGCGGGTTATAGATCCATGTTCATCCAACTTGTTTCGATAGACCCATTTAGTGCCTATCACTGACTTGTCAGATGGTCTTGGAACGAGCTTCCAAACTTTGTTTCTTTCGAATTCTGTCAGCTCTTCTTGCATAACACTGACCCAGTTTAGATCTCTGAGGGCATCATCTGCTTTCTTTGGTTCAATCAGAGAAATAAAGTTAACAAATAAACAAATATTACATGCACTTCGTCGAGTCTGAATACCAGCATTTGGATCACCAAGAATCTGATCTATGGGGTGATTTATAGTCCGTCGCTGAGCCGGAGCATGATTCGTTGGCTCAATCTGAACTTCTGAAAGAGCTGAAGATGATGCTTCAACAACTTCTGGTAATTCAGGTAGAAGAGGTAGAGGTTTAGATGTCATTTCATTCACTGATTGCTGAGAAGTAGATGTGATATCTAAGGTAGATGGTTCAGAAGCAGGCATAGTATTGAGGGAAACAGCTGAAACCCATGAAGATTCAGCTTCACTGTCTGCATGCTTGGGCTGATAATAGGATCATCATCTTCAGCGGTATGAGTATGAGTTGGAGGGATAGGAGCATCTTCTGAATCACCAAGATGAGAAAACATCCATTGATTTAGTTCTTCAGTATCAGCAGACGATCGTAAGTTCGCTGAATGGGATTCGTCAAAAGTGATGTGGATTGTTTCTTCTACAGTTTGTCTTCTTCGATTGAAGACTCTGAAGGCTTTGGAGACTGAGGAGTATCCAAGAAATATTCCATCATCAGCCTTGGGATCAACCTTTACTAGGGCATCCCTGTTGTTCAGTATAAAACACTGACATCCAAAGATGTGAAGAAAGCTAATTGAAGGCTTTCTCTTATGGAAAAGTTCATAGGCTATCTTCTTAAATCTTTTGACAATCAGCGACCTGTTTTGTGTGAAACAAGCAGTGTTGATAGCTTCTGCCCAGAACTGAGTAGGTAGATGAGAATCGCTGAGCATTGATCGTGCAGCTTCGATGATAGTTCGATTTCTTCTTTCAGCGACTCCATTTTGTTGTGGAGTTCTCACAGAAGAAAAGTTGTGAGAAATACCCTTACTTTCAAAGAAGGAATCAAGGGAACTGTTTTTGAATTCAGTCCCATGATCACTCCTTATAGAGCGAACGGTCATATTATTCAGGACTTCCATTTTCCTGACGAAAGAGATGAGTTCTTCTGGGGTGTCACTCTTAGAACGGAGAAACATAACCCAAGTATGGTGAGAGAATTCATTAACTATGACCAGTGTATATTTCTTTCCAGCGAGGGATTGTTTGTTAACAGGGCCAAACAAATCCATGTGGAGAAGTTGAAGAGGAGACGATACTGAGGAAACTTGTTTAGACTTGAAGCTTGCCTTGGTTTGTTTCCCTTTTTCACACACTGAACATAGAGATTCCTTAGCATATGAGTGTTGAGGTAGACCAGTGACCAACTCTTTTGAAGAAAGAGTATTCAGTGTCTTAAAGTTGAGATGAGAGAGCCTCTTATGCCATAGCCAGTTGACATCAGATGAGGCTTTTGAGAAGAAACATGAGTTCTCAGTGGTTGTCGAGTCCATGTTTATAAGATAAACATTTTCGAAACGATATCCGCTGAGAGCGATCTTCTCCTTTTTGTCAGTAACAAAGCATGATTCCTTAGTGAAAATCACTTTGTAGTCTTTGTCACACAGCTGACTGATGCTTAGAAGATTGTGCTTCAGTCCTTCAACATACGCGGCTCTTCTGAAGGTGGTTGTACCATTAGAGAGTACACTAAACCCTCGGGTATTGCCTTTTCCATTTCCACCGAAGGTCACTGAGGGACCCTTCTCTTCCTTATATTCAGTGAGCAGTTTCTTTTTGCCAGTCATGTGTCTAGAGCATCCGCTATCGAGATACCAGATACCATTCAAGACCTGCACACAAAGGAAGATTAGTTTGACTTGGGCACCCATTTTACCATGGGTCCACACTTGTCAGTGGTGGTAGAGGAAGTGGAAGGTTCAGCAATCTTCGCAGCATTTGAAGATTCAGCTTCAGGACAATTCTTCACTTTGGTTAATTTCTTAACCTCAGTGGTTGGTTTCACCTTAGCCTGATTTTCACCAGGATTGGTCTTCTTTTCCTTTGGGGCAGTGATCTTCACCTTAGCTAACTTTTCAGCTTTGGTGGTTGTGGGGCACTTACTAGCAATATGATTGGTAAGTCCACAGTGATAACATTTCCTATAGCTAAAAGTAGCTTTAGGACCATTTGCATGCTTAGCCGAGATTTTTAAATGAGTAGGGCCAGCACCAAGTATACCTTTGGCATTGGAAATAGGAGGAACAATCAGTTCTTCAGATTTCTTACCAATAATATCCACTCTGATTCTAGGAGTAGATCGTTGAACGAATCCAGGGATCTTGTTCTTATAAGTAGAGGGACAATTTACTGAAGCCTTAGAAGCATTCAGCTTAGGTACAAAGGTACCCTTATGAGGTTTTTGGTTAAAAACCTTTTCTAAAAGTAGCTTTAGGACCATTTGCATGCTTAGCCGAGATTTTTAAATGAGCAGGGCCAGCACCAAGTATACCTTTGGCATTGGAAATAGGAGGAACAATCAGTTCTTCAGATTTCTTACCAATAATATCCACTCTGATTCTAGGAGTAGATCGTTGAACGAATCCAGGGATCTTGTTCTTATAAGTAGAGGGACAATTTACTGAATCCTTAGAAGCATTCAGCTTAGGTACAAAGGTACCCTTATGAGGTTTTTGGTTAAAAACTTTTTCTTTACCTTTACCTTTAGAGTTTAAGGTAGGTTTTTCCTTAGGAGTGGGAGTTTTAGAAGAGGAACACTGAGACACGGAGGTGTCAGGGATTGAGGATACGAACATTCCAAACTTAAGCATGGAACGATCAGTGGTTGGTTCTAGATCATCAGCTTTTAACCAAGATCACTTTTATCACTCAGGGGAATCTGAGACCTTAATATCTCAGTGATCGTTGTTGAGGATTTACACCATCCTTCAACAGTAGCCTTTTCAGCCTTTAGTGCTTCGACAACATCTTCTCGCTCGATACAAATGAGTTGATTTATACAGACCTGATCTTTTAAATTTTCTTCTATTTTAGAAAGCTTTTGAATTTCTAAGTGACAATTCTTAAGCTGTTCAACAAGATCAATATTTAATTTTTCAGCTTTGGTCTTGCCATTCATGGCATCGTATAAATCAATAGTCAAAAGATCGACGGTCTGACGTCTTTTGATGTCACCGAGGGCTGAAGTTTGAGTATCAGTGAGAGAGTTTGATACCTGAGAGGTGGAGGTAGAAGTAGAGGGAATTTCAGTTTGTTCTACCTCAAATTCTATTTTGGCCATGAGGGAGAGATTAGCCTTATCATCATCTTCAGAGTCAGATGATTCTTCATCAGAAAGAGCCCAGTCATGATCTTCAGCGATCATGCCTTTGCCTTTCTTCTTAAAGCTTTTCAGCTTTGCATACTTTTCTTTCAGCTTTTTGTACTTGTCATCTCTAGCCTTGGGGTTAGAGGATTTCTTGGAAGAAGATTAGGGTTTGAAGACTTTCTTAGACCTGCATTCACTAGCAAAGTGTCATACTTTTTCACAGTTAAAGCAGGTAGCAATAGCCTTATCAACAGGGGTTGACGATTTTGGCTTGTCAGTGAGTGCAAGAGGTTTGTTTCTTCTGAAGTTACTCTTTTTGGAGAATCTCCTGAATGTATTAGTCAGGAATGCCAGTGACTCATCAACTTCTGAAGGATCAGCTTCTGATGAGTCATCAGAGTTAGATTCCAACTCAGTGATAGTAACAGTGGAGCGCTGAGTAGGCGTTAACTCTGAGAGTAAAGAAACATGTGTGCTTTTGGAATCTTTTACAAGATTCTTCTTAAGATGACACGACTGCTCATGATTGAGCATAGTGCCAAATAAGGTAGAAAGGTTCATAGATTTTAGATCATTTGAGAGCTTGAGACACATTGAATAACTGTCCCAGCTTTCAGGAAGACATTCTAGAAACTTTATCAGAATCTCAAAGTTAGAATATTCCTTACCAACAGTTTTTAAGTCAATGATTACACAGTTGAAACGTTGGTGAACTTAAGAGAGAGTTTCATTCTTACCACAAATGAAGCTTTTGTACTGTCTTACCAGGTTGATCTTTCTTGAGTCCTGGACTTCAGAAGTACCTACATATTGAACACAGATTGTGTCCCACATGGCTTTAGAGGTTTTCAGGTTCATGACGGAATGGTAGACTTCGTCAGGAAGAGCCATAGAGATGATGGATCTGGCCTTAGTGTCGATGGCCACTTTCTTCTTGTCTTCATCAGTCCATATGTGAGGTGCCCTGGGAATTTCCCTTTCAGGAATTGCAGCTCTAGTAGCAGTGGCTGGAACAACAACATCTAACATGACAGGAATATATGGACCATTCTCGATGTAGTAAGGCATAGTAGGATCTACATCTTCCAAGAAGAGCATCATCCTATTTTTCCATAGATTGAAGTTATCTCTGGAAAATCTAGGGGGTTTTGCAAGAGAACCATTATTGATATAGTTGGTGTTTGTAGTGTTAGCCATTTTGGAAAATAGCAAGGAAGAGAAAAGAAATTAGTATAAGCAAGATCTTGTTTATGAGATTAAACAAACTGCTCTGATACCACTTGTTGGTCCCAAAGGGGTTATACAAGTTAGTAGAAGGGGGGGGGGGGGGGGGGTTGAATACAAACACACAATTTTTACTTTTCTAAATTGTTTATTGATATGTATCAAACAATTTAGAACTTGTTGCGGAACAAGATTAAGGAATAAACCTAATCTAAACAAGCTATGAGAATCACTAAGATTTCTTGCACTAGAAATAAGATAGAGAGAAATTGTTAAGTCTAAAATATGTCTTCAAGATTTAATGATAAAGTCAAAGTCAAAGTCAATGTATTATGTGTTGTGAAAGTCAAACTTAGCTTAATGTCTTGTATAGTTCTTAGGTATAAATAGCTTTGTTTAGACTTATCTTGTAATCATTCCAACTAACTAAGAGAGCATAACTCATATCTTGTAACAGTGTGCTTAATAGAATACGAGATCTACTTTCTCTCTCTACTCTCTCTCTCTCTCTCTAGATCTTGTGTAATTCTTGGTTGATTGATCATATTGGGACACACAATTGGTATCAGAGCACGTTATTGAAGATCTAGTGAAGAATTTACACAAATTCATCTATCAAATTTGTGAATTTGAAGAAAAATTGATCGATTTTCTTGATTTTCTCAAGAAAGTCTATTTTTCTTGATTTTCTACAAATTTGTGTGAATTTGATCTTGTTTGTGGGCTCGTTGAATTCGTTTTTGGTATAGGAACAAATATTATTCAAGGATCGAGAGCTAATTTCAAAGATTTGGAGTTCAATTTGAAGATTATTCAGTTTTTGTTCGGTTCGTCAAAAACAGTCTGATCATTCATTCAGATTTTGATTCAACGATTTTCAGCGAAATTGGTTCACATCATCGTGTTAGAAACTGATTTTCTAACATTTCTGCAAAGTTTGGTTGGTTAATTCGAAGATTTGAAGAAAATTTGAAGATTTTTGGAGAAATCCTCCATATTTGAAGAACTTGAAGAACACAAATGGGTTATGGATTTTTAGTGTGTTTTTGTGTTTGATTTTGATTGCAAAGTGTTTCTCCATCATTCTAAACAAGATTTTCATCATCAATTTCGCAAAAATACATCAAGAATTGATCAATTTGAGGATTTTTGAAAATTTGGTGTTCTTGAGAAAATGGAGTCTGTGAAAATTTTAAAATTGGATTTTGAGATTTGTTGATGTTTTGATCAATTTTTGTGTGAATTTTCATTCAAAAACAAGTTTTAGACATGATTCAATCATTTGTTTCAAGTTTTGATGTCTAAATCTCATTTTTGAAATTTTTGAGTTCTTGGTGTTCTTGAGTTGTTCTTGTGAAAAATCATCCAAATCTGAGTTTTTGATCCATATTTGTTGATGAAATGTTATTAAAATGTGTTTATGATTGATTTTAATCTATAATACATGTGTCTAAATTTTTTGGATTGAGTTTATTCCAAGTTGCAGGTATTGCTACGTGAAGAAAGAAGAAAGAAAAAAGAAAGTCAAATGTAAAATTTCAGTCAAAGATTGTAACTTTGCGCCACCTGAAGAATCAGTATTGCGCCACCAACTGAAATCACTTTGCGCCAAGATAATTTGCGCCACCTACATGCTTGCTTCGATAACGTCAAATAATTAGTTTCACCTACTTGCTTGCTTGCTTAATTAGTTTAAGCTACTTGCTTGCTTGCTTAATTAGTTTAAGCTACTTGCTTGCTTGCTTCTTACAGAATTACCATCTGATTTGATTTAGCTCCATACTTTGCGCTAGCATCAGTGAAGAGTTTTAGAGTTCAAATTTTTCTAAGTATAATTTGCGCCACCTTCTTTGGCACATTTCACACTTTGCGCCACCGTCTTTGGCGCATTTCGAGTATTGCGCCACCTGCATTAGCGCATTTCAGAGATTTGCGCTACATTCAGTGGAGAGTTTCAGACTTAGAATTTTTTTGAAGCTTTGCTAATTGTTAATTGTTTGAATTTTTCAGATTAAATTTTCAATCATGAATCTACCTCCGGTGCTGATCAAAGACTCCGCTTTTGAATAATGGACTGTTGCGTTCATCGACTTTATTTCAAGTAGAGAAAATGGTGAAAATATGATAAAATCTTTCTCCAAAGGTCCAATGAGCAGAAACAAAATGAAGAATGATTTTACAGAAGAAGAGATTAAAAGAATGAAAACCGACAAGGAAGCTTCATCCAATTTGATCTTCGCAATTCACAAACTTCCGCAACACATCTACAACCGTGTTGAATGTTTCAAAAACAACCCAATGCAGATGTGGAACGAATTAACAAAGCAAATGCTTGGATCTGAAGTTGCTTTTAAGAGAAAGAAAGAAGAAAAGAAAGTCGAGAAAAGGGACACGGAACAGAACATGTCAGAAGCTGAAAATAAAGATCTTAAGGAAAAGGTCATTGAGCTTACAAAGAAGTTGTCTAACATGGAAAAGCTGCTTAAAGTAGAAAGAGAGGATTTCAGAAAAGAAAGAGCTAATCGGTTAAATGAGAAAAATTGCTATGAAAAGCAAATTCTTTCTCTTTCTAAGAAAGTTTCTGAACTTGAAAAGACTTCAATTTCTGAGAAGAAAGAAAATGAAGAAAAGAAAGCTCTTGAACTCAAATGCAGAAAACTTTCTAAACAAAACTCAGATTTTGAGAAAGTTTTATTTCTTGAAAAGAAAAACTGGAAAAGGAAAGGATTGAATTTGAAGATAAAAGGAAAGTCTTTGAAGCGAACAATGAGAAATTGTCAAAGCAAATTTCTGAGCTTCAAAAAGAATTAGATGAAGAAAGACAAGAGATGGAAAAGAGAAAGAAAGCTGACATTCAGGCTAGGAGCGTTAAAGACGAATTTTCTATCGAGAGGAAGATATTTCAGCAAGAAATCGGAAAGCTGACAAAGAATTTGGCTGTGTTATCGACTGATATCATGATTGAGAAGAGGGTTAAGTCTGATATTCTGAAGAAGCTTAATTTGGTGACCAAGGAACGGAATGACTTATCTTACAAAGTCAAGTCACTTAACAAATCCAAAAACTATTCAGAATGTCCGATTCGTCCTTCTAATCTATTTTATGATCATTCAGTGGATAATTCTTCCAAATTTCAATCTGCTGTTCTTCCTACATATAAGAAAGTCAACATGCAATGGAGAGTTAAAGGTACGTTTCCTGAAAAAGATGTACCAAAATCGTCTGTTCCCAAAAAGAACAATAACCTTAAAGGTAAATCTTTTGCTAAACCTGGTTCATTATATTCCGCAAATCATTTAATCAGGTTTGCACAAAAGAAATTTTGTTGTTCTTATTGTGGAACTAATGATTTTGTTAAAAATAATGATGTTCAATATTGGTACGGTACTTATCATTTTCCTTCTTATAGAGCTCCGCTAAACAAGCCAGGACCCAAGACACGTTGGGTACCAAAATCTACTTAATCTGTTTTTGCAGATTTAGAAACAAAGCGTTAAACTCTCGGAAGAAGATTACTTGTGCCATTAAGGGGGAGTAAAGAGAATTGGTTTCTAAACACATCAGTTTAGAACCCGGATTTCACTGTTAATGGTTTCTGGACAAATCAGTTCAGGACCCATGCTTCAACGACTATGTCTTCTGAACAATTCAGTTCAGGACCCGTACTTCAAAGACTAAGTGTTGGTTCCCGTATTTGATTAACAAAGATTATCTTACCTATTAGTTCAAATGAGATGTGTTGCGGAAGCGTATTTGAAGAACTAACATATATGTTTGAATAGAAACAGCACAAAATATCAAATGAATAGTATGTGAAGAACAGATGAATATCTTAAAGTTTACTGTATTTGATGAAGAACACTAACAATAGATTTGACGTTAATTGTGCGTGTGTGTTTTTCTTGTATGAACTTTTTCTCTTTTTTGTTGTTGTTAGGAAGAACTCAACATGAGTCTTCCTTTTATACTACTACAAAAGAACTATTCTAGACAAAAGGACTAATGCTACAGGAAAGAAGGGATGGCATGAACAGTTGGAAATCTGCATGCATTAAATGCGCTAATATCAACTTGCAAGGATGCCTATCAGAGTTTGACCCTGGAACAGTAGCAAGGTATTTATGTAACAGTGGTAAGATATTTCTGCAACAGTGGCAAGATATTATAAATATCTTCCTTGTCTTCAGTCTGAACCGCAGAGGCTCTGTCAAGGGTGACAGAGGTTCTGCGGCTTGGTCCTTGGTGAGCATTCTTCTGTAGATCCTTCTTTGGTCCTTTGTGAGTAGTCTTCTGTAGATTCTTCTTGGGACTTGGTGTTCCTTGAATGATTGTTTGCTTTGGCAGAGCTTCTGTGGAACACCGCAGAGCTTCTTTGGAACTCTTTCATACTTAGCCTATTTTTCAATACTTCTAATATTATGAATATTTGGAGCTAACAATCTCCCCCTAAGTATTGAAAAATGAAAATTTGACTTTATGCATCATTAGGCTAAGTAAAGTAGACAGAGGTTAAACAATACCTCAAAAGATTCATTTCATTTCTTTTTTTTAATTATTACAGAGATATGTAAAAGAGATTTAGACATTTGCATCTTTGAAGTCATTGAAACTTCTGTTGTCGAAACCTACTTCTCTGAGCTCGTGATAGAAATTGATGCAGAGTTCTCTTAAGCCGATTGTAGCATCTATTTCTCTGATCATTCTTTCTGCTGATTCTTGATCCATAAACTCAGTACCTCTGTTCTCTTGTAGGATTGATCTGAACTTGTTCAGAGTACTGGTTGCATACTTCTGACAGTCCATTTCCACAAAAAGTCTTACTTGACCAGCAGGATCCTTATACACTAACCCGTACCTTGGTGTTGTTATGATTGAGTTGGGTATTGCAGAAGGTGGGCAGTGATCCTCTGGTGGTCTCAGACTCTGGTTTCTGACTCCAAGATCTCTTCCCAGTTGAAAGTCTATCATGCTATACAGCAGAAGTTTTTCTCTCATCGCTTTCCTGAACACTTGATAGGCCCTTCTGTTAGCATCGTTGTCGAAGTTTTCTTTTGTCCAAAGTAGAAGATCTGGCAGATCGTAGGGGTTCAAGTTCCTTATATCGGCATCTGAAAATTGATTTTCGGACTTGTTCTCCCTTTTGACTTTGTAAATGTTGTACCTGATCTTTGGAAAGGTTCTCGTTTGAGAGAATTTGCAGTATATTACCTTTTCTATTTTGGACTCTGAGAAGACTTCTGCCCTTGATTTTGGCTTTGTTCTGCTGAAGGTGTTGTCAAGGTCAGCTCTGAGTTGAGGATCTTCGATGTGTGGTATAGGGTTGTTCTGATATTGCTGTTTGTAAAGGTACCTATACACCACCTCTTCCATTTCTGCATGTCGTGTATCTGGTGGTGGTATTGGTCTTCGCAGAGCATCCATTTGTCGTTTTATCTCTGTAACCCTACCCTCTGTTGCCCAGTCATCTTTAGGTTTAGGAGTGACAAAGGCGTCGAACGAGCTCTTCATCAACTTCTCTGTCGTCTGTGGCATTTGTTTTTTCTTCTGTGGTTCTTCTGTCATGATTCCCTTACCTTTATCTTTGGTTTGGGAAGGCTCAGAACCTGTTGTCTCTTTGGACTCTGTGGGATTGCTTCTGTTGGTTTGGGTGTTGAGGTCTCTGTTGGTTTGGGTGTTGAGGTTTCTGTTGGTTTGGATGTAGAGGTTTCTGTTGGTTTGATGGGGATTGCCTCTGTAGTTTTTGACACTTCAGTTTCTGAGGACTTTGGTGGGGATGGTTCTGTTGGTTTGATTGGGGATTTGGGTTCTGTAGATGTTTCTTCTGTGAGATCGGTTGTGGTTTGTGGAGGGATATCAAAACGTTTTGCAGCTCTTAAAGCGGATACGAACTCCATTCTCTTTAGGACATATGTAGCAGAACGTTTAGATGTCTTTGGTTTGTGGGCAATGGATTTTCTTCTTGGGTGAGTTTTGGGTTGGGACTTTGGTGGAGAATGGGGAAGTTCTTCTGAGGATGAAGAAGTGAGGATTTGAACTTCAGGGACATCTTTTTCAAGGACAGAGGTGGTTTCCACAGAGACTGGTGTTTCCTCTGTGGGTCTCTGTTGTGTTTCCTGAGTTTGGGTTTGGGATGGAGGTGCAGATGAAATTGGTACTGCTGATATCGGAGGACTGGTTGCAGCTGTTTCACTTTGTTTTTCCCTTTCTTTCTCCCCCTCAGGATGTTCTGATGAATCATCATCATTAGAGTCATCCTGACCCTTATCTTCTTTTCCCTCTGCTCTGCATGTAGTGTCAGGTTTCTTCGCCCCGCCTGCCATCATTTTTGCACAAAGATCATCACAGAGACCAAGAATAGTTTGAACTTCGGCCTCTGTGTTGAACCGCATCTTTCCCACACTAGCTTTGAAGTCTTTTACGTAAGAAGCGTTGGCTATTGTGAAGGCTCTGATAAATTCTGTCATTTGGTTCAAGATGCTTTGCCCAAGTTCTGTTAACCGTGCTCTGGTCATGTAGTCGGTAGGCTTCATGGCTAGAGTGGCTTCTGTTGTTTGTTCCTGAACTTGTAGTAGAGCCTTATGCAGTTCTTCTGGAGTAATAACTTTTGATGACCCTTGTTCTTTCATCTTTTCCAGATATATGTTGATTGAGTTGTTGAAGGCAGAAGTTGCAGCTTTTTCAAAGGCAGTAGCAGCAGAGGCATGTGTGGTGGCAGAAGTTGTGGTAGCAGACTTCATCTGGGCTAAAGTAGATTGCACCTCTGTGGACAAGTTGTCCATTTTGGTGTTTAGGTCTGAGATGGCCTTGGATGTAACTTCTGCAAAAGATTTGAAAGAGCTTTTCAACTCTTCCAAAGTTTGGTTCACAGAGGTAACAAGGGTTTGGAACTCACCCCTTGATACGTGTGAACTCGTGGTAACCTCTGGAGGAACACATTCGTCTCCAGAGTTTGTCCTTGTTCCTTGGACACCTTCTTTCACCCCTGTTTGAACGTTGAGGGTGGAAGGATTTCCTTCTGATCCTTGAGGAGAAATAAGAGTTTCAACCCCTACAGAAGTTCTGTGAAGAACATTGTCCAAATCCACTCCAGAGGTGGGTATTGGAGTATCCTTCTATTGACTCGGAGACTTGTCTAGAGTCTTTTCGTCTCTGTGCTCTCTAATCCCCTCTGAAGGGATGTTGGGCCCTATTGTGGTGTGCGTGGCAGAGGAAACGAATTCCTCTGCTAGGATGTCAGATGTGATTTGGGGCAATAAATCACGAACTATGGGTGAGTCCTTTCGAGAGGACTCCCCAGGAATGGTTTCCCCGGTTATATTTGGCACAGAGGTTGAAAGAGTAACCTCTGGCTGGCTGGGAGGGGTTGGGATCGAGCTGTGCTGCTCTATTTCAATGATACCTTCTGCCGATAGACCGGCGGTATAAAAAATGTGGGTTGCACTAGGAGGGGGTTGGGGATGTGTGCCTTCTACTTCTTCGGCATCTTTTTCTGCAGAACCCTCTGCGGTTTCTATCCTAACCTCTTCCTCTAAGGCCATCAGTACCCCATCCAGGAATCTTTCAAAGATTCCAGCTCCACATCAGCGCCACATCAGCTTTTCTCCCATCCCTCACTCAATCCCTAACAATCCCTAAACACCCTTACCCCATTCCCTAACCCACTCCCTCTCATTTCTCACCTGGGACCCACCTCTCCTCCTCACATTTTCTTCGGGATGAAACGGGATGGGGAACCCGCATCCCATCCCGCACCGCTGATCCCGCTGATGCCGTAGCCCATTCCCGCTGAACCCGCATCCCATCCCAAGCTCATCCCGAGCCGGGTACGGATGGCCTAAGTCTATGTTTTCCTCTTATTCTGAGGTTTCCTCTGTAGGCGCTTCTGTTTCCGCTTCTGCTCTTAAGGATTCATATATGGAATGAGTTCCTATGAGTCTTCGTACGTGAGGGTGCATGGTTTGTGTACCTTGAGCTGCAGAAATGACTTCTGTTGTGCGCAAAGCCTCTGTAGTCTGATCCAATGGTTCTGCGTCCCATCCTGATGGATCTAAGGTTTGAGCAATGTCGGGATTGTTGAGGAAGGCATTGAAATCTCCCTGTTGATCTGCATATATTATTGGGGAGGGAGGTTGCAGAGGTATAGCCTGATCTTCCTCTTCTTGTTCGACATCTTCTGTGATTACCTGCAGAGGTGATCTGGGTTTCTTTTATGATTTTCTCTTCTTTGGCTTAGGGGCTCCCTCTTCTGTTGATTTGGATTTTCGTTTCTTTTGTTTTGGAGGTGAGGGAGGTGCAGAAGTTCTTGTCTCTGTAGCATGTGGTGAAGAGGTTTGAGCTGCAGAGGTTGTAGTTTCCTCTGTGGGTTTTCTTTTCTTGCTCTTCTTGGGTGTTGCTGCAGAGGTTTTTCTTTTTGGAGAAGAGGGGTAAAGGCTCTCTCTTTGGGCTTTGAAACGATCTTGTACTGAATAGTGTTTCTCTAAAGCTCTTGCCCATTCCTCTTCTGTCATTCTCGGTACTATATCTACACCTAAGGGGGCTCCTAGACGCGGGGGTGTCACAGGACTTGGTTCTGGAGTCCTGTGGACGCGTATATACTCTAATTTCCTATCCTCATCAGTTGCATATGCCAGAAGGTTCTTCGACAGAGGTCTGCAGTGGGGGTAACTGTCTTCATGCTCTGTAGGAGTATTTTTATTCATTGGGTAAAGCTTTACAGATGGCCCTTCCATTGGCCACTTCTGCATTTGAAGTAGAGGCTCGAAGATGACTCCTAGAATTCTTTGGTATTGCAGAGGAGGCAGATACCCTGGTGTGTTCCTCTTGTCTTTGCTAGCTTTCTGTCGATCGTATTCACTAATTCCTGCATCATGATGGTCGCCTAGTCAAGTGGAATATCGTAGTAGATTCCATACATGATGGTCAGGATCTGGAATGAGCTTTGGTCAGGGCTACCGGTTTTTCCTGTGAGGCAACGATTCAAGATGGAGAACAGGGTATTCCACAGAGGTGGTAGCCTGCCTCTGCGGAAGTCATTTCGTTTCCTCAGGGTTGTGTTATACCCTAACATTTCTACGAATCGGCAGAGCTCCTCGTCCATAGGAACCTCAGCATATTTCTTGATTCCAAGAAGACCTCTGGTCGGCAGGTTGAACTCCAGTGAGAACATGGTTCTGTTAAACATGAGTTCTAGATACGCTGACTTGTCTAGCTTTGAGATATAGCCCTTTATCAAAGAATCATCTGAATCAAATTGGCAACTTTGCCAAAATTGATTCAGATATCGTGCAGGGATTTTGGTTGGTGTTTTGGAGAGGAGAGGGTATAGGAAATGATTTTCCATGATATTTAGGAGAAGAGCATGGGCTTCGCTGAAGGCTATTGGTGAGGGTACTAAGTAGCAGTTGTTGGATTTTAAAGGTAGACCATCCTCAAAATGTTCTTTGTTCAGAAAATGTTGAAGGTTTGTGGTTGGTGCAAAGTTTGCAGAATCGTCGGAGTTTTCTGTTTCAGCATTTATGGCGATGTTGGGGTTTTGGGAGTGCTCTGAATGCACTGGGGAGTGTTGAGGAGAGTACGCCGGAGAGCTTTGAGCAGCGTGGGAACTTGAATCCATTTTGCAATGTAAAATGATGATTTGAATACAGTTGCAGGTTCGTCGGAGAAGAGAGTTGAGTAAAGTTTTTGTGAGGTAAGGTAACTTGGGTTTTATACTGAGTTTGTGGCCGTAGAATCTGAAACGGTTAATATTTTGAGGTAAATAATATTTGGGGTCCGCACTTGAGTGGTTACGACGGGTTCAACTTTCCATAGGAACGTGTTGCATGTAGGTCCAATGAAAAGATGACACGTCCTCTGTGTCAGTTATGACGAGACGTCGTGGGCGGCCTTATTAAATGTTGGGCGCGTGGGCCTCTTTACCTCCATATGATTCTTACTCGCAGAAAAGTTACCATTACTGTTACAGAAATGCCTAAAGAAAAAACTGACAGAGGCTCTTTGATTTGAAAACTTTGTTTTTCTTGCCTCTGTAGTTTGTATCTTTACAAAGAATGGTTGAGAAAATCCATGGAGAGGATCGATAAATTATTTGTATAGAAACTTCTTTACAGAGGTTTTTGGACCTCTGTTAGAGCCAGCAGAGGCTCCGAGACAAGAAATTTCTTATATCTAATAATTTATAAACATTTTTGATCATCCAAGTTTTTGATTGTGTTTAACAATGTTTTTAGGACCTGTTTGAAAGCTGGTGTCCTAGAAAATTGTTTTTGAAAAAGGTTTTGTGCTGCAAAAAGTCCTTTTAAAACAAGTGTTGGTCTACAGAAGTTCTTTCTTGTGGAGAGAACTCTGTAATCGATGACTTCTTCTGCAGTGTTTGTATGCGATTATTGACAGTTTCCAAGAATTATTGATTTTAGATCAGAGATTTTGCCTGCAGAACCTCTGTTGGACTCAGCAGAGGCTCTGTGACCTTAAATTTCTAATAATGGAAAACTCAACATTCTTTTTGATCAAAATTTATTTGAAATGAGTTTAATAATGTTTCTAGAACATATTTAGAAATTTGTGTCCTAGAAAATTATTTTCAAAAAGAATTTGTTCGAGATACTAACCTTTTTGTTCTTCTTTGTCCGGCAATGTTCTTTTCTTCTGTTGCTCCCCCTTGACTTATAAATCTCTGTAGATTAAGCAAGGTCTCCTTTTGCTCCCCCTTGATCTAATCATCCTCTGTAGATCAAGATTGTTTTCCTTTGCTCCCCCTTGACCTATGCCTGGTTCAAATAATCAGAAGTAAATGTATATAACACAGGTCGAGTAACAGAGGGTCTGTAAGAATCGTCAGAGGTTCTGAGGAGACTTACAGAATCTCTGTATTTTTCAGAATTCAGATTTTTAGAATTTACAACGAAAAATAATTTATAAAAACAAACAAAACAGAAAATAGATATACTGTATAATATAAAGATAAAGATACTTACAGAGGTTAATCCATATTTATCATTCCTAATTTACCCACCAAGTAAAGAAATATTTTCTCATCAAGAGCCTTGGTGAATAAATCAGCAAGCTGAAATTCTGTTGGCACAAAATGCATCTCGATGGTTTGATTTTCCACATGATACTTCAGAAAGTGATACCTGATATCTATATGCTTTGTCTTTGAGTGCTGTACTGGATTTGTAGAGATGGCAATTGCACTTTTGGAATCACAGAAGATGGGGATTTTGCAAATGATGTGACCAAAGTCTTTTAGCTGAGTTTTCATCCACAGAACTTGAGAGCAACAGCTAGCAGCAGCAACGTATTCAGCTTCTGCCGTAGATGTTGAGACACAATTCTGTTTCTTTGAAGTCCAGCTTACTAATTTCCCACCTAGGAATTGACAACTCCCAGAGGTACTCTTTCTGTCGAGTTTGCATCCTCCATAATCTGAATCTGTGTATGCCTTTAGTCCAAAACCAGAGTTCTGCGGATACCAGAGGCCAAGATTTTTGGTTCCTCTGAGGTATCTGAAGATTCTCTTTACAACAATATAATGTGACTTTTTAGGATCAACTTGATATCTTGCACAAAGACATGTGGCATGCATTATGTCAGGTCTACTGGCCGTTAAGTATAATAAAGACCCAATCATTCCTCTGTAAAGTGTGCATTCGACTGAGATGCCATTTGGATCTGAAAAAAGTTTATTTCCTGTGGCCATTGGGGTTTTCATGACAGAGGCATCAGAGAGGCTATAGTTTTCAAGTATGTCAGAGACATATTTTGATTGGTTTATGAAAATTCCTTCTGATGTTTGTTTGACTTGAAGTCCGAGGAAAAAGGTTAATTCTCCCATCATACTCATTTCAAACTCACTCTGCATGAGTTTTTCAAAATCTTTACATTTTTGTGTATTTGTAGACCCAAAAATAATATCATCTACATATATTTGTACAAGAATAAGCTCATTTCCTTCACCTTTAAAGAATAGAGTTGTATCAGTGGTACCTCTGTTGTAGTCGTTATTGAGCAGAAAGGTGGAAAGTCTTTCGTACCATGCTCTTGGAGCCTGTTTCAGTCCATACAGAGCCTTGCCGAGGTAATAGACATACCTTGGGTACTATGAGCTTTCAAATCCTGGTGGTTGTTGGACATATACTTCTTCTTGAATTTCTCCATTGAGAAAGACAGATTTTACATCCATTTGATATACTTTAAAACCTCTGTGGGCTGCGAAGGCTAAGAAAATTCTTATTGCTTCGAGCCATGCAACAGGGGCAAAAGTTTCATCGTAATCAATGCCCTCTTCTTGGCGATATCCCTTGGCCACCAGTCTTGCTTTATTTCGAATGATCACTCCATCTTCATCCTTTTTGTTTCTGAAGACCCATTTAGTCCCTATGGCCTGTTTCCCTCGTGGCAGAGGTACTAGAGTCCAGACTTTGTTTCGTTCAAACTGCAGAAGCTCTTCTTGCATAGCATCCACCCAGTTTGGGTCATCCAGGGCCTCAGAAATCTTTTTCGGTTCGATCACACTAATAAAGTTGGTAAAGAAACAAAAATTTGCAGAAGCTGATCTTGTTTTTACCTTATCAGAGGGATTACCGATGATTTGTGTTTGAGGATGGCTTTTTGTCCATTGAGTTGTTCGTGGAAGATGATCATTTGAGTCATCAAGTTGAACTTCTGTAGTTGAAATGGTTGATGTTTCAGCTTCTGTAGGAATGGGTATTGAAGTTGGGATTTCCTTCTCTGTAGGTATTGTGGTTTCATCTTCACTTCCCTCTGGTGTTTCTTCTGTTGTAGCTTCCTCTGTTGGATTTGTTAGAATTTGGATAACCTCTATTGCAGAATCTTTTGTCGTCGTATCTTCTGTTAGATTTTCAGTACCTGTCGTATTTGTAGAAGATGATGATGGATTAAATGGATCAGACAGAGAGATACTTACTTCGTTTACAGGTGATTCTGCAGAGGTGCTTTTTGTTCCAGCAGAGGGATCAACGTTGTTGTTGAACATCTCTTGAAATAGAAGACTTAAATCTTCATTTGTTTTTGAGATGCCAGAGGTTTCCATGTTTAGCCCGAGTTCTGAACTTAGTTGTTCAGAAGTATTTTGGAATGAGTCATCAAAGGACACATTGATGCTTTCTACTATCGTGCGTGACTTCAGAAGGTAAACTTTGTAGGCTTTGGAAGCGGCAGAGTACCCGATGAACTTGCCTTGGTCAGCCTTTTCTTCAAACATTCCTCTTGAGTCTCTGTTGTTTAAGACAAAGCATTTGCATCCAAACACATGGAGAAACTTGATGTTTGGTCGCTGTTTGTTGATCAATTCATAAGGAGTTTTGATGTGTCTTTTCACGATTGTTGAACAATTTTGGGTATAGCAAGCTGTTGAAATTCCTTCTGCCCAAAAGGTCATTGGTAATCCACATGCAGAAAGCATGGTTCTTGCAGCCTCCACTAGCGTAAGGTTCTTTCGTTCGACCACGCCATTCTGTTGTGGGGTGCTAGCGGCAGAGAAGTTCTGGGATATTCCTTCTTCTGTGAGATAGGCTTCAATGACAGAGTTTTTGAATTCTGTGCCATTGTCACTTCGTAACTTCAGTATTCTGCACTCATAAAGAACTTGGATTCTTTTCATTAGATTAATCAGGATGCTTGGAACATCTGATTTCTTTCTGATAAATTCAACCCATGTAAATCGAGAATACTCATCAATTAAGACAAGTATATATTTCTTGCCACCTAGGCTTTGTATAGCGATTGGACCGCAAAGGTCAACGTGAAGCATGTACAGAGGCCTAGGACACGACACATCAGTTTTGCCTCTGTGGGAAGCTCTTTTGAGTTTTCCCATTTCACAGGCAGAGCATAAATGATCCTTATTAAATTTAACATTTGGTAAACCTTTGACCAGATCAAGTTTTACTAGTTTATCTAGAGTTTGAAAGTTTAAGCGACAGAACCTGTTGTGCCATAACCAGGCTTCTTCACTTTTGTTTGCAACAAGACAAATGTTGTCCTTGTTTTTGGCATTGAAGTTCATTAGATACAGATCACCTTTTCTTTTGGCTCGTAGAAGTTCAATTCCTGTGTCTTCACTTAGTAGAGAGCAGAATGTTCTTTTGAACAGTACATCGAATCCTGTGTCACAAAGTTGGCTTATACTGAGTAGGTTGTGTTTTAGGCCATCCACATATGCAACTTTGTGTACTGTGATATTCTCTTTCTTTATGACTCCATAGCCTTTGATATGCCCCTTTTTGTTATCTCCAAAAGTCACTGATCCACCATCTTGTTTTTCTTGGAATGTGGATAGAAGACTTCTGTTTCCAGTCATGTGCCTTGAGCATCCGGAGTCTAGATACCATATTGGCACAAACTGCTTCTGCAAAACAATCACAGAGATTTAGGTACCCATATCCACATGGGTCCAGTTTCGTCAGAATTTTTCAAGTTTGCCTTGGCATTCTTGAAATACATTTTATTTTTTGTTGAAGAATCAGTTTGTTTCTCTTTTGTATTTGATTTAACTGTAGAGAGAAAACAATTTGAACTACAGAAATGATTATTTAACTTGAACATTAGATCAAAGCAATGACAGTATTGAACATCAGAAGTAATTTGCTTGAAATTTTCATTGAAAGCTTTAAACTGGGCCACAGAGGCATTACATTCTATTCTAGCATATGGCTTCCTATTACAAGAAGATTTATGTAGATTAGATTGTTGGAAAAAATCTTTGTTTGTAGCAGCCTTCTGTGAGTCCCTTCTGTGGTGAACTTCTGTTGATTTCACTGTCACAGGTGAAAAAGATTTGTTAGGTTTTGTCCATTTACCCTTTTGTTGCCATGTTGGTTTCTCTTTTATTTTGAAGGGTTTTAAAATTTTTGAATCTTTTAGATTTTGAGAGGACATTAAATTCTTTTGTTTCAACTTTTCAAGCTCAATAGAGGTTTTGGCTTGTATGCAAATTTTCATAAAGTCTGGACAGATAGGAATTCCAGTGATTTTCTCCTTTGGAGAAATAGTTCTGTTAAGAACTTCAGAAGTTTGTTTAACAACCTTTGTGTCACAAGGAAAATTTTCTATTCTGTTAGTGTTAGGTCTAGAGTTTTGTCAAAAACACAAGTGTTGAGTTATGAGTAAGAAGACTAAAGAAGACCCAGAAGACTCAGAAGTTCTGAGTAGAAGACTCAGAAGTTCTGAGTGAGAAATCTCAAAAAGATTCTAAGTGTTGGATTCTGACTAGAAGGTTCAGAGTTCTGAGTAGGAGACTCAGAACTTCTGACTATGAAGACAAATGTTCTGAAGCGCCTATTCAGAAGTATGTTCAGAAGTTCTGAACAACATGTTCAAAACTTATATCTTAGGATATTTTCTGTTATAATCAGTTACTAATTAGGACGCGTGTAATTGTTCTATTAGTCTGTTTCTTATATGTACTGTAGCTTTAGCTATTCTCTACAGTATATATAGGAGTTAGCAACTGTAGCTAACAGAATTTTTGGAGAACCATTTGGATAACTCTTTACGCATAAATTGTTAGATCTATTGAGAGAGAAATTCATTGTAATATCTTGTAATTCACAGATTGTTAATAAATCATATGACCAGTTGCTGTGAATACGATCTTAATTGTTCATATTTGATTGTAAGAGTGTATCCTGGACTTTCAATTGGTATCAGAGCCAATCAACAAACAAATTCGTCCAAGAGTGTGTTTGATCACGTTCTTGAAGTTTCTTGATCAATTCGACAATTGATTCCGCTGCTGCTAACAATTCTTGAATTCCTAACAATTCTTGAATTCGTTTCTATCATTGATTCAAGAAATTTGAATTTGTCTTTCTGCTGAATCGATATATTACAATCAAGTCATCCAAAGATTTTCTCTCTATGCTGATTAATTCTCGAAATTAAACAAAGGTTACAGGTATGTTTTCGAAATTCTTGGTTGGTTTCTTGATCAAAGTGATTATATCTGCTGCATGTTGATTAGTATTCAAATTTTTTGTTGAAAAGAAGATTTCATTAATTCATGTACTCTAACTGTTTGATGAAATGCATGTGACAGATTTGATTAATTCTTGCATGTTCTAGATTTGTGTTGATTCTCATTTTTGATCATAATTCATAGTTGATATTTGAATTTGTCATTTCATCATGCCTGAGATTATTGAAGTTTTTGTGAGACCTGCAATTTCTATAACCAGTTCAGAAAATTTACAAAAATTAAGTCCTGTAAAAGCAAAAGAAACAATTTCTGAACCAAAAACTGAGATTGTTCATTTTGAAAGCAAGATTGCTAATCTTCAAGCAAAACAAGACGAAAATGCAAAAGTTATAAAGATTTTGCAAAAAGAGAAATCTGATTTTCTAAAGGATTTTGAAAAGGTTCAAGAAAACATAAAGTTGTTAGAAAAAAGAGAATGTTGATTTGAAAGAGAAAGGCAATTTTAGAAGAAAGATGTTGACAGAGTCTAAAAATAGAATCAAATCATGTGAAATGAAAAATTGTCAACTCTTGAAACAGATATATGATTTTGAACAAGTACTTATACTTGAAAGAGTGAAATTTGAGAAAGAGAGAAGAGACTTTCAAACTGAGAGGAAAGGTTTTGAAACAAAGTCTGTTGAATTATCTTTGAAAATTTCTGATTTGGAGAAAATTCTTGCAAAAGAAAGAAAAGAGTTTGAATGCAAGAAAAATGTTTTTCAAAAAGAAAAGAATGGTTTTGAGAAAAAGAAAACAGGAATGTTAAATGAGTTTTCTGTAAAAATAAATGAGTTGGAGAAAGAGTTAGAAGATGGAAGGAAAGAGACTGAAAAGAAGAAGGTAAATGGCTTTAAAGAAAAATGCTTAAAAGATGAGTTTGAGAAGGAAAAGAAAGTTTTTCATTTGGAGATAAGGAGGCTTATTAAGAAATTATCTGATTTATCAACTAAAATCATGATAGAGAGGAAGTCCAAATCTGATTTGCAGTCAAGGTTTGATTTGTATGTTAAAAAGTTTAGGGAATTTGAAACGAAAGTTGTTGACAAATCAAATCATAGTTCAAAAGATCAGATTCGTTCTTCTAATCTGTTTTATGATTCTGCTATTGATAAATCTTATAATTGTTCTTTTAAAAAGATAAAAATGGAATGGAGAGTTAAAGGAACAACTTCCAAGAAAGAAGTGCCAAAATCAAAGGTTCCTAATTCAAATGTCAAGAAGAACAATACATTTCAAAGAAAATCTTTTGTTAAACCTGATGTGATTTATTCTGTAAATCAATTAGTCAGAATTGCACAAAAGAAACTTTGTTGTTCATATTGTGGGACTAATGATTTTGTGAACAAGAATTTTATTCAGCACTGGTATGGTTCTTATAGAATATCTGCATATGCTACTGCACCTAACAAACCTGGACCCAAGTTCATATGGGTACCAAAGAAAACTTAATCTGTTTTGCAGGTTATTCATGTGTAGAGTTGAATGATAATACTGACACATGACTTAAAACCGATGCTGTGCTTAAATTGAGAATTTTGACTTTTGGATAATTCAGTCCAAAACTCGGTCTGAATGTGATTATGGATTTCTGATTCATACAGATCAATTTGTTGATTTTGAAGCATTTTAAAAAAAAAGTTCAGTTTACTGTGGTTTAATCGAACTCATAGTTGTGAAGAATCAGTTTGTTTCTCTTTTGTATTTGATTTAACTGTAGAGAGAAAACAATTTGAACTACAGAAATGATTATTTAACTTGAACATTAGATCAAAGCAATGACAGTATTGAACATCAGAAGTAATTTGCTTGAAATTTTCATTGAAAGCTTTAAACTGGGCCACAGAGGCATTACATTCTATTCTAGCATATGGCTTCCTATTACAAGAAGATTTATGTAGATTAGATTGTTGGCAAAAATCTTTGTTTGTAGCAGCCTTCTGTGAGTCCCTTCTGTGGTGAACTTCTGTTGATTTCACTGTCACAGGTGAAAAAGATTTGTTAGGTTTTGTCCATTTACCCTTTTGTTGCCATGTTGGTTTCTCTTTTATTTTGAAGGGTTTTAAAATTTTTGAATCTTTTAGATTTTGAGAGGACATTAAATTCTTTTGTTTCAACTTTTCAAGCTCAATAGAGGTTTTGGCTTGTATGCAAATTTTCATAAAGTCTGGACAGATAGGAATTCCAGTGATTTTCTCTTTTGGAGAAATAGTTCTGTTAAGAACTTCAGAAGTTTGTTTAACAACCTTTGTGTCACAAGGAAAATTTTCTATTCTGTTAGTGTTAGGTCTAGAGTTTTGTCAAAAACACAAGTGTTGAGTTATGAGTAAGAAGACTAAAGAAGACCCAGAAGACTCAGAAGTTCTGAGTAGAAGACTCAGAAGTTCTGAGTGAGAAATCTCAAAAAGATTCTAAGTGTTGGATTCTGACTAGAAGGTTCAGAGTTCTGAGTAGGAGACTCAGAACTTCTGACTATGAAGACAAATGTTCTGAAGCGCCTATTCAGAAGTATGTTCAGAAGTTCTGAACAACATGTTCAAAACTTATATCTTAGGATATTTTCTGTTATAATCAGTTACTAATTAGGACGCGTGTAATTGTTCTATTAGTCTGTTTCTTATATGTACTGTAGCTTTAGCTATTCTCTACAGTATATATAGGAGTTAGCAACTGTAGCTAACAGAATTTTTGGAGAACCATTTGGATAACTCTTTACGCATAAATTGTTAGATCTATTGAGAGAGAAATTCATTGTAATATCTTGTAATTCACAGATTGTTAATAAATCATATGACCAGTTGCTGTGAATACGATCTTAATTGTTCATATTTGATTGTAAGAGTGTATCCTGGACTTTCAATTGGTATCAGAGCCAATCAACAAACAAATTCGTCCAAGAGTGTGTTTGATCACGTTCTTGAAGTTTCTTGATCAATTCGACAATTGATTCCGCTGCTGCTAACAATTCTTGAATTCCTAACAATTCTTGAATTCGTTTCTATCATTGATTCAAGAAATTTGAATTTGTCTTTCTGCTGAATCGATATATTACAATCAAGTCATCCAAAGATTTTCTCTCTATGCTGATTAATTCTCAAAATTAAACAAAGGTTACAGGTATGTTTTCGAAATTCTTGGTTGGTTTCTTGATCAAAGTGATTATATCTGCTGCATGTTGATTAGTATTCAAATTTTTTGTTGAAAAGAAGATTTCATTAATTCATGTACTCTAACTGTTTGATGAAATGCATGTGACAGATTTGATTAATTCTTGCATGTTCTAGATTTGTGTTGATTCTCATTTTTGATCATAATTCATAGTTGATATTTGAATTTGTCATTTCATCATGCCTGAGATTATTGAAGTTTTTGTGAGACCTGCAATTTCTATAACCAGTTCAGAAAATTTACAAAAATTAAGTCCTGTAAAAGCAAAAGAAACAATTTCTGAACCAAAAACTGAGATTGTTCATTTTGAAAGCAAGATTGCTAATCTTCAAGCAAAACAAGACGAAAATGCAAAAGTTATAAAGATTTTGCAAAAAGAGAAATCTGATTTTCTAAAGGATTTTGAAAAGGTTCAAGAAAACATAAAGTTGTTAGAAAAAAGAGAATGTTGATTTGAAAGAGAAAGGCAATTTTAGAAGAAAGATGTTGACAGAGTCTAAAAATAGAATCAAATCATGTGAAATGAAAAATTGTCAACTCTTGAAACAGATATATGATTTTGAACAAGTACTTATACTTGAAAGAGTGAAATTTGAGAAAGAGAGAAGAGACTTTCAAACTGAGAGGAAAGGTTTTGAAACAAAGTCTGTTGAATTATCTTTGAAAATTTCTGATTTGGAGAAAATTCTTGCAAAAGAAAGAAAAGAGTTTGAATGCAAGAAAAATGTTTTTCAAAAAGAAAAGAATGGTTTTGAGAAAAAGAAAACAGGAATGTTAAATGAGTTTTCTGTAAAAATAAATGAGTTGGAGAAAGAGTTATAAGATGGAAGGAAAGAGACTGAAAAGAAGAAGGTAAATGGCTTTAAAGAAAAATGCTTAAAAGATGAGTTTGAGAAGGAAAAGAAAGTTTTTCATTTGGAGATAAGGAGGCTTATTAAGAAATTATCTGATTTATCAACTAAAATCATGATAGAGAGGAAGTCCAAATCTGATTTGCAGTCAAGGTTTGATTTGTATGTTAAAAAGTTTAGGGAATTTGAAACGAAAGTTGTTGACAAATCAAATCATAGTTCAAAAGATCAGATTCGTTCTTCTAATCTGTTTTATGATTCTGCTATTGATAAATCTTATAATTGTTCTTTTAAAAAGATAAAAATGGAATGGAGAGTTAAAGGAACAACTTCCAAGAAAGAAGTGCCAAAATCAAAGGTTCCTAATTCAAATGTCAAGAAGAACAATACATTTCAAAGAAAATCTTTTGTTAAACCTGATGTGATTTATTCTGTAAATCAATTAGTTAGAATTGCACAAAAGAAACTTTGTTGTTCATATTGTGGGACTAATGATTTTGTGAACAAGAATTTTATTCAGCACTGGTATGGTTCTTATAGAATATCTGCATATGCCACTGCACCTAACAAACCTGGACCCAAGTTCATATGGGTACCAAAGAAAACTTAATCTGTTTTGCAGGTTATTCATGTGTAGAGTTGAATGATAATACTGACACATGACTTAAAACCGATGCTGTGCTTAAATTGAGAATTTTGACTTTTGGATAATTCAGTCCAAAACTCGGTCTGAATGTGATTATGGATTTCTGATTCATACAGATCAATTTGTTGATTTTGAAGCATTTTAAAAAAAAAGTTCAGTTTACTGTGGTTTAATCGAACTCATAGTTGTGAAGAATCAGTTTGTTTCTCTTTTGTATTTGATTTAACTGTAGAGAGAAAACAATTTGAACTACAGAAATGATTATTTAACTTGAACATTAGATCAAAGCAATGACAGTATTGAACATCAGAAGTAATTTGCTTGAAATTTTCATTGAAAGCTTTAAACTGGGCCACAGAGGCATTACATTCTATTCTAGCATATGGCTTCCTATTACAAGAAGATTTATGTAGATTAGATTGTTGGCAAAAATCTTTGTTTGTAGCAGCCTTCTGTGAGTCCCTTCTGTGGTGAACTTCTGTTGATTTCACTGTCACAGGTGAAAAAGAATTGTTAGGTTTTGTCCATTTACCCTTTTGTTGCCATGTTGGTTTCTCTTTTATTTTGAAGGGTTTTAAAATTTTTGAATCTTTTAGATTTTGAGAGGACATTAAATTCTTTTGTTTCAACTTTTCAAGCTCAATAGAGGTTTTGGCTTGTATGCAAATTTTCATAAAGTCTGGACAGATAGGAATTCCAGTGATTTTCTCTTTTGGAGAAATAGTTCTGTTAAGAACTTCAGAAGTTTGTTTAACAACCTTTGTGTCACAAGGAAAATTTTCTATTCTGTTAGTGTTAGGTCTAGAGTTTTGTCAAAAACACAAGTGTTGAGTTCTGAGTAAGAAGACTAAAGAAGACCCAGAAGACTCAGAAGTTCTGAGTAGAAGACTCAGAAGTTCTGAGTGAGAAATCTCAAAAAGATTCTAAGTGTTGGATTCTGACTAGAAGGTTCAGAGTTCTGAGTAGGAGACTCAGAACTTCTGACTATGAAGACAAATGTTCTGAAGCGCCTATTCAGAAGTATGTTCAGAAGTTCTGAACAACATGTTCAAAACTTATATCTTAGGATATTTTCTGTTATAATCAGTTACTAATTAGGACGCGTGTAATTGTTCTATTAGTCTGTTTCTTATATGTACTGTAGCTTTAGCTATTCTCTACAGTATATATAGGAGTTAGCAACTGTAGCTAACAGAATTTTTGGAGAACCATTTGGATAACTCTTTACGCATAAATTGTTAGATCTATTGAGAGAGAAATTCATTGTAATATCTTGTAATTCACAGATTGTTAATAAATCATATGACCAGTTGCTGTGAATACGATCTTAATTGTTCATATTTGATTGTAAGAGTGTATCCTGGACTTTCAATTGGTATCAGAGCCAATCAACAAACAAATTCGTCCAAGAGTGTGTTTGATCACGTTCTTGAAGTTTCTTGATCAATTCGACAATTGATTCCGCTGCTGCTAACAATTCTTGAATTCCTAACAATTCTTGAATTCGTTTCTATCATTGATTCAAGAAATTTGAATTTGTCTTTCTGCTGAATCGATATATTACAATCAAGTCATCCAAAGATTTTCTCTCTATGCTGATTAATTCTCGAAATTAAACAAAGGTTACAGGTATGTTTTCGAAATTCTTGGTTGGTTTCTTGATCAAAGTGATTATATCTGCTGCATGTTGATTAGTATTCAAATTTTTTGTTGAAAAGAAGATTTCATTAATTCATGTACTCTAACTGTTTGATGAAATGCATGTGACAGATTTGATTAATTCTTGCATGTTCTAGATTTGTGTTGATTCTCATTTTTGATCATAATTCATAGTTGATATTTGAATTTGTCATTTCATCATGCCTGAGATTATTGAAGTTTTTGTGAGACCTGCAATTTCTATAACCAGTTCAGAAAATTTACAAAAATTAAGTCCTGTAAAAGCAAAAGAAACAATTTCTGAACCAAAAACTGAGATTGTTCATTTTGAAAGCAAGATTGCTAATCTTCAAGCAAAACAAGACGAAAATGCAAAAGTTATAAAGATTTTGCAAAAAGAGAAATCTGATTTTCTAAAGGATTTTGAAAAGGTTCAAGAAAACATAAAGTTGTTAGAAAAAAGAGAATGTTGATTTGAAAGAGAAAGGCAATTTTAGAAGAAAGATGTTGACAGAGTCTAAAAATAGAATCAAATCATGTGAAATGAAAAATTGTCAACTCTTGAAACAGATATATGATTTTGAACAAGTACTTATACTTGAAAGAGTGAAATTTGAGAAAGAGAGAAGAGACTTTCAAACTGAGAGGAAAGGTTTTGAAACAAAGTCTGTTGAATTATCTTTGAAAATTTCTGATTTGGAGAAAATTCTTGCAAAAGAAAGAAAAGAGTTTGAATGCAAGAAAAATGTTTTTCAAAAAGAAAAGAATGGTTTTGAGAAAAAGAAAACAGGAATGTTAAATGAGTTTTCTGTAAAAATAAATGAGTTGGAGAAAGAGTTAGAAGATGGAAGGAAAGAGACTGAAAAGAAGAAGGTAAATGGCTTTAAAGAAAAATGCTTAAAAGATGAGTTTGAGAAGGAAAAGAAAGTTTTTCATTTGGAGATAAGGAGGCTTATTAAGAAATTATCTGATTTATCAACTAAAATCATGATAGAGAGGAAGTCCAAATCTGATTTGCAGTCAAGGTTTGATTTGTATGTTAAAAAGTTTAGGGAATTTGAAACGAAAGTTGTTGACAAATCAAATCATAGTTCAAAAGATCAGATTCGTTCTTCTAATCTGTTTTATGATTCTGCTATTGATAAATCTTATAATTGTTCTTTTAAAAAGATAAAAATGGAATGGAGAGTTAAAGGAACAACTTCCAAGAAAGAAGTGCCAAAATCAAAGGTTCCTAATTCAAATGTCAAGAAGAACAATACATTTCAAAGAAAATCTTTTGTTAAACCTGATGTGATTTATTCTGTAAATCAATTAGTCAGAATTGCACAAAAGAAACTTTGTTGTTCATATTGTGGGACTAATGATTTTGTGAACAAGAATTTTATTCAGCACTGGTATGGTTCTTATAGAATATCTGCATATGCCACTGCACCTAACAAACCTGGACCCAAGTTCATATGGGTACCAAAGAAAACTTAATCTGTTTTGCAGGTTATTCATGTGTAGAGTTGAATGATAATACTGACACATGACTTAAAACCGATGCTGTGCTTAAATTGAGAATTTTGACTTTTGGATAATTCAGTCCAAAACTCGGTCTGAATGTGATTATGGATTTCTGATTCATACAGATCAATTTGTTGATTTTGAAGCATTTTAAAAAAAAGTTCAGTTTACTGTGGTTTAATCGAACTCATAGTTGTGAAGAATCAGTTTGTTTCTCTTTTGTATTTGATTTAACTGTAGAGAGAAAACAATTTGAACTACAGAAATGATTATTTAACTTGAACATTAGATCAAAGCAATGACAGTATTGAACATCAGAAGTAATTTGCTTGAAATTTTCATTGAAAGCTTTAAACTGGGCCACAGAGGCATTACATTCTATTCTAGCATATGGCTTCCTATTACAAGAAGATTTATGTAGATTAGATTGTTGGCAAAAATCTTTGTTTGTAGCAGCCTTCTGTGAGTCCCTTCTGTGGTGAACTTCTGTTGATTTCACTGTCACAGGTGAAAAAGATTTGTTAGGTTTTGTCCATTTACCCTTTTGTTGCCATGTTGGGTTCTCTTTTATTTTGAAGGGTTTTAAAATTTTTGAATCTTTTAGATTTTGAGAGGACATTAAATTCTTTTGTTTCAACTTTTCAAGCTCAATAGAGGTTTTGGCTTGTATGCAAATTTTCATAAAGTCTGGACAGATAGGAATTCCAGTGATTTTCTCTTTTGGAGAAATAGTTCTGTTAAGAACTTCAGAAGTTTGTTTAACAACCTTTGTGTCACAAGGAAAATTTTCTATTCTGTTAGTGTTAGGTCTAGAGTTTTGTCAAAAACACAAGTGTTGAGTTCTGAGTAAGAAGACTAAAGAAGACCCAGAAGACTCAGAAGTTCTGAGTAGAAGACTCAGAAGTTCTGAGTGAGAAATCTCAAAAAGATTCTAAGTGTTGGATTCTGACTAGAAGGTTCAGAGTTCAGAGTAGGAGACTCAGAACTTCTGACTATGAAGACAAATGTTCTGAAGCGCCTATTCAGAAGTATGTTCAGAAGTTCTGAACAACATGTTCAAAACTTATATCTTAGGATATTTTCTGTTATAATCAGTTACTAATTAGGACGCGTGTAATTGTTCTATTAGTCTGTTTCTTATATGTACTGTAGCTTTAGCTAGTCTCTACAGTATATATAGGAGTTAGCAACTGTAGCTAACAGAATTTTTGGAGAACCATTTGGATAACTCTTTACGCATAAATTGTTAGATCTATTGAGAGAGAAATTCATTGTAATATCTTGTAATTCACAGATTGTTAATAAATCATATGACCAGTTGCTGTGAATACGATCTTAATTGTTCATATTTGATTGTAAGAGTGTATCCTGGACTTTCAATTGGTATCAGAGCCAATCAACAAACAAATTCGTCCAAGAGTGTGTTTGATCACGTTCTTGAAGTTTCTTGATCAATTCGACAATTGATTCCGCTGCTGCTAACAATTCTTGAATTCCTAACAATTCTTGAATTCGTTTCTATCATTGATTCAAGAAATTTGAATTTGTCTTTCTGCTGAATCGATATATTACAATCAAGTCATCCAAAGATTTTCTCTCTATGCTGATTAATTCTCGAAATTAAACAAAGGTTACAGGTATGTTTTCGAAATTCTTGGTTGGTTTCTTGATCAAAGTGATTATATCTGCTGCATGTTGATTAGTATTCAAATTTTTTGTTGAAAAGAAGATTTCATTAATTCATGTACTCTAACTGTTTGATGAAATGCATGTGACAGATTTGATTAATTCTTGCATGTTCTAGATTTGTGTTGATTCTCATTTTTGATCATAATTCATAGTTGATATTTGAATTTGTCATTTCATCATGCCTGAGATTATTGAAGTTTTTGTGAGACCTGCAATTTCTATAACCAGTTCAGAAAATTTACAAAAATTAAGTCCTGTAAAAGCAAAAGAAACAATTTCTGAACCAAAAACTGAGATTGTTCATTTTGAAAGCAAGATTGCTAATCTTCAAGCAAAACAAGACGAAAATGCAAAAGTTATAAAGATTTTGCAAAAAGAGAAATCTGATTTTCTAAAGGATTTTGAAAAGGTTCAAGAAAACATAAAGTTGTTAGAAAAAAGAGAATGTTGATTTGAAAGAGAAAGGCAATTTTAGAAGAAAGATGTTGACAGAGTCTAAAAATAGAATCAAATCATGTGAAATGAAAAATTGTCAACTCTTGAAACAGATATATGATTTTGAACAAGTACTTATACTTGAAAGAGTGAAATTTGAGAAAGAGAGAAGAGACTTTCAAACTGAGAGGAAAGGTTTTGAAACAAAGTCTGTTGAATTATCTTTGAAAATTTCTGATTTGGAGAAAATTTTTGCAAAAGAAAGAAAAGAGTTTGAATGCAAGAAAAATGTTTTTCAAAAAGAAAAGAATGGTTTTGAGAAAAAGAAAACAGGAATGTTAAATGAGTTTTCTGTAAAAATAAATGAGTTGGAGAAAGAGTTAGAAGATGGAAGGAAAGAGACTGAAAAGAAGAAGGTAAATGGCTTTAAAGAAAAATGCTTAAAAGATGAGTTTGAGAAGGAAAAGAAAGTTTTTCATTTGGAGATAAGGAGGCTTATTAAGAAATTATCTGATTTATCAACTAAAATCATGATAGAGAGGAAGTCCAAATCTGATTTGCAGTCAAGGTTTGATTTGTATGTTAAAAAGTTTAGGGAATTTGAAACGAAAGTTGTTGACAAATCAAATCATAGTTCAAAAGATCAGATTCGTTCTTCTAATCTGTTTTATGATTCTGCTATTGATAAATCTTATAATTGTTCTTTTAAAAAGATAAAAATGGAATGGAGAGTTAAAGGAACAACTTCCAAGAAAGAAGTGCCAAAATCAAAGGTTCCTAATTCAAATGTCAAGAAGAACAATACATTTCAAAGAAAATCTTTTGTTAAACCTGATGTGATTTATTCTGTAAATCAATTAGTCAGAATTGCACAAAAGAAACTTTGTTGTTCATATTGTGGGACTAATGATTTTGTGAACAAGAATTTTATTCAGCACTGGTATGGTTCTTATAGAATATCTGCATATGCCACTGCACCTAACAAACCTGGACCCAAGTTCATATGGGTACCAAAGAAAACTTAATCTGTTTTGCAGGTTATTCATGTGTAGAGTTGAATGATAATACTGACACATGACTTAAAACCGATGCTGTGCTTAAATTGAGAATTTTGACTTTTGGATAATTCAGTCCAAAACTCGGTCTGAATGTGATTATGGATTTCTGATTCATACAGATCAATTTGTTGATTTTGAAGCATTTTAAAAAAAAAGTTCAGTTTACTGTGGTTTAATCGAACTCATAGTTGTGAAGAATCAGTTTGTTTCTCTTTTGTATTTGATTTAACTGTAGAGAGAAAACAATTTGAACTACAGAAATGATTATTTAACTTGAACATTAGATCAAAGCAATGACAGTATTGAACATCAGAAGTAATTTGCTTGAAATTTTCATTGAAAGCTTTAAACTGGGCCACAGAGGCATTACATTCTATTCTAGCATATGGCTTCCTATTACAAGAAGATTTATGTAGATTAGATTGTTGGCAAAAATCTTTGTTTGTAGCAGCCTTCTGTGAGTCCCTTCTGTGGTGAACTTCTGTTGATTTCACTGTCACAGGTGAAAAAGATTTGTTAGGTTTTGTCCATTTACCCTTTTGTTGCCATGTTGGGTTCTCTTTTATTTTGAAGGGATTTAAAATTTTTGAATCTTTTAGATTTTGAGAGGACATTAAATTCTTTTGTTTCAACTTTTCAAGCTCAATAGAGGTTTTGGCTTGTATGCAAATTTTCATAAAGTCTGGACAGATAGGAATTCCAGTGATTTTCTCTTTTGGAGAAATAGTTCTGTTAAGAACTTCAGAAGTTTGTTTAACAACCTTTGTGTCACAAGGAAAATTTTCTATTCTGTTAGTGTTAGGTCTAGAGTTTTGTCAAAAACACAAGTGTTGAGTTCTGAGTAAGAAGACTAAAGAAGACCCAGAAGACTCAGAAGTTCTGAGTAGAAGACTCAGAAGTTCTGAGTGAGAAATCTCAAAAAGATTCTAAGTGTTGGATTCTGACTAGAAGGTTCAGAGTTCAGAGTAGGAGACTCAGAACTTCTGACTATGAAGACAAATGTTCTGAAGCGCCTATTCAGAAGTATGTTCAGAAGTTCTGAACAACATGTTCAAAACTTATATCTTAGGATATTTTCTGTTATAATCAGTTACTAATTAGGACGCGTGTAATTGTTCTATTAGTCTGTTTCTTATATGTACTGTAGCTTTAGCTATTCTCTACAGTATATATAGGAGTTAGCAACTGTAGCTAACAGAATTTTTGGAGAACCATTTGGATAACTCTTTACGCATAAATTGTTAGATCTATTGAGAGAGAAATTCATTGTAATATCTTGTAATTCACAGATTGTTAATAAATCATATGACCAGTTGCTGTGAATACGATCTTAATTGTTCATATTTGATTGTAAGAGTGTATCCTGGACTTTCAATTGGTATCAGAGCCAATCAACAAACAAATTCGTCCAAGAGTGTGTTTGATCACGTTCTTGAAGTTTCTTGATCAATTCGACAATTGATTCCGCTGCTGCTAACAATTCTTGAATTCCTAACAATTCTTGAATTCGTTTCTATCATTGATTCAAGAAATTTGAATTTGTCTTTCTGCTGAATCGATATATTACAATCAAGTCATCCAAAGATTTTCTCTCTATGCTGATTAATTCTCGAAATTAAACAAAGGTTACAGGTATGTTTTCGAAATTCTTGGTTGGTTTCTTGATCAAAGTGATTATATCTGCTGCATGTTGATTAGTATTCAAATTTTTTGTTGAAAAGAAGATTTCATTAATTCATGTACTCTAACTGTTTGATGAAATGCATGTGACAGATTTGATTAATTCTTGCATGTTCTAGATTTGTGTTGATTCTCATTTTTGATCATAATTCATAGTTGATATTTGAATTTGTCATTTCATCATGCCTGAGATTATTGAAGTTTTTGTGAGACCTGCAATTTCTATAACCAGTTCAGAAAATTTACAAAAATTAAGTCCTGTAAAAGCAAAAGAAACAATTTCTGAACCAAAAACTGAGATTGTTCATTTTGAAAGCAAGATTGCTAATCTTCAAGCAAAACAAGACGAAAATGCAAAAGTTATAAAGATTTTGCAAAAAGAGAAATCTGATTTTCTAAAGGATTTTGAAAAGGTTCAAGAAAACATAAAGTTGTTAGAAAAAAGAGAATGTTGATTTGAAAGAGAAAGGCAAATTTAGAAGAAAGATGTTGACAGAGTCTAAAAATAGAATCAAATCATGTGAAATGAAAAATTGTCAACTCTTGAAACAGATATATGATTTTGAACAAGTACTTATACTTGAAAGAGTGAAATTTGAGAAAGAGAGAAGAGACTTTCAAACTGAGAGGAAAGGTTTTGAAACAAAGTCTGTTGAATTATCTTTGAAAATTTCTGATTTGGAGAAAATTCTTGCAAAAGAAAGAAAAGAGTTTGAATGCAAGAAAAATGTTTTTCAAAAAGAAAAGAATGGTTTTGAGAAAAAGAAAACAGGAATGTTAAATGAGTTTTCTGTAAAAATAAATGAGTTGGAGAAAGAGTTAGAAGATGGAAGGAAAGAGACTGAAAAGAAGAAGGTAAATGGCTTTAAAGAAAAATGCTTAAAAGATGAGTTTGAGAAGGAAAAGAAAGTCTTTCATTTGGAGATAAGGAGGCTTATTAAGAAATTATCTGATTTATCAACTAAAATCATGATAGAGAGGAAGTCCAAATCTGATTTGCAGTCAAGGTTTGATTTGTATGTTAAAAAGTTTAGGGAATTTGAAACGAAAGTTGTTGACAAATCAAATCATAGTTCAAAAGATCAGATTCGTTCTTCTAATCTGTTTTATGATTCTGCTATTGATAAATCTTATAATTGTTCTTTTAAAAAGATAAAAATGGAATGGAGAGTTAAAGGAACAACTTCCAAGAAAGAAGTGCCAAAATCAAAGGTTCCTAATTCAAATGTCAAGAAGAACAATACATTTCAAAGAAAATCTTTTGTTAAACCTGATGTGATTTATTCTGTAAATCAATTAGTCAGAATTGCACAAAAGAAACTTTGTTGTTCATATTGTGGGACTAATGATTTTGTGAACAAGAATTTTATTCAGCACTGGTATGGTTCTTATAGAATATCTGCATATGCCACTGCACCTAACAAACCTGGACCCAAGTTCATATGGGTACCAAAGAAAACTTAATCTGTTTTGCAGGTTATTCATGTGTAGAGTTGAATGATAATACTGACACATGACTTAAAACCGATGCTGTGCTTAAATTGAGAATTTTGACTTTTGGATAATTCAGTCCAAAACTCGGTCTGAATGTGATTATGGATTTCTGATTCATACAGATCAATTTGTTGATTTTGAAGCATTTTAAAAAAAAAGTTCAGTTTACTGTGGTTTAATCGAACTCATAGTTGTGAAGAATCAGTTTGTTTCTCTTTTGTATTTGATTTAACTGTAGAGAGAAAACAATTTGAACTACAGAAATGATTATTTAACTTGAACATTAGATCAAAGCAATGACAGTATTGAACATCAGAAGTAATTTGCTTGAAATTTTCATTGAAAGCTTTAAACTGGGCCACAAAGGCATTACATTCTATTCTAGCATATGGCTTCCTATTACAAGAAGATTTATGTAGATTAGATTGTTGGCAAAAATCTTTGTTTGTAGCAGCCTTCTGTGAGTCCCTTCTGTGGTGAACTTCTGTTGATTTCACTGTCACAGGTGAAAAAGATTTGTTAGGTTTTGTCCATTTACCCTTTTGTTGCCATGTTGGGTTCTCTTTTATTTTGAAGGGTTTTAAAATTTTTGAATCTTTTAGATTTTGAGAGGACATTAAATTCTTTTGTTTCAACTTTTCAAGCTCAATAGAGGTTTTGGCTTGTATGCAAATTTTCATAAAGTCTGGACAGATAGGAATTCCAGTGATTTTCTCTTTTGGAGAAATAGTTCTGTTAAGAACTTTAGAAGTTTGTTTAACAACCTTTGTGTCACAAGGAAAATTTTCTATTCTGTTAGTGTTAGGTCTAGAGTTTTGTCAAAAACACAAGTGTTGAGTTCTGAGTAAGAAGACTAAAGAAGACCCAGAAGACTCAGAAGTTCTGAGTAGAAGACTCAGAAGTTCTGAGTGAGAAATCTCAAAAAGATTCTAAGTGTTGGATTCTGACTAGAAGGTTCAGAGTTCAGAGTAGGAGACTCAGAACTTCTGACTATGAAGACAAATGTTCTGAAGCGCCTATTCAGAAGTATGTTCAGAAGTTCTGAACAACATGTTCAAAACTTATATCTTAGGATATTTTCTGTTATAATCAGTTACTAATTAGGACGCGTGTAATTGTTCTATTAGTCTGTTTCTTATATGTACTGTAGCTTTAGCTATTCTCTACAGTATATATAGGAGTTAGCAACTGTAGCTAACAGAATTTTTGGAGAACCATTTGGATAACTCTTTACGCATAAATTGTTAGATCTATTGAGAGAGAAATTCATTGTAATATCTTGTAATTCACAGATTGTTAATAAATCATATGACCAGTTGCTGTGAATACGATCTTAATTGTTCATATTTGATTGTAAGAGTGTATCCTGGACTTTCAATTGGTATCAGAGCCAATCAACAAACAAATTCGTCCAAGAGTGTGTTTGATCACGTTCTTGAAGTTTCTTGATCAATTCGACAATTGATTCCGCTGCTGCTAACAATTCTTGAATTCCTAACAATTCTTGAATTCGTTTCTATCATTGATTCAAGAAATTTGAATTTGTCTTTCTGCTGAATCGATATATTACAATCAAGTCATCCAAAGATTTTCTCTCTATGCTGATTAATTCTCGAAATTAAACAAAGGTTACAGGTATGTTTTCGAAATTCTTGGTTGGTTTCTTGATCAAAGTGATTATATCTGCTGCATGTTGATTAGTATTCAAATTTTTTGTTGAAAAGAAGATTTCATTAATTCATGTACTCTAACTGTTTGATGAAATGCATGTGACAGATTTGATTAATTCTTGCATGTTCTAGATTTGTGTTGATTCTCATTTTTGATCATAATTCATAGTTGATATTTGAATTTGTCATTTCATCATGCCTGAGATTATTGAAGTTTTTGTGAGACCTGCAATTTCTATAACCAGTTCAGAAAATTTACAAAAATTAAGTCCTGTAAAAGCAAAAGAAACAATTTCTGAACCAAAAACTGAGATTGTTCATTTTGAAAGCAAGATTGCTAATCTTCAAGCAAAACAAGACGAAAATGCAAAAGTTATAAAGATTTTGCAAAAAGAGAAATCTGATTTTCTAAAGGATTTTGAAAAGGTTCAAGAAAACATAAAGTTGTTAGAAAAAAGAGAATGTTGATTTGAAAGAGAAAGGCAATTTTAGAAGAAAGATGTTGACAGAGTCTAAAAATAGAATCAAATCATGTGAAATGAAAAATTGTCAACTCTTGAAACAGATATATGATTTTGAACAAGTACTTATACTTGAAAGAGTGAAATTTGAGAAAGAGAGAAGAGACTTTCAAACTGAGAGGAAAGGTTTTGAAACAAAGTCTGTTGAATTATCTTTGAAAATTTCTGATTTGGAGAAAATTCTTGCAAAAGAAAGAAAAGAGTTTGAATGCAAGAAAAATGTTTTTCAAAAAGAAAAGAATGGTTTTGAGAAAAAGAAAACAGGAATGTTAAATGAGTTTTCTGTAAAAATAAATGAGTTGGAGAAAGAGTTAGAAGATGGAAGGAAAGAGACTGAAAAGAAGAAGGTAAATGGCTTTAAAGAAAAATGCTTAAAAGATGAGTTTGAGAAGGAAAAGAAAGTTTTTCATTTGGAGATAAGGAGGCTTATTAAGAAATTATCTGATTTATCAACTAAAATCATGATAGAGAGGAAGTCTAAATCTGATTTGCAGTCAAGGTTTGATTTGTATGTTAAAAAGTTTAGGGAATTTGAAACGAAAGTTGTTGACAAATCAAATCATAGTTCAAAAGATCAGATTCGTTCTTCTAATCTGTTTTATGATTCTGCTATTGATAAATCTTATAATTGTTCTTTTAAAAAGATAAAAATGGAATGGAGAGTTAAAGGAACAACTTCCAAGAAAGAAGTGCCAAAATCAAAGGTTCCTAATTCAAATGTCAAGAAGAACAATACATTTCAAAGAAAATCTTTTGTTAAACCTGATGTGATTTATTCTGTAAATCAATTAGTCAGAATTGCACAAAAGAAACTTTGTTGTTCATATTGTGGGACTAATGATTTTGTGAACAAGAATTTTATTCAGCACTGGTATGGTTCTTATAGAATATCTGCATATGCCACTGCACCTAACAAACCTGGACCCAAGTTCATATGGGTACCAAAGAAAACTTAATCTGTTTTGCAGGTTATTCATGTGTAGAGTTGAATGATAATACTGACACATGACTTAAAACCGATGTTGTGCTTAAATTGAGAATTTTGACTTTTGGATAATTCAGTCCAAAACTCGGTCTGAATGTGATTATGGATTTCTGATTCATACAGATCAATTTGTTGATTTTGAAGCATTTTAAAAAAAAAGTTCAGTTTACTGTGGTTTAATCGAACTCATAGTTGTGAAGAATCAGTTTGTTTCTCTTTTGTATTTGATTTAACTGTAGAGAGAAAACAATTTGAACTACAGAAATGATTATTTAACTTGAACATTAGATCAAAGCAATGACAGTATTGAACATCAGAAGTAATTTGCTTGAAATTTTCATTGAAAGCTTTAAACTGGGCCACAGAGGCATTACATTCTATTCTAGCATATGGCTTCCTATTACAAGAAGATTTATGTAGATTAGATTGTTGGCAAAAATCTTTGTTTGTAGCAGCCTTCTGTGAGTCCCTTCTGTGGTGAACTTCTGTTGATTTCACTGTCACAGGTGAAAAAGATTTGTTAGGTTTTGTCCATTTACCCTTTTGTTGCCATGTTGGGTTCTCTTTTATTTTGAAGGGTTTTAAAATTTTTGAATCTTTTAGATTTTGAGAGGACATTAAATTCTTTTGTTTCAACTTTTCAAGCTCAATAGAGGTTTTGGCTTGTATGCAAATTTTCATAAAGTCTGGACAGATAGGAATTCCAGTGATTTTCTCTTTTGGAGAAATAGTTCTGTTAAGAACTTCAGAAGTTTGTTTAACAACCTTTGTGTCACAAGGAAAATTTTCTATTCTGTTAGTGTTAGGTCTAGAGTTTTGTCAAAAACACAAGTGTTGAGTTCTGAGTAAGAAGACTAAAGAAGACCCAGAAGACTCAGAAGTTCTGAGTAGAAGACTCAGAAGTTCTGAGTGAGAAATCTCAAAAAGATTCTAAGTGTTGGATTCTGACTAGAAGGTTCAGAGTTCAGAGTAGGAGACTCAGAACTTCTGACTATGAAGACAAATGTTCTGAAGCGCCTATTCAGAAGTATGTTCAGAAGTTCTGAACAACATGTTCAAAACTTATATCTTAGGATATTTTCTGTTATAATCAGTTACTAATTAGGACGCGTGTAATTGTTCTATTAGTCTGTTTCTTATATGTACTGTAGCTTTAGCTATTCTCTACAGTATATATAGGAGTTAGCAACTGTAGCTAACAGAATTTTTGGAGAACCATTTGGATAACTCTTTACGCATAAATTGTTAGATCTATTGAGAGAGAAATTCATTGTAATATCTTGTAATTCACAGATTGTTAATAAATCATATGACCAGTTGCTGTGAATACGATCTTAATTGTTCATATTTGATTGTAAGAGTGTATCCTGGACTTTCAATTGGTATCAGAGCCAATCAACAAACAAATTCGTCCAAGAGTGTGTTTGATCACGTTCTTGAAGTTTCTTGATCAATTCGACAATTGATTCCGCTGCTGCTAACAATTCTTGAATTCCTAACAATTCTTGAATTCGTTTCTATCATTGATTCAAGAAATTTGAATTTGTCTTTCTGCTGAATCGATATATTACAATCAAGTCATCCAAAGATTTTCTCTCTATGCTGATTAATTCTCGAAATTAAACAAAGGTTACAGGTATGTTTTCGAAATTCTTGGTTGGTTTCTTGATCAAAGTGATTATATCTGCTGCATGTTGATTAGTATTCAAATTTTTTGTTGAAAAGAAGATTTCATTAATTCATGTACTCTAACTGTTTGATGAAATGCATGTGACAGATTTGATTAATTCTTGCATGTTCTAGATTTGTGTTGATTCTCATTTTTGATCATAATTCATAGTTGATATTTGAATTTGTCATTTCATCATGCCTGAGATTATTGAAGTTTTTGTGAGACCTGCAATTTCTATAACCAGTTCAGAAAATTTACAAAAATTAAGTCCTGTAAAAGCAAAAGAAACAATTTCTGAACCAAAAACTGAGATTGTTCATTTTGAAAGCAAGATTGCTAATCTTCAAGCAAAACAAGACGAAAATGCAAAAGTTATAAAGATTTTGCAAAAAGAGAAATCTGATTTTCTAAAGGATTTTGAAAAGGTTCAAGAAAACATAAAGTTGTTAGAAAAAAGAGAATGTTGATTTGAAAGAGAAAGGCAATTTTAGAAGAAAGATGTTGACAGAGTCTAAAAATAGAATCAAATCATGTGAAATGAAAAATTGTCAACTCTTGAAACAGATATATGATTTTGAACAAGTACTTATACTTGAAAGAGTGAAATTTGAGAAAGAGAGAAGAGACTTTCAAACTGAGAGGAAAGGTTTTGAAACAAAGTCTGTTGAATTATCTTTGAAAATTTCTGATTTGGAGAAAATTCTTGCAAAAGAAAGAAAAGAGTTTGAATGCAAGAAAAATGTTTTTCAAAAAGAAAAGAATGGTTTTGAGAAAAAGAAAACAGGAATGTTAAATGAGTTTTCTGTAAAAATAAATGAGTTGGAGAAAGAGTTAGAAGATGGAAGGAAAGAGACTGAAAAGAAGAAGGTAAATGGCTTTAAAGAAAAATGCTTAAAAGATGAGTTTGAGAAGGAAAAGAAAGTTTTTCATTTGGAGATAAGGAGGCTTATTAAGAAATTATCTGATTTATCAACTAAAATCATGATAGAGAGGAAGTCCAAATCTGATTTGCAGTCAAGGTTTGATTTGTATGTTAAAAAGTTTAGGGAATTTGAAACGAAAGTTGTTGACAAATCAAATAATAGTTCAAAAGATCAGATTCGTTCTTCTAATCTGTTTTATGATTCTGCTATTGATAAATCTTATAATTGTTCTTTTAAAAAGATAAAAATGGAATGGAGAGTTAAAGGAACAACTTCCAAGAAAGAAGTGCCAAAATCAAAGGTTCCTAATTCAAATGTCAAGAAGAACAATACATTTCAAAGAAAATCTTTTGTTAAACCTGATGTGATTTATTCTGTAAATCAATTAGTCAGAATTGCACAAAAGAAACTTTGTTGTTCATATTGTGGGACTAATGATTTTGTGAACAAGAATTTTATTCAGCACTGGTATGGTTCTTATAGAATATCTGCATATGCCACTGCACCTAACAAACCTGGACCCAAGTTCATATGGGTACCAAAGAAAACTTAATCTGTTTTGCAGGTTATTCATGTGTAGAGTTGAATGATAATACTGACACATGACTTAAAACCGATGCTGTGCTTAAATTGAGAATTTTGACTTTTGGATAATTCAGTCCAAAACTCGGTCTGAATGTGATTATGGATTTCTGATTCATACAGATCAATTTGTTGATTTTGAAGCATTTTAAAAAAAAAGTTCAGTTTACTGTGGTTTAATCGAACTCATAGTTGTGAAGAATCAGTTTGTTTCTCTTTTGTATTTGATTTAACTGTAGAGAGAAAACAATTTGAACTACAGAAATGATTATTTAACTTGAACATTAGATCAAAGCAATGACAGTATTGAACATCAGAAGTAATTTGCTTGAAATTTTCATTGAAAGCTTTAAACTGGGCCACAGAGGCATTACATTCTATTCTAGCATATGGCTTCCTATTACAAGAAGATTTATGTAGATTAGATTGTTGGCAAAAATCTTTGTTTGTAGCAGCCTTCTGTGAGTCCCTTCTGTGGTGAACTTCTGTTGATTTCACTGTCACAGGTGAAAAAGATTTGTTAGGTTTTGTCCATTTACCCTTTTGTTGCCATGTTGGGTTCTCTTTTATTTTGAAGGGTTTTAAAATTTTTGAATCTTTTAGATTTTGAGAGGACATTAAATTCTTTTGTTTCAACTTTTCAAGCTCAATAGAGGTTTTGGCTTGTATGCAAATTTTCATAAAGTCTGGACAGATAGGAATTCCAGTGATTTTCTCTTTTGGAGAAATAGTTCTGTTAAGAACTTCAGAAGTTTGTTTAACAACCTTTGTGTCACAAGGAAAATTTTCTATTCTGTTAGTGTTAGGTCTAGAGTTTTGTCAAAAACACAAGTGTTGAGTTCTGAGTAAGAAGACTAAAGAAGACCCAGAAGACTCAGAAGTTCTGAGTAGAAGACTCAGAAGTTCTGAGTGAGAAATCTCAAAAAGATTCTAAGTGTTGGATTCTGACTAGAAGGTTCAGAGTTCAGAGTAGGAGACTCAGAACTTCTGACTATGAAGACAAATGTTCTGAAGCGCCTATTCAGAAGTATGTTCAGAAGTTCTGAACAACATGTTCAAAACTTATATCTTAGGATATTTTCTGTTATAATCAGTTACTAATTAGGACGCGTGTAATTGTTCTATTAGTCTGTTTCTTATATGTACTGTAGCTTTAGCTATTCTCTACAGTATATATAGGAGTTAGCAACTGTAGCTAACAGAATTTTTGGAGAACCATTTGGATAACTCTTTACGCATAAATTGTTAGATCTATTGAGAGAGAAATTCATTGTAATATCTTGTAATTCACAGATTGTTAATAAATCATATGACCAGTTTCTGTGAATACGATCTTAATTGTTCATATTTGATTGTAAGAGTGTATCCTGGACTTTCAATTGGTATCAGAGCCAATCAACAAACAAATTCGTCCAAGAGTGTGTTTGATCACGTTCTTGAAGTTTCTTGATCAATTCGACAATTGATTCCGCTGCTGCTAACAATTCTTGAATTCCTAACAATTCTTGAATTCGTTTCTATCATTGATTCAAGAAATTTGAATTTGTCTTTCTGCTGAATCGATATATTACAATCAAGTCATCCAAAGATTTTCTCTCTATGCTGATTAATTCTCGAAATTAAACAAAGGTTACAGGTATGTTTTCGAAATTCTTGGTTGGTTTCTTGATCAAAGTGATTATATCTGCTGCATGTTGATTAGTATTCAAATTTTTTGTTGAAAAGAAGATTTCATTAATTCATGTACTCTAACTGTTTGATGAAATGCATGTGACAGATTTGATTAATTCTTGCATGTTCTAGATTTGTGTTGATTCTCATTTTTGATCATAATTCATAGTTGATATTTGAATTTGTCATTTCATCATGCCTGAGATTATTGAAGTTTTTGTGAGACCTGCAATTTCTATAACCAGTTCAGAAAATTTACAAAAATTAAGTCCTGTAAAAGCAAAAGAAACAATTTCTGAACCAAAAACTGAGATTGTTCATTTTGAAAGCAAGATTGCTAATCTTCAAGCAAAACAAGACGAAAATGCAAAAGTTATAAAGATTTTGCAAAAAGAGAAATCTGATTTTCTAAAGGATTTTGAAAAGGTTCAAGAAAACATAAAGTTGTTAGAAAAAAGAGAATGTTGATTTGAAAGAGAAAGGCAATTTTAGAAGAAAGATGTTGACAGAGTCTAAAAATAGAATCAAATCATGTGAAATGAAAAATTGTCAACTCTTGAAACAGATATATGATTTTGAACAAGTACTTATACTTGAAAGAGTGAAATTTGAGAAAGAGAGAAGAGACTTTCAAACTGAGAGGAAAGGTTTTGAAACAAAGTCTGTTGAATTATCTTTGAAAATTTCTGATTTGGAGAAAATTCTTGCAAAAGAAAGAAAAGAGTTTGAATGCAAGAAAAATGTTTTTCAAAAAGAAAAGAATGGTTTTGAGAAAAAGAAAACAGGAATGTTAAATGAGTTTTCTGTAAAAATAAATGAGTTGGAGAAAGAGTTAGAAGATGGAAGGAAAGAGACTGAAAAGAAGAAGGTAAATGGCTTTAAAGAAAAATGCTTAAAAGATGAGTTTGAGAAGGAAAAGAAAGTTTTTCATTTGGAGATAAGGAGGCTTATTAAGAAATTATCTGATTTATCAACTAAAATCATGATAGAGAGGAAGTCCAAATCTGATTTGCAGTCAAGGTTTGATTTGTATGTTAAAAAGTTTAGGGAATTTGAAACGAAAGTTGTTGACAAATCAAATCATAGTTCAAAAGATCAGATTCGTTCTTCTAATCTGTTTTATGATTCTGCTATTGATAAATCTTATAATTGTTCTTTTAAAAAGATAAAAATGGAATGGAGAGTTAAAGGAACAACTTCCAAGAAAGAAGTGCCAAAATCAAAGGTTCCTAATTCAAATGTCAAGAAGAACAATACATTTCAAAGAAAATCTTTTGTTAAACCTGATGTGATTTATTCTGTAAATCAATTAGTCAGAATTGCACAAAAGAAACTTTGTTGTTCATATTGTGGGACTAATGATTTTGTGAACAAGAATTTTATTCAGCACTGGTATGGTTCTTATAGAATATCTGCATATGCCACTGCACCTAACAAACCTGGACCCAAGTTCATATGGGTACCAAAGAAAACTTAATCTGTTTTGCAGGTTATTCATGTGTAGAGTTGAATGATAATACTGACACATGACTTAAAACCGATGCTGTGCTTAAATTGAGAATTTTGACTTTTGGATAATTCAGTCCAAAACTCGGTCTGAATGTGATTATGGATTTCTGATTCATACAGATCAATTTGTTGATTTTGAAGCATTTTAAAAAAAAAGTTCAGTTTACTGTGGTTTAATCGAACTCATAGTTGTGAAGAATCAGTTTGTTTCTCTTTTGTATTTGATTTAACTGTAGAGAGAAAACAATTTGAACTACAGAAATGATTATTTAACTTGAACATTAGATCAAAGCAATGACAGTATTGAACATCAGAAGTAATTTGCTTGAAATTTTCATTGAAAGCTTTAAACTGGGCCACAGAGGCATTACATTCTATTCTAGCATATGGCTTCCTATTACAAGAAGATTTATGTAGATTAGATTGTTGGCAAAAATCTTTGTTTGTAGCAGCCTTCTGTGAGTCCCTTCTGTGGTGAACTTCTGTTGATTTCACTGTCACAGGTGAAAAAGATTTGTTAGGTTTTGTCCATTTACCCTTTTGTTGCCATGTTGGGTTCTCTTTTATTTTGAAGGGTTTTAAAATTTTTGAATCTTTTAGATTTTGAGAGGACATTAAATTCTTTTGTTTCAACTTTTCAAGCTCAATAGAGGTTTTGGCTTGTATGCAAATTTTCATAAAGTCTGGACAGATAGGAATTCCAGTGATTTTCTCTTTTGGAGAAATAGTTCTGTTAAGAACTTCAGAAGTTTGTTTAACAACCTTTGTGTCACAAGGAAAATTTTCTATTCTGTTAGTGTTAGGTCTAGAGTTTTGTCAAAAACACAAGTGTTGAGTTCTGAGTAAGAAGACTAAAGAAGACCCAGAAGACTCAGAAGTTCTGAGTAGAAGACTCAGAAGTTCTGAGTGAGAAATCTCAAAAAGATTCTAAGTGTTGGATTCTGACTAGAAGGTTCAGAGTTCAGAGTAGGAGACTCAGAACTTCTGACTATGAAGACAAATGTTCTGAAGCGCCTATTCAGAAGTATGTTCAGAAGTTCTGAACAACATGTTCAAAACTTATATCTTAGGATATTTTCTGTTATAATCAGTTACTAATTAGGACGCGTGTAATTGTTCTATTAGTCTGTTTCTTATATGTACTGTAGCTTTAGCTATTCTCTACAGTATATATAGGAGTTAGCAACTGTAGCTAACAGAATTTTTGGAGAACCATTTGGATAACTCTTTACGCATAAATTGTTAGATCTATTGAGAGAGAAATTCATTGTAATATCTTGTAATTCACAGATTGTTAATAAATCATATGACCAGTTGCTGTGAATACGATCTTAATTGTTCATATTTGATTGTAAGAGTGTATCCTGGACTTTCAATTGGTATCAGAGCCAATCAACAAACAAATTCGTCCAAGAGTGTGTTTGATCACGTTCTTGAAGTTTCTTGATCAATTCGACAATTGATTCCGCTGCTGCTAACAATTCTTGAATTCCTAACAATTCTTGAATTCGTTTCTATCATTGATTCAAGAAATTTGAATTTGTCTTTCTGCTGAATCGATATATTACAATCAAGTCATCCAAAGATTTTCTCTCTATGCTGATTAATTCTCGAAATTAAACAAAGGTTACAGGTATGTTTTCGAAATTCTTGGTTGGTTTCTTGATCAAAGTGATTATATCTGCTGCATGTTGATTAGTATTCAAATTTTTTGTTGAAAAGAAGATTTCATTAATTCATGTACTCTAACTGTTTGATGAAATGCATGTGACAGATTTGATTAATTCTTGCATGTTCTAGATTTGTGTTGATTCTCATTTTTGATCATAATTCATAGTTGATATTTGAATTTGTCATTTCATCATGCCTGAGATTATTGAAGTTTTTGTGAGACCTGCAATTTCTATAACCAGTTCAGAAAATTTACAAAAATTAAGTCCTGTAAAAGCAAAAGAAACAATTTCTGAACCAAAAACTGAGATTGTTCATTTTGAAAGCAAGATTGCTAATCTTCAAGCAAAACAAGACGAAAATGCAAAAGTTATAAAGATTTTGCAAAAAGAGAAATCTGATTTTCTAAAGGATTTTGAAAAGGTTCAAGAAAACATAAAGTTGTTAGAAAAAAGAGAATGTTGATTTGAAAGAGAAAGGCAATTTTAGAAGAAAGATGTTGACAGAGTCTAAAAATAGAATCAAATCATGTGAAATGAAAAATTGTCAACTCTTGAAACAGATATATGATTTTGAACAAGTACTTATACTTGAAAGAGTGAAATTTGAGAAAGAGAGAAGAGACTTTCAAACTGAGAGGAAAGGTTTTGAAACAAAGTCTGTTGAATTATCTTTGAAAATTTCTGATTTGGAGAAAATTCTTGCAAAAGAAAGAAAAGAGTTTGAATGCAAGAAAAATGTTTTTCAAAAAGAAAAGAATGGTTTTGAGAAAAAGAAAACAGGAATGTTAAATGAGTTTTCTGTAAAAATAAATGAGTTGGAGAAAGAGTTAGAAGATGGAAGGAAAGAGACTGAAAAGAAGAAGGTAAATGGCTTTAAAGAAAAATGCTTAAAAGATGAGTTTGAGAAGGAAAAGAAAGTTTTTCATTTGGAGATAAGGAGGCTTATTAAGAAATTATCTGATTTATCAACTAAAATCATGATAGAGAGGAAGTCCAAATCTGATTTGCAGTCAAGGTTTGATTTGTATGTTAAAAAGTTTAGGGAATTTGAAACGAAAGTTGTTGACAAATCAAATCATAGTTCAAAAGATCAGATTCGTTCTTCTAATCTGTTTTATGATTCTGCTATTGATAAATCTTATAATTGTTCTTTTAAAAAGATAAAAATGGAATGGAGAGTTAAAGGAACAACTTCCAAGAAAGAAGTGCCAAAATCAAAGGTTCCTAATTCAAATGTCAAGAAGAACAATACATTTCAAAGAAAATCTTTTGTTAAACCTGATGTGATTTATTCTGTAAATCAATTAGTCAGAATTGCACAAAAGAAACTTTGTTGTTCATATTGTGGGACTAATGATTTTGTGAACAAGAATTTTATTCAGCACTGGTATGGTTCTTATAGAATATCTGCATATGCCACTGCACCTAACAAACCTGGACCCAAGTTCATATGGGTACCAAAGAAAACTTAATCTGTTTTGCAGGTTATTCATGTGTAGAGTTGAATGATAATACTGACACATGACTTAAAACCGATGCTGTGCTTAAATTGAGAATTTTGACTTTTGGATAATTCAGTCCAAAACTCGGTCTGAATGTGATTATGGATTTCTGATTCATACAGATCAATTTGTTGATTTTGAAGCATTTTAAAAAAAAGTTCAGTTTACTGTGGTTTAATCGAACTCATAGTTGTGTGTGTTTTTAGTAGAAAACATTTCTAGAGAATGTGTTCAGAATCACATTTTGAGCAACCCTGCAAATTTTGGTTGAAAAATTCTGATTTTTGAGCAAGTTATGGTGATTTGAAGTTCAGAATGTTCAAAAATCACAAAATCCAAACATTTTTCTAAGGAATTTTCTCTGGATAGTTTTATCAGAATTCTGACTCTCTTACTCAGAAGTTTTGACTCTACTACTCAGAATTCTGACTCAACTATTCAGAATTCTGACTCATACTTAGAATTTTGAAGAAGTTACTCAGACTTCTGACTCTACTACTCAGAATTGTGACTCAACTAATCAGAATTCTGACTCTGATACTTAGAATTTTAAACAAGTTACTCAGACTTCTGACTTTTCTACTCAGAATTCTGACTCAACTACTCAGAATTTGGATTTTTTTATATCTAATGAGGAATCATCGTAGATGATTACCAAAATCTCTTGATTTTGCAGAATTATCTTGATTTCAGAGGAAGTATTGACTCAAAATTTGATTTGATTGTTTCAAGATAAAGTTCAAAACCCGTGCTTCAACGTTTAAGGTTTTTGAACATATCTGTTCAAAACCCGTACTTAAATGACTATGGCTTCTGAATAATTCAGCTCAGGACCCGTACTTCAAAGACTATGACTTCTAAACAAATCAGTTTAGAACCCATGCTTCTCAGGTGATATCCTTAACTGTCATATTTTTATGTTTCAAGGAACAAGTGGTGAAAGGTAACATTGCATTACGTTTATTTCTATTGCTTTGAATGTTTGAATCTTAACAAATTTAATTGAATGATATGATTTTTTTTTTTGACTTTCATTCAATGAATAAATGTGTGTCAAAGAGTGATTTTACAAGTATTTTGTATTATCTGAGCTATATTTGTTTCAACTTTCACTTCTGAATTAAATCGAAAGGTAAGCAAAACATGAATGAAATTATGTTGAATGCTCAATGTTATGAAATCTATACTTATATAGAATATAATGCTCAAAAATCCTAAATGTCAGAATGATGGATGGAAACGAAAATATGGGAGAAGTACTACGTTTTAGAACCAAGTGATTGAGATGCAATATATATATATATATATATATATATATATATATATATATATAATTATTTAGTTTGAAAGTTTGTACCTGTGGCCTTTCTGGTTTGGGAGAGTAAGTCCTAAGGGGTGCTCGACACCTAGTCCCTAAGATCAACTGGTCTGGGATCGGCTGACCCAAATCCTGCAATAGAACCAGATAGAAAGCCATGTTCTACTGGTACAAATGGGTTTAAGATATATCGATGTGGCCTTTCTGGTTTGGGAAATTAAGTTCCAAGGGGTGCTTGTCACCTAGCACCTAAGACCAACTGGTCTGGGATAGGCTGACCCAAATCCTGCTATAAAACCAGATAGAAAGCTATGTTTAACGGTGTATCTTATTCTTACTAAACTTTTTGATTAAAAGATGCCAATGTGCACAAAATTAAAAGATGCCAATGAGCACATATCTCTTGAAACTTTGGGAAAATTCAAAGTCGCAATAAACCTGTAAATTTGTGAAAATCCTGATTTTGGACAAATAGTGTGAGTAGAGCAAAGTATTCGTATATGTTTTAGAATTGCATATTCTTGAAGCTAATCATATTTCGCATGCTAAGCACACCAAATAGATTTAATAAAGAGATTGAAACTGAACATTTTTAACTTGATATGCAATGATGACTTGTATTTGAATCCAAACACATGCATTTGATTTCATTTGATTGAAAAATCTGATAAATTTCATTAAGTTGGATTTCTTTTGTAAAATTTTCAAATGATCAAATGTTAGTAGTTATCAAGTCTAGTTCAGTGAATCTTATTTTTCTTGTATAAATGTTTTCATTAAAGCACTATATTTGAAATGAATAATTTTAATGAAATATATGCATACTTTCAGGGGGAGAAAACAAATTGCTCCATAATTCTTATTTTGAGGGGGAGCAAGGTTATTCATTAAGGAGGAGAAAAAGCATAGACTTCATTCGAAGAAAAAGCATCACTAAAGTTTTGAAAATCAAGGGGGAGAAAAGCTAAAGATTTTGAAGATGATTTTGCTTTCCAAAACTTTAGGGGGAGAAAAGCTAAAGATTTTGAAGATTGATATGGTTTTTGTACAGAAATAACAAAAAAGAGAAATGTTATTTTAAGAAGGAGAAGAGGAAAAGAAAACTGATCGGTTGTTTCTTATAAAGAAATCTTATGAAAGCTGAAATGAAGATGAGAATTGTCATTTCAAGGGGGAGCAAAGAAAAAGCAAATATATAACAGAAATCAATTTGGAAATAGTTGATGCTGCTGATTAAAGACTGACCAGAAGTTGTTAACTCAGATTATTCAGAAGTTCTGAGCAAAAGTTGTCAAAGCATTCAGAAGAGCTCCTTCTGAAGATTGTTCATGCTCTAAGAATTTGATGATGAAAAGTACAAGTGTGTTTGACAAAAAGGGGGAGATTGTTAGGTCTAGAGTTTTGTCAAAAACACAAGTGTTGAGTTCTGAGTAAGAAGACTAAAGAAGACTTAGAAGACTCAGAAGTTCTGAGTAGAAGACTCAGAAGTTCTGAGTGAGAAATCTCAAAAAGATTCTAAGTGTTGGATTCTGACTAGAAGGTTCAGAGTTCTGAGTAGGAGACTCAGAACTTCTGACTATGAAGACAAATGTTCTGAAGCGCCTATTCAGAAGTATGTTCAGAAGTTCTGAACAACATGTTCAGAACTTATATCTTAGGATATTTTCTGTTATAATCAGTTACTAATTAGGACACGTGTAATTGTTCTATTAGTCTGTTTCTTATATGTACTGTAGCTTTAGCTATTCTCTACAGTATATATAGGAGTTATCAACTGTAGCTAACATAATTTTTGGAGAACCATTTGGATAACTCTTTACGCATAAATTGTTAGATCTATTGAGAGAGAAATTCATTGTAATATCTTGTAATTCACAGATTGTTAATAAATCATATGACCAGTTGCTGTGAATACGATCTTAGTTGTTCATATTTGATTGTAAGAGTGTATCCTGGACTTTCAATTGGTATCAGAGCCAATCAACAAACAAATTCGTCCAAGAGTGTGTTTGATCACGTTCTTGAAGTTTCTTGATCAATTCGACAATTGATTCCGCTGCTGCTAACAATTCTTGAATTCCTAACAATTCTTGAATTCGTTTCTATCATTGATTCAAGAAATTTGAATTTGTCTTTCTGCTGAATCGATATCTTACAATCAAGTCATCCAAAGATTTTCTCTCTATGCTGATTAATTCTCGAAATTAAACAAAGGTTACAGGTATGTTTTCGAAATTCTTGGTTGGTTTCTTGATCAAAGTGATTATATCTGCTGCATGTTGATTAGTATTCAAATTTTTTGTTGAAAAGAAGATTTCATTAATTCATCGTACTCTAACTGTTTGATGAAATGCATGTGACAGATTTGATTAATTCTTGCATGTTCTAGATTTGTGTTGATTCTCATTTTTGATCATAATTCATAGTTGATATTTGAATTTGTCATTTCATCATGCCTGAGATTATTGAAGTTTTTGTGAGACCTGCAATTTCTATAACCAGTTCAGAAAATTTACAAAAATTAAGTCCTGTAAAAGCAAAAGAAACAATTTCTGAACCAAAAACTGAGATTGTTCATTTTGAAAGCAAGATTGCTAATCTTCAAGCAAAACAAGACGAAAATGCAAAAGTTATAAAGATTTTGCAAAAAGAGAAATCTGATTTTCTAAAGGATTTTGAAAAGGTTCAAGAAAACATAAAGTTGTTAGAAAAAAGAGAATGTTGATTTGAAAGAGAAAGACAATTTTAGAAGAAAGATGTTGACAGAGTCTAAAAATAGAATCAAATCATGTGAAATGAAAAATTGTCAACTCTTGAAACAGATCTATGATTTTGAACAAGTACTTATACTTGAAAGAGTGAAATTTGAGAAAGAGAGAAGAGACTTTCAAACTGAGAGGAAAGGTTTTGAAACAAAGTCTGTTGAATTATCTTTGAAAATTTCTGATTTGGAGAAAATTCTTGCAAAAGAAAGAAAAGAGTTTGAATGCAAGAAAAATGTTTTTCAAAAAGAAAAGAATGGTTTTGAGAAAAAGAAAACAGGAATGTTAAATGAGTTTTCTGTAAAAATAAATGAGTTGGAGAAAGAGTTAGAAGATGGAAGGAAAGAGACTGAAAAGAAGAAGGTAAATGGCTTTAAAGAAAAATGCTTAAAAGATGAGTTTGAGAAGGAAAAGAAAGTTTTTCATTTGGAGATAAGGAGGCTTATTAAGAAATTATCTGATTTATCAACTAAAATCATGATAGAGAGGAAGTCCAAATCTGATTTGCAGTCAAGGTTTGATTTGTATGTTAAAAAGTTTAGGGAATTTAAAAGCGTAATACTCGTTTATGTATTGAGCCCTTCGATTTTACTGAGTTTTGGCTCCCCTTCAAGTTGTTTCTCCAGTTCTTTCCAAAGATCATACGAAGATTCGCATGCATCTAAAGACTGGAAGAGTTCGTTGGGGATTGCCATAATCAGAATTCTTTTTGTTTTCTGCGCGAGTTCATCTTTTACCTTGTCTTGATCTGACCAACCATCCCTGGTTTTAGGTTTTTGATGCTCAGGGATTTCAGGAGTGTCAGCTGTCGCTGGTACACGAGGTACTATTAACATAGGAACATGAGGAGGATTATAAAGGTATTGTACGAGGTCTTTATCAGTACCCTCAAAGAAATGGATCATTCTTATTTTCCACTGAGGATACTCATTTCTTAGAAGAGAAGGTGGTTTGGTTAATGAACCAGCTGTGAAGAAGTTTTGTGTGCTTGTCATTTTATGAGTGGAAAGATTCAGAATGAAGATATGATACGAAAAGTACGAGAGAATAAGCTGGAAGGATTTTATGGGTTTGGAAGTTCTGAACAGTGTACTTTTATGGAGTTTTAACTAAAGAAACAGTTTCTCTTGATTTACCAGATATCGAACAAATCGAAAATGGCTGAAAAAATAGAATCTGTTTGAAGGAATAGAATCTGTTTAAAATCAGACCATGTTTCTATCAATACTCTTGTTAAACGAGGATCGCTTGATATTGAAAATCAAGCTTAGCTCTGATACCAATTGTTGGTTCCCGTATTTGATTAACAAAGATTATCTTATCTATTAGTTCAAATGAGATGTGTTGCGGAAGCGTATTTGAAGAAATAACAGATATGTTTGAATAGAAACAACACAAAATATCAAATGAACAGTATGTGAAGAACAAATGAATATCTTAAATTTTACTGTATTTGATGAAGAACACTAACAATAGATTTGACGTTAATTGTGTGTGTGTGTTTTTCTTGTATGAACTTTTTCTCTTTTTTGTTGTTGTTAGGAAGAACTCAACATGAGTCTTCCTTTTATACTACTACAAAAGAACTATTCTAGACAAAAGGACTAATGCTACAGGAAAGAAGGGATGGCATGAACAGTTGGAAATCTGCATGCATTAAATGCGCTAATATCAACTTGCAAGGATGCCTATCAGAGTTTGACACGTGTTTGTTGTCGGACCATGCCTTGTACAAGTTGATGAACGGACCCTGGAACAGTAGCAAGATATTTATGTAACAGTGGTAAGATATTTCTGCAACGGTGGCAAGATATTATAAATATCTTCCAAGTCTTCAGTCTGAACAGCAAAGGCTCTGTCAAGGGTGACAGAGGTTCTGCGGCTTGGTCCTTAGTGAGCATTCTTCTGTAGATCCTTCTTTGGTCCTTTGTGAGTAGTCTTCTGTAGATTCTTCTTGGGACTTGGTGTTCCTTGAATGATTGTTTGCTTCGGCAGAGCTTCTGTGGAACACCGCATAGCTTCTTTGGAACTCTTTCATACTTAGCATATTTTTCAATACTTCTAATATTATGAATATTTGGAGCTAACACTAAGCCTTCTAAACAAATCAGTTTAGAACTCATACTTATCAGGTGATATCCTTAACTGTCACATCTTTCAATTCAAGGAACAAGTGGTCAAAGGTAACATTGCATTATGTTTCATTTCTATTGCTTTGAAAATTTGAATCTCAACAAATTTAATTCAATGAGATGAAACTTTTCAATTTTCATTCAATGAATTAAATGTGTGCTAAAAGATGATTTTACAAGTATTGTTGTATTATCTGAGTTTTATTTGCTTCAACTTTCGCTTCTGAAATAAATCGAAAGGTCAGCAAAACATGAATGAAATTTTGATATATGCGCGAAATTGTGTAAATCTAGACTTATATAGAATACGATGCTCACAAAGCCTAATTGTCAGAATGAAGAATGGAAATGAAAATATGAGGGAAGCACAAAGTTTTATAACCAAGCGATTGAGATGCAATAAAAAAATCATTAGGTTTGAAAGTTTGTGCCTGTGGCCTATCTGGTTTGGGAGATTAAGTCCTTAGGGGAGCTTGACACCTAGTCCCTAAGGCCAACTGGTCTGGGATCGGCTGACCCAAATCCTGCTATAGAACCAGATAGAAATCCATGTCCTACAGATGGGATTAGGTTATATCGATGTAGGCTTTCTGGTTTGGGAGAGTAAGTTCCAAGGGGTGCTCGACACCTAGCCCCTAAGGCCAACGGGTCTGGGATTGGCTGACCCAAATCCTGCTATAGAACCAGATAGAAAGTTACGTTTACGGTGTATCTTAGTCTTAATAAACCTGTTGATAAAAAGATGCCAATGTGCACAAAATAAAAGATGCCAATGTGCACAAAATAAAAGATGCCAATGAGCACACATCTCTTATATCTTGGGGAAATAATAATGTCGCGATAAACTTATAAATTTGTGGAAATTCTGATTTCAGTCATATAGTGTGAGTAAGAGCAAAGTATTCTTATAGGTTTCAGAAGTACATTTGATTGTTACAAATCATATTTCGCATGCTAGCACACCAAATAGATTTTATAAAGGGGTTGAAACTGAACATTTTTAACTTGATATGCAATGATGTCTTGTATTTGAATCCAAACACATGCATTTGATTTCATTTGATTGAAAAATCTGTTAAATTTCATTAAGTTGGATTTCTTTTGTAAAGTTTTCAAATGTTCAAATGGTAGTAGTTATAAAATGTAGTTCAATGAATTTTATTTTCTTTGAATAAAATTTTCAACTACTGTGCCTAAATGAAATATATGCATATTTTCAGAGGGAGAAAACAAATTGCTCCAGAATTCTTAGTTTGATGGGGAGCAAGATTGTTCATTAAGGAGGAGATTGTTAATGATTCTCAAAGACGCGACTGAAATTGAAGAAGGTTTTCGATGATCATGGTGCTCGCTATCATCGAAAAAGGGGGGGAAATGTTTAATTCAATTTCATGTCAAAAAGCTTTCAAGGCAAAGATTCAATTTCATGACAGGGGGAGATATGTTTAAAGAAGATTCCGTCTCAAGATAGAAAGAAAAAGGGGAGAATTCTTCAAGAGTTTATGAAAAATCGATTGATCATCTTGTGATCTCTTTTTCTTAAATTTGTGTTTATCAGTACCAATGTGCCTTGTGTGAAGAAACAAATTCTCCAAATCGAAGAAAGAAAATCTCCGCCAGATCCCCGTCTGAAGATTTTGTGACAAGTTGACTTTGACAAGCCAAAGACTGCTGTTCTCAAAATGTTTAAATCTTGAATCCAAGGGGGAGATTGTTAAGTCTAAAATATGTCTTCAAGATTTAATGATAAAGTCAAAGTCAAAGTCAATGTATTATGTGTTGTGAAAGTCAAACTTAGCTTAATGTCTTGTATAGTTCTTAGGTATAAATAGCTTTGTTTAGACTTATCTTGTAACCATTCCAACTAACTAAGAGAGCATAACTCATATCTTGTAACATTGTGCTTAATAGAATAGGAGATCTACTTTCTCTCTCTACTCTCTCTCTCTAGATCTTGTGTGAATTCTTGGTTGATTGATCATATTGGGTTTAGGGTTTAGCAGCTGGTTGGTTGCATGGTTTGACTTCAGTAGACAACCTAGTTGCCGCATGATGAACAATGTAGAATCAGAGTTGGTTGTATGATTCTGGACAAACGGGATGTCCGTTCTGACATTTCGTATGGAGGCGTGCAAGGGGATAAGACAAAAGTTACTTGTAGAGGAAGCTTCATGATCAGCGTTCGCTGAATGATTCTTTATCAGCGAATGATAAAGTTCACCGTTCGCTGAAGTCTTCTACTTGAAACTTCACGTTAAGTGGACAGGTCTTGGTTTCGCTGATATCCGCATCAGTTCATTAGTAGAATTGTTGTTGGTTCATTGACTTGATCTTCGACTTCAACGTAGAACATAGTTGACGTGAAACTTGTATTCAGGGATCATAAGTAAACAACATATTTTATCAGCGATCATCAGTGAGGCTGAATAGACTCAGGGCTCATTGATGAATAGTATCGCTGAATGTACAAATTAAAGAATGAGAGTTCCTATCAGCGATACTAAACAGACTTAGTATTTTTCCTTGATAGTGAAACTCTAATACATATTGTCTACTTACAATTTTCACTAAGTGTTTCTCAGAGTCATTATCAAATCACTGAGGGTTTGGATCAACAAGGAGTACTCGACACCCAATGAAGACCATCGGGATGAGGAAGAATGAACCCCCCCATTTATGTTTGTGCTTCATCGAAGGAGTCCAGTAGAAGACTAAAGGTTACTACTTCTTCTGTCGACACCACAACAGGTTCACACTCTGATCACAACATCATTAATGACGTTGTGAACCCTAATAAGGTACATGAAACTCAACCCCATCACATTGCTCCTTCTACTACACAACTACTGGAAACCACCATTGTTGTCACAACAGAGGGTAATCCCTCTGTTTCCATCCCTATGGTGATGAAAACTAACACTAATCAGTCAATACATAGAGAATCTACTATCCATCAAGTTTTGATGGATGCTCTAGATGTTACTACTGTTTTGGACAAAAATCCTTCTGTGATTCAGGTTAGACAGTATGATGGGGAGAAAGAGGGAAATCAAGAAAATGTTGCTGATGAAATCATGAATGAGGCCTTGGCTGATAAAAGCATGGAAGAGGCTGCTACAGCCTTGGAAGCACAAGCTATTGATAAAGGGAAGAGAAAGGTGATGGAGATTGGAGAAGGCTCTGGAAAGAATGCTACTATGGAGAAGGAAGTGGATGAAGAATAAGGCAGTGAAGAGGAAGAGAACAGCAAGACCCACAACCCTGAAGATCCCTTGGAACTTTTCAGTTGCAAGGAGGCTTTGGAAAAATACCCCCTGTTTGCTAACAAGATCACCTACCTAGATAATGGTTTTTCAAAAAGAACTCTTCTAAATTATCCTATGCTTAATAACACTGTGAAGGAACTCAAGTGGGAAAGGATTTATGCTATCCCTAAACCAATCAATCTGGATTGGGTGAGGGAGTTGTACACTGAAGTTGCTATGACCAGTGGTGAAAATGTATTAGTAAAAGGTACATAGGTATGTTTTTCTGCTAAGGCTATCAACAAAGTCTATGGACTTAAGCCTCCAAAGCATTTTGAGTATGCTAGGCTTGTGAATGAGGGAACTGATCTGGAGTATGCTAAGATTGTGGCTGTTGTAGGAAAAGGTGGGATTCCTTGGAATAGGTCTACTAGATCAAGGAAAAGAACCTTCTTTGCTCAAGGCTTAAATCTCGAAGCCAATATTTGGTTCTATTTCTGAGGCACGCCATTGCACCAACTTTTCATGACTTTACTTTGAGTCTTGAGAGGATGACCATGTTGTATTGCATCCTCACCAAGAAGAAGTTCAATGTGGGTGCCATCATCCATCAAGCTATCAGGTTATGTGCCGATAAGACCATTGGTCCTATGTTTGTCTCTGCTTTGATACACTCTTTGATGCAAAAGGACAAGGTGAAAAGACTACCCACAAACCACATCTTCAATGATAAGAGCACTATGGAGGCCAAGACAATCCATAGGATTTTGGCCAACTGTGAGAAGAATGCTAGGAGGAAAGCCATTGTGGATGCTTCTGCAGCAGGTCAGACTGATCATCTGGAGGCCATTAACTTGTTGGTCAAAGACATTTCTGACCAAAACAAGGCAATATTGTAGAAGATGGAAGAGTACAAGAACTGTGCTTAGGAAGATCCAGGTGCGGAGAGAGAAGTTAGCAAGGAAGATGGAAAAGGTTGTGTTAGGGTATTATATTGTATTCAAGATTTATGTTAAAGTCAATGTATTGTAAGTAAAAGTAAAAGTCAAAGTCATGTAAAGTTAAGATAGATTTAGAGCATATGCCTTGTCATGTCTAGGTATAAAAAGGTTTAGTTAACCTTTGTTGTTAAGCAAGTGATTAGAAGAAACTTATATTGTTAGATCTTGAGAGAGAATCTAGAGAGAGAAAGTTCTACATTCTTATGTAATTCTAGATTATTTAAAGATCAATGGATGACATATTGATTACCTAATAGATCTGGTCTTAAAATTTGGTATCAGAGCTTTGGGAGAAGATTTGTGCACAAATTCGTTCAAGATTCATCACAAATTGATCGAACTATTGAAGATTTTGGATCGATTTTAAATATTTTTACCATTTTTAGAAAGTTTACTGTGTAGATTTTGAATTCTACTGATTTGAGGTTATTTGGATTCGAATTTGATTAGTTTAGATTCGTTTTGGTAATTAGAATACATCTTGTCTAGGAATCTAAGCCTAATTCTCCACAGATTTGACGAATTGAACCATATCTTGGAATTTTTGTTCGAAATATCTCAGAACTGTGATTTGGTCGAAAGTGATCGAATTTGGGGGTTTTAGACGATTTGATCAACTACAAAGTTGTTTAGAATTGAATTTCGAGCAACTCTGCAAAATTTCATCACGAAATTCGAAGAATTGAGAAAGTTATGGCAAATTGAAGTTTTCTGGTTCGACTTTTCGCAAGATTCAAAGTTTTCGCAAGTTCATCATAAGTTACGCAAGTTCATAGAGTTTTTGCAAAACTCATAGAGGTTTTCGCAAGTTGCGGCCGGGAAAAGCTAAAGTTTTTGCAAGGGACTGCTGTGAAAAGTTTTGGTTTTCGCAAAGGGAAGGACCCGAGAGGTTCTTTTTCGCAAGCAACAGACCCATATACTTTTGTTTTCGCAACATAAGGCTACGAAAACAATAGTTTTCGCAAGGAGTTAGATACGAAAACTTTGTTTTTCACAAGGTTTGGACAACATTCTTTAGAAGTTTTCACAAGGGGTTGATCCGTGAAGTTTAGTTTTCGCAAGCCTCTTGACCCGAGAACTATTGTTTTCGCAAGCCTCTTAAACCCGAAAACTTTGTTTTCGCAACCTTCTTCATCCGAGAAGTGAAGTTTTCGCAACCTACTTCATACGAAAAGTAAGGTTTTCACAACAAGACCATTGCGAAAAGTTCTTCTTTGGGCTGCGAAAAGTGATTCTTCGAGTTGCGAAAAGTTCACATCCAATGCCAGAAAACAATTTCTCTAAGGGCGACTTAGCGGAACCCCCGTGCTAAGTCTCAGGAGGGGGACATAAAAGCTTGAAGACAACTGTGAAGATCAAAGATCTTAATTTTCTTACTCATTCTTTGTTATTACTTTACAGTATATTTTCCTGATTTTCTTATTTTTTTCAAGTGTGCACAAATACCAACTTCTAAGCAAAGTTTCTCTTAACGATCACTCTGTTAGGTAATATTTCTGCTCTTATTTTCATATTTGTGATCAAATTCTTGTATTTGATTTCACTTTTAGGTTCATCAATATGTCATATTCAGACTATTCAGAATCTCTTTCTGATATGTATCTATCTACTGAAGGAAGACAAACAAAGAAAATCAAATATCTAACTTTACAAGTAGAAGAGCTTGGAAGAGCTGTTATACATCATCAAAATCAGAATGATCTCATGTTAGGTCTAAATTATATTGAACAGAAGTTTGAGGGTTGATCTTTGTTGTGGATGAAATGCAACCCCAAAAAGGCTACAACAACTAGCAACCCATGCAAGTATACACGTCTTACTAGTGTCGTCCAAAGCAAGTAATAATGGTAGGTAATACCAGACATCGTACCTCAGGGACTTTCAAAGCAACAAAAGTAACAACAAGTTGGTTTTCAAAGCAGGATTTTGGTAACAAGATTTTTAGTAACTGAAAGCAAAGTAATGAAAGATAATAACAAGAAATTAAAGATAGTATGGGTGCAAGATCAGGTTGGATTTGGGCTAACAAAGTGCTCGGGGCATTGCTATAGCAAACACCAGGGTGCTGCAGCAAAGACTCCTGCAATACTACTGAATTGAATGGCCTTCCAAGGGAAGTTCAGATTAGACTTTTTACGTAGGGTGGGCACTTGGTAAGGCAGCAAGAACCTACAAGTCAGATCTTACCTTTCTTTCCATATAGTTTCTCAACCCAAAGGATTGAAGCAACTCTTTATAGTCTCTATAACACAACCAACACCAACACTTGCGTTGTCTCCATTTTGAGTCCAACTCATCCAAATAGAATAACACTTGTCAATTTGTCAAAGACTACTGGATGAAGTATTCATGTTGTTTATGAATAGTAAAGCAGAATACCAATGCAAACAAATGTCCAAAGACACTTGGCTTAATCTACCAACCTTCACTTACACCCACACTTTGGTGTTTAGCCTACCATACTGGAATGTAAATGCTTAAAAGTAAATGACATGTATGTAAATGACTTAATGTAAGTGCAGAAAGTAAAGAAAGCTATAAAGGTTGCTATAGCAACAAACATAAACGAAATGACATGTAACTAAAAGATTGCAATTGAAATGTAAAAGTACTTTGTAACAAAGCTTAGGACAAGCTTTGTTCTAGTAGAAGCTGAATACAAAAGGAAGACAACCTAAACTATTTATATTAGAAACAAGGAATCAAAAGATGCTTAAGAAGTACAAAAGTGGTTAACCCCAATGGGTAATAACCAAGCATCTAAGTACAATACAAGTAAAATAAAAAAGGCTATCTTAGGGAGCATCCTTAGGGGCATCTTCAGGGGCATACTTAGAGTTGACTTCTGCCCAAGAGTGTACCAAGATGCCTGAGATCTTTCTTCAAAATATTCGTCCAATTTGATTGAGCCATGCCTGCCAATATCACTGCTGTTACATCCCCTGCTGTAGCAACATAGAAACCAGCAAAAATTCACCAAAAAGATAGGATTTTTCCATAAACTACATCCTAGCTCCATTATAAAGAAAAGGTGTAAAATAAGACTAAAAGACTCAATATCTAATTGGGAAAGATGTAAAATAAGGTAAAATAAAGTCCTAAATGGGTCTAAAAGTGTATATAAATACACACTTATCAATCTTGTAAATACCTTAAATGGGCTTAGTCTAGTTTATAGGGCCATGGGCCTTACCGCCTTAGGCTTTAAGCCTTGGTATACATTATTTAGTTAGCCTAATTGTTTAGGTTAATCATCCATAACCATTACACACGCATTGTAAACACTCTGAATGGTTTATCATATATTGAATGAATAAGATGGATGACATATTGAAATCAATTGTGTTTATTGTTTATTGATAACTGATTTCTTCATTATTGCAATAATCTAGGATCCACAATTGGTATAAGAGCATACAGACAAATCGATTCAAGGTTTCTGGTAAGTTTTTTGTCGATTTGTTCTTGATCAAAATTTTCATTCTAGTGATTTAGGTAAAATTACTTGATTTTGATCGTTTCATTCGCTTCATAACAACAATATTTGTGTTTCTACAAAGTTTTAGACTCCAATTCGGTCGTTTGAGTGATTTTCAAGCAAAATTCTTTTCCAAGTTTTTGGTCTCTGTTCTTGATAAAAACATTAATTTTCATCAAAATAGTGATATTTTGCTTGAAAATCGATTTGGGTTTGTTTGTTTTCGTGTTTTGGTCGAAATCTAACTCCACAGGAAAGAAATCGAACAACCCTAATTCAAGTCTGATCCAATTTTCACGAGCAGCCGCAGTGTCCGGAACTTCTCATTTTTCCTGGTAAGTTTCTTCTTTCCTTGTCACTTTCCGGACGACTCTTGTCCGGATAGCTATCGTGTCCGGTAAAACTCACCTATCCGGATTGCTCAATTATCTGGAAGTCCCATCCGGATATTCTATCCGTGTACTTGTACTTTCCGGTATTTCCAAGTCTCCGGATTACCTCGGTATCCGGTAATATATCCGGATTACTCGTGTATCCGGACAACCTCAGTTTCCGGATAAATTTATTCGGGCACTCATCTTTCCGGATGCTCCTACCCGGTAAGTGTTTCATTCGGTAACTTTTATTTACTCGGTAACTTCCATATTTCCTGGTAACTCCTTTTACCCGGTTTGTTTGGTTTTATTCGGACACTGCACTCACACCGGATCCGGACACTTCCTGATCCGGACACATCTATCCGGATTCCTATTCGGGTAAGTTTACTGTGTTATTCTTTTTACATGTTTAGTTTAAATCACTCATAGATTTCGCGTTAGGACTATCACTCGTAGTACCTTGCGTTAGGTTTCAACGTTGAATCGACACTATTGTCTGACGATCACCTTAGTGCATATTTCACTATGTCTCGCGATGCTCTTGCTATCGGTACCGACTCCAAGCCTCCGATTCTCTATCGAGGCAAATGCACCCAATGGCGAGACAAATTCATAATATTTATCGAATCTAAAGACAACTTCGAATACATTTGGCAAGCTCTCACTGAAGGCCCACAAGAAACCCCATTGCAAGTTGTTCCAGCCCAAGCCGAAGGTCCTCAAGCTCAGGCAAAACCAAAGACGTACGCCATGATAACTGACGAAGAAAAGAACAGATTCACTGGGGAACAACATGCGAAGAGATATTTGATTCAGAGTTTGCCGAATGAGATTTATACGGCCATTGATAGCTATAAGGAAACTTCCAAAGGCATGTGGGATCAAGTTGAGAAGATGATGAGTGGGAGCAAAGTGGGAAATCAGTTAAAGGTAAACTGCATACGAACGATTCTGCCTTCTACTGAACGAGCTCCACAAGAACAAGATCACACGATCTAACACTGAAAATGGCCTGAAGTTCTTAAATAACCTCCTGCCAGAATGGAAAATGTTTGCTTCTCATATCAAACACAACCATCTTATTGAGAACGTTCCAATCAATGAGCTTTATGAGATGCGCATGCAAGACGAAGACGAAGTCATGGAGATGATGAGCTCTCAGAAACCATCTTCTAAACCACAAGCTAATCCCCTCGCCCTTGTTTCTGCAAAAAGCGACAAGTCGTCCAGCCGTAACTCCAAGATAACCCAAGTGTCTAGTGAGTTAGAACCAGAAGCTGAAGAAACAGAGGAAAGTGACTCTGACCCCGACCTGACCGAAATAAAGGAAGCAATGGCATTCATCACCAAGTCTTTTCAAAAGAAGGCGCTCTTCAAGAAACCTTCCTCAAATAATCAGCGCTAATCTACCATTCCCAACAAGCGCCATGATTATAAGGAAAAGTATGAAGGCAAGAGAAAATATGACGAGCACAAGCATTCTGATCATAAGGAGAAGCACGATCGAAAGCCCGAATCAAAGAACAAAGATGAGACAGTCGCGTGCTATAAGTACGGTAAATTGGGCCCCTTTGCCAAAGACTGCCGAAAGCCTGTTGTTCGTAACGCGGAATACTACAAGGCAAAGCTGCTGTTAGCACAACAAAAGGAAGCAGGAAAGGCACTGATTGTTGAAGACGAATACTGGCTAACTCGTTCCGACAACAAAAGTGATACTGAAGATGCCGACGCTCACTTGTGCTTCATGGGCAACCAATCTCCTCCGTCATATCATGGAGATCTATGTCAAGTATGTATCCCTATCCATCAAGGCTTAGTCGATCAGATGCAATTACTTGTTCAAAGAATAGACTCCTATAAGGCTTCCACTGATGAACAACTGCTTGAAATTAGTTCTCTAAAAGAAAAGCTAGATGTTCAAAAGAGGATCACTGAAAAGATCAAGTCCGACAATGCTAATCTTAAAGAAAAATGTACAAATCTTTCAATAGCACCAAAGGACCTTAGGGCCAATATATCTGATTTAAACTCAAAACATGATCAGTGTGAGGATGAGAAAGAAGAGATTGTCTATCAATGCTCTTCTCTTCAAATTCAACTCAAAGAACATTATTCTAAAATAATTGATCTTGAACTGAAACTTTATAAACGATCAAACGATCCATTTGAACAAACCTAAGGAATTCACTTATTTCAATAAAGAATGGGGAATTGGGTATGACAACCCTCACTATTTGAAAAACGTTCTATCAAGGAGGCCTACTCTATACGAGTTTAACTTGTTTGGCTTTGATAGAAAATACCTCAAATAAAAAATTAGATGGACGAGACCTCTCGAGGAGAAGGAAGATGAAACTGAGGAATATAAACGCAGCCATACCACTAAAATGCAATTACCATTTGCGTATGAGGTTCTTAACTATTCTTATACGAAAAAGAAATCCAAGTACCTTTCGAATGACTACTTTGACGGCTACAAGGTTGCAAAGCCCAAGGATTCCTCTAAAAATGACGAGGTCCCAGCAACTGAAACCAAAACTGAAACAGACGAGTTTAAACGCTATGTTCCTCCTCTTGTTTTCGAAATGAAAATAGTCGAGTTAGAGGAGACACGAGAAAAGGAAATGACTAAATTTCAAAAGGAAAAACAAGAGCTTTTACTATAACTTGAGAATCTCAATTCCACAAATACAGAAACTGTATCTAATGGGGAAAAGGAAGCTCTTAAGACGGAAGTCAACAGTTTCACATCCAAACTGTCTGCCTTGGCAACAAAAGTGATGAAATAGCAGGTTAGTAAGGGAGAACGTCAAAAGAAGTTTGATCGACTTCAAAACAAGAAAGTCACTCTGTCTGAACCTTCCCCCAACTCGTCAGATACATCTTCCTGTAAAGCCTTCATTGGCAAGATTTCTCCAAGAAAAGGAAAGGGACCTCAAGTAATAAGTTTGCCAAAGAATTTAAACTCTGACTTTCAAAAAGCTTCCGCAACCGATTCTTTGCAAAACAAAGTTCCAAACTGTTCCTCATCTCCTTCATCTCTTGATGTTCCACCTGAAAATGAGATTAATTTTTCAAAATTATGAATTCCGCTGTAAGTTCAGATGAGGAGTTTCCTAAGTTTGAATTCTACAAACCTCTTCCAAATCACACCGACTTTCTTTCAAAAGCAGTCAATTGACCGGTCAGATTTCTAAAAGGCGAATGTTCTACAAAACTCAAAATCCGATCTGTGAACGAAGTTTCCAAAAACGATTCAAATTCTCAAAAGTGTTCATAGACGCGACAACAGACCGGTCGACCAAATGATAGACATCCTTCCCACTCAAACTCTACTGATCATACCTTTAATGATTTTTCAGATAAAAATGTTTGAGCAAAACATGTCAAACAAAAGTGGGTAGCCAACGGATCTACTGAGAGCAAGTCGAAGCCAAAGTCTTTTAATTATGTTTTCAATTCTAGGAAAAACATTAATAATTGTGGTTTGCATGATTCGAATAATTTTGTTGAACAAAGTATTAATTTTTCATTAAGACTTTATTCAATACATCAATTGATTCAATTATCCCATGATTGTTTGTGTTGTTCTAATTGTGGATTGAATGACTTTGGTGATAATCGTTATGCATCTGATTGGTTTGGATCTTACCATGTATTTAAGTCTAGCCCTAAGCGTAAATCTCGTAAACCTAAACGGAAGCCCAATTCAAAATGGGTTCCCAAGACAGGTGATAAACCCAACCCTCCAGGACCCATTTTTAAATGGGTACCTAAAATTGCCTAAACTCATTTTTGCAGAACGGTCATGTGTGGTACTTAGACTCAGGATGCTCCAAGCACATGACCGGAAGGAGGGACCTGCTCATGAACTTTACCGAGAAATACTGCGGAGACGTGAGATTTGGGAACGACGATAAAGCGCCAATTATGGGCTACGACGACATCACTCAAGACAAGATTACCATTAGGAAGGTGTCATACGTCGTGGGATTGGGACACAACCTGTTCAGCATCGGACAATTCTGCGACAAAGATCTAGAGGTCAATTTCAAAGCAAAAAGCTGTAGTGTCCGCACTGAAGACAGAAAGGAATTGCTGGTTGGCACGAAAAAAACCAACCTCTACACCATCGACCTCTCCTCACTGAAAATCGATGACTCCGTCTGCCTAATGTCGAAGGCCAACACCCAGCAAGCTTGGATCTGGCATCGTCGACTTTCGCACCTCAACTTCAAGAACATCAACAAACTGGTGCTAGGCGGACACGTAAAAGGCATGCTCGAGCTGAAGTTTGAGAATGATCGATTATGTGGCGCATGCGAAATGTGAAAAATGAAGCGAGTATCTCACAAGCCGAAGGCCGCTCCGAGCACAACCCGGTCCCTCGAACCCATCCATATGGATATGTGTAGATCGATGCGCGTTCAGAGCATGAATCAAAAGAAGTATGTCCTGGTCATGGTCGATGATTTCTCACGCTACACATTGGTGAAGTTTCTGCACTCAAAAGATGAAACCCCGGAGTTGATCATCACCCACTTGAAGACCATTCAACTAAACCTCCGACAGCTAGTTCAAACCATCTGGACGACAATGGGACGGAATTCAAGAATCACACTTTAGACGAATACCTCACCTCAGTAGGTATCTCTCACAATTTCTCTGCCGCAAGGACTCCTCAGCAGAATGGAGTCGTGGAAAGGTGGAACCGTACCCTTGTCGAAGCCGCTCGCACAATGCTGTCTCAATCGAAACTGCCGATATTTCTCTGGGCTGAAGCAGTTGCAACCGCTTGCTACATGCAAAATCGTTCCATCATCAACAAACGGTTCAACAAAACCCCGTTCGATATCATCAACAACCGAATCCCGAACATCAAGTACTTCCGCGCGTTCGGTTGCACGTGCTACGTTCTGAATGACAAGGATGACCTCGGCAAATTCAGTCCCAAGGCAGATGAAGGAGTTTTCATCGGATACTCCACGCAGGCTAAAACATTCTGCATTTACAACAAACAGACCACAACCATCTTAGAAAGCATAAACGTGACATTTGACGAAGCCGCAGACTTGGCTTCTGAACAACTCAGTTTAGAACCCGCATTAGCTGGCGTGTTAGCTTCCGAACACTCTCGTTCGGGATCTACACAACTTACAGTAAATATAAATCACGCATTTACGTCAAAATCACATCTATCTGATTTAGATTTACTGTTTGAGCACTTTTATGATGATTTCTTTAATCTACCTAATCCTCGTGTTACTGTGCATCCTAGGGTTGGAGCTTCTTAACTCGAAAACTCAGCGAACCTCTCCGGTCCGCCCCCATCCACAAGCACTCCAACGCTATCTACGGAAACCCCTCAAAGCTTAAGTGACGCCACTACCGAAACGACCATCCCATCGGAGGACCCTGTGCCCATACCTGAGATCATTCCAGAAGATTCGTCCTCAACAACTCAAATGGTTCAACCTCTGAATTCCCCGGAAGTTGCCCAACCAATGATGAATCCTACACCATCTCCTCCAAGGAACCATTCTTCTTCACTTGAAGCCATCCAAGATCTTCCCCCCGGTGTGTACGTGGACCCGGACACTTCTAATGCAACTCATCAACCTCTTCCACATACCACGAAAAAGACACAAGCACACCCTCTCCATCAGATAATCGGCGATCCTTCCACTCTGGTTCAGACGTGAGGTGCCTCTGCCAACTTCTGTCTCTTCTCCGGCTTCCTTAGCAAAATCGAGCCCATTACCATATCCGAAGCACTCAGTGACCTAGACTGGATGATCGCCATGCAAGAGGAGCTCAATCAGTTCGAGAACCTCAAGGTCTGGATACTAGTTCCCTGTCTAGCAAATAAGACAATCATCAGAACTAAGTGGGTGTTTAAGAACAAGAAGGATGAAGATGGAATCATCGTACGCAACAAGGCACGCCTCGTTGGAAAAGGATACCTCCAACAGGAGGGAATAGACTACGACGAGACATACGCTCCGGTAGCAAGAATTGAAGCAATATAGATGTTTCTTGCCTATGCCGCACACAAAAACTTCACGATCTTCCAGATGGACGTCAAGACCGCCTTCCTCAACGGCGTACTCAAAGAAGAAGTTTACGTCTTGCAACCGGACGGGTTCGTGGATGAATTCAAGCCAAACCACATATACATCCTCGACAAGGCTCTGTTTGGTCTTAAGCAAGCTCCACGTGCCTGGTATGACGCTCTGTCCACATTCTTAGTCAAAGCTGGTTTTTCAAAAGGTAAAATCGACACCACTTTGTTTATTAAGAATGAAGAAGGTCATATTATTTTGGTCCAAGAGTACGTTGATGATATTATTTTCGGTTCTACAAACCCTCAGTACTGTAAGAACTTTTCAGTTCTCATGAGGAGACATTTTCAAATGAGTATGATGGGTGAAATGAATTTCTCCCTCAGTCTTCAAGTTAAGCAACTGTTGACTGGGATATTCAATAACCAGGCTAAGTACATCCGGGATATTCTTCGGAAATATCAGATGGAAAAATCTTCGCCCATGAAAACTCCAATGTCTCCGAGTACGCGACTACACACCGATCCTAACGGAAAGGATGTGGACACCAAGACCTACCGTGGGATGATTTGCTCTTTAATGTACTTAACGGCAAGTAGACAGGATATCATGTTTTCAACATTTTTATTTTCCCGTTTTCAGTCAAAACCGAAAGAGTCTCACTTAATTGCCATAAAGCGCATATTTCGTTATTTAAAAGGTACTGCTGATCTTGGCTTGTGGTACCAGAAAGAGACAGGTTTTGAGCTTACAATATATTTGGACGCGGACCACACAGGCAGCATGCTGGATCGGAAAAGGACATCGAGACACGTGCAGTTTCTGGGCGACAGTCTCATCAGCTTGGCATCCAAAAAGCAGCAATGCGTCTCCACATCTACTGTTGAGGCGGAGTACATAGCCACCGCGAGCTGCTGCTCTCAGTTGATCCGGATGCATACCCAGCTCAAGGAATGTGGATTCTCCTACTCGAAGGTGCCCATTTACTGTGACTCGAAAAGTGCAATTGCAATATCTAGCAATCCGGTCCAACACACCAAAATGAAGCATATAGATGTTCAGTATCACTTTATTAAGGATCACGTCGAAAGAGGTACAATCGAACTCTATTTTGTTAATACAATACATCAGATAGCAGACCTCTTTACAAAACCCTTGGACGAAAAATGCTTTAATTATCTAGTGTCCAAGTTTGGTATGCTTAACCTGAAGGTTTAACATGTATATGCGCCCGGTACTATTTCCATACAATTATGTGGAACTGTCTCTTAATCACCTAGTGTATAATCTCCAGATGATCGACTACACACTTCCTCGTCTCTGTATTCTACTTGTATCGCGTACATCTCTAAATAAACCTCTGTATTAATTAGGTAGATTTCGTTTGCTTGCTTTACATTCGGTTGTGATTTCCTTTATATTTAATTTCTCGTCTACTGTGTTTTTTCTCGTACCGCACTTGCATTTCACAAGTCTGTTCATGTGTTCAGGGGGAGCACATCCAAAATAATGCGCCAAGTAAGTCCGTTCTTTGTTTGAGGGGGAGCATTACACATTTTTTCTTAATAGAATAAGTTTTTTTTGTGAGTGTTCTCATTTTTCAAATTGCACACCTCATGCACAATCCGAGGGGGAGCAAATTAATTTTTGTGCACATTCCGAGGGGGAGAGTTTTTTTTTATGATTGTTAAATGTTTTGGGAAAGAAAATATCCGTTGGAAAATTCCTCAGGGTCAATTTTTGAAATTTCACAAATACCCGGACCGGGCAGTCTCCGGACACCCATCCGGACACCCTATCCGGACAGCTATCCGGACCGGGTGGCATCCGGACAGGCCTTCCGGACACCTATCCGGGTTCTATCCGCCTATAAAAATACGGGCCCTTCTCAATCTTAAACTTTTCCCTAAACTCCCCTCTAAAACCCTCTTTTTGTGAAAACCCTCGGCTCACGCTCTTCTCGCACGAATCGCACACGTTTTCGACACAAATCCAGGTACGTCAATCGATTTACTCTACTGACTGCATATAGATTCGAGTGGCACACAAATCACGTCCGAATCGATCGATTTCTCGATCGATTCCCGGACTCTTCGACCGAACCAAGCGTCGTTTCATCTTTTGGTCAATTCTTACTCGATTTCGCTTATTTTTTCATTGATAAATGTTTGTATGTATCATTTTATGGTAACTTGGTAGTTATTGCTTCCAATCGGTGGTTTTTTGCGCGATTTGGGTTTACCCGGAATCGTCTGGATAGTTTTCAAACTATCCGGATACTTTATTGTGTCCGCTCAGTTCCTTTAACCGGTAACCCTAGTTATCCGGTAGGTGTCTTATCCGGACACCTCCTCGTCCGGTAACCATCTCGTCTGGTAAGTTCTTTATCCGGTAATCCTAGTTATCTGGTAAGTGTTGTTGTCCGGTACCAATGGTTATTCGGACACTTGTGCAATAATTGTATATCCGGTAAGTGTGTGTATCTGGATACCAATACATCCGGTAACTATTGTATCCGGACACCCCATCTTCCTGGACCCTTCCTTTTTCGGACATTTTTTCTCGACCCTTACTTATTCGGATACTCTGTCTCACTGCCTTGATCCTAACTTCCATGCCATTTCTCAAACATTCCAAGTTTGAGCTGATCATCGCCAAGGTACGTACCAACGCATTTATCTTAGTCGCATACTAACACTTCATCTATCAGGTAATCAAATGACTGATCAACAACAACACCAAGGCGACCAACACCATGAAGAATTCATTAATGAGACAGTCGATAACGCCCTTCTCCCCGAAGATCGCAACCTGGAGATTGAAGGCAATAATCACCACCTCGATACCAGCGAGTTCCGTACTTAACATCGGGTGGTGGGGGACATTCTGCTAGGCCATCCTCTTCGCCAGGCGCTGACCGCGACAACTGACGTTCCACTTATCTACTTGTGCCAAGTCTGGTCCACAATCCAAGTGGTCACTGGTCACAACACTCAGAGGATTGAAGCCATAATCGATCATTATCCGTTCGTCCTCACTTTAGACTCATTCTTACAACTTTTGTCCCTACCGGAAGCAACTCACAACGGCCGAGTTGCCTATGATCCTTCAGTCGACGACGACACCCTTTGTGCCGACATTCGGGCATTGGGGTACAACCATGAACTGAACCCCGCCGTCTGCATTCAACCGCAAGTACCTTGCACCCGTTTGGTACACACTCTTTACAATCCTGAACAGGTGCCTATCTTCAAGATGGAAGGGCATCGACCAATGCACCGACAACTTCCTATGTCTTGTTCATGCCGTCATCTACAACAGACACGTCAACTTTGCCACCATCATCTGGCACGAACTGGTAAAGAACATCCGGGACAACGGCGGAACCAAGGAGCGCATGTTCATTCCATACATCCGATTCTTACAACTTGCCATCCGCCAGCATGTGAACGTTAACCCAGACATTCCACGATGCGCCAATCACCCGGTATGTCCCCCATTCAGCCTCTATTATCTTGTTATTTGTAACCCTGCAAAGGCACAACGCATGCGTATCCCTGATACCTTGTTGGCCTATGCGAATCTGCAAGCACCGAGTGTGATAGCTTATAGAAAATCGCTAGGCTTAGGTGCTCCTATGGTCCAGCCAAAGCCGGAGGGACCTCCCCGAGGAGCTAGGCCCGAGAGACGTGAGGGTCCTAAAACAAGAGGAGGTAGAGTTCGGGTAGCAGGGGCTCCCGGACGGGGTGTGCTGAGAGTCAATACTTGGAGGGGAACTTGGGTGGGCGGTGCTGAGGATTCGCGTGCCGGTATTAGCCATACTTTATGTCCTTCCACCAGCCAACCATCCCGCCCGTCAACAAGCCAACAACCCTATCCTTCCCGTACCACCTCAACCACCCGTACCACCTCAACTACCCGTACCACCAATGATGTCGGACCGTCGACTACCTTACACGAGGTCCCGGTCATCAATGCCCCATTACTCGAATAAGACACTGGAACCGATACAATTGAACCCCGGTCACCGTTCATCCAACACGCGTCGACGAACTCTGAAAGCACCGACTCCGATATGGATCAAGACATCCGATTATCCAAGATTCCCGCCCGTATCGGACGTCGCCCACCCTTGATCGAGGAGACTCCATCCACCTCACCCTCCGAAACCCCTCAGCCTAATACGGGAGATATAAGGAGAGAGGAGGGAGAATTAGTTGAAAATTTAGAACAAGTGAGACGGAGAGAATTGAGATCAAAACAAAATCATGAGAGATCTAGCATAATAAATAGAGAAGAGAATGAGCTAGCCCGAGCCCGTGTCGCCCAGGTTGCCACATCTACTATTTTGTCTCATCCGTTGGGACGAGATATTGAAGAAGTCGTCGTGGACCTAGCGACGCAAGTGCACAACCTCCCCAGCCACTTAAGTGACTCTCAACAGTTACTTGTTTCAACTTCTCACGGGGACTTAGCAAAAAATCTATCGTTCTCTCACTCGGGGAGTTTCGATATTGAAAATAGAGAAAAACATCCCTCGTTCTTGCCTTCTTTCGTTGCACCAACGAGTCTAGAGCCCTTTGATATATTAATATATTCTTTGGCTAGGACACAGGTCCATACTTCTGCTACTATCGGTGAATTCAGTGAACCGGATCGGAACATCCGTAGTAAGTCTGCCCTTGAGCGGATTACAAGGATCCGATGGAAATCCTACCACAGCTATCCTCATGCTAGTTGTGAACGTAGGTGGCACTTCTGTTGCTTCAATAGTGGTGACCTCAACGGGCAATCTAAGTGATCCCAATGGTGACTTACCCGACTTCGTGTCAAGGAAATATTTGGATGGCGCCTTAAAGGCTGTCCGGGAAGCAATGACCCTTGAGTTCAAGACATAATTAGACAAAGTAAAAAGTTTGCTGAAGGGTAAGGAGAAAGTGGTCGAAACTGAATCCGCACCAACACATCCACTACCACCACCAACTGTTCCGACTTCTTACTCGGTGGATGATCTCAAAACCATGCTCCTCGCCCAACTTCTACAGCAATCCAACACTGATTCCTCAAATGAAGTTGATCTACTCTCCTTGCTCCGGTCACCGGTATCCACTACACCAGCTCCGGTCACTACCAGATTGGACCAACTTGACTTGGCCCTGAAGGACGTACAACACGCTCTTTCAACCTTATCCGACAGGGTTGCCTCACTCGAAGATACCTGCAAAAGTCAAGCTAGCGGACTAAAGCGCTCGCACGATGACTAGGATGATCCTGATCACCATGAGGGGGAGAACAAGCGCCAAAGATTATTCGAGTCGGAACCAATCACCATCGACACTACTTCAATGGTCCAATCGGAACCATCAACCGTGGCACCATCAGAAGATCAGCCACAGATTCAACTAAGCCTAGTCGACATGGTGATCGATATGTATATCTTAGATGAAGAAGACCCAATGGTTGAAAATCCAGAGGGAGAAATACAAGACCTGATTGAATTCTCAGCAACGGAACGACCAGCGTTTGAAATGATAGATCTAGAGTCAGAAGTGGACCCGGAAACTGAGAATGCATGGCACGAAAAAGTCACCAGTGCAATAAATTCCGAGGTAAACCTGATCTTCCCAACCTAAGCTGATGACGACTTTGACTATGATCAATTTCTTCTTCAGTCCGTTCAGAGTACACCCGCTTACGCTCAACTGTTACCCGAAACTTCTACATCTGCACAACCGACATCTCCCAGATCGATACAGCTACTGATCAACCACCTCAGCTGGTAAAATGGGAGAAGATCATAATCCTGATTCCCTATCTAGAAGAGTCTCTAAAGAAGTTGTTTGTCCACAAGCTAAGACCGCTCGATCCAACTTTCTGCCTCGGGTTATCAAAGTTGAACGACGCCTACAAGAAACAATACCTAGAAGTAATGGAAAGGTGTCAACCGGTAAGTCAGGTTCGAACGAAGCATAAGATAACCGAAGTCACCAACATCAGGTCAGGTCGCATTCTGAAGATCTGGTACCCAGTCTTTACCGTCAAAAGAGAAGATGGGAAAGAATGGACATTCTTCGAAGCCGACTTCAAGAATCTAAGACTGAACGACTTCCACGCTATCATCAAAGACCTCCGAACCAGAACCATCCGACCACTTCATATTACCAAAGCCCTCGAAGTGGTAAAACGATTCCTAAAATACACCATAACCATGTCTTACATCATAGATTTTCAGATGAGAATCGAACACAGGACGAAGAAGCTCAATCCACTAAAACCCGATGAGAAAGCTCCTGATTTGAAGATGTACCCGGTCAACACAATGTTGTTTGAACCAGAGTTCGGAATCATCTACCTAAACGAACATAACGAAAAGAAGTTTCTTCGCTTCAGCCAAGTAAACCAATTTTGCGATGGAACGTTGATGAAGGTCAGACACTCACTAAAGGACATCATTGCCAAGGAACAACAACTCCCAAAGACTTTTATGGTAAGTCAAAATGAGCTAAATGCTCGAGAAGCCTTGGAAATGGTTGAATACCGTATCGAGTTCCGCAAATCCATCTGAAGATTTGAGATTCTCTTTGCACTCCGAAAGAGATACATTCTGAACTGGCGCGACATCGAACTTCAATTCGAAGGGGGAGATTGTTAGGTCTAAATTGTATTGAATAGAAGTTCGAGGGTTGATCTTGTAAATACCTTAAATGGGCTTAGTCTAGTTTAATGGTCCATGGGCCTTAGGCTTTAAGCCTTGGTATAAATTGTTTAGTTAGCCTGATTATTTAGGTTAATCATCCATAACCATTACACACGCATTGTAAACACTCTGAATGGTTTATCATATATTGAATGAATGAGATGGATGACATATTGAAATCAATTGTGTTTATTGTTTATTGATTACTGATTTCTTCATTATTGCACTAATCTGGGATCTATATCTCAACAATAAAAAACTTTTTGAGCTTAAGAAGCTTCAAGAGAAAGTAACAGCTTTAGAAGAAGAAAATGCTGATCTGAAAGGTAAGATTTCAAATCTTGAAGCTACTGAATATCCTGAAAAATCATGTTCTCTTGATCAGATGAAGAAACTTGAAGAAAAAGCAACAACTTTGGAAAGTGAGAACACTGATTTAGAATAAAAAATTTCTATTCTCGAGATTAATTTTGCAAAATAAAAGGAAGAATTTGAAAAGGGTTTTGTACACAAATTGTCAAATCTTTCCAAGAAATCATTTGAAGAAAAAAAAGTTATTGAGCTAAGAAATATCAAACTTTCAAAACAAGTTTCAAATTTTGAGAAAGTTTTGATCATTGAAGAGATAACTTTGAAAAGAAAGAATAGAGTTTGTTGAACAAAAATGTTGGGTTTTCAAGAAAGATATCTGATTTGGAAATGATTTTGAAAAGAGAAAGAAAGACTTTTGAAGAAAGTCAGTTGAACTTTCAAGAAAAATTTCTGAGTTAGAGCAAGTTTTGGAGAATGAGAGAAAGGAAAAGAAGAGTTTTGAAAAAAAGAATGCCGAAGATTTTAAAGATATATCCGATAGAAGAAAAAGTTTGGAAAATGATTTTGAAGAAGAAAGAAAATACTTTGAGGATGAAATTTTAAAAATTACAAGAAAGTTATCTGGTTTATCAACAGACATTATGAAGGAACAAAAGGTAAAATCTGATCTTCAAAAGCAGTATGATCTAATTTTTGAAGAGAAATGTTTTGCTTAACAAAGTTAAAGAACTTGAAGATATAAATTTTAAAGTTGAGTTATTTGAACAAGGTAGTCCGCATACTATTGTTCAGTCTCCTTATGATGACTCAACTGATTTTGTGTATTCTTTTAAAACAGCTTCAAGTTCAATTTACGCAAATGTTTCTTAAAAAACAAAAAGTTTTTCAAAAGATCAGATTTGTCGTTCCAATCTATTCAATAATCCTCTGTTTGATAAGTCAGATAATAATTTATTTATGCCTAAAGATAATAATTCCTCTAATCCTAAAGATAACCAAGTCTTCAAGAAGGTAAAGATGGTTTGGAGAGTAAAAGGATCAACTCCAGAGAAAGATGTGCCAAAGTAATCCGTTCCCACTCCAAATGCCAACAAGAACAATGCTTCTCAAGGTAAATCTTTTGTTATACCTGATTTAGTTTATTCTGTTAATCATTTAATCAGGTTAGCACAAAAGAAAGTTTGTTGTTCTTATTGGAAACTAATGATTTTGTTCATAAAGATTACGTTTCGTATTGGTACGGTACTTATAGGATTTCTACAAATAAAACTACACCTAACAAGCCAGGACCCAAGTTCCATTGGGTACCAAAATCTACTTAATTTGTTTTGCAGGTTCATCATGTGTAGTGTTGAATGTTATAAGTATAACAAATACATGACTGGAAAACAGAAGAGAATTTGTGCTAACTTTGAAGAACGTACATGTGCTTTTAAGGGGGAGTATAAGAGATTTATGACTTCTAAACATATCAATTTAGAACTCGTACTTCAAAGATTATAGACTTCTGAGTAAATCAGCTCAGGACTCGTACTTCAAGATGTTTGACTTCTGATCATATCATATCAGGACTCGTTCTTCAACGACTATGACTTCTGAATTTACTTCAATCCTAGTAATTCAGAATTCGTTTTAATGATTAAGGATATTTTGATCCAAGTCTTGTTATTTTGCAGATTTTGTTCAAGATAAAGATCTTTTGCATATGTTAAAAGGGAGATTATCTGTTTTTTAATTCATTCTATCATGATTTGAGGGGGAGCTCAAACATTGTTGAATGTAAGTACCTTCTGATCTTAATCTCAGATTGTTTGAAAGAAGAACGACTTTCAAGCATGAAAAACGTTTTTCTTAAAATGTTCCAACCACTTCGCTATTTCAAAACAAATTTTATGAATTTAGAAGTGTGATTTTAAATGTTTTTCATCGAGATCTCGGATTACCATAACATCATTTCTGACCATGTGTTTCGAAAGATTAATACTTGTGTATTATCTTTTCTATATTTTCAAGTATTCATACACACTGGTACAACTTCTTGTTGACTTTGTTATTACCATGTCTCAAAATGAAACAATTTTTCGATGGTAATACTCCCGTTTGTTTTTCAATTTTGTTGAGCATCATATTCATTTCAGCGTAAGAGCTTAAAAGTTTCATTCAAAGATTGTTTATATTTGTTCATATAAACAAAATCCTGTTAGCTCCAATCTTTCTGTTTGTGAAAGTAGTGAAAATAGTCTAAGTACAGAAGTCACCCACAGAGGCTCTGCAGAAGAACCCAAGAATACCGAAGGCAAGAATCAGCAGAAGACTTCTCGCAGAGGACCGAGCCGCAGAACCTCTGTCACCCTTGACAGAGCCTCTGCGGTTTATACTGAAGACTTAGAAGATTTACAAATATCTTTCTACTGTTCCAGGATCCGTTCATCCACTTGTTCCAGGCGTGCCCTGACATCAACTACACGTGTCAAACTCTGATAGGGCTCTGTCAGAATTGGAACATGCGCATTAAATGAACATCGTACCGGCTACTATTCATACGATCATGTCTACTGTAGATCAGTCCTTATTGTCTAAAGTATGTCCCCTTTAGAAGTAGTATAAATAGAAGACTCATGTTGAGTTCTTCTATTAAGCTTAATACCACGAAAATACACATATATCATTAAGCTTTGCACTTCTCACACACACCATTAACTGCAGATTTCTTGTTAATCCTTTGAAGTTCTTGGTGTTCTTATTATCATATCAAATACAGTAATCTTTGAGAAACATATGTTATTTACTCTTTGCTTTATTTGATATTGTGTGTTCTTCTACCTTTACATTATCTTTCAGTTCTTAAATACGCTTCCGCACCATATCTAAATCTGAACTAACTGAAAGTTAAGATCATTGTTAAGAAAACAGGAACCAACAATTGGTATCAGAGCAAACCTTGATTTTTAATATCAAGGGATCCACTCTAAAACTATGATATGTGGTAAAAACTTGGATTTTTAACCCAGTCTTCATATTAAACAAACAGTTTCTGTTTTTCTGCCATTTTTCGATTCATTCGAACTCTGGTAAAAGTATAGAATCTGTTATTCTGGTTGAAAACTCCATTTTAGTGCTCAGCTTAAAGATTTTAAGCTTAAAAACTTCATACGAAGCATCCACTTCATACTCAGAAAAGTTTGATGTTCAAACCCTTTTCTGGATAATTTATCTTTCTCTAAAATGACGAGTACAAACAACTTCCTCTCTGCGGGTTCCTTAACCAAACCTCCCACTCTTCTTAGAGAAGAATACCCTCAATGGAAAATTCGAATGATTCACTTCTTTGAGGGCACTGACAAAGAATTGGTTTATTATATCTGTAACCCTCCTTTTGTTCCCATGATAATTGTACATCGTGTTCCTAGCACAGACGACACACGAGAAATCCCAGATCACACGAAACCAAAGACCCAGGATAATTGGTCTGATCCTGATTGGGCTAAATACGAAGTTACTCAGAAAACTAAGAGAATTCTGATTATGGCCATTCCAAATGACCTTTTCCAGTCCATGGATGCATGTGAATCTGCATATGATCTATGGAAAGAACTGGAAAAACAACTAGAAGGAGGAGTCAAAACCCAGAAGAACCGCAAAGCTCAATACATAAATGAATACTATGCCTTTAAAGCTCTGCCAACCGAATCTCTGCAGACTACGTATGATAGGTTCAACTCTCTAATAAACAAGTGCAAGAAGTTCGGCATCCACAGAACCTCTGAAGAAAACAACGTTATGTTCCTGAAATCTCTGAATGAAGAATGGCTTCAGTTATCTATGTCTCTGCAAACAAATCAAGACTTAGATTCCTGGACCCTATCAGACCTCTATGGAACATTGGCAGCACAAGAACCTCAGGTAGCACAAGCAAAAGCCCAGATCATTGCATCTCTTGCATTAGTTGGTAAGACTACAGAGGCTAGAGAGAAACCAAAGAAAGAGAAAGCAGTAGAGGAAAGAAAGGAGAAAAAGAAGAAAAACATGATGGTAGAAAGTGAAGAAGAAGAGGAAATAGCAGAAGAAGAAGAAACGACCCTGGCCTCGATAGCTAAATCATTATCTCTCTTGACTAGGGAATTCAGCAGAGGATACCAGAAGAAATCTGGTAATGAACGATATGAAAGAGATAATCGAGAAAGAGAAGGGTCAAACGACAGAAGTGGTGACCGACAGAGGTCAAGTGACAGAAATGACAGAGGAAATGACCGACAGAGGTCGGAAGACAAAGCTGGCAACACTCCACAGATTCAAGAGTGTTACAAATGTGGTAAGCCAGGCCAATACGCAAATGAATGCCGAACCGAAAGAAGTGGTGACCGACAGAGGTCAGACGACAGAGCTGGAAACTCCACACAGAACCAAGGATGCTACAACTGTGGAAAGCCAGGTCACTTTGCCAACGAATGCAGGAGCAAGTCAAATCGCCCTCAGAGGGATGAAGCTTTCTACAAAAAGAAAGCTGAATACTATGTTCAGAAATCACTAATGGTGAACAAAGAAATCTGGGAGTCAGACACATCCTCTGATGAAGGCGAAACAAAGAATGCTCAATTCTGTGGCATGGCAGAAGTCAGCTCCGACTCCGACAGTGAGGTATCCACTTCTACCTCTAACTCTAAAATGGCAGGAGATGATTTGATTAAACTTAACATTGAATACACTGAAATGAAAAAGACATGTGAAAATATTCAGAAAAAGCTCACCTTCTATGAGAGAGAAGCTAGACTTCTCACTCAAGAAAAAGCTAAAATCTTTAAAGAAAAAGAAGAAATTGAAATGAGCTGGAACAAAAAGTTAAATCATTTAAAAGAAAAGATTTCTGAACTAAATTCTTCCATGAAAACAAAGTCTAAAGAACTAATGGACATTGAGTGCGACAGAATGAACATCCTAGCTCTTAAAAATTATTTTCAAAAGGAAAGAGAAATCCTCTGTCAAGATTTACTCAGAAGAGATCTTCAAATTAAAAAATTTCAAGATGCTCAAAAGGTGTACGAAAAAATAAACACACAAATAGGGAGGTGGGGAATTGGCTTCTGCGATATAGATCCTTATACCGGAACCAAAAGAGACAAGTCTTTGTCCTCTCTATTTCACATTGGAGATACAAGAAAACCTGGATTTCCAAATCTTCTCTCTGTAAGTAAAAGGCAAAAAGTCTCTGGGGAACCTCTGAAGATGACAAATGTGTGGTTTGAAAACACAAATTTGTCACCTTCAATCTCTGTCAAAAGAGAATCCAAACCTAAGAGGTATCTAAAAACTCAAGATCAGATAGGAATCTTCAAGTTTGTAATCAAGAGACTCAAACCCAAGTTGCATTTGTCTGCATGATGAATTCTGAAAAGAAATTATCAGCAGAGGCACCTGAGTTCAAGCCAAGAATTACAGAAGAAAAACTTGATATCTCTGTAAAAAACCTCTGTACATCTTCCAGCGATCAAGATCTCTCTGACGAAAACTTAACAGATACTTCTGTTAACTTAGAAGATAGTTCCTTAGAAAAGGAAGAAAGTGAGTATGACACATGTTCTGAAAGTCCAGCCTCTGTCGAAAGAGAACCAAGTGAATTAACCTCTGTATATGAGGACGATTCATCCTCTGACGAATCAGAGACTGACTCTAAGTCAGAGATCGGACCTAGTGACACAGAGGTTTTTAAACAAACCTCTGAAGTTCTTAACAGAACTATTCCTCCCAAGGAGAAAATCACTGGAATTCCTATCTGTCCAGACTTTTTGGATATATGCATACAAGCCAAAACCTCTATTGAGCTTGAAATTTTCAAACAACAGAAGTTAATGTCCACTCAATTTCCAACAAATTCAAAGATTTTAAAACCCTTAAAACCTGTTAAAGAAAAACTAACATGGCAACAGAAGGGTAAATGGACTAAAATTAACAAATCTTTTTCTTCTGTGACAGTGAAATCTACAGAAGTTCACTCAAAAGGGGAACACAGAAGGCCGCACTCAACAAAGGATTTTGCAAACAACGATCTAGCCTACATAAACCTTCTTGTAATAGAAAGTCTAATGTTAGGATAAATTGTAATGCCTCTGTGCCCCCATTTAATGTATTTAATGAAAAGTTCAAGTAAATCTCTTCGCACATTCAATACTGTCATTGCTTTGATCTTATGTTTAAATTAAACCAACACTTCAAAAGTCCACACTGTCATCTTACTGTACCCAAAGAAAATGATAAATCCAAGGGTAAGAAGAAACAAAATGTTTATTCAACAGAAGCTAAAACAAAGACCAAGAATGCTAAGGCAAACTTGAAAACCCCTAACAAAACTGGACCCATGTGGATATGGGTACCTAAAACTCTCTGATTGTCTTGCAGAAGCAGTATGTGCCGATCTGGTATCTAGACTCCGGATGCTCGAGGCACATGAATGGTGACAGAGGTCTTCTATCCACATACAAAGAAAAGAACGATGGTGGATCTGTGACCTTTGAAGACAATAAAAAGGGGTACATCAAAGGCTACGAAGTCATAAAGAAGGAAAATATAACCGTATGCAAAGTTGCATATGTTGATGGCCTTAAACACAATCTTCTCAGTGTAGTCAACCCTGCGATACGGGATTCGACGTAATGTTTAAAAGAACCTTTTGCTCTCTACAGAGCGAGGACACAGGAATTGAACTTCTGCGAGCCGAAAGAAGAGGAGATCTATATCTCATGAACTTCAATGCAAAGAACAAGAAAGACAAAATCTGCCTTGTTGCATGCAAAAGCGAAGAAGCCTGGTTATGGCACAACAGGTTCTGCCATTTAAACTTCCATACTCTTGATAAACTTGTAAAACTTGATCTAGTCAATGGTCTACCAAACGTTAAATTTAATAAAGATCATTTCTGCTCTGCATGTGAAATGGGAAAACTCAAAAGAGCTTCCCATAAAGGCAAAACTGATGTATCTTGCCCTAGACCTCTGTACATGCTACATGTTGACCTCTGCGGTCCAATATCTACACAGAGCCTAGGTGGCAAGAAACATCTGCTTGTTTTGATCGATGAATTCTCAAGATTTACATGGGTTGAACTTGTCAGAAAAAATCAGATGTTCCAAACATACTGATAAATTTAATGAAGAGAATCCAAGTTCTGTATGAGTGCAAGATTCAGAACTGAGAAGCGACAATGGCACAGAATTCAAAAACTCTGTCATTGAAGCCTATCTTACAGAAGAAGGAATTTCACAGAACTTCTCTGCTGCACGCACCCCACAACAGAATGGCGTGGTCGAACGAAAGAATCGCACGCTTGTGGAGGCCGCCAGAACTATGCTAACCGCATGTGGATTACCAATGACATTTTGGGCAGAAGCAGTATCAACCGCTTGCTATACCCAAAATCGATCAACCATAGTAAAGAGACACATCAAAACACCATATCATTTGATCAACAAAATACGACCAAACATCAAGTTCTTCCATGTATTTGGATGCAAGTGCTTCGTCTTAAATGATAGAGAAGCAAGAGGAAAGTTTGAAGTAAAGGCAGATGAAGGCAAGTTCATAGGATACTCTGCAACTTCCAAGGCCTACAGAGTTTATCTTCTTCGGTCTCGAACGATCGTAGAAAACATAAATGTTTCTTTTGACGATACATTCAAGAAGACTTCTGAACAAATCAGTTCAGAACTCGGTCTAAAAGGGGAATCCTCTGGCATCTCAAAAACAAGAGAAGAAGACTTAAATCTTATACTTCAAGAGATGTTCCATGACGACATTGATCCCTCTGCTGGAGCCAACAGAGCCTCTGGAAAATGAACTTCTGTCAAACAAAACGCTATAGGTATCTCTCTAACTGGTCCCTTAAATACTTCATCTTCTTCTGATAATCATACAGATGCAAATGCTGAGGGGGAGCCAACAGAAGATAATACAACAACGAAAACAACCATAGAAGCTACTGAAGAACCAACTCCAGAAACCACACAGGAACAAGAGGACTTAGTCTCTACTTCCTCAGAGGAACAAACTCCACCATTCATTCCAATCATCCCACAAGCTGTAGGATCAAACACGAAAGCAAAACCTACGACAAAGGCTGTACCAGAACAACAATTAGAAACCTCTGAAGATCAACTTGATGAAATCGATGACCATCTCCCAAGAACAACAAAGTGGACAAAGAGCCATCCTCCAAATCTAATAATCGGCGAACCTTCTGAAAAGGTAAAAACAAGATATGCCACTGCTAACTTTTGTTTCTTTACAAACTTTATTAGTGTGATCGAGCCAAAAAGGATCTCTGAAGCCCTTGACGACCCAAACTGGGTAGACGCTATGCAAGAAGAGCTTCTACAGTTTGAACGAAACAAAGTCTGGACTCTAGTTCCTCTGCCACGAGGAAAACAAGCCATAGGAACTAAATGGGTCTTCAGAAATAAGAAGGATGAAGATGGGGTGGTCATAAGAAACAAAGCAAGATTGGTGGCCAAGGGATATCGACAAGAAGAAGGCATAGATTACGATGAAACTTTTGCCCCTGTCGCACGGCTCGAAGCCATAAGAATCTTCTTATCCTTCGCAGCCCACAGAGGTTTTAAAGTAATTCAAATGGACGTAAAATCCGCTTTTCTAAACGGTGAATTCCAAGAAGAGGTATACGTCCAACAGCCACCAGGGTTTGAAAGCTCCAAGTACCCAAAATACGTGTACTACCTCGACAAAGCTCTGTATGGACTGAAACAGACTCCAAGAGCATGGTACGAAAGACTTTCTACATTTCTTCTCGATAATGGTTACGACAGAGGTACGACGGATACAACATTGTTTTATAAACGAAAAAGTGATGAAATTATGCTTGTACAAATATATGTGGACGACATAATTTTGGGGTCTACAAATGCACAAGAGTGCAAATATTTCGAAAAACTCATGCAGAGTGAGTTGGAAATGAGTATGATGGGAGAATTAACTTTCTTCCTCGGACTCCAAGTAAAACAATCATCAGAGGGAATTTTCATAAATCAAGCTAAATATGTCTCTGACATACTTTCAAAATATAGTCTCTCTGATGCCTCTGAAATGAAGACTCCAATGGCCACAGGAAATAAGTTAGACTCAGATCCAAATGGCATACCTATAGAGTGCACGCTCTACAGAGGAATGATTGGATATCTGTTATACTTAACTGCAAGTAGACCTGACATAATGCATGCTACGTGTCTCTGTGCAAGATATCAAGCTAACCCGAAGGAATCCCATTATAATGTTGTAAAGAGGATCTTCAGATACCTCAAAGGGACCAAAAATCTTGGCCTCTGGTATCCGAAGAACTCTGGTTTTGGTCTTAAAGCTTATACTGATTCAGATTATGGAGGATGCAAGCTAGACAGAAAGAGTACCTCTGGGAGTTGTCAATTCCTAGGTGGTAAACTAGTCAGCTGGACCTCTAAGAAGCAGAACTGCGTATCCACCTCTATAGCAGAAGCCGAATACTTTGCTGCTGCTAGATGTTGCTCCCAAGTTCTGTGGATGAAAACTCAGCTTAAGGACTATGGCCACATCATATTCAAGATTCCCATCTTCTGTGACTCAAAGAGCGCCATAGCAATCTCTGCCAATCCAGTACAACATTCCAAAACAAAGCATATCGACATCCGTTACCACTTTCTGAAACACCATGTTGAATATGGGACAATCGAAATGCACTTCGTGTCTATAGAGTACCAGCTTGCAGACTTATTCACCAAGGCACTAGATGAGAAAAGATTCCTTTTCTTGGTGGGTAAGTTGGGAATGATAAACATGAGTTAAAACCTCTGTGAGTATAACTTAATCTTCTGTAAATATGTATATACATGTTTCTGTTGTTTTATTTCATTTCTATATGTAAATTCTCAATCGCCGAATGTTCTACACAAAAACAAAGCTTCTGTAGGATTGCTCAGAACCTCTGACAATCTTTACAGAACCTCTGAGAAACTTGATCTATGCCCTAAGCATTACTTATCAAATTTTGACCCAAGCATAGATCAAGGGGGAGCAGAAGGAGACCTTGAAATGTTCTACAGAAGTTGATCATTCAAGGGGGAGCCAAAGAGGAGAAGTGATCACTCATGATTTACAAAAATCAGGTATTATGCCGAGCAAGAGAAAGCCAAAAGATAAGTATCTCGAAACAAATCCTTTTTTGAAAACGGTTTTCTAGGACAAACATTTCTAAATATGTCCTAGAAACATTGTTTAAAATATACCAAACAAGTTTTGATCAAAAAGATTTACGAGACTTCTGTTATGAGATTTTTAGTTTAATAGAGCTTTTGCTTAGCTCAACAGAGCTTCTGTATGCAGAATCCTCTATAAACTACAAATCTCATACAAGAACTCTACCGATCAAACTCAAATGTTCTCTTTAAGGATTTACTCGAACAAAAGGTTACAGAAGAAGGTCTTTTGGGACGAAGAGCTCATTCCATCAAAAAGTCTCTGTCGACCAATCTAGACACTCAAAAAGGAGCATCACGCACAAAAACTTTTCCAGAACAGTTTTCTAGGACAAAAATTATCAAATATGTCCTAAAAACAGTTTATAAAGCAGTGAAAACTTTGGATGATCAAAATGTATTTTAAATTTTTAGTTATGAGAAATTCCATCTCATAGAGCTTCTACTAGCTCTGACAGAGCCCCAAAACCTCCGTGAATGCAATTTCGTCTCTAAAAATCTATCGATCCTCTCCAATGCTTTTCAAACGTTTTTGGTAAAGGTGCAAGCAACAGAGGATACGAAGAGAAAGTTTCAAACAACAGAGCTCTATCTCTACATAGCTTTTGTCATTTTCAAAATTGGGAAACTCTGTAACAGTAACGACTGTTTTTACTGAGAATAAAAGTAATGTGGAGGTAAAGAAGCCCACGCGCCTAGCATTAATGGGCCGCACACGACGTCCTGTCATACTCTGACACTGCTGACGTGTCTCATTTTCATTGGGCGTACATGGCACACGTTCTTCTGGAAAGTTGAACCAGCCGTTTACACTCGAGTACGAATTCCAAATTTTATTCACTTCCATATATTTACCTCTTCAGAATTCTAACCGTTACCCTTCAATATAAAACCCAAGTTACCAATCCTCATAAACGTTACGAACTCTTATCTTCTTCTCCGGCGAACCTTGCAAAAACCTGCAAATCTCTTCTCTTCATATCTTTTACATCAAAAGAAATGGCTTCCTCTTCTCAAGCTCAAGTTAACTCCCCTACTCACTCTCCGGCGAACTCACCTGTTCAGGAAAACTCACCTGCTCATTCTAAGCATTCCCAAAACCCGAATATATCCACAGACCTGGAAAAAGACAACTCCGGCGATGAAGCTAATTTCTCTCCAACCACACACGAGAAAAACTTCATCGCAAATGAACACTTTGAAAGTGTTCTTCCTCTCAAACCCAACAACTATTATCTTGTTCCCTCAAGAACCACTTTTGGGGAATCTCATGCCATTCTCCTTCACATTTTGGAGAAACATTACCTCTTCCCACTGTTGACAAAAACTGTCAGCAAAATACCAGCAAGATATCTAAACCAATTTTGGCAAAGCAGCAGATATGACCCAGCAGACCGACAGATAAAGGGCTACATTTCGAAACCTGATAAAACCCAACACATGGAACTCAAGTTCAATAGAACGATGTTCTCACTTGAGTTCAGTCTTCCAACCAGAGGTCTGCTAGGTATAAAGAAGTACGCTGAAGCACCTACAGACGAAGAACTCTGTAGATTTGTTGAAATGTTAGGGTACAACACAACCCTAAGAAAAAGGAACGACTTCAGAAGAGGTCGATTACCCCCTTTGTGGAATACCCTCTTCTCAATTCTAAACAGATGCCTCACTGGCAAAATCGGTAGTCCAGATCAAACCTCCCATCAGATTATATCCATAATGTACGGGGTATATTATGATGTGCCTCTGGACTACTCGACCTTGATGATGCAAGAAATGATAAATACCATTGACAGAAGAATCTCCACCCAGAAAGCCAAAGAACGCTCAAAACCATCTCTACCTCCTCTACAGTATCAACGAATTCTTGGAGTACTTCTGGAGCCCCTACTCCTTCTGCAAAAATGGTCTTTAGAAGGTCCAACTGCCAAAATATATGCCATGACAAAAAACGTTCCAACCGAGCATGTCGATGGATACCCTTTCTGCAGACCTCTGCCATCAAGACTTCTGGGATATGATACAGATGAAACCCTAAGGTTAGCTTACATACGCGATCATAGGACTCCAGAACCGAGTCCTGTGACACCCCCGCGTTTAGGTGTGCCTTTAAAAACTAGGGTAGTTGAAAGAATGACAGATGAAGAATGGGCTAAGGCTTTCCAGAAGCATGAAGAAGTTCAAGCCAAGTTCCGTGCTCAGAGGAAATCCATCTACTCTGCCTCAAAGAAACAAAAACCCTCTGCCTCAACTCCTAAAAAGAAAACAAAGAGGAAAACCACAGAGGGTACTTCAACTTCTACTGTTGAAACTCAAACCTCTCCTCCTCATGCCACAGAAGTTGGATCTTCTGCTCCTCCCCCTCCCCCAAAGGAAAAGAAGAAGAGAAAATCCAAAGCCTCAGAGGAAGGGGCACCTAAACCCAAGAGGAGAAAGAGCAAGAAGAAAACTGGGAAACATCTGTCTCCTATGCAAACAATTGCAGAGGAAGGAGTAGTAGAAGACGTAGAGGAACAGGTAACAGAGGAAGTAGCAGAAGAAAAACCCAAAAATCACCTATGCAATCCCCCAATCCCCTCAACTATGCACATCACGGGGATTTCTCTGACTTCCTCCAACGTCCTGAATTTGCCAACACTCTTGACACTGCTGGATGGACTGCAGAACCCCTCACTCATGAATCTACAGAAGAAACAGTCTTCCGAAACTCTTCAGACTTGGAAGAGGATGACAAAACCCCACAGAATAATCAATCAAAAACTCCTGAAGTTCTACAGAAACCCTTCACTCAACCCGGATTTGATGTACAAAGGGCAAGCCCAGAGGAAGAGGTATCTACTGAAGAACATCACATGGACACCATGTTAGGAGGTCCAACAAAGGAAATGGTTGAAACTAGGGTGCCTTGGGTAGAAGTCTCAGAAGTAGATTCTGATGAAGAGCAAGCAGACCAAATAAGAAAAGGTCTTTACCATCCACATGTCATGCGACTAATTGGCTCACATCCAATATTCGACTCTTTACGCACTGATGCAGAAGCCGCTACAGAAGTTAGAGAAGAAGCATCAAGCCATAGGGTAGCAACAGAGGTTGAGACCATAAATGGAGAACAAGTGGTTGGATGCTTCACAGAAGCAGAAGCAAGAAAAGATGCCTGGATTAATAGAGGCACACAACCAAAACCAACTCCCCGTGCAACCCACATTTCTATTACCGCTGGTCTAGCAGCAGAAGGTAATATTGAAAAAGAGCCGCACAACTCGACCCCAACCCAAACCATCGGAACAGAGGAAATTCTTTCATCCTCTGTACCATTAATAACCGGGGAAACCATTCTAGGGGAATCCTCTCTAAAGGATTCATCCTTAGTAAGTGATCTATTGCCCCAGATCACAACAGAAATCCTTGCAGATGAGTTTGTTTCCTCTGCCACACGCACACAACTATGTCCAAACATCTCTTCAGAGAAGATTAGAGAGCACAAAGACGGAGAGACTCTAGACAAGTCTCCGAGTCAAAAGAAGGATAATCTAGTACCCACCTCTGGAGTGGATCTAGACAATGTCAATCTCAGAAATTCTGTAGAGTCTGAAGCACTAGATGCTTCTGCTCAAGGATCAGAAGGAAATCCTTCCGTCCTCAACATCAAAACAGGGACGAAAGAAGGTGTCTCAGGAACAGAGACTCACTCTGGGGACGAATGTGTTCCCCCAGAGGTAACAACGAGTTCACATGTATCAAGGGATGAGTTCCAAACCCTTGTCACCTCTGTGAACCTACAATGAAAGAGTTGCAAAGCTCTCTCAAAACTTTTGCAGAATCAACATCTTTGGCTATCACAAATCTAAATACCAAAATGGACAACCTATCCACAGAGGTACAACATACCGTAGCTCAGATGAAGTCCTCTGCAACAAACACTACAACCTCTGCAGCTGCTGAATTCGGAAAAGCCGCCACCACTGCCTTTAAAGAGTCTGTCAATCACTTTCTTCAACAATTAAAAGAGCAATCCTCAAAATCTAAGGGTCTTACACCTGAAGACCTGAAGAAGGCCTTAGACGAAGTTCAAGAGAAAACAACCATAAATACTCAGGCCATGAAGCCTTCTGACTACATAACCAGAGCTCAAGTAACAGAACTCCGCCAAGGAATACTTGATCAGATGACCGAATTCATCAGAGCTTTCACCACTGCCAACGCAAACTATGTCAGAGAGTTTCAAGCAAGCGTCGGCAGAATGTGCTTCAACACAGAAGCAGAGGTTGAAACACTGCTCGGCCTCTGTGATGACTTATGCACAAAGATGATTGTTGCAGGGGCTGTTCCACCAAAGAAACCTGAAACTTCATGTAGAGCAGAGGGTACGACAGATAAAGGTCAGTATAACTCTGATGATGACCATCATGGTCCATCAGATCATCCTGAGGGGGAGAATCAATGGGAGAAACAAAGCGAAATAGCTGCAAGCAGAGTTCTACCCGCTCCACCGGTATCCGCAGAACAAATATCCTCTGCACCCCCACTCAAACCCAACAAAGAACACAACAGTCCACAGAGGCAACAACCACCTATGTGGAAATGGTCTCTGAAGAAACCCCTGCTACAACCCAAACACCTGAAACCCAAAGCAGAAACAAAACCACAGAGACAACAACCATATATGTGGAATCCATTCCTAAAGAAACCCAAATACCAGAAACAACCCAAGTTCAACAACAGAAGACCACAAAGGCAATACTCACCTCTGTGGAATTTCCTTCTGTATTTGGAGAGGATGTCCAAACCAGAGAAGAACTACAAATCCTAACATCCTCCGAAGATGAACTTCCTTCTCCAACACCCAAAATACCAAGAACCAAAACAATTGCTCAAAAATAGAGGAAATATCTGAGCAAGCCACAAGAAGCCTCTCCAACAGAAGCAACCATAATCAAGCCCTCTGAAACTCAAGTATCAAATTCTACAGAGGCAATCTCCAAACCAACAGAAACATCAACAACAAAGCCCTCTGAAACTCAAGCGTCAAATCCTACAGAGGCAATCCCATCTTTACAAGCAGATCAGACAAAGGCAAAAGACAAGGGCAAAGGAATAACGACTAACGAACCACAGAAGAAGAAGCCCAAGCATAAACCTCAAACAGAAAAACTGATGAAGAGCTCTTTCGATGCTATTAGGACACCAAAGCCAGAAGAAGAAGACTGGGCTTTTGGTGTTGCTCCTCTGTCAAACAAACCCGTTCTGGATCCAAAGGGTAAACCAACAGAGAATCGAGTGGCAGAAGTCAAGAACCAATTAGATGCTCTGCGCAGAACCTTACCTCAACCACCACCACCACAAATGGAAGAAGTGGTATACAGGTACTTATACAGCAGAATGGGCATAATGGATCAATCAGAACCAACCATTCAAGACCCTGACTTCCGTGCTGACCTCGGAAACCTCTTCACCAGAACAAAACGCAAGCCTAAACACGAAGTCTTCTCAACATCCAAGATCATCAAAGTCATCTATTGTAAGGTCTCATACAATATATACAAGGTCAAAAGGGGTGACAAATCCGAGAACCAATTCTCTGATGCGGATCTTAGAAACTTAAATCCTTATGACCTTCCTGACATTCTGGACTGGACAAAAGAAAACTTCACAACAGATGAAGTTCGCAGAGCATACAAGGTGATTAGAAAGGCCATACGCGAGAAGCTTCTGCTATACAGTATGGTAGATTTCCAATTGGCTCGAGATCTTGGAGTAAAAAGCTTAACCATTCAACCACCAGAAAACTACTGCCCTCCCTCTGCTACACCAAACTCAATCATCACAAATCCAAGGGTCGGGTTAGTATTTCAAGATCCTTCTGGTAAATCAAAGTTGTTCGTAGAGATGGACTGTCAGAAGTACGCAACAAGTACTTTGACAGAGTTTAGATCGATCCTAGTGAAGCAGCAGAGGAACATAGCTCATGAATCAAAGCCTAGCCGACAGACTGATAGAGATCATCGATGCAACAATCAACTTCAGAAAACTCTGGATGACAATGTTAGGACAACACAAATCATTTTAGGACAAAATTTCATGGGATCAGTGTGTGAGCTTAATGTACTTCTATGGATTCACGTTAACCAGTGTTTCCTACCCAAGAAGTTATCCTTGAGTGATTGAGGGGTGAGGGGTCTACATCAAAGAGTGGGGGAGATAACTCATCTAGTTGAGTAATCTCATTGTACTGAGGTAAAATGTAAATGAGAGTTTGGGTAGAAGTGAGCGGATTAAAAGCAGAAAGAGGGTGTGAGAACGGAGTTAAAAGAATAAGAGAACTCTGCATCAAAAGATTTCTGAGTCGGACATCCACATTAATGATTGGTTCATATTATTTGGTGACCATCATTGAAACAGGTAGTGAGCCCATGCCAACTCTTGCTTTTACACCACCAATCTAGACTCTCAAAAAGGAGCATCACGCACAAAAACTTTTCCAGAACAATTTTCTAGGACAAAAATTATCAAATATGTCCTAAAACAGTTTATAAAGCAGTGAAAACTTTGGATGGTCAAAATGTATTTTAAATTTTTAGTTATGAGAAATTCCATCTCATAGAGCTTCTGCTAGCTCTGACAAAAATTCCAGAACGATGTTCTCACTTGAGTTCAGTCTTCCAACCAGAGATCTGCTAGGTATAAAGAAGTACGCTGAAGCACCTACAAACGAAGAACTCTGTAGATTTGTTGAAATGTTAGGGTACAACACAACCCTAAGAAAAAGGAACGACTTCAGAAGAGGTCGATTACCCCCTCTGTGGGAATACCCTCTTCTCAATTCTAAACAGATGCCTCACTGGCAAAATCGGTAGTCCAGATCAAACCTCCCATCAGATTCTATCCATAATGTACGGGGTATATTATGATGTGCCTCTGGACTACTCGACCTTGATGATGCAAGAAATGATAAATACCATTGACAAAAGAATCTCCACCCAGAAAGCCAAAGAACGCTCAAAACCATCTCTACCTCCTCTACAGTATCAACGAATTCTTGGAGTACTTCTGGAGCCCCTACTCCTTCTGCAAAAATGGTCTTTAGAAGGTCCAACTGCCAAAATTTCTGCCATGACAAAAAACGTTCCAACTGAGCACGTCGATGGATACCCTTTCTGCAGACCCCTGCCATCAAGACTTCTGGGATATGCTACAGATGAAACCCTAAGGTTAGCTTACATACGCGATCATAGGACTCCAGAACCGAGTCCTGTGACACCCCCGCGTTTAGGTGTGCCTTTAGAAACTAGGGTAGTTGAAAGAATGACAGATGATGAATGGGCTAAGGCTTTCCAGAAGCATGAAGAAGTTCAAGCCAAGTTCCGTGCTCAGAGGAAGGGGCACCTAAACCCAAGAGGAGAAAGAGCAAGAAGAAAACTGGGAAACATCTGTCTCCTATGCAAACAATTGCAGAGGAAGGAGTAGCATAAGACGTAGAGGAACAGGTAACAGAAGAAGTAGCAGAAGAACAAACCCAAAAATCACCTCTGCAATCCCCCAATCCCCTCAACCATGTACATCACGGGGATTTCTCTGACTTCCTCCAACGTCCTGAATTTGCCAACACTCTTGACACTGCTGGATGGACTGCAGAACCCCTCACCCATGAATCTACAGAAGAAACAGTCTTCCGAATCTCTTCAGACTTGGAAGAGGATGACAAAACCCCACAGAATAATCAATCAAAAACTCCTGAAGTTCTACAGAGCCCCTTCACTCAACCAGGATTTGATGTACAAAGGGCAAGCCCAGAGGAAGAGGTATCTACTGAAGAACATCACATGGACACCATGTTAGGAGGTCCAACAGAGGAAATGGTTGAAACTAGGGTGCCTTGGGTAGAAGTCTCAGAAGTAGATTCTGATGAAGAGCAAGCAGACCAAATAAGAAAAGGTCTTTACCATCCACATGTCATGCGACTAATTGGCTCACATCCAATATTCGACTCTTTACGCACTGATGCAGAAGCCGCTACAGAAGTTAGAGAAGAAGCATCAAGCCATAGGGTAGCAACAGAGGTTGAGACCATAAATGGAGAACAAGTGGTTGGATGCTTCACAGAAGCAGAAGCAAGAAAAGATGCCTAGATTAATAGAGGCACACAACCAAAACCAACTCCCAGTGCAACCCACATTTCTATTACCGCTGGTCTAGCAGCAGAAGGTAATATTGAAAAAGAGCCGCACAACTGGACCCCAACCCAAACCATCCGAACAGAGGAAATTCTTTCATCCTCTGTACCATTAATAACCGGGGAAACCATTCTAGGGGAATCCTCTCTAAAGGATTCATCCTTAGTAAGTGATCTATTGCCTCAGATCACAACAGAAATCCTTGTAGAGGAATTTGTTTCCTCTGCCACACGCACACAACTAGGTCCAAACATCTCTTCAGAGGAGATTAGAGAGCACAAAGACGGAGAGACTCTAGACAAGCCTCCGAGTCAAAAGAAGGATAATCTAGTACCCACCTCTGGAGTGGAACTAGACAATGTCAATCTCAGAACTTCTGTAGAGTCTGAAGCACTAGATGCTTCTGCTCAAGGATCAAAAGGAAATCCTTCCGTCCTCAACATCAAAATAGGGATAAAAGAAGGTGTCTCGGGAACAGAGACTCACTCTGGGGACGAATGTGTTCCCCCAGAGGTTACAACGAGTTCACATGTATCAAGTGATGAGTTCCAAACCCTTGCCACCTCTGTGAACCAAACAATGAAAGAGTTGCAAAGCTCTCTCAAAACTTTTGCAGAATCAACATCTTTGGCTATCACAAATCTAAATACCAAAATGGACAACTTGTCCACAGAGGTACAACATACCGTAGCTCAGATGAAGTCCTCTGCAACAAACACTGCAACCTCTGCAACTGCTGAATTCGGAAAAGCCGCCACCACTGCCTTCAAAGAGTCTGTCAAGCATTTTCTTCAACAATTAAAAGAGCAATCCTCAAAATCTAAGGGTCTTACACCTGAAGACCTGAAGAAGGCCTTCGACGAAGTTCAAGAGAAAACAACCATAAATACTCAGGCCATGAAGCCTTCTGACTACATGACCAGAGCTCAAGTAACAGAACTCGGCCAAGGAATACTTGATCAGATGACCGAATTCATCAGAGCTTTCACCGCTGCCAACACAAACTATGTCAGAGAGTTTCAAGCAAGCGTCGGCAGAATGCGCTTCAACACAGAAGCAGAGGTTGAAACACTGCTCGGCCTCTGTGATGACTTATGCGCAAATATGATTGCTGCAGGGGTTGTTCCACCAAAGAAACCTGAAACTTCATGTAGAGCAGAGGGTACGACAGATAAAGGTCAGGATGACTCTGATGATGACCATCATGGTCCATCAGATCATCCTGAGGGGGAGAATCGAGGGGAGAAACAAAGGGAAATAGCTGCAAGCAGAGGTCTACCCGCTCCACTGGTATCCGCAGAAAAAATATCCTATGCACCCCCAACTCAAACACAACAGTCCACAGAGGCAACAACCACCTATGTGGAAATGGTCTCTGAAGAAACCCATGCTACAACCCAAACACCTGAAACCCAAAGCAGAAACAAAACCATAGAGACAACAACCATCTCTGTGGAATCCATTCCTAAAGAAACCCAAATACAAGAAACAACCCAAGTTCAACAACAGAAGACCACAAAGGCAATACCCACCTCTGTGGAATTTCCTTCTGTATTTGGAGAAGATGTCCAAACCAGAGAAGAACTACAAATCCTAACATCCTCCGAAGATGAACTTCCTTCTCCAACACCCAAAATACCAAGAACCAAAACAATTGCTCAAAAATAGAGGAAATATCTGAGCAAGCCACCAGAAGCCCCTCCAACAGAAGCAACCGTAATCAAGCCCTCTGAAACTCAAGTATCAAAATCTACAGAGGCAATCCCCAAACCAACAGAAACATCAACAACAAAGCCCTCTGAAACTCAAGCGGCAAATCCTACAGAGGCAATCCCATCTCTACAAGCAGATCAGACAAAGGCAAAAGACAAGGGAAAAGGAATAATGACCGAGGAACCACAGAAGAAGAAGCCCAAGCATCAACCTCAAACAGAAAAACTGATGAAGAGCTCTTTCGATTGTATTAGGACACCAAAGCCAATAGAAGAAGACTGGGCTTTTGGTGTTGCTCCTCTGTCAAATAAACCTGTTCTGGATCCAAAGGGTAAACCAACAGAGAATCGAGTAGCAGAAGTCAAGAACCAATTAGATGCTCTGCGCAGAACCTTACCTCAACCACCACCACCACAAATGGAAGAAGTGGTATACAGGTACTTATACAGCAGAATGGGCATAATGGATCAATCAGAACCAACCATTCAAGACCCTGACTTCCGTGCTAACCTCGAAAACCTCTTCACCAGAACAAAACCCAAGCCTAAACACGAAGTCTTCTCAACATCCAAGATCATCAAAGTCATCTATTGTAAGGTCTCATACAATATATACAAGGTCAAAAGGGATGACAAATCCGAGAACCAATTCTCTGATGCGGATCTTAGAAACTTAAATCCTTATGAGCTTCCTGACCTTCTGGACTGGACAAAAGAAAACTTCACAACAGATGAAGTTCGCAGAGCATACAGGGTGATTAGAAAGGCCATACGCGAGAAGCTTATGCTATACAACATGGTAGATTTCCAATTGGCTCGAGATCTTGGAGTAAAAAGCTTAACCATTCAACCACCAGAAAACTACTGCCCTCCCTCTGCTACACCAAATTCAATCATCACAAATCCAAGGGTCGGGTTAGTATTTCAAGATCCTTCTGGTAAATCAAAGTTGTTCGTAGAGATGGACTATCAGAAGTACGCAACAAGTACATTGACAGAGTTTAGATCGATCCTAGTGAAGCACAGAGGAACAGAGCTCATGAATCAAAGCCTAGTCGACAGACTGATAGAGATCATCGATGCAACAATCAACTTCAGAAAACTCTGAATCAGTTTCTATCACGAGCTAATACAACAAGGACTCGACAACAGAAGTTTCAATGACTTCAAAGATGCCAACGTCTGAGTCAGTCAAACAAATCCTCTGAATTTTTTTTCTTTTCAACACAATCAAATGTAAATGCCTCTGGCATAATCTAATGTGAAAAGAAAATTGTTCTTGTACTTAGAAAATCCTTGCACTTTCAAATTTCTTAATTTTCACTACTTAGGGGGAGATTGTTAGCTCCAATCTTTCTGTTTGTGAAAGTAGTGAAAATAGTCTAAGTACAGAAGTCACCCACAGAGGTTCTGCAGAAGAACCCAAGAATATCGAAGGCAAGAATCAGCAGAAGACTGCTCGCAGAGGACCGAGCCGCAGAACCTCTGTCACCCTTCACAGAGCCTCTGCGTTTTATACTGAAGACTTAGAAGATTTACAAATATCTTTCTACTGTTCCAGGATCCGTTCATCCACTTGTTCCAGGCGTGCCCTGACATCAACTACACGTGTCAAACTCTGATAGGGCTCTGTCAGAATTGGAACATGCGCATTAAATGAACATCGTACCGGCTACTATTCATACGATCCTGTCTACTGTAGATCAGTACTTATTGTCTAAAGTATGTCCCCTTTAGAAGTAGTATAAATAGAAGACTCATGTTGAGTTCTTCTATTAAGCTTAATACCACGAAAATACACATATATCATTAAGCTTTGCACTTCTCACACACACCATTAACTGCAAATTTCTTGTTAATCCTTTGAAGTTATTGGTGTTCTTATTATCATATCAAATACAGTAATCTTTGAGAAACATATGTTATTTACTCTTTGCTTTATTTGATGTTGTGTGTTCTTCTACCTTTACATTATCTTTCAGTTCTTAAATACGCTTCCGCACCATATCTAAATCTGAACTAACTGAAAGTTAAGATCATTGTTAAGAAAACAGGAACCAACAAATCCGAATTCTTTGATACCCTAATCCTTCATGATTATCTTACAAGATATTTGATCTGATTGATACATTGTCAGATTCTCAAACAAGTCTTTCGAATTCATTTCATTCAATTCTATATCCTTGTTTTTGAGAAATTCTTCTACGCTCAAATGCTCAATTATTATTGATAATTTTGTAGAGCATACATTCGGATGACAATGTTATTCATATGATGAGGGTCATATTTGTTCAAGCTAAACTGTTGAACAACACAAATCATTTTAGGACAAAATTTCATGGGATCAGTGTGTGAGCTTAATGTACTTCTATGGATTCACGTTAACCAGTGTTTCCTACCCAAGAAGTTATCCTTGAGTGATTGAGGGGTGAGGGGTCTACATCAAAGAGTGGGGGAGATAACTCATCTAGTTGAGTAATCTCATTGTACTGAGGTAAAATGTAAATGAGAGTTTGGGTAGAAGTGAGCGGATTAAAAGCAGAAAGAGGGTGTGAGAACAGAGTTAAAAGAATAAGAGAACTCTGCATCAAAAGATTTCTGAGTCGGACATCCACATTACTGATTGGTTCATATTATTTGGTGACCATCATTGAAACAGGTAGTGAGCCCATGCCAACTCTTGCTTTAACCCCACCAGCTACTCATTTCTTTCTCAACAAAGAAATGTTTCAATTTTTCTTGGGGGCGCATCACATAATCTATTTGGTCTTCACTTGGAAGATTTGGATATTGAAAAAGAAGGAAGTTTGCCCCACCTTCGCACTTCAGTCATGCACATTGAGTCCGTCGAAAACTTGTTGCTGTCTCAAGATTTTACACACTTTGAGCCTGATAAAGCATAAGTTGCTTCAATCATTTCTACACATGCACGTACACACAAGGAATATGTTTTCTTGTCATAACGTTCATAGAAATTCCTTTGTGTTTTTGGATGATTGAATGGAAGTCCTGGGAGAGTGAACATCAAAAAGCTCCTTTCCAAAATACATCCGTTGTACTAAGTGGCTCCGTGCTACTTACAGACATTTTAACTGATTCATATGTTGTTTCAGGGTTACCACTTTCATTCTATCTGAATTTGAAAAGATTCAGGTATATATCATTTGGAATTGACAGCTATATCATTTCAAAAGGAGGAGAATGTTACTTGTGGTATTCAAAGACCGTGCTGAAATTGAAAAGAGTTTTAAGGATCATGATGCTCACAATCATTAAAAAGGGGAGAAATAACATACTGAAGAAAAGGGGGAGATATATCAAGGATAGATAAAGGGGGAGAAATAACATACAGATAAAAAGGAAAGATATTTTGAATGCTTCAATTTCAAGATAAAGAGAAGTTTATTCAAAGTCAAGAAGATGTTCCGAAATGATTCGAGGGAGATTAATGTTCAATGTTTGTTCAAGAGATGAAGATACAAAGTTCAAGAAAGTGTTTAAAGAGTTTGATTTCACAGCTTCAAAGACTAAAGCTTCAAAGTTAAAAGTTGCAAAGATCTGAAATTCGTGTTCAAGACTTGATGACAATTTGTTGAAGATTATATTCAAGAAGAATGACTTTACAAAGAGAAAGACGAAGACTTTTCTAAGTTAGAAGATTGTCAAAACATCTAGTTCAGCGTGAACTTGTTAAGATAAAGTTGTTTGAAGATCGTCAGAGTTTCAAAGTTTAAAGCGGTAAGAGTTAAAGTTTTGAAGATCAAGAGATGAAGACTGTTATCAATTTTTTTAAATCTTGAATCCAAAGGGGAGAATGTTAGGGGTATTATATTATATTCAAGATTTATGTTAAAGTCAATGTATTGTAAGTCAAAATAAAGGTCAAAGTCATGTAAAGTCAAGCTAGCTTTAGAGCTTATGCCTTGTAATGTCTAGGTATAAATAGATTTAGTTAATTTTTGTTGTTAAGCAAGTGATTAGAAGAAACTCATATTGTTAGATCTTGAGAGAGAATCTAGAGAGAGAAAGTGCTACATTCTTATGTAATTCTAGATTCTTTAAAGAGCAATGGATGACATATTGATTACCTAATAGATCAGGTGTTAACAGGCTGAAAGAAGGTTGATGAAGAGACTCAATAAGCTGGATAGGAGACTTAATTCACCTGCTCCTTGGGAGTATGGCAGGTCCACTCTAGTCTCTTGCCTTATTTTATTTTTGTTTTACTTATTTGTTGTACTTTAGGATTTGGGACATGTTTCTTTGATCATGGAAATGCATTGCACATAGGTCACATTGTCATGAGATTGAGCAGTTGTGTTGGTCTCACTACCAACCTGTATTTATTGCTTAAGTAATTTAGAATTGTTAATAAGTTTGGTGCATTCTTGATCATGTCAAATTTACACCTTAGATTTATGGGCACACTTGGTTCATACTTATAGAACTTTGGGAGATGATGTAGGCCATCAATTCTCCAAACAGAATGGACAAAGCCCAAATACACATTGCCTTGTTCCCCATAAACTTGTGCTAAAATCTGTCCAATAATGAGGACATTGTCAGTTGTAAGTTTGGGGGAGGGAAGTTAAATTCATATCTAAGGGCAACATGTACAAAGTAGAGGTGTTGTAGCTCTGTGAAACAGGCTACATGCATGCAAAAAGAGCAAAGCTCGTTTTTTTTCTTAGATTAAAAAAAGTGCAATGTTGTAGAATTGTAAAACAGGCTACATACATGCAAGAAGAGCAAAGCTCAAATAAGATATGTCATATACATAAGAGTACTGCATTATGCTACTAAAACAAATCTGGAAGCAGTAGAAATTTGATAGAAAGATGTGTGATGTAGAACTATAAAACAGGCTGCAACATACAAGCAAAAGGCAAATGTTTGTGAGAAAAGAGCCAAAAAGATAAACTTAAAAAGACATGCTAATCTCAAAATCTATAAGTTTATGACCAAGGAAAATGAAGGAAGTGGTTAGCATGTGGCATGATAATAGGAAGTATTGAACAAGTCTCATTTTGATTTATGAAAAGATACAGAGAACATGCATAAGTAGTTGTCAATGCGATCAATCACTCTCATGTATGATGTATGCATTTTCTGTGATGTTTTAAAAAAATTGAGTCTTTTTGTTGTCGTTGCTTGGGGAGAAGTAACAATTTAAGTTTGGGGGTGTGATGTGGATGCAATTTATATTGCTGCAGCATCATATTTCCATCCGTTTTATTTATTTTCTATTGTCTTAGCCCATTAGTTTGAGTCTTTTATTTGCTTGGGCTTCTTTTTAGATCTCTATGAATGAATGGGCCTAATGGACTATTTTATGGTTTTTAGGCCTGTTTTTGGTGTTTTGACCCTTTTTTGCAGATTGACCATGCTACAGCAGAATTATGATAGAAGAAAGATGAAAGATGGATTGTTCCAACATGAGTGCCGGGAGCTGGTAGAACTTTAAAGAAATATTTTGGTAATGAAAATCCATTTGAAGATATTTTGTTTTCCCAATCTCATCCAGCTGAAGAATGAAGATTTTTGAAGATATATTTAGTTCGTTAGCTCCCAAGTATCATGGTTTTTACATAGTGCTTGGTCAAAGGATACTACAACTAGTTTATTTTATCAGATTTAATGGATATGGTGTCCTTTTTGGTCCCCTCTTGTTAACCTCTACCTCTAGTATATAAAGGAGCATTGGCCAGGGATTAAAACACAGCCACTTACACTTTACATTACTCTTTAGTTCAGGTTCCAATTCCATAATCGATATTTTGTATTTATGCTTGGATATTTGGCTTAAGTGTTTAAGTGCTTGGTTACATCAAAAGCTTACTAGTTCTTAGTTTCTTTGGCTCCAAGTTTCTTAACAAGTTCTTGTATTCAAGCTTTTGATAAAGTTAAAATGAATATATTTGAAGTTGCTGGAAGTTGTTGTTTTTTGTTACTAATTGTTTTACAAAATATATTCTGAGTACTTGCTTCTCATTAATGCTTTGTTTGAATTAATTTCTTCTAAGTGTTTTCTAAGTTTGTTCCTCTGGATATTTCAGTTTCACACTTATCATCATGCAAGAAAACCAAGCAATGATAGGCTAAGTCCTTAGCTTGGGTGTGAATGGAAGTTGTGGTCTAAAAACAAACAAATAGTGGATATTGCTCATGAATTGATGTTGATCGATCTTTCATTCAAGTTTATGTTTATCAAACATCTTCTTGACAAGTGGCCACTTGCTAAAAGTGTTAAAGTATGATGGACTTGAGACCCTAAGCCATTAGACACACCCCACTTGAATGACATGGAAGTAAACTTTTCAAGATACTAAGAAATTGGATATTCATTCCTTCCCCATGCAAACTAAGAGGAGATGACCGACCGTTTGGCCCATATCACAAGCATGACACTTAAGATATGTGGAGCACTGCTTATCAAAACCTTGACCCGAGTGACTCTTAGTTGATGGTCGGATGTCATACTTATTTTCGAAGCTATTGGAACTACTGCTGCAGCATGGTTTACCTCCATTGAAATATGATGCAGCACCCGTCCACTTCACTGTTTGTTTGAAATCCCAACTAAACTTTGCACCCTTGCATTTTGAATCTCTGTTTACTTTTCATTTACTGTTTTATTTAATGTTGGGTACTCAAAACTCACTCACAAAGATTTTACTTCGAATTCGTCCTCTGAAGTTGACTTTTACAGCTTTGACTTTCTTTAATTTCCTAAGCTTACTTTCCATGTGGATCGATAACCGGTATCTTATCGTATTACTTGTGAAAGACGATAGTGTTTAGAGGTGTATACGTGCATCACAATTCATTTGTCTTAGTCTGATTGTGTTAATACAACCAGGGGCGGAGCTAGAAATTGAAGTTGGCGGGGGCTATCATCCAAGATTGTATTTTGTTGTAACTAGTTGTGTTATGCGATATATACAAAGGAATGCAAGATTTTTAGTGTAAAATAAGAATGCAAATTAATGCAATTTTTCATATAAAGAAATAAAATCTGAAACTCTTGTCTAAATAAAATAGAAATGACAAGTAACAGTTGAACATATCTTGTTAATTTGAAGACCTGATAAAAGAACAAGAAAAAACTATCAATATTTATATCAATTTAAAGATAGATATGTAATTTGTTTTAGATTTGGTATAAATGTATAATTTGTCTAATTCAAAATTTATTATAATTTAAATATTTTAGATTAGAAATAAAGACGTAATTTGTTTTATTTTTTATGATGGAGTAATTTTTATTGAAGACGATGATCGGGTATTTTGCTATGCTCCCACTACAACAAAATTGAGTTTATAGGAGTCTTTTATGCATCTTATCAATTTTTTAGGACGTTTTTTAATACAAATTGTCGCATTAGTTATTTTATTGGACATTTTTTAGAAAGTGTCTTACAAACCCATCTTTTTATAGGACATTTGTTTTTTATAAGGTATTTTTTTCAAATAGTGTCCTATAGGATAGGTAATACGACTTTTTATTATAAAAATGTCCTAAAAGACTAGTTAAGATGCCCAAATGCATACATCTTTAGTTAGGACACTTTATTTTTAGAGTTCAAAAAACTTTAAAAACCTGCATATATGTATTAATTACTTGTAAACTTGAAATTTAAGTAATTACACATTACCAAATTAAAACTAATGCTTAATATGTTATTTTAACACTTTTACTTAAATAGTTTAAATATAATATACATATTAAAATATTAATATTAGAAAAGAAATATTAAAACAGAAATCCTTTAATAATTTTTTTTTCATAAACTAATTATGGCTATTAGGTTAGGGGTGGCGCCCTTTTTTTAACATTGAGTATAAAACTCTTTTTTAAACAATTTATTGGATAAGTCTTGGACTATGGCGGTGAGTTGGGGGTGGTTGGGCACCGCCCTGCCCCCTACTCCCTCCGCCTCTGAATACAACACATATCACACCAAGTTTTTGGCGCTATTGTCGGGGAAAGGCAAATCCACAAGATTTTAAAAGAGTTTAAATTTACAGAAGGTTATTTTTCTAACATCTATTTTTCAAGGATAAGTGTTTTATGCCAAAGTTTTCACACAGAGACCTTTTTGAGCTTGATCCTAAACACTATTGTCTTTCACAAGTAATACGGTAATATACCTTGGAACACTATTGTTTTTCACAAGTAATACGGTAAGATACGTTCTTCTACGGATTAGGCATCCTCTTCGGTTACTCCGACCCCATCCTTGGTGTTGTTTTTGTCATGGGTTGTTAACTCCTTTCGGTCGTATAAACCACGTAGGGGTATCCAGATTCAACAGCCTTCGGTTTCAAACGGATTGGAGGGCTTTCGGTTGATAGTAAAAATGAGGACAATGTTGTAAGTGTGGAGGAGTTCTCAACTTAAGGAATGTAACGTTGTGGAAGCTTTAGAACATTTCGTTCACTTTCAAAAGGTTAGTTATGTTAAAGCTAGATTTTTGGAATATTCGGGGTTTAAATTCCCCAATAAAGCAAAATGAGGTAAAAATTTGGATTCATTGTAATGGTATTCCTTTTTGTGTTCTTGTTGAAACACATGTGAAAGGAAATGTATTAAATTACGTTTGTAAAAAAGTGTTTGGTAGTTGGGAATGTATTTCTAATAATTGTTGTTCTGATCATGGTACTCGTATTGTTTGTGCATGGGATGCATGTATTTTGGACATAATGATGCTTGAGACCCATAATCAATAGAGGGGAAAATGACCCTATTTTTGTTTCCATTGTCTATGGTGGCAATATTGGGGTAGCTCGTCAGGAGCTTTGGTCGGGCATTCGGAAATTCAAAGTTCTTTTGGAGAATAAACCGTGGGTTATTTTGGGTGATTTCACTGCCATGTTGTTTCCTCATGATGGTTTTGGTGGATCATCCGGTCGGAATAAAGATATAGATGATTTCCATATGTGTGTGGAAGATGTGGAAGTTTTTGACATTTGTTACACTGGATATCAAATTACTTGGTGTCAAAGTGTTAGCTCCAACTTTATGTTTTAGAGAAGTATTGAAAAATAGGCTAAGGAAGAACACTGGCAGAAGCCTCTGCCGGACACCAAGAACACAGAGCTTTCGGATGATCAAGCATCTAAAGACAAAAGAGACCAAAGCCACAGAGCCTCTGTGGAGTCAAAGACAGAAGATGAAGATAAAAAATTATGAAGACAAGGACAGGCGTGCACCTTACGTGCCTCTGATGTACGACGATTTGGAAGATCAGATAGTACAAGGCTTGTTCCCTCACTTTCCACGTGTCATTCTACAAATGGGAGCAGCTTTTACAGTGTACTATTCATGGGCACACTAAGTTGCCATTACCAAAAGAACGTCCCACGATCTTGTCTAGTGTACTGTTTTGTCCCCTTTGTCTTTGTATAAATAGTAGTGTAACCAGGCCATTTCTTGTAACGAAGCACACATACATATACACCTACGTAGAGCTTACTCATCTGTAAAAACACACACTCAACCTTGTTCTTGGTGTAATCCTGGTGAATTAATAGAGATGAATCATTGATCGACATTCTTGTTATTTACAGCTTTCATACTTCTATTTGTGTGTCATCTACCAGTATACTCAAACCCAAACTATTATTTAAACGCTTCCGCACTTAACACAGTTTATACCCTGTGTTTGAACATTTGTGGTTTAAAATCATTGTTGAGTATAAAAGTGGGATCAACAAATGGTATCAGAGCAAACTTTGATTCTCAATATCAAAGGATCCACTTTGCAATGATCTCGACTCATTTCTGGTAGATTCATGGATTGATTTTAAGTCTAAATCGTCAAGTTCATAGCATCCCCTATTTTCTGCTGTTATCAACCAGTTTGATTTTAACAGCTAAATAGAAACTGTTGTCTTGTTAAAATCATCCTATTCAGTGCTTTGTTCAAAATCCCTGAAGTTAGAATACCCTTTTCGAAGTAAATCCCTTCATTCAAAGGTCACTAAATCTTACTATGTTTTCTGCTTCTTTCTGAAAACTTCATTTCTCTTCAAAATGGAAAATGCAACGAACTTCTTCATTGCTGGTTCTTTAACCAAGCCTCCAACTCTTCTCAGAGATGAATACCCATAGTGGAAAATTCGGATGATTCATTTCTTTGAAGGCATTGACAAAGAGGTAATCACTTATCTTCACAATCCACCTTATGTTCCCATGGTCACAGTACCAAGAGTACCTGCGACTGGAACCA